>CM068477.1:6272500-7741250 GCA_034769265.1 Remorina albescens
GAAAGAATCATAAACCATCAATTGTATATCTGACAATCTCATACTCTTTTTTTTTTTTTTTTTTTTTTTTTTTTTTTTTTATAAAACAAGAGTATGAGTTAATAAAAGATCATTTAAATTATGCAGGAAAAACTTAGAGACGCTATTTGTAAGTTTTGTTATTGCTACACAGCTAACATTAACATTAGCAGTGGTTTAAATACTGGTACTGATGAAACACCAACATCTGTCTCCAGAGGTGGAATTAAACAGAGTGTTTTTCTACAACAAACCAACTGTGGAGCAGACCATTAGTTTCTTATTTAGCTTGCATATGCTCAGTGTAACTAAATTGATTAGTATGTACCTATTTTTGGATCTAAAATCAAAATCAGGAGGATCTAATAAATGGCTAACACAGATGTCACAAAAGAACAGTCACGTGTTTTTAGTTTTTAGGTTTTTTTTTTTATTATTATTTTCATAATAAACTTTTTCATTAGGGTAATTATTGTAGAAATGCACAGACAGTCTGCCTTTGGTTGTGAAGATGCTCCTGAGAGTTTTAGGATATTAAAATAGCTTAAGTGAAACTTGCACTACCACAGAGCGAGGTCAGTGATGCACAGTCCTCTTGTTCCTCTCAGGGAATCTGCTGTGATGAATCTGAATTTTGCTGAAGAGGAACCTAGCAGATCTCCACATGGCTCCGTAAGAAACACTAAAGGCTCTCCACGGGGGAGTCCATCACTGACACTGAGAGTGGGTACATTAAACAGAGAGAATGTTTTTCTTCAAGCAACTGTCCCTTGACGTCTGCCTGTTTACCTTCCTGAACAGTCTCCTGATGAAAACAAGAGCTCAAAGCCAAAGAGACAACCGTCCCTCCATCCACCACCACAGTAAGTCCACCAGGAAGAATGAGGATTTCAGTGTTTCTGAAGGACTTAATGATAGGGTCCTCCCTCCACTTCCTGAAATACTTAAGCGAATGTTGTTGTTGTGTTGTAAGATATGACATACAGTACAAACATGGAGTTCTCTTCTACCACATGTTAACTTGCAACCAGATGATAAAATTCTTTAACTTATAAATTTTGAAAAAAATTTAAAAACAAACTGAAATGTTACAATGGCATAATTATTCAGACATTTTTTCATGACTCCTGGAATGTAAGGCCTGTTCCTCCAGTTTTCTAAGACTGATGGAGGTTACTGAGCTCCTGGACCTTCACTGAGCCGTAACACAACTCTTTCTCTGAGCTGCAGTCTCTTCTTCCTCATGGTTTTTGCTCTGCAGGGCTTGAGCAGTGACTTTCAAATTTCGGTGGCTCTACTGGTGGTTTTTGCTCATTCTTTGTTCTGTCATAACCTTTAACAAACTCAATTTCCCTCTGGCATCAATAAAATAAGTGTGATTCTGATGAGGTGAATAAGGCAATTTTCTTGCTCAGGTGTAGTGTCATCTTCATCCTGTCTTATTGATCATCAGCTCTCATTAAGTTTGTTTACATCTGAAAGGATTTAGGATAAATCTTGTTTAATAGCCAACATGTCACATAACAATACAAAGTTATGAAAGAAAATGCTGCTCCTTTCATAAACGTGTTGATTTGATGTAGTCGAACTCTTCCCTGGGCTGCTGAGTTCGTTAATAGGCTGAATGGTCAATAGTTTCACTGGTTTGACTAAGGAGTTCAAGTTTCATCACTACCTCACCTCCAAATTAAAGACTCATGGGGTTTGAATTTACTGCACCCATAACACCCACAGGTGTGAGTCACCTGCAGCATGGGTTTAGCAGAGGTGGGCTCCAAGTCCAAATGCAGAAAGATTCAGGAATCTACATATTAAAGTGTCTGAATTGTTCTCTCTTTTTAATATATTAATTTCATCTGGCTCCAACGTTAATTAAAAAATCCTGTCAACAAAGAATACACGATTGTGAACGTTAAGTTCAAGACACAGTTTAAACAAGAAGAGGTCCATAAAACTGCTTGATTTTTCACATGCTGAAGATTTGTGTTTGTGCCCTCATGTACTAGGAGCGCAGGGCTACAGATGGAAGACTTCAGCTGCATTTCAGTCCTGGGAAGAGGTCACTTCGGAAAGGTACATACATATGGTTGGGTTTCTGTCAGTGTTCCCATGCTGTGATTTAAATTCTTGCTAGCTGAAGAAGACTTCAGATGTTTGTGGAAGTAGTTCTTATTCCAACTTGCACACTGGGAAAAGTGAGGAGCAGAGAGTGAGCCAGAGTAAAGCCACACCAGTTTCTGAAGGTGTCTGACAATGGGTGTTTATTTCCAGGTCTCACACAGTAGCAACATTTTACATTGAAGGTTAAACTCTGTTCTACACTATTGTGTTCATGTCACCTTCTCCACAAATTAACATCATAAGATTCTTCTTTTTTCCCTACTTTGCTGATAGTTGACAACAACAGCAATTATAGATCAAGTTAAGTGTCTGATATTCTTTCTTTCATTCGTTCCCTTACTAAAATATTTCTTATCAAAATATAGTTGTTGGGTTACTTTGCAGTATCAAGGTCAATGTCCTTTAGAGTCCTTTGCTGATGTGTGCCTTTTAAACTTATTGTGGGTCCTCATGTTTCATCAGCCACACACAATTCTTATTTAGGCATTTCCTGGTTATCTTTTTTTACTGCTCATTAATAATATTTGTAACAAATATCTGTCCTGATTTTTTTTCAAACTGGATGCCAAGCTTCCAAAGCCCATAGCACCACAAGATAAACATCAAGCTTTGAGTTGATTATTGAGCTGATATTTTTAGCGCATCTATCACAGTGAAGATATAAGAGAATACTCCTCAAAGATGTGAAAATGATCATTGGCTATCAACAAGAAGAGAAACTCATAAGAAGGAGGTGGTGGTTTAACAGGAAACAGTTGACAGATTAAGGTGACGTGTCCTCATGACCTTAGGACTCACAGCATCCTGTTTGTGTCCAATCAATGTTTGTTGCTTCCCTCCTCCCTCAGCTCCTTTGAAGTCTCCAGTAAAGTTTAACCAACAGACATGGTGCTCAATGTTTGAGATGTATCTCCTGATCCCAGGTGCTGCTGGCGGAGTATAAGAAGTCAGGCAAACTGTATGCCATCAAAGCCCTGAAGAAAGGAGACATTGTGACACGAGATGAAGTGGACAGGTAAAAACTTGCTCAGCTCATGAGCAGCTGTGGCAGTGGGGAGGTAATGTTTGCTCAAATACCCAGGGTTCAGAATCAGGAAATACTTTATCCATGGTGTGTTTGTGCTTCCAGCCTCATGTGTGAGAGGAGGATCTTTGAAGTGATCAACTCCTCTCGCCATCCCTTCCTGGTGAACATGTATGGCTGCTTCCAGACCACAGATCACGTGTGCTTTGTGATGGCCTACTCCCCTGGAGGAGACCTCATGACCCACATCCACACAAGCATCTTCACAGAGAAACAGGCCCTGTGAGTCCCTGTCTGCCCCCCCCACACACACACACACACAGCCGGACTCCACTTACACCACCATAATATTGTCTCTGTCTCATCACCTCTTCTGTGTTTTCAGGTTTTATTCCTCGTGTGTGCTGCTGGGTCTGGAGTTCCTCCACAAAAACCATATAGTGTACAGGTGAGTTCTCCTTATGCTGCATTCAGAACACTGTTGCCTCATGTCTTGCTGTGTTTGGCATGTGTGTGTGTGTGTGTGTGTCTGTGTGTATCAGGGACCTTAAGCTGGATAACCTGCTGATGGATGCTGATGGTTTCGTCAGGATAGCAGACTTTGGTTTGTGTAAAGAGGGTAAGGATTTAAAGTAAAAGTTCATGTGGATGTTGAAGTTGATCTGCTGTGTGTGACCCACTTTGACTGACTATCATCACCGTGCTGTGTGCAGGGATGGGCCATGGCGACCGTACCTCCACCTTCTGTGGCACACCAGAGTTTCTGGCTCCGGAGGTCTTGATAGACAACAACTACACTCGCAGTGTGGACTGGTGGGGCCTGGGGGTTCTCATCTATGAGATGTTGGTGGGGGAGGTATGTAGAACAACAACCAGATCCATCGTCAACTAGGTTTTTAAGTACAATTAATTTGCTCTCTGGTCTTTTCCTTCATATCAAGAAACAAAGAAGAAGCAGGATGTAGAAGTCAATATATAATTTGAATAAATCTATTGAAAATGCATAAATATTAAACAAATGTGCAGAGCTGGGAAGAAACACTGCTCAGGGGCCCAAAGGCCCCAAGTTCACTGTGTGGAAGGTAGGGTTAGGGTCCACACCATATTCTCTCCTCTATGAACTCATATTTTATTGGCATTTTGTTTATTTTTGCAATGAATCATCAACAGACCAATCAGCATGTACAGTTGCTTTGGTTACAGCTGCCACAACCATATTTTTGACCACATCTCAGTCAAAAACGTGTTCCTAAATGTTCACAGAAAAGTGTGTTAAAGTGCCAATTTCATCAATATTAGATAATTAAACACATAAATGAATAAATGCAGATATGAAATGGTAACTGAAATAAGCGAATTTGAAAAGAAATCTAGAACACATTTATATGTATTTATATATTCCTACATTTATTACCTGAATTATTTGTTTCAGGATTAATTCTGATCTGTTTATATTCACTCTCTTCCTCAGTCCCCATTCCCAGGTGACGATGAGGAAGAGGTGTTTGACAGCATCGTCAACGATGACGTTCGCTTCCCTCGCTTCCTCTCCCCCGTGCCAGTGTCTCTCATTCAGAAGGTCGGTGTCAAGTGGACCTGAATCTTCCATGGGCATTTTCCCACAATGCTTTTAGACGATGAAACACAGAAGCTCATGAGTCACAATCACAGACTTCGGTCATATTTCATTCCGTCTGTCTTGTTGCACTGACTCTACCTCCATCGCTGTCACTCTTTCAGCTGCTGCAGAAAAACCCTGAGATGAGATTGGGAGCAGGAGAAGGCGACGCCTCTGAGATCAAGAGACACAGATTCTTCCAGGTTGTGATTCTGCACTAAGCACCAACAGCACATGATACAGAACTCTGTTGCCTGAAAGGGTTTAGACTGACAGAGGTTTGGGGGGGGGCGGTCTGACCAGGAAGTGGAGCTCCTGAAAGAAGTCTGTAGACTGAAGTGGCTGAAGTTTTTCCTTCTTGACTTTCAGTCAGTGTGACAGTGGAAGTGCCAGCTGATGTGTCGCATCTGAGAGATGAAGTGAAGGATAAAGAGCGAAAAGGATGATGATGATGGTATATTATGAATCATCAAAAAAAGATTTAAGCTTACACCAGCTCAAGCGATGGCATCCACAGCACTGACTATAGATGGACTTTAAACCAAAGCAGCAGCTTTTAGTGTCAGAGTCTGTAGATATCTTCATTTCTACAAAGCTGGAAAATGGTGGAATTCGATTTTAGTCATTTCTGAAATGAAACTGATCATAGGAGAGGGATTTTGATGGTGTTGGAACTGCAGCCAAGATATTAACCACACTGACGAGGAAGCAGAAAACCGCAGTAGCTCTCCACAGTCATAGTTTATGGTGTCCATGAGGTCCAGAGGTAGACCTCCATGTTTTCTTTGAGACTTTGTCAGGGTCTATACACAACTGAGACCTGATTCATAATCAACAGTCTTAATTCACAGAAAAACATCCTGTATTTCCTAAAACAAGCTGTCAGGACTTCTGGAACATTGTGATGTCACAACAAAGCAGTCACTCCCCTCAGCCACAAGTACCACCCATCTTGACTCACCATCTTACTTTAATAAAAGCACAACACAGAGCAAATTAATCAAGATTGCCTCAGATTCTCGCCTCTGATTGGCCAGTTGACAGCTGTTAGTAACTCCAGAGAGGGGAGAAGTGAAACTACACTAAGATGATTTTTGCTCCTTAAAACCACAAAAATGTTTCTTATGAATATCAACACTTCAACATCAAACAGGAGAGGTTAAATATGGACTTTTTTTTTCATTCCCTCATCAATCTAGAATAAATTCCTCATAACAAAGTGAAATTGGAAGTTTATAATAGTCTTCAAATGTATATTAAAAAAAGAAAGTAATTACATTTTAGTATTTAAAAAAAAATCATCTGTGAACATCCAGCTGTTTGTGTCAAGATGTGAGATATGTTCTCAAAATCTAGATTTAGGAATTTGTTCACATTTTTCAAGAATTTGAACAGAGATGTTTCCATTTTTGAGACCTCTCGTGTATTCACAGGGGACAGACTGGGACGCTCTCCTGGCCAGGAAAGTGAAACCGCCGTTCCTGCCCGTCATCAGGGTGCCACAGGACGTCAGTAACTTCGACGAGGAGTTCACTTGCCTTAAGCCAATCCTCACCCTCCCACGAACACCCTGTGTCCTAACGGCCGAGCAGCAGGAAATCTTTGCTGACTTTGACTTCTCCATCATGAGCTAATCTGAGGGGTCTCCCCTCTGCACTGCCTCATCACTGTCAGCTGTATCTTTTTTCTGCCTTGGGTGCCTCTGATCCAACACAGCTCTGGCCTCGCTCAGGTCCACATCATCTCCGAGGACTGTCCCTGCACTTCCCTGCCTCTGGTTTACAGCAGCTACTGCTCACCACAGGGATTTGTTTCACTGCTGGGTTGACTTTTGTTTTACATACATGGATATTGTGCCAGTGATGCTCAGCGGCAACTTCTTTCAAGTACGACTGTAAATATCTGTGATCCACATTAAGACAAGTGAATGAACAAGGGAATCATTTTATCTGTTGTTTAAAAAAACTGTTTTATGTTGTTGGAATGAGATATACTGACATATACGTATAAATATAAGAATCAATACCGCTACTAATGGATTTTTAAAATAATAGTCATGAAGGTTGTATATTAAACTACATGAATGAAATATAAATAAACAGATCTGCTGGACACTGAAAGAGCAGCAAACTCTTCAATTTTTATTATTGACATAGTTTCAAATTTGTAAAAAACACTGCATGACAACATTGCATATAATTCAGAAGTAAATGACATGAGTGAATTCATGTAAAGTCATGTAAACAAGGGCTCTCACTAAGGACTCAGTCTAATCAGACGCAGCCTGCCGCTGTACATTACATCCAACACCATGTTTATTGCTGTTTTTACTATTGCACAAGGAAAAGCTCAGACAGAAGAACCACAAGTTAGTCTACTAAAAAACTGTTTAAAAATCATTCACGATATAAAATAGCTGGAAATGCTTCTGTACATTATGGTTAGATTCAACACTAGAAACAACAGTACAGTGTTCACACCTTCATAGTTTAATTTACCAAAAATTAAATAAAAACCGGATTCTTTCACTTGGTCTGACAGAAAGTGGACCCTGTAAAACCTCTGAATAAATATCAACTACACAAATGTATCAAATGAAAACACACATTTAAAGAGAAAAGCTTCAGCTTGTTGATCAGGATGCGAGTCCAGAACTAACCTCAGATCTGGATTATTTACACATGCCCCTAAAACAAAAGCTTTACACAAATGATGCAGAAGGTGACAGGAACCGGGATTAAATTTGAGAATAAATTAACAGTCTTTCCATCCATCCATCTTCAACCGCTTATCCGAAGTCAGGTCGCAGGGGTAGCAGCTTTAGCAGGGAGCTCCACACTTCCTTTTCCCCGGCAACCTCGGCTAACTCTGACTGGGGGATCCCCAGGCGCTCTCAGGCCAGTTAGGAGATATAATCTTTCCATCTGGTCCTGGGTCTGCCCCGAGGTCTCCTCCCAGTTGGACGTGCCAGGAGCAGCTCCCTGGAGAGATGCCCTGGTTAACAGTTTTTTAGTCAAATTCAGTGTGCCATGAGTCAGTGGAAGCAGGTGGGATGGTGGTTCATGAAGAGTGAAGTGCTGCAGACTGTGGAGCTGATGAGGAGAGGTAGCCACTGGATCAGACTTAATGAAAACAGTATGATGTGTCGAACAATGTAGAACACAACACAGTAAGAGAACACAAGCGAACAACCCACTGAACCACTCGGAGCAGGGAGGTTCAACAAGAAGACAGGAGGCAGAGTACTGACACAACACAAGAGCCTGTATAAAGGTAAAAATAGGAGCGGATCCTCCCCTCGCACTGTTTAAGTAGGAAATCCTCATGTGCGACATCTGGTCTTGTCAGTCTATTCCTGCTCCTTAGACTTGGTCGCTGCCCTCCCTGAAGTACACCTGCTCCCACACCACTGTGCCCCACACGCAGAAAAAGCCCCAAAGGTTGTGGAAGGTGCCGCGGTCGAAGGGGTTTTCATCAGCACCGCAGTGTTTGAGGTAGGAGATGCGGTGGCGGGACATGAACTCCCAGGTGGTGGTGTTAAGAGACACCAGGTAGAGGTGGGAGCTGAGCAGGAGCAGCACGATGAGCGATAATAGGGCCACCAGCACAGCCACGGCCAGCAGCGTGCCGTTGGTGCGCAGCCACAGCTGCCAGGTAGGTGCGTAGCTGAAACCCGTCCTGAGGAAACAAGCAGGGAGAGAAGTGAGACAGCTGCAGGATGTGTTTGTCCACAAACAGTGACGGAGCTGAACTCACCAGGCGATGTGCAGCCCCCACAGCAGTACCAGCAACTGGACAGCCAGGTACAGCACGAACCAGCGGTGGTTTCTCTCACCCACACAGTTCTCAATCCAGGGGCAGTGATGGTCGTAACGCCGGACACAGTGTTGACACGTCTGGCAGTGCTTTGATCTCATTGGCTGCTACTTGGAATAAAGGTCATTGTATTTATAGGAAACACAAATATTAAAATGCTGCGTTGGACTAGTGACCTGTCCAGGGTGTACCCCGCCCTCGCCTGACGTGAGCTGGGATTGGCTCCAGCACCCCCCACGACCCGTAAATGGATTAGCATTAGAAGATGAATGAATGAACCAATTAACAAATATTAAGACATATATGTGGACTGGAAGTATTATGTTCTTTAACACTGTGAGTAGCTTAAGTAAAAACCAGCTGCAGCAGAAATAAACTTAACTAAAGCTTCTTGCTGCTTATTTCTCATGAGGTACACCCATCCTGTGGAGCTGAGGCCTGCTCACAGTATACACCTGCTGCAAAGCATTGTGAGCGTTGAGCCACAAGCTGTGTATACAGGCACTAAAATATAGGTGCTTTTTTTAACTGCTCACATTTGACAACAGATCAGACACATTAGATTTAGAGTGGACATGGCTATTGTCTTAAATTAGATCTGTCAATCGGTTGCACAGTGATGATGCTTTCCTGTTTTGATTTGATCTGATAATGGTTTCCATCTGAGATACAAAGATGTCTGCATTCAAATCTGCAGTATCCCTTTCTGGCTGACCATTCGCAGAGTTACATCTGTAACTCAGCTGCTGGTCAGGTCTAGTGCTTGAGGGGCTGCTGTGTTTGTATTTACACATCTTGGTCCCCATTGTAATCACATGTATGAGAGGATAATACAGTGCACCCTGAAACAATAGTTTTGGGGAAGCGCAGCTCGGCAGTTCCTTCTCCCCTGCTGGCTCTCTAACTACTCTGTGTATATTTTGACCCCAGCTGCGCCTCTAATCCACGAGGATGTTACAGACTCAGTGGACAACAAAAAGTCTGAAGTGCAGTCTCTCTGCTATGCACTGAGCTGACTCCTGGTCCATCACATGATGCTTTGTTTAGGATGAGTGTGTAACATAGAGCTGTGCTGCTGTTATTCTATACTGCCGAGGGATCCTGCAAGAGCTGGACACAAGTGTCACATTTCACTTCAGCGTGACATTGACTCCACAGATGACAACTGAAACACCAAACCCAGTGTCATTCATACCAAAAAATCTTGGTCCAGTATCCTCAAGCTTTTTCCAGAGGTGTCAGCAACATCTCAGGCTTCGCTAAAAATTCACATTCTCACTTGAAAATTGTGAGCAAAGTTCTTAAGATGTTGCCATGTTCAAGAAAAACAATCACACATTTAACATTCGGACAGAGTAAAATAAACCATAGAAAGTTTTTTCTATTAAAAAAAAAAAAAAGTTAAACCATATGTGGTGACAAAATATCTGACTCAAACACACTCTTGCCTCACAAATCTCACTGTGTTAAAATGACTGACACCAACAACCTAATGCCCCATCAGCCCCCTTGGCAGTGTGCAGGCACAAGTTGGGCAGTATACCTGCAGCAGACAGTGTCCACAGCGGCGCTGACGCAGGGACTTGGTAGTGGGTGGGATCATGTCCATCTGCTCCTCAGTGACTCCCAATGTGAACTGGAACAACACATTAACATATTGTACAAACTTAAATACATCATTCACTTACACACACACACACACACACACACACACATGCTCCTTTAGAAAAACAAACATGCAAACACCAACATCAACCTGAAAATATTTTAGATTTCCTCAGCTAATAAATAGAACAAGAACAAAGCAGTGGGTGAGTTAATGCCAGCATCAGCAGCCTATGTCTTTCATTTATGATGAACCTACTGTGTTTCCACTGTGGCATATTTATTATTGATCAGTTCTACAAAAACTTTCCAGACAAGTAAACAGTAAAGACTAAAGGTCCTGAAAAATACAAATATCTTTTTCCAAAGTCAACAGCCCAAACTGATGGGGCATGCTGTGATGCTTTTAAGTACTGGATAAAATCTTAAAGTTTAATGTATTCACAATACTTTATATCTTATTTCTCCCATATACTATAAATTCACCTAAACAAAGCTCTTGCAGTGTTTCAGGCTTCTGATATAAGAGTAAGTCTTCCTCTAATGACACTCCGACATTGATGCATCAAATAAACACCTGCACTGTAACACAATACAGCCGCAGGAGAAGGCAGAGACGCTGTCATCTCACAGGTCACAGAGGAGGCACCTGAACTGGACTGTTTGTGATTTAAATTATTTCAGATCATTCTTGTTGTTAGAATTAATATGACCATCACAATATATTCATCCTCACTGGCCATCAGCCATTTTTAAGCACGAACATCTGATGACCTGCTCACTGCAGCTGAGTCTGAGGACAGACGTGTTGGCGGGATCAGGGATCACCTGCAGATCGCTGTCATCGGACAGGATGAATCCCGGATCCATCAGAGAGACAGCGAAGTAGAGCAGAACCGACACCAGGACCAGCAGGACGAAGAGGACTGGCTGGACCAGCTGACCCGTCTCCTCCTGCTTCCTCAGCTCTTCAACCACAACACACGGACAAGTGGAGATGATGGTGATGATGATGATGATGGTTTAACCCAGTAACACAGTCCACTCGTTCCTTAGCTAATGTCAGTGTATCTGCTATGACATATTAGCTTGAACATATAATGTCAGTCCATGCTATCGGACTTACCTGTATCATGGAGGAAGAGTATTAAGGTTATGACCCATGTCAGAATAACATGAGCAGTTCTCACTAGAAACCCTGAGCCGAAAACATTTTTGAACATGGTCCTAACATGTTAGCCCCGCCACCCGGGCTCACAGAGAGCTACACCGCCACCGGCTAACGACCAGGGGCCACCGAGCGTCAAACACAACCGGCTGCCGTCAACTTCCCCGGGACCTCAGGACACTGCGTCCCCCCTGTCCGCCCGGTCCTGTCCAGTCCGGTCCTGAACCCTGGAGTCGTCACTGAATTAACTTTTAAACAGAGACTGCCTGCGTACGAGGCGGCTGCTGCCTCAGCAGTGTGTCGGGACCAAAACAAAGGTTGAAGTAGAAACAGTGTGGAGAGAAGCTGTTATATAAGAGCTGGCTGCGGACGCTTCCCGACCCTCCGCTCCACTTAACCCATTTGTTTTTGTTGTCACTCCGCATAGCATCTTAGCTGTGATTGGCCAGCTTCAGTCACGAGACAGTCTGGGATGGGCGGCCGGGAGGGTCAAAAAGGCTTATAGGACGACGCACTGGTCTCTGAGGGAATGGAGCGGTTTGTACAGTCCTGATGGTTTTTCAGTCAGACAGACAGATGATCATCTTTTTTCCGGAGGGGATAATAACTTGTTTTTACATTAACTCCAGACTTCGCCCTGTTGTCACTGTAAAGTCTGGGGTGGATAAACAGTAATAGAGGGCTCCTCAGATGGATGAGGTGGCACTCGGTGAACCGCACATTTTACTGACTGATCTGGAGTTGCATTTGGATCTGGACCAAGTACCGAAACTGGATTTAGCTAGACCACCGTGTAAACTAGTTCAATTCTGTTAATCCTGCTGGCACAAACCTGTCAGGTTCAGGTAAAAGGTGAAGAAATGTCATGGAATGGGCAAATGACCAGATCTGAATTAAATTGGCCTGAGTGCTGGTTTTAAACGGATTAGATAGTGTCTGTACATGCAACTCCCCTGTTATTGTCTCCTTAAGTCTGATTTATGATTTATGTGAATTAATACCTATTAATGAAAATGCTCTGAATGTCATCTGTGATATACCTGTCCAAACTGGGGTAAAATATCTTGGTATCTATGTAACAAAAAACCAAAAGGAATATGACTCACTTAATCTGACCAACAAACTTGATGAATGTTAACAAAAACTAAATGTTTGGTTACAGAGAGACTTATCTGTCTTTGGAAGAACTTATCTCACCAAAATGGAAAGTATCTCAAGAGGTATTCATCCTGCATCCTCATTAGCACTCTGCTCAGATTTGTTGTTGTTGTTGTTGATGTTAAGTCCATAAACCAATTTAAATTTAACTTTATATGGAGGCATCGAGCCCACTACATTAAAAAAGCGATCACAGTCAAAGACTTTTCTGAAGGGGGAGTAAAGGCGATAGATTTTGAATGTATGAACATAACTTTAAAATTGAATTGGCTGAAGCAATATGTAAACTCTCTGGATAGTATATGGCACATATTCCCTGAAATATATTTGATAAAACGGGTGGTATAGAGTTTGTCTTAAAAGGTCTTAAAATGTGATTTCAGTATAACCAAATTATCTATCAAGTTGGCAAAATATCACTGGTAGGTTCTGCTTTTTTGGAAATTGCTTTACAAGCACAACTTTGCATCTCATAGTACTCCATCATGGAATAACAGATATATTCTTCGTAAAGGTAAATCCATATTTTACAAAGACTGGATGGATAAAAATATCTGGTGCATAATGGATCTTTTAGACGAGAATGGAAATGTATTATCTTATAACAACTTTTATGACAAATATGACTTTAATTGCAATCCTAAAAATGTTAAATCTCTTACCAAAGCCATTCCCAAAGCATTACTTATCCTAGCCAAAAATATTTCTTTACATTCTCAGACCCCTTCTTGTCTCCCACTTATCATAAATGAAATCAATTTCCTTGATAAAAGGTTCTCAAACAAACTCATGATATCCATATTTACAAATGATTTATACCTGGCTCAAGCTAATAGAAATAAATTCAAGGAAATTTCTATCAACTTACAATATCCAAACTGAGAACTAAATATTTTAAATACCCAATTTCACCCAAAACAAAAGAAATACATTACAAAATAATGAATAACTTCTACTCATCTAAGGAATTTTTAACACTAAAATTTTGGTTTGAAAGCAACCAATGTGTTTTCTGTAAAGATGACATTGAATCAACAGAACACTTTTTTATTACATGCTCTCAAAATTAAGCTGTTCTGGAAATGTTTTACAGATTGGTTAAAAAGAAAAAACCCGGATTTACAACAATATCGGATTTAGACTATAATAGTATAAATTTTGGGGTTATATTGAAAGACAAACAATTAGACTTAATGATAAATGTTTTACTAATTTTAGCAACATTTTTTATCCATAAAGCCAAATATTTAAAGACCCCACCCATCTTTAAATGCTTCTTGAATGAATTTCACATTTATATTGAATCCCTAAAATTTATGAAATTCAAAGTTGCTGAAGACCTCTATTCAATATTCAAAAATTATCTGAATAATATAGCATAATAGTTATCAACCCAACCAAATTTGTTTTATTTTTATTTATCTATATATATATATATATATATATATAATGTATCTATATATATACAGACATGAAACATGTCAGTGTAATTCAGTTCAATGTATTTATTTAAAAAGGGATAGTGCATATAACATTTTGTATTTTGTTCTGAAAACTGGCAAAAATATGTAATTCTCTTGCCTGGAAAAATGACTAAAATTTGTTATTTTGTTGCCTGAAAATAGACCAAAAATAAATAAATAAAAGTGAGAAGATGTGTTTCTTTATTTTCAAGCCACACTCGATTCCTATTCCAATATATAACCTATATATGTGCGTGTATGATCAATAAAGTTCTTATTTTAGTCGTCTGAGAAGATTAAATACATTGTTTTTGTTGTTCAAATATATTGGTGCATTTATGAATGAATAAATGAGAGGCATTAACGTAAATTGCTTTATGAAATTAAGTCCATTTACTTGTATTAGTTTACAGCGCAGCCTTGCCACATCCAATACGGCGGCGACGCTGACGTATCGCAGCAGCGGCCAAACCCGCTCCATGCGGCGTCTACAGCCTGGTTTATGATCCTGCGTTAAATAAACGCTGCGCTTACGTCGTAGGGTAGGGAGGCACGCCGTGGCCCCCGGCGTAGCCTGACGTGCACCTCCCAAAAATGTAACTACGCGTCGAGGCGACGCAGACCCAGCGCAGACCGAGAGGGCTGTGATTGGTTTGCTTGTTAGAAACGCATTTCCGGTTCCGTATTTCCATATTGCGACATCCCCGCCATTTTTACACATCTTGTTGTACACGGACGGAGCATGGATCAAGTCGAGGAGCGACTCATTGAGGAAGTCAGAAAATATGAACACCTTTACAACTCCTCATCACCTCACTACAAAGACTGCCAGATGGCACAAAATTCTTGGAGGGAGATATCACGGAACATTGGCCTGGACGTGGTGGACTGCTTGAAGAGATGGAAAAACCTCAGGGACAAGTACGTCCGCCTAAGGAAAAAGTTGGCCTCACGAAGAGGGGATCCAGGTGGAAGAAAAGTCCCCGCTTTCTACACCTTTCTGTCCTGGTTGGCTCCACACGTGAAACATCGAGAGACGGAGTCAAATTATGATGCACAGGTAAATATAAGTTCCTTTTTCTTTACTGGTAGCCTCTAGGTTTGGGCGAGCTAAGCTAACAATGCTAGGGCATGATAAACAAAGTCTCATCCCCCCCAACATATTGTTTTCCACAGAACTCATGCCGTCTTCATAGCTCCGTTAATCCATGCATTTCTAACAAACTACACATTCTAAGCAGTGGTGGACAAAGATTCCACATCCTTTATTACATCAAAAATACTTGTAGTGTGTACTCCACTACAAGTGGAGAAAGTCCTGTATTCACAACCGCACTTAAGTTAAAGTACGTAAATATTATCAGCAAAATGTACTTAAATCTACTTATTGTGTAGTAAAATGCTCCCTCTGTGTTTTATTATAAGATATCTTTTGAATTAGTAGTAATGTTGCATTAATGTGTAGCATTTTACTAAGATTTCAGCTTTTTCGCTATCACAGGAAGGAACACCCTCTCCCCCAACATCTCCAGCATCCAGCATGGAGCCATTGTCACCCTCCTCAGATGATCCTCCGCCCTCCCCTGTGTCACGGATGGGACAGAAAAGGAAGCGCACGGACCAGGACGAGCTGTACATGAAGCAGCTGGCTGAGTTGCAGGACAAGCGGTTGGAACTGCACCAGAGGTTGGCACAGGACACCAGGGATGAGTGCTCCAGGTTTGGTGAGACTGCGGCTGATTTTCTCAGGAGGGTGCCTAATGAGAAGCGGCCTGACGTCATGCTTAAAGTTCTTCAGCTACTGCATGACAGCTTGAAGCAGGAGTGAACTTTCAGATAAAAGTGCTCTTTTCTTTGTGTCTGTGTTTGTGTGATTTTTTTTTTTTTTTTTTTTTTTGGGTTGTATTGTTTTAATTTGATTTACATTTTTGCACAATGTTAATAGTTGCCCTTATCTCCTTTGTTAATTTGTTATGTTAATGCAGCTTTGTAATTTTGCATCAACACCTTTCTCTACTTTTCTTGCACTGGACCATTGCATGTATACTTAGGTTTATACTTTACAAGTTTGTTATTGCAATAAAGTCCACTCTGAATATGATTATGAGAATTTCATGTATTTATATTTTCATCAATTATTAGATATATGATAATATAGTCCAGCGTGTGTATATATATATATATATATATATATATATATATATATGTGTGTGTGTGTGTGTACACACACACTTATAATAATAATAATAACTAATATTTCACAGAAGAAAATGTTGATACTATGAAAACAAACATTTATCACAGCACACATTTGGACTTGTTTATTCCCAAAACAACTATTTACAAAATGACAGCAATATGTGCAATTTCAATAATATCATGACTCAGTTTTTCCTCACTGACTCAATGTACTTTCATGTATTCAGAATTTGATCTGTACTAGCCAAGAGTGCCACGGCATACCATGTCGTTCTGCCATGGCACAATTCCCTGTGGTGACTGAAAGAAGGCAGTCAAATCATTGCGGACAGCCTGGGCAGCTCTGGTGGAACGGCTCCTTGACATCTGTGAGGAATCTATGGATCTCACCAGATTTGAGTCCCCTGCTACCAGTCTTCGCCACTCCCCAGGCTCCACTGATCCACCTGAATCCGAGTCCGCAAAGCTTGGTGGTATGTATCTGGTCTTTGGTGTATTCAGTTCGTCGGTGTAGGCCAGGTAGTTGTGCAGGACAACACATGCCTTTACAACATCCGCAACCTTCTCTGGCAAGAACTCAACATGTCGCCCAAGAATCCTCCACCTTGCCACCATGATTCCAAAGCTGTTTTCAACAACCCGCCTGGCTCTGGAAAGACGGTAATTGAAGGTCTGCTTCTCCATGCTCAGATTTGTCCCTGCATAGGAAAGTACACAGTAGAGTATTAATAAATAGAACACTGTTGTGTCACAATCATGTGAATTACAAACAAAAGTAAGTGGCCATTACAGGGAAAATTAAGTGTGAAATTAAGTCTGTGCTGTACCTTGGAAGGGACGCATGAGATTGCAGTGTAGGGGGAAGGCAGCATCACCGACAATCACATGGGGGGTCTGGACTTTTGTTCCGGGGAGTTTTGCTGGTGCGGGCAGATTGAGATCATGGTCGAGCAGCATTGAACCAAAGTTGCTCTCCTCGAAAATGCCCCCGTCGTTTTCCCTTCCATATCTGCCCAAGTCCAACATAGTGAAGCGATACCTATCAGAAAGAAATTGAGCATTATTTTAAGTTACTTAATAATTTGACTGATCTAAAGGTTTTATGTACTGTAACCCCTGGGTCTTCTGTTTGCTGTTTTCTTGTATACTGTCTGTATGTTGTTCGTTTGTTAATGAAAATAAATAATAATAATAACAATAAAGCAATACCTTGCATCACACGTTGCCATCATAACAATGGAGTGACAACCCTTGTAGTCACTCCCGGGGCGTTTTATGTTGACGTGCTTCCCGTCAACGCTTCCTATGCAGTTCGGGAAGTTCCACAATCGCCAAAAGTCTGCAGCAATAGCTTCCCACTGGCTAGTTGAAGGGCATGGAAGAAATTCAGGCTGCAGGGCCCTCCATAAAGCTTTGCAGACCTCTGACAGTACAGAAGACACAGTACTGGAGGACAACTTGTAGCTTGCCGCAACAGCCTGTTGGCTGCCACCAGACGCCAAAATTCTCAAAGTGACTGCAAGTCTCTGGGCAGCATTAACAGGCATGGAGTGTGTGCTCTGGTGAGATATCAGCGGCCGCAAACGATGAAGCAGATCGTCAAATCGACTTTCTGACATTCTAAAGTACCTGCAGGAGCAAACAAGAAAAAAAAAAAAAAAAGCAAGAAAATATTTGTGAGCCTGAAAAGTTGTCCAGGAGAAAATGTATGAACGCACATTTCCACATGTGAAAACAAACATAAGTAAAAAATCCCCATGATACATCGAAGTTATGAGATAAAAGGTCATAGTTACCTCATAAATATGACTTTTTTTTATCTCATAATTTTGCCTTTATCTCTAAACTATAACTTTTTATAAACGAGATGGGCACACCAGATTTAGCAGAAAGCTAATTTCCATCTCGTTAGTCCTACATAAAACGTAAAATACACATCACGTAATAAAACAATGGTAACAATACATCTGAAATAAGTATCATATGAATTTGAGACTGCTCTATGCCTGAGAACTATAGTTACCTGAAGTGCATTTCTTCGTCCAGCTCCCGCAGGGGTCGAACAAGCACTGAAAATTTGCCCGTATTCTGCCTCAATTGGTTCAATGGGCGCGCATCCCATCTCCTTCTCCTCCTCCTTCTTCTTCTTCTTCTGTTGCGATGTAGATGTTGCAGGATAAGGATACTTTCTTCGACATCCAACAACTCCAACTCCAGCAACATTATCTCTCTCTCGGTCGCCATTGTTCACTGTGACCGGAAATGCCGGAAGCTAAACAAAGAATCAACTAGAGGCGACGATAACCACTCAGGAAAGGAGCGCAGCCGCCCACCGCTGTGGCGGTGAATTGCACCGCGACGAAATGGAGTGACGCAGAAGTTCGAACGGTCAGCGTCACGGCGGCGTCACGACGGCGTCACAGTAACAGCGTAGGTACGGCGTTGATTTCACGCAGGACCATAAACCAGGCAATATCCGGAGCAGCATCCAAGGATCTCAACACCTTAAGTTTATAGGTGATGAGAAAATGTGTATATTTCTGTGTTTCTGGATCAGGACGGGGGACTTTCAAACAGCTGAAGAGATGCTGATACCTGTTTATTCATTTGCTTGATCAACTTGTGGGCAGATGATGTCTCCATGCGCTGAATAAACAAGCGGTTGGCAGGTTCAGCACATTCACAGTCCACTGTCAATCAAATCAAAACACAGGTGCTAAATGACTAAAAGCTGATGGTTTTCCAGAGTCTCATTCATCTTCGTATTCCTATTGAAAGTACAGATTGTTGTTTTGTATGGTTCTGTAGGTTCTGTCTCTGCTTTGTTGCTAATTCAGCAGCTTTGTCGTGTTTTCGTAAATGTTATGCTGCATCTTCTATTTAGATATATTACTTATCTATATTTTTTTAAAGGGGTTTTTGGTTTATGTTAAATGAAAGTTCACAGCTTCAAACCTGAACATTTCGATGGAAGCTACAGGAGGATCGGTCGTGGTGGATCAGCACAATAGCACTCAAATAACACCGGTAAGTATACTCAGACACATAAAAATCAAGTTCAACAGGTAGAGGAGAAGACAGCACACAGATAAGGTCAAATTAAACAATGTTTATGTCAATGCCCACCGATTGTTGATCCCTTATTTGTTTTCAAGTAATTATGTGACATGATCTTACAAAAGTGCTTGTTAAAACAGATGAATGAAATGTTTGATAAGACCATCATTAACAATTGTGTACACAGCTCCACCAGAGATTGTCTTCACTGCTCTGCTGTTGATGTCAGAGATGTGTCACTGAGACTGCAGCTCTTTGGCCCGTTTCTTGTCCAGGATGAACGGAGTTGGCAGTGTCCTCCCTCTAAGCAACTGCTCCAGACCCTGAATGAGAGGAGGTGAGGAGCTGGTTCAGTCAGTTAGTAAGAGAGAATACAAATAAACCATGTGACTGCTCTGTATGTTTAAAATCTGTCTCCAAAATACAACTCATTGAAACTCAGGTGAATTTATTTTGGTTAGTAGGCGCTTTCCTGTCCTCACCTCTCCAAAATAGGACACCAGGGGTGAGATCTCACACTGAGCTGGAGGACTGTCACCTACTGATACACTGCAGGGGGTAAACACATTTTTAGATTACAAAGATATGTTCACACTGGTTTCATATCTGTTGTGCCCCAGGATCTACTGACCACACTACTATATGATGGGAGCAGCTAACTGGCTGCAAATCTATGAATGCAAATATGGTAGAAATGAATTAATACTAAGGACTAATAACCAGTGTAGCAGTTAAAGTTAATTTTTTTAGGAAATTGGATAAAACCTGAAATCATATCTGTTAAATAAGAAGCTAAATGAGCAGATGATGAGTTTGTGTACAGAGGAACACTTCCTCTGACCTGGCTGTGTGAGGAAGTGGATTCCCGTGTTGGTCCAACAGCTTGCCTCCAGCAGCCGTGGCCCAGCGGTAGTGCTGAGCCAGCAAAGAGCTCCGGGCCGTGGTTGGGGTGTCTGTGGCTGCACCAGCTGCATTTTTCAGGGGGGAAAACTCATCCTGTCTTTCAACCTCAAAGGCAACAAAGTTCCTTCCAAAGAGAGCAAACCATAAACAGTTATGACACTCAATGTGCAGTAGAACAATGGATGTCAGTGGCTGTAGAACTAATATGAGCGGCCATCACACCTTGAGAAGGGAAAGACGTCAAAAACAAACTTCTCCATCTTTATGCCGTTGGGTTTAGTGGGTGTGACCTGATTCCCCTCTGAATCCACAAAAGGCACTTTTTTGATTGCGACGTGTTGTTTCAGTTTCCCTTCAAACTTCCTGTGTGCAGGACCCAAAAACATGCAGAGGAGGGTTAATTAGGGTTTATCCTCTGGAACGTCATGGAATAGACAAATGATCAGTCCTAATTAAATGATGATCCCTCATGACAATCTGCAACTTTTTGTAGTTTTCGAAATAACATTGATCAAGATGTTCTAGCTTTATGTAAACTTATTTTTTCTCATCAGGTTAGGTTTAGCTGCCTCCATCCTCATTGATTCCTCTTTTTCTGTTTTATGCTGTTGTCCGTTACTTTATTTCACTACTGGGCTTCCCTTGGTATCCATGGTAACCTTGTACAAGTATGTCACAATGCTACGGACTGTGGCCTTAATTCACACTTACCAAAAGTGTTTATTAATAGCTCAAAATGTCTGCAAAGAGCCCTTGTGGTTGTGTTGGTTGGACAGATGGACAGCCTGAATTTGAGGGGGTGGACATTAGGATTCGACCACCAATCAGGGACCAAAGGTGTCAATGGTAATAAAGTGCAAACTTTAGTCAGCTGTAGTGTTACAGGTGAGGTCAAACTAGAGCTGCGATGGTGTTCACAGTTTTCCTCAACAAAACAGCTGCTGCACATTTAAATTTTCTGCTGCTTTCTGTCTTTCCTTTATCAACTTCCCCCCTAATTCCACAGGATTGTGATGTTTACTATCTGTTGATTAACCGTCTATGCCCAAGATCAAAGTGGTGACTACTGACAGGACGATGCGGCTGTATCAGAGTCACAATAGCATACTTTTTTAACCAGCAATCAGCAATTGATTAGCGATTCAGATGATCATGAAAACCTGAACATCAGCTCTGATAATGAATCAGCCACTGACCTTAATTGCTTATAAAAGACTCTTACTCTGCTACATCATTCAGGAAAGCCCTGGTGAAAAAATGGTTACAGATGTTCCCGGCGCTGTAGATCAACTCCCCATCAGACCCTCGCAGTTCAGCTGTCTCTGGTTGGATCTCGCTGTACTCCACAACCTGGGTGATGCCTCGCAGCCTGCAAACCACGCCCACTGGCTCTGCAGGGTACGCCTTCCTCACCACCTGACCCATGGTAAAAGTAAAAGGACAGATTTAAAGAAATTGAAAAAGTAAGCTGAATTGAAAAGACTGATTTGGTCCATTACCGGTCATAAAAGTGTGTTTGCTGCTTGCTTTAGTTCCCTGCTCTTCCTCTAAAATCCTCTAAATCCTCTAAAAAATTCATGTTGTGGTGAACAAGACTTGAAACTAGAGACTGAGACCATAAACTCATTTGGAAAACATTACTGAGCTAATAAATCGGGTGAGAAATGGGGCAACGTAGTCTGGCTTTGCCCCCTGATGGTCATTAGCATAATGCAGATTTAAGACTCTTCAGCTGTGACTTTTCAGACCCAGAGATGAAGTCCAGAACCTGCACTTATCACCAGGAACTAAGGTGTTAACTTTGAATTCAGCTGTTTTTTTGGAGGAAACATCTCCAACACACTAGAAGGCATCAACGCATCCCAGCAGTATATGTGTCCCTGCAGCTCTCTGTTGGAAACTAGTGAGATCATTATTTAGGGAACCTTTGACAGATTTTTCACTATTTCCAAAATCAGCAGATTAATTGGTAATGGAAATATTAATGTTCCAGCTGTATATGATACAGCTGAAATAAGCTACTGTAGAACCTCTGCTTTTACACTGATAGATGAGTGATAATAATGAGGTCATATTTATTAGCATAAATATGAGCATTAACTCTTTCAGTACCATCCATCCATCCATCCATCTTCGTCCGCTTATCCAAGGTCGGGTCGCTGGGATAGCAACTTCAGCAGGGAGCCCCAGACTTTCTTTCCCCCGGCCACATCGACCAGCTCTGACTGGGGGATACCGAGGCGTTCCCAGGCCAGAGTGGAGATATAATCTCTCCACCAGCTTTACTGTCCGGCTCAGCTCTCTTTTTGTTACAGCAGTGCGATACAGCGACTGCAGTACCGCTCCTGCTGCTCCGATTCTCCGGCCAATCTCACGCTCCAAGTTCCCCCCCACTCGTGAACAAGACCCCGAGGTAAATGAACTCCTTCACTTGGGGCAAAGACTCATTCCCAACCCGGACTAAACAGTCCATCAGTTTCCTGAGAACCATGGCCTCTGATTTTTCAGTACCTTTACCACTAATACTTAAAGTACAATGTTGTGATAATTCTGGGATACCTCTTGTGAGCATTTTTAGTGCTGTAAAGCATTAGTTTGACTTAAGTAAAGAATATGAATACCAACAGCAGCGCTAACAGCAAGACGTATTTCTGCTTTCACAGTGTCAACAGACAAACGGTCACAGGTGAAGGATAAATCTCTTCCTCATCTGAGAAATCACAGAAAAGCTGCTCTGGGGAAGCAGCTGTACTGGTTAACTTAAAATACACTAACGTGTGTAGAGCTCAGTCATCAAACATTGGCTCCTGTTTTCTCTGATGTGTTCACAGACAAAGGCAGACACAGCTGATATCGGTCTTCTCCACATTGTCAGAAAGTGAAAGTTGATCAATTCCTATATTTCTGTCTGCGTCCTTATCTGCTGTGTGATATGACCCACCTTGGCTCCACAGTCAGCCCCTTTGCTTACACAGAACCCAATGAAGATGGGGTCAGCCATCTTGACCAGGATGTTGTCCACACAGTACACATGAAGGTACTCGACGCCCCTCTTCTTCATGTCCTCCAGGACCTTATTGTCTACTAATGCCTGGTAAAGACCCCCATTACCATCTGACAGAGAGCAGAGAGACTCTGAAACATCGCCATTCATCACCAAAGTGATTTCACTCAATCAGCTGACGTGTCCTCACCTGGGGCCATGGCTATCTTCCCTTTACCCTGCAGGATGACCTTCCCATCAAAGGTGACCGCCGGGATCATCCGCTGTTCAAACATGACGATATTTGATGGTTCCAGACCGAAGTAGTTGTTCTCCTTAAAGAACTTCTCAGTAGGAGCCAGAGTGAACTCACTGGTCATTATGAACCTGAGGAATCACAGAGCAATTTAAAGCTCTTTTCACTTAACAGTGACATTGTCTGTCTGATAGTTACTGCAGGCAGAGTCCAGATGGAGACAAAGGTCCATAATTCATCTTTGTGAAGCAGGTTTAAATCAGTTACTTAGCAACTAAAACATACCTTATATGGATCATACAAACTGAAAACACACAAACACCACAAATGGCCTTCAACTCATTTTTTTTTACTCATTTACCAGCTAAAATATGCTATTTAAATATAGATTTTTAGCGGTTTTCTTAAATTAGAGTTACAGTATAAGACATAAAATAGTGTGTTCAGCATCCAGCCCTAAGTAGAATGAAACTTCTGGCCCAAAACACAGCCTGGTTCAATGGTGCAAGTCTGGCCTGTAAACATCCACATCCCAGCTGATCCTGGATGGAATATTTTCTCTCTGTGCCAGAACTGGTCCAGATATAAGTTGCATCTGACCATCATGCCGTACATGGGGCAGACTTGGGCCATAGACACAAGGAATATACTGGGTCAGAACAAACATAAGCATGTGACCCCGTATACGCCAGATGAATGTTGTTATCTGGGCCAGTGTTACTGCATCTCCGCAGTAGAGGCAGTGAAGAGTGCTGAACCTAAACACCATCCAGAGTTATTCCTAACATGCTAAGATTTTGACCTCATGTGAGCAGAGTGGTGGAGGAGGAGCCATGATCTCACCATGGCACGTTGCACTTTGATCTGTGCTTCTGGTCTGCCAGCTCCTGCACCTTGCGAATACGCTCAGCTTGGATCTGATACAGGGTTTTGCCACTTGGCAGCCCCACATCATACATCCCTTTGGGATACTCTACCCCCAGTCGGGTCCCCTGACCACCAGCCAAGAGCAGGACGCCAACCCGACTCTGTGAGATCTGCAGCAGCCCTGTGGGAAAAAAAGAGCAGGAACATGAGCAGGGGTGTGAGTGTTTTTGTTTCAACCACTATCCCACAGAGTATTGCACAATGAACGCTTTCATAAAACTTTATAACCTGCATTAACCTTTAACTTGTTGTTGTGTTCATGATATGGACTTTGATTTTTTGCTGTATAAATTTGCATTAAACACAAACAAACTGTATATGGTAAACTGTACGTAGGATGTGGGACTGTCCCGCACTCTCGAGGCTCCATCTTACCTGATCCAGTGGCAGCATAAACACACACACACATCTGAAACTAGGAATTCATAACAGAGTGGATTGGTGTTAGTGGTCAGGTTGGATCTTATTTGGGCTGCGGTGTGTGTCTGAACTAATTTCAACATGTTTATATAGTTATGTATTATATCTGGAGAAAAAGTCTGAAACTGTGAGGAGCTGAAGACAAACAAATTCACATGCAGCAAAAAGATTCCATATTAAAAGTGGCAGGTTGTGAGATTACTGTGGTTATTCTTCAAAATCCTCATCTTTAATTTAACTCCAGCTCAGTCAGTTAGAGCAACACCAGCTGCAAACATTCATAACTGCTGGACTCATGGACCCGTCCCTGTGGATCAGAGACCAGGTGGTCCACTACACTAACATAGACTCCATGGTGTCCACAGTCCTGGATCAGTACGACCAGGTCACCACAGTCCCTCTAAAACCCGCAGTCACCTTCAGACTCCCAGGCTGAGAGGCAGTCCGGCTCGCTCTTCCTGACGCTGCCGATGGACTGAGGGGGGACCGGCTCCATGTACTGGTCCACACGGACGGAGGGGGAGGCTGCAGCCCGGGCGGCCCCTTCGCAGTGCTCCCTCAGTCCCTTCAGGTCCAGCTGAGTCAGCTCCTGGAGGAGACCCTCCCGGTCCTCCTCACACAGCTCCGGCCAGAACTGCAGGACGTGGGACTGTCCCGCACTCTCGAGGCTCCGTCTTACCTGATCCAGTGGCAGCATTATGGATCAATCCGAGGACCGACTGAACCCGAAGACCGCTTCCCGGTGCCGCTGCACAAGCTCCGCGGGGAGGAAATGACAACAACAACTCGTGACTCCAGCTCCCGGATCCTGTCCACGATCCCGCTGCGAGAGACGGATTTGAACAGGACGTCAAACAGGAACCGAGTCAGGGACCACAGCTTTACGGAAGCCGACACGTCTCAACCAGCTCCCTGCAAAGTGGCGCCCGGACTCATCGAGTTGACTCAGCGTCTCACATCAGCTGACGGACCGCCTGACTTCAAACCGCAGTCCGAGGATAGTAAAACATTTTCCTCATACCTGTTCCAACTAACGCTTCCACCAAACTCAAGGCTTTGAAAGTGATTTGGTGGGATTTTTAACTCTGGGGACAGTTGCAGTCCTCGGACATCGTTTAAATTTGACCAAACAAACTTTTATGTATTAAACTATTTATTATCATGGATACAAATGATTACATGTAACATTTTACTGATATGATCCATCAATTCAAAGAAATGGTCCTGGGGAGGTGGGGTCTAACTGAGCACGTGCAGTAACCGTGTTAGAGCTCCAGTCTGTTTCTGATTGGAGGAAAAAGACATGTTGACACCATCCTGCCTTCTCTGACATCTCAATCACAAATATACATATACTGAATATCCATATATAAACAATGTATACTACATAAAATATTTATGTTAAATTACAAATGAAATCTATTTGAAATTGGAACAATTGAATATATCAACGTATATGTGCAGACCATATAAATATGCAAGTATGTATATATATATATATATATATATATATTATTCATCTGCTCACACTTAAACCTCCACTTTAAATGATTTGATGTGCTACACAACAGGTTGGGGGCTGGAGGTGGACTAAATTTTAACGATCTTGAAACACGTGAAACACGATCTGACTAAAGTTGAATAAGAATTATGAAAAAAAAGGATATATATATATATATAATCTCTTCTACGCATTATCACATTTTCTCTTGTATTAAATATTTGTCATGTGACGTAAACTCAGGAGTAATTTCTGGTTGAGCTGGATATTAAATTAACCCGAATTAAGACACTCATAACAAGTTAATTGCTGAACTAGTTTATTTAACAGCTGATCTCATACAAGCATAAATATTCATTTCACCATTACATTCTTTCAATGGATGCATCTACACATAGCTATTGTAAAAGTACTCGCATACTAATTCTTGCCTCTCCACCACTTATAATAAAATAAAATAGAAATATATACTCAATACATTTCAAAAACTATGCCATCATTTACCAATATACAGTTTAACCTTTACTATTCATATTTTGGTAGGTCCTGTGCATTTTAAAGTAAAGGATTGGCCTAACTGCCAGCTGGTCAGTTCAACATACAGCTAGGGCTACTTTTAAGACATTTATATTTTCTGTACAAAATATGCAAAAATGTACATGCAGCCACAACGTGACAACATTCTGTGTCACAAATTTATGCATATATAATATCAGGCCAAGGGGTCAGATCAACATTTGTACCACAAAGCAAGAGCAGGAAAAAGGGATCGACCAAGACATTTGCTTCCAAACCTATGAAAGATAATCAAGACTTAAATAAGCAAACATTAGCCCATCGTCTCTTCTTCACCTACTGCTAAGACACAGCAAGAGTTCAAAAGCAGACATGATGCTGGAGTAAGGCAGCTGACAAAAGCAGCACGGTATTTTGAAGGTCAAGCACAGTACCAAGGTGACACAGCAGTTCGATCAGAGACATGCAAAGACTGTTGGTTTGTAGAGCTGAGGAGCTGTGGCCTTTTGATGAATAAATCCTTCCTTTTATTATTGTACTTCACTTGATTCAGTACGTAGAGATCCTGTTCACACTGGCGTGGATGTGTTTATTCTTGATAGTCAGCTGTGCTTATGGATGAGCAGTTTTTGCTGCTGATGTGAAAAAAAGATGAATCTTTGTAGAGACCCAAAATGTTCAATAATAATAATAATAATAATACAAAAGAGTAATTCTGACCCAAGTTATTATATGAATAAATTGTGCAATATATATATATAAATAAATTGTAAAGTTGCACCATGGCCTATGTCAATCAATGGGAGAGAAACGCTGATTTTTAAAGTTAAACTGATTTTTTAAATCACATGGTCTGTATGTTCTGGAGAGGAGGAGGTCTTGGTAGCTAATTAATCTCCAGGTAAAAAATACAAACCAGGAGAAGCTGATAGCAACTAGTGGTAAAGACACAAACTACCATGATGCCATGCTAGTTTTAAAATTCACAAAACTCCTATTTTATGGTTTTCATTGAGAGACCTCCAGCAGCAGAACATAGCATATTGTGTGTTTAATATTGGACACTATGGGCCTCCATACTGATCCACCTCTGTCACTCAAAAGCAAACTAAATACCTCAGGTCACTGTAAAATCAGACAGCCACATTCAAATGAAATTATCCATTACAATTGATAGATCATGGTTTCAGTCATTCATCCTTTCCGAAAGAATAAATAAATAAATAAAGTAATAAATAAAATAAAGACAGGAATTAAAGCAGAGGACCTTAAAGTGCATTCAATGTCCCACACTCCACCTTGTACAGTGTTCAGGTGCTTTTATGTCAGAGAAGCTTGGCACACAAGGCATTCATAGGAATCTGGACATAGTCAGGCTAGAGTGCTTCCTCTGATTGGCTGCATCACCACATGGCTTCAAATAATGTAGACTTACATCATAGAAAAACAACATGGTTGTGAAATACCCCTTCAAGATCCAGCTTTCAACTAACTGACAGTCCTTGTCAGAAAGTTTCTCCTGTCGACAAAAAAAAAAAATGACACTTGGGTCATGGTAAAGGTGAAAATGTTGACAATATAACAAATGATTTACCATACCGGAGTTGAGGGATAATGGAAGTGAATGCCAAAGCAAAACAAGATTATATTGGTGTATGACCAGAGTAACTGTGTGTCAAACTATACAAAATTAGTTTTGATTTATACAATGTAGGATCTTAAAGTGATTTAAATTTTGCAAATGCACTTCATTGTTAGTCAACACTAAGAAAATGTCCAGTAACCCATTTGAGGATCAGATGTTTTCTTTCTGACAACACACATTCATCTTTCCCTCAACACTCCTGATGACGAACATTAAAAAGACAAAGGATAGATTTAACCACCTGTTTCTGTAAAACCAGGATCAACTGGAAGGAATTATTGAAATTACATTCAAATCCAGAGGGTTGCTCTTAAGCCTAAAAAAAACATGACCTTCTTCACAAGTAAACACATTAACGCCTCACTGAAAATGTAATAATGGAAAGAATTCTATCTTTTATGTTGTAGGAGTGTAAAGGTAGCTGCTGTTTCTGAGCCCCTCTCCATAGACTCAGGGTAAAAAGGTAGCTACATACCTTCAGGCTTATCTTCTGTTGTTGCTTTCACTCAATTTAGAGGTACTGACTCACATATGTCTGATGACTTAACATCAAATCAACAGCTCTGTTAGATCTGATGAAATTAAAGCCAGACTACATCAGGGTTTTGTTGTTTTTTTTTTGCTGCAGCAGCAGCACCTGCTCAGGTTAATGCATGAAAACTTCAGATAGATGTGCTGTGTAACCAACGGCACTGAGTAAGTTCAATGACATTATTACTGCTCTATTTATGTGCTATTACATTCTAACTGTAGCTGTAAAAACACTGATCATCACCAGGAGACATGCTGTTTGCTGCGCTTTAAAGCTGCTGATGTAAGTGACATCTTTAAAGCGATTCTTCCGCATGATACACTCCGCCAATGGCAACACTGCTGTACATATTTACATTAAGTACCATCAAAGTGCACAGCGTCAGCTCAGACTTCCCCAAATCTTCAGCTTTGCATTTAACCTCAATCCGTTTTCAGAAAAGCACAACCAAATCAAATCTGGTTCAGTAATTATATGACCTGCTCCTCAAAAATATCCTCACAGCTGCAACGGCACCACTCAGCACAAACATACAAATGGAACCAACAACATGACAATAGTGATACAACAACAGTAGACCCTTACCACAGGCAGGGTGAGGTTACAGGGTGAGTGACTGAACTTACAAGATTCATCCCAAAGGAAACGTTAATGTGTTGAAGACAATAACAAGACAGGGTTCCCAAGTAAGCATAAGTGCAGTGATGGAGTGTTGGGTGGAGAGGGTCACTCTCTAAGGAAAAAATGGCTGCCAAAGTAAAACAAAAAGTCAAAGAAATCAAACTGTAATAATCTATATAAAACTATCCACATGTTATGAACTCAAGTATTTGGGAATTTAGTTTTCTCTTATCTCATCAGTTATCTGCATGAGACCCAGGCACTGAAAGTCCACAGTGATGTCTGTAGACAAGAAGCAGCCTCTGAAATCTTAGAACCTTGTAGTAGAAACTAGTTACTAGTTACTAACTTTAAAGTGTTGGCACAAACAAAGCAGCGGGACAAATTTAAATCTACATGAACGACCATATTAAACAAACAAAGGAATTTACATACCAGCAGAAGATTCACCATTGCTCTGTGCACCGTCAGCTAAGCACCCAAAATGCACTAGGAGAATTATACTGGTCCATCAGTAAACCAGTACACCTTCAATTAATTAAATGTAAACTGGTGTTTTCTTCAACAAAATGAAAAGGTGCTGTAGTGATGTGATGCCACAGTGTGCAAATTTTCCCCCTGGATAACTTGTGTTACTGATTACACTGTATGCATGTGGGCTCAGGGTCAGTAGATATGAGGTGTTACCTCCAGCGGCTGCCACCTTCATAATTCAGGCTTAGGTTCCCATCAGACACTGGGTTTTAATGCAAAATGTTATCTAATGGGTAATTTAGCTTTAAGGTGATGCATGACAATAGGCCAAGTTTTTATGAAAAATGCTGTAACACCATTCACCATGGCTGAACCTCTGAATTGCTTGAGGAATGATTAAAGCAACAGCAAACAATGGAAATATCTCCAAGATTCAAGTTACGATTTCCTACTTCCAGAAAGTATTCATCTTCCTCATCAGGCCTCTGGCCTCTTCATTACATCATCTCACTTTTATCCTTTACACCTGGAATTTGATTTGAATAATTGAAATGTGTAGAATTTCAGCTGCTTGTTTCTTAGATCCAAACGATCATTGTCCAGAAAAAAAAACAAAGCCTTTGGCGCCTCATTTCTGATGTTTGCCTCCCTCCTTACTTGGACTGCACCCCCAGGGTGATCTTGAGGTACTCATACACCACGTAGCTGATGCTGACAGATGGAATGACCTTCATGAAGTTGGGAGCCAAGCCTCGGTAGAGTCCAGTGGCCCCCTCGGTTCTGACGATATGTCTGAACAGGCCTGTCATGCTCATCTGAGGGCCTCCTTGCTGCGTAGCTGAGAGAGAGAAGACATACTTAACAAACATACAACAAGTCTAGGAACAACACATACCCTTCTCATCACAGTAGCCTCTCAGACATGTTAATGACAGTTCACCTATCTTCAGCCTGATACCTTCTGCTTAGATATTGTCTATCTGGATTCCAAGTATGATCAAGAGCCAACCTTTCACAATAAAAATGCAAGGAATGCAATAATAAGAAGTACAGCACAGCAGAGCTCTTTAGCAACTGACCTTGTGCCTGCATTCGAGTCCTGACCAGGGCAAGTGGGTAGCTGGCAAGCTGACCACATGTGCTGGAGGTGGTACCACAGGCCAGAAGAACAAAAACCCCTGGATCAGCGCTATCTGTTGCGAAGCGCTGCAGCCATGAGTTCTTCAGAGTCTGAGAGATAAGAAGAAGTGAGACTAAGCTATGGGATAACACACAAAAGAGTGGCATCAGTGAAAACAACCACACAAACACATACCTCGTAGACAGCCAGGTCGATACCAGCATAGGGGATGATGCCCAGCATGTTGGGGACGTAGCCCTTGTAAAAAGCAGCTACTCCCTCCTTCTGGAAGATGTGTGTGGCACAATCCAAAATGCCTGAGTACTGACCCGTCTTCCTCAGGGCTAACCGTGTCTTCAGGACCTGAGAAAACAGGAAGTGATGTCAGGCCTTCTCATAGACAACAGGAACCTTCATTTCTAGACCAAGAGTCACAGAAAATCTTTCATACTTGCACATAGATTATCATACGTATGCCGTGCATTAATCAGTCATATTAAAATAAGTTGCGTGTTATGAACCTCATTTACATAAATGACTTGCTCACACTTTGTGCATAACTGATGGCCTGTGAGTCTGCGTGAAGGTCTGTTTCCCTCCAGATAAGAGGTCACAGTACAGTTTCACATCATGGGTTCAAGGCTAAAAGTTAAAATGGGCAGTCAGTCACAAGACAATTTATTCCTGCAAACAAACATAGTGAGCTTCTACAGAACGTTTACAGAATGAACACAATCATAATGGTCCACTTAGATTATGTTTAATACAGGTCTTGTTTCATTGTGCATGTTAGCAGGTCTCTCACCTCCATAGGGTAGATGCTGCTTTGAGCTATGGCTCCAGCCAGAGAGCCAGCTACCAGCCTCTCTGTGATGCCCAGTGTCTCCTGGTTACTTCCTATTAGTCGTTTAATCTAATAGATAGGAAATTAATATTTGTTAAGAAACAACACAAAATAGGATATAAGTGCACGTCTTCTTTGATCCAAAGCTGTGCTGATACCTGCTCATAGGCCATGAATTTAATAGCAGACTCGGGGGCAATTTTGACGACATTGATGCCATTGCCTCGCCACAGTGACCTCACACCACCTTCTCGGATCATCTGGGAAAAGCCCCCTGCAATGTGCATGCTGTTGCTCTTGGAGGCATGAACCTGTGCAGGACAAACAGTCAGCATGACTTCACACACAGTACTTCACTGCTCCCTGTTTAGTTATTTGGTGAAGTTGTGAGATGTGTGTTACCTGCATGAGCACTTTGAGCCTGTCCAGTGGTGCTGTGCATGTTCGAGACACTGCCCCTGCTCCTCCTCCAGCCACTAGGTGACGCCACCACATTCCTGTTTGCTTCTCCTCTGCTGTGAACTCATCAGGCACCATCAAACTCTCCCCAACATCAAAGATCTGAGGAGAAAACAGAGGGGTCAGTCTGACACTGTTGTGAGCCAGGGCTGGAGACAGGAGCCAGAATAGAGTCCATTATGACTCTTGGTATGCGCCCAAATATGTCCTGTCCTGTGCTGTGTGTGCTTGTCACTGTCCCGGTCTGGTGCATCTGCTGCACCTGATTCAACAGATTAATTTGCATCCGGGAAATTAGAAATAATTACAGCCAATCACAGTCATGGTATTCATCAACTTTAAAAACAGGTCTGTCCCATCGTGCATATTTGACAAATAGAGCTAATCTCAAATAAACTCTGAATTCACATGTTTATGGTCTTACAATCATCAAGTTTTCTAACTTTAACATTAACAGATAGCACACTGCCACTATCCCACCCTAACACTGTAACCCTTTTGCACGATAGCACTGTGACACTTGTACACTGTTCACTGTAATAATTTCACAATGTAACACTGTAGCACTGCCTGAACAATTGAAATGAAGTAGGAAAAATCAGCTATGACTTGATGTTTACTGCTATGTTGCTGCCGAGTTTACCGTGGAGTGTTTCCAGTAGAGGATGATCTCAGGGATATTGCCTGCAGGATGCAGGAGGTGATAATCCCGCCACTCATTCCAGTCAATCGTCATTGTGCCATTTTTATCCATACTGGTGGAGCATGAAAGAGGATATAGACTGTTATGAGTGTGACAGTTTCAGACGACAATAACTAAAAGAAAAAAAGCTGCTCACATGCAGTAATGGTGACATTTATTCTCATGACTTCCTTCCATTAGCTCAGGTGCACTATGCTATAACAGGATACCTTCTGAGCACATCAAATCAACTTATCTTATAATTGCTTTGCTCTGCCAAAGTGGCATTTGTTGCATATTTCCCTTAAAACTGAATTGGACAATACAGCGGCGATGAGTGAAGCACTGTCTGCGCAAGCAGACTGTAGAAGCTACTACTTACTAAACGATAGGGGCCCAAATATGGCCCCTCCTTATTCTGAGACACGCCAGAGAGAAGAAAAGAGACACACAGGAGGTTAGAAATGAAAGACAAGGATGCCACTGAGCCACAACATGAGCCAGAACACTCTGCACTGGACACTTGGGTGGAGCTGAGAAAGCTGTTATAGGCTGAGACACGCCTGTCGTACCTAAATGATTCATTGAATTTCAATAAGAATGAAAAAAAACAAAAAAACAAAAACAAAAAAACACCACACCATCATATTAAACTGCTCACACATTTACATGAAGAACTGCAAGTCTGACCAGGGGTTAAAGAAACCAGAAATCCAGTTTATTTGAATAGAAAAGAATATACTTTATTGTCCCCTTGAGGAAATTTGTCATGGACTCAACTGTTAGTGCAGAGCTGCCTTCACATAAATAAATAAATAAATTTGGGGGATGTACTTCCTGTTTCCTCTGTTCATGCTTATGAATGTGACATAGTATAATATGAAGAATGGATGCATCCCACTTAAACACACAGATTATGATCACCAGTTTCACTCTCACCTCTTAAGAATCTTCTCAGCCTGCTCCTCAGAGATGTTGACTCCCAGGTCCCGCAGAGACTGCATTATTTCTTGTGAGTCAATCCGACCTACACCACAGAAAATCAATATTTATCAGTCATTTTACATGTAAAGGTCAATTTAGTTTTCTACCTGGCTGTCTGAGGTAACAACCCAGATGAATTTGAAGTCATGGTGGTTCCCACCATATGAGAGGTTATTTGGAGCTTGACCCATCCCAGCCAATACCCTGCTGCATCTGCTTTTGCTACATCTTTCTTGTTCTCTTACTTAATTCAAGCAATGTTGTGTCCAATCTGTTCTCAGAATGTCACAGCAAGCTATGAAAGTGAATTGCTTACCATCGTTCTTCTTGTCCAGACTCTTGAAGACGAGGCGGAGTTTCTTCTCATGGTCTTTGAGGTAATGGACAAACTCCTGGAAGTCCAACTGTCCATCCAGGTCTTTGTCCCCTGCTTTCACTATTTTCTGTAGAAACAAGAAGCTAATAAGCACGTTGCTTTACTGGCTGTAATCATATTTGTAAAATGATTCACTTCAACTACGTGAGCTAATTCATCTTCATTATTAAAGGCAGCTTAGACGGAGTGATGTGACAAACAGCAGCTTCCACAGTCTCCTCCATCTGTGCACTGTTGACCTAACCTGCAGTCAGACCACTTTACAGCCATCAGCTTATTTGTCATGTAAGGTAGACAAGAGCACTTTCTGCCAATACAGCCAGTTGGAAGGATTTCTATGAGCATAAGGTGGCTGTTTCCTGCCTGTAAATGTGCTTACATGTTCCAGCTAAGGGAAGGAACAGCTGGGAGTGCAGGGCAGAGAGGAGAATAACATGTTTGTCTCACACTGAATGCACCTGAGCTCTTGTAGTGAGAGCAAAACTGACCAAGCATAAAAAATTCCAAATGTACACCAGTGTGTTGACAGCATGGAGGCCAGTCCACAGGCCACTGTGTAACGAGTTTTAATAATGAATAACTGAACAGAAGAAAAGGTAGAATTTTGCCATTTTTAGTGCCATACTGTTGTTTCAAAAGTCACAGTTATCACAGCCTGATGACACAACTGTAGCAATGGGAGCTGATCTGAGAGCCTGTACTAAGACACCACCACCAATCCCCTACTCACAAATGTGTTTTTGCCTGTTACTTTTCTGATATCCGTTTAAAGCACAACAGTTTGTAAATGTCTCACGTGACTCATCTCAACACAGATTTTATCTCAAATGTTGATTGATTTTCTCATGATGTTCCACATAATCGCCACATAATCCATGTTCAAGTTTCAGTTCACTCCAGGATGCAATGACCACTAATGACCACAGGGCAGAAGGTTCCTGTGCTGCTTGACAAATGACTGGACAAAGCAGACAAGCGGGTCATGGTGGTACAGCATATAGGTACAGCTTGTAGTTGTGAATGGTTGTTTCTGTCTAAATGTTGGCCCTTTGATAGACTGGGATCACCCTGCTCCAACCCAATATCAGCTGGGATTTGCTTCAGCTCTCCTGTATTGATAATGGATGGGTAGACATCAGACACAGCTGAGTCTTCTGTCTTTAATAAACCAGGTGTGATGCAGTGAAGGTGAAGTTGAAGTGAAGGTAGTTATTTAGTAAGCCGGTCACACAAACAACAGTCCACACGCTAGTTTACTTCCTCTGCATGGATGATGCATGATCTCCAGGATCTGAATTAAACGGCTCATGAAAGAGGTTTAGGCAAAGACCAGACAAACTCACATATCCAAATTCTCATTACCACTGAGAGTCAGTGTGTCTGTGACAGTGACACTTAACTTTCAAAGGATGATTCTAAGTCAGCAGTCCAGCCCAGTGACAAACAAACAAAGAAGTTCAGTATTTTCATTTCCAAACAAGGGGCAAATAAAAATCTGCAAGAGTGGACACGGTCTGTGAGGCATGATGGTTCGTTCAGCTAGGTCCGAGTGTCAACAAGCTTTTATGCTCACCGTGACAACGGTCACGGTAGCATGCTGATGTTTCATACCTTACTGACATTTGCTAATTAGAGCTGACCATGAAGTGCAGCTGAGGCTGATGGGAATGTTATTAGCTCTGCAGATATCTGGTTGTAAAACTAAGAACTGAACAATAATAAACTGACTGACGTAAACTGCTAGATTCAGTTCTCATCAAATTTCGTGTTTCACTCAGAACCAGACTTGGTTAAGTCTAGGTAACTAAGATTCATCATCAACCTGCAAAACATTTTACACAGTGATTTAAAACTGTTCAACTCAACTATTTGACGAAATTAGTCAGTCTCATCATCTATCTCTTCTTATCTGTAGAAAATATTATTGTAAATTCACTGGATAGTTGATTTGATTTAGTAGGACATGAAAAACTGATTCAGACACACCTTGCTAAACGGTTGCACAGTAGATCTAACAGTAATTGTCCTGTCAGTGAGATGGCAGTGAAAGCTCTAATAAAAGTAAATGAAAGGACTTTGAAATCAAGCTTTATTACTTCCAAGGTCATTATGGTAAGAGAACTCAGCCACATCTTTACCCTACCTGTTGAAGATCAGTAGGAGAGGCCACCATGACTAATATTGTTGTCTTCTTTGGTGTAACATCACTCCTGCTGAAGTCTTTCCTGTCTGGGGAGTGCGCAGTGTTTCCCTGGAGAACAGTTTGCTCTTCACTACCTCCACTTTCTTTCTCTCCTGGCAAGTGTGTCTCGGCAGGCTCACACTGTAAACTGCCAAAAAGACTCTGCCTCAGAAAATGCAGCATTTTCTCAAGCATTCTCAAACTGGGGCTTACTGCATCTGGGTGACTGCCCTCCGCTCAAACACAAGGCCGACACTTAGCTGTGTCTGTCAGCTGAGGGCAAAGAGTTGAAGCCGCAGCACACGTTTGGTAAGGTCAGTCGAGAATGTGAGGTTGCAAAGACGACTCCACTTCCTTCCAGCTGCACTTCTGCAGCTCAGCATCTCAGTGTCTCACCTTCGTACTAGAGCTGTTTCTCTTTAAATTTACTTTGCTGACTGATCCACACTCAGCTTCACAGGAGTCCGACACAGTGAGATGAGAAAAATGCTCCTAACTCTGTCCATGTAACTTCTGAGGCGTGATTAGTTGTCCATTTATTTAGAGCTAAAACTTCACATTGTAAATATCTCATGAAAATGACTAAATGACAGGAGCAGGAGACAGGATCTACTGCTAAACTGCCTTCAGCATCAGCAGGCAGAGAAATGCAGCAAAGAGAACCACCAGAAACCTGCATCCTCACTGCAGCCGAGCCTGGCCAATCACTGCAGCTCATACTGGCAGGTCCGAATGCCAAGCCTTAGAACAAGCCCTTCAGCCAATGAGGGACAGGCTAGCAGTGTAGACAATAATTTATGCCTTCAATTGTCAGTCAGAGTAGAGTGGGAGGGTGGGGGGTGAAGCGCAGGTTTTCCCTCTGTCACTCCTCCCACACAGGAGAAAATCTGCTGATGCTTACGCCCCCTCCCTTCCCTCACTCTATCCGAGTCATTCAAGGCACAGAATCCAACAGGCAATCCCATCCCTCCAACAACAAGCTCCGCAGCATTTTAATTCTCAACACATACTGGCTTCTCCCAGCTGGGAAAACTACAGCGTGACGCAGCAAATAAGGTTCTCCTTTTCATGAAATCCTCATTATTTCCAGCTGTTCTTACTCCCATTAATCCCAGTGTCATTAATTACTGACATAAACAGAATCCCTCCACATTACAGAATTCCCCTACTCCCAAATACTGTAACTACAGGCCATTCTCCTCCTGCATGAGGGGGTTTTTATATTTCAGCAGAGAAATATTAACATAGCAAAAGGACAAGCCCAACTCTACTCTGTCAGTAGCTCTCAGCCCCAGCCCCACTGGATCCTACTGAGGATGCAGTTACTTCAGGCTTGGCACTGTCGCTTGTATGTTCATGGGTGCATTACAACCATTAATTGATTTTAAGCAAGACTCAATTACTCAGGAAGAGGAGTGCAGCTGTTCAAAAACAGGTATTTGGATTGAGTCATTAACACATTTCATCTCCTTTTTTTGTTTTTAAGAGTTAGTTTGTTAAATATCTTTTTTGGCAAAGGTAAAGATACAGAAGAAAGCTTTCAGTTGTTGTTGAATGACTTAGGGAAAGGATGGTTGATCTGATGGGTGTAAACCAAGCATTCAGGTAGGTTATAAACAATTTCACAGTTGAATTAGCTGAATTACTGGAAAGTAGCAATGCTGATGAACTCAGTAAAAATGTCTACTGCATTGTATTGATACTGTAAACCAGTATGTGACCTTTTACCACTAGGTAAAACCACTAGGTGACCTTTTATCTACAGTAATTGTTTATCTTCTGTGTCTACAATGGCAGGTGGTAGAGAGCAGTCTACTGCACGTGGACAGGCAACGGTTTAGTGACTCAGCAGTAGATTATCAGTGAAGAGGGTTTGGGGGGGGGTCCTCTCTATGGAAAAAGGCTCATTTAATTTTGAATTCACCGTTCATGCACACTCTGTGACAAGAAGAGGAAGTACACCAGTTAAGGAAACTGCAGTTAAAGCTTTTGCCTTTATGATTTTACTCTCAAGTTAATTTTGGCTTGAAATGAAAGTTTATTATTAATGTCTAAATCACTGAATGCAATATGGCTTAAATCAAAACATCATTACACAGCTTTAAACTATATTGACAATGAATGAAAGGGTCTCTTAAGGGACAGGCAATGATTTCATTTAATTAATTCAACTTAATTTAATATTGGCTCAAAGGAGTTCTGAAAATTAGCTAATGGTTGATATGAGTTTTCAGTGCCCTCCGATGTAGGTTGATTAGTAAATGAACAAGTTGGTGCCACATCATTTATGATTCAACACGACAAATCTTCCAACATGGAAGCGCAGTACCACATGGACCAGTATCAGACAGCTGATTGGGTCTCGATGAACAACCAGTACACTTGAAATCAAGTGGCCAAATTGAATAGCACATCTTTTGTGGATGGTTTTGAAAACATATAAAATGTGTTTAGTTTTTAACCACTCAATACTATTTAAATCGCCATCATTTCGTACAAAATTAAAAACAAATAAAACGAAATTAAATGACCTGTTCAAAACTGATTTAAAGTAAACTAATATTAGAGAGAAAAAGTAAAAAATTCACAATTCATCCTAGTCTATTTAGCTCTGACCAAACTGGTTCTCATCTACTGGCCCTCAAACAACCAAATTCTTGCATCTGTCCATTTCTACCGTTTAAACGTTCGCCTCTGTGCCTATTGTGTTGTTTTTCCTTTTGTCACGTCCCTGTTGCTTTCTTTGTTGCACACCAGCTCCACATCAGATGTCTTTTCTATGAGCATTCCTTTCTGTTTTTAATATCATTATCTGCTTAAGTATCTGGGGACAAACTGAAACTGAGGAAAAAACCGACAGGGACAGAGTAGAAGATAGAAGCAGCATCTGGGCAGAACAGTGGTCACCTACCATGAGCTCATGTTCAGTGCGATGCACCCCCAACTTCTTCAGCCCAATGGTGAGGTCGTTGATACAGATGCCTCCATCCCCGTTCACATCCAGGACCTGGAAAAGCACTTTGAGTCTGTGCTCCTGCTCCGGACATCCACATATGTCACATGGGTGCGCTGGTTGGCCGGAGTCGTGATGCCGGTCACCAGCTACAGGCTGTCTGGTGACCGGTGTAGATGGAGAAACCGACGAGGGGTCCTCCGCGTGCCCGCCTCCGCCGCCCGGGCCGACCCCCGACCGGCACTGGCAGAATACATCACCGAGCAAGGGGGGCATCAACGAGCCCTGCTGGTGCATCACGAACAGCCGGACACCGACGAGACTCCGTGTGAGAGAGCGTTACACTTCCAGCCCGGGTGCCAACGTCACATGTCCCTCCATTTCTGCCGGCAGTCAGAGCAAAAGAAGCAGCTGTCGGTTGGCGGCTGGTTCGCCGGCTGTTGGCTTAAAAATCGTCTTTTCACCAGGAAGGCAGGCGGATTTTTCCGGAGACGAAGAAATGACCTCTTGGCACTGATTCCACATGAAACATTAACTCACTAGCAACCGTAAAGTGAATGTAGTCAGTGCCGGTGAAACCAGACTCTGTGATCTGTCACCTCCCGTAAATACCTTCACAGCGCCCACCCGAGGAGTTCACGCTGAGCTGGTTTGCCAGACATCACGACTAAGCCGGTCCCTATGTAAAACAGTCTGGGTGAAAATAGCTCCTCTCTGTGTATCTTCGCCGTTAACCCACCGACCGCTGAGCGGAGAGATATTCCACTCAGGGAACCGGCGGCGACGGAGGTCTCGCGGTACAACGCGAGATTGCAACGTGACAACGTTGATTAGAGTTCTGGCTGCTACGTCACGGGGACAACATGGCCATTAGGATATGGACTGAAGAGGAAGAATAAAAACCAAAAAATTCAACATCTCATTAATCTGATTATTTTCATAGCGAAATTTCACATCCACAAAGCTAAGTTCTCTAAATGTCGACCTTCCTTTCCTTTGAATGTATAAAAATGATTGACAATAAGAAATGTCTTAATGGTATGACTATAATTCAAGAACTATTTAGAGAATTGTGTTCTATAATGCCTGTTTTTTATGTTAAACATTTATATTCTGTATTTCTGTACCTAACTTTGTTTTTCTCTATTATTTGTCTCATATTTATTTATTTAAGATGCCGAACTTGTTCTGTATTGCCAGTATGTTATTTGTTGTTGATTGTAATTGATAACGATTTTCAATAAAACTTTGAAAAAAAAAACGGACTGAAGAGGAAATAGTAGTGAATGAAAATCCGATATGACGGTCATCGGCGCCATCTACTGTTAAAAAAAGAAAATAAAAGTCCTTTGCGTAAAGCTGACACTTTCTTCCTTTCTTTACCGTCAAACTATTAAATTAATAGGACACAAAAACAAAGGATCCAAAAACAGACCAGCGTTTAACAGCTCACAGAGGCATATGCTGTACGACCAGAACTAAGTCACTTCCAGAAAATAAATGAAGGCACACCAAATTATTCTGAACTGAGTAAAATTATAAAATGAAGTATATAACCATTCTGTAAGCTATGCCATTCTTTTTTCAGGGAATATGCTGCTCTTCTATCACAGAAGGCTAAAGAGTACGTTATAGATCGATAGATATTTTCATGTATATATGACCAGTATGGTCACAAACTGGTCATGACCAGCATGGTTAATATCTATGTACACATGGTCCTACATGTGTCTAAATTGGCTTTTTTTAAATTTTCATAATTAACTGACTATTTTGTAACGAACCTTTATTTAGTATTAGATTTAGGAAACACTGACTATATTGTTTTATGAATTTAACATCTGTATTATCCAACCTGTTCTGCTCCTCCAAAAATCTTGCAGGTGTGCTATATGTACTCTGGTCTTGTAGGCCCAAAAGCTTACGATCTTTTTCAATTTGTGTTGAAAAGGTTGATATTTTACCCACAGAGCACGGAGATAGCCTTGAATGGAAAGGTGTAGCTCCCAGGTTTGTTTGTTATGTTATCTTTATGTGTAATCACATTTTCTTCATTCTCTATTAAATCTTCAAACTGAGCAGAGCCCTTAAATTTTTAGTGTGTGAATTGTGCTGAATTTTCCCCTGTATGAACTTTGTCATACATTTCCAAAGTGTCTTGACTGTAATAGTACTGCAACACTCCTATCGGCTGTTAATGAATTATATAAATAAAATTGCCTTGTTTGTATATGTCAGCAGGCTTGTGAGTGATTGCATAAATACTAAATTGTCAGAAATGACATGAAGAGCAGAGCTGGATGAATAGGGTATTGTTGTAGGATTTTTTGGTCAGATATGTTATAAAGTGTGCTATATGATTAACATTGAGCTGTGTTGTTACACTGGTAGATTGGACAGAGTGACTGCAACCCATATCTGTATAATGAGCAAAGGTCTGCTAATGACTTGGAAAGAACAGCCAGATGATGAAAAACAACAACCATGTAGTGTCCAGTAGCTTGACACAGTGTCTGTTGTTTTTTTTTAAACCAGGGCAATTCTGCCACGATTAGATAATAAAAATTCCCTGAGTTATGAAAAAATTACTTAATGGTGGCAGATCAGCTCAAACTGGAATTTAAAAAAAAAGGATGGGTTGTGGCCTCTGAGAAGCACAGGAGGGGCCTCAGGGGGTATATAAGCAGGGAGCTGAGAGTTGTTGGTCAGTGAATAAGCACCATCCCATCAGACTTTCAAAAGTCTGAGACCTTTTTTCTCCTGAAAAATTTGAAGACACAAATTGTTAAATTTTGAAACACTATTACTGCATGTTGGGCACTGCTGCCTGACCACTTCAGACCCAAAGGCAGGCAGTTTGTGTATGCCAACATTTTTTGGCAAGCCAGCCAGTAGGAAAAAGGGAGAATCACCAGCTTGAAAGCGGAGCACCCTGCACGATGGAGGGCACCTGGCCACCCAAATTAAGGTAAAACAGAACTTTGTTTTCTGTATCCGAGTGGTGTCTGATGAAGAGCAGTGGTGTGGTCTTGCCCAGGTTGGGTGAGTCCCATTCCTAAAGAATCTAGTTAAAATTCTGTCCGAATTTGACTGATATCACAAATTAAAACTAAAACTAACAGAAGAGTCAAACAAGGTCTGAGGGGAAAAAGCTTTTGAATGTCGCATGTTATATGTAAAACCCACGATGGGGAGTGTGCTGAACGTGTTAATTGCTTGCTGGCTTATCGTTTGTCTTGTGTTTCTGGGAGCATTTATCAGGTTGACATTGGTGAACCAAGGGTAAAAATGTAAGAATAGAAGTTAGAGCTCAATGGAGATGTATTTAGACAAATATTGTGGTGTGGCTTGGCAGGATCAAGACCAAGACTTTTAAGAGTTGTGATTAGAGTAAGGATCCGGAGAATTGGTGTTGCCCATCTGATGATGAGGACATGTATTCGGATGGGGTGTTAAAGATAAGAGTTTGAGTTTCACTTGTCTGATGTTGAGGAAATGTATTCAAATTCAGAATTAGGACTGAATGGGCACTCTGGTAAGAATAAAGATAAGCCTTCCGTCTCTGTTTTGCTGCGGCCTCCCAGTGAAGCAAGGGGCTGCAAGGGTAGACAGGCTTACGGCCTGAAGTCAGAGAGGCGCGCATTCTCTGGAGAGGCCGCCACAACTGGCCAGACAGTGTAAATAAAGTGTAAATACTGCATGTTTAAATCTGCTACAGTAGAACTAGTTAAAGAAGTTGAAATAAGAATTAATGGATATGTGAGAGAATGACATGTTGAGGTTAAATTACGGTATAGAAGTAGTAAAAACCTTGAAAATAGATTAGAGCACTGACTATCAGTTTATTTCATTAGTAAAAGTGATTGATTAACGTATTTTGAGGCAGAAAAATGAATAATAAAACCATCAAAATAGATAAATGTATAATCATATATCGGGTTTAAATAATTAAGATGGATAAATAATATAGAATAATAGAGGTAAATGGATGAAGGAAATAGCAGTGAAGATGAAGTAATCATGCTAGAACATTATAGTAGTATAGTAGTAGTAGTAGTATTATAGTGCCCAGCTGATCAATTTGAAACTTTGGCAAATAAAAAAAATTTTGAATTTAGCACGTGCAAGAGAGGAGCTACAAAACAGTAGCCTCCTCAGACGAGGGGGCATCTGCCTCAAGATGATAACAATTCAAGTCTGCGTGGGAAACTACTGAGCTCTCTTATACCCTATAGTAGTGATACTCACTATTTTTTTCCACAAGAGCCACATTGGCAGAGCAAAGTCAAGGGAGAGATACACGTTTTTTACTCGAAACACCTGACGTTTGCCTGCTCGTCCCCTCTTCGGCGTCTTGTTGATTTTCGTTTGCTGCTTCCTCAGACTCTTTATCCTCACTATTCGCTACAAAGCAGTGTGTCTGTCTGTCTGTTTTTTTGCCCCCGCCTTTTTAAAAAAAAATTAGAAATCGATCCAGTTTGGGTCTCCATCTCACGCTGGCTAGCGGAGCTAACGTCATCTGGCTGCAAGCGTGCACTGCGGTCAAGTGTGACGGTGTTGTAAACAATGCCGTAAGCGCGCTGCGTTGCCAGGTTTGACAATGCCTCCTTTAGGAAGCAACATTAATTGAAGTGAAAGGACAAGTATAATGCAGATGTTTGTAGTGCAGTGTTCACTGTATATTTATGTAACACATTTGAAAAAATGTATTGGCTGTGTTACCATATTGTTATAAGCTACCACGCGAGCCACCAATTAAAGCTTGGCGAGCCGCGCAATGAGTATCTCTGCCCTGTAGTAACCCTCTGTTGTGAAGCACTAGGGCGTGACCATCTTTTTCACATGTGCTTAAAAGACTATTGCTGACTTTACTCCGCAATCAATCTTGCACACATGTGGTGCCTGTATTGAATCCTTGCTGCTAGTAAAACTTTCAGAAGGAGGCTCCAATGACTCTGTAATCTTTCTTTAAGATTTTCCAAACAACTTCGTCCTTCTAGCCAGATCCCAACAGCCATTCCTCCGTCCAAGTTTTGGGAACTGATAACGTGCAAGGGGGAGTCCGGGACTCTTTTTGATACAGCCCTCCAGCTGAATTGGTGAGAAAAAGAGGCCAGGCGCCACATGGAGGAGGGAAGGTGATGGGATCCTAGAATATCACGGATTCACTGGTTTCTCAAGGTAAAAAAAAAAAGGAAAAAGAAAATAAGGAATTCCCAATAAATAGTTGATACCTTATGTTTAGACAAAACGGTGATATTTCAAAACAGTCAATTTCAGAAGCATGTACCAAAAGAGTATATACTGTCTATTTTAGTGAGAAATATTCAGAGAAATGAAGCAAAAACTTAGGTAAAAAGACTAACAGTAGAGGAATAGTCCATTGTCTTAGTGAGAAGACTACCAAAATAAATAGCTCTGTGCCACACGTTACAGAGCAATTGCTGTGTGTGAATGTAAACGCTTGTGTGTTCTGTCTTTATTTGTTTTGTTTTATTCTCGGTTTATGTGGGAGGTAGTTATGATCAGTGTTTCAGTAAGACAACAAGCAGAGGAAACCTAAAGGTGTCAACGAACTGCGTGGCTGTGGAAATGGTGTCTTAACTGATTGGGTCAGTTGCTTGGGTTTTATGCCATACAAACTGACTGGCTGTTAAGGGTAGATTAGTAAAAATGGGAAAGAGAATGTGAAGCATTTGAAAAAGTGGAAGAAGTATGGGTTTACAGGAAGGTTAACTGTGCCTGAGTGCACCAGGCTAGTGCAGGAAATAAAGAGAGAATGTGGTCAGGATGAGAAGTGAAAAAGAAAGGTCTAGAGGAGGCTAGCAGAAGCAGATAGGCGTAAAGAAGGAGCAGACAGAAGAAATAAAATAAAAAAGCAAATTGAAATAGAAAAAGCAAAATAAGATATTAACCCTGATAGATAAAGAACGGATAGAAGGCCTGACCTCTATACCTTAATGAAAGTGAGGGAATCTTCCTGACATCAGAACACCATGGTAACAGAGGGAGAGGTGTATGTTACGTGTGTGGCAAAACTGGACACTGGGCCAGGGACTGCCCACACAAGAAAACCGGTGATGCAGAGCCAGAGGTTTCTGTATGACTAGACAAAACATAACCCACAGGGAAATTGTCGAAGCTCCCAACTGCCTGGCAGTGGGCCAGTACTACTCTCAAACATCAGCGGGTGATGTTTTCCAATTTCTCAGGAGAAAAAAGGTCTTGGAGTCTTCAGAGTCCGATGTGGATAAAGTTTATTCAAAATATAGCAAGTATCTGAACAAGCAGACGAGTGGTTCGGACCCCGGGGCCTGAATGCACACTGAATAGTACCTCTTTAACCACTTGCTTATATACCCCCGAGGCGCCCCCTCTTTCCATTGAGGCTCCCCCTTTCTCCTCAGAGGCCCCAACCCATTCTTTTTTAAAATTCTATTTTGGGCTGCTCCGCCACCATTAGAGTTGCTTTCTCATTGGTCCATTGGCTTTCTGAATTGGTTTGCCACCATTAGCATCAATCTTTTGTGACTTTATCAGATTCATACCACCCGTTGCAAAAACCACCTGGCCTGGGTTTTATTTTAAAGTTCCTGGATCCCCTTGCATAAGTCGGCGTCTCTTAATGTTTTCCAGGTCACTAGTGGGTCAGATTGAACATTTCCAAGTTGTTAATTGTACGGCCAGGGTCAGATCTGGGTCGCATTTCCCTTCAGCTTCCCCTATTAGGCTACTAATGGGGTTAGGCCTGGGCCATGGCCTCTGTTTATCTCTTCTATTAGGTCATTAGCGGGGGTTGAACCTGGTTGTGGCCTCCTTCATATGCCTTATATTGTATTACAATGCTCAAAATTTCCTTCAACAAAATGTAAGACTAATAAGGGCAATTTCCAAAACCTGAATTTAAATTTCAACACATTTACTTGGACTTTATAGAACTCAACAAGTGTGTGGGAAAGAAATACTGCCTAGTAATAATAGAAATGTTCACAAAATGGGTAGAAGTATTTCCATGTGGTAACCCGGATGCTATAAGAGTAACAAAAGCAATAATGAAAGAGATAATACCACGATGCAGTATCCCAGAGAAAATCTACAGTGACAATGGAACACACTTTGGCAATGGTGTTATTTCATTAATAGCACAGACACTACAAATAGAGTTGAGAAATCACTGTGCTTATCGTCCACAATCAGCAGGATTGGTAGAAAGACATAATGGTATTTAAGTCTAAGTTGAAGAAAACTATGGAAGAGACAGGAAAAATTAGGTTATACTGTCTCCCACTTGTAGTTCTAAATATGCATGTCACTCCAGCATTGTCAGGATTAACTCCTTTTGAGATGATGTATGGAAGGCCATATAATATTCCACAATTAAAACCTTTCAAGAGAACTGAAGAAGAAAGAGAACAATAGCAGATTATATGTTGCAAATGTTAACAAAAGAGAGCTCTCTTCTGCTATTTCCATTCCAGAAGCAGAACCAACACCAGAAGATCCAGTGGTGTAGCCTGGGGACCGGGTATTTGTGAAGGCCATACAGAGAAAGACCTGGTCCAGTCCTCTGTGGGAAGGTCCACTCCAACAGTGGTCAAGATTAGTAAAAGACCCACATGGATTCATCTATCACATTGCAAAAAGCACAGGACGCTCTGCCCCCGCAGACAGTTGCCTTGCCAGGGAATTACACTTGTTTCTTGTGATCTGGACAAGGACAAGAGTCTATTAGCAGGGCTGACCTTTGGTGGCTGTGTGGTGACATGAAAACGAGACCCAGTCTACCGCCAGCGGTGTTTGGCACTTGTGCGGTGGTACAGCTGCCCACGCCATTCCAGCTGTTCCCAGCAGAAGGGTACTCACCCACGAGACCCAATGAGGAGGCACATAACCCACATGAAGAAAACTTCTCACTGCAACGCCTCCTTGACGAAACACCGACCATGCCCAAAACAACCTACAAAATGGCAGTTCGACAATACCCACAGTACCGAGATCAGATGCGTGAGGTCAGACATGTATCAGAGGAGGCTCGCCAGTAAACTCCACAGACAAAAAATGACTGACTTGAAAGAAACGTATAAGATGCGATCAAAGTTGAATGAAGTCCTGTGACTTCGCTGAGCTTGAGGACCAGCGGAAGATGAACCAAGCCCTAAAACACTAGGTGTTCATGCTACAGACCCAGTTGTGTACAGCAAAGGCCAACATCAAATATTATAAAGACAGGGTAGCACAACTGGAGCAAGAGTTGGATCAGTATGTGAGCTGCAATATAGCATTGCGAGCTGAGGTGACAGCCCTCAACAAACGGCTGAATGCGCTCCGTAGGTTGTGACGTGGAGGGACACCAATTCAAGACTAAGGCCTGTGGCTGCAGACATTAACGAGCGAAGGGATTGAGATCATGTATCACATACAATCATTGCATAAGAAAATGTATCATGCACCATGGCTTTGAGCACGTAGCTGAGTAGGGACCACTGGATTGGTCAATAGCACGTTCACTAAGATTGTCACTAATGTCACTTGATATCATTTTATGTGTTTTACTACTGATATAGGTAGCATACATGTAATCTTATAAGTCATAGAGACATATTAAGAATTATATTCCAACATACTCAAGTTTTTTCACTAAGTGTACTCATACATTACTAAACTGTCTGTGTGTTAAGTTATGACAACTGTTGTAGGATTTTTTTGTCAGATAATATGCAATACAGTGTGTTATATGATTAACACTGAGCCATGTTTTGTTACATTGGAAAAGAGATATGCTGGCAGATTGGACAGAGTGACAGCAACTCATATCTGTATAATGAGCAAAGGTCTGCTGATGATTAGGAAAGAACAGACAGATGATGACCAATAACAACTATGCAGTGTCCTGAGAAGCACAGAAGGGGCCTCTGGGATATATAAGCAGGAGGCTGAGACCTGTTAGTCAGTGTGTATTCTGATCCCAGGGTCTGATCCACTCAGCTGTTTGTTCAGATTCTAGCTGTATTTGAATAAACACCATCATATCAGACTTAGAAGAGTCTGAGACCTTTTTTTCCTGAACAATTTGAAGACACCCATTGCTGATTTTTGAAACACTATTACTGCATGTTGGGCAGTGCTGCCTGACCACTTCAGGCCCAAAGGCAGGCAGTTTGTGTACCCCGAACGTATATATCAAACCAATCCTGTTGAGTACATAAAGAAAAAGGGCACATAAACATGTAAAAGATGGTTTATATGACACCCGTGCTTGCATGGTACTCCAGTTCCCTCCCACCATCCAAAAACGAGCATGTTTTGGTCAATTGGTGATGCTAAATTGTCTGTAGGTCTGAGTGTGAGTGGTTGTTCATCTCTGTCTGTCTCTGTATGCTGGCCCAGCCATGGATTGGCAATCTGTCCAATCCCTTGCCCAATGTGAGCTGGGATTGGTTCCAGGACCCCTTGCAACCTGGAAACTGATAAGTGGGAGAAGATGAATAAGTGAATATTATATCAGCAAACAAATGGACTTGCTGCAAAAAGTCTGCTGAAGTGATAACAGATTTGGTTATATTTGTTTTTCAGGGTGTGTGTTGTCTCTCATTTGTCTTTCCTTTGCATTCTTTGTTCAAATTCAGCCACATACAAAGAAACATACCAAGTTGATATTGCATATGTCTTAATGAAATTGTTATCAACAGTGTAGTAAAATAAGAAAGTGACCTCAAGGGAAAAGCATTACGATGGGTACACAATTTCATAGTTTTAACCACATTTTTAGTATTTGATAATATACAGCTACATTTCCTTGTTGAAAACATGAAATTTGGTTTTAATTTTTATTTATTTAGTTATTATTTAAACAAAAAACGGTTTATTCAATGCAATGCAAATAATATGAGAGTAGTCACTGAATTCTTATTTTCAGTGGTTATTTTGCTCTGGTCACTAAGAAACCAGAAACACTTTCCGTGTTCATATAGCTCATATAGTATTGTTCTTTTAATTCAAGCACACGGGCCAGCATTCATATATTTTGTATAATCTTTTATATTTTTAAATATACATTGTTGCTTGTATAAATGCGGGTGTTGTTGGTGACAGTTTGTAACAAAAACGCCCCTCCACGACCATGTTTACTGAGTCGCAGTTTGACTGTGGGTTTTCTCTTCGGGGGGGTTTGAAGAACATAGTTAGTTTGGCTCGTTGAGTTATTGACGTGTGATTGGGCCAATAGCAACAGGGAATATTGAACGACCGCGAGATGCCAAGCCAATGTGGTATCAGTGGGCGGTGCTTCGAGCAACGCCACCGCAAGCGTTGTTAGTCGGAAGAAGAAGCCGATTCTGGAAGCCATTACGTTGCGCACATCAGTGGAGTAAATCCTACTACTTTTGCGTACAATACGCACAATTACCTCCGGTTGAGAGGAATACCTGCAATTATGGCCTCGGTGGCGAAAAAGAGAAAAATGAATTTCTCGGAGAGAGAGGTGGAAATTATTGTGGAAGAAATAGAGAAACAAAAGCATACACTGGTTAACCACTTCAATGCTGGAGTCACACACATGGCAAAGAATAACGCGTGGGTGGACATCCTGAAAAAGGTCAACGCTGTCACCACCTGTGCCAGAGAGTTACCCGAGGTGAAGAAGAAGTGGTCCGACATGAAGACCGAGGTCCGGCGGAAGGTGGCTCAGGCGCGGGCTGCCATAGAGGGGACCTCCGCTGACTGCACCCCAGTTCCGGTCATCCTCACTGCTATGCAGCAGCGGATCTGTAACCTCCTGGGGGAGGCAACCATCATCAGTTTACCTGCCGGAGACTCGGACGCGGAGATCACTCTGCCCGTGACGGTGAACACGGCCGCCACTGTCACACTCACGGAGAGTAAGTTACACAACTTTCTTTAGTGAACACACACACACACACACACACACACACACACACACAAGGTTGAGTGTCAGTGTGAGGAGCAGCTGGGAGCTGCAGCAGTAACACCGAGCACTTCCTGCTTCTGCAGGACTCATCCTCACATTCACAGATATGGAGTCAATATGAACGATTTAGTACATGAATAAAGCAATGAAATAAATCCTATAATAAATAACCAATAGCAAATAAATGTAGAAAGATATAAATAACTGTCAATGTAAATGCCACAGATTGCACCGTTTATTTCCCTGGACCTTTATTCTATAATGCTACATTTACTTTCCAAAGACTTTTATTTCCTAATGCCGCATTTATTTTACAGCCCCCCCATCTGTTATGTTCCAGTGAGGGCTCATGAAATAAATCCAAATTAGAAAGTTATTTCGATATAAAGGTTTTTTTTTGCTAAACTTATTATATATTATATATTTGTACGGATTTTAATATTCATTTCCTAATGTATTTATCCTAGGATTTATTTCATAGCTTTATTTATTAAATCATTTATTTAATTTTGACTCAAATGGAATTCCATACAAAGAAAACTGCAGTCAGTCAGAACAACATGTTTAATAACCAGAAGACTGTATCTATCAGTCCAGGCAGTGTACTCCTGACAGCAGCTCCTCGGAAACAGTGACTTTGTAGTCTGACCCTGGATTATGAGACAGGGTTCTGGACCATCCTTGGCTTTATCAATCCAGTGAAGCCAGGTTCAGTAAACAAAGTTCTTACTGTGCTACTTGTAAAGTGAAGGGTTGACTTCTGTTGGAGATGTTTTGTTAAACTGCACCAAGACAGGTTTATGTATTGTATCTTCTTTACATTTTGAAAATCACATAAAATGTGTTTGTTCCTGACATTTCTGGAATAGCTGCAGATGTTTCCTCTTTTCCTCTTCTTCCTTGCATCCGAACATCAGCACTACTTTTCTCTGTCACCCAGAATTTCATATTGGAACAGATATGTTACTCCAGTGGGTCACAAGTGGTGCAGCCAAGGACCAACCACCTAATTGTGACCTTATCTGTTATAATTTGTCTTTGACTGTTGGTATTCCATAGTAGTTGGTTGTGTTTTTTTTTTCATCTTCTCTCTTTATGTTTTAGCTCTTCCAGCAGCCTCAGGATCAGTGTGTGATGAAGGGAAGTCCCTGAATGGTGAGTTTCCTCACAGCTGACACAGCGGCCATAACTCTGAGGGTCTGCTCACACCTGTTCACATGTGTTCAATGCATCTTGGATGTGTTCACAACTGAAGCAAAAGCTGTGTACCATCACCTGAGCCAGATTCCTGATGAAAGCATTTAATATCCTGACTGAGTCATAACAGGCTGTTGTACAAGTGAAGTAACAGGGAAAAGGGAAAAGTAATACAATGGTGATGCCATAAAACTACAAAGGTACAAAGGGTAGAAATTCATACTTCCATTTTGACCAAGTCCATTCAGACCTGAGACTCTTTTTTTCAACAGAAGAGGAGAGTAAATTGGCAGATTCCTCAAAATGTTGAAGTGCTCTTTTGGCAACAGTAACTCATGACTAAAAAGACCTCTGTCTCCTGTTTCCAGCTGAAACCACATATCACACCCTGGAGGATGGAGGTGTGGTTGAGTACTGCACCACCACTGTTGGGGATTCCACTCCCACTGTGGTGACGGCCGTTGAAGCTCCAGTAGAGATGCTGGCCTCGTCTTCAGCTTCCCCACCTCCCCCTCAGAGTCAGGCCAAACCTCAGGAGCTGAAAAGCCGCATCGCCCTCAACTCCGCCCGCCTGCTGCAGGAGCAGAGAGTCACCAACGTCCACATCCGACAAATTGCCCAGCACTTGGAGGGCCAGAACGAGCTGCTGCAGATGATGCGGCGCTCCCAGGAGGCTCAGGCATTCGCCCAAGAAAGACAGGCCCAGGCCTTGGAGGGTACACAGGCTGCCTTGCTTGCACTAGTTCAGATGCTTAGACCTGCTTTAAAGGACCTGCGCAAATTCCTGCAGAGTGGGACAGAGGTGATGAACCCGAGCAGCTCAGCAGCAGCAGGACTGACTGATGGGTCCGGAGTAGAGGAGCACAGCAGGCCCAAAACACCACCTACACAGCAAACCGAGGACACACAATAGACTCTGTGTATGTGTGTGCGTAAGTGTGTGTGTGTGTGTGTGTGTGTGTGTGGGTGTGTGTGTGCGCATAGGCTTCAGTGAACAATGAGAAGCTTGTCATGAGTTGCCTTAGAGAGAGCATGATGCAGACGCAGTGACTAGTTGATGTTGAGTAGATCATTTTACGATTTATTTATATCTGGCCACTACCTGACAGTGGGTTTGTGAACTAATGCACAGGTTTGATGCTGAAATTATGCTTTCATTTCAGCATGGTGGCAGTCATCACTGTAATGTGGGCTAAACATTCAATTTCTTCCAGTCACTGTTTGTGCAGTTTACCCAGTATGGAAAAGAAATCAGTGTTGTTTTTAAAGCGCCTTGTCCTCAATAAAACCGGAGGGAAAATCGTCAGCCTGTGTTTCTCTCAGCAGACTGCACCACCCATGATCTGCCACAAGAGATCAGCCTGTGTTAAATCGATTCAGCACTGTTTAAAAAGCTGGAAAATCACATGACTGGCACAGCTGACAAATGCAATGAGATAATGCCTCCACAATGGTGCACTGGATGGTGCAATAAAACTCTGTGTTAATTACCCTCAAATACCATGTACCAGAATTAACGTAAAGAAGTCCCTCTTACTTACCCTGTTACAGCGGTTTTCTAACTTCTAATTTCGTTTTTCATTATTATTTTTGGCCACCTGGGGGCAGCACAACATACTGTAAACGTTCATTCATTCATCTTCTACCGCTTATCAATTTCCGGGATTGCGGGGGTGGGGGGTGCTAGAGCCAATCCCAGCTCACTCTGGGTGGGGGCTAGGTCACCCTGGACAGGTCTCCTGTCCATCACAGGGCCAACACAAAGAGACAGACAAACAACCACTCAAACTCAGACCTACAGACAATTTGGAGTCAGCATTTGAGAGCTGCAGTGACTGGCCCAGAGCAGAACAACCTAAACATGCTTGGTGGGACAGTGGGAGGAAACCGGAGTTCCCGGAGGAAACCCACACAGGCACGGGGAGAAGAGAAAGGCCCCAGGCCGGGAGCTGAAACCCGCAACCTTGTTGTGGTAGTACAGTACTAACCCCTATGCCTCCCCCATACTGTAAATATGGTTTTCAAAACTTACCTGAAAAATAAAGTCCAGCTGTCATGGTGAAAGTCTATTTCCGTCTCAAGCACACACCCAGCAGATTTATCATGTATTTGTTTGGAGTCATGGTCAGGTGATGAGTTTCCAGTAATCATCATCCTTTTAGCTCTGGTTTGGTCAGAGTTTCCACTTTGCCCCTCTTCCTTTCCCTCATTCTGAGCGAGTGCACTTTATTACAGGAGTGCAGGAATCAGACCACCGGCCATCATCCTCATCCTCCTCTACATCCTCATCCTCAGCACTTCATCAAAATGTGAACTGTTTTTTCAGTATGAAGACTGTAGTCTGCTTGCTCTAAGCTTCCCTGATCACTCTCTCCTTCTTGGCCCTCATCCTCAATTGGCTTCAATCTGGAAGCTATGCTAAATGTAACCAGCTTCTCTTAACAGGATCTGAACAGAGCCCTGGTCTGGCCCTGACTCCAACCTCCCCTGGTCTCCACAGTTCCATGGCTCTCTCCACAGCCAGTCCCTGCAGATCTCATCCTGCTTCACAGCCGACTCAATCTCCTCATCCAAAAACTCTGTAAATAAATTGACTTGGATCCTGTCTCCACTTTTTGTGTTCTGTTCATGGGCTCACTGACAGCTGTAACAACCAGAGGAAATTATTCTGCTCAGCGCTGTGCAAGTTAAATAGCTGTTTTGAGGCTGTCTGTCTGCAGCTGCCCAGGTAGCGTCTTTATCAGAAACAGATCACTGCAAACCTCTGCTGCTTCTGCTAGAAATACTATATAACATAATACAGTGTAGTGTGGCCAAACCAAAGTAGTGAAGACGAGAGTTTCAAAATCCACAAACAACCAGCAAGATACTACAAAGTTCAACAGCACACAGGTGAAAAATCAGGTGATAATTCTTTGCTACCTTTAACCCTGTTCACATGGCACAATTCTCGAGGCAAAGATATTGATTTTTGCCTTTAAAGCCTAACTCAATATAAGTGAGCAGCATTGAAGGTGGCCTCTGCAGCCAGGAGATGGAATGACAGGATTAGAAATGTGGTAAGAGGGAAATGTCACCTAATCAACAAACCTCTCATGTGGAGAACACACAGCCTCTCTAATGCTTATTCAACAAACACAAAACCATCATCATCTCATTACAAACCAGCAATCGTGGTGTCCATTTCTGTAGGTAATATCTCCTTCCTTTACATAAAGGAAGCTCTGGTGTTTCCTATGCCAGAGGGCTTAAGATAGGACATACTGAGGCTCCTTTCCTCAGCTCTTATCATGGCTGCCACATCATGACAGACACTTTTTAAAAACATTTAAAGATTTGAAAGAAAAAGAAAAATTACATGAAGATGTCTTACTTTTCCTTATTATAACAACAACAACAACAACAATATGATTATAAATAGTGCTAATGTTTCATGTCCCATATAGAAATATTATTTAATAATATATGCTATATAATATAACTCCCACATACTTTAGGTGTATTTATGCAATGGAGGATTTAAGTTTATAACATATGCAACACATACATTTATACAATGTCTATATGCACACCTTGCTATTAAAATATCTACATGGCGATTTTTATGTGGTTCATTTGAGTCAAAACATTTTCAACATTTTTTATTAAATATATATAGGCTACAAAATATAATGATGGGAGCATAGTTTGATTTCTGAACTACTGGGTACCGAGATTTGAGTGGACAAAAAGAGTAAAAAAGCTGTTCATTCATATTTTGTATGGACTAGGCCTACACGTTTTTGTCTTGTTTTGTCCCCATCTGATGATGAGGCCGATATGTCTTGTTTTTCATATGTATATATGTTCTTACTCGTACATGTAGCTATTTCATGATGGAAATTCAATCTGCACATTTATCGCTTATGCGATCATTACATTCTTCCTCCTGCCTGTTCCTCTTCCTCATTAACCGCTCCTCACACTTTGCGGACGGTCCCTAACTCGTGATTGTGAGGCGTTCAGGGAGCCGCTGTAACTGCGGCCGGGCTCCTGGGAAGAGGGAAAAGTTGGCGAAGATGCGTTGAAAGTGAGAAGGTGTCAGGTACCGGGACTCCAGTCGTTTGCAGCGGTTCACAGCTGGCCTGTCGAAGCGGGTGTGAGGAGCAGCGGGCCCGGGGAGACGGTGAGCTTTCGGTGCTTTGAGGTGATCGTTGGACGGAGAGTCGGTGGTTGAGTTGCTGAGTGTTTGGCTGTTTGCGTGGCAGCTGTGTGCACCGGGACAGTCTGGAAATGTCAGAGCACACACACACTGACCATGTGAGGTGTGAAGCGTTAGGAATACAGAGCTCCTGAAGCAGCACTGTGGTCTGTAACATATAGGAGACTTGTCATGTTTTCATAATGTGAGAAATCAAAGGTAAACAGGGCGCATGAGTCCACATCTGTCACAGCTGCAGTCCCCAGCATGCAGATGTAAATAAAGTCATGTTGTCTAACTCTAACTCTTTCTCTCTGCTCCAGGTCTAAGAAATGATTCAACTGAAGACACAGACAGCTCTTCAGCTTCTGCCTTAAAGACCACCGAAGTCCGTTTCTTCTTTCTTTTTTTTTCTGGTGTCATTCATTGCTGCTCTGGTGACTGAGGACAATGACTTTTTTGATGAAAAAGAAGAAGTTCAAGTTTCAAGTATATTTCACTCTGGAGGAGCTGACAGCGGTGCCGTTTGTCAACGGGGTCCTGTTCTGCAAGGTCCGGCTCATTGACAGGGGAGACTTCTCTGTGTTGTCATCCAGGTATTTCATCACTTCCTTGTTGGGAGCCACTGAAGCCCCAATACAGCTGCCAGCATGTTCTGATGGTGCAGATGTGTCTTTGTCAGACAGAGCAGACACTCTCTCCTGCAGTTCTGCCTTTAGCATACTGTGTTGTCTTACCCTCATGCCTCCTGGGAAAGTTGCTTCATATCCACCGTGCTGGATATGCTGACTGGGAGATTCCCAGTGTTCACACAGCCACCTGTAGCTGCTTTGTGGGAGTGTGATCAGCTTCTGTGGTTTGCTCATGGGCTCTAGGGCAAAGCTGTTGAGGGAGTCAAGGGAAAAAATCATTAGCTTTTCTGTTCATATTCAAGCCAGCCACCTCCCAGTTCCAGCCAGATTCTGTTACTATCTAGATACCAAAGATGTGCAACTGTCTCAGCAGTGGTTCAATGACAGCTCTACAGAGGGGAGAAAATCTGTTTTCTTCTAGTTTGTAAATCATCAGGATATATTGAATCAAAGGTCATCAGATTGTCCTGAAATCACATCACCTCGTCCTCCAGCCAACATGAACTGTGTGAGAAAGCTGAGAGGAGGTGCCACAACAAGGCAGCAGCTGGAATTACAGCTGAACCACAGCAAAGGTTTAAGATTTTTAATATGTATGTAGCACATGTAACCAATATATGGCATGAAATAACATTTTCAGATTTTGAACTAGTCCTGTGTCTTCTATACAGTTAGGAAATCAGCTTTTAGATACTGCACATGTTCTTAACTTGAAATATATAAATATTCCAATCACTGCTTAGTACCAGCTTCACTTCAGGACCGTTTAAAAAAATTGCATGACGTTTTAGTTTTCTGTCTAAAACTGACATGAGAAGATCAATTATCCTTTTCATAGCTGCGACGATGAGGTCAAAATATTGTTAGCCTAGCCTAGCATGGAGACTGTAAGCCAAAGTTAAGAAACTTTACCCTCCAAATGCTTTCATTGCTCAGTAATACAGTTCAGTCACAGCTCAAAACAACAGCATGCCATTTTCCAAATACGACAATCCAATTACATTAACTTTGTTTTAATGATTCAGCCCCACTACTCTCTCCAAAAGATATATAGATAAAGACTAGACTTGAATTTTATTTACCCTATTTAGTTTTATAAATCTGTGATATAATACTGTCAGATTAAAATCCCGCAGACAGTAAAAACAATGTAAAAATAGGCAATAAATGATAGAATTTGTGTAAAATGCCACGGGATATGGCAGAGAGGTTTATGATCATGATTTTTTAAAACCTCTCTAAAATATTTCCTAATCCTAATTCCCTCATTCAGACTTTACAATGGTTTTAAATATATTGATCATAGGTTAGTCTTTGAAGCAGGGAAGAATAGCCATTTTTGTCAGAGATGACAAAGATGATACAGCTGTGAATGCCATAGGTGTCCCCAGTAATAAATAATAAGAGTTGCACCATAATCTGGAAAGCAACAGGAAAGCAAACTCAACAATCCTTTTTCTGTTAAACACATGAAAGAAGGCTTTCTTTATATATGTCTGTTCCTGTGTTCTTGTCAAGCCAGATGCTAATATATTTATCTTCAGTTACTCTCAGTGTTTGATCCATTTTAATGTCTATATGAAAAGTAGTGTAATAAATAGTTTTGTTGCTAGTGATAAGAGTGAAGTTGTTTCCACTTAACACTAGTTTAAGACTAAAAAGAACTATTTGAGGTACATTAAAGGAGAAAGGTAAATTCCCATTGGATAGATGTATAAAGTCAGCAGAATAATGCACAATAGTGTCATCTGCATAAAGATGGACCTCAGTTATTGAAGAATCAATATACTCAAAATAAATATGAAGCAACCAGGACCTAAGATTGACCCCGTCACTGACTCATTCATTTATTCATTCATTCATTCATCTTCTGCCGCTTATCTGCCCCTGGGTGGCGGGGGGTGCTGGAACCAATCCCAGCTCACACTGGGCGAGGGCGGGGTCACCCTGGACAGGTCACCAGTCCATCACAGGGCCAACACACAGAAACAGACAGAGACCAACAACCACTCACACTCAGACTTACAGGCAATTTAGAGTCACCAGTTAACCCAAACATGATGTCTTTGGTTGGTGGGAGGAAACCGGAGTACCCGGAGGAAACCCATGCAGGCACGGGGAAAACATGCAAAACTCCACACAGAAAGGCCCCAGGCCGGGAACCGAATCCGCGACCTTGTTGTTGTGGGGCAACAGCACTAATCGCTTTTCCATTGTGCTGCTCCCCAATTACTGACTCACACTGGAAAATTCCTAACTGTCTGCACTGAAGCCTCACACACAGATCAACCAATCACAAGGTCTTCAATCAAGACCGATACCATGCAACTTTTTCTAAAGCAAAGGATGATCGACTGTATCAGACACAAAAAGGGGCACACAGTGTTTCTTACGCTCTGTAGTGTCTATTAAACAATTTGTAACCTGCGTAAGAACTGGTGCGGACCTCATACACAATAATTTAAAAGAAACTTCAGATGGTGGTAACTTGTCAAAGACAAATTTAGGTAAAAGGAGGTGGGTTTTGAGTTATTTACATCACACCTCTATGAAGTAGAAAGGTGTAGGAAAAAGAATCTAATTTCAGTTGTTTTCACTTCAGCAGCACCATCAGGAGAAAGGAGTTGTTAGGTAAAAACAGAGCACATCTTATTTCATTAAAAAATGGATCAGTCACCTCATAGACCAACTTTGCACAGTGTTTATATTTGCTTTGCTTTTGAACTGAAGAGAACCTGATAGCTTTTGTAGTGGCAGTGAAGAAAAGGGAAGTGTAACCAGTCTGGTCTGCTGGTCTCAGTCTGCTACAGCTGGAGATGATCTTTTTTCTGCTTTTACTATTTAGTGTCAAGTGCATCTACAACATTGGAACGATCTGACTTCAGATGGAACACAAAGATGTTGTTTGCTGTTACAGTCATATCATGCTTAAATTTGCTGTAATTCCTGTCAGAACCCTAATTTTTCAGATACTAGCAGAGACCAAAACCTTTTCAGCCGTGTGGAAAAGTGAACATTAACGTTAACAAAGTTAACATGGCAAGTCCAACAGATTGAATCAAATGTAGTTACTTATCCTTACTTTTGTTTACAAGTGTGCTGTAAAACCAAATGGCTTAGATTGTATAACTGATGGACGTTACACACCTCTGGCTGTGGCTTGTTTCTCAGGTTCCTCTTTCCCCTTTTCAGTACTGAACTAGATGCTGAGGAAACTGTCATTGCACTGTATTACACGTTTGTGGAAATCAGGTTGTGTTTTGTCATGCATAACCTATTAAAGCAGAACATGTGTGACGGGTAATTTAAAACAGCTTTATGTGTGCACCGCTTGGCATCACATCACATCACTCAGTAGATTCCACTGGTACCTCATTTATGACAGCAAAAGCTAGCAAACCACACCTCAGGTGATGATGTAGTAATGACTCCTTAGTATTCAAGTGATAATTTAATAATAACTACTAAGTGTGCATATTTTTGAGCATCAGCATGTTGACAGGTGTTGCAGCTGCTGTGATCTCATTGGATGATGATCTCTGTTATAGGATTATACTCATTAAGGCTTCACATATTTGAAGGATAGACCCGAACACACATCATTCTCAGTGTCACACCCATGTTTAACCTTATAGCTTCCACAACCTTAAGACATACCAGACCAGTTACCAAAAAGCACTCACACACACACACACACACACACATACACACAAAGCACTACATTCCAACATTAGCTGTTATTTGATTAATGACTGGGTTTGAAGCTTTGGTTGTTTATATGTGTGTGTGAGTGTCTGCATGTTTCTGCTTGTGTTGAGTGTGTGTCTATCAGGCTCATTTACATCTCAGTCTCATTCCTCAGATTCTTCCACCAGAAAAAAACTGAGTGACCAGAAGGAGGGGGGTTTAAACCCACAGACATTTGTAGCAGCACTTTAGTGTCCATGGACCAACATTTATATACCTCAACAGCAGTGTGCACGTTATACAGTGAGAGTGAACAGATTAGTGCAGCTGTGGAGTCAGGACCCAGTCTGGGGATCACTGAACATGAGACTTCTATCAAAAAACATGTTAACAGAGAGTGAACAGGAAATCTAAACTAAATGAACAGCAGTTAAAGCCGACAGTGTAGACTTGTTTTAACAGGCGTATCTGAGTCTCATAGGTAAATGTTCCCTCCTGAATGTCAGATTTGTTCAGTGAGATTAATATCAGGAGACTGTGAGGCTCACAATCAGACTGAATTTACATTTGGCGTAGGCTGTCTATCCATCCACATTCACTATTTGTGCATGAAAACTATGAGTGCAAAAAAAAAAAAAAGAAAAGAAACTTCACTTATTTAAAACTGCTTTTATTCCCAGCTGAGGTTGAGAAAAGCAATATTAATATAATAAAAGCAAAACAAAGACAATGTGCAGAAATCATGCTCCGGGTGAACACATGAAAACTTTAGCACTGTGTGGGGTGATGATGAGGATGCTGGACCCTTCCTCATAATACACGAAACAAACCATTTCACTTGTTTGACTGTGACCTTGTTTACTGGCATGTCCATAAGCTGTTTGCAACGATGAGCCCACGTTCCAATATTCTTACATAATAAATTCAGGAAACTTGACACTTTCTCCTGCTGATGGTTTTCCTGCTTGTCTGCGGCTGATCAGTTACTGGTTAGTGACACATGGAGGCTGTCAATCATGTCCCTGATATTTTCATTACATCGGGCCAGTCACCTCCGGACTGTCTGAGACGCTCTAAGCGTCGAGCAGCGGCTGCGGCAGTCGCACGCTCCAGGAAGAAGGCGAGGTCTGATCATAGCAGGCTTTCGTCTAAGGTGGAGCAGCTGTTGGCCCAGATGAGGTTCATGCTTGGGGCTTGTCAGCCTGATGCCCCCTTGGAAGACGATGTGGCACCCTCTCCTCCAATGCCGGTGCTGATACCCGAGGAGGATACGCTCTCCCTGGCGGCTTCGGCTACCCACTTTCATGATTACGGGGAAGATCCAAGAGATGGGGGTTCCCAAGCGCCTGAGCAGGGCTCCCACTCCTCGGCTCGGATTTCAGTGGCCAAAATGGAGGACAGCTCCATGCCTGCCATCATACGCATGGCCCTAGAGCGGCTGCACATGGATCTACCACAGCAGGCAGAAGCAGCACCAGCAAGTGCCTTCTTCAGGCGCAAGCCGACCCCCACAGCCCTTGCTATTCCCCACTTAGAGGACTACATGAAGGAGTTGCAGGCCTGTTGGAGGAACACTAAGGCCTGCTCACGTCTCTCTGCAGATGGGCGGACCCTGGCAGCCATGCAGGATGCAGCAAGAGTTGGCCTGGATTGCATGCCAGCCGTTGAGCCCACCATCACTTCACTCATACTGTCCCCGGATGAAGCTCTGTGAAAGGATGCTAGGTGCCCTTGACCCCAGTGTCGGATCACAGACGATCTTCTCACAAGGGCTTATGATGCTGGAGCACGTGCTGGTTGCATGGGGAACTCCATGTCACATCTCATATTGGCCCTCTCAGCTTCACTGCAGGAGGGCAATGTGACTGCTGATTCTGCCACCTTTTGTGATGCCTCATTGGAGGCGTTCGGCCTTATGTCCAGAGAGATTGGACGATTGATGTCCATCCTGGTTCAAGCTCATCACCAGGTTTGGCTGTCACAGTCAAACTTGACAGAGGCAGCTAGAAGAACCCTTCATAGCCTCCCAGTGGAACTGGGGGAGTTATTTGGTCCGGCAGCGCAGGAAGCGCTGGAACGACCATCCAGGCCAGACAGATCAGGCAGCAGCTTGCGGCTCTTAGGCGAATGTCTCCTCCTGACAGGCCTCCTGCCAGCAGGCCTAGGGGTCCCTCGGGTGCCTCCCACACCCGCATACCTCTGCCGACCCACTCCACTAGCCGTCGTAATGTCCAGTGTCCCGCACAGAGACCGGACAGGGAGTTTCGGGACTCCACCCGCCTGCCCCCCAGACAACTTTGTGCTCCAGAACCTGCCCGTCCCCCCTCTAGGGCTCCTAGGGGCCGGGGGGCCAGACACTGAGGCCTTGTTGGCCACTGAGGCCATAGAAAAATGCACAACAACATTGTGACACGTTTGCAGCTCCTACTTTTTGGATAATGCATTTTTCTGTATTGATTGGCCATTATATTAATTGTGCAGGCCTAACTCATGTCATTAGTTTGCTTTTAGAACCTAATGAACCGAACATCCTCGTGGCACTGATCCTCTGTGGTCTCCTCCGGTCACTGCAGATGTTGAGCTGCTGGTGGAGATGTCAGACAGAATCATGACACTATATTTCAATAAGCTCCTAATAGCCCTGAGAACAGAACATGAACATATCCAGGTCTCCTCCTCTTAAGTGCTTTTGAAACGCCCTGATCAATGATAAGAACGGTCACACATCTCATCATATTGCGAAACCCCAGTTCGTTCTGTGTAGAGTTACAGTCAACATCATCTCCACAGCTGGTTTAAATGATTCCATGTGTGCTGATATCCAAATATTAATTGCTGTGACTAAGCTTTTCACTGTGAGAGTAAGTAATATTTATGTATACCAAATGAATTAAAAGATAATGATAATAACTTCATTTGTATAGAACCTCTAAAAACAAAGTTTACTGTGTGTTTTGATGTATGAATCAGAGTTGGTCATAACAAATCATGTCGCCATTACTTTGGCAGATACTACAACGCAAGTCATGGTTTCTCTCTGTTTTTCCTGTTTAATTTTCATTGGAAAATTTTTTAAACATTGTCCTTTTGTTACTGCAGCACTTATTTTGAACTAGTGTGATTAGGCAGTTCAAAGTGCTTTATATTTACATATTGAAGGTAAGGGATCTTGCCACTTTACTGTTGTTGTTTATCAGTCCAAAATGTTGGCCAAGAAGAGAAATCAGTTAATTCCTACGGTAGTTGATCACTAAGTCGGAACAGTCCCTTGGATGTGGGGCCCCACCAGAGATTATTGCTTGTGTGTACGTGTTGTACAATGGTGTGTTTGTGTAAGAGGGAGGCTGGGCTGTAAGAGAAGAAGTGGCAAAACCTGTCTTTCCATCTCTTTGTTTCTCAGGTATATTTTCTCAGGTTGCCCTTTAGGTGAGAGGGAGCAGCCGCTCGGACAGATTTCATATTAATACATAAAATAAATGTTTGTAATACATTTATGCAGCATGTCATGATAGTTTGACTCTGTTACAGCTGTGATGAGAAGAGGAAGGAGGTGTCTGGAGAGAACGAATGAAAGAATAAGGTTTTAATCAGTGAAGACATGTTCCAGCACGCAGCCATGTTGACTCCCCATGGAATCTATGAACAGCGTTGACTTTAGTTTCATTCCTCTTTCTTTTCATGATTAGATTTCAGTTGAGTTATAAGAGACCTTCTTCAGACACATTTCTGCACTTCATCTCTTGTTTGCTTTTCTCTGGTTTGAAGTGGGCATGGCTTGGGGGGAAAATGTATCATGTCATTTGCTATTGTGCACTTATCAGAGTGAAGCAATGTTTGAATCGAATTCCTGTTCAGACCTGGTGCTGAAATATTTGTCAGTTGATCTGTTTAAAAGTGGACAGCACTAAGTTCAGGTGTGACTGCACCTGCGGCAACATTTCCCTTGTATGTTTTAAAAGTACAAATTTTTACCTGTTTCCGATCACAGTAGCTCCTGACCCCCCTCTCAAGTCAGTCTAGTGGACTATTGGGGATCCTGCCTCTGAGTTGGTGATTCAGTCATGATCTGCCTCCCTGAGTTGCTTCATGCTTGGACAATTAACATTTCCTGTTTTGTTTTGAATTTACTCACTTGTCACTCACTGTGTCTATTGGTTGTGCTTACGATTACCTGTTGTAGTTCCTGTTGGCCTGATTACCAACCCTAATTAGTTTCACTTGGTCCCAGCCACCTTTGCCTTCTTAGTGTATCCAGTCCAGGTGTTCCCCTTACTCCAGCTGTGTCCCAATAGCCCAGGGACCGCATCCTCCAGAGGACCCAGTCTAATGTGTTGCCTTTCATATCTGATATAAACCATGTAGACAGAAGGTCTGGTCTATGAAGGATTTTCTCTTTGCGTCACCAGCTCTGCTGATCCTTACTGTTGCATCACAAAGCATGGCTCCTGTTGCATCCAGTCACTTTTTTTTCCCCCCACAGAAAATGGTGCACTTTTTGCTGTTGAACTGAACTGAAACACAATACTTACATTTGAAAGTTTTATCCTCAAGCTCTCTTTCAGTGCTGTTACTGGAACCCAATGAATGCTGGGATAGATTGGGCCACAAATGGTCCACCTGTTGGAAAAGGGGCCTTTTGGACCATCTAGCTGGGGACTGGTAATTTAATCACAGCCTTGGCCCCCAGCCTCCATGTGTGATCCCTTGTGTTTCTTTTGGTTTTCCTTCTGTTTAAAGTAAATGTGAATGAGCTAATCTGGCCAACCTGTATGGATTTATGATGAACCCATAGGGAGATATCATTCTGTTGGTTTAAAGGTTTAAGCATCTTTTAGATCTGTGCTTGCTCCAACTGTCTTCTGTTTGTCACTCAACTCTGTTTGTCACTCAATACGAGATCATGGGAAAAGTTGCTTTTGTAGGGTTAGGGACAGCATGTGTTTGTGCTTATGCACGTGGAAATGGCAAAATGTCAAAATGAAAATTGCTTTGAAAAGGGTAGTTGTGGTTGGGTGCAGCTTTCCATATTGTTTTCAATTGTGCTGTCCCAGGATGTGGGAGTACCTGTGATCAGAGAAGCTGCATGATTCTCATAATTCTTCCCCTGACATGTGCTGGGACAGATAACATCAAAGGTAACCAGCCAAGTTTGGACAAGCCCAGCATGTTGACAGCCTAAGTGAGTAATGTGTGGATGAGTAAACCCCATTGACAGCCTGGGTTTAATAAGGCTGTGATCTCCTGTGGAGCATTTTACCTTTGCTCATTATTCAGCAGCTTAGTGAGGACAAACCTGTTTTTGGACTGAGGGAGCAACAGAATGAATCAAGTCTGCTAAACCTCCCACAAAGACCAGACTCTGTTTGGTCTTCATGTTTTCAGCCTGAGCTCCAAATTTATGTGGCAGTTTCATGCTCAGTGTCTGTGGAAAGTTGTGCAGTGTTGTGGTTGTTGTACTGACTGAGGAAAGAACTTGTACTTGTCAGTTTTCTTATCTAGATAACATGCATGTGGGCACCACCTCCACATTCTCACATTCCAAACAAAAATAAACACCATCTACAGAAACCTCAACACCGCCAGTACCCCTCCCATCTCTCCACCTACCTCACCACCAATCACCGTTCAGCCCCTGTCCCAGTTCTCTCCAGTATCCCCAGCACAGCTAAAAACCATCATGACCGTGATAAAAACCTCCACCTGCATTCTGGATCCCATACCATCAAAACTCATTAAGGACTACCTCCCTGTCATCTCTCCACTCATCACGGATATCATCAACGCCTCCCTCAGCTCTGGTTCCATCCCCCAAACCCTCAAACTGGCCGCAGTCACACCCATCATCAAAAAACATGGTCTAAACCCTGATAAACCAAGCAATTTCCGCCAAATCTCCAATCTCCCTTTCCTGTCAAAATCCTGGAACGTGCTGTTGCCTCAGCTTAACTCAGAACCCACCAATGACTTGTTCGAATCTTTCCAATCTGGCTTCTGTTCAAAATAAAGCACTGAAACAGCCCTCCTTAAAGTCAATAACGATCTTCTGCTCTCCTTAGACTCAGGACACCTCAGCATCCTCATTCTCCTCGACCTCACTGGAGTCTTTGACACTATCAATCACTCAGTCCTGCTCTTCCGTCTGGAATCGTCTCTCCACATCACTGGCACAGCACTGTCCTGGTTTCATTCTTACCTCTCCAACCGTCACCAATTCATTAGTATTAACAATTGTACCTCCCCCAATGCTCCTCTGTCTCAAGGCGTCCCCCAGGTGTCGGTGCTTGGTCCTCTCCTCTTCATCCTCTACATGCTCCCCCTTGGCAAAATCATCCGTCATCATGGCCTACAGTTCCACTGCTATGCTGACGACATCCAACTGTACATCTCCACCGAAACCATCACCACCACCACCCACTCCACACTCACCAACTGTCTCACTGAAATTAAATCATGGATGCAAACAAATTATCTCCAACTGAACAGTGACAAATCGGACATTATCATCATTGACCCCACATCCTGCCCCAAAGTCAGACCACAATTTCAGCCTCACCTTTGATAATTGCACTCTCTCTCCCTTTCCACACATCCACAACCTTGGAATCATCTTTGACTGCCAGCTAAAGTTCGACCACCACATAAACCACATCTCCAGGACTGTCTTCTTCATTCTTAAAAACATTGCCCGTCTCCGCCCCTCACTCACCTTCTCTGCTGCAGAAACCCTCATCCAGACTTTCATCGCACCGAACCTGGGGCGACAAAGCCTTTTCCGTTGCTGCCCCCTCCTTCTGGAACTCACTCCCCAAATTCACAAGGGACTGCACACACCTCCCAACATTCAAAACCCAGCTCAAAACCCACCTTTTTAAATTAGCTTTTAACTTATGACCTTGGGACCACAGTTTTAACTGCTGTTTTCAGAGGCTCACCTATTTTATCTTTGTTTTATTTTATGATTTGTTTATGTCTATTTTATAATGGTTTTTTTTTTCTATGTACAGCGTCTTCGAGCACTTGTAAAAGCGCTTTTACAAATAAAATTTATTATTAGTATTATTATTCCCTCCACTGCTACTCTCATGTCGGCAGCAGGTCATTTAAGATGTTCAGCAATGTTTCCCAGCTCCTTCTGGGGCATCCTCAAGTCTTCCAAAACCAGATTAGATATATAATCTCAGGTTCTGAGTTGAATAACCACATGCCTGAACTACTTCACCTGGCTCCTCTGAACCTGAAAAAGCAGTAACTCTACTCTGAAGCTGTGTCCAAATGCCCAGAGCTAATGACCACAGGTAAAGGACACCACAGAGATGGTCTGGTCCACAGCTTTGCACTCAGCCCCTTTTTTTAACCACAATATTCCATAGACCCTTTGCTAATGCCGCTGAATCTTAACTGTGATTTACATCCTTATAATAAAGATGTAAGTCATCATCATCTGACACCATGGTTGATCATCATTGTTTGCCCTTTAATATTTACATTCAGTCTGTTCACACATCCATTGTGCTGTGAGCTTAAATATGCAATAAAATAATTTTTTCTGTGTTCAGTGTGTAAAAAATACTCACATCTCAGAAGTAGCTGCAGTGTTTCTGACTGTAACCACTGTAAAGCTTTGATTCAGCTTGTTAGTGCACTGGTTTGTGCTATAGTGTTTAGCACTGGGTCTGAACACTGGGCCTGGGGCCTTTCTGTGTGGAGTTTATATGTTCTTCCTGAACAGCTCTGTGTCAGATAGACAGGTGACCTGTCCAGGTTGTACTCCACCCTCATCCAGTTTCATTTGGTTTGACTCAAGACCCCAGCGGCCCTATGAGAATAAGAATGGATGGATGGAGCACACTACTTCTCTTCGGTGAACCTCCTGATCATTGTGCTCATTGTGAAGTGAATGTATTTAGGTCACGGAGAATGAAATCCAGTGTGTAATCACTTCAGAAGACCTAGGATTAAAGCATCAACTGCAACATCCTGCAAATGTCGAAATCCAGCAGTGTCAGCTCTCCCTCTCACACACCAGACACCAAATATCACACAAACTTTGGAATTATTTCTGTAAATGTCATGTATGAATAAAACTGTGATGAATATGAAACCCCTGTGTCTGGAAAGCAAAGAGCTGCAATTTAACAGGTATATGACACCCATGATGAAAAAGAGCATGTTTGATGCTAATGAGAATGATTTTTTTTTTTTTCTTTTTTTTGTGTGTAAAGATTTGGATATAACTGATGAGACAGTTTAGAATGTGTTGGACATCTATTAATCTATTAACAACACGCACTGATGTTTTCATTAAGAATCTTAGAAGAAAATGTTGTCTTACCCACATGTGGCCTGAGCCTGTGGTTTGTTTCTGAGGGAGGTTTTATTGTGAGTCTCTGAGTCTTTCAAGATGTTTTCTGAACCAGTTTTATGCAAATAAATCTTTATTTCCAATTAAATCTGCAGAACTTCCTCCATCCAGCCTCCCACCGCTCTGCTTTTCATATAGAAGTCATTTTAAAGTTTTACATCTCATGCACAGGCTGTGACAGAGTTCAGACCCTCTTCAGCCTTGTCACACTCACACTGCTGATCTCTGTCTTTATGTTTGATCACATCTTGTCGATGCTCCTCTGAACTGTCTGACTGAGGAAGATCTGTTTTCAATCTGTACAGTCAGTGGAAAACCCCTGCTCAGGCTGATGTGTCACATCCCAGGATGAGGTCATCTGGACCCTCAACACTGTTGAGGCCTGTGTTCTGACAAGAGACAGGAGAGACTGCTGCTGACTCAGACTGTAAAAAATAATACTGTCCCATGTTTAATGACATGTTCAAATACACGTGACCTTTGAGAGCTCCAAGACACTGGGGAGACATTGTTTTCTGTTGTCTCAAGCCACAAGCTCTCACCAGAATACACATGATTCACCTCTTCTATAATGGAGACTGTGAGTCAAGCCCACTTGTTTTATTTTCTTCACATTCGTGTGTCTGCTAACCTGGTTCCATTAGGGGGCCCCTTAAATGGACGACAGGGGGTTCAGTGCTAGACAGGGCCCCAGACAGGGCCAGGTTAACCATTAAGGCAAAGTGCTGCAGACCTATAGAGAGCCCTGGCATGTGATGGTTCAGATTTCAGTCTCTTTACGTGACCCTGTCTTCTGGTGCAGCAGTAGCAATTGAGGACATTTTTTTATCACGAGTCATAAAAGCTAATTCAAGAACACCTCAGCTAGCGTGATGTTAATCTAATGAGGGAAGCTCACAGCAGCTTGTAATAACGGCCTGTACTTGCGATCATGTCATTTTATTTCGTTTTTTCTGCTTGCTGACCCTGGACTTCTTCAGCGGTGGACGTATGAAATTGCTCCCTCTCATTGTGTAGGAGAAAACGTTCTTTACGATGGTATTGCATTTCTCTGGATGTCTGGTGGTGGCTCTGTGAAAATGATTGAAGTTCCCTTTCATGATCATGAGAAATGTGTTCATATGGCACTGACCCTGAACACATGTCACAGGGTTTGTTGAGCTGTTTACACATATGTATGCGCAACCAACATGTGACTGTTCCTGTGTGTACAGGGAGGAGGTGCGGCAGAACTGCGTTCGATGGAGGAAGAAGTTCTCCTTTGTGTGTAAAATGAGCGCCAACCCGATCACTGGAGTGTTGGACCCGTGCATCTGCAGGGTCTCTGTACGCAAGGTGAACTTCAAATCCCACCAGCCACCTCTCCTTCCCTCTCTGTGTTCTGACTATAAAGTCAGTGCTTGATGATGTTTACCTGCTCAGGCCCATATTCTAATTATAATACAATGTGTGTTTACAGTTTAATACTTGGTGTCTTTTCAGGAGCTCAAAGGGGGAAAAGCCTTCTCAAAGGTAAGTTTACTCAGTTATGAAGCTACTTTAAAAACATTAACTCTGAACTTTAACCAGCTCAGCTTCAGCTCATAAAGCTTCCTCTCCACACCAGAGTTTTATTGTTTCACTGATGGTAAAACCTGTTAAACAACAACCATTTTAACATCACGAGGATATGTTACAGTGTAAGAAGTAATGTGTGTGTGTGTGTGTGTGTGAAACTGGCATCTTTTTCATTTAAGTGTCAGCTGTTTACAGTTATGACAATTGTTGCATGTTGTTAAGTCTCACCTGATTACAGGCATCATTTCCACAGGGGGGGTCACATGTGTACTCTGCTCTGCATCTAGTATGTTTCTGTTTTGACCTCCATTATTAAACTATTAAGAGTTGATTCAATGATTAACCAAACAAAGCCAAAGCCAGTGACCCTGCAGGCTGTAGCATTTATTATACATGAATGGTGGACACAAGTAGGATCTTTCTGCTTTCCTCAGAGGCCTCTGAACTTGTTATATTCCTCTGATTCAAATATGGTGGTGCACTCCACCAATCAGACTGTCCTCATCCTGTGCCATTCTCAAACAAACATAGTTGAATGGGTCAACAAGAGCACCATATTAAATGACCCTATATGATGTGTAACTATTCAATTCACAGAATAGTTCTGTCAGTGCATAAGTCAAATGGTCAGCGCACAACATCTTCAGTCACATCTGCAACACTGAAAGCCATGAGATGTGGTCCAGAAACCCAGGAAAAGCTCTAATAACAGTAGAAAGGTTGTTTTGGTGGCCTGAAGACTCATCCTGAGGGATCATGAATATCTACAAGTCACATGGCAGTCTGAGCTGTTGCCATGGCAACTGTCCATGTACTGGGTGCTAGCTGGACAGACCAGCTGCACTTCTCGTGAGTCAAAACCACAAAGTAGTTGAAGAGAAATGTGTTTTAATCTGTGATGGAGAAAAAAATTGACACCGGGACAGTTACACACACCAACTGTGGCCCCCCAGTAGGGCAGCGGGGGTCACATCATGACTGAAGAAGCTGCAGGAGGTCATTGACTTCCCCATAAACCCACTCTTTCCTCTCTGCTTCATTCACTTCCTCACATGATGGTACGGCTTTATTTGAGATTCACAAATCAGCTCTGAACTAAGCATGAAGGACCTGAGGTCCACGGCCGTAATGGACTAGACTGGACCTGACCTTCTCTTAAATCAAGCTCACCTTCTCTTGACGCTCCGTTCTTTCCTTCTGTCTGCTCATTGCTCTCTCCAGTTAGGATTTGCTGATCTCAACATTGCAGAGTTTGCAGGATCAGGCTCCACTGTTCGCTGCTGCATCCTGGAGGGTTACGACACCAAGAACACTCGACAAGACAACTCCATCCTCAAGGCAGGGCGAACACACACACAAACATTCACCGGCTGATCAGCCCTGAGGTCCAGTAACACATTTTTGTTTTTTCATAGGTAACTATTGGCATGACCCTGCTGTCTGCAGACCCCTGCTTTAGGACGTGAGTTCCTCTTTGTGTTTACAGTCAGCCAATCAAATTGAATCTGCTCCATGTTTCTGAATCATTGCTCTGTCATTGTCTGTGTCCTGAGGCTTTAAACAAATATACGTGTCTGAATGTATACAGCAGAGAGTCTTTGGTTTAAATATATAAATACGATGTTGGTTAGCTGTTCTGATATGTAGTAAAATAAAAATATATCAGTGGTCCAAACTGAAATAAGTTTATATTAAGGGATTTCTGTCACTCTTGTTGTTTATGTAAATCTTGGCCTTGTGGCATACTAATAGGAAACATGATATTTCAAAAGAGCTGCAAGTTGAGCTCTATTTTTAGATCTAGTTTGTTATTGTTCCTGTCAAACATGCCTTTGATCTTACATGAAAGAATTGTTTGGGACCATGGGCATTAACTCATGTTTTATGCCTTCTGTTTTGACCCCCAGGCCCCCCAGCACAGCCAAATCCATCTCCACAGGGGACCAGGACCCCACCCTGCAGATGGACTGTAAGGGAGAGAGCACTGATAACACAGTGCAGCCACTAGGGGGAATCGTGGATGGGGCTCGTGCCTTCAAACCTCGACAGCTGTCAGTACGTAGCTCAGGTAACTGCTCAGCCTCACAGTAGTTCTCTGTAAGCAGCTGGAATTGGACAGAGGACAGTGTCACTGTCTGCTGTCAGCATGTTTGCTTTATTTATCTTGCTTGCAGGGCTCCCTGACGAAGGCGAAAGTGTGTCCAGCCCAGATGAGGTCTTTCATACCGGTCACTTCCGCAGCTCCAGCTATGCCAGCCAGCACAGCAAGATATCAGGTCAGAGAGCTGCTCCAGTTTTGGTGCTGAGACCAGGACATTACTCTGAGAGATGCACCTTAATAACCCTAATAAATGGTGAATTTAACAAAGGGTGGTTCTGTTCATCCAACCAGATCCACTACAGAAAGTTGGACCAGCTGAGAAAAGTCTCTGTTATAAATGTAATGTATCATTGTGGTTTTTTTTCTCAGGCGTAAGTGACGCTGCCACTAAACTTTTACTTGGTACACTGAGCAAAACATTGAAAAGAGTTTTGGGATCATTGATAATTGGGCATAAGGCTGGAAATACCAAAACTTCCAGTAATGTCAGTCATTGAAGTATTAATATCTGCTGTGCATCTGTAATAATATTGGCTTGATAAGGATGTCCCGATCTTGATGCCTGGTCTGAGAGAGGGGCAGTCACGTCTCATTCATCTTCATATGACAGATAATACAACTGTGTGAAAGGAGGAGGAAAATACAATAAAACCCGTGCTTTATTATAAAAATATAAGAATTCCAGCTTTAACTTTCCACGGACTTACTTAAATGACTAAACTGAAAAAGACAAGATTCAAGATGAGATCTACAAAGATACAGTACACTGCCCCAGGGTGAAGCAGGCAGTCTAATTCTATACACTGAATATGTCAGAATTTGATGGAGGAGGTGGAAACTTTATCAGTCGGGAGCAGAAAGACTCTGAACTGCTACAGGAAGTGACCATGAGCTTTGATTGGTCATAAGTATAGAAGCTGTGCACGATTCACAGAGAGAGGGAGGCATGAGGCTTAACTTGATCCCAGCAGCTCCTTCTTGGCCCAATAGCTATTTCTTTGTTAACTTCCTCTCCTCTCATTCTCCAGGCTACAGCACAGGTCACTCTCGCTGCTCCAGCCTAACTGACCTTAGTCACCATAGAAACGCATCCTCCAGCAGCAGCACTTCCTGCGGGGTCACCCACCCTAACCACCCTATCCAGCCACCTCCATCCACCCCCGCCGAGCATCACAGACAGCCAACCCCTACCAGGCCAGACAGGCCTCCTCCACCCTCTGTAGCAGCCCTCATGTCCAACAGGTCTTCAAGGTAGACACACCCTTGTCCTTTGTGTCCTGCATGTTCCTCACTGTGTCTGTTTCTGAATCAGGTCTCCAGACGGCAGGCTGATCAAAGTTTACATCTTAGTCATGTGTGAAATATAAAAGGTTGGAATTCATCAGTTGTCATGGAGCTGTGGACACACTCAGCATGAACCTGTGTTTGTCACAACCAGACACACAGGAAAGAACCCAAATGCGAGGCAGCAGGCAGATGCAGTCAAGAGTCTTTATTGAACACTCAGCAACTGATGGAACCAAGGCTCAAACCCACATATCCAGTGGGAGAGCCCAAGACTTCACCACTAGGCCACGAGGCGGTGATGTGTTCAGCTCAACAGGAGCTGAGTCCTTAGTGTGCTCAGTGGTCCAGACCAACAAGAGCAAGGGGGCAGGCAGTTGGATGGTCAGGGACAGGTGAGGGGTCAGGTAGCCAGTACAGCAGGGACTTATGGGTTGTCTCGTTGTCAGGGACTGAAGGCAAGGTTGTTTGCCGGGATCACACAAGCAGGCAGGGTCAGGACAGAAACAGGTCAGGATCTGGTAATCAGTCCAAAGGCAAGGCAAACAGGCAGGAACGGGGACGAAACAGGTCGGCAAAGGGTGATCAGTCCAAGGTAAGCTGCTGGAAAGGCTTGCATAGGAGCGAAGACGATCTGGCAAGTGGGGAGTTTAGAGCTGGGGCTTAAGAAGAGTATTGCAGGGGCGTGGATGATTAGCTGTGGCAGAGCAGGTGAGATGATTGTGAAAGGGCTGCAGGTGTGGTGGTGGAAATCTACCGGGTGGAGCAGGCTAGAGACTGACAGTGTTATTGAGTGTGGAGAGAGTCAATCGCCATGTTATCTAAAGGGGAGACTGAAAGCACCATTAACTTACATGTCAACGATGAATGAATTGGTTTGTGAAGGGAGCAGGATATTTACTGGCACTGAGCTCTTGTTAATGTCTTTTCTGACTTTTACTGCTTTTTGATCAACCATAGCTCCACCTGTGTTTTTAATGACAGTGGTTGACAGGCTTCTGCTCAGGTTGAAGCAGTGAAGTCACTAACATCTGTACACTGTATATGAAGGCCACAACATTCAGAGCTTTTACATGTTAGATGTCAGATGACCAGTTTCCTTTCATGGGATTTGTTTGCACTAAGAAAACTCAAAATAGGATCAGCCTGTTATAAGATGAGCCTTATGGGCCTTCAGCTCAACACAGCAGAGTCCTTCTATGTTTCATATCTGACTCATTTCTCAGTTGGTGTTTGTGTCGCACAACAGGAGGAAAAAGGTCACGGTGGAGAGGCAGCCTAGCTGTGTGGACGACACTCGCATTGATGCAGACGACATTGTTGAGAAGATCGTCCAGAGCCAGAACTTCTCTGACAGCAGCAACAATGAGGGTCGGACACAGTTTCTTCCGTGTCTTTAGTTTCAGCAGAACATCTCTGGGTCACAACCTTAACTTCTCCTCTGGTTCCTTGTTTCCCTTTAGACAGTAACCTGAGGCTGTTTGTCAGCAAAGATGGGAGCACTGCTCTCAGTGGGACGCTTGCAAACAGGTATAGTATACATCTGATTCAGCAGCTCTTTGGAGCAGCCCAGTGTACGCATCTAAAAGAAGATGTGTTTGTGTTTCTTCTCAGAGGAACAGCTGGTGTGTTTGAGCCGGTCGTCATCGAGACTCATTGACACACACAAGAACTCCAACCATATCAGAGTGTAAATTACGCTGTTAACGTTAATGAGTGTGAATGAAATAAGACTACTATACTAGATAATGAGCCCTTTTTGTTTTTTTAACCAGGTGGTTGAAGATGTGTTTAAAACAGTTACTGTCTTTTCTCAAATAGTCGACAGGATTTTGTTTTACCTCAGATAGAGAAAGAGGAGGGTCTTTTTCTTTTACTAAACAGTCATATTCCCTGTTGTTTGCTGTTAATGCATTCAGCATATGTTTTACCGTATAACACTTCCAGCAGTCCAGAAGAAATAGTCAGTTTTCCTGTCCTGGGAGACTGTGTGTTGAGCCTTAGTACAGCAGCTCTGTGACAGAATCACTGTCACTGTGAATGAATTCATTTCCCCCATCTATTTGATATAGCTGTGATGTTCTTTATGCAGCTTTAGCACCTTTAACATAGTTAGCAGCTGTTTGGCGCCAAGTGAAATAGACAGTGGACAGACTTCAGGTTTAGATTTATTTTGACATTGACATTACAAATTATTGCTTTGCCCTTTTTAGACTGTGGGATGAGTTTTTTCTGCAACATCATCTTTTCTTGGCTGTGATTTAAGGGCACAATCAGATTTAAGAATTCACAGTAATCCAGTGGTGATTTGCTTATACTGGGTGTGTTTCAGACCAGATCATGGTTCAGTGGATTGAGTCAGTAGCTCCTACTTGGAACACTCACTGGGCACATAACAGCAGGGTAAAACACAGGTTGAAGATTATCATATCTAAAATCATTCAGTTTCATGGGTAGTGGTGGTGCAGTGGGGCAGCACGGCAGCGTAGTGATTAGCCCCACAATAAGAAGGTCGAGGGTTGGGTCCCGGGCCTGGGGCCTTTCTGTGCGGAGTTCGCATGTTCTCCCTGTGCCTGCGTGGGTTTCCTCCGGGTACTCCGGTTTCCTCCCACCGTCCAAAGACATCATGTTTGGGTTAATTGGTGACTCTAAATTGTTCGTAGGTCCGAGTGTGAGTGTGAGTGGTTGTTTGTCTCTGTCTGTCTCTGTGTGTTGGCCCTGTGATGGGCTGGCGACCTGTCCAGGGTGTACCCACCCTCGCCCAATGTGAGCTGGGATTGGCTCCAGCACCCCTGCGGATAAGCGGTTGAAGATGAGTAAATGAATGAACGGTGGTGCAGTGGTTTGCACTGTTGCGTCACAGTCAAAAGGTTCTGGCTTCTGTGTGGAGTCTCCTCGGGCCACAGTTGGGTTCCTTGAGTTCCACCCATATTGAAACTGATGACTTGAAATTGGCTCTTGGTGTGAAAATGAGCTTGAAAGGTTATTTTTCTGGTCCTCACTCAAGTCACCTGGGGTTGAGTCCAGTCCAGCCATAATCCTTAAATGAGAGGGGTATGGCCATAAAGGAATGAATGTTTCAGTTTCAGGTCTTGATACTGAACCTGCTGGTCCACAGTGTCCTGGTTTACTGGGACAGTGTTATTGATAAGTATCACCTGAGCTGTTTCTACTGTGACAAGTCAAAATTTGTATTGTTTTGTCACCAGTCACTACAAATGACCAGTCTGAAACACCCAGTGACTCTTTGACCAATGCTTTGTGCACAAAATACTGTGTGAAGTGTAGTCCAACACTGAAATCATGCTGCATTCAGGATCTTCTCTCCGACCAGTAAAGACCATGAGACCCAGTGTTCAGCTGATGGGCATTGACATGAGCTTTTTCATTTCCAAATAAGCACATGTAGCAGCTTATCAAAGCTCCGGCTCATGTCCTGGTTTAAGTCACTGACGACCTCACAAATCAAACAGACTTTAGATGTTGACAAGGACCCATTGGCTGCAGCACCAGAGCCATCAGAGGCTCTGACTGTGGGCGGCGTGGATCTGGAATAAAAACCTTTATTATATTTTAATACTATTTGATGCCTGTGTACAGTCTTCAGGCTACTTCTATATTTTGCACATGTCTACTCTGTGGGGAGGACTGTTAGAAACCACTAAAAGGAAATCGAAAATTACAGTTTTATAAAGTGAAATATGTGCTTGTTTAAATGTCTTTGCTCTCTTTATGAGATGAAATGCTCTTGTGAGGCAGCATCCTGTGTTCATACGGCTGGCCGTATGTAGCCATCCTTTCCCTGCACTTACTAATTACTCACTGTTATCTATATAAATATTTACTAATGCATGATTTTTCCTTTAAAATGTTTTTACATTGCAAACCTGAAAAGAAAGGTTTCCTAAGGCTGCTCTAGTAGTTTTTGCAGGGAGCTAAAAAAATCACTTTATAAAGCTGTGTCCAAATTTGGGGGTTGCATTGTTTGAAAGCTGCATTTGAATGCATCAAACTTTGCACCACTAGACTTTCTCATTTTGAAGGCCTCATCAGGAACTAATATACCTTCCTTAATCTGGGAAATGAGGAGTCCAACAGGTGGACATAACCCAACACAAGCCAAAATTTATTGTGGAGTGATAATGAAAATAATATGGGAGTAAAAGACAGCAACTGAGAGACTGGGGATTACAGTTCTAAAAGAAAGTGTACTGAATGATACAGTTGCTAAAACCAGGGCCTTAAAAGTTTATTGTGAGAAAAAGATCAAGTCTTTTCAAGGTTGCTAGGCAACAGAATGTGTGTTTTGTGATGCAATTATAGGGGCAGGAACAGCTGATGATGCAATGCAAAAGTTCTCTCTAATAGAAATTCTACATTTGTGGTCAGTAATGGCAATAAAGGGCCACATATTCGCTGACTACATTCTCCAAATGATGCAGCCCCTGAACTGGGACACAGCTCATGTCACATCAGCACTCAGTATTTGGAGTCCTGGTTCTGAAAGCATCATAAGTCTAAGTTCAGTGTCCCCGGTCTCTGAGCTCTGGTTTAGGTCTCCACCAGCTTTTATCTAGCTATTTGGTTACTGCTCTGTGTTTGCCAGCTGCTCTCTAACTTTCTTCCACTACATGTCTGAGCAGGTACAGTTCAACAAAGCTTTCGGAATCTGTGAGGAAGCTCTGAAACCTAAAACAGGTTAAAGCTAAAAAGCGCAGAATTTACTATCAGTTCTCTGTTGTTTGTTTCACCACCAGTCCATTTAACATTAGACATAGATCCATTGTTTAGCTCTAAAAAATGATACATGCAGCATTTAGTGTCCAGTACTGAATCACCTTTTTGAGGATCTGATGAATCATTGACTGGTCATCAGCTGACTGCTGTTGGACCACATTTATTTCAGTAAACCATTTTTATTTATCAAACTGTTACTGAGAGAGTCTCAGATTAATGGGCCTAAACCTTTGCTTCCACTGATATTATTAACCCAAAAGATTTCAGCTAGAGCTTCATGCACTTTGCAGTTTCTGTGTTGTTGGTTGGTATTGGACTGGAACTGAGTCAGAAGGCAACTTGTAAACAATGGCTATTTTGGTGCTGTGCGCTGAGCTCACAGGGACACAGTAGGTGGAGTGAGGTCAGTCCCTCAGCTGCAGCAGCACAAAGCCTCTGTTGTACTCTGACTGAAGATATACAACAGCTCTTCACCCCCATCAGACCCATGTGTATGTGTTTGTGTATCTGCAGTTTGGTAATGTCTTTGATGCTCTTTTGTATGTGTGAATATTACACTGAATGTATGCAGAGCTTCTTCTTTAACATTAATCCTGGTTAATCCATATTGTTCTGCACTGTGGAAAGAACTGTTTAACTGTCATTTGGCAGAGTTTACTATCAACCCCTGCACTTCCCATCCATACGTATCACTTCATGATTATATTTCTCTACAGTCTCTATGTCTCTGTCCACACGGAACAAATGGGGTTTCACCTTGTGGCACACGAATCCCTCCTCTCTGTTTTCAGACCAGCAGGCTGGTCTGCAGATCTGTACTGGATTTTATGTTCAAGCTAAAATGTTTTGGTGAGAAGTGAACATATAAACTGCTATTATTGCCATTGTTTAAAGTGCAGGGTGTAGTCATTAGAAAACACTCACAGCAAAGCGAACCATGTTGGTGAATTGTGTTCAACTGTGATTTGTTCTAATTCTTTCTTTTGCACTTGACTGTATGTAGCCTGTCATATTATTTTTTATTATTATAAAACTTAATATTTCTAATGCATGTGGTGAATGGGAATTTTCCTTTCTTCATTTTAAATTAAGCTGCATTGCTGCATTAGTGGCTGTGATACTGAGAGAGATTATAAAACCTTTGGTAATTTATTAAATTCAAATTATACTGCACCAACATGTGGGATTATGAGAATAATGATACATTTTTGCATATAAAACATAACATTAATGGGTTAAACAAATAGTGTGTTGTTAAGTTCAAAAGTTAACCAATGATGGACAATCTGATTATGTATTTTTTTTCATGCATTGTAACTGTAACAACTGAAAAACAGATTATTTGCTCGAATAATATCTGTATGAAAACAACACCAGTGTTGAAGAGAAGAAAAATTTTGATTTTGATACTTCAACAAAATAAAGTGCCTGGAATCATGATCATTCTGTTTGATTTATTCATCTGTTGTACACACAGTGTGAGTTTTTCATTAAGTTGTATAAATGTTGGACTATTTATTCTGAAACAAAGATGTTCTATCAGTTCTGCTCTACTGAATGCAAAAAACTTTGAAGATCAAAATCTCAAAAGTGCTCTGAATGTAGATAGAACCTGGTAATTCCAAGGGGACTTATTGTTTGTAATGCTGCCCTAAATAACCCCCCCCCAGTGACTTCCTCAGAGCACAGGGACCTGCTGTTGAAAACCCAGTTTCCAAGCTCATAAAGAAACCGTTATGGTGTAATTCAAGTAAAGACTATAAAGCCAAGACTTCTGTCAACTGTGGCGAGACTAACAGACAGATCTGCCTTAGTACTCTCCTTCCAGGACCACACTTTGTCTTGATGACACACACTCTGCACATTTGACTTTGGCCTCTCACTACAACTTTTTGAATCACCCAAAGTAGAGAGAAAAAAAAAAACCCATACACACTTTTAAAAACTTAAAACCTATAGATAATACATAAGTGCAAACAAACAAGTAGCAGCAGTTTGGTTAAAAAATACCAGAGAACAACAGTATGCTCGAGGCCTGTTGGACACTGGGAATAAAAGACTTACTGTACTATTTACAGTGCATGGCAAGAGATAAGCAATTCAAACAACGTGTACAACATCAGCAAAGCAAACTGTGTTCATTCTCTTTGCTCTACTTGTCCAAAAGCAAATACATGTACTCACTGACAATATTAAGAAATAAGAAAACCCTATTTGTGCAATTTCTAATTCCAGATACTAACTGTATAACTATATAAACGTGCATATATTTTAACAACATTTTAAATATAGATATAGAGGGTTCGTCACAGAACGATAACTAAATTATATTAACTTGAAGCTCAGGAGAGGTCAAGTTTCCGGATCAAACATTAGGAGGCAGCAGAGAGACACTGAGGGATCTGATGAGCCGCTTTTAATACCACGAAGAAGAATATCAGGAAGCGTCGGCAAACAACAGTACACGTCAGAAATGGTAAGAAAGATTAAGTGTAAACCCTATTAGAGGGGAAATAAAAATAGCGCTATCAGAATTTGGAGTTTACATAGAAGATGTAACAGTAAGAAGCTGGCTCCTGTAAGAATGAAGCTAACACAGCAGCGGAAGCTAGTTCTCAGGCCGGTGAGCAATAGTGTTAGAGTTGAGCTGGATGCTTCAATCCAACACAGTCTCTCTGTGCTTCACTGGTTGGTTTTCTGTGAACAATTGGAAAGTTCATGCATATATCAACACCGAACCTACAAAGGAGCTCTGCTGATTCTTTACACAGTCTGCCTGATGTTGTACAACTCGATTATATTTGTGAAAATGTGAATCAACTCTGAACTTGAATATATCTGAATGGAGTTAAGCGTGGCTGAGCTCTGAGTTGTCACTGCGCTGTCAATGCTGTGACTTGATGGGAGATTCAACAAGTTGTTTTTTTTTTTTTTTTTTTTACTACATACTTTACTATCTATAGAATTTTATTCTCACCTCATTATCAAATAATGACATGAAACCAGGGATTTTTCATACAGGAGTAAATTACAGCTGAAAATCACTTTAAATTTGGTCAGACAATTGCCTTAAGGGGTCATCATATTGATGGAGGTGTAGTGCTCCAGTGTCTCTATTTTCCTATTAATTGTGTGATGCATTGTGTTTGTTTACAGGCTACAGGCGTGGATCAAGCAGCTGGCATGAGTCTTGTTGTCTTCAGCCTTCTGCTCTTTACGTACTACTCAGTCTGGGTCATTGTCCTGGTACGTTCTGGTCTGTTCCTCAAATCTCAGTCACTGAGCAACATCCCAGTCCCTGAGTTAACATCTGAGTCACTGAGCAACATCCGAGTCACCGAGAAACGTTTCAGTCAAACAACTTAAACTTCCCTCTCTGTTGTGTCTGCAAAGGACAGTTTATATAGCCAGCAGCAGGAGGAGGCTGCTGCTTTGAGCTCAGATTAGGCCTAACTCATCCTTTTGCACATATTGGAACCTCATCCACAAACAGATTTGGTCTGACACCACTATGGCTGATTTTTCATCATAAGAGTTAAAACATGATACTGAAAATCAACAAAAAACAACCTCAAAATGAATATAATTTTCACAAAGTCATTATCATCATCATGGCATTAGCTTACCAAAAGATGTATCAACTTCTACAGTGCAGCAGTAGTTTGACAGTTGCCTCACGGTCTGTTCATTACCTTTCATATTGGTCACAGTCCGCTTTGCTTTGGAAATAACTTTTGAAGATGAAATGGCCTCCTTTATTTCTGGCTCTGTACAGCGTCAGTCTGTATGAAATGTTTTTTGTCCTGACATAACTATTGACACTTGAAAATCTGTTTGAATGTTTCTGACAGCTGAGGTGTGACAGTATGGATCCTCCTCTCCTCGTCATGAGCAAAACTTGTGGTGCAGAGCAGGCACCATAGTCTGGCTGCTTATGGGAGTCTGCTATTCTGTTATTCTCATTTTAGGACTTGAATAAGTACTGTTCTTTAGGTTAAAGCAGGAAGTTCACTTAATAGTTGACTCTGGCCTGGAGCAGTTTTATCAACAGAGTGAAGTTCAGAATAAGAACATGAAATTTCCCCTCAACTGACTTTTGCTCTTTGTTTTGAAAAAAACAAACAAACTGAAGGTCATTTCAGCCACTGTTAAATTTTTTAATTTTATTAAAATGAATCTCACAGAATATTCCTTTAAAGCAACAGAGGCACTACTGCAGTATCATTGTGGTGAGCTTGTGCTTTAGGGGTGTTAGTGTGTGCCACCTACATGCTCCTCAGCAAGATATGATGCTCTTTGGCATCAAAATGATCACACATATGAACATAAACCAGACATCATGAAATACCGCAGACTCATGGGAGTTGTCTTCATCAACACAGCTGTCAGCTTGTCCTGGTTTGATTGCTTCAGTGACAGACACTGCTTAAGGAGGTTATTACTTAGACTTGTATTATCCACAGAGCTCTCCTTTCCAAATTAAGCAATAAAACTGGCTCTTTTGTTGGCTCACATTTAAAATTAATGTTTCATTTTGTCTACACTACAGACACATGGCATCAGGGAAGGTTCGGAAACGGAACTAATTAACTGAAAGCCAAATGAGCTACATGACTGTCCTCTCCATCTCAGATTGACCAGTTTCAACAACTAACAACAAATAAACCAGGCTCACCTGCCTGAGTCTCTGCTAATTTCAGATTCAGACATCTGAGGACTCAAATCCTTCATCTGGTTTAGCTAAAGAGATTAAAACTACTAGAAGTGAAAAGTGGATCTTAAAATAAGGGTTAAAATTGGATGATGGTTAATTATGAATGGGATTTATTGGAAAATGGTGATGTATGGACATGGCATGTCCCTGACACCTGATCGAGTGAAATTTTGCCATGAGTTTGATCAAATGTTTCATGGGTTTGAGAGTTGAATTGGGATAATATAAGACAACTCCAAAAGTACACAACCTTGGTTATGGATAAGGGCTTTAACTTTAAAAATACAATATTTTGTCCTTCCCAGCCTTTTGTTGACGGCGATCATGTGCTGCACAAGTATTTCCTTCCTCGGGAGTACTCAGTCATCCTGCCTGGCATTGCTGCAGTGATCCTGCTTCTGTGTATTGGTGAGTGTTTGTCTGCAGCCCAAAGCACAGCACATATGTTCTACTGCACTGTAGACTCTCAAATTAAGTGAAGTGTTAGACTGTGCTGTTTCTTTGACACCACACTAATCCTTCTACACAGGGGCCTTCACTGCTGTTGTCATGTGGAAAAATCGAAAACCAAAGAGATCGGACTGATCCCAGGATGACTGCTGCTGTTAAACTCGCTGATGGCCCCTCAACCAAACATCCCACCTCTGTGCCCTGTTCACGGCTCCTGAGTGACGTACATGCTCACAAAATTAGATCTGGTAACAAGAGGGTTTCTATTTTCAGTTGACAGTTGACAGAAAATTCTGTATCTGTAGATTCTGTATTTTCATCCTTAGGTCTTGGTAATCCCATTTGGCAGTGTAAATAACACAGTGGACAGAATATCACTTGGGCAACAGGCCAAAACACACACACATATAAATTTGTGAACAAATCACTTTCAGTATCACATTTCATAGCTCTACAGACAAACAACTTTAAACTCCGTAGGATTACATACAGATCCAGCAAATCTCAAACTCATGACAAAGGTTCCCTGACAACAGAATGTGAATCCCTTGTCTGCCTACTTTAGCTTTAGCTCCTCATTGTTAACTTCTGTGGTAGAAATGCAACCGTAACATCTATGTTTCACATGTACATAAAAACACTGGTAGATGCTTTCTACTCAATTTCACTGATCAGGATTTTTAAAATACCTGGTGCAGGTTCAAATGAGCTGACACTCAATCTGTGTCTTAATTCAGGGTGCATGTACTTCGGAAGCAACATTTAAAGACTGATTGTGTCACAGTTGTTGCAACAAGACAGTCCCATTATGAAGTCTCATTGCACCCCGATCATAAAAACAATACGGCAGCAAAAACCCCTGATAGAGTTTACACTGGTAACACGTTTCCCCTAATGGTACAAAAACCAAGGACATACTTTTTCTTGGTCCTGGTTTTTGTGAAAAAAAAACCAAACAAACAAAAAAAACGTTGTTAAGCAGCAGGAAGGAACAGCTGAAATCCTTCATAGACCAGACTGTTTAATTTCACCCTGGCCTCCATGACCTGCAATGGCTACAAAGAACCACACCCGTGTAGCCCACGTCCTCTTAAGGATGAAGGCTCTGAATTTGGACACAACTGAACTGGTGGAACTTTTTTGCATAAGAAAGCTACCAACAACCCACAATGCATCATGTTAGACCACTAAAGGAATATCTGATGTCTTTAGATATAACTCAACCTCCAAGTAAAGAAACTATGATTGACAGCAACTTGGTGGGAGGGCGGGGCTAAAGCAGCACACTGTGTAAATACTGTGACATATTGTGACACTGTACAGTAGTCTACGTTTGTAGATGATGTAAATCGTTGGAGCTCAAGCTCCTTTTTCTGTTAAATAAAATTATGATAATGTAGTACACGTGTTAGTTGAATACAGATGTTTTGTCTATTCTTACAGCCATTACGTTTTTTAACAGCTATTATCATGGTAACAGAGGACAGTTTTCAAATTAAAAAAGGTGTGGAGCAGTTTCCTACTCTCTTCTCTCCCTGTAGTCAACAGGAGAAAATCAAACAATCGCACAATACAATTTGTTTCATTTCAAAGATGCAAATTTATATAAATTTTACAATACCTGTAAACGATGATGATGAATGATTCCTACTGTCTGATATGTGAGGAGCAGTGTAAGACCTGAGAGCGGCCCCTTCTCCTTCATCCTCTTACTCTACTTCCTGTTAGTAAAGGTCATCTCTGCATCCTGTTGCTGTGTTGGCTCTCCAGTCCCATTAGAACCTGGGAGACTAAACCTTTGTTGTCTCCTTGTTTGCACTCATCTCCAAACAAGGAGATGAATCTGTTTTTTGTTGGTAACCTAAAAAAAATATTTTCTCCACCATACTTAAATAATCTAATTTAACTCATCAAGTGGCTGCACAAGCAACAGATTATTGGATACATACTTACTGTTGTGGCTGTAATGGAAAGTTATTGAATACTCTGTAGAGGACCCTGTGTTGAAGGCAGCATTGAGCTTTGATGGGAGCACACAGGGATACATGGGGTTGGGGTGGGGTGGGGCGGGGGGGGGGGTATGAGTAGACCCATTTGTTCTATTCTAATAAACAGGACTAGTTCCAGCAACCTGACCCATCCTACAGCAACACATTAAAAACACATAACATTTCAGTAATTTACAGTTGTTTTGTGTAAGTAACTATCTTATTCTACAAATATTGTTTAGCAAATAATATTATACCCCTTATTTATACAAATTTTTTTATTCAATGTTCATTGAGGACAGATGAAGTTGTTTTTTTTTTTTTGCAGAACATAGGCTCTAGTCAAAATAGGGACCCTTGTTTTATTTCTTATGATTAACTACAGGGCACAGGCCAACAATATCAACTTGTCCATATTATCTTGTGAAGTCAAATAAAGCTGTTATTGTTCTATCAATTGTGCAACGGGCCAGAATTAGCTGCATATTTCGCCTATTTTGCCTATTTTCAGTTGAAAGTGTTTTAAAATATTGTTGTGTGGTTTTAATCGTATTTGTGTGTTTAGTTTGGGGGGCGTTAGACAATAAGTTGTAACCTTCCTCTCCATATCGACCATGACAAAGCATCATGTGAGCTGACACTTTGAGACATGCTAACATGTTTTTAAAAGGCAAAACAAAGACTTAAACTTTAATCAGTTCAAACTAAAGGTAAAACAACACAACTCCTAAAAAAAAAAACAAACAAAAAACAAAAAGCACTTGTAACACTGTAAAAGCCTTACAGTGGAAATACAGCTGGGTGTTGATCAGTCTCTCTCGTGCTCTGGGCGTGTCCAGCTGAGCACGTGCAGAATGAGTGTCATCACTCTAACTTGTTTCTGATTGGAGGAGGAAAACTTGTTGCAGCCGTCCCCAGTTCATCCTCAGCCCGGACAGCTGGACCACAGCGGCGGTACTGAGACCTTGACCCCGGACCTGATGCTGCTCCAGCTCCTGTTCAACTCCATCAGTGCGTCAACACTGACTGCTGTGTGTCCTCCCGGAGAGAGCGCTGTCCCGGGACACCCCCAGACGCTGGTGTGACCGCGGGGAAAGACGGTCTCCGTCCGATGTCCTCACACTGTCAGGCCGCAGGCTCACTTGTGACATCGACCACACGAAGACAGGGACAGACCGAGCTGCTCCGCGTCCACAGGCAAGTAACACGCTGCACGGCCATACGGCAGGAGGCTGCATGATGCTCTGTGTGTTTTTCTTCTATACATGATAGATATCAGCACTGATCTGCAGAGTATCATCCTCTAAGTCATGAGAATCTAATGGACTTCCTGATGATGAGGCAGTAAATTGGATTGGCTGTGTAATAAAGACAGGAAGCAGATCTCCTCCTTCTGTGAACAGCCACTATCATCGTGTCTTCTGATTCATGCATCTACTACAGTGATTCCTGTCAAACAGCTCCTGCACCAGTCTGACATCAGGAAGCAGGAGACTCCCTCACCCACATGTAAAGTGGAATTTGTTTTGGTGGATACTTCAAATACACATTACAGACAGCTGTGTGTAATGTGAGGCTGTGATCCAGGTATGAGCATCACCGGTTTGACATGCTGGTACATGGACGGAGAGGCTGGTGACACACACAGCCATGGTGTGTCTGTGGCATGTTAATAAAGGGCTAGTGACAGAAATGGATGCATAAGAGTTCTTTAACTCCACATGAAATACTCATTTCAGTTCTCCCCAAAAAACTTTATTCATCCCACAAGGGGAAAGTCGAGGCAAGTGCACATCTAGACATATCTAGAATGATTTCAAACAGCGGCCACTGCTTAATGTCTGTAGAAGTAGATCCTCAAAATTAAAATGACAAATAAATGACAATCTAACATGACTTTTTGAAGTCTTCATTCACACCTGTAGTTTTAATGAAACTCAGTCTTTCATTCAACACAGTTTCCACTTCTGCCATGGTTATTGTTAGTTTGGATTAGAATTCTTTAGTTTTGGATTAAAGCTAAAAAAAAAGACACATTTTCACATGATGGGACGATTGGGGAGATGATCTTATTTGACTAAGAGGAAACAATAACGCAGTCATGAGAAAATTCTCCATATTAATTTTTATTTTTGTGTCAAAATGAAAAATAAAGCCAGAGGAAAAAAATATTGGTCAAGTCTAAGTGCAAAGTGCTTATTTTCATCCATGTTCATCCCCTCCCAGGCTTGAGACACAAACACGGGATCAACAGGGGTCCAGCTACATCCACAGATTCTGAATTCACAGCTTGCTGTTGTGTTATCGTCACTATTGATGTTAAAGCCCCAGGCTTCGAGTTGTTGAGGTCGCTGATCCTCTGTGGTGGTGTGAGGTCCAACCTGGACTAATATCAATCTCAGGAGAGCTGGTGTGATCTTTGACATATGTCACTCACTTCATTTATATATCCAAATTCATAGCCAGGTTTTGTTGCTAGGTAACATCTAGTGGTGGTAGTAATGGTGACAGGAGCAAAGAGAAAAATGTGGTGACGTAGTTTATAGAGCATCATGTCAGGAGGAGATTTTGGTGGATTGATGCAACATAACACAGTAGGATGGTGTTTGATTCCCAATGTAAAATTAGCAGTTTATGATATTTCCATTGTCTCTGAGTGTTCAATGTTATTATTGTAACCATGGCAACAAAGATCATCTAATGTTGAGGAGGTGCTTTTTTTTTTAACTGGAACCCATGTCTTTGAGTAAAACTAACCAAACCATGATTGTTGTTATAGTAACTATGGCGACAAAAGTGGGCGCACCGCTTTCGGTACAGTCTGTACAATTGATATTTTAACCATGAGATCCAAGGTACAGTGATCCTGCAGCAGTAGGGACGCTATCTCAGGAGACAGTCCTGTTGGTCCTAGGGTTCATATCAGAGGGCTGAACATGTTCATGTTCAAGGACCGGTATCGTCAAACTGAGGGAAGAATGTAACATGGTGTGATAGACTCTGATCTCTAAGATTCTCTATCTGGATGTATTTAGGGCCCATGTTGGTCTTTGTTCCTGATGTAGCTCTGATTCATTTTGATGCTCATGTCGCCAAAATTAAACATATCTACAATACTTTTCATACTATTAAATGTTGTCTCTTTAGCAGTTACTTTTCACATCATCTTGTCATTCAAGATACTTTAACTCTTAGCCGTATTTTCACACACAATATATATCATGGTACATAACTTCCCCTTGTGGATACATTGTCCAGGAGTAAGTGGAGATAAGGACTGAAAACACAGGTATACTCCTCATGGCCCAGGTTGGTCAGGGCATACTTCATGGTTTCTTTGTAGCTCAGCTACCTCTTCACAGTCTGGTACAATATTTGCAACAATCTATCTCAGACTCAATTTTACTATCGCTTGCAAACAGGATATAAAAATATTTGAACTCCTTCAATTTGGGAAGCGACTCACCCCCACCCAAAGGGAGCAAACCTCTGCAGAGTAGGAGCTTTGTCATCAGGGATGTTTTTGCATAAGCACACACAATAGTAAGAGCCTTCCCCTCAGTGACTTGCAGTCTCATAGAAGTGAGCATCTTGTTCTCCTGGTAGAGCAACACAGCTACAGCCACCCAGCACCCGTCACCGGGGCAACTCTGCTAAAGGAGTCCAGACCCTGTCTAGGAGGTTGACTCCAGATCTTGTAATATCGGTAGACCTGAGTCAAACTGTAATAGTTGCCACATGCACTTCCTGCATTCGCTCAGGTTTCTTCCCATGCCAGGGAAGATATTGGAGGTATTTGAAGGCATTTTCAGACTTCTCCTGTCCCTAGTACCAGTCAGCAACGCCATGAGTCAGCAAGTCCCCACCTTGGCTGCTGTCCATGACACCCAAGGACCATCCCTGTAGATTTCCTTTCTTTTTCCACATTTACGCTGGTTGTTCCGCTGTATGCCATTTGGGGGAAGCTGTCTATAGCTACCACGGAAAACAAAAGTAAATATTTTGCGAGTTTTTGTACTATAATAATATCTGAAAAACCATCAACCACAAATGGTTCTGATAAAAAACAGGGGGTGACTCCACTGGTTGTAAAAAGAAATCAGATTGTATCAAAGTTTATTGGAAAATGACCCTATACTTCACCTATTCACTCAGTAAACCGGTTCCCCATGAGTTTATGGTCTCAGTATTTAGTTTCAAGTTTCCTTCAACATAATGTTCATTTTTTAAATGATGGTCTGATTTAAAGGAAACTACACCTTAAAACAGGAAATGTATTAAGGCGTGACTACTATGTGATGGACAGTCTACCACACAATCAGCACAGAGGACAGAGCAGGTCAGATCCAACCCTCACGCCAAAGGGTGATATCATGAAGGGGTAACACTGCCGCTAGTGTTAATATACATGGTTCATTTTGTGTATGTATTGTAGTCATTTCTGACAAGTTTAATAATTTCTGCTTGATATTGTTCCATTGGTCAACAAAATATTTCTGTTATTATCAGTAAATCATAAAGAAAAATCATTGTTTCAGGTCAGAATTATGCATCTTAGCTCATCCCCTCACTTCATTATATCACCAGGATCGAGTATATACTATAAAATGCATATAATTCAAAACACGTTAAAAAGTCTCCTCTTTTAATCATGTGTTAAAAACCCAGCAACCAGAAAACGCAGCCATCATCAAACAGAGTCAAACAGGAAGCTTTTGTGTCGTGATCAAATGCAAAGTGAAGCTGTGAGTGTCGCTAAGAACGGAGAGAAGAGCTGCAAAGGCACAAAGAGCTTTGCATAATAGTCGTTGCTATGGAACTTGCCAACAGCTAACTTACAAAAGGGGTTCGTGTTGAGATGTAGTTGCTAGGCAGCTGAACAAGTGCGATCTGGACTACAGACCTGTACTTGCCTGGTTGTGATCGGAGGACTGGCTTGTAAAGCAGTTAATCAAATCTGACTTTAAATGTTCTCCATCACTTATAAGCCCTTAAAAGAGCAAAATTAGTTCAACTCCCTCTGTATCAGTATTGAAAAATTTGCCACTGAAATTTTCCTTTACTTTATAAATGGGAAGTTAAAGGACCAGATTAGATAGTCATGTTTCAAGTTAAGATAAAAATGTGGTCAAAAAAGGAATTTATTGGCAGGGGGGTCTAAGTAAACTGCAGTGTGTGAGTTTATGGTAACAACAGTGTGTCTCATTTTGTGTTTTCACTGTTGCTCTCCCTCCTGTTTGACCTTCATGGTCATTTCCAGCCTTATGCTCCTCGTTTGGCTAATGGGACAATGTATTGACATTATTACTATAATACATGGACACAGTTGACCATTTGAACTGTGTAAATGAGGAGAGTAGTGGTTGTTGTACCAGCATTATGCCATTAACCACAGCAGAGCCGATGAATCTATAATCCCTTTGTGCTGGTTTCCATAGTTACCCTGTCAAAGACTTAGCTGATTGTCAGCTGTCTTTGTGACTGGCCTCTGTGGTCATGGCTTCTCTTTGATTTGATTTCACAGCAGCTTTAAAAAGCTCCTCTCTCGTATGTTGTATGTGTAGCTCTGTGTTTCAATAGATAAAGACGTTGGCACCTGCAGGCGACCTGAGGAAGATGTCTGGTCACCAGCGGCGCTCAGAGAAGAGGAGGAGATGGGGAGGTCTGAGGCAGCAGTGGAAACTTCTGGGCTTGTTTGAGATTGACCAGCAACATGAGTTCTACAGTTTGACCTGCATGATGAAGGAGGGACTGGCAGCAGCCATCCAGAGCACCATCGACAAGGCACCTACAGTGAGTACTGATCAGCTGAAGAATGTTCCATTCTTCTGCACATACACAACGTTTAAAGTCCACCTACTTAGTATTCAAATCAAAGTATTGATGCTCTTAAAATCACAGGCAGGGCTTCAACTACGTTACAATACATTCAAATTCCTAACATGTACAATAAATAAAAAAGCCTCCAGTGAGAGAGAACAAAATAGGAAGAAACAAAATAATATGAAGGTTGACATCTTGATACTGGCTGATAGCACTCAAGACTCAGGGGGTTTCACACTTGTCATTGAAAAAAGTCTTATTTAATTCACTGTCATTTTCAGTTTAATTGATATTTTTGTAACTATCTTTCCTGCACTGTAAAAAAAAAAAGAACTAACAAACCACAGAGCGTTGTGTCATTGGAATGTGAATGTGGACCTGCTGACATGATGGTATGTGCCAAGACGCAACTGATGTGTTGGCTCAAAACAATGGAGGCAGGTGTTTTGACCAGGGCCCCTGGGTTTCTGGGGCCCCAGCATGACAGTGGTCAGGCTTCTAACACAGACAGTCTGTACCACAGTTCAAACTATGAGTAAAAAAAACAGTGTGATGTTAAAAATGCCCTTGATGTCTGGTCTTGCCACCCTCACACACACTCACACTCACACTCACACACACACACACACACACAACTGCGTAGGAAGAGTCAAAATTAAGAGTTGCTCTTTCAACCTGCAGAACTCAATTCAAATCCTCCTGTTTTTAAGTTTCCTCCACAGAGATCCAGCGACAGTTGTCTGTACATGCAGGGGTTAAATTGCCTCTTTCAATATCATATCACACTTAGATTATACTAGCTCACCATTGCTGATAAAGACAACTAAAGTCCACTATAACAGAGAATAGTAGCTCACTAAGCCAAAAAAAAAAGAATTTTCCCTTGTTTCAGAAGTATTAGCACCATAAATCATTGTAACCAAAGAAAATTATAAACATATTTGTGGTGTTCTAGAGCTGATTTGAAATTTCTCTCTCTATTTGGTCATGAGTTCTTTTGAGAAGTAATCATAAACAATCAGTTCCAAAACCTCTAATTCTCCAAGACTCTGTCTTTAATCTATCATCACAAAAAAAATAAAATAAAATAAAAATAAAAATAAAATCCGAGCAATTTCTCCTTACCCTGAGATCACAAAAATACAGGATGGGTTTAGGCAGCACAACAGCAGGAGTGTAGATATAAAGTCTTTATTCAAATCCTCACAGCAACAATGAATGAAAATTTTCCTCAATGTTCAGAGTTGTTAGTATCCCCGCCTTGATGTGAACCCAGTTCTGTGGTGAGAGATAACACCACTCAGCCAGAGGGAGCTTGCTACGGGGGTAGCAGGCAATTCCTCCCTGGAGAACACAGAACCAGGAGACACACAGGGAGAACTCACAGTCAGGGGCAGAAAGCAGGTCAGGTTACCAGGGCAGAGACGAGGAGACGTGGTCATGGGCAGAAGGCAGCTCAGGCACCAGGCGTTCAGTCTGCAAAGACTGCTAGAGAGTAGTGCCTGATGCAATGACAATTTGGTAGTGTCTTTAAGGATCTGGGCTGTTAAAATACTGGCTGGCTGATGAGGGGAGAGGAGCTTCAGCTGGGGAGACCAGGTGCAGGAGAATGTGACTGAAGTGGTGAGGCAGGAGGTTAGTGAGTGTGACAAACTGATCCCAAAGACTTTGGCTATACAAGCAGCTGAATGCTAGGCTTCAGAATGAGACACTGATTGACTGTCACACATGCTGGGGATTAGACAAAATAAGCAAAAACAGAGACCACGCCAAATAATGATTGGAAAAATCCAATCCAGAATAGAATGTCTATCTTTCTAACTCAAACATAGTCTATGTTTAACTCAGGAGAGTATGTGTGTGTGTGTGTGTGTGTATATATATATATATATGAGAAAGAGTCTATTAGAACAAACTTTCATAGCAGTATGAATGCTACAAAGCTTTGGCTTTAAGTAGTACCTGCTCAGTGTTACATGGCAGATCCCATGTTCCTTCACCACTGATCTGACTGACTTGCCCTTCTTTTTGACCTGTTAAGATGCTTTTTTTAAAAAAAAAAAAAAAAAAAAAAAAAAACAACCAAAAAAAAAAAACAGCAGGAGCACCTCTCTCAGTCTTTCCTTTTCACTTCCTAGGCATGCTGTAAATGATTAAAATCAAGCGCTGTCCAAAGAGTTTTGAAGCATTTGGCTGAATGAGCAAATATTGACTAAATCACTTCAGAATCCATCCTGCTGCTTCACATCAATAATTATAAGAGAACCAGTTGCATGGGAAGCCATACATGCCCATGCCATTATACTACAACCACCATACTTCACTCATGAGGTGGTATGCTTTGGATCTTGAGCAGTTCCTTACTTCTCAATACTCTTCTCTTCCTATCATTCTGGTATAAGGTGATCTTTGTCTCATCTATCTAGAGGATGTTGTTCCAGAACTGCATGGGCTCTTTTAGATGTTTCTTGTATTAACTCTGGTGAAGTCTTCTTTAATTGTTGAGCTTAACACAGGTATGTCTACCTCCTGGTGAGTGTTCTTTATCTGGCCAACTGTCAATGGGTTTTTCCTGACCAGGAACAGGATTTTTCTATCATCCACCGCAGTTATTTTAACGGAGTTTTCTGGGTCTTTTGGCATTGTTGAGCTCAATGGTGTTTTCTTTCTTTTTAAGAATGTACCAATTACTGGATTTGCCCACATGTGATGCTTTTGCTATCTAATAACACACCTCACTGACACCGGGGTGGTTTGGACCCAAAAGCAGTACACTGGAGAACGGTAGACAGTCGGTAATGGCCTTTATTGCCAGTGAGAGATAAAGACCATAGTCTGTAGAGCTGGTCACCGGTGCTGAGGTGCCGACAAGGAGAGAGCAGAGGAGCTGTCGGAGGCGGGGCGGTTCGAAGCTGGGAGCAGTCCAAGGAAGTGGAGGAACCGATAGGGAGCAGGCAGAGGATGAGCCAGGGACAGGCGGATGGGTCGGAGCCGGGAGAGCAGACAGAAGCCAAGGACACTGAGGCAGTACTCGTGATCAGGGATGAAAGCCAGGCAGGTATACCAGGGAGCAGACGTGAAGAGCAGATCAGGAACAGGCAGGGTCAGTGACAGGAAACCACTGAAAAGTCTTGCATGGCAAAGAATAATCTGGCAAGAAGGGAGTGTTGAGCTGGTGAATATATACTGGGGTTGATTGCAGGTGATGGGCTACAGGTGTGCTGATGGCTGAGTGAGAGCAGGTGTGGTGTGAGCAGTGGAGAAGTATGAGTCCAGGGTGAGAGACAGGGGCAGACTGTGACACCTTACCAGGGAACAGCTGAGCAGCCCATTGTCCAATTACTTTTGGTCCCTTAAAAAGGTGGCGGGCACCTGAAAAATGTGTTTCAATTCCTATACCATTCACCTGATTTCAAATCAAATTACAGCTGATAGTCTGCACTGAAATCACATCTTGTGATCTTGTTTAAATGTCAAATCCATTATGGTTTTGTACAGAGCTGAAGTTGAAAAATGTGTCATTGTCCAAATAATTAGGGCCCTATATATATATATATATATATATATATATATATATATATGTGTGTGTGTGTGTGTGTGTGTGTGATAGATAACCCGTAGATGGAATATAAAAGGGCGTCCTGGATATAAAACTTAGCATCAGTTTCAGATGATCACATAACTCACATGAGCCCAAAACCAATAGTATGTTTAGAGTCAAAAGCAACAGCAAAGCTCAGAGTAAGTCCCGGAACATTTAGCCATAACCAATTATTATCGGTTTAATTCTGTTTGAGCTTTAAAAGACTTTGTCTAAAAGCAGCATTGGCTAATAACTGCAGCAGTTGTTGTGAGTCTGTACAAACACCACAGCTAAACCGCAGCATCCAGCAGTAAAACAGCAGCTCAACAAGCTTGTGTGCTTGCATGTGTACGTGCCTGTGCTGGTGCTTCACACTAATCCCAGCCAAACACTCTCTGCTGACTCAGCAGGCTGAGACCTGTCTGTTGTGTTATCCTCAACACACAACACACAACACACTCAGCTTTCCAATAAACACACATCAGACATGTCCCTCAGCCATATGCTTTGTATCACTGTCTTATAATATGTATAACATTAATTAAATGATTTTTCCTATCAATTCACTGACACACTGCATTATGCACTGACTAATAATAACAAGAGAAGATTTCAGGACCTTTATTCTCAATGATATTAACTTTTTCAGGTGTACAGATTTTCTAATTAAGTATTTATCTCTTCGGTAAATCCTTTTCATTCATTCATTCATTCATCTTCTACTGCTTATGCATTTCCGGGTTGCGGGGGCTGCTGGAGCCAATCCCAGCTCACACTGGGCGAGGGTGGGGTACACCCTGGACAGGTCACCAGTCCATCACAGGGCCAACACACAGAAACAGACGGAGACAAACAACCACTCATTCACACTCAGACCTACGGACAATTTAGAGTCACCAGTTAACCCAAAGATGATGTCTTTGGACGGTGGGAGGAAACCGGAGTACCCGGAGGAAACCCACGCAGGCACGGGGAGAACATGCAAACTCCACACAGAAAGGCCTCAGGCCGGGAACCGAACCTGCAACTTTCTTACTGTGATACAACAGCGCAAATCACTATAGCGCCGTGCTGCCTCAGGCCATGTCCAGACACCAAGTATATGATGCTGCACTAATGGTGCAACTCAAACCAGGAGAGTCATCCCCAGCACATTAAGCCGCCAAACCCAACATTGATTCCTCCAGATGGTGCCACTGCTGCAGAGGTCACTGGTGGTGTGGTTTACAGTTTTGTGCTGATAATGTCAAGTCTGTGTGTTTGACAATGGAAACCCACCTCATGAAACTTCTGATAAACATTGATGGACTAACTCTAGAAGCAGTGAAGTGATGAAGCTACATTTCAGCAGGCAGTGTTTCTGCTGTGTGCTTGGGTTTTTGCCGCATATATAAATATCCTTGTTTAATGTTTCATCATATGAAAATAATATAATGTATTTTATCAGCATGTAGTATATAATGAATGCATGAATATGGAATAGATAACCTTTCTTACTCTCAGTGATGCTGTCTGTATTTTTGCTCTAGGACGAAGTGTCAGATGATGATTTCAGATTAGAGATCACTCAGATTCATAAGGTGGGTCCCTGCCTGTATAACTGCATTTTGATGTTGAATAGTTCCACTGCCACATTTAGCTGGATGTGTGTTTGTACGTTTGCAGGACTTTACAATGGAGACCTTTGCAGGCCCTGTGTTTGCCAGCCTGCGTGGCTCTTTGGGAATGAAAGAGCAGGAGTATCAGCAGTCACTCTGCTCTGAAAACTGCTACCTCCAGTTCATCAGCAACTCCAAGAGCAAGGCCGACTTCTTCCTGACGTCAGTCACACATACACACACACACACACACACACACACATTGCTCTGCTGTTTATAAGAAATGAAAACTGATCTTAGACTTGAATCATTTGTCAAACCTCCACTCTAAATGAACACTATCTATTTTTCTAAAATGATGCTCAACTGTAACCTTTACCTGACAGAATGATATTTAAACCTCATAAATGATGCTATTGCATCTCTATAAGTTTTGGTAACATTGCATTCTCTACACCCAATGTGGAGATTTAGAGTAGTGAGGAAAAACAACGTATTTCAGGACAAGTTCCATCACCCTCCTGCAGCTCTCTGTAGAAATATGGATTTACATGCATCATTCAATCCATGTCTCTGACCGGTCATCATGTCTACAGTAAGTGTTTAGGGATCTGTTAAAGTAGGTTCCGAAAGTCTGCGTCCCTAAATGGAAAAGTGCTCCCAGACTTTCCTGAAACCTCTTAAGTCCTTCAAGGGTGTAACAGCTGCTGAGATCTTAAAAAAGCCCAAAGTTGATTGCAACTACATTAAGCATTTTGGCAAACTTTACACAATATCTAGAATTACATTTTTTATTCATGAATGGCCAGAATTGGAGATGTTGTATTATTGACAGATTGATTAATGAATTTTGATTATATCTACTCATTTAGAGCTTTTGAATTTCTAGAAATGATAAACGCTTCTTTTTGAAGACCCAAAACAAAAGAGAGATCAAATTCCTTCTATCCAACCTGAAGATCTACATGGAACATCTGAGAAAATACCCCCATTCTCTGCTGGTCAAGTTCCTAGGTACACACACACACACACACACAAACACAGACAGTTTTCACGTTAGTCCAAGTAGTAGAATTTCCTGATCCAAGGTTCAGGCTCCTTCAAAGGAGCTCAAGATGAATCCCAGGGCTCATGAAAAAAATGAGAGAAAACAACAATGCAACAACATAATGTACATGTACAAGCAAAAAAAGATGAAACTTACATAAATATCACAGTTTAAGAGGTTTACTGAGCCAAACTATGGCGTAACATCACAATCAGTAATATCAACAGTTTCAGAAGTGTATGGGGTTATGTTTGGAAGTGTGATAATCAAACAATTATGGAAATGTTTGGAGCTGGTGTTTCCATTGGCTGTGGCCATCTTTAGTATAAGTGAGCCATCAGTGAGCACCAGTCAGTAGTTCTATGTGGGGGGGGGGCACTTGTAGTGACACATTTACCAATCTCTCAGCCAGATTTTATAATACATTAACTCCTTCATGGCTTTGTCTTTATTTCACCAGCAGCTGTTTGCAAAGAAAAAATTGTGATTATCTCAGTGTCCACTTCCTGCTCAGCATTAAAATATCAAAATTAGCAGATAGCTGAGGAACATGGGTGAACACTTAGCAGCTCAGTGGCTGGTTGAGTCCAAAACAGAGCTAGAAGCAGGGTGAAAGATGGACTTTAATTGGACAATAACTGTGATTATGTATTTGCAGTGTCATCAACATCCTTGCCACGACTATGTGCGACTGAGTAGTTCACGTGTTTTTTTCAGGTGTCCACAGGATCAAAACTCCACAAAGACGGAAGGTACACATCCCATTGTATCACTGTAATACCTTCTTCTGTAATATGCTATCATGTTACCAAGGATTATAAAGACCGTTTTCTGTTCCTCTTGTCCTTTGCAGAAATACTTCATTGTAATGCAAAGTGTGTTTTATCCAGATGATCGAATCAATGCCAGGTAGCTTGCTCCCCGAAGCAGAGAGAGTAATATCAGGAACAGTGTGGCCTACTCATCTGATCTAATGAGTATTTTGCATCATCAGGTACGACATTAAAGGCTGTGAGGTGAGTCGATGGACGGACCCTGCACCGGAGGGAAGCCAGATCATCGTGGTTCTCAAAGATCTGAATTTTGAAGGCCAGTACATCACTCTGGGTAAGGAAGCAGGCTGTGGTGTTTCTGTGCAGTATCTTACATCAACCACCAACAGTGTGTGTCTGTGCGCAGACCAGCAGCGTCCCTGGCTCTTGCAACAGATGGAGATCGACACACATTTCCTGCGAAGGCTCAATGTGCTGGACTACAGTCTCCTCCTGGCACATCAACCTTTGCACCATGATGAGCGCCACCAGAGTCTTTCCTTTGCAACTTTCATCATGAGAACCAAAAAGTCCGTAAAGTTTTTTTTTTTCTTTTCTTTCTCTTTTAAAGTAGACAGGACAGATATTTTGTATTGATATTTATGGTGGCCAGAGGATGTATCTGTCTGACAAGTGGAGTGGGGGGGGGGGCCACAACCATGACTGCTGATATAATAACATACAAACAAATGTTAACCCTCCATGATGTCACCCATTGGTTTGTAAAGTGTCATAAAGATACCCCAGTTTGGTATGTGGACGAGTCTCAGCCCGCCATGATGTAACCCACTGGTTATGTGAGCTGCTGCTTTGATTCCTCCGTAGTGTAATTCATCCATTGCCATGTTGGAAGAGTTTAATAGTGTTTGGAACCAGCAGAGATTATGTGGCCTGTCTGCAGACACCAGCCATCTCTGCTGGAGGAACTGCAGTTTTTGTGAAATGTTATTTTGTAAGTGTTGAGGAAAGCCTGAGGGCTGGAGTGCTCAACCTGACAGGTGGCAGGGGGACTGCAGGATTTGGACTTTTGGTTTGACTGATAAGTGTTGAACTTCACCTGAAGGGGGCGACAGTACGTTGTCTAAGAGTAGTTCCACAGGTTAGTTGGATCTTTAAGGCCTCCTAGTTGGGTGAGGGCATTATCTCTTGTAGTCACTCTCCTCTTTTTATGAAGGGTAATAATAAACATTATAATAATAATGATAACAATTACATTTTCTGTATACACAGTCTACAAAGGCCACATGTATTACTGTGAAGCTACTATAGGAAAAGTCTTTGCTCTCTGTTTGTTCTGGCTGTCACAATCCTTATTTGGCAGAAGCTCTTGACCAATCACAACGAACACCCTCAGTTGCTCTCATAGTGTCCTGTATCTCGCTCCCCAGCCTCTTTCGGGGCTGTACTGTCACTTTGTACGGAAGCAAATCTGTCTCACCAGGTTTTTAATGCTAAAGGGTTTTGAATTTGGGAAAGGCTAAATTCAGAATAAAAAAATTGATTTCAAATTTCCGATTCAACAGATGGAATACCATCAGGAAGCAAAGAATTCAGCCTCAAATCAAACCAAAGTCTAGTTGATCAAGCTCACTTTGTAGGTTATGTGACTCCCGTGCTGTGAAGGAAACTGGCTATGGCAACAGACACTTAGATCGAGCTGTCATATGTCACTTCATAGTTTTAAATTAATTTGAAATTAGTTTTTACATGTTGGCATATTGTGAGAAATATGTGAATGGTGTGTGAAATGGTAAATGTGGTTGATAAGACTATATATAATAAGTGCGGTCCATCTACATAACAGCTGCTAGCATGTTAGCATTCTTAGCCTTACACAGTAAAGCAAATGCTTGAAATATATGTTGACAATAACACTGTTATGCATGAAAGTGCAACTAGTGGTGCTGCCACTTAATTGATTCGGAAACGTGTATCCAAGTTGCTTTATTCAGATGAGATGGAGTACCTTGGTGTTGTTCTTGCTCACTAAATGTTACAATAGAAACGATTATATGTTGCATTTTGGTTGATGTGTTGCTGCCATGTTGGTGTACCATCTTTTAGACAAATCAGAGAGTTGCGCAGGTGAAATGTGAGCGAGGCCACATAATTGTGACTCAGAGCTAACTTCTTTTCTCTCACTGCTTGTCATTTCAGATCAGTCAATCAGAGCCCCAGTCCTGTCCACACAGGTGCGGCGGCTGTCCCTGGGGAAGTCCCAGAAGATGATGCCATCTTACTTTTATCAGAAACAGACAGCAGATATTTGAAGCAACCACAAGCAGGAGATGTATCAATCGGTAGCACTCTTCGGATCTGCACAAAGCATTCTGGGCCAGGTGGTGATGCAAATGAGCTACCTGATTTCAGGGCCCAAAACCGACGTTTACTACCCAACCTAAAAAATCCTCTGCACATCATCGATGGGCCTGAACAACGTTACTTCATTGGCATCATTGACATTTTCACGGTTTATGGTTTTAAGAAGAGGCTGGAGCATTTATGGAAGAGGCTGAGACATCCCGGCCGGTCCTTCTCCACTGTCAGTCCACAGACTTACTGCCTCAGGCTCTGCCAGTGGGTCCAGGACCACACCAAGTAGACCCAACAACGCTATGAGCATGTCCAAACAACCAAAGTCCATAGAAATTAAACGGGTTTACCTACATCTGTTCCATATGGGTCAGATCGGCATGTTCAAAATAAAGCTTGAGCTCTGTGGCAGTATTTCTGTCTCATGTCTGAGTGCCCCATGAACTGCTTAACATAAGTTTTATTTTGGTGAGAAATTATCATGTCTCACTTTGCTCAGAAACATGATGCTCAACCAGTTATTTATCTGAGCAACCAAAAATTCCTTGCTGCTGTAGAAATGTACGAAATAGCCTTATCTGTCAGTCACATGTACAAAGTGTATTAAAACTCACTTGCGGACACTTATATAGTATATTCAGATCAAAGTAGACTGGATTTTTATATGCTTCTTAATTAAAAAAACAAAACAGAGTCTTCAGAGGTTCAAACTCATATACCCATTAAGATTTTCTCCTTAATTGGCAAATGAGGAGCTATTTTCAGCCTGAAGGTGCTTAATGAATACAAGCCCTACTTTCCAACTGGCTGAAAGTGCATCATCCTGTACCAATGTAAGAGCACATAACTGAGTGGAACAGATTGTTACTGTGGTCTTATGAGGTTAAAAGCACATGCACAATTAAATTGACTGAGCGCAGACAAGATTTTTGTTTGCTCAAATCTAATTATTTCTGGCATTGATATGGTAGCAAAAAATAATTATACAAACTGATGTGCACTCAGAAATTTGACTCAAATACAATTCCATTGATAGAATCATTTTCCGCTGGAGTACTGTCGTTTTACTAAACAGCTTCCGTGCATCATTGTCATCTTCTTTACAGAATGCAGGCTCATTAGAGGGTTTTATATAAATACCTTACTTGATTTTTTTGCAAGCAAAGATCATTCTTGGAAGTCATAGCAGCAAGGATATTGCTTCTCTTACCTTCAAGTTGTGACAGCCAAGGCTTAGAGAAAACCCTAGTGACCATAGAAGAGCCTGAGGGTTGTAAGATCACCCTCATTGACCTAATCCCAAATTCTGTGTGGTTTAGGATGGATTTATGATCAGAACATCAGGTGTATGATGCCTCTCTAGCAGCATGTTGAGCCCTTTATGCAAGATGTTTCCTGCAAGATTTACCCACACACTGATACCATGGCTACCGTAGTAAGCCTGCGAATGTAAAAAGAAAAAAGTTACTAAAAACTGCCATTAAGCTTTTTCTTCTCCTTCATTTGATGACATTCATCAGGTCTGTCTTGGTTTAGGACCTCAGAGGGGGTGGCAGGATTGAGTCTGATAAAGATGGTGATTGTTCCCATCGTGGAGTGAAATTGACTTCCAGCCTCTTTATTTTGAATTTTCAGTACCTGTCAAAGAGCTCCAAAATTTAATCACAAAAGGTCCATAACTTTGCTGGTTCCCTTATACATTTTTCTTCAGGTTGCACATATTTTTTTAGTCGACATAAAGGCAGCTTTATGTTTTAAAAAGACACTTGAGTAAGTCTTCTTACTAAATGAGGTTTTAAACCTTTTTTGGTATCCAAAATACCTGCGGCACCAAAGTCACTCATACTGTTTTATGCAGGGGAGATGTCTTCCAGCAGGGCCGACCTCCCCCAACCCTGTAAACCCCTATTAAAATCACTGTGCTACTTTCTGTGAGTCATTTTACCACTACAGAGTTTAGTATTAAAAAGTAACACCTGGGATATGAGGCAGTGAAGATGGATGTTCTCAGCCCCAAGGTTGATATTAAGGTTATAGCTGTTCCATATAGTCTGCACATACAAAGCCCACAAAATAAACTGCTTATGTCGCCTGCCTGATGGATAAATGTATGTCACATACAAAATTTAATTGAAAGTAAAATATGGTTTTCAGCAGTTGAAGTACTTGGATAGATTCGGCCACTGGTCTGGACTGTCTAGTCCACCTCAGTTCCAGTTTGTTGTTGAACTGCTGGTGGTCACAGGTCTTTCACAGATTAGTTTCAGTTGGCCACATCGACACACCAACACACAAACACTCTTTGTGTGCATTCTTGCCAAAGCTAAACCCAGTAAAGACCTCTTACCCAGGGCATAGTGTTAGCATCCTGTAATGGAATGAATGCAATGTTAAATTTTAAAATTAAAACCAGAAGCAGAGACTGCTCAAAGTCTGAGCCTCAGTTTAGTCTGTTATCATTAGTGTTGATAAAAATATTTTTTTGCCAGGAATCTGAAAAATTTAATTGTACTCTCTTCATAACTTCTCTCTCTCTCTCTCTCTCTCTCTCTCTCTCTCTCTCTCTCTCTTTTAACCCTTTGTGTGTTCACATTGCAGTATACTGGACACATTCTTAATGATGGTGAATGTCTTTATTATTTTTCATTTCACATGGTCTTGGACGAGCGTTCACTGACACTCATCAGTGACTACAAATTCACCATTGGCCTTTAAATATCATGAAATTCACTGTATTCTCCTGAAGAGATGTCTGAATGCAGAATGAGGCTGGGATATTATTCTCGGACTGCATTTTGTGTCTGACTGCTGCCAGCTCAGGCACCTTCGGTCGGCAACTTTCTTGCTGTTCCACTTTTTTAAACTATGTGCTCAGCTGTATGTTTGCAAATGCTGAGCAAGACCTGTGCTGTAAGCTTAGTCAAATGGATAAAAGATATGTAAGAGCTCAGCTGTTTGTCTGCTGCCTGTTTCCTTTGGTGTCTCACCTCTTCATTGAGATGCATGCACCGATAAGAAGGTAAAGAAAGGTATGTCATACTCTATAACAAGTGGCAGACCACCATGATGTCATCCACTGGTTTGTGATCTGGGGTTGGACGTTTTTTTTGTCACCATCTTGGTTATTTGAAACCAGAAGAAACCTTTGCAGAAGGTGGAGCTGAAGAAGCATGGGGGCTGGATCTAGCTTCACCCCCTAATTCATGCTGTTTAATAGTCTAATTTCCTCTAAATGGGACCATCATTTAAAAATGTAACGCCATGTTTCACCATGTTCTTTTTACAATTGAGGGAAACACTCCCTATGGTCATTATATAAAACGCAGCTTTAAGGCCCTCAGCATTGGCTTCACTTTTTCAGACCCAGTCTAGAGTCTACATCCACTTTTAGTTGACAGTGTGTGATCTTGATCCTTGAGCTTTTCAAGTGAGCGGGTCAAATGATATTTGGTATTTCAGTGACTCATCTACATTTAAGTCATAAATTACAACCTGACCTTAGTAAATTCATAAAGTATTCAGGCCCTTTGACATTTCTCACTCCTCTATTCTGCACACCTAAGTATTGTAAATTTAATTTTAAAGGATTTGTATATATATTTTTTGGGGGGGGGCGGATATACATTTTCAGATACCTCTAAACATGTTTTCATCCTGTCATTATGAGACAGAGTAGGAATTAACTGCAGGTCCATCATCAGTCTCTGCTCATGTTAATGGAGATGAACATGCTGAGCTCAGAAAGAGAAGTTATGTCAACCAGCTATTTTCAGTCTTGAAAGACGCTGTTGTAGAACATTTTGCGACTCTTGTTTATAAATAACTCACAGACAAATCACAGCAAAGAACTTGTGGGAATCATATATTTAAATTAGGGCATCTTCTTTGGGGATGTTAGTGATCTTTAAACATTTTGTCACTATTGTCTATGAAGTTCTTGTTTACAGTCAATGGTCATCTTACAAAAGTGTCTTTATTTATATCTCAGTCACGCTACCAAATAAATAATTTTATACTATGCCAACAAGGTTGTTTTTCCAATATTGATGTATAGCGGTTGAACTCTTATACAAACACAGAATTTGTAGCTAGTTAGTAGTAGTAACAGCTGAAGATCGTGGGTTCAGTTCCCGGCTTGGGGCCTTTCTGTGTGGAGTTTGCATGTTCTCCCTGTGCCTCTGGGTACTCCAGTTTCCTCCCACCGTCCAAGGACATGCATGTTTGGGTTAATTGGTGACTCTAAATTGCCTGTAGGTTTGAGTTTCAGTGTTTTCTGATGTCTTTTTACAGGAAACAATAATGCTTTAGTCAAAGTGAGTTCAAAGGGATAATTGAGAATCTTACTTGAGTGTCATCATGTTTCCTGATCTGCTCCAATCCCGCTCACACCTGAACTTCTGAGTGTGGTGCGCTGCAGGGACTAGTTGTAAGATAATGGGAAAGATAAAGCTTCTGCCTGTTTACAGAAGAAATGCCCCCCCCCCACCCTTTTATTACCTTAAACAAGTCATGGGATTCAGGAGTTTAAATGCTTGAAGGTTGAAATAATATTAAGGCACAGTAGATGTACACTGGGGCATGTAACCTTTTGTACAGTTTCTGACAGACAGTTCTCTCTGTTCTGCAAGGCCTAGCACAAGTGTTTGAGCTCTCCCAATGCATCAAACTTTAATCCAAGATTCATAATAAAACCTCTTGACAACAGTTTTGCTGAGAGGCCCTCATACACTCACCTATCATCTGAACTCCTTAGCATCTTCCTAGCGCTTATAAAGTGCTACTGTAAAGCACTATACCGCTTCAAAGGTATTATGGGAAGGAGGCACCCATCTCCATTTAACACACAACCTATCTTGCTCAATTGTGTGCCCACTGCTGACACTTGACTACCTCCAGATAGCTGGCTTTTAACTTTGCATAAACCCTTTACTTTTTACCTGGGATCACTGATGCCCCATCCTAGAAAAAAACCAAGAAAGCATTTCTTAGATTCATCATCTAAGCTATTTTCCATGAGGCACTGCAGCAAAGCATCAGTTATGTTATCTGCTGGACTATGATCCAGCTCAGTGATGTTGAAAATAAAACTAAGTAGGTCTGAATTTTGGATGAATGCTTGAATGTATACATACTTGTATTCATCTCCTGATAAAGGCAATGACATATGAGACTGAATGATATGCAAGACTACAAAGAGATGTGAATTATACAGACACCCATTAATGTTACCTGTAATTATCAGATGTCACAATGTATCGTTGTGCAATGGCATTCCAATACAGCAGTCACCAAGTAAGTGGAAAAAAACAGGTCAAGAGTTAGCAAATCCATGCTGACACTCAGAAACTGTAGAACGTTTGCTGCGATTCAGTATTTGTATTTCCTATGTTGTCTGTTAAAACGGCTTAGCTATGTGCAGCATTTGTGTTTCTCTATAACCTGACTGAAACTCTTCAAACAAGCCATTCCTAGATGTTCACATAAGTGGCTTGCAACAGCTTTTTAAAGAATTTTAGAAATGAAAGGGAGGTTAAATATGGGTCTATTTAGCCAAAACATCTGGATCAAGATTAGGTTTTTTGAGGGGAGGTTTAATAACAGCAATCTTGAAAGGCTGTGGCACATAACCAAGAGATGAACTCACGTTGATCAGATCCAGAATCTTAATTAGAACAAAAACATCTTTTATATGCCTGGTAGGTGCCGGGTCTAAAAGACAAGATGAGAGATTTAAAGGTGAAAAAGATTCCTAATACAGATCAGGTGTTACAGTTGATCCAAAAGCTGCTGCATTTGATAGTGGACTTCTGCCAATTGTAGGTAAAAGCTGTTGAACTTTGGCTCTGATTGTTATGATTTTATGAGTAAAAAAAGCCCATAAAGTCATCCCTGCTAAGAGCTCAAGGAATAAGTGGTTCCACTGAGCTATGACTCTGTCAGCCTGGCTACAGTGCTGAGGAGAAACCTGGGATAGTTCTTCTATCAACACTGAATAGTAGGAGCTTCTGGCAAAATATATTTTTAAGCTTTCTTTCCAGGCTAAATAGAATTCATCTACATTACTGGACCACCATTTCCATTCCAATTTCCAATAAACACCACAAAAATGATTTCTTTTGTGAGACTACTTAGAAATCTAGATACCAGGGACACCACCACTCAACCCTGTCTACTTGTCACTGGGATGAAGATGAAAACCATCCATGAGGTCTTTATAATTCTGGACAAAAAGGTCATACCAACCAGTTCTGTTGGATCTTTCTGTCTGAGGCGTACACTGTGTTTGGTCGATTTTTTCAGATTTTCCTTAATATATATAACATCATACAGACAACACATAGATATCTGTGAGGTTCAGGACAGTAAACATTCACGTAAGGACTAATGAGCTACATACATTTGGTCCTGTGTTTGGTCCAGTGAGCATTACCACTGCAGATGAACCGCACCAGGGTTCACTTGCAAGCGAACCAAGACCCATGTTTTCTTGCGGTCTCGCCGGAGAATGCGTCTTAAACAGAGCGCTCCTTATCTGTCAAGTGGATATCGTGCACCACCGAGTTCCCCGAGGGCTACGCAGAGCATTCCTAACACGCCTTCCTCCTCCTCCCCGCAGGTTAGTCTGATCCGATCTTCTACACCTTCATCGGGAAGTGAGCTGGAGAGAGGGGATGTGACTGATGGACGGCTGTCCGCCATTCTTTTGAACATGGTCAAAGCTGTGGTGTCTCATTTGTTGAACCACATTATCTCAGTTTTTCATTCAGAAAACTGCCACGGCTGTATCACTAGCCATCCCAGTCAGACACAGCACGAGTGTCTGGCAGATATGCCGGACTATTTTCTACCTGACTTACTTTAAGAAGGTGAAAGAGAGACTTTGGACGGATAAATGTATTCCCGCCATCGCTACAGCCCTCGAAAGTCACTCCATCCCCGTCTCTGAAGCGAGGATCCAAGGTCTGGCGGAAGCCTTTCTCGACGATCTAAAATTCAGAAGACGTGTACAGGAGAGAATCGCCGACCTATACGATAAGCTGGTCGGAGAAGGACAGGTCTGCAAGTTGAAAGCCATCATGGTAGCCTTTCGCTTCTGGAGCGGCGGAGCCGAGTTCGAAAAATTGGGCAATATTGTAGAAAATTTATGGAGCGTTTGGAGGAACACTGGACTATCGGCCGTTTAGTCTTTGTTTTAGAACAGGTGATTAAAAACACAACGAATGAGAAAGATGTTGGACTTGGTTCGATCTCACACCGTAGAGCCCTTGTGGACTACGGCCGTCAACACCACCACGCAACTCGCTGATGACTTGTTATTATCTGTTACCTTGGATAAAGTGATCAGAGAGTGTGTGTGAGAGTGAATGTGGGTCATCTATTTACACTGTACGCTTTGTTTGTAGATGTCGTAAGTCAACGTGTACAAAACAACGTACCTACAGACGTCTCGACTGAATTGCGGAAGCTGCACAATGTTATTAGCGCTACCATCGGTTCCTTGGTGTTGAGGGCCGCTCTATCCAGCCTTGACAAGGCTTAAACTTTGCGTTAGACTACAGCGTAGATTTTTTATGATTTATATTAGTGTATAGAATTTTGATGCTGACGGCCGACATGTTCTTTGAAAAAAAAAAAAAAAAGTTATACAAAAGTTTATGTCTCGTTTATTTTCCAGAAACTCTGGAGAGAGGTGGGGGGCAAACATGTCTCAGAAAAGTGTCATGAAAAAAGTGTATTATAACCCGGTTCACCCGGGTAGCTTTGGAGGAGTGGATAGACTCGCAGGGCCTTGCAAGATGAAATGGGTAAAAAAGTAAATTTTTAAAAAGTTAAAGATTTTCTATCGGAACAGGACGCTTATACTCAGAGTACAGAGTATGGTCAGAGTACATTTTCCCAGGAATAGAGTGTTTGTACCACGACCTCTGGTTAAAGTTCAGGCCGATCTTTGCGATATGCAAGCCTTGGCTAAACATAACGATGGTTATCATTATCTCTTGATGGTCATTGTATTTTCAAAAAAGGCGTATGTGAGAGTTTTAAAGAAAAAAGGTGCCTCAGAGGTGGCAGAAGATTTTGAATCTGTTTTTAAAGAGAGTCAGACCCCTGAAAAGTTACAAATGGATTCTGGTAAAGAATTTTTCAACAAGAATTTCCAGAGCCTGATGAAGAAACACAACTTCAAACATTTTTCAACAGCCAGTGATCTGAAAGCTTTGGTGGTGGAGAGATTTAACCGTACTCTGAAAACTAGAATGTGGAGGTATTTTACCACTAAAAACCCCCGCAGATACTTGGAGGTTTTACAGGATTTGGTGAAAAGTTATAACAACTACCAACAGCTACCATAAAAGTATAAAAATGACTCCTTGGCAGGTGACTGAGGAAAATACCCCTCAAGTTTTTCAAAACCTGTACGGCTCTTTTCCTCTCAGATACAAAGCCAAGTTCAAGATGACTTTGAAACAGGGGAACTTGGTGAGAATATCCCAACTGAGAGGAGTGTTTGATAAAAAATACGAACAGAGCTTTACCGACGAACTATTTACCGTCTCAGAATGCATTCCTCGTCTACCCCCCGTGTACAAACTCAGAGACTATGACGGCGAACCTATCGAAGATACTTTTTACAAAACGGAGTAGCAAAAAGTAGACGGGCCCTAACAAGCTCTATCGAGTGGAGAAAATTTTAGCCAGGAGGGTTGTGGGAGGTGAAAAGCAACAGCTGGATCAAGGCTAACGATCTGAAAAATTTATAAAAACACGCCCCTGCCTGCCTCCCCTCTACAAACTCCATTCTTCCTTCTCCCTCGTACTACTACTAAAAAAGTAAAATCATGAGCGGAACGGATAGCGAGGGTTTTAACATCACCCTCCCCTCCAACACCGGCCGCGATGTCTTTAAAAATACCAGTTCCGGTTTCCAAGTGGATTTACCTCAACACATTGATTTAGAGGGTCCGTGGCAGATAGCCTTGACAGAAATTTCATATCCTCACACCTGGTTTAACATGCCTATAGAGACAGGATACTTTGATTGGATCAAAGATGAGGCGGAGGGGGAGCCCGACAAAGAGATCGTGGTTAAAAAGGTTTGCAGAAGGTTATTACAGAAGCGCGGATGAGTTGAACTTCTTTCTTAGATATATCGGATCAGACATTAAAATAGTCTTTAACGACATTCACAAGCGATTTGAATATCAGGCCGAGGCCCAGGTTCATCTTCGTTTTTTTCCACCTGTGTCTTACATCATGGGTGTAAAGCCCAGAGAATGGATCTTGTTTGATGAGTGGATGGCTCCCTATCCAGTGGATATAAAGGCGGGGATGTACCACCTCTACTGTTGCAGCGGCGTGGTATGACATCAGGTAGTGGGTGACGCTTACACTCTTCTCTTGAGAATCATCGATGTACAAGGAATGTACAGGGACGTGATCACCCAATATTTCAACCCCGCTTGCTATCTGCCCGTGGCCAAGAGCCACATTGAAAACATTCGCATAGAGATTAAACTGGATCAAAACCTACCCATCGATTTCACCTTTGTGAAATTACATTTCAGACCTGTCAAAACTTTCTCTGCCATATAAAAAAATGATTTGACGCACACTTGACCCTCACCGTTTTGTAAGTCATCATGAAAATCAAGTAGGAGGAGCCCTTCCCGGCTTTTACGGGTCCCCTGTGATGTACAGGAGAGGTATAGGCTCTGTATTTTCAAAGTTATTTCATTTTGTAGCGCCTTTGGTGAGAAAAGGCTTTGCTGTTGCTAATCCTCATATAAAATCGGGCACCAAAAACAGCCTCTGAAGTGATTTCCCATTCCGTGGGTAAAATAGCTGGAGGGCAAGAGGACCCTGGATCTCAAGAGGGATCTGGAGGTATCATGGTTTTGGCCAGAAGATCTAGGAAGAGACCTCCCGGGGAGCGTGTTTCGGGAGGAGCGGCGGTAAACAAAACGCAGAGGAGGCCTCAAGAAAAAATCAGTCGGAAGAAACTGTCCTGAAAGGAGGAAGTCTGTCGGGAACCTGAGCTCCGGGGATATATTTCTTTAGAAAAATAAATAAAGGATGGCCTTATTACACCACAAATTGGCCGAATGCAGTATGGCCAAGCTGGATTTATTTTCAGCACCCGTGACACAGCTGTCTATCGACAAAAAACTTTATACGGAGGTCTTGCCTTTATCCACCATTACAGACGGCAGTCCTATAGAGTTTTTCATACCTGGAGACGGTGAAAAATATCTGGATCTGAACGACACCTTGCTGCACCTCAGGGTGAAACTTATCAACGCGGACGGTTCGAACCTGGTCAGTGATGCCCCCGTAGGCCTGATCAATTACCCCCTGAATACACTTTTCATTCAATGCGACGTTATTCCGGGGGACTGATTGATATCGCAATCAAGCGCCACTCACCCCTACAGGGCTATGATAGAAATGTTACTCAACTTTTCAGAAGATGCCTTAAAAAGTCAGTTCAGCACCGGGCTATTCTACAAAGACACGGCGGGAACTATGGACTCGCTGGTGATCACCAACGGACCCAACAGAGGCCTGGGGAAGAGAGCGGCTTTCACCTCCAAGTCCAAAGAGCTTCACCTGCTGGGTCCTCTCCACGCCGAAATGTTTTTCAGCGAGAGGTTTCTTTTGAATGCCGTGGATTTGAGAATCAAGCTGACCAGAGCCAGCGACGCCTTCTGCCTCATGTGCGCCGATGACACCACCTACCGTTTAAAAGTGCAGGGAGCTTCTCTGTGTGTCAAAAAAGCCACCGTGGCCCCAGCCATGCGTTTCTGGAAAATAAAGAAGACATTAACTTTTTCAGAACTTTTTTTTATTTTTCAAAGAACATGTTGGCCGTCAGCATCAAAATTCTAGTCACTAGTATAAAACTTTAAAAATCCACGCTGTAGTCTAACGCAAAGTTTAAGCGTTGTCAAGGCTGGATAGAGCGGCCCTCAACACCAAGGAACCGATGGTAGCGCTAATAACATTGTGCAGCTTCCGCAATTCAGTCGAGATGTCTGTAGGTACGTTGTTTTGTACACGTTGACTTACGACATCTACAAACAAAGCGTACAGTGTAAATAGATGACCCACATTCACTCTCAAACACACTCTCTGATCACTTTATCCAAGGTAACAGATAATGACAAGTCATCAGCGAGTTGCGTGGTGGTGTTGACGGCCGTAGTCCACAAGGGCTCTACAGTGTGAGATCGAACCAAGTCCAACATCTTTCTCATTCGTTGTGTTTTTAATCACCTGTTCTAAAACAAAGACTAAACGGCCGATAGTCCAGTGTTCCTCCAAACGCTCCATAAATTTTCTACAATATTGCCCAATTTTTCGAACTCGGCTCCGCCGCTCCAGAAGCGAAAGGCTACCATGATGGCTTTCAACTTGCAGACCTGTCCTTCTCCGACCAGCTTATCGTATAGGTCGGCGATTCTCTCCTGTACACGTCTTCTGAATTTTAGATCGTCGAGAAAGGCTTCCGCCAGACCTCGGATCCTCTCTTCAGAGACGTGGATGGAGCGACTTTCAAGGGCTGTAGCGATGGCGGGAATAAATTTATCCGTCCAAAGTCTCTCTTTCACCTTCTTAAAGTAAGTCAGGTAGAAAATAGTCCGGCATATCTGCCAGACACTCGTGCTGTGTCTGACTGGGATGGCTAGTGATACAGCCGTGGCAGTTTTCTGAACGAAAAACGGAGATAACGTGGTTCAACAAATGAGACACCACAGCTTTGACCGTGTTCAAAAGAATGGCGGACAGCCGTCCATCAGTCACATCCCCTCTCTCCAGCTCACTTCCCGATGAAGGTGTAGAAGGTCGGTTCGGACTAGCCTGCGGGGAGGAGGAGGAAAGCGTGTTATGTCACCCGTTTCTTGGGAGCTCCTCGTAATTCATGATAACTCATTACCGGAGTCTCGCTGATCACCATAGTCCGGATGGTAGACTCTGCGGATGATTTAACGTTTATTTCGGCCATTTTTTTACCATTACTAATGTCTACCCTAATGTCGACCCTGCTTCTAACTGTGTAAAGTCACAAAATACACAATTCTGATTGGACACGGGGTGTGCTAACAAAACCCTCTTCTCATTGGTCAGCAGTGTGACTCGGGGGTGTTTCCGTGATCTCATCACATCGCTATGGAGGCGTGGGAACGCTTCTCATTGGACAGGGGGCGTGAATAGGAGGCAGTGAACACTCTCATTGGACGGGGGGCGGGGTTAAGGGGGCAAGGTCAAAGGTCAACAAGATCGAAGGACCTCTCAAGTGTTGCATATAACTCTCAGCTGAGCTTAGTACCAGACTACTGTAATAATCCATTCACACATTGACACAAGAATTGGACAACATTTTTTTCACTTTCCACACAGGCATTGGTTTTTCTTCTGGAGGATGGTGTGAGTGACTTTCTGGCTTTCTTATTTAATGGCATGAGTGTGGTTCGTTTTGTTTACCACACTCATTTTGTGAGTACCAACATGGATCTGGGGCAGAACTGATTGATTCCTGGTTTCTGTCCTGATGAATCACTTCACTTCAAATGTGCTTGGGCAGGATGTTTTCCTAATTTTGGTGAAGCTGAAACTGATGACAGTGCAAATGGTGCTCAGTCAAATTTTGAAATCCAACTCATGGCAGTATTGTGGGAGTCACCAGTGATAATCTGTAATAATGTATGTAGACTGTTTCAGTTTTTGAAACTGTTGCTCAGAATTGATGTTTCTGTATCTTGGAGAAAGTGTTTCTCCAAGTTTATTATCTAAAGGTGAACAAACAACGATGTTACAAAGGAAATCCTTACATGCAGAACATGAGGCCTTCCTCCACCTGCAGTAGTTCAACACAGCTGATCATTTTCCTGTTGACACCATGCATGACATTTAAGAGTTTGAGGTACACTCCTAAACTGTGAGAGAGTTGGATGGTAGAATAAAGCTGTTTAAATATAGCTGCTCTGAGGGGAGGAAATCATCTCCCTGCAGTTGTTATTTGATAATGGTTTGGATTTGACTGCCTTACAGTCCTGGTGTTTATGGTGGAGAGAGATGACGAGCAGTGACATATTTAAATATTGCTACTTCAAATTGTGAATATTGTGTTATCCTCTGTCTTCAGTGATGGTACGAGCATCCTTCTGAAACATCTTTTTGTTGATCATCATAAGTTTTTGAGGCCAGAAATCTCTTAAGTATCATTTCATGTCCGATTATCCTCAATGCATAAGGAATTTTAGACCACATCTAAACATGTGGTGAATGTGCTATAAGGCAAAAGCATATCTTTTTCGAGACTTAACGTAAGAGTTGCAAAAATATATATGTACTTTCTACTGAAGTCACCAAATAAACAGACATCATCAGCATTATTTGTTTACATCTTTCCACATAAAAAAACCTTAAAAGATAGAATTTCCTCCATTTGGATCTCAAACCAAATAATACTCCACCAATTTTTAAGCACTTACAGTAGTACATTATAAAAAAAAAAAAGACAATTCCATAAAATTTAGATTGTTTATTTTTTTGAAAAGTCAGATGTGTTTTCCACAACAGATGCAGTCATGCATAGTGTGCCAACAAAATTCACTACAACGCAAGTTGAAACAGAAACAAATACCACTGAGATATTGTCTCCGGCATTCCCGGTTGCATTTCATTCAGAAAATGATAAATTCCTAGCATATAATTAAACAAAACCACTGTAGCAATAATGAAGTCTTAATTTAACTTGTACAGACACAACAGACAAGAACAAACACGCTAAACAGGACACACCCTGCAGTGCGTAAACACACTGCTCTTTGATACACTGCAGTCCTCTGGACAAGTGATGTGATTTTGAACTAATCTTTTGTATGACTCTTGAGTAACAAGTCATCTCAGTGAGTGATTCGTTCTTTTTTCCCTGGTCTGCGTGCCACAGGCTCAGATTCATTCACGAACGGGTCTTTCTGCCGCATATTGTTTGTGTAAGAATGACTGATTCGTTCACGACTCAAAAGTACGTGTCTTTGGGTCTTTCGTTCATTGTTCATGTGGTTACAGCAGTAACATGACCAATGCTGTTATGACTGGTGAGGAGAGCTATCTGACGTTAGCACGAAAGTTAACGTTAGCTATGTAGTTATGGGATGGATGTTTAATTTGCCTTTCCGTTGGAACGAATTCATACACTACGGTTCTACAGTGACCAGGTAGGCTAAAGTGAATAGCCATCATAGAATGAGAATTTTTTAATGACCGGCAAATGAAGTAATCAGTAATTTCAACTTCAGTAGGCTATGACCCAAAAGGGTGCTCAATAGTTTAACAAAAGCAAACTTGTGTGTTATATGCCAAGTGAAGCAAACCATGTTGCTCTTCAGTGTTTGAAAGCCGTGATTTTTCAGTCATTACTCAAATGACAGCTACAGCGCCACACTGGTTCCAATGAACGAATGACTTGAAAAAAGATTTGTTCATTTTACTGAAAGAGATTAAAAGACCTGAGTCAGTAAAAAGATCCGAACTTCCCATCACTACTCTGGATACCTCTTCTCTTTTGTCTAGTTAAATGTCATTGAAATAAAGTGCTGAATGTTTATCTCTGTAAATACTGAACTGTGATGATTCTGCAGTAAATTGAACTGAGATTTCTGCAGGATTTCTTTCTGGTGTGGTTAATAAGAAGTTGGAAATATTTGCTTATTTAAACATGTTAAGCCAATCTCTATAAAAATACTTAAAACTTAATTTTTCACAAAACAATGAATAAAATAAGTTAATGTGAATACTTTGAAATACTTCTTTTTTTTGTTTTTACCTGCAAGGGTCTCCTAGAATAAAATGAATGGACAGATATTCCTCCCCTGTGCTGCACTTTTGACCTTCCATCGGCCATTTTGGCCATCTCATCTTTTGAGGACCTTTATTTTGCACTGACAACAGCTGACGAATGGGTTGCAATATATGGGATGACACACTAGCGTCCACTGTAGAGACTGATGTGCAACTTTGATATCAAAACTCATGCATTTTGAAGAAAACTGCTTTTGAATAGCTGTCCACTGTTGTGACCACTATAAACCAGAGGGTTATGATTCAGGCCACCTTGAACAGCAATTTAAAACCATAAAAAATCTTTGTTGCAATCAAAGATCCATATAAACTGGATTTATTGAAATCTGCAATAGTCAGTCATTTAATCCTGTGCCCATGAGACATCAATTTGTAGCATTTGTCATTATAATCCCCATACCCCAGTAATAATTACATCAGAAGTTACCTAGATCACTCCAAGCAGTGTGAAAATAGTTTTTCCTGTTAAATGGAAGCTAATCTGAAAAACAGAAACACACTAGCACCAACAGATCACCTAATCCTAATAAAGTAAAATAAACAATAAGAAACAAATAAACAAACAAAAGGCAACAACAAAGTACCCAATAACTATGGTTGAAAATAAATTTTCTAAAGATTTTTGAGCTGATTTATAGATGTCTATTTGCTGGGAAGGTCATTTTGGCTCAAATTCTTTCACCTTGCTGTACCTTTAGAACAAAACAGTTTTTAAACCTGAGACTTTTTCTAACCAGACTGCTCAGAGGATTGCTTCTCAGCATAGTGTTACTTTGCAATAACAACAAAGAACCTATCTAACTATTAGCCCATTATGCATCAGGTCAACACATTTACATCTGCACATGCTGAAATAAATCTACGAAAGATATTGTAACAGAATCCTTGAGGAAATACATTGTTAAATCAATCTTTAAAAAATGTATATCAATATGCTGTTTAAAATAAAAGCCAGGAATGTTCATTGAAAAGGATGCAACTTAAGCACGTAACAAGCCATTTTTACTGAGTATTTTTACTTATATTAACCTTTGCCTCCTAAGCTGATGAAGTCCCATTCACCCCACTGAAGTTTCCCTTTCACAGCCAGATGTGAGATTGCAGATGGTTAACAGGACTGAGGGCTTGTTAGCTGTCTCCTCTGCCGTCCGTGACAGGAGTAGCTGTTGGAACTCTAGTAACAGACTCAGTGGGTGTTGCTTCTGGGGTTGCTGGGGCTGCTGTTGTTTCTGGAGGTGCTGTTGTTTCTGGGGCTGCTGTTGTTTCTGGAGGTGCTGTTGTTTCTGGGGCTGCTGTTGTTTCTGGGGCTGCTGTTGTTTCTGGAGGTGCTGTTGTTTCTGGGGCTGCTGTTGTTTCTGGGGCTGCTGTTGTTTCTGGAGGTGCTGTTGTTTCTGGGGCTGCTGTTGTTTCTGGGGCTGCTGTTGTTTCTGGGGCTGCTGTTGTTTCTGGGGCTGCTGTTGTTTCTGGAGGTGCTGTTGTTTGTGGGGCTGCTGTTGTTTCTGGGGCTTTTGTTGTTTCTGGGGCTTTTGTTGTTTCTGGGATTGGCTTAGAGGTTAACCCTCTCCCCTCATCCTTGGTGACAGTTGTCATGGGAGGGGTTGTCGTGGCATCAGGTGTCACAGACCGGGTGGTCAGATCAACTTCCTCTGATGACTCAGAGGACTGACTGGAGGAAGACTCTCTGGACTCAGAGGAACGACTGGAGGAAGACTCTGAGGACCCAGATGAACGACGGGAGGAAGACTCTGAGGACTCAGAGGAACGCCTGGAGGAAGACTCTGAGGACCCAGATGAACGACTGGAGGAAGACTCTGAGGACTGAGAGGAACATTCTTTGCTGTTGGAATATAAATTCCAATACCACCCCCTATATCTCCAATTTGGCCATTTCTGTCTGGCATTGTGCAATTTGCTATAATGAGGCCAACGCCTATATGTCTGTGGAGGAAAAATAAAACAATTGACTCAACATCAATTTCCTTGCTCTAGAAATGATTTTGATACTGGATGGAAACACATTATATTTACTATGGAAGATTTTGTTGCCAGTGAAGGTGATAGCCTTACACACAGACAGAGAAAGTGGAATGGTCGTCAGGGTAGTGGAAGTCCCACAGAAATCCAGCAATTAATGTGAGTTTGAAAAATCACAGTCTTTCAATACTGTCTGTGTCACATGCCCTTCAGTCATGCAGCCAACTAGACTGTTTTGAGATGTTAATATTTTGTTGAATGTTGGGAGGATCTACGGTGCTGTTAAAATGCCTCTCAACACATGCTATTTCTAATGTTTTTAAAAACACAATTTTTCAACATAAAAAGAATAATAGTAAAATGAAAAACTGGGGCTGGATCAGACTTCAGCCCTTACACCAGCAGCTGTATCTGAATGGTTAGTGTGGTAAGTATCTTTTGTTTATTTTGTTTCTAGGCTGGTAACTGGCAGTGCCTGACACAGTGTTAGTGGCCGTGGTAATACTAACTCGGGCACAAAGTACTGACAAGGTCTCAGGTTTGTATAGTACCACCTTCATTGCCTATAAATTGAAGTGATTGGCACATTAATCAGATGATGTATGATGTGAAGCTCAGGACATGTGTTATGTTAGACAAAAACATATTAACAAGGGCAAATACTCGATTTTCTTTGATGTAACTTTGCTTGTTAAAGTGAAAATCCCAATTCAAGGACTTTTGGGTTTTATTCATGTTATTTTAACACCAATTTAGTCACAGGCACCTCCTGTCTACTCAGTAATGTGTTTATTCTACATTATACAAAATACACGACTAGCTAGCATTAGTAATCGCTATCAGCAATGGTGTGATGTAGGAAGGGCTCAGAACACAGATGGGATGAAACAGAAACAGCTGAAAATGTCCACCCCAAGCGTCAGTGGTCAACACTGATGTGCTTATTGTGTATGGGTTATTTGGGAGTGTGTGTGTGTGGATGTATTTTGTACGTATATGTGTATGTGTGTGTTGCTTTTGGCTTTATTGTGCTGTGTTTGCTTTTATTGTGTACAGCACTTTGTGCTACATTTGTATGAAAAGTGCTTTATAAATAAAGTCTGATTGATTGATTGATTGATTATTTGTCCAAGAATTTGTCAGTTCCAATAGACTTCCATGCTAAAAGGTTCAACTTTACAGCAGAAATAAACATCTGTACAACCAGCAGTTGCTCCTGTCATGACAGGTGTGTCATTTGCATGGAACAAAGGCTTGGCTCCAAAAGTACCTTTCCTCCTTCAATACAATTTTTTTGCATTGACTGGGGGTTTGGTGGAGTCTGGCACAGCCAAAATGACGATAGAGGTGGAGGAATGGCTCACACTGAGCTTCAAAAGTGCTCCTCAGAAACATGTGGGGCATCACAGAAGCTATGTCCATTTACAACTAGTATATAGTCCATGGTTCATCCCAGCTGCTTAACTGCTTAATTGGGAGTGGTTGTCTGCACAAATGATTTGACTTATGACATGATAAGATCTAAGGCACAGTCAATGAGAGCGAAAGGAGAGGTGAAGGAAAGAAAATCGGTTTGCTCACTGGTGCAGCGAAGGTTGTTGTCAGATAAACGATGATGAGGGCAGCTGTCAAGAGCTTCATCTGTCCTCCAGCCTGCGAGGGAGGGAAGACACAAATGAAAGTCATTTCACACTGTCAGACAAACAGACAGAAGCTGAATGTGAGAGTCAGGTTTCTAAAGGAAAATCTGAATGAATTTTAGACCAGATAGTATGACAGTATAGATATAATGTCCATCATATTTCTACAGAGAGAGAGAGATTCACATTCTAATCAACCCATAAAAAAAATAAAAAAAAATCAAGATACATAATTTAGAACAAAAAACTAAATAAGATTTGAGAAACAAAATCCAAACTTACCATTTTTTCGTAGCAACTTCTTTTAAAACTAGTATAAAACAATGGGTTCTGTGCAGCTTTGATCGCTTTATCTGTTTTAGTGCTGACGGATGTCTGACCTCCTGACAGGGCTGATCCTTTATATGCTGCTTGGGCAGGGCTGTAATGGGGGGGTGAGTAACAACAGCGATCCTGAGGTTAGTGTGGCAGGGAGGGGCTGAGGATGTGGTAAATCAGAGGCAATAATGTATTTATTTCTTGGGACATGGGATAGACAAATTACCAAGTACAACAAACGCACAATCCAATGACACATACAGTGATGGCCAAACTAATCACATATGTTATTGTGGCATATTGGGGTCAGATGTATCTGTTTGATTTGATTTGATTTGAGTCCAAACTGAATTGGCTAGACATAGTTTGGAAAGTCACATTAAAGCTGCACACAAACACACAAACCTGTTGCTCCTGATGCTGCTCAAGACTCTTAAAATCAACCGTTCAGAAAAGTTTAACCTTTGTGTGACAGATTTTACACATTAACTCGAGTTTATAATAAATCATCTCACAAACGAAGCCTATGTTAGACTATTATATACTTACAGGATTTTGCTCAAATGCCAGTGTGGATAACCATGTACCATGTACTATTTATTTAAAATAATGAGAAGCCTTTCCAAAACTTGAACAATACCATACTGTAGGTCTCATATGTGTGATTGAGGGGAAGGTAAAAAGAATAAAATACAGACATTAGATGCTATATGGGATTGAACTGAATTGTCTTGTATGAGTGGTATTTAACAGTGATGGGGTTCATCAGACACTTCTTATCTGCTGAATTGAGACCAAACATGAGGATCGGTGTTTGATTGAGCAATGACAAATGATGAAAGTCTGAATGATGTGATGGAAGAACCCAGACAAACTCCAGCAGTGGGCAGTAGCCAGTGGAATCTTACAGTAGAGTAAGATTGGAGCTGCACTTTGATCACACACTGTGTGTGTTTCTGTGTGTGTGCGTGTGTGAGAGAGACAGCGAGGGCAAATGACACCACTGTGTTATTTCCCCTTCTCTTTTTTTTGTCACCAGAATCATACACTCACCTCAGTCTCAGGTGACCTTGGCATTTTGTTAAACCACATCAGTAACACCAGTGATGAGCTTAACATTTTCAGTTCGAAGTGAAACATTTATCCTGAATTATGGCACCAAGTGTCCACAGGATGAAAAATTCGATTGTTTGAATTTTCATATAGTTCCGACATCTAAGTTTTCACTTGTAAGGTAAAATACTTCTTTAAAACTATGATGAACTGGCAGACAACTTTATTGACACTCATTGTTCCCTAAGGAAGATTACATCTGTATAACGACTTTAACTGTAATAACTGTGGGCAATGGAAGCATCCACACTGCACAGCGAGACCTACTGTGACGTTTCTAATATGACACTAAATTACCTGAGTCAGAAACAGTTTCAGCCACATCAATTACACTTTATGTAGTCATTCCTGGGAAAATTTTAACAATGGTTAATGATAATTATTATCATGCAGTCAATCTTTCATTAGAAAAAACCATGTACAGGAAAAACATCAGAGCATCATTACAACAAGGAACTTGAATCAAGATTGTGGGAGTTAACACTGAAAGACTCATTCCCTGTCTTAGTTTCTCCAGCAATAATTAAAAATCAGTCACTTCCCACTTCCTGTTTTCATGGATCCTGTTTTTATTTAAAGCAATTTATTTTAGGACATCTCTGTCAATTCATAAGGGAATGTAAATAAAAATAGCATATACACTAGTGTTTTTCTGGCTTCCCAGTATCTCCCATTTGTCTTGCTCAAGGACAGCCTTACAACATTTCCAGAAGGATGTGTCATCACTGGTGCCTCATGCCTGTGCTGTTTATCCTGATTTTGACTGAGTTCCTGTCAAGAAAGACATGGCTTACAACAAAAAAAAACAAAAAACTGAACCACATACTGAGACCTCTTCTGGTAATGGGGAGAAAATAAGCAAGAAGATAGAAAAAAAGAAAAAAAGATGAAGACCATAAAAGAATGAAGACCCTGACCTTTTGGGGCATTACTTGGACAAGTTGTACTTGAGAGCATTACAGTTAGTAAAAGAGACCATTTCATACATTCACATACTTAATGCATTTCTTGGTACAAATAAAAATGAATAAATAAATACATAATCACCAAAGGGTCTAAGGGTATGCTTTTCCTCTTGGGACAAGAGGTACTTGTCCTCTGACATAGTTATAGATATCCTTCATCTCCTGGAGGTTGGTGTTTGTAGGTTTGGTATCCACAATCATATCCCCAGACCGATGAGACTCAAATTTTAATTCAATCACATTAAAATTTCTAATTTTGAGCTGAGCTCCAAACGCACCACACACAAAAAGAAAAAGAGTCTAACATCTGAATTTCTTTCATTTATATAAGTATGTACAGTTTAAGGAAAGGCACTGGCCTTTAGTTAATAAAAGGAACATGACCTAGGATGGCGGCTCTTTGGACATATAATTTCAGGCAGGAATTGAATGTGGGCCCTCTCACACCCAAGGCAAGAATCATACCCCTAAACCAACGAGCCACATGCTTTTTCACTAAATACATTTTAAAAAAAGATTCATTTTCCATCATTAAGCCTGAAGTGTGTCACTGTGAACACATCCTTCACAAAGAACCAGTCTAGTTGTGTTTCTTCATAATTTTTTTTGTGTAGTTTCTTTCCTCTATTGAGCATTTCTGCTGTAGTCATCTCATATTGTTTCATTTAAAACAACTATATAAGGCAAAGACACAAATGATCAGTCCTTAATGAAAGAATAGGAGAGGCAAAAAATTCCATGTACAAGTCAAACCAACTTGTATTAGGTTATATTGTGATACGCGTGGCAAAACATGTACTGCAGGCTCCTCTGACTAGCAGACCCACAATGCACAGAGAAGCATTATTGGTTGCTGCTGCCTCAAGAGGAATTGTACAGTACATCTTCTCTTGTAGTTATAGACATTTGAGAGTTTTTATAATGGCCATTAGTATACTATCCCAAAGAACTGGCTCTTCAGGGATTTGAACCTAGGATGCCGCTTTCCTATATGCCACACAAGGACCAGACCCCTAGACCAATAAGCCTGTGTTGGCACAGTACAAAAACAAGGGTGGCCCAGCTGTTCAGATTATGGCAGCTTTTCAATAGTGTAGAAATAAAGAACAGATAAGCAGAGCAGTGTGTTGCTTCATCCCCTCACTCCTTGACAGACAGTGGAGCGTGTGTCTCTATTAATAATATTGTAATGCTATTGTGATTGGAAAAATATTGACTCATGGTGTGTCATGGTTCTGGCAGACAGGTTTGCAACAGTTTCGAGATTGCAGTTGTAAATTGATAGGCATTAGTAGAAAAGTCATTAAGCTGATGTGATCATGTATACCGAATCAGAATTCCTGCCACGATTATGTTAATTGATTACTTTTCTAGGTCTAGAAATCGGACGTTCCTATAAAACAGAAGTTTATCAAAGTGTTTAGAGTGAGTTAATCTGCAAATAAAGGACAGGACTTTGGGCACCAGTATTCATGTTTTCCACCCTGTGGGTGTCTGGTTAAGTTCAGGCTTGTGTAACTACTAGTATTAATTTGGTTAAAGGAAACTCATTATTTAGAGTATTAAAGTATTAGACACATCTTACCCATCCAACTCCATTATCATCCATGATTCCTCACCAAGTGCATTTGCTTTACGTACATACTCTATAAAATCACCAGATAACCATTATTTGTAAGAAAATGTCAGAGGAGATTTTGCAAATAAAGTCAATGCAAACATTTGAAACAATACTGTAGGTTCAAACGCAATCCAAGTCATATTCAGAGGATTTAAACATTCCTGCGTCTTGGAATTGCTGATAATCTGCAAAAAAACCACACTTGTACTTCTTGGCTTTTAACTCATTGTAATTTACAGTTCCCCTTGCTTGGCTTCCATGTAGTGCACTTGCTCTGAGTTGTCCTTCCCATGTGCTTTATGTTTTTATCCTTGCCCCTTTGTTTATGTCTTTACATAGTATTGCCTGTTGTAGTTTATGTTTTATGCTTAATGTCCAGCACCTTGGCTACCTTTGTAGTTTTAAAAGTGCTTTATAATAAATAAAGTTAAAGTTCAATGTATGAATCAGATAATCAAACTAACATTTCAAATCAAGCAGGATGTAATACAGTATCTCTTAATAGAAAACACTGATCCACAGTTGGAAGCACGGAGGCATAGTGGTTAGTGTTGTTGACTCAAAACAAGAAGGTTGTGTGGTGCGATTCCCGGGCCTGGGGAATAACACCATGTTTAGGTTGATTGTTTACTCATAATTGCCCGTAAACACTCCCTGAGACCTGGAAATGAATAAGCTGTAAAAGATGCATCATTCACAGTCAAGACCTATCTGTGATTTTCTACTATTGCTTCACATAGTCCTGTGTTTTTATAACACAGACTTGATGAAAAATTAGTGAGTTGCATTAGAACCATGTTGCAGCAGGAAAGCACAAGAGTGATTAATAATGTTGTTGCATTCCGCTTAGATGAACCAGCTCCAGGCCGCTCTTAGTGAACATGCTGGATATTAGGGCTTATTGAGAATAGGAGATACAGTTGGCAGTTTCACTAAAGTACCTTAGACAAGTCCTAATCTCTATCTCAGTCTTTTTTATTCTCTGTTGTTTATTTCTCTGAAGTTAATATCTTGGGTTTTGCTAATTGCTAAGAATATAACATACAATATAACATATATATATATACATAATATGCTATGGCGTAAAGAGCATTGCAGTAGCCTAGTCTAAGCCTGAGGAGGTAAAAGCAAGGGTGAGTTGTTCGAAATCTGTTAAAGACAAAACACACTTTACCTTGGATTACCGCCTGAGTTGATAAATAAACGATTTAACCATGGATTTGATCTATGTATCTATTGTATCTTAAAATCATAATCCATGATAACACCCAGATTGGTGACAGAGGAATTTACATAAGATCAAAGGGAACCAAGGTAAAAGCAGGATCAAGGGTCTCCCTGAAGCCAAAAACTATAACCTCTGTGTTGTTTTCATCAACATTTAACAAAGATTTAAAGTCATCCATGCTTAAACTTCAGCCACACACTGAAGCAGTGGTTTCAGGGAATTTGTTTCCTTGCAGTTCAAGGGCAGGTAGATTTTGGAATCATCTGCCTAAAAATAGTAAGAAATTCCATGTTTATTAGAAATTGGTCCCAGCAGAAGTAGGAAGAGGGAGAAGGGAATAGGCCCAACAATGGAACCTTAGGGAACTCAACAGGTAAGAGGCATGAAGGATGAAATCATATCCCCAAGCTCACAGAAAAAATTTGTGTACAGTACACTGATCAGGTGTAACATTATGACCACCTACATAATATTGTGTCGTTCCCCCTTTTTCTGCCAAAACAGCCCTGACCCATTGAGGCATGGAATCCACTAGACCCCTGATGGTTTTCTGTCGTATCTTGTACCAAGATGTTAGCAGCAGATCCTTTAAGTCTTGTAAGTTGTGAGGTGGGACCTGCTTATTGGACTTGCTTATCCAGCACATCCCATGGATGCTCGATTGGAATGAGATCATCTAACATCTAAAACGTGTTACTGGGCTCCTCAATCTATTCTGAACCATTTTTACTTTTTGGCACAGTGCACTATACTGCTGAAAGAGGCCACAGCCATCAGGGAATACCATTTCCATGAAAAGGTGTACATGGTAACATCTACATCAGTGGTTCTCAACCTTTTTTGAACAAATGCCCCCCTAAGCTACCATGATGCTCTTAACGCGCCCCCCCTAAAAAAATGTGCGTGTGTGTCTGACAACAACATGATGTGCTACAGCCTTTGAGGATTTTTGAATTTAACGTTTATATCATTTCACAGTATCACAACATTTGAAAATAACTCCAGGTGTAGGTATTAAGCAACGTGGATGGTAAGAAAAATACCACCACAGCAGAATTTGTTGAAAAATAGTTTTATAGGTATTTAGAGATGCCAACAACATCATGCACACTTCCCGTGAACAAAGGTGAATTAACCTGTTTTTTTTTTTCGTTTTTTTTTCCTCGAGCTTATTATGCATTTATTTTGAAAGGAAAGCTGAGCATAACATTTTATCAAAATTTATTTAAAACCTGCCTTTGTCCGCTTCAGCGCTGAGTTGAAGACAGCGAAACTAAGTGCTGAGATGCGGGAAGCAGTTTTTTTTTTGTTTTGTCTGGTGGCCCAACCACAATCTAAATCCTGACGTCACTGTAGCGTATAGGCCTACTATTTTTTCCCTCTCGACCGCTTCTACTCTCGCTCGCTCACCTCTCTCGACCACACACAGACACACACCGCTCTCGCTCTTAAAAGGACACACCAATCTCATAACATGCCTACTAGCTCAGTAAAATGTATTGAAACACACATAAAGTAGATTTGCACAAAAAAAAAAACCCAACTCTGGGAAACCATGAAAGTTTAAAATGTAGAGTTCAAATTAACTTTGTATAAGCCAAGTTGTGGCGCCCCCCTCTCAGCCCTCACACTCCCAGCGCCCCCCCCAAATGTTCAGAACGCCCCCGTTGAGAAACCTTAATCTACATGGATGGCAGGACCCAAGATTTCCCAGCAGAACATTGCCTAAAACATCATAAGGTCTGTGCCAGCTTGCCTTCTTCCCAAAATGCATCCTGGTGCCATGTGTCCCCCAGGTAAGCCACACACCCAGCCATCCACGTGATGTAAAAGAAAACATGATTAATCACACCAGGCTCTGTGGTCCAGTTCTGATGCTCACATGCCCAGTGTTGGTGCTTTTGATGGTGCACAGGGGTCAGAATGGGCACCCTGCCTGGGGTGCAGCTATGCAGTCCCATAAGCAGAAAACTGTGATGCTCTGTGTGTTCTGACTCCTTTCTCTCAGAAGCAGCACAAACTTCTTCAGCAATTTGAACAACAGTAGCTCATTTGTTGGACCACACTGGCCAGCCTTAGTTCCCCTCGTGCATCGTGAGCCTTGGCCACCCATTACCCTGTCGCCAGTTCACCACTGTTCCTTTCTTGGACAACTTTTGATAGATACTGACCACTGCACACCGGTAACACCCCACAAGAGCTGAAGTCTTGGAGATGCTGTGAACGAGGCCCCTTGCCATCACAATTTGGCCCTTGCTCAAATCCTTACACTTCTTCTATATATCAACTTTGAGGGGAAAATGTTCACTTTGCTGCCTAATATATCACACTCACTAACAGGAGCCATGATGAAGAGATAATCAGTATTATTCACTTCACCTGTTAGTGGTCATAATGTTATTCCTGATCAGTGTACATACAGTGTAGGGAATGGAAGCTGTTTCAATGTTGCAGCGTGTATGTGGCAAACCCTGGTTGTCAGCGCCATCTACTGGAACTAAAACTGCTGTGCAACTTTGACTTAATAACTTTCAAGTTAGTTCAAGTTTTTTCCACAGGTTAAAATCAAAGAAACTAAAATGTGCGTCTCTTGTTCGGATTCTGGGACACCGAGTAAACCTTCCCCAGATGTCCTGAAGGGCCCACATCATACAGTACATCAGAGACACTTCAAGACCATGTAGTGCTTTATCAACAAGTTGAAAGATTTTTAAATCCATCCTTTGACACAGGAAGCTAGTGCACTGATTTAACGGAGTTGATCAATCAACATAAAACCTCATGTCAATTTCTGGTTTAAGTATAGTAACACTTTATGAATATGCTAATATTCAGATCATCCAATACAAAGTAACTCACACACAACTCAATATGTATTGTTTCAAATGGGAACAAGTGAGTTTCACTTTTCTTGTGTATACTCATAAAATACTGGATGTGACAAATCAAAGATCTCTCTCCGATTTACTCTATTTCAGTGTTTCCACCTATATTTATCAGGGTGGTCAATCAACAGCCTGAAGTGTTCTGTAAATCACACTCATTAATTTCACTATTTCTAACAAAGTCTCTGTTAAGTGGGTAGAGCGGAGAAAAAAAAATCTTTTAACATAACCCTGACAAACACTTGAATCTGAACCTAAATCTTAGGTGTTGACAAACACCCTCCCTAAACATATAAAAGAAAAGGATAAGCCATTTCCAGAGGCCAACAAAGCTGCAGCCTACTAACTAGTTCAATGGTACTGTCAGTATACTAACATGCTCACAGTAACAATGCTAACTTAACGTTTAGCAGGTGCATTGTTTTTAATATGTTCAACTTTGTTAGTTATTGCTCAGAGATTTTCATAATGAAACATTCAGACCTAAAACCTGAAGGCATGAGCGAATTGGACAGAACTGTGAGTTGTTTGTCTTAAGATCCGTCACAAACCATCTTAACCACAGGACAGGAAAGTGTTTCAATAAAGAACAAAGTGTACTCGCACTCAAAGCCTGGAGAGGAGTTACAATATCTCAGTACCTCAGTCTGCGGTGGCTTGCATGTGCAAGTGTAGGTTTTATGTTTTCTCATCGTGAGTTTTATTTCACAAATGTGGCGAGCACCACTGGTATCTCAGTTCATTAAAAAAAAAAAAAAAATCCCTAAATGCATTTTATAATTCTGCTTTACCACACCACTGATAATTCATTTAATTTAAATGACTAAACATGAATGAAGGAATGAAAAACACAAACAAAATTTATCACTTCATATGGCCAAACAGTCGCAAAAAATGTGTCTTTTTTCCCCCCACATTATGAATTGGAGCTTATAATGACAAGTGTCATGGGCTCAAGGGTTTTCAAGTTGTACAAGAACCTTTAGTCATAAAGGGAAACTGTTGAGTGGAAACTGAGTTTGGGGAGTTTTTTGGCAGAGGAGTTTTGCAAATGAAGAAAGTGAAACCTGCAACCTGTTTTCCCAAGATATCAGTTGGTAGGGCAGTTTGTGAGCCTGTGTGTATGTGGTTATAAAGCTGTCAAACTAAAGCTTGAATTTAGGGCCCTTCACAGACACTGCTTGTATGGTTCAGGTTTCAGGTCAATAACAACTGAAACTTTCCTTTTCCTTACATACCTTTGCCCTTGACCCAAAACTTTTAAAATTAATATCATGTCCATCACGTTCAGCTTTGCTTAGTGTTTAGTGGTATAGCAAACATTAAGATGCTAACATGCTGTTGTAGGATGGTGAACATAACTCACTCATCGTCTGCCACTTAGCCGTTCCCGGGTGTGCTGAAGCCAACTGCTACAGCACCTTAACTACCTAAACGGTCGGTTTTTGAGTCAATGCAATTGTGATAGTGGTCTATATTTGTTCTCATTTAAATGGTTTTCATTTGAATCCTGCAAAACTAAATTTGTGAGAAGGGGAAGGCTGAGTATCCTCAGCTGTGTTTTGGTGCTCATGCTACATTGGTCTGTGGTTTCAAACGGCTGTCAACATCAAGGAATTGATGACTAAAAGAGGAAAAGGCTTCTTCCTGTTTCTTATAGCGGAACATATACAACATTCATAATGAGTGTAGTGAATATCTTAAAAGAACCTCACCTGCTCATCCACCAAATCTCACAAAGTACAGTTTCTCCCCATTTTCCCCCCTCTATTCCCTTTTTTCCCCTGCTACTTCTCTTATTTAATCAAGAATAACACATGACAAGTGTCAAGTGTATTTAAAATGTCATGGCTTCCCACACTTGACAAAAGGACAGACTTGACCAGACTCAGGATTTCACTCGTTCTTCAGTTTATGTAACCAGTAAACAAGGAAGGTGAAAAACCTTTAAACACAAGAATAAAACCAATGTCAATAAAATTCACCATTTTCCATTAACCAAGGCAAGTACATTTAATTAAGTAAAGGTAAGTATATTTCAAACATGCAACCATTTTGAACAGAAATACTTATTTTTATACATAAATTAAATGTTTTACTTCGCATTTTAATAAGGCAAAATTCATGACATTTTAACTACTATTTATACTTCTATTTATTTTAACCAAGGTTTTAAGCAACCTAATTGGGCCACTATTTGTCTTATTTAAACAAATCTTCACATACTTTACAGTTTAAATCTACATAAACATTTTAGCAAACTTCAACGACCACTGCTAACTTTAAACTGAACTTCACCCACATAAACAATATTACTCTACCATCAGCAATGGATAGTACAATACGCTTATCCGTAGCCCCTTTTGGTTTGAGTCCTTTTCCCATGCATTTGATGATTTATTCTTCTTCAGCAGCTGCCTCTGGTGTCCTCAGCTCAGTTACCCACAGCCAAACAACTGGAACCCCTCTTATATTGTCTTGATGCTGCTGATTAGTCCAATTGCACTCACCTGCTGAGGCTCACAGCAGCCACACCTCCAGGTAGATCACCGCAACAAGACATAAAAAAAAAAAAAAAGAATTACAGAAGAAACAAAGAAAATGCACAGCTGATTATTTATGTAGTCTTAGTTTAGATCACCCAGATGTTTCTTGTGGAAAAAATAAAAAAACATCCTGTCTCTCCATCAGTGTAATTATGAGGAAATGCACACACACAAACACTGCTTAGAGTATTTAAGGTCTGATAATAAGAGTGTAGCATAAGAATCTGCTCCCTCTATTATTAACTCTGCTGTACAGTAACAATGATAAATAGAGTTCATGTATCAGTGGTGCAAAGTACTTAAGTATATTTAAACCATTTAAATGATTTCCATTTCATGTTTACATTTCTACTTCACTTTTTAATTTGTTTATTGTCACATTCAACTTTGCAAATTCTCTATGTAGCTTTTTAAAGAAGACTCTCAATCATAATCAGAAACATAATAAGTAAAGTTCAATTCATTGGTGCCCTAAATCAACAGATTATATACCATGTAAAGTGGTATGACCAGTAAGTCATGTTGACTAATGGTGACACATTATTAAGACTTCATAACTCTTGTCTATTCGTCACATGATTTCAATTATTGCAGATAAGCATTTTTCAAATGGGTAAAATGGCATCACTCAAGGCTCTGTAATCTCCCGGGTGGATTTTGACTTCCAAGCGGCAATAACAATTGCAGACCAAAATGCCTCTGGTGTTGGTTTTTGTTTGCAACCTATGTTGTTCAGTAAAAGTCACATACATACATTTGAAAGCTGAACTTTAACAAGTAATTTTTGTCTCTTATTGATGTTGCTTTATATGTAAAAGATTTTTTATTTAAATAACATTTAATCAGGGCAGCACAGCGGCAAAGTGATTAGTACTGTCGCCCCACAATAAGAAGGTCGCGGGTTCGGTTCCCGGCCTGGGGCCTTTCTGTGTGGAGTTTGCATGTTCTCCCCGTGCCTGCGTGGGTTTCCTCCAGATACTCCGGTTTCCTCCCACCGTCCAAAAACATCACGTTTGGGTTAATTAGTGACTCTAAATTCTCTTTAGGTCTGAGTGTGAGTGGTTGTTTGTCTCTGTCTGTCTCTGTGTGCTGGCCCTGTGATGGACTGGTGACCTGTCAAGGGTGTACCCTGCCCTCACCCAGAGTGAGCTGGGATTGGCACCAGCACCCCCCATGACCCGGTAATGGAAAAGCGGTAGATGGATGAATGGATAACATTTAATCAAAATTTTAAATATATTTATTATGCATTGTTATGAATGGTCCAAGTGCTTACTAAACTCAGATCAGTACCTCAACCAGCTACAATATGAAATTGCATTTCACACATTATTCCATTGGTAGTCCATATAGAGTTTGTAATAAATTGCAAATATAGTATTAATAAAAGGCTTCCGCGTAATGAGTGTGTTTGAGATATTTTGTTATTGCTCCTTAATGATTATTTAAAGCATCTGACTAAATGTTGAAAATGTCAGTAAGGGATTTATTTAAGTATTAACTCCTGAATTCACAGAGAAAGAGACAGTGTGTATGTGTGCCAAATCCCCCCAAAAATCCAAACCACAAATGGATGTTGACATTTTTAGATTTTCGGTGTAAATGGGGAAAGAAGATGGGAGGTTAGAAAGATCCCATTGGGAGGTTGGAGTGGGTTAACTAGGAAGAGAGAATGAGAAGTTGGCAGCAGAGGAGACTTTGTTGGAAGGGTTTGAGAAAGAGGAAGAATGGAAGGAGGGCAGCGATGACAGGACTGTTATTAAAGCTTCCACTAATAAACACTCTGCAGCCCATTGAGGAGCAGAGATGAAGACAATGTACTGAATCCCAGAATCTACTGTATGTGTGTTCTGCATCATCTTTTGTAGAAGTGTTGCATACAGGAGATGTCATAAATGGGTGTGGAGGATTTGGAATTAAAAGGCCTCTTTAACAGAGCTAATGAAAGTAACCTGTACATCACATTTATGGCTGAGGATTTTTATTTGCTGATTTTTTTTTTTTGCAGAGCTTAATTTTATTTATTTTTTTATTTATATCCCCCCCCCCAAAAAAAACTACAAATCACATGGGCCGAAACACAAGGTCACGAACAATGAATTGCCTCTTCAGCTAGGAATGACATAGATGTACTAAATGCTAAATGGTTACAATGACAATGTTAAACTGCTGAAATTGAAACTATATCAACTAGTATATCAAAGTGGATGATGAAGACTTACTTTTCTGGTATTTGGTCATAAACCAAAGTTTTGGATGAAGCAAAAGCATTTTAAAAGTCAGAAAATAATGGAAATGATCATAGTCACAAACGACAATCCTCTCCCCATATCTTCCTTAATACTTATACCCTGTACAGCTTTTCCCCCGCTTTATTTTGTATTGTACAGTGTTGTAATGATTGTACACTATTTTCTAAATACTCTGCACACCTTTTGTGTATTCGCAGTGGGTTGCTGTGGCTGTTTCAACATAAGAATTTCCCAGTTTGGGATCAATAAAGTAAAAATAATTATCTATCTATTTGGAAACAAGAATAGCTGCAATACATTATATGAAAATACATCCAGCAGTTGTTGAGACATTTCACAAAGTCATGTGAATATTATGGTGGTGCTAAAGGAAAAAGGAAAAGTCAAGGGATTATCACAATCAGAAGGAGGAACCTTCTGAGTACTGTGAATGTCTGTGTTAATCTATTTACTAGTGGCCATATTTCAGACTGGACCAGATCTTTGGACCAGCTTATCAACAAATTCTATGCCTCAGTATTATAGTGAATAGCCTGAGCATCTCCAGCTTTCCTCTACCTGACCATTGTTGTTCTTTTATCACTTAAAAACAACACAATAATGTAATCTTGTCGTACAGTAAAATTCACATAGAAGAATCACAACTCTCCATTATTCTTCACATATGTCCAAACAATACTGTATTAAATATCAAAGAAATTAAAATTACAATCAAAAATGCAGTCTGAGCAGCAAAGAAAAGTCTTTTGGAAAAAAAACTTGACATTCATAACATTCAATAGTAACAACTCTAAAATGAAATTTGCAGATGAGTGTTCTCTTAGTTTTGGGGCTTTCTCTTGACAGCTACATTTCATTTCATAGCTGAAAATTGGAAAATCTTAAAACCTGATTTAGCAACAGGAATCTCATAATTTCACAGTTTCTAGTCAGGAAAAAGTATCCCAGAAGGTACTTGACAAGACTTAGTGATAAGAAAGGGACTCCTGTACAGTAGTTTATTTTTCCAGTTTTTCCAGTGCTGATTTCACACTATGGAAATGATGACAGTTCATTGTCAGGTCCCCATCGATCCTTTGAATTCAGACTTTTTTTTTTTTTTTTTACAAATAGCCTATGAGATCATATCACAATACCTCTGATAACATACTTGTTCTGTCTGCAATATAAACTATGACACTTCAGTTATGGTAATAAAACTATGCACAGTGTCCAGTCTGCCCAAGTGAAAAACTACATTTCATTTCCTCTTGAAGGAGCCTGATGACTTAAATTGAAGCCTCCTGAACAAAGATCAAGAGACACGTCATTTCTGTTTTCCAATCCAGTGTAATCAAGATCTCAGGCTAAATATCATTATCATAAAATGTGGTTGCACTAAACTCAATAGAAATATACAAACACTCTCCAGAGTCCCTCTGTAGACGTTAAAAATTCAATTGTCATACATTGGGTTGCTGAAATTTTCAAAAGTAGTGAAGTCCCTGTCCATTAAAGGACCATAGGCTCTGCTTCTGAAAAGCACAGTAGACAAGAAATAGAGTTAACATCAAAAAGTGGAAAATAAAGGATCAGGTTATCAATATGATAGATATCAAATATGCTTTTTTGACAAAAATTATAGGGTAGACTTATTTAAAAATAAGAGGAAGTAAAAACAGCTAAATAACTTCTTCTTAGTTGAATTAAATTTACTTGTACTTTTGTTTTTGTGGTAGCAAGGTATAAAAATACATGAAAATGTAATAATAACAACAACAACAACAACAACAATAAATAATAATAATAACAACAACAACAATAAATAATAATAATAACAACAATAATAACATTTTTCTGATTTGGGTGAACTAAGCATTATAGAGTTGTACTGAAGGTAACTGTAATCAGTCAGGTACATAGTAACAGCTCCATGTGGATGTTATTTGTAGGAGATTTGCTTGAGCTCTATAGTCACCGTATCTTGTAGTAGTACAGCCCGCCCAACACTACAACGGCAATGACAATGAAAAGAATGATGATGGCAGCAATGCCTCCTTGAGAGAGAGAGTGATAGAGAGACAGGAAAAAGAAAAGGAAACATTAAATGTGCAAATATTGATTGTGGGTAAATAAATATTGTACAGGGTATTTTTAACCTCTTCCATCTCACATTTCATTTTGTTCATTTTCATTTGTGTTATTTCTTTCCTATACCTATTACTTTAAAGCTTGTACTATACCTTATACCTAAGGACCAAACAGTGATCACAACTGTCTGTGCAGGGAACTCTTTTCCTACCAAAGTTTTTGTTAAAAACATTTTGAAATGATAGTTAAAATGTTCTTTTCTTCACTGAATACACATAATTTACGAACGTGAGGTTATACAACCATCTTTGCTGATGCTTAATTCCAAGTTTATACAACAACCTTCAAAACAGATTCTTAAATGGGGTAGATTCATAATCTGAACTCTTAAAACCTGAACAAGCTAAAAACAAATACAATCATTCACAGAGCTTGCATGGTTTAATTTTGTGTTCAACTGAACTGTTATTTTAATACACTTCATAGTTCCCTGATTGCTCAGACCCCTATAAAACATGTCCAGGCTGATTATATATTATAGTAACCAACTTTAATGCTCTCCTGGTGACTCTCTGTTTCATGGCAAATGTACTGTGGCCTAAGGAAAACTTCTTTGGCAAACCTTGAATTAGACCATCAGCCGGCACACTGCTGACTGTGTTTGTGTGTGTGTGTGTGTGTGTGTGAGGCAGGTCCAGTAACAATGTTGAGATAGTTGCAACACTTGTCTTATCTTGTAACAAGATTCCAATGATAAACGTCCACTTAGAGGAATAGATCCTCCCTCTGGGGTCAAAGTCAAGGTCACTTAGTTGACTCTGATAAGTCAGATGATGACTTTCAGCAGGAAGCTGGAGGAGCATTTCAAGGGTCTGGGTGCTCCATGTAATTCTTTAACAAAATGTGTGGGCTTATCTCAAAACATCTGTTCATTGTTGCCTCATTATGGAAAAATCTATGTGATCTTTGAACTCATCTAGAGTGTAAGATTGAGGTTTGTATCATTTTCTGAATAGACTGGGACTGATAATTCACCCCTGGTCTACATGACTTGGCAAAAACTTGCTGACTTACATTGTACTAAGGGCAGTAAAAATAATCTGTTCATGAAACATTTTTCCTGCCAAACTGCACCAGGATGCAAATATTTAAATAAAGTTTTTAGTCTTTTGCAGGCCACAACAAACAAAATCGAGAGGCTTTGTCCACCTGGCCAAAATCTAAAGTGTGAAACAAGTTAAAGACTCCCCTTTTTCATTTCCTCTCTCAATGCTCTCACTGTCATATAAAGACCTTAGAGCCAAAGTTTTGCATGAGTTTTGATGTATCATTCTTGACGGGTTCGGAATGAGTCCAGAAACCTGGTGTGTAAGATCTGAGCTACTGTTGGGCGGAGTCTGCCCAATGGGAGGTGTCTTAACACGTGGCCTAAGATGTGAGCAGCCCTCTCTGCACCAAGTTTATATGATTACAACCCTGTTAGCTGATCTGAAAGACTGTCTTAATTAACTACATGCTTAACTTTAGCTAATATGTAGCCAACAGTGTCCACCATTCTATTTCACTGTGTTAGGATGATTGATGAACATGATTTTCTGACCTCAGTTTCTCAGGCTATTTGTTCAACAATTCCCCATGTGGTTCCTAAGTAGGACACTGCGTCTGGAGACAAGTCAGGTCCATAAACCACTGTTATAAAAATTCTGAGTCAGAGTATTATCAAACATAAGAGTCAAAAATGACGGGAAAGAAAGTATTTATGGTTCCAACACACAAGGGACAGAGTTCAAATTCAGTCTCAGAATAGCATACCGATAGCTGGAGTTGTTCCTTGTTTTATTAAGTAGGCCAGCTACAATTTCAGTATAAAGGGTGCAATAGAAGATTTTGTGAGATAACACACATTTACTGGCAATATATTTTGACTGGGTCAGAGTTCATGAGAAGCTGCACATCAGAATGATGACAAATGGATGTCGGGTCAGTGACAGTTAATAAGTCTGCATTCAGATTCAATTCATTTCAATAAGATTGGTGTGTTTGTTGAGTGGGTTGCATCTAAAAACGGCAGGCTCACATTTAAGATCAATTTAACAATGTCAAAACTATATGACACCTAAACTACACTTAGTGTTTAATGCTAATTAGAAATCTGCAATGATTGGTTGCTAATTAGCAACCAAGAAGGAGAACATTGTAAATATGCCAGCTTTAAAATCATGAGCATGTTAGCATGCTGATGTGAGCATTGAATGCAAAACATTGATTTCAGCTTCACAGAATTTTTAGTATGGCTGTACAGCACATCTTTGTCCCACATTGTGTTGTGTCTGAATATAAAATAAAACTTAAATGAAAAAAACAAAACAAAACTATCAATTTTGTAGTTCATACCTGAGCTCAGAGCTTTGGACTCGTGTTCCTGCTTATCCAGTGTGGTGGACTGGGTCGGACTGGCTGGGGGTCCGGAAATGGTAATATGGGAGGTGCCAGATGAGGCGCCAGTGGTGGTGTGGGAGGTGTCAGTTGAGGTACCGGTGGTGGTGGTGGGGGAGGTGTCAGGTGAGGTACCAGTGGTGGTGGTGGGGGAGGTGTCAGGTGAGGTACCAGTGGTGGTGGGGGAGGTGTCAGGTGAGGTACCAGCGGTGGTGGTGGGGGAGGTGTCAGGTGAGGTACCAGCGGTGGTGGTGGGGGAGGTGTCAGGTGAGGTACCAGTGGTGGTGGTGGGGGAGGCGTCAGGTGAGGTACCAGTGGTGGTGGGGGAGGCGTCAGGTGAGGTACCAGTGGTGGTGGTGGGGGAGGTGTCAGGTGAGGTACCAGTGGTGGTGGTGGGGGAGGTGTCAGGTGAGGTACCAGTGATGGCGGGGGAGGTTTGAGTTGAGGTACCGGTGGTGGTGGTGGGGGAGGTGTCAGGTGAGGTACCAGTGATGGTGGTGGGGGAGGTGTCAGGTGAGGTACCAGTGGTGGTGGTGGGGGAGGTGTCAGGTGAGGTACCAGTGGTGGTGGTGGGGGAGGTGTCAGGTGAGGTACCAGTGATGGCGGGGGAGGTTTGAGTTGAGGTACCGGTGGTGGTGGTGGGGGAGGTGTCAGGTGAGGTACCAGCGGTGGTGGTGGGGGAGGTGTCAGGCGAGGTACCAGTGGTGGTGGGGTTTTGAGTTGTTGCGGTGCCTGTGTTTGTGCCAATTATGCTGTTGTTGGTTGTCTTCCCTGGGTCCTCCTGTGTGGTAAATGGTGAAGAAGACAATGTAGCGGGGGCTTCTGTTTCTGCTGTAACTGCATGGCTCAACAGTAGACCTGCAATTCAAGATAAAAAGTGGGTGTGCATTCCCAAATAGTTTCAGTCATTGTAAGAGCATACAACAATGGCTGGATCTCAGGAGACCATGTGAAAGAGTGATTTATCTGTAAATTTATGATGTCAATTGTTTTATTTATACCAATTAGCCTGTTTATTAATTATTAGAAAACATAAAATGTTGTACTCCATATCTCACACAGTGACCTGTCCAGGGTGTACCCTGAACGTTGGCTGGGATTGGCTCCAGAACCCCCCCGCGACCCGGAAACGGAAAAGCGGTAAAAGATGGATGGATGGATGGATCTCACACAGTTTTACCAGAAAAATCCAATCTAACAATAATGTTATAATGCTATTAATTGTACTAAAGTAAATATAGGATCCAGATTTGTTTATGGTTGACCAACTGGCAGCTATCAGTGATGTCACCAATTGGTGTCAGTGGGACTGAAAGGATCCTTGGAATATTCCTTCAACTGTCTGACAATGTCCCCAGTTGAGGTCAACAGCTCTCCGCCTCCACTAAACATTCTTGGCAGGGTACTGCCCTTCGCAGGCGCCACATGGTTTGCTAGAACTTCTTCAAGGCTGACCAATAACCAGATTCCTTTTAGGTTTAGGGATTAGGTTGCCCAGATGTCCGCCCATTACTGTCACCCAAACCATATTGCACGGGAAGGTAGACCTTCTTTCAGGCTGAGCCCTGCCAGGTCACATGGACAAAGACCTGGCCACCCAGTGCTCGCCTGGCTCCAGGAAGGGGCCCCCAGTTGCGCCAATCTAGGTGACAATACTGTTTTTTGTTGGGTTTTTTTTTTTATATATATATATCCATAAAGGGTTTCAGAATGTGTGTCATTGTTCCGTGCTGAGCCTGATTACCCTCTGTATTTAAGACCACTCCCCTCGTTGCCAGAACGTCTTGTTCCACGCCCTGCTTCTGTTTGTCGGCTCCACGTATTGTATTCTATGACCTCCAGAGCTTCCTCGTATATTCATGTTCCTAGTTCTACACTAGTGATTTTTTTTTGTTGTTATTTTGTTGCTGAATATCCTTGTAGTTCTAGTGATTTTCTGTTTAGAACTTTTAGTACATCGCCTAACGTTGTCAGTGAATTTCTGTTTAATACTTTATCTCTCTTTTTTCATTGAAACTTTCTAATAGTGTTTTGCCCCTGGAGTCTCCAGCGCTTCTAGTTATTCCTTATTTTTCTGTTGTCTACTTTCCTCAGAGCTCAGCCACCACCGCATCCAGCCCTCCGGGTTTGTTTGCTACTTTGTTTATTATTGTTTGTTCCAGCCTTTGGTTGTTATTTTACCAATACATTTTTGATTGATCATTTCCCGAGCCTTCCGTGTCCGCTCTTGGGTCCAGACTCTGTTCCTCACGTAACAGTGTTTAGAATTTATTATGTGTGAACTGTGGAAGGTCAGCTGCCTACCTTAAACCAGCCATCACTAAACTAGCAGCAGGTGCAGTTACTGTCTCATTAGATCCAAAAATGGCAAAGAAACCCTAAACTTGCCTAAATATGTCATTCACCTGTAATTATACAACACTTACAGTAATCAGTATCATGTAGAGAAACAAATGGGCAAACTAAACAAGTGCATGTAATGTTAAAGTAGCTTCGTTGTTAACATAATCAAAGCTAGGATAACAGAGTGGAGCCTCCTGCCTTCCCACAATAGATGAGGAGGTTACAAATATTGAAGACTATGTTTAGCAATTACATACAATATATGCATAATGTTTAGGTATCCACAGTCTTTCAACCATATAAATACTACATCAACATTTTTAAAAATACTTTTGTCTTCTGACAATCTGATATTAGGTATTTCTTTCAAATCCCTGAAAAAGACAAGAACCAACAATAATTTCATACAACCAACTTAAAAAAAAAAAAGAAATTAATAAAATAAAGCAAGATATGTCTGTGAGTTGTTTTTAAAAATAGGGTTGACAGGTGTGTATCTAGCAAGACAATCAAGTTGCATGGTGTAAAGCATAACCATGTGCGACATAGTTTTGTCATCAGGGTTTTTGTGAACAGGAAATAATAGCAGCAATCTGGTTTTCAAAGTCTCTATGTTAGCATTGTACCATTGTCACAGTTTTAAATTGAGTCACTATGAATATTATTTTAAATGAATAAAAAGGCCTGTGGTAGAGAGTCTCATTCATTCATTGTTATTCCAGAGATAATTTAACTAATCAAGCATTATCCAGTTATGTAAGACATCTGTCACTAACCACATGTGTCACAGAGCTCAATCAAAGTGAAAAAACAAACAGCCAGCGGAAATACATCATGCACATTCTCTTTCAATGAGAAAAAACACAAAAGCAAAAGAAATTAGGTTTCAGGGACACTGCACTGAATCAAACATTACAGTTGTATGACCTGAACATCTATCAGAAAATGAACCTGTGACACCATCTTTAAAGCACTTTAGAAATTCTTATCCTAAATATGCCCTAACTTGTATTGTGAAAACGTCATGAAAGAAACCTGGTCTTTCTGAACAGGAAATTATCTCACTCCAACAGAAACATGAATTAAATCGGTAAGATCTTCAACAATAATCTAATAGATTTCTGCAGTGGAGCCTTCACATAAATCACAATCTAGATGGTAGTTGAGGTGGTTGTTAACTTTTTAATGTTGGTGAGATTTACCCACCTCATTCATTAATTCACCTCTACCGCTTATCCGTTTGCAGGGGGTGCTGGAGTCAATCCCAGCCACATTGGGTAGGGGTGGGCGGCGTACACCCTGGACAGGTCACCCGTCCATCACAGGAGCAACACACAGAGACAGACAGAGACCAACAACAACCACTCACACTCACGCTCAGACCTACGGACAATTTACAGTCACCAATTAACCCAAAGATGATGTCTTTGGACACTGGGAGGAAACCGGAGTACCCGGAGGAAACCTACGCAGGCACAGGGAGAACATGCAAACTCCACACAGAAAGGCCCCAGGCCGGGAACCGAATCCACAACTTTATTGTTTTGGGGCAATAACGCTAACCACTATTCCATTGACTGCCCAGTTACCCACCTCCTGGAGCTAAAACAACAACTGACTTTGAAAATCTAGCTCCTGAATAACATTTATTGATACTAAGACATTTACTGTAAAGGAAATAATTACTCAGGCAGTAGAGATACAGGTAGCTCGGTCTAGTTAGGAAATGAAGCAGCACACATTAATTTCAGGGTTTACTTACATGTTATCAGATTTGACAGGCTGACTCTCTTCATTATATTCCTTTTACTGTATTTATCTCCACAAACAGTTTCCGCGGCTCTGTGCTCTGTGCTCCCTGTGGACAGCTGTAGTGTGTATGTGTGTGTGTTAGTGGGTAACTTCCTGCGACTGTAGGTCACTGATCGTAAAAGCCTGGGGGCAGGGCTATATGATCATTGAGTAACATTCAAACCTCAGGGCAGCCACCACAAAGGTATCCTAATGATAAGATCTAAAAATTTAAGCCCTCACAAAGTTAATAAATAAGTAAAGTGTGTTGGTTGATTATTTTGGTAAATATAATCACTAATTCTGTACTTTAAATGAACCAGTGAGCTTCCTGGACTTTCATTATCTCTCACATTCACATTCACATTCTATTGGTGCTATTACAGTGTTCTATGCTATTGTATGAAGACAACTGGATCAATTAATTGTTTCAAAATGTTATTTTATTCTTCTTTTATCTTATAATGTAGATTTTAGTCCATATAGATATGATGGATTAGATCATGATAGTTATTTTGTTTTCTTCCCAATGACATGATGTAAATTTGAGTCTGTGCCAGCAGAGAGCAGCACATTAATACAATTAATATAATAAATAATAATAAAAAACCCAGCAGAATTTAAACGCAAGTCTAGTTGAGTAGTTCCTGAAACACAAATATAATGAGTAAAAAATTAACCATTAACTTATTCAACTGCTCTATTAGAAAACAAGGCCTGACCTTTGAGAGCTGATCTGAGATTTTGCTATATACTGTATGTTTCTAAGTGTACCCTTTAGGCTTGATTTTGTTTAAGCTTTCTTGTTTAAGCATGCTTCTTGGTTTGTAGTAAGCAGTACTGTTGTTGGGTAAAAGTTGTGGTGTGTAACCTTGAAGTAGAGACCTCTGGGCAGCAGCAGGTGGGGATGAGAAAGATGAATTAATTGAGGATGTGGCAGGTGATGGTGATGCTGGATCATAATCACAACTGGTGTTGTGATCGTATATGTTTCCAGATTGGCTGAGCAAATAAAAGGTGTGGAGGTGGCACTGGCATCACTGCAGAGCTGAGCTGAAGTTGTAGTGGATCCATTAATGGGTGACAGGGCAGGACTGGTAGATGTGGAGTGGAAGGCTATGGTTTTTGTTCGAGCCAAGGATTTCTTCACCCCCTTTTCAGTGAGCTCTGGGAGTTGAGGGTGGGAACAACCTTTGTTGTAAGAAGTTTGGTTTTTTAAGGTGCACTTGACAACAGAAATTATGTTAATGATGATTCTGATGGGACTGCAGCCCTACAAAATCAAGAGACGGCTGTTGATTATATTAGAAGATGTAGCTTTGATGGATGAAAGCAGCAAGCTTATGAATCAAGGGCAATTTTCTACTGCTTTGTCCCATTTGGCAAATGGAATAAAAGCTGTTGGTGACACATCTTGAGCCAAGAAACCACATACATTCATACTAATATAGTGAGCAAGCTATACAGTATCTTAATCTTGATTGTGGGGGGATTGCTAATACATTTTGTGCAAACATTCACAGTTCCTAAAGAATTACTCACTTGGATGATCCTCTAGAGTGCCAGGAATTAGGTTTTTGCGAAAGTGCTTTAAAGGTTATTGAATGGATAGTCATCACATCTGATGCACGCCCCCCTCAGAACTTTAGTAATCCCTGACCTTTCATCCACAAGGTCACTTTGGATGATCCACTTTGTCTTTTTTTCTACTTTGTAAATGTTTGAGTCAAAGCCTGCTATGTCAAAATTCAGAACTGCTGGTGTGTCTGACTCCTCGATTGTTTATTGGCACCAGATCCCATGAAAAGACTTTCTCTGTGCATTTGTCTGGGACTCACTGGTTAAAACTGAAACCATAATATTTTTAAAATGGGCAACAAGTTTAGAAGGAACATCTCATTCATTTTCCAAGAATTCTGCCCTCTCTTGTTTTTAGGATGAGGGCATTTGTTAGATTAAATTAGATTAGGTTAGATTTGCCTTTATTTATCCCACAGTGGGGAAATTCACAGTGTTGACAGCAGCAGTACACACATACACACACATCCAGTGCACTCGGTGCACATCAGTGGACTGTATAAAAATAGGGAACGGAAATAAAGAAAAAAATACAAGATAAATAAAAATATAGAGAAAGGTATATAGAAGTGTATTGCAAACAAGTCAGTAACTGTGCAAATATGTACATGTACTAGGTAAAAAGTACCTATACAAAAGGCAGTGCAAATATGGATAAGGATGTGTAAATAAATAAATAGATATGGTGCACATATGATGTGGTTGTGATGGAATGACAAGGGGGATATTGCACAAGGTGTGGTGATCCTGTATTTCGCACATTTTATTTTGTTGGACTTCCGCTTCCTGTGTTTCCTGTGTTGCCTGTGTGCTGTCACCTTCACCTTTTCTCAGAGGCTGCTCCCTTCCTCCCACGGCACTGAGGTCGATTGCTCTCACCTGCTGCTGCTCTGCAATCAAGCCAGGTACAAGACTGCTGCAGACACAAGCCTCAGCGCCAGAGTATTGTGGCTCTACTCAACATGCCCCCACTCCTTCCTCTCGCCAGCCCTTACACCAAACACTTTCTCTCAGAAGTCTCATCCCTTGGATTTATCCCTCACCTCCCAGTGCACTCCCCTGGATCGTCTCACAGCCCTTGGACCTTTGATTCACCCCTCCCTTTTGCTCCGTCCCTCACAATAAACCTGTTTAAGCTGTCTCAGTCTGGTTTGCATTCTGGGTTCCAACATATCAAGTCATCATAAGGGTACACCAGAATAGCACACATAGCCCAATAACACGCATGATATTATTGGTCTGCGGGGAGCAGAGCTGGTTGTTGAGCAATGAATACACATTTACATACAAGACAGTTGTAAGTGGAATCAATTTGATGGATGTATGGTGTAGTGGCAACTACAGATTCTAACAACATGAAACTGAATTTTTACACAATTAAAAGGAATAACTAAACTATATATACCGAATAATAAGTCACTTCAAGCCTCATCATATCAAAGCAGAGTAAAACTATGAAGGAGGAGAATGGGTGTGTGTGTCTGTTTTATGAGATAGAGGAGGGTGTGTTTAAAAAAAAAAAAATTAATTAAAGCTGACATATTTTTTGGTTTTTTACTGCGTATCTGTCAGGGTTGTGGAGGGTGTTGGAGCGAATCCCGGCTGACATTGGGCAACACCCTGGGCTGATCACCATTCTATCACAGTGTCAATATACAGAGACAAACAACCATCCACACTCACATTCACATTCAGGCCTACAATTTAAAGTCACTAATTCACGTAAACCTGCATTGGTTTGGAGTGTTGGAAGAACCCACGCAGACAGGGGGGAGAACATGCAAACTGCACACAGAAAGGCTGCCAATCAACTGAGAACCTTCCTGCTGTGAGGCAACGACTGTAAACACCACGACACCGTGTTGCTTACAAAAATATCAAATTTATTTTTACATTTTATAGTTGAACTGAGTTTTTCCCTCTTCATTTTGTAAACACAATAAATAGTGCATCTATTTGTGGCAACAAAACTGTTTCTCAATACATTTTTATACGAACAGTGTCACTATAGTATGTCTGTCCAAATATCTGTCATTAAGGCGTTATTACATTTTATGTACATCTTTCAAGCTTATTTCATTTATAGAACTAAAACAACCAGCGTTTACACCAAAGTGCTTCACAAAGCCAGACATGTATAAGTACAAAGACATACAATGTGTGGAAAACAGATAGAGAAGTAACAAGATAAGATAAAAACAAGTCAGTTGAATGACCAGCAAGCTGCCAACCCAGTTTGGCCAAAACAGGCAACTATCACTTTGAATTACCACACAGGTCCTGATCATTTTCATTACACATGCTGAGGAAGTGCTAAATGCTGAGGAACATGAAAAATGCAAATCCTCACATATGAGAAGTTGGAATGAATGTTTTGCATGGTTCTCTAATGAAAAATTTGGTAAATTATCAAAACTGCTGTTGATTTATCTGCTGTAAAATGACTAATCTCTTCAGAACTAGTCATATGCACACACAAATATTGATACAGCCATCTTTATGCAGAAAGTTTTTCATTCCAAGTGAATCCCAGTTGGTAGAGAGGTGCAGCTTGTCATCAGTCTTCATCATGTGACTTTGCATTTATTTTTGTTTTATCGTCCATTAAATAGAATGAAAAAAAAAAACAATGTGGATGAGGACATAAACTATGCAAAGGTCAGAAGTCGTTGTGTATTTTATATGCCAGCAGAGAGCAGCATATTCATTTACAAACCCTGTGCTCTCAAAACCAGTCAAATCATTGGAGAAGGAAAACACCATTTGTTTCAGTTTGTCTTGCAAGTCTGTCAGGATTGTACTGACTTGTCTATTAAAGCTCTGTAAGATTCACAGACAAGTCCTGAAATTTGAAGAAACTATTTATTTATCTGGGCTGGGTATCAGTAACAATGACATCCCTGGATAGGACTGACATAAAAAAAATACATGTACAGTGTCTGAGTATCTATATGGTCAGATTTAGCTGAGTTTCTGATAAGGGTTCTGAGAAATAGTATTCAGTGGTGCAAACTGCAGTAAACCATGCAAAAAATGGGAAATGCTCCTATGAGCTTTGTGTTAGAGCCACTGCTTCTGCTGCATCTGTTGACCTTGCTAGGGATCTAGCCAAACTGCAATAACTTGACATACACTTGTCCTTTCACTTGTTGTAGTACTGTTGCTTCACATCTCTTCCTCCACGGCCCCTCAGCAGTGCTCCATTTAAAAACCTCTGGCCCGGACACAGCCTTGTGTCTGATGCAGAACATGAAACCTGAAAATGACATACATTACGCACGTTATGTTACGATACGTTACCTGTTTCTGTTTGTTTTTGACCCAGCATGATGTTTGAAGCAGTATTTTCCATACACTGTTTATAATGGGTCTTTAATCTGAGGCCAGTGTTTAACATCCTTAAAATTGCATTATAGCTAATGACCATCTTGTAAAAGTGTATCAAACTGTATCTTTTTTGGTTTATTAGCTCAGTAAATGTGTTCCTAATGAGTTTATGGTCTCAGTCTCCACTTTCAAGTGCCTTTCAATACAGCATGATGTTAATTGTTTTAATGATGTTTCCATTTAGAGAAAAATAGACCATACAACAGGGGATGCTTTTGGGATGTGGCTACTGTGTCACTGACAGACTGTATCACACAATCAGAATAGAGTACAGAACAGGTCAGATCCAGCCCTCACTCCTCTTCAACTCCACCTTCTCCTCCAAATATGGTATTAACTGGTTTCAAGGGCTGACACTTGTTTTTTTCATTAGTGCAGACACAAGGCAATATAAAAAGATAATTAGTCAACATTAATGTAATTGTACAAAAAAAACTAAACCCCTTGAAACTCCTTGTTCCAACTCCTCAGGGGTGAGAAGCTGAGACCAGCAGGAATAAGAGCTACAGTTAAATTCTGGCATGCACGCACTTTTAAACATTTCTGCTGAAGATCAGTGTTGTGTGCACTGGTAAAAGACAACAATGAGATGTTTACATATAGCTCAGTCTGGGATGAGAATAATGGACAGCTCCTGCTGTGACCTTGCTGTAACAAACTCTTTTTCCTCCCTGCTGATTGCCTAATTAATTGGCGTGGCTGCTGATAGCCGTGAATTAGTTTGCAACACAAATGAGGCCGACTGCTGGGCTACTGAAACCTCTGTGGGGAAAAAGCAGTGAAGGAGGAGTTGACGTGGATAATTAAGAAGAACTAGACATCTCAAATTTTTGAGAATAACTTTGTCATTCCTCCAATGGTTTGCACTGACAGTCTGTTAGGGCAGGCCATGAGGTCAAAGTCTCTAGGACCCACAAGGCAGACACTGGACTCAGGAGTGTTCAGAACAAAACTGGAATTTTAATAGCAAAAATGTAATCCAAAAGGTAAAATCAAAATCACTGCACAGGGCAGGGGCAGGAAAAAGTAACAAAGAAAAAACCACTGCAAAGCAGGGAGAACAGAGATCAGCAATACAAAGTAACAACGGAATACCACTGCAGAGCAGGGAAAAAAAAAAAGAGTCCAAACAGTTCAACAGATAACTAACCAAAAACCGAGGCAGGGAGAAGACAAGGGCAGAACACCAAAAGTAACAACAAAAAAAATCACTGTGAGCAGGAGGCTAACTTGGGGCACTGGTAGCAAAGAGAAGACAGGGAAGGCAGGAAGGCAATGCAACAATCTGGCAGAGAACAAAGGATGACGAGGGGTATATATACAGAGAGGGAGGTGAGAAGACAAAGGACAGGTGCAGGGCATGAGGAAAATGAGGAGGTAATTACACAGGAGGACAAACATGTGCTGAGAAGCAACAAGAGACAAGACAGGAAGTGCTACAAAATAAAACAGGAAACACTACAGACAGAAAGTGGAGGGATCCTAACACAGTCTGAACTGTGCAATAGATGATGAGGCTTTTTTGCACTGATATCTCGAAAGCTTGAGGAGGCAGCAGTTGCAGTTAAATTTCTTCTACTACTATTTGACCTTTAGTTTTCCTTCAGGTTGAACCAAAGCCCACACAGTCATTAGGACCTTTTTGGAAGAGAACTTTTTGCATTATGCAACACGGAAGGCGTGTTACTGCTGCAAAATACAAAGAGAGTAAAACATTAAAGGGATTTTTCAGGTGCCACTTCATCAATAGAATAATGAGGGTAATTATCCATGAAGGGGAGAAAGGTCTGTGATTTAAATGGACTGTTTGATTGGGCCTGGAATTTAGCTGCCACTAGAGTAGGGGCAGAAAAAAGGTACCTCTCTGTTTGTGTCTTTGCATATTAACATGTGTGACTCAATCTATTTATAAAGACAGTGTGGGGACTGGACTTCGTTTTGGGGACAAAAAACAAATCCAGATACGGTTAGAGTTTTAAATTGAAATTGGTGAAAGTTAGGTTAGGTTAGAGTAGATCTCCACAAAAATAATTTAAGTAAAAGTTGTGTCCTCCCAAGTTCTGGAAATACACACACAACATTTTTTGTCATGTTACAAAAGAGTGCGACACAACAAAGAATGCACAAATATTTGTTGTCGCTCTAGACTTAATATGTTAAATGAGGATGAGGGTCACAAAAACTGTATGGTCACCTGGTCATCAGGTATTTTGCTAAATTACAAATAGAGTGCTGCAGGATTCTAAAACCCTGAATTCGATTAGCATTTAGCACTTCGGGTTCCCTTGTCCTGAAGTCTTGGGGTCTTTGGTGACATGGCTGAGATAAGGTCTGTGTTAACACAAGCTCCAGACATTTTCTTACCGACCCTTTACACACACAAGACAAGAAAAAACAGGCCTCTGTGGTGTGCAGACATCCACATGTGTGGAGTGAGCTTGATAACTATAAAAATTGCATCATGTTTATTTTTGAGCAGATCTTAGCTGTCACCTTGGGATGCTGTATGATACGTCTTTCTGAACAGCTTTGGACTGGTGTTAACCCGCTATGCTATTATTTTGACTCACCTTTTACATCTCAGTTTGTCTCTCTTGCCTGATGGATTCATATTTGGACTGATGGGATGACTGTTTTGTGATCATTTAGTTGTTCTTTGTAGGTTCATTTTCAGAGTTGCGGAAGGACCCCCTTTATTCTGGAGCTCATGAGATAGTCCTATTTTCACCTATTCTGGTTGTTGTGCTTTTACTTGAATTCTGATTTGTATGAAATGTATTTTTAGTCAGTGTCTCATACACTGCCCTTAATAAAATATGTTTAATTAATTCTCCACTAAAAATAGACCCTGACACAGTATTCCTGCTTACTAAAGTAAGATGTGATTAAATAAACAAACAAACCAAAAACAGAGTTACAAGGTGTTTCAGGCAATGATAGTGAAACTTTATATTGTATGTCATCACTAGAAACAAATCTGCATTTACGTACTTCTTCTTATTCAAAAATAATCATAATTAAAAATACTTAAGATAAGATAGTCCCATCCTGATATTTGTGCATGTTTGCATCTCTGAGGGAGTTGTCCACAGAAAAATCATGTTGTGAAATATTAATTTTTAATAAGTAATCCAGTCCAAGGACTCATGATAACATCCTGTGGGCATATTTAGTCATTCAAGTCACATGTTAATCATTATGCATTATGCATACATCATTTGTTTGTATAAAACCGGTCCCTTGAAATTTTTCCCCTCTTGAATTCTTATTTCCTGATTCAGAATTATCTTGAAACCAAGCCGACGAATCCTCTTTCCCTTTCCTAAAATAAAAGAAGTCCATTAAAAATGAGTTGAAGTGAATCAAACAACCCAAGAGCACACAGTCCTGATGTGCAAGTTTCCCTCCCTGTAGGTTATCTGACACATCATACAGCATACAATACTGTTAGTCTTTACAGTCAATTCATCCCCTTAATTTTGCTGCTTCAGTCTCACACCAACTTGATCAGCCACTGACCTTTCACAGCATTGTTCTACATACTGTACACTGTTAAATCATAATCCACATGCCCATGCCAGAGTGTATGATTTGCATTTATATTGATGGGAGGAACATAGTGGTTGATGAAGGGGCATCTGTGGCAGCTGCAGCCTGGCCATGATCACATAAAATGGCCTATTGGATCATCGAGGTGCCTTTTGGCCTCTCTGACAGAGCTGAAGCTGTAATTTTTTTTCCAATTCCTTTTTCACACATTACTCTGATGACAGTATAATGTCTTTAAGAAAGATTGAGGTCAATGATGATGATCGATCAACACCTGCTGGAGTGCAAAGACACTACTTTTGCCTTTTATGGTCAAAATCAAAAAGTTGGTCTTATTAAGTGCAATAATTTGCAAATGTGTTTGTATAAAAATTTTACAAAATGAAATAACATTTTATAAGGCCAGCATGTAACAGTTTTTTAAACTAATAAAACCAAATATGTAATCTTCAAAACAATTCATACATAGATCAATTTGTAAGATGAGATACATCTAATCAGACCAGACCTGCTGAGAAAGTCCTGTTAGTCCAAAGACACCCCTCGTTGTTGAAAATTTGTCTGAAGTAAAAGGGAAAACTGAGGCACTTCCGTCAATATGCAATGTGCAGATGATTCCTTCATCACCGGCCGGTGCACTCTGCTTTCAGACCTTTGACAATGGTTGGAACCTTTTCTGTTGCAATTATTTTTCATCCTGAAATTTAACTGTTAATTCACATCTGCCTTCATTCATTGTTTCCAGACAGATGTGATGTCACATTCATGGTTTGGGGTGAAATCTCTCAACAACAATGGAGTAAATTGCACTAGAATTTGATAAAGACATTCATCCTCCCTCCAGGATGAAATGTAACCTTTGATGAGCCCTTGACCTTGACATGAGCATCATCATCAGATGAAATTTTTAATTCGTCTGGTTCTTTGGATCATGACCAATATTTCCACCAGCCTCAGCTGCACTTTGTATTTGAAACACTTTTATTTAATTTTCTGTTATCAACTGTTGTATTATTCATTTACATTTATCAATAGTGCTAAAAATGTACTGTTTTCACCCTCAAATTTAAAGTTTTTCTTTTTTCTATATAAAAACTAAGCATGTTGTAGATTATTTTATTAATATTTTCAAATTTTAAATTAACTGATTAAAAGTGGGTACATTTGAATACCTTTGGTACACACATTTATCTTAAATGTCATTTTATAAATTAAAGGATTAATGATGCCAAAATAACCAGTACACAATAATGAAATCAAACTGAATGCATTAAAATGGCATCAAACTGATAATGTAGGCTATTCATCATAAAAGCTTGTTTACTCCTTTCACCAACATTTTCTATTTTCCTTAAATCAAATCAAATTTATTTATCCATTCATTCATCTTCTACTGTTTGTGGGCCATGGGGGGGGGGGGGGGGGGGGGGTTTGCTGGAGCCCATCCCAGTTCACACTGGGTGAGGGCGGGGTACACCCTGGACAGGTCACCAGTCCATCACAGGGCCAACACACAGAGACAAACAACCACTCACACTCAGACAATGTAGAGGCACCATTTAACCTAAACATGATGTCTTTGGACTGTGGGAGGAAACCGGAGAAAACATGCAAACTCTGTACAGAAAGGTCCCAGGCAGGGAACTGAACCTGCGACCTTCCAATGTGGGGAAACAGCACTAACCACTACGCCGCTGTGCTGCCCAAATTTATTTATATAACACCAAATCATAACAAAGTTACAACAAGACACGTTGCACATTGAGCAGGCCTAGACCAAACCTTTTATGGAGTTGTTAAAGAGACCCAACATATCCCTCCAAGAGCAAGTACTTGGTGACAGTTGCAAGGAAAATCTTCCTATAAGAGGCAGAAACCTCAGGTAGAACCAGGCTCAGGGAGGGCAGCCATCTGCCTTGACCGATTGGGTTGAAAGAGTGGGGGGGAGGGTCAGAGAGAGAAGCAGAGGCAGTGAGAGCAAGCGTGAAAGAGGAGGGGGGGGGGGAACTTGATGGAGGGATGAAGAGAGAACAAGAACAGAACAGGAGTTTCAAATTGCCAAAGATGCCATGGAAAATAAAAAGAAAACAGAAAACATTCAGTGATTGAAACCTGGTAGTTCTAAATGTGCACTAGTAAATATTAGCAGTAGGGGAGAAGAAGAGGTTACAATGGGAAGTGAGTAGTAGGGTATAATGATAACTAAGGCTAACTCTTTCAGCAGCAGGTACTGAGCAGGAACATGGAGCAGAGATGATTCAGCACCTGTAGGACAGGGACAGGAGGGATAAAACACAGACTAGCGGAAGAAACAAAGTTAGACATATAATGATGTAATGTACATGGATGGGGGGGTGTTTTCCCCCCCAGGGGGGGGGGGGGAGCAGTGGAGTGGAGCTCGGGAGAAGGAAGGCAGGTAGTCTCTACAACAGGTGTCTTGAGGTTGGTGGGGACTCGGGGCTAAGCGGCTTGGTAGCAGGCGCTGGAGCACGGGACAATAGATGGCTGTAGTCATAAAGAGACAATCTGGCACAGGTCCTCTGCAGCTCACAGCTTAAGAGTACTCCTAGATTGGAGATGTGTTCCAGCTGAGTGGCAATCAGCTCCCCAAACCACCTGGTGATCCAGGCCCAGCCTCTGCCAAAGGAGGACATGAGAAACGCCTCAACAGCACACTACCACAACACAAAACCTGTTTTACCTGTCTCCATGGGCTGAGGGTGGCCCCGGACTGGGCATGTGCGATAATTTGCGTGAGCATTGTGCTACATAATGTAGCGACCATCAGGAAGGAGAGGACCCCTCCTGTAAACCCTCTACCCCCTGATGTGGTAGACTCCATCACCCTTGATTACCCCACAGGGAGGGCTGTAGGAGAGGCCATCGCTGCAATTTTTTTTTTTTTTTTTTTTTTTTTTTAAATTAAGCACAAAGAGTTTTTCTTTTAATTTTTTTATTTTTTTTATTTATTTTTTTATTTCCCCAATCCCACTAGTAGTGGTTAGCGCTGTTTCCCCACAATAAGAAGGTCACAGGTTCGTTTCCCGGCCTGGGGCCTTTCTGTGTAGAGTTTGCATGTTCTCCCCGTGCCTGCGTGGGTTTCCTCCCACCATTCATGTTTGGGTTAACTGGTGACTCTAAATTGTCCGTAGGTCTGAGTGTGAGTGGTTGTTGGTCTCTGTATGTTGGCTCAGAGTGCCAGCACTCACCTGAAACAAATTAAATACATAATACAGTGGCTTTAGCATAATAAGTACTAGCTCTTTGTATGGTTCACTTTAAAATAATGCCAATGTCACATTGGCATTATTTTATGAAATAAAGCTATTTACATCTTGTGACTGTCTTCTTGCTTGTTTTGAGGTGGACAGCAAGGGCTCATCAAAAGGAGGGTTTTCCTCTTCCTGTAAGAAAGCATCATAGCAATTAATTCATTTTAAGATAAGGAGCACTTAAACATACTTAGTCCCATGTGCAGACCAACACCACAAGTGAGGCAACTGCTCAGTGTCCACACGCCATTTCTTAATACAGGATATTGGAAAAACTACATAATATTAGGGGGGGAAAAGTGTACCAGCAGCATGATCTCTCTGAGCTCGCAGAGAGCATCTCATCATTAACGACCTCTACCCAAGTACACTGTGCAAAAAGTACATCTTACTTACTTTCTGTCATACACCAGAAGACTAACGCAGAACGACAGGACAGAAGCAGGAAGTGTGCAACAGTCGTTTTACTCAAAGTATCGGGCAGGGAAAAAATACACACGATACAAGTGGTAGAACCCAAAAAAATACGAACCACTGGACTGAGACGCCATGCAAAGGCAAAAACACAAAACAGACTCGAAAAGCAGGAAACGCAACAAGCAAGAGCGCAGGCTACAATCTGGCAAACAACAAAGGCAACTGACTAGCTTAAATGCAGACAGGTAACAAGCCAACAAGCCCCAGGTGTGGCAAATGAGAAGGAGGAGTGTCCATGGGCGTGGTAGGTGTACTGGTGGGAAAAAACTGGCAGAGGCTGACTGGAGACTGAGCAGAGGGGTGTGTGCAGGAGAAGCTGAAGCAGGGAGGGATTAAGGGGAGCAGGAAGCTCCAGCAGTGACCAGGACACTTTCACAGTAAATGGATAACTGTGTTTTTGCAGCCCAATGTTTATCACTGGCCCACTTAAACATACCATGTACAAATGCAGTGTTTTGTGAGCTGCCACCTCCACCAGGGTCTGATGTGACTCCCCCCTCCAAACCCTCCATCAAGGGGCGACCCTCATTGTTCAAAATTGTTAATCCTCTGCAGGAGTGTACTCCTGAGTAGGACTACCACCCCCCCTGTCTTTCTCCTGCCACATTTTTTCCTTTGGGCTGCAAACAATATCAATTACCATGGTGATGATCCTAAAACAAAGAGACAGTGTAAAAAAAGCTTTACCTGTTGGTTATAACCCACAACATGGACACATATACAGCCTATAAGATATTATATTAGACCTGCTGACCAATTAGAACAATGTTCTTGGATTTTTTTTACTTGCAAGCAATAAAAAAAATTATAATCTAAAACATAAATTTATGGGATAAACAGTAAATCGCGCCGATGTGGTGGAGATTTAATATTAAAATCCCGGTAATTTACGCCTTGACAGAGTTGACAGTTTTTAGCCAGCATCCCTTGTGTCTTCTTGCTGCTGCAACTGTATTCCTCTTTGTTTGAATTACTGATTTATACTACTCATATTTGCACAAAATGATGCTTCGCTCCTCCATCATCAAATACGTTGCTCTTTGCGTCCTCTCCATGCTGTGATTGGTTGGATACAGAAAACCCCGCCCCTTTATGTGAACACGCACTGATCTAGAGAGGAAAACTGTGGGTTCAATTAGCGAGTTTATAACTGGCTTCGTGACCCCAATTATCCGGATTTCGAATGTCTGGGTAAGTGAAGCCAGATAATGAAAATAGATCCCGGGTATGTTAATCCAGCTTTGTGCTACAGGGCCCCGGTCTCCCCCAGAAAGTCTTCCAGTTGTCTATGTAACCCACATTGTTTTCTGGACACCACCTCGACAACCAGCGGTGTAATGACGACATGCGGCTACATATTTCATAACAGGCCAGAGAAAACTACGGTGTCCGACACTGTCTTTGCAAAAATTATGCACCGACTCCACATTAATCTTTGTGACCTCTGACTGGCGTAGTCAGGTGTCGTTACCGTCGACGTGAATTACTTTACCATATTTACACTTATCCTTAGCCAGCAGTTTCGGATAAAGGAGGCAAAAAACTAACTGAACATGAAGCACACAGAGCAGAAGAAAGTGAGAGCAGAAGAGGGAGAAAGAGAAAGGAGAGCGAGAGGCCGTTGCTAATTGCTAAGCTAAGTTAGCAAAGCCAGAGAAATTTGTGAAAACAAAATGCTTAGCTAACTGTGAGTTGGGTGTAAATTAACTGTCAGTAAATTTAAGTGAGTAGAGGACATAAACCACATCAAAGTCAAACAGCACCACCAGTGATCGGAAGCGACGTAACACGCTTACTGCCAGGTCAGCAATGTACACGGTTCTATTCTGAGCGGCATGTTCATGAATTTGATTGCCATTATGTTAATGACAATCCTACTTTACCTGGAGCTATGAATATAATTATGTTTATCAGAGATGTCTGATATTTAGTTAATGTCGCAAATGTTTGACTTGATTAAGTTTGTTTGTTTTGTGTTGTTTCATATTGATCAGCATCTTCTCTAGCCAGGGATCTGAATATTGTGGAAACACAGCACACATAAACACGCACTTACACACCAACAAACAAACACACCTCAGTGTTGTTTTTACTTTCTTTTAATTACTCTCACAGTGTTGGCACTTGAATTGTAATGACTTTCTTAAATGGAAGTCAATTCCTTCAACACATAGGCAGTTGTAAACTTTCTGTCACGTCAAAGCAATCACGTTAAGTTATGTTACGGCTATGGTATCCTCTGGCCCTGATGTCGTCAGCCTTTGATCAGCTTCAGCAGGCCAAGATCTTTACCAAGCTAGACCTTAGAAACGCCTATCACCTGATTCGAATCTGAGAGGGGGACGAATGGAAGACTGGGTTTAATACACCTAGCAGCCACTACAAATTCATGGTCATGCCATTTGGGTTGACTAACGCTCCTGTAGTCTTCCAAGCCATGATAAACAATGTACTTAGAGACTTCTTGAACCACTTTGTTTAAGTCTACCTTGACGACATCCTGATATTTTCCCCAGACTTAGAATCCCATGTAACTCATGTATGTCAGGTCCTCCAGCGGCTCCTAGAAAACCAATTATATGTCAAGGCTGAAAAAAGCGAGTTTCATGCCGACACCATGTCTTCTCTTGGCTTCATCATAGCCCCTGGAAAGATGCAGATGGATCCGGCTAAAGTTAAACCTGATAGCTGCAAGAAAGTGCAGCAATTCTTGGAATTTGCTAACTTTTACAAGCGGTTCATCAGAAACTTCAGCGCCATAGGTGCACCTCTCTATGCACTCACATCTCCACTCACCCTATTCCCCTGGTCCCCGCAAGCTGAGGAGGCCTTCCAGCAGCTCAAGGCAAGGTTCACCACTGGCCCCATCCTCACGGTTCCGGAACCCAGCCGGCAGTTTGTGGTGGAGGTGGATGCCTCCAACAAAAGGTTGGGCGCTGTCCTTTCACAACGCTCGGAGAAGAACAACATGCTGCACCCCTGCTCCTTCCTGTCCTGAAAACTTTCAACGGCAGAGAGGTACTATGATATCGGAAACCGTGAGTTGTTGTCAGTCAAGGTGGCCCTGTAGGAGTGGAGACATTGGCTAGAGGGTGCGCAGCACCCTTTCATTGTATGGACTGACCACAAAAACCTGGAATATATTCGCACGGCTAAAAGAATGAACTCACTTCAAGCCAGGTGCTCATTGTTTTTTAATCGTTTTAACTCTGTTTTGTCTTACAGGCTGGGGTCCCAGAACACCAAGCCCGATGCCTTGTCCTGTCTGTTCGACCCCGAGCCTCCTGCCAAGGAGCCTGACCCCATCCTACCACTGAACCATGTGGTAGGAGCGGTGACTTGGCACATAGAATCCGAGGTGAAGCGAGCTAATGGTGAGACCCCAACACCTAGTGGATGTCCAGCGAATCGCTTGTTTGTCCCTGTTGATATGCGTCCACAGGTGATCCACTGGGCTCATACCTCACTACTCAACAGGCATCTGGGAGTCAAAGGGACCATGCATGCTATTTCCCAGAGGTTTTGGTAGCTCTCCATGGAGCAAGAGGTCCGTGAGTATTTGGGGGCATGCCCCATCTGCGCCCGCAACAAAACCTCCTCCAGAGCGCAGATGGGGTTGCTTCAGCCACTCCCTATCCCGACACATCCATGGACCGACATCTCTCTTGACTTCTCCACGGGGCTCCCGGTCTCTGAAGGAAACATCACTGTCCTCACTGTGGTGGATAGATTATCCAAGATGGTCTACTTCATTGCACTACCCAAGCTGCCATCTGCCAAGGAAATGGCAGAAATCATGATGACTCAGATATTTCGCATACATGGATTTCCAAAAAACATGATTTCAGACCGGGGGCCCCAGTTTATCTCCAGGTTCTGGAAGGAATTCAGTAAGCTCATCGAAGCCTCCGTCAGCCTTACGTCGGGTTACCACCCTGAATCCAACGGCTCATCCAGGTATTGCAGACCTGCCTTCGATGCCTGGTCTCTCAACATCTGGCGTGCTGGAGCAAGAACCTGGTGTGGGTGGAATATGCCCACAACTCGCTCCCCACCTCGGCCGTTCCAGTGTGTCTTCGGTTACCAGCCTCCTGTCTTCTTGGAGAGAGAGAAAGAGGTCACTGTCCTGTCAGCTCATGCCATGGTCCGGCGTTGCCACCACGTCTGGGCAGCCGCCCGCAAGGTTCTCACCCGCAGTGGGGATCGCATGAAGAGGGCTGCAGATCGGAGGCGCCGACCTGCTCCAGGGTACCAGCCAGGCGAGAAGGTCTGGCTCTCGACGCGGGTCTTACCCCTCCACGTCGTCTCCAAGAAGCTGGCTCCACGGTTTGTGGGTCTGTTTCCGGTGTCCCAGGTCATCAGCCCATCTTCCATGCATTTGCGCTTGCCCTGGTCCCTGAGAGTCCACCCGACTGTCCACGTCAGCCAGATTAAACCGGTCAAGGGGAGTCCCATGGTTCCCGCTGCCCTGACCGACTTTTATAACCGGCACCCTCAGATTCCTGGTCCGTCAGGAGCCGTCCCGCGGGGGGGGGGGTTACTGTAATGTCAAAACAATAACGTTATGTTGTAGTTTCGTTCTAGTTTTTTGTGTTGTTGTCTCGTGACTTCCTGTTTTATTTTGAGACCCTACTCTCCTCTCGTTTCAGGTAACTTTCCCTTCCCCTTGTGTGTTTCCCTCTGGTCCGATTGTCTGCCCGGCCCTGATTGTCTCACCTATTTCCCATTACCTTGTGTGTGTGTATATATAGTCCGTGTCTCCCTTTGTCCTGTGCCAGTTCGTCTCGTCTTCATGTCAGAGAATGCGAACTTACTTCCATGCCAAGTTTCATGTCCAACCAGGTTTTGTATTTCTTTGATACTTTGTCTTGCTTTTGTTTTTCCCAGCTTAGTAGTTACTCCTCAAAAGAGTGTTTTCTGTTTCCTCTTAGTGAGTGATTTTCTGTTATATTTGTAGTTAGAGATATTCCTCTGTGTGAGAGATTTTCTGTTTATACTTTTCATTAAAGGATTGTTTATTTGATACTTTGTTTCTTGACTCGTGTATTTGGGTTCATTCCAAGTCCAGTCGTGACATTTTCCGTGTTACTGGTCTGCCTATTTAGAGTGGTCCATCTTGTTTTACTTTGCTCACTTATGGACATGGGGAAGGTCATGTGACCTGTTCCATAATTTGAAAACCTGCTTATCCATGTCAGACTGGCAGATGGTAACAGTGGGTGATGCAGCCTGTTTCTTGCAGTAATAATAAGCAGCACAAACCTGTGACTGTTTAATATGTCATGACAGGTAGTCACAGTTTTTTTTTTCATTATTTCAGCATGTTTGTGTTCCATAAGCAAGCGAGAACTTTATTAGTGACAGGGAGGGGGAGGAGATGATTATTAACATATCTGGCAAGTTGCAGAATGTTGATACATAATGCGTCATGACATCACTTTCTGGTCAACCTTTACTGTGTCGAAAACCTATGTCACATTTAATTGTCTGACCTTCATCAACAAACTCTAAACAAGTATCTAACACTTAAGGATATTTGTGCCCATTTGTTCTTTTTTAACACCCACTCATAGTCACATTTTAAAGTTTGCAGTCTGGGGTGACTTTTAACGTCACAAAGACAGAGGAATGTTAAATTGCACTACCAGAGGAAAGCTAATATGCTGCTGTTGTCAATTTAGGAAAACCGTGTTACCAGAATGTCACTTAGCTACTGTAACTGTGTAGATCTTTATGCTGTGACCAGGATCAATGGCTTTAATGAGTGATGTCAGGTCTTCAAATAGTTTAAAATGGTAAATTCTTCCATTGATTCTGTCCTTTCATAGTAGATGGTATTGTGTTGGGTTGCAATCCAATATGACATTAGTACAGTCTTACTGTTTACAGTTCTACACTTTTTCCACCCCTTTTTCGACGCATTCAGCTTAAAGTGGCATAACATCAAAGTTTTGATCAGGACATCAATGTTTATCATGTCATCTTTTAGTATATGCAGCAGCTGAGGCTAATTACAGATGAAGCTGATAAATTATAGCTTTCAGGATTGACTGTTGTGAAATGAGCACTACACAAAAGAAAGACAGTTTTTATTCAGGTAACAGCTTTTGGTTTGTTTGGCCAGCAAATGTAGATGACAATGGCTAACACTGACAGCCATGAACAGGAAATCAACCAGACAATCTGATGCTGAGTGGGAACCAAGGGTTGGTTAAAACTGCACTCATACAAATGAGAAAAAAATAGGGAAATTGTTTTGGGTTGGGAAAATTCATATGGGTGGCCCCTCAAGTTAAAACAAAGTATATAAAGTATCAATAATTTTAGTAAATGTCCTGCAAAATTGTGAAGTCAAAAGAAACCATTGTTTAATTTGGGAAACTTGATTAAAGTTGGAGCTTTATGTGTTGCTTTTTTTGCTAACCTGTTGTAACCATCAGTACAGTGACCTAAATTCAATGTAAAACTTAGTGTTTTTATTAGTGATAACCCTGAAAATTACAATACATATACTATGTTGGGCTGTTTTATGCCACACATTTCAGCAACATTTTGAAGTCAGAAAAATGATTTCCCTGCACATGAATGCAGGTGAAAATGAGAACAGCACGCTGCAAGTCTCCACATGTACTCAGGACAATTTTTTTTACTCTATCATATATATTTAATCACTCGTCTTCTGTCCCCCATGAAATCTTATCTGTATTGAGCATATACTCCCAATATGTAGTCTAGACAAAATGGAGCTGTGGGGGTCAGGCAGAGAGCTTGGAGGTTTATGCTCCAAGGACAAGAGGAACCACAGGCTTTGTGTACCCCACCCACTGGCAGAGCCCAATGTCAGCAGCTGGGTATTGAATGGAAACTGAGAGAAAATAGAACCTGCATGTGGAAAAAGGGTTGGAGCTGGAGACTGAGCAGGACCGAGCAGCAGGATTTCAATGGGCTCCATTCATCCTGACTGCACTCCACATTGTCCTGCTCAATAAGATGCTGTACCACCACTGAATGTAACCTAAGATGTTTCCATACCAAAGTTGTCACACCTGGGTCATCGGAATATGAACTCAGTATTCATGAGTCCATAATTTCTTTCACAATCTGTACACTGAATTTATAGAAATGCTTAGAAATAAATTTTATTTAGGAACATGCAAAAATACAATGGAATTCTTCCCTACTGGCATGCCAGCGCAGTGTAACTAGACATGACAACAATGGTGAAAATTTTAGGCATGGCCTGAAACTCTTCATGCACCAATTACATATGACAACATCAGATAATATTAGGATGGCCTTGGTCAGGTTGGTATGGTTGCTCAGAGCATGCTCAGCTTCTTTGGACCCTCTGCGTTTTGACAGCTCCATGATGTCAGAGAGCTGCTGCGATTCAAAAAGCACCAGCTATCTACTCCCATCAACAATTATGAAAATATGCTCCCAACAAACAGTGGCCCTTTAAAATAGATGGAAGTGAATTGCATTAACATTACTGCTATAACACTGTAATTATATATATAATATAATTAAATTTTACTGAACATACAGTGTAGTATATGACCAAGAGTTTTTGATCTAAGCATGCACTGCCTATAAAAGTAGGCAAAGACTGGGTGTGGGCAGTGAAGTCAGATCTTCAGAGCCTTAAATTTACATTATATCTAAAGACTGTCAGGGGGCGACTATACTGGTTGTTGGAAAAAAGAACTCAGGTTGTATTGAAGTCTATGGGAAAATGATCCTACTTCTCCTTTTGATACATTAGCTCAGTGAACATTCATTCATTCACTCAATCATCTTGAACTGCTTATCCAGGGGGTGTTGGAGCCACTCGCAGCTCACACTGGTCGAGGGCAGGTTACACCCTCTCAGGTCACCAGTCCATCACAGGGCCAACACACAGAGACAGACAGAGACCAACAACCACTCACACTCACACTCACACTCAGACCTACGGACACTTTAGAGTCACCAATTAACCCAAACATGATCTTTGGATGGTGGGAGGAAACCAGAGTACCTGGAGGAAACCCACGCAGGCACGGGGAGAATATATAAACTCCACACAGAAAGGCCTGTCAGGCAGTCAATCAGTCGCTGTGCTGCCCACTCAGTGAACATTTTCCTAATTAATTTATAGTCTCAGTCTCTAGTTTCAAGTGATTTTTAAATGATGGTCCCATTTACAGAAAAATAGGCTACAAAGCAAGGGATGAATCAGGGGGCCTGGCTATTGTCTGATTGACAGACTATATCACCCAATCAGGATAGACTAAAGAGCGGGTTCAGATCCAGCCCTTACTCTTCCTCAGCTCCACCCTCTTCTCCAAATATGGTTTCTTGTGGTTTCAAACATGGCAGAAACTCAAATTACAAACTGGAAGCTTCAAAACAGCAGCACAAAAAGCAATCAGTGATGTCAAGGAGTGTTGACACCTGATAATACAGTGTGCTGATCTGAAAACTTTTTCCATTAAGTATTGAGTATTTGGTTTCAATAACCAATCAAAAACCATCTTAGCCTGGGGATCAGATTGTCTGGTGAATACCTTGTCTTGAGTTTGCCAAAAATCAGATTGGATTTTTATTTGCTTGTCAGATTAGATGGTTGGTTGGTTTTTTTTTAAAAATAGTACAAGGATAACTTTGCATTTTATTCTTTTTTTTTTATAAGGCTGCCTTTACACACAGTCAGTCACTAAGTTGGTCAGTCAGTCAGTCAATCCGTTAGGTGTTTATGTAAATTTCTCCCTATAGCAATAAATGGTGTCCAACTTGGGCCTTTGATCTTGGGCATGCATTTCTAAATCACAGCTTTCCAGGTGAATTACTTTACCTGAATCAGTGGTGTCTGTAAATTTCCTTAAATCAATGAAATGTCATCAAGTGAACTGTAGATGTAAACATGGGGCTTCTTTGGAAAGAAGCCCCATGCATTCACCTTTTATGTGATGCGACCGTAGATCGAATTTCTCCCCACAGGAGGATCTGCAAAGCCTTGTTTATATTTTCTGGCACGAGTTGTTGACCTCGGCATACATCCCCACGTCTTCGCTTTGTCTCTTCACACCCTCAAGCTTTGCGACACAGCTGAGATGAAAGTCATTACAATGCATCTTCTAAAGTATTCCAACCCAATCAGAGGTGATACAAAAGGCCTTATCAGTGCTGACGAGCTGCACTCTCAAGTCCCCTTCTTCCTTCTTCTGCTGATTGCAGCTATCAGTGGTTGCGTGGGCAAGATGCCGCCTGATGTCCTCTCTCAAATGAGCCCATCTTTCACGTTTGTGCTTGGAGAGCTGATGTTCTGTGTCAAAGCATGACGCCATATGGTGTGCACACACTTGGAGGATGTATTTTTTGTTTCTATATTTTAAATAATTGTTGTGGAAATTTGAAATGAGGTAGATTTTTGTCAGTGATGTAGTTTTGAGATAGGCTATCTTGTATCTTTAGGTCCATAAGGAGCTTAAAAATTGGTGGCTTTGAGAAAGAAAGGTCAAATAACTTTTTTCAATCGAACCCTGACCCTGACCCTGACCCTGAAAGACCCAGGTCAAGTTACTCTGCAGGAGACATGGCTCTAAACATTGATAAAACACTTGAATGACAACACAAATTTTCCCCACACATCTTTTAAAAGAGAAACACCTCAGCGACACTGATTTTGGGGTTGGCAGAGGAAGATGTAGCCTCAAAGCAGGTTTTAAAACCTCACAATCACAGATCAAAGTGTCTTACATGGAGGCTCTTAACAATGACAGGAGCAACAACCTGAAGAAATGTAACAGATCAGTTTTATCAGTTTGCGCAGTGGCTAGCAGCTCATTCCATCTCTACCTAATGTGACAACATCGCTCTATGCAATCATGTGTGTAACCAACAGGTTTACCCATGTTGTAAAAACCTGCTCATACTTGCTGATTTTGGTGGATAAAGGTCACCATTAGTGTGTATCTGTAATGGCCTTAAAGATGAGAACACTCCTATGAGATTCTGTCCAGAGCACACACGGCACAACCAAAATATTCGCTCATAATGAAAGTATTCACCCTGTCAGCACTGCATCCGGAATAAGAATTACATTCACCTTTCTGTATTTTTCAGTTGAAATTGAAAATATTAAAGTTATGTAATGCATATTGTCTATGTGCACATTTCTGTTCGTCTAGATTGAGACATCATCAATGATAACAAGTTTTCCAACCACTTTAACGCTCAGGGATCATAACAAAACACAGATTTCACAGGCAAAGAAAATCTTCTTCGTCACACTGAACAGACAGTATGAACAGTTTAAAAATGAATCACATTTTAAAGGAAGTTCCTTGATGAGAGCTGATGGACAAATACAGAAAGACAGACGGACAAACAGAAGAACTATATTTCATATTATGTTCAACCACATTTCCCTAAAGTTTAACTGATGCTTCCTAAATTTCATCAGCTCTTTCAATCCTCCTCCTCTGGACCTGACTAGGGGATCATTGACTTGTGCTTGAGTTCCTCTACACAGCTATAGTGGATGTGGGCATATTTGATCTACATTTGGATGGAAATGTTGGTTCTCTTTTACCCACTGAAAAAATGGGACCATCTGTGTCTATCTCAGAAATGAGATAGACAGTTGTGCTGTGCACATAAACCAAACATCACTGATGTTGACACTGTTAAGACCTGCTCAGAAACATAGTAGTGATAAGTGAGGACGACGAACTGATGGATTTTAGAAGATTTAGCTTCAGTTGCTCTCTCACGTCACATTTAATATTTATAGAGATTTACCAAATTAGGGCAGCACGGCGGCATAGTGTTAACACTGTTGCCACACAATAAGGTCGCAGGTTCGGTCCCCGGCCTGGGGCCTTTCTGTGTGCAGTTTGCATGTTCTCCCCGTGCCTCCTCCAGGTACTCCGGTTTCCTCCCACCGTCAAAAGACATCATGTTTAGGTTAATTGGTGACTCTAAATTGTCTGTAGGTCTAAGTGTGAGTCTGAGTGGTTGTTTGTCTCTGTCTGTCTCTGTGTGTTGGCCCTGTGATGGACTGGTGACCTGTCCAGGGTGTATCCCGCCCTCACCCAGTGTGAGCTGGGGGATCAGTGCGGGATCGGTTATCTGTCTTATTAGGTTCAGTTTAGTTTTTATTCCTGTACTATGAGGTATATCCTGTTTTATTTTGAAATGCTGTTCCTAATCCCCACATCCTTTCAAGTTGCCCTCCCGTGTAATTGGCTGCCTTTCCTTCATCATGCGATGATCCTGTGTATTTCAGTCTCCTCTTGTCAGTGACCTTGTCAGCAGGTGTTGGTTGTTTTTTTTGGGGGGGAGGGTTAGTGTTGAATGCGTTATCTTATGATAGTTGGAAGACTATTTGGCCTTAAAAACTCCAAACTTCATTTGACATGAATACACTTTGCACCTGACTGTGGCCCTGTTAAAAAGCACCAGTTGAAGATTCTTGGGCTCATTCTTACACCACTCAGCCAAATCTTACATCGTACTGTAAAAGCTAGTTTCAGGGGAAACTCCAGATCTCTGTCCGGGTCAGTATTCTCCAGTTTTTTGGGGGAAATGACAAACAGGCTGATATCTGCAGCAGACATTGGGTACACCAAGTGGGCAACGTCTGTTTTGAATGTTCAATCACAGGGCCTGTCTCTCCTATGACAGTGATTATGGAGAATGTAGAGAGGAAATCTCCCTTCAGGTTTATTTAATCCAGAAAATGAAAATAACCTTGAAATATACATCTGCTGCCACTGTGCACATCTTTTCTGCATTGATGCTTTACTAACAGTTGTTGACTCCTCAGTCAATAAGATGTCAGTGTTTCATGTGTTGACTGGGAATTGATCCAAATCTCCTCCTCACCCTCAAATACAGCATATTAATCTCATAATGGCTCATTGAAAATTGATTTCACAGTGCTCACAGTTTGCTTTGGTTTATATTCTACATTAACATTGCCCAGACATTTTAGACGAAAGACCACTTAAGTACTAAAATATAAATCATGGCCCATCTGATTTTCAAGCTCCCCCAAAGCCAACAGGGCAACAACTCCAGTAGTGTTGTGGTGAACTTACTTGGGAAAATTTATTTTTTTTGCATTTTGATATCTTTATTGAGTATGTCATTGACAAAAACACAAACAGGAAGCATGGCATAAAAAGAAGAAAGCACCAAAGAGTTCAGCCCACCAGGTATCAGTCTGAAAAAATGAAGCACGGCCCATTTCCACACAGCTATCTGTCCATTTGAAAGATGAGCAAAAATTCTGAGCTGAGCTTTGCACTGCAGTTAAATACAGACTCATGAGAGTGAATAAAGTGACAACAGTGATGCATCGACTTTTAAAAAAGCTGCTTCACACTCCAGGCAACGCTGCTCATGCACTCTTCCCCCTTCATATAGCATATTGGGCATATGAGACACACAGAGACACACAAAGGGGTGGTGGTGGGTTTATCCTGAAGCACCAAATGTCCGACAAGCCTCTATTGAATCTAGTCCTACACAGAGTCTGTTCTCTCCACTTTCATAACTGTCTGCTTGTAGGACAGTAAAATCAATGCAGGCTGACACAACAATCACTAGAGTGTTATTCCTGCTGACCATCACACTCATAAAACCTCACAAACTGGTGCTTTAAAGTTCCTCTTTAAAACCATAGTATGTAAATGTATGTATGAAATTTTCCCCTATGATTAACATTTTCTTTATTGTGGTTTTGCTACATAAAAAGTGAGTAAAGGAAAACTGGGCATGTGAGAAATCTGGATCAGGCCTCAGGCTGTGTGCTCTGGCTTGAGTGGTAAAACAGCAAAATGTATTAATATGGTAAGAAAAGCAAAGGAGGATCAGATGATCAGAGTGGTAAACATAGTTAATTGTTTATGTTGTTTGTAACTGGCAGTGTACTAATACAAAGACAAAGTTTCAACAGACAAGATTTCAGGGAGCAGTGAATGAACAGTGTACTCAGGTGCTTAGCATTGGAGAAAACATCGGAGAGTAGAGTCAGCCACACGTTTTAGTGTTTATTTCACTTTGGTTTTCAGTAGAAATACACCAGTGGGAGTCCTTAACAGCCAATACCTTTATTGGTTCTATGTATTGCTCATCAGCCTTATGTCCTGCATGACTTCATGTATTTAACTTTCACATATAGAACTGTGGGGCAGCACAGAGGCATAGTGGTTAGCGCTGTCGCCCCACAATAAGAAGGTTGCGGGTTCAGTTTCCGGCCTTTGGCCTTTCCGTGCGGAGTTTGCATGTTCTCTGCGCTGGTTTCCTCCCACCGTCCAAAGACATGCATGTCTAGGTTAACTGGTGACTCTAAATTGTCCGTAGGTCTGAGTGTGAGTGGTTGTTCGTCTCAGTCTGTCTCTGTGTGTTGGCCCAGTGAGGGACTGGCGACCTGTCCAGGGTGTACCCCGCCCTCGCCAGGAACGTTGGCTGGGATTGGCTCCAGCACCCCCTGCGACCTGGAAACGGAAAAAGCGGTAGAAGATGGATGGATGGATATAGAACTGTCAGAAATCGCAACCAGTTTATCATATGATTGTTTAATTATTAATTAATTTGCAAACATTATTCAAGGGCAAGATATAGCTGTAACAAAGTTTGGCAGTTTTCTTATTTCTCTCCCAAAAATTGCCATGAATTCATCTTATGATGCATGACTAATCAGTTACTTGACTGGCTGCTGTAGCAGTAATACACACACGCGTGTATCTATCTATATGTAAATATGCATATATATATACAGCTGCACATATGGTCATACTTATACATAATTCATTGCACAAGCCATACACTATTCCTGACCTACTCAGTCATAGTAGCTGTATATTTGTGTTTTTTAATGGTTTCTGTGTCAATTTCTACATCAATAATAATAACAATAATAATAATAATGTACATTTCTACCATTTTGTCTTTACTGCGGACTCCCCTCTGGTTTCCTCTCTCACATGTGCATCTCCTTACTTCTTCCTCCCTCTTGTCCTAAGACCACACATGTTCACTCACACTGTCTTACTTGTGTTGTTGAAGTCATGTTTCCAAGTCTCTAGTGGTTTCATCATCCTAAATAAATGCACTTCCTATGTAATGTCCTCCATTTTCCTGCTGGGCCCATGTTTGCCAGACGTGCTCCTCGACCGTTGTCAGTTTACAACATGACCCAAATTTCATCACGTGTCTGTTTCCACGAATTCATGGTAACCTTGGCAACTAAAAGCATATGCGTTTTTGTCTTTGTCAGAACATTTAGCTCAGAGCATTTATGGCACTAGCCTACTCCTGGGGACAAATAGCATGTTTTAAAAATTAAAAAGGTTTTCTAGATGGAAATCACATTATGAAGGAACATGTTAAATAACAGCGCTGCTTCATCCAAACGCTGTGTTTTATTTATCTCTGGTTTTCTCCTGTGAGTGAGATACAGTACATGTTTTACATCCTCATCTCAAATTTGGACAAAGGTGGTTCCTATCGGTGAAGAAAGATTAAGGCCAATGCCTATAGTGACTGTGCTACATGAAAGAGCAATGTCTACAATTTCAATATTTAGTCTTAAAAACTAATCTTAAGAAAATTTCAACCACAGCAATATAACAGTCTGTAATAAAGCTATAGTCCTGTCCCACTTTCCAGGCTCCAGACCTGCAACCTGCCAAACACAACAATTAATAATACAGGATGTGTGTTACACATCCTGTATTATTAACATTCAGATCCAGAATATCTGATGTCTGCCGCAAAGTCAATTGCTGCATTTACCGTAATTTTTTTTAAGCTCCCAGTGAAATTACATTCCCTTATGTTAAGGTCGTGGGTTTTCAAACTGACATATCTAACAATATTTTAGATAGCTTCTTCTTCTTCTTCTTCTCCTTTCGGCTTTTCCCTTCAGGGGTCGCCACAGCGAATCAGTTGCCTCCATCTAAGCCTGTCTTCTGCATCCTCTTCTCTCACGCCAACCACCTTCATGTCCTCTTTCACTACATCTATAAACCTCCTCTTAGGTCTTCCTCTAGGCCTCCTGCCTGGCAGTTCAAAACTCAGCATCCTTCTACCAATATATTCACTATCTCTCCTCTGGACATGTCCGAACCATCTCAGTCTGGCCTCTCTGACTTTATCTCCAAAACCTCTAACATGTGCTGTCCCTCTGATGTACTCATTCCTGACCCTATCCAACCTGGTCACTCCCAAAGAGAACCTCAGCATCTTCATCTCTGCTACCTCCAGCTCTGCCTCCTGTCTTTTCCTCAGTGACACTGTCTCTAGACCAAACAACATCGCTGGTCTCACCACAGTTTTGTACACCTTTCCTTTCATCTTAGCTGAAACTCTCCTATCACACATCACACCTGACACTTTTCTCCACCCATTCCAGCCTGCCTGCACACGCTTCTTCACCTCTTTTCCACACTCTCCATTGCTCTGGACTGTTGACCCTAAGTACTTAAAATCCTCCACCTTCTTTATCTCTTCTCCCTGTAACCTCACTCTTCCACTTGGGTCCCTCTCATTCACACACATATACTCCGTCTTGCTGCGGCTAACCTTCATTCCTCTCCTTTCCAGGGCAAACCTCCACCACTCTAGCTTCTCCTCCACCTGTTCCCTGCTCTCACTACAGATCACAATGTCATCTGCAAACATCATAGTCCATGGAGATTCCTGTCTAACCTCGTCTGTCAGCCTGTCCATCACCATAGCGAACAAGAAGGGGCTCAGAGCTGATCCCTGATGCAGTCCCACCTCCACCTTGAACTCCTCTGTCACACCTACAGCACACCTCACCACTGTCTTACAGTCCTCATACATGTCCTGCACCGCTCTAACATACTTCTCTGCCACTCCAGACTTCCTCATACAATACCACAGTTCCTCTCTGGGCACCCTGTCATAAGCTTTCTCCAGATCTACAAAGACACAATGCAGCTCCCTCTGACCTTCTCTGTACTTCTCTATCAACATCCTCAAAGCAAATACTGCATCTGTAGTACTCTTTTTTGGCATGAAACCATACTGCTGCTCACAAATGCTCACTTCTGCCCTTAGTCTAGCTTCAACTACTCTTTCCCATAACTTCATTGTATGGCTCATCAGCTTTATTCCTCTGTAGTTGCTACAACTCTGTACATCTCCCTTGTTCTTAAAAATGGGCACCAGCACACTTCTCCTCCATTCCTCAGGCATCTTCTCACTATCTAAGATCCTGTTGAACAACCCAGTCAGAAACTCTACTGCTACCTCTCCTAGACACTTCCAGACCTCCACAGGTATATCATCAGGACCGAGTGCTTTTCCACTCTTCATCCTCTTCAGTGCCCTCCTCACTTCATCCTTACTAATCTTTGCTACTTCCTGGTCCACAACAGTCACCTCTTCTACTCTTCGTTCTCTCTCATTTTCCTCATTCATTAGTTCTTCAAAGTACTCTTTCCATCTTCCCATCACACTATTGGCATCTGTCAATACACTTTCATCTCTATCCTTAATCACCCTAACCGCCTGCACGTCCTTCCCATCTCTGTCTCTCTGCCTTGCCAACCTGTATAGATCAGTCTCTCCCTCCTTACTGTCCAACCTAGCATACAAGTCATCGTAAGCCCTTTGTTTGGCCTTTGCCACCTCTACTTTCACCTTACGCTGCATCTCCCTGTATTCCTGTCTACTCTCTTCAGTCCTCTCAGTGTCCCACTTCTTCTTAGCTAACCTCTTTCTCTGAATACACTCCTGCACCTCCTCATTCCACCACCAAGTCTCCTTATCCACTTTCCTTCCAGATGACACACCAAATACTCTCCTACCTGTCTCCCTGATCACGTTAGCTGTAGTTGTCCAGTCAACTGGAAGCACTTCCTGGCCATCCAGAACCTGTCTCAACTCCTTCCTAAAAATCATACAACACTCTTCCTTTTTCAGCTTCCACCATTTAGTCCTCTGCTCTGTCTTTGCCCTCTTCATCTTACTCACCAACAGAGTCATCCTACACACCACCATCCTATGCTGTCTGGCTACACTCTCACCTACCACTACTTTGCAGTCACTGATCTCCTTCAGATTACACCGTCTACACAAGATGTAGTCTACCTGTGTACTCCTACCTCCACTCTTATAAGTCACCCTATGTTCCTGCCTCTTCTGGAAGAAAGTATTCACTACAGCCATTTCCATCCTTTTTGCAAAGTCAACCACCATCTGTCCTTCTGCGTTCCTCTCCTGGATACCAAACCTGCCCATCACCTCCTCATCATCTCTGTTTCCTGCACCAACGTGTCCATTGAAGTCTGCACCAATGACAACTCTCTCACTTCTAGGGATGCTCTGCATCACTTCATCAAGGTCCAACCAGAATTTCTCCTTCTCCTCCAGCTCACATCCTACCTGTGGAGCATACCCACTAACAACATTGAACATTACACCTTCGATTTCTAGCTTCAGACTCATTACTCTATCTGATACTCTTTTAACCTCCAGAACATTCCTAACAAACTCCTCCTTCAAGATAACTCCTACTCCATTTCTCTTCCTATCTACACCATGATAGAACAACTTGAACCCTGCTCCTAAACTTCTAGCCTTGCTACCTTTCCACCTGGTCTCCTGGACACACAGTATGTCTACCTTCCTCCTCTGCATCATGTCAACCAACTCTCTACCTTTCCCTGTCATAGTTCCAACATTCAAAGTCCCTACTCTCAGTCCTAGACTCTTGGCGTTCCTTTTCTCTCTCTTTCTACGAACACACCTTCCTCCTCTCCTTCTTCGACTTCTTCGACGAACAGTAGTCCAATTTCCACCGGTACCCTGTACGTGAACAGCACCGATGGCGGTCGTTGTTAACCCGGGCCTCGACCGATCCGGTATGGAAGTCATTGATTCGATTCGCATGTTTGATTTGGCAAAAGTTTTACGTCGGATGCCCTTCCTGACACAACCCTCTGTATTTATCCGGGCTTGGGACCGGCACAATAAGGCACTGGCTTGTACCCCCTTGCGGCTACATTAATATTTTAGATAGCTATCTTCTAGAAATGAGCTTTCTTAGCCAAACAATCATTATTATATTTAATTATCATCATTTTCTGTCTATTTCCTGATCGACCTTTATTTAGAACATACAAGAAAATAACAAATAATACTTACTGCACTTTGACATTTTGACCACCACAAACAACATTGTTAATGACCTAGTTTGAGTTTAATTTTCAACTGAGTTGACTTACTGTTATCAATTCGAAATGACAGACAGGGTGTAAAAGAGTTGGAGTTGCAGGATATTAAGGCCACTTCATTCTAACAGTTCCCATGTCCTCCCTCTTTGGAGCTGCTTTTGGTGGGGGAGGTGGAGGAGGCTAACATCTAATTTTAACACCTACATTCAGAGAAATCAATTCATTTTGCTCCCAGACAGTTTTTTTCCCGTGTCCTCATGTTACCCTCAGTACATCATAGGCTGGTATGTCCCTTTTCCATGAAGAGGACAGACGCTGTCAAAAGGATTGGACTGCTTATTTTTTACTGCAGAATTGTGATGTCACTAAGTGACATGTGCATCGTCTTTAGCAGCAGATATTGTTGCTTTTAAAGCGATTTAGAACCTCTATTATTGGTATATCCACAGATGTGCATCTTTTTGTAGCTGAACTGATTTGCACCCATCTGAAGATTTGAATTGGTAAAATGTCTCGTTGACACTCAGGCAGAAGGCTGTGGCACACAGCGACAAATCCAGAGGCTCTGTTCCAAATGATCAGCCAAGCTTTACAGACCCTCGAGTCGTGTATGCATATGTGCTTGTAAATGACAAATGCTTTGTTCTTTGATTTGAGGCAAAACAGAAAGTAACATGCTAGCAAAAACAATCTGAACTAATTATCCACTACTTAATCTATTATGGTCTTCAGCAACAGATGAAGTTTGTCATAGTTTCTCATCACTATATATATATATATATATATATTACTAAAGGGGCTTAATATTTGTTCTTAATGATTATTAACAAAACTATCTCCAAGTATTATCTCATGTATGTTAAAGATAACGTGCTCAAAAAATGTAAAGGTTGAACATCTAAATCTATTGATCAGAGTCACAGTCAGAATCAGAAATACTTAATCACCAGAGGGAAATTTGCAGTGGTTGATGACAAATGTGTGTTACAGATGAAAGCTCCTGTAGGTAGATCTTGAGCCAAGTCACTTCATTCTTCAGCTCATGAACATATAAAATGTGACAGCTCTTTCATAGCTCACTATTGAACTTTGAAGTGCACTTACTGTAGAGAAAAGTGAAAAAACACACACAACGCACCATAAAATCTTTCAAAGGCACCATAACAAAGATTCAAACACTGACCTCTACTGAGCCATCATGAATATGGAAATAAACCTGGAAATTATGAAGTCAGCTGAACCGTTGTTCGATCAGTGGGACACGCATATCGAGCATTTGGTTAGAGACTAATGGAAGATTTGATGAACTCCACACCAGATGTATGAGGTTCGAAATATTAACTGACATAATGAAAGTGACAATCAATCAATTGTTTTAAGCCGCCTCTCAGCTCAAGCTGAAGCTGTGGAGATAAAATGTCCCACAGAGTTTTTGTATTGAGTTATTCTCAAATGGGGATCAAACTATTACAAGCTGTTACTGAATGTTAACTAATGTGTACATATACAGTCATTTTAGAAACAAATATTTTATGACATTGAGCCACTGGTGCAATTGTGTATTAGTTATAACGAGAACTGTATTAATGTCTCAGACAGCACAAAGGAATACAGTCACATTCAGAAATGTTCATATGGTTTGTTTCGTTGTTTAATAGAGAACTGGACTGGAACATTGTTGGTATTGCAAATGAATATGATGGATAAAACTGTGATATTATATATATGCAGTTCTTTCGTTCATTTTCTGTCTTTTACGTTCCTTTTTTTTATTATCCAGACTTTATATTAATATTTCCTGTTTTTGACTTTACGGTGTGGAGTTTGTATGTTCTCCCTGTGTGTGTCTCCCCAGGTTCTCAAGCTTCCCACACTCCAAACACATGAAGGTTTGGTTAATTGGTGTTTACATTGGCTGTAGGTGTGATTGTGAGTGGTTGTTTGTCTCTGTGTGTTAGTTCTGCGATAGACTGCCGACCTGTCCAGGGTGAACCATGGCCTTGTTCAATGTCAGCTGGGATTGACTCCAGCGCCCTCACAGCTTTGACTGATTTTGTTTACTAAAATGTTGCATAGATAAAGTCATTAGCTGATTATTGTAGCCTTTTGTTTGTAGCACCCTCACAATGATATGTGTTGGATAAATGTGACTGACTTAGTTTGTGTCTTTTTACCTAAATCTTGTAGATCAATGCTTGTTGTTGTGTCTGTACTTGGTGTCAATTTGTATTGTGTCTGGTTTTTACCCTGAAATGACCCAATTTCATCATCAACGTTTCAGTAGATATAAATTCTATGTTGAGCCTTTATCGTTTTGTTTTTCAGGCTGCAATAACCAGTGCAGCCTCTCAGATTTATAATGTGCTCGATTGTGGTGGTGGGTTATATGTGCTCAACCCCAACACATTCAGTATGAGCTAAATGACCACATTAAACAGCAGGACCAATTTCCGATGCTTGATGATTGCTATCAAGAGTCCTTTACTTGGCTATTAAGATTCTATTCATTCTAAGCGTGTGTTGTTTCCTGTGGGGTGAGGAGAGGCCATGAGTCAGAAACAGTGGGGCTTTTCAATGCTGTGTCCTCGTCTGCATGACAGACAGCAATCATATAGAGAACTGAGTCTTCTTCTTGAGATTGTTGTTGTCACATATTATCGGGTTAATTTATTTTCTTTTTCTTTCTCAGTGTGTAAATTTACTCTGAAGGATTTACTTTTTGATACTACTAAAGGCAGAAACAGGCCAGGGCCAGGCCAAGCAAACAGAAGAGCAGGATGGAACACCTGGGGGTGGAGGACTGAAGCTGAAGATGGCTCGAGGTTTGGGTGGCATAGGAATCCCAGGATTGTGGTAGAAGAAAGTGTATCAGACACTCCTGTCTATGAGGAAGAACACAGAGTTACTCAGGCAACTGGCTGGAGTGTTACCACTGAGCTGACACTACAATCTGGGGACAAGTGGGAGAAGAGCTGCAGAACTGATCATGGTGATTGCAGGCAGAAGTTGGGGAGATTTGGCCTCTTAGACTTGTACTTAGACTAAGACTTGTAGAAAGATAGAAAAAAAAATTCTATCTGATTAATAATAATAGTTCCTATCCAAATGAATATTCCTGCCGAGTTCCAGCTCTTCTGCTCTTTTTGTCATGACTTCATGTTGTCACTGTGGGTTTCAGAAAATTGTGACTTGACATTTTTCCATTATTTTCTGACACATTATAGAGCAAATCATTAATCAAGGATATGGCATATTAATTACTAAAATTTCACAGGTCTTTCCACAGACCATTATTTAAATACGTGGCTTATGATTTGAGAATTGTTATTTGTTTAGTATTAACAATTTTTATATCTAAATAAAACATAAATCATTTAATGTAATAAAATGTAAAGGTCGATCTTCAGGTCAATCTTCGTTCCTAACCTTACCTATGGTCATGAGAACTGGATCATGACCAAAAGAACAAGATCACGGGTACAAGCGACCGAAATGAGTTTCCTCAGAATGGTAGCTGGCTTCTCCCTTAGAGATAGGGTGAGGAGCAAGAGGAGCTCAGAGTAGAGATGCTGCTCCTTTGCATTGAGAGGAGCCAGTTGAGGTGGTTCAGGCATCTGGTTAGGATGCCTCCTGGGCACCTCCCTTGGTAGGTGTTCCAGGCACATCCAGCTGGGAGGAGGCCCCGGAGCAGACCGAGGACCAGGTGGAGAGATTATATCTCCATTCTGGCCTGGGAACGCCTCGGGATCCCCCAATCAGAGCTGGTCGATGTGGCCGGGGGAAAGAAAGTCTGGGGCTCCCTGCTGAAGTTGCTACCCCCGCGACCTGACCTCGGATAAGCAGATGAAGATGGATGGATGGAAAATTTAAAGGTCAAAGGCAGGATTAGAGTATACTTTATGGCTGAGGTTAGACTAAGGACCCAGGGAATAGACACATATCATTTACATATCCTTAAACACAGAGCTTCTCTTAGATAACACTTATATTAGTGTGTGCCCGACAATGAGACAGCAAGTCAGTGACCTGCCCAAAAAGGTCAGGAGTCTTGATTTTAGAACAAGAAATTTTGCTGTGAGTGTGTTTGTGGACAGATGAATGGTTTGAGATTCCACCCTGGCGGCTGATGAGTGCAGGGTGATGGCTGACTTAGAATAAATGTGGACAGCTGAGTGACTCGGGGCAGCCCTGACCAGGGGTCGCTGTCTGATGACCTTGTGCTATCTGCTGTGGAAAACTGATCTGACAGTGCCAGGCCCGAGGCCGCAGACACACATGTTGGAGCACAGATAGCCACCAGGACACTGACTGACTGGCAGATGAGGTGTCAGGAGGACTGTGAGGACTGAGTGGCATCAAGCCTTTAACAGCTTAGTTTTACACATCAATTGAACAATTAGTGCTCTTTTTGTCTTCTATGTGATGAGTAGAGGCAGAGTTCATTCCCTGCAGAGAGTCAGTCATTGGTGAGATGACCAGGAACAAGTTGTTGACCTCCTGTGGTTAGGGCGGACATTTTGGGTGGATGTTCAAGTGGAAAAGGGGCACCCTCCCCTAATTATTTAGAGAATAATAAAGATGCATATTTCACACAAAGAAAGATGCTTACATATTTATTCATTTCAGTACACATAAGTTTTTGCAGATATTTAATACTCACCAACTTTGAACAAAGGAATGGACATATCTATATTTTTTTACAAGAAGAGGCAATAACAAATAAAACAATATAAAACATTGCCCCACTGTTTAAGCTTTAGAGTGTTTTCACAGATGGTAGATAAAATAAAAAAAATATTTAGACAAAAATTTACTCTGAAAATAAAATAATAAACCAACCAATTCATTCTTCATGCAAGAATGCAGTCAATCTTAATTATGTTCATTGTCTTCTGTGTACTGGGGTACTGAAGAAAACATGGTTGATAAGTAAATCAATTTTGTGCCTGATGATTAACATATAATCTCCCATAGATATACCAGCAGTAAAGGATTTGATGTGTCAACCTTACAAGGAGAGCCCAACCAAACAACAACAGCATTTTAATTAGCTATTTGTCACTTGGATTTCTACACCTGCGCTCCATCTAATGACCAAAACATGCGAAGTCTATGTAAAAAAGGTTCCTACTTCGCTCCTGATTCATTAGCTCAGTAAACATTTCCCTAATGAATTGATGGCCTTGGTTTGTAGTTTCAAATCATGATGTAAATTTTTTTAAATGATGGTTCGATTTTGAGGAAAAATAGACCATAAAGTAGGGATAATATTGTGGTGTGTGGCTACTGTGTGATTGACAGACTGTACAACACAATCAGAATAGAGTAAAGAGCAGGTCAGATCCAGCTCCAACTTCTCCTCCAAATAGGGTTTTGACTGGTTTAAAGAAAGAAAGAAAAAAAAAAAAACATGGCGACTGCCAGTTCACAAACCAGTGGATGACATTGCAGTTGGCTGCCACTTGAATCTGAATGCAGGGCTACAGTCTGAACCAACATAGCTGAAGTGAGTTATTTCAATCGTAGGCTCAAAGGTCTGAGCCTACAACCAATTAGTGACCTCATGAATTATTATATTGTTGTTGTGGGGTAAGTACAATGAGAAATCAAACATTTTGTTTAAAAAATAGCATGGACAACCCAAAATGAACAAACCAACTAACTCATTTGTCATTCCCCATTGTTTTAGTTCCACTGGGAACCCTTATTGGATGTTAGAAATGTTAACTTATTTTGAAAAGTTTAGTATCTAAATACAGGAGTATTTAGTTTATATGTTCTATGAGCATTATGTTACGATCCTGGTTTTCTGACTCTCCCTCTGTGTGTTTTAGGTCAGGTGATGCAGGGGGGCGTGGCCTCACCCTGCAACCAGGCTGATTAGGCACACCTGTATCTATTCTCCCTCATTAGTCTCCCCACTTATTCTCTGCCCTCTTGCCACTCTGTGCCAGAGTATTCCTTGTGTTCCCGGCCGTGCCCTGTTCAGTTCTGTGTGATTGCCTCGTCACCACTGTAGTGAGCCTACGCCCTCGGCTTCTCCAGATCTTTCTGACTACCTTTGTGTAAGCCTTTTGCTCCTGCCTTTGCAGTGATATTTGGTTGTGTTTTGTTTGTTACTTTACACTGTTGTGCTTTTCCAGCCCTTGCTGTGATTTTCCTTTGGAGTAAATTAAAAGACTTTTTTTGTGGAACCTAACTCCGTGGTCTGCCCTCTCTCTCTCTGCTTTGGGATCTGCACCTCTAACCTTAACACATTAACTAAAATGCTGCTGCCGAAACGATGATTCTTTACAGACTTTGAAAGGAGACAGTTCCATTATGATTCTACATCCGCACAGTTCCTTTTTTTCTTCCTATCTTTCTTCCCCCACACTGTGTTGTACTTGAAGGTATTTGAAGGGCTGTTGCAGTGAGCAGGATGTGATGAACAGTATTTTGTTTAACAGTGTGGGTTAACGGCGCATAGCCAGTCAAAGAGCACTTCACAGCTCCAAGGTAGTCTTTAGTCACACATGTTTAAAAAAAAAAAAAAAAAAAGCTAATCACTGAACTCCTACTTCAGTGGTTTGTTGGCACCATCAGCCTGTCAGGGCAGCGTCTCAGACGAAAATGGATGCATTAGCTCTTCACATTAAGAGCTCATGAATAGATTGGCCTTTCTGTGATCATTAACTGGAGTATTCACTCGACTGCCTTTCATTCGGTTTATCACATCACCACAGGTGTCCACCATCATCTTCATTCCCCTCATCATCAACATCATCATCATCATCAACCCTCTCACTATCATTGTTTCCCACTTTCACAATCATCATCATCATCATCAGTGAAAGGAACCACTGTGATCATCCTTGTCATCAAACTTGTCATCATCATCTGTCACCAAAATATTGTATTGTATATTATGACAACATCACCATACTAATTGTTATCACAGTCCTCGCCTTTAGTGCATCATCATCATTTTCACAGTCCCAGCATCGCTATTTTTCCACCAATCTTCATCTTCCTTCTCATCTTGTTCATCTTTAGTGAGCGTCATTATTGCCATAAACCTGAATACAGCGTAATGAATCCATCCAACATTAAATGGACATGAAGAGTAAAATCTAAATGACAATATCAGACTGAAGACTCTTACAATGGTATGATAGTAGTAGCACAACAGTCCTTAAACAAAACAAAACAACATTACATCTCCTGAATTCTATTCTGTCAAGTTGTCTGGACTGATCACGTCCTCTGAACTACAATAAGCTCCCGATAACAGATCTTTTAATATGACTCTCTTCTTCAATATTGGGGGACAGTGAGGTTGCCAGACAGGGATATTGAGTGAGAGCTGAGAGTTTCTGCCTTTTGGTTCGGCCCAATATTGAAAACTTATTAGACAGATAAATGAAAGCTGCATGCACTTGCGTTGAAGCGGGCCACTTTCTGTTCCCACATGTCATTTATTTGTCCACTGAATACCGACTCAATCAGATAGCACAGTAGCCACTGTCTCATCGCATCTGCTGACCCACGTCACCAGAGCCGGGTCTGATGTGAGCTGCCTTGGTGACATTGAAACAGCTGCTTCCTTTTGCTTTAAGATTGTTTATGTACAAATTGTCTTTTTTCTCCAGATAAAGGTCTGATCTGAAAATCACTGTGCATATTCTATTCCTCCATTGGGGCTGTTGTTTCCTGACTAACCAAAGTAAAGAAACCTTCAATAAACACAGCTCCATAATATCTGTGTTTGACTTTCATCCCATTCTATCAGTATTTATGATGTGATAAGCCATAATTCACTGAATTGAAAGTGCAGTAATTTCCATAGGAAGCTCGTCAAAGGTATTTTGTGTGTGTGTGCTTGTGTGATTTCTTCCGACCCATACTCATATTGAAATGAAGTCCTAAAAAAAAAAAAAAAAAAGACATTCTTGAGTTTCCTGTAACCATGGCGATGGGAAGTACTCTCCAATCATGTTTCTGTATTGTGTGTTGGGGAAATGCACTGCTTCCTGCTGTTTTGCGCTGGCTTCCTCCCATTGGTGTGCACTCAGGATTTAGAAACTGCTCCTGGAAAGCTACACAGTCCTGAACATGAGCTCTTACTGTGTTTGTGTTTTTGGCATTGCTTTTTCTTATGGATTTGCCAGCACCACCATCAAATTTAAATGACGTAAGTTGGACATTTTTTGGAAAATATTTCTGAACATGAAGATGATTATAGTTTTCTGTATGAATGCCTCTTTCTTATAGTTGCCCACATACGGAATACGCCACTCATTTTAAAATAAACTGAAATTATCTAGATTTGCTGAAGTTTAATGCATGGTCTTTCCTAAAAGCGCGATAATTTTGAGGTACCTCATATAGTTTTATAGTGTAATGTTTTCATTAGTGGATCATGGTTTTGTTGAATCATTTTGTTCCTTAAGAGACAGATATGTCCCGTCAGTCCCACAGGACTTGGTTGAGACCAAAAACTGAGCAAATAGAAAGTGAATCCTGGACTTTAATTTGCACAAACATAAACTCCTAATTCTTTTTTTTTTTTTTTTTTTAAATTAACATTGATCTAAAACTGCAGGATGTATGAATAAGCACTATCACCTAACCAGAGGAACCTTAAAAGGATACAGAAAAATGCTAAATGTCAATAGAATGATGTTACAGTAAAACTTTACAGGTCACTTTTAAATGTTTTAAAAACAATTTTCTAAATATTAACAACATATCAACATCATCAGTGATATGTGTTTTTTGAAGTGTGCTCTGTTGCACCTATAACCACAGTGATTGTCACCATGTACTGGAAACGCAACACAAAAACAAAACAAAAACAAAATTATTGGGTGGTGTCAATTCATATTATTATTATTATTATTGTTGTTGTTATAACTGTTATATTGTCTAACTGTATATATAACTTAATTTTATAAAGAAGTAGTGACAGTGAAGTTTGTTATGGAGCATCAGACACTTAAAGCTAGACGCTAATGCTTCTCAGACTCTATTGAACACTGGGAAGTAATTTCAGCGCAGACAGCACTCTACCACGCCTCTACCCCAGATAAAACCTGGCAGGGATGTGGACTAATCATCACGTCATTGGTAGCAACTCTCTTCAGATCCCTCATCCCTCCTCAACCTAGTTTACACCGAGCCCTGCTGGAAAGCATCGAGCCCATCCCGGTCCAGGCTCTCATCAATCCTCAACAGGGAATGGACGCACCCCTTCAGCTGGAGACACCACAGCCACCTAAGACCTGTGGTTCCCCATCATGCTGGAGTTTGGATATAAGGGTGGCAGCGCTTCTGCTGACTCTGGCTGGAGCACTGATCTTGCTGCTGCTGTACAGACTCTTACAGCTAAGACACAGGTGTGTGTGCACATTACAGAATAACGCTTGATGGATCAAGCAACTAGAAATATCCACTGCCTCTGCTGTACACGTGATTGTCATGAAGTTCCCTGATTCTACAGAGTGCTTTTAATTGGGAACTAAGGATACCGGACGTAGTTGCACTTGGTCAATGTGTGGAGGAGAGAAAGAGAAAGTAGAGCAAAGGAAATTTCACTACTTGACATTAACTTTGATATATATTTGTTACCTATTAATATTTACTCTGACCTCCATAACGCTACATCACCTTCCTCACTGATGATGGTCCACTAAATACTTTATAGTTGGATCACAAGGACTGATACTGGTGGGCCAATGCAGCTGGACCATCCTTCTCTGTGTCTGTTATTTGGGGTGCTCAAGAGAACATGAGCCATTGATTCCCCTGTGACCAGACAGTCCATGATTAAGCCTTTTAACCGTGCTGAGCCATTCATTTTTATTAAATCACCGTTGTTGTTCTGAGGCGGGAAATGAAAGTTCAAAGATCAAGTGCTGGTTAGCAAATGTTAGCTCATTGCCTCTAACAAATCTTTACTGTAGTAATAATCCAAATGAAAAAACACCATGGCACTAACGGTATGGAAAAAAAAGTTACTACTTTCTTTACCTAACCCTACTCCTCAACCATATTTGAGGAGTAGTAGCTTCTGCTTAGCAGGTATGGTTATAGTCACTGTATCACTGCACACACACACAGGTCTCAGGGTTAGGGAGTCAGTAGTATCTTAGTAGCAGTCTCCACCTACCTCCTGTCTTCATGCTAAGCTAAACTAAGGTCATCTTCATTTCAAGACAGATGGCTCCCCTCCCCAAGTCTGGCTCTGCCTCATAAAAAAGTTTTTCCTGCCACTGTCACTTAGTGTTTGCTCATGGAGGGATTTGTTGGGTCTCCTAAAGTAACTCTATACGTAGTTTTTTCTAGACCTGCTCTGTATCTAAAGTGCCTTGAAGTAAGTTTTATGATTTGGTGCTATAGAAATAATTTTGATTTGATTGATTGAATGATTCTCATTCCAAACAAATGAATGACTCACATGAATATTCTTGTCTGATATGACAGTTTGAGCTGTTTTTAGCTGGGAAAGAAAGAACTGAAGATTCTGACTTGTGTTGTTTTGTGCAGGTTGAGGTCTGCCAGTGCCAGACATGCTCTAGAGTACTACAGCTTCTATCACACTGCCAACTACACACTCAAACACCCTGCACCCTTTGAGGACCCACCAGTCAAGAACGGGACTGTCCCTGAAGCTGCTCTGCCTGCCCAAACCCTTACCACAGTGAAGCCTGTTGTCACATCTAATCCACCCCCACTGCCTCTCCCTCCACCTCCTGTCCTGCCGCCACCCTCTCTCCCAACACCTCCCGTTCTGGCCCTCCCTCTCCCAGTGCCTGTGATCCAGACCACCCCACCCAGCCCCCACCTGTCATGGGGAGCTTGCTCAGATGTGGATGTCTACTCTCGGATCGGAGCTTTCAGGAGCTCCAGACTCTCCAGCCTCTCCAACCACTCAAAGGTTGTACTGTTTGAACACTCGTCTCTCTGAATGAAGTGTATGGACTGCCACAATGTTCTGAGAGTGAGCAGATATTTTGCTCAGACTGTATACATGCAGGCAGACACACTTCACATTTAAATTTCTTCAGGGATATTCAAAATTTCAACACAAGTGAAATTTGAGTTTTGACAGCCATTGAATTGATCTGTCTCCCATCCTTTGTTCCAGACCTGTGCAAGAAAATTGCAACTGTAATTATGCTTTGTTCCAGTGGGAGTTGACATTTAATTCAGACTCACAGCATAACTGGGCTTCAAGGACTCACTTGTGTTCTGGAACGTGTTTTTGAGGAAAATATTGAAGTTGGACCTGAAGAGAGACTTCATAAATTTATAAATTCTCATGGTTCATTCAAAGCCACATAATCAGCGTCTTTTTTCCTAGATGTCCATTGTTAACAGTAGCTGTCTGTCTCTCCTCTAAATGCTAACACAATGTAAAGTTAATAAGTCAAAATCCATAGCACCAGCGGAACAAAAACAAGTTTCGCACAAATGTTTCTTTTGGTGACTTACTCGTTAAAAGAGGCCACTCGTGTTCATGATCATGATCATGTTTTTTGCAAATGGTGACCTGAACGCATCTGGTCTCTCACAAAGGTTAATGATTTACCTGAGGGTTGTAATGCACTGAAAAACCCTCATAAAAGGAAACTCTCTGTTTTTCTTTGTGATGGCACCCAGCAGGCGCCCCACATGCTGTCAATTCAAACTACACAGCTACAGCTAACGTCAGTTTATATGAACATCTGAAGGACTTTAGTGCAGCCAGCGACAGAAAAACATCCCTCTTTCTTTCATGGTCAGTCAGTCTTAGTTTCGTTTTGTTAGGGTCAGTTTAGTTTTTGTCACTTCCTGTCTTATTTTGAAGTCTTTGTCTTATCCCTGTCGTCCTGTCAAGTTTCCCGCCTGTATGATTGCCTTCCTTGCCCTAACGTGTTTAACCTGTGTCATTAGTTCAGTTGGTATTTAAGTCTTGTTTTCTGTCCAGTCCTGGTCGGATCCATGTCCTCTGTTCTCTTGTTCTCGGTTGTCCTTTCTTATCCTCTCTTGTCCACTCTTTGTCCTCTGTTCTCGCCTGTTCTCCTGATCTCGGTTTTTAATCCTTGTTCTCCCTTGTACTCCTTGTCCTCTGTTGTTGGTTGTTCTCCTGTTCTCTGTTTGTTCTCCATGGCTCTCTCCTGTTCCCCTGTTCTCTCGTGTTCTCCGGTTCCCTGTTGTTCTCCATAGTTCTCGTTTGTTCTCATTGTTGTCCGTTGTTCTCATTGTTCTCCATAGTTATCCTTGTTCTCCTTGTTATCCTTATTCATCCTTGTTATCCTTGGCCTCCTTTGTTCTATGTTCTGTTTTTCATTAAAATATTCACCTGCACCTTCACCCTACTGCCTCCGGCTCCTGCTTTTGGGTCCTCACCCCAGTGTTACCCCTGCACCCCACGTGACACTTTCAACTATTTCCTGTAATGAAGCCAGTGGTGGAGCCTGTACCAGCCTGCGAGCTATTGTAGGTCTTGGAACTGCTGCATAATTTTGTATATGCAGGATAAATACAATTTTATAGAGTATAAACAGTATCAAAACTTAACTGCATCTCTTTTTCTGGATAGTGTCTCTATATATAACAATACGTGAATGAATCTGAAAAATAAAATCAATGAATAAGCTCATCATCTTAAAGGAATTCTTATTTATTCCAACGATATGGATTTTCATTTTTACAGACTAGTTTTTGTTGCTGAGCTCATTGTTTCCTCAGATTGCAGAGCTGCCTTTCCATGGGAAGGTCCCACCCTGCTTCACACCACTGTGTTACCTCTGAGTCACTCGCTCTACATCAGCCTTACATTGCATTTTGTTCACTTTTTTGTTTCAGTCAAACGAAATCTAAATTTCAAATGTTTGTGTGTCTCAAGTAAGTTAAAACCTCAGTGAAGCAGTGAAACAGAGATTTAATAAGACCAGGTGCTACTTGTGAATTATTTGTTTGTCAGCAACCAAAGTGAGACATAGGAGCACATAATCATGATCTATTTAGTCCTGCCAACACAGGCAATATTTTGTCCCTGAGTTGTTTATATGGTACCCTTAATGTCTGCCTTGGTGCTAACCAGCTGTTAGGGTGAATTTAGTTTTTCAATATTTAACCACGCTTGCTCTTGTTTATAATCCACCAGATGATGTGATTTCATGGAGGAAACTGTTTTTTTGACGGTTGTTTGTTCCTTTCTGCCTCCTGGGTTGAAAATTGAGACTTTATGTGACAGGCCTCTTTCGTCTTTTCTGTATCTGCATGGTCTCTCGACTGGTTCTAAGCTGAGCAGGAAAGACATTTGTAACTCCATATATGAATATGATTGTGTTCTGGATATGATTCATGTTAGTTATAAGTTTTTATTTCAAAAGGTTATTTGTCCATTTATAGATCCCTTCTTATCACCTCATTCTCATCACATTAGATATTACAGGCAAAGGGCTTTGCTCTCAGGACTGGAGGAGGACGTAAGTCTGACAGAATCAGGGAGTTCCTTTTAATCACTTCTTACTACCCATTTTTAGAGATTTGCTTTTAAGTGATTTTGTCTTTTCGTTGTCCTTCTTAAGCTGCTCCTTCTTTCCTTCCATTCTTCCAATTCTTCCATCCTTTCCATTTATACTGAAATATATTTTAACTCTTTAGCTATACCGTATTTTGGCCTTAATAGAGGTAGAAGAAGGTGAATATTTGATCCATTATTTATGAGTAAGAATGTTGTTCCAGTTTTAAATTAAATGTTTCCTTGCATATTATAACAAACTTCTTATTTTAACCCTCCTCTTTGTCCCCAGTTAGTGACTCTACCAGGGAGGGGCGTTTCATTTTCTGTCTGAGCCTCCTACAGGTTAAAGAAAGAAATAGCTCACCCTCTGCAGGCAGTGACTGTTTTCTCATAGTTTGCACCAGCTGTTATATAACACACACATTGAGCATTAAGCATTTAAATAGTAATGTGCCTATGTAGTTTTAATTTAATCATTTTTGAATAAACTTTTTGAAGAGTTATGCATCAAGTTATCATTTAATTGCCCATCTAAGACACAACACTTATCACTCAGGGTTGGAGTTACCTGCCAATAATATTGGGTTCAACAAACAAAATGAGTTCTCAAATATGTGAGAGTGTTGATTCTTCTTCCCTTGTTTAATTCGTTTTAGTTGGATGCCATTTGTCAGTATAGGAAACAGGCAGTCGAGATCACCTATACAGTTGGTGGGGATTACAGGTCCTTCATTATTCCAACACTCATAACTTGTTTCTTGTTTCTGTGTTTCAAAGCCAGACACCATATTGCAGGGCCTTTTCCTTAATGGGACCCCCTTGTTGTTTTTGGGAAATAGGCCAAATGTTTTCTATGTTAATAACATATTTTCCAAACTTCAAACACCAGATTTATTTGCCAGTATCTCACACATACCAATACAACTCTTTTCCTTCCAACAAAGTATCCAATTATTACTCATTTGTTCGGCATAGTCTTATTTTCTTCATCTGTAGCAGCTGAAATCTGTTAGACTTTATTGCTCATTGATTAAAATGTCAAAATGGAAATCTCTCTGAACAACCCCAATGCACATTTACAGCAAGAGGAGCATTTGCTAATCATATGTGCTGATAAGCTGGAAAATACTCAGGTAAAAAATATTCCACTAATACAAAAAAATCAATACAAATCCTGTCCCTTTAATTAAATTCAAGTGTAATAAAAGAAAGAAATATATCATTTTAAATTATATGTACATTATTAATATCCCTTATTGTCTGCAGTTTTGCATGAGGGCAAACACAGGAGTCCCGTAGTGTCCTTGCCTCTAGGGGGAAATGTCATTGTGTCTAAATCTTCTGTTGCTAATCTGACTTGATCAACTGAGTGTGGTTTCCGGTGTAAGTACATGGTGCCTGCGTTCCGGAAATTAACGCAATGTGGCTTGATTTGAACAAACTTTTTATTGATACTTGACCAACTTCTGGATCATAAATCTGTGTAAATCCAAATGACTGTTTGCCCTAGAAGTCCTTCAATCAAAGTGAAGATTCTTGATGAGAGCATCACTCCTCTTCTCATTTTCTAATCTCTGCGATCACAATGAAAGAAAATGCTCCTTGTTTGCAGTTTATTTGACTGAAACAAGTCTTTTATATGGAAAATTGAGATGTGTAAATGTGCAATAGGCTTTTGTAATTGGATTTGGCTTTGCCTCAGGAGGCAACCCAAGACAACTCAAAGATGAGATAAAAATGAAGAGAAAATGGAAGAAACTTGAATTTTGTTGTCTGTGCATACATTGCTAGCCAATTATAGTGACGTTATAATCTGTAAAGTGACTGTGTGGGACAGATAAACAAACTTCAGAAACACTCCAATGGGTCAAATTCATGTGAATAAGACAACGTGAAAATTAGCTTTATAGTCTGCCTGAAGAGCTAAAACAAGTTTTAATGCTGTTAGATGAGTTATTTACTGATGAGAGTAAATATTGGCCGCAGCATCCATGGACATCTGGTCAGTGATGGATACACATGTTATTTTGGATGTAGAATATTGGTCTTTCATTAGATTTTATGACCAAACATCTGTCTCCCTAGTTTCTGCTTCTCCCAGAGTTGATACAATTCAAACATTAGAACAGAGGTCTTTCAGACCGAATGATGAAGCTGTAGGTTTATCTTTCTGAGAGCAATAGGAACAGAGCAAGTGCAAGACAACAAATCATGAGTCCGTGTTTGATGTCTCTCTTAAATCACGACTGAACAGCTCAAGAGCTCATGAACAAAATTTAATCCACACTCTTCACCTCCTCCAATATACAGGCTGATTTACAGCCAAATGCACTTGGCCACGGCCTCTGAGAAAGCACAGGCAACAAAGCATCTGCAATGACACAGTCAAACAGAGTTTCAGCTGCTTTAGTGGTGTCCTGCAGATTTGCAAGTGGCTTCATGGAATTTGACTCCTCTCAGGAAAAGTTTAATACTCTAATACTCAACTCTTTTTTTTTTTTTTTTCCAGGCTGTTGTGCATTTCTGATAAATGATGGACAATGGTAATGCTGACAAACGCTGCTGTTTGGAGGGAGTGAAATTTCAGCCAAGCACCATATGGAATGTGTCAGTACAGATTTTGTGTTGTTTCCTTGTGTTGCCTTGTGACAACATACTGTCCAATAACATGATGTGCTGTTGGTGGATATTAATGGATTCACATGGTTAACATGGTGTCAGATGGCAGCTCTCAGCTCAATACCCATGAATATTTTGCTATCCAATGGTATAATTTAAGGTAATAAAGCAGCTGATTTATGAGAGACAGATTTCCTAAGAACGTTTAAAATCACTGCAGCAGAGGCCATGATGATGCAGGTTTTAATCTCCACAGTTTCTACACTTTCTACAGTATGATTCAGCTCACTGACATACTTTCACTACACCCTTCCTGTCTACTGTCTGTTTGAAGCAGTAGCTTTCTGATAACATCATGATGTTACCTTACATGCATCCTCAAGACACCATTGATTATGTTATTTTGATATGTGTGTACAAAATGAAACAAAGTAAGAAAAGCTGCCGCAGCTACCATCACGCTCGCCTACAGCTCTCCATTTCCTCAACCTGTGATTGTAAAATAACTCAACTTTATTAAACCCCCCCACCAAAAAAAAGAGAAAAATTAAGACGAAATACAAACTGGCAAAATCATCAACAGTCATTGATAGTTCCAGCAAACAAAAGATTTTGGTACAGCCAGGGGTGCCGCTAGGGATTTTGGGCCCATGAAAAGAATCTTTACAATTTATAATTTATATAAATTATAATTTTATTAGGGGCCTCTCTGGGCCCCTGGAATCTTTCTCCTTTTTCCCCTGTTTTTGGTGCCCCAGGGTACAGTCTTGCACAAAAGACACACTGACATACTTATATCCTGTAAGGCCAATAGCTAACAATTGAACCATCTCCATAAGCAAACTCGATTCACTGATCGTGACCATTAGCTGAGAGTGAAATCTAAATTCACGAGTAAAACTAGAAAAAATATTTCTTTTTTTCCACTGTCAAAACTATCATTCACTGTTCCCATGATACTGATGCACAAGGGTTCAGAATCTATGAGATGACAGAATCAGCTTAATTTAGTTTGTTACATAAAATATGTTGCCACAACAACATAAAACAAACAGAACACCTGTTCTGAGTTAAAAATCTGGTCCTTGCAGTTTATGGCTCTCTGATGGCTCATGTTTCTTCCTTCATGTAGATTTCCTCATGTGGGAATTACACCATACAATGACACCATACAATACTACACCATAACAGACACATTTTGACCAAATCTGCTCTCATCTTTTTATTTAGATTTGTATAATCTGCACACAGCTAAACTTCTAATTTTTTGTTGTTGTTTAAAGTGCTTCAATGTAAAATCTACATTATGTCTAAGAAATGAAATAGTTTGTAGACCGGATAAAGACATGAGCTCATCTGAGTCATCGGTGACCACAGCTCTGGCAACATCTTTATGTCTGTTGACTTCAGCTATTAATGGAGTTGCAACAGAAACACATCCCCTTCTTTGAATCAGTGATAATGATGTGGAAAACCCACAGAACTGTATTTGAAAACAAAGTGGAGATTTTCTAAACATACCAAACGTGTCAGGTGAACATTTCATACAAAACATCCCGAATGTTTGGAGTCTGAGTCTTTGGCTTGAATATTTGTGATGTATCCATCATCATTCGTCTTGAATGAACGGGAACAAACCATAAACGTCTACCAGACAAAGCATGAAAATACCTATGCAATAACCTCTTTTAAAACCTATTTAAAATCAAATTGGGAAATATAATGGAGGAAACTACAACATAAAAGTACTGGCTCTCCAGTTGGAAAATGTAAAAAAAAATTTAAAAAGTAAATAATATTAAATACATAATAAATAAAAGAATGCTAGAAGGAAAGACAGAAACACATGCTTATTGTCTGAGATCCTGCCAGCTGTGGAAACCTCATACACACCTCTGTATTCCTGTGTCGCAGCAGGCCTTTGATCAGGTAATTGCCCTTCTGCCCCTGGAGTTTGGAGCCCCCATATGTCGCTATGGCAACCACCTCTCCAGCATACATATCAGACTGATATGTTGACGCTATGATTGATGGAGGAAAAGAACAACAAACTGCTGCAAAGGAGCAGCCTTTTTACTGCTGCTCATGAACTGTGACGAGCGTGTGTGTTTTTTGGTCTCCCTGTCTTGGAGTCTCACCATCTGTCTGTCTGTTTGCCTGTTCACCACATCAAGGATACTCTCAATGTCAGAGTCATCACTCCAGCACCAAGTGCACATGTTGAAGCTGTTGGGGGTCGTTAACCTCTTAACGGAAAGACTACATCTAAAAGAGGCTGTTAGAATCATGTTGGTCAACATGATCGCATATACACTTAATTCCACCTCTTCACAGTAAAAAATATTCAAATAAAAGACTCAGCATTTTACACTGTACCTTTTCATCAAATCAAATTATTCCATATTTAACATTTAGGTAAATGACCCCAAAATTCAGCCAAATGTATTGGCTTTCTTCTTGGTTACCACTAGACTTTAAAATCAAGTTCAGCGGGTTTAAAGAAAGTCATGAGTCATGTCTCATTTTGTGCCTTGCTTGAGGGCACTACAGCACAGCGGAGGGAAGATGTTTAATGAAGTTTCCATCTGCATGCAGGTGCTGGGTGATAATCACTGACAAGGAGAGACTGAGGCAAACACCAATGGAGGTAACATGTTCTAATGAAATAAAAATAAACACAACACAACCATTATATAGTATAGGGACATGACCATAACACTGCTCACTTCACATGATTTCATTTTGAATTTTCTCCTTTCTATAGAAGTTTTACAACATATTGTCACATATTTGTGTGAAACTTTTTTTTCCTTGTATGCATAATTCTTTTGACCAATGATTCAGTTTATTAAATGTCATAAGACAATAACAAATATTCATCACAACTTGCAAAAGTCCAAAGAGACATATTCAGATTTTTTGTTTTGTCAAAGAGGAAAAATGTTGAGAAATTTTATTAAACTTAGGGAAAAAAAACTTGAACCGGTCAACAAACTGTAAACCATGACTCCAGAGCAATTCTTAAAAATGATCTTTATTGACGGAACTTGACGAGGAACATGGAGTTTGAATCAGACAATCACAGCTTCATCTATGCATAGTCTACAGACATCTCTGGGAACATTTAAGGATGGTGATTATCAATGTGAGCCCTGTTCATTATTTTTGTTCAGAACAATCTGCGCCACTTTTAGATGCTAGTCATTTTCAGGGCTGCTCCTCTGGATGTTTTTAACTCAAACCTTAATGATATGTGAGTCTCCGGTCTGAAACCGTCACGGCCTGCAGAAATGACACTTGATGATTTTCTTGAAGGCGCTCTGGAAGTCTTTGTTGAAATATGCGTAAATGATGGGGTTGAGCAGAGAGTTTGAGTAGCCCAGCCAGTTTATGACATCCTCCAGCCAGCGGGGCATGTAGCACGACTCTTGGCAGAAAGGCTTGACCAGAGCGACGATGAAGAAGGGCAGCCAGCAGAGGATGAAGGTGCCCATGATGATGCCCAGAGTCTTGACCGCTTTGCGCTCCCGTGCCAACGCGATCTTGCGCTTCGCCTCGGTCGCCTTCTCGTGGCGGCTCTCGAACAGCGGCACGGAGCTCGGGGTGTTGGGCAGCGGCAGGTTGCTTTTGGAGTTGCTGTGAACTTCGATAATCTCCAGAGACTCGCCGTCCTCCGCGTGTTTCACCGCGCCGTTGACGCTCGGCAGCGGCCGGGGCTCCACGCTCCTTTTCCAGCTTTTACCCTGCACGTCTCCCCCAGTCTTTTTGTGGAAGAGCGCCGGGGATAACGCCAAGCAGGAGTCGGTCACTTTCTTTTTCTCCGTTTTACGCACTGTCCTTCTGATCCGAAACCTAGCGGCTTTGAATATCCGCCCGTATAAAACCAGCATCAGAGTGAGCGGGATGTAAAAAGCCCCGAATGTGGAGTATATCGTGTACCAGGGGTCCTGCCTGATCTGACACTGCTTCGGGTTCGCCCTGTCCTCTGCCATCTTGTTGGGCTGAGAGCGCATGATCAGCATTGGTGGGACTGAGATGGAGAATCCCACCAGCCAAGTGACACTGATGAGGACCGCGGCTCTCCTCGGCGTCCTCTTCTTCATGTAGTCTATGGGCTCGGTTATGGCCCAGTATCTGTCCAGAGCGATGGCGCACAGGTGCAGGATGGACGAGGTGCAGCACAAAACATCCAGAGAGATAAAGATGTCGCATGTCACCTGCCCGAGAGTCCATCGGTTTAAGACTTGGTAAAGCGCTGCCATGGGCAGAACCAGGACCGACACCATGAGGTCCGTGACAGCCAGAGAACCGATCAGATAGTTGGCCACATTCTGGAGAGACCGCTCCAAGGCGATGGCTGCAACCACGCACGCGTTCCCAAACACTGCGCACAGAATGAGCGCGCCAAGCAGGGAGGACGTGGCCACTTGGTAACTCAGCTTCACTTCTTCGTCCTCAGCCACGGGGGTTTTGTTGGAAATGTTGTCGACTTGCGTCCAGGCTGTCGTGTTGTTCATGATCTCCATTGTCGGTGAGCTCGCTGAGTTCGGAGAGATGCGGCTACTGGCTGGACAGCCGGGTGCGCAGGACAGCGCCGCTCCTTGCACGGCGCATAGCGAGGAGGGTTTGTGCAGGAAGGTCTGAACTGCGAGTGTCGGCTGCTGCTGGAGAATGATGCTGAGTATTTATACCGATGATGGGAAATGCGTCACTTATCCGTGAGGATGTAACAGAGTCTGACTGTGTGTATGTTTAGTCGGTTGCTCAGACTCAGAAGATGTCGGACATATCCAATAAACATGGCTTATAAAAAGTTGTAACATGTTGTGTCTTTGGACTGAATTTAATTTTTATATAGATATTTTTCATTTTGTTTTTTGAAATAAGTGAAGTGGAGTCTGTCATATTGGTGAGCATGCAAATTAATCACCAATTCTAAATAACAGTTTCGGTCAAATAACACTTGATGTATTAATCTGCATTTTTTTTTTTTTTTTTTAATAAATGAAAATGCCCAAGTAAAGAGAAAAACTATCGGGCTTTGTTTTACGCAACGAAAACAATAGCCTTGTTTATTGCGGGGTTTATTGTCTTTATAATCAGTCCAGTAACATGAAGTTCATTCCCACCTCTGAGTGCCACCTGGCGTTAGTCTGCTTTCATAACAATTCATAACATAACATTTCATAACAACAAGGCCAAATAAATAATTGAAGCACGTAGACAAATAGGGACCATTATATTAAATGCACAATATCTACGTCAGTTACTGCACTAAACGCCATAAAGAGCCTGATAAACAGTTGGGATCCCTTGGCAGTTATTTGGCCATTGTAGTTTGAACTTCCTGAAACCCTAACCGTTGTATTTTCTCTACAGCTTCATGACTCGGGTACAACAGCGTTTGCATTTGAAATTATAACCAAAAAATAACACAAACTGAAACAGCCATGTGTAGCAGTTAGATATGACCAAGGTTACACAAAACATCAGGCCGAATGGGAGCCAATCACAGGCTGCAGAATAATGCTGTGATACATCATTTTTTGAAGGATCAACAGCAGCCTTATTGCTGTCCCTGACAAATAGCGACATCAACACACTGTGAAGCTGGTCCTGCAAATTACAGCATCAGGCTGCCTCATATTGAAATAAGTTTCTTCCTTGTCATAACTCATCTTAAAGGTTATTTCCAACAAGAGAAGCTATGCGTGGATGTTTTTTCTCGGCTGTCTACATCACACCTAAGGACTGATGTCTCACAAGACCTCCAGGATTCTGTTTCTTTCATCTTAAAATAAGTTAATCTATTATTGGTGTGGAAGTGTGCACATTACAGCAGCATGTAAGAGAGAGAATATAAACACATAGGAATAACTAGGATATATAAATAAAAAAACAAACATTTAATCAGCAGATCCGTACAAGACATCTTAAAGGGTAGTTTTTTTTATATAAATCTTCAAATGTTGTCAATTTTGCTTCTCCTTGAGTATGGTAAAACTAAAGCAACAGAATTTGATATAAATTATGCCAGTGGGTGTGATAAAACATACAGTGTACAGATGAACATATATGGCTGACCATGTTTAATCTCCAGTTTGAAAAATGTTTATTAGAAATTTGTCTTCTCTGAATTTGGAAATGAACCCAGACCAAGTCTCTCTTACCACAGTGTACACTGGTGGGTTTTATGGAATTAAGAGTTTTATGTAAACTCTCTTTGCATCTACACTGAGGCCTTTCTCTCTCCAGTAAAGCTGCCATTGTCCTGGCTTTATCTGGCTTATTGTCAGATAGATTTCCCTAAATGTGCCCTGTATGTGCAGGATCCCAGCATTTATTTTGTTATCTACAGTGACTTCCTGATGGAACAACTATTAGATCAACTTGTCAGAAATAAATGGATACTTTTCCATCAGATTTACTGAAAACTATGGTACCCAGAGGCTAAACATTTAGGTGTGAATAAGTCATTGATTTGGGATAGAAAAGGAGATACAAGCGACTGCCCCTTTAAATATATATATTCAGCGAGAAAAAAACCCAGACTTTTATAGAGGATTTGGAGGAGCCTGAAAGACAAAATTCATCCAGAAGGCTTCAAGTTTATTATAAAAGTGAGTTTTATCCAGAGCCGAAAGTGATACCACAGAGGACAGAACTGTCTTTTGCAAGTTATCAATCAAGTGAAGCCTGTGTGTCAACACACAGAACACCAAAAGATATAATGTGCTTCAAGATGATCCGGGAGATCTTGTCAAAGTTTTAGTTGAGGCTATATAAGCAAATAGAATAGCAGTTCAATAGCCTCCCATCTTTAGTGGGGATCCACTCAGATTTAATCATTGGAAGTCATCCTTTCACACAATTAAAACCAAAAGTATTCCAAACACTAAAAAAAACCTTCTTCCTTCAGAAATAGGTTGGAGGAACAGCTATTGAGACCTTAGAGGAATATTTCCCAACTGATTCAGAATCAGATTCATATCACACAGCATGGGGCTTGCTCAATGGATGTTGGGGTCAAGGCTTTTGTAGTTACTAAAGCCTTCTGAGAAAAATTACACACTCAGCCAAGAATAGCCTCAAGAGAGAGTGCTGAGAAAGTCTGTGGACTTTTAATGGATGGATGGATGAATCTGCAATGGCTCACAATGAGAGTCTTGGTGTTCTTGATGATGGAAGTTAGATTCAGAAACTCATTGCCAAACTGCCTAAATGGTTAAGTAGCAGATGGAATTGAAAGGCCACTCAATAGGAACTGGAATACAGAAGGTTTCCAAGTTTTGATTATTTTGCGTGTTATCACCCTCATATTGTGGCCTAGATAGCTTTAAACTGTTCTATGTGAATGATGTAAGAAAAGAACTGAAGAAATATGCTGTTGTGTCCATGACACGCACATATAGAAATGTTTAATGAACTCACAGCAGGCGCTTTCATCTGTGTCATCTGTTTCTGTTGCAATATCTGGGAGTAAAATTGCTGATGTAGTCAAGGCACCAACTTCTGAAGTGCAAAGAGAGAGCTCATGAATGCAGTGGAAGACTTGGATCATAAACAGCTGAAGGAACATTGATGTGAGTTCATCATGAAATCTCCACCATCAAGCTCTTTCACGTTAAATCTGGGAAATTTTTGGAATAATTTTTCAGTTGTTAAACAGGCAAGATAAAAAGAAATAGGAGTTTCTTCATTAGGTCTCTGTTCTGTTTAATTGAAATGTATAAATTAAATGATAATAACAACACAACATTTAGAAATTGAGAGAAAATGCATACATGACAGTTTAGATCAGAGGTCTCTAACTCCGGTCCTGGGAAGCTACTGTCCTGCATGTTTTAGATGTTTCCTGCTCCAACACACCTGATTCAAATGAGTGGCTCCCTATCAGACCTCAGCAGAGCTTGATGATGAGCTGATCATTTGAATCAGTGTGTTAGAGCAGGAAACATCTAAAACATGCAGGACAGTAGCTCCCCAGGACCAGAGTTAGAGATATCTGGTTTACATTAATAAATTGCTAGTTAAAACAAACACACATTATATTGCAAATAAAAATGGAAAGTAATGAGAGGAAATAAGTTAAAAATGGATAGCAAACATAGAAGGAAATTGTCAACTTCAGACATAAATGTAAGCCATAACAACAAAATGTCTGAGATCAGTTAATTTTTTATATATTCTGTCAAATTTTAGAGAGTATAGAAATTGAAAAAATAAACATTTCTCCTTTCTCCTGGATTCTTTAAATGAGTCTGAGACTAAAATATAAAATCATCTGGATGGGTTTTCTTCTAAAAACTGTATCTAAAGATGGATGTAGTCCAGAACAGAAGACTGTGAAAGTTTGTTTTTTTAAAAAAATCTATTTGTGTGTGTGTGTGGTGACTTGATCACCTTCTAAAATAGGTTTCCACACTTGGCTCTCTCAGGGCTTGTTTTAATTGCCAAGAAAACTGAAAAGAACTTCAAGCCTTCCATAGCATAGAAAACAGATCCTAAAATAAAGGGGCTGGTGGGGTGGACATTTTTAAAGTGTTACAAAATCTGAATGCTGTTGGAAAGCACTAGAAAGTGAATGGACTTCACTTGAATAAAGCTTTTCTGGTCTTATTGACCTCTCAAAGTGCTTTACAGGCTGCATTCACTCACAAATCCATGTAGCACCTTCTCTGTACAGGGAGTGCTGCTACAGTACCATACCGACACACTCATACACTTAAAGAACAGACAGCAGGGGAAAATATGGGTTCAGTATTGAAGTGACAGCTTTTAGATATCATAGATAGATTTTACTGGACTGTTGGACGCATTAACACCTTTAACTAGGTAAAATACTTTACGTCTTTTGTGTGCAAATGTGCTTGTGTGCCAGTGGAGAGCATGATGCTGCTGGACAGAGAGGATGTGGACTGAGAGGGTCTCATCTGTGTCCTGTGTCTACTGTGAGCCAAGTCTTCATATGAAGAACCGACTGACTAACATGTCCTGCATTCTCAACTCCCACACCAATATCCATGAAGATCAGCATCCACCAGGACTCCAACCAAACCTCAGAAAAGTCTTATCCACTTTCCGTGTTCTTTCAGATATGTGAGGATTTGCTGTTTACTCTTATTTCACCTCATAGCGATAGTGTAACATGACGCTGAAAACACTGGACTGTCATTGGGGGCTCTCTGTGAGTCTACACTGTAGCCTATGCACACATGCATTTTTTATTTAATTATATTTAATTTAATATAAAAGTTTAGACTGCATATTTTGATCAAGAGAGGAGTGGGATCAACAGCAATAATAAATAAATCCACTATATTAGTTTTGTTTTGTTTAAATAAAACAACTTATCTTAATGTGGTTTCCTTTTCATGTGATTGTCATGGTCTGGAGTTTCTGGCAGTTTGATGTTTTGGATATTTCCTGAATGACAATGAGGCTCACCTGGTTACAATCCACTAATCATCTCCATATAAGCCAGCCTTAGACTTCACTCCATTGCCAGATAATTCTGTCATACTCAGTAGTGGCACATTACAAGTCTCTCTGAGAAGATTTTTTTTTTTTTTTTGCCTTCTGTGTGATCAGTCTTTGTGGGTTTTTTTTTCTTGCAGTGCTGAATCCTGCTGTCCTTGTCCCTGCCTCCTCTGCATGATCAGCCTCTCCTCCCTCCACACTTCTTGTATAGCTGTGGGCTCATTCAATCATTTATTTTCCATTTACGGGTTGGGTGCTGGAGCCAATCCCAGGTCACATTGGGCAAGGACATGGTCACCCTGTACAGATCACCAGTCCATCACAGGGTCAACACACGGAGACAGACAACCACTCACACTCACGGACAATTTAGAGTCACCAATTAACTCAAACATGATCTTTGGACAGTGGGAGGAAACCAGAGTACCTGGAAGAAAACCATGCAGGCACAGGGAGAACATGCAAACTCCACACAGAAAGGCCCCAGGCCAGGAACCGAACCCACAACCTTCTTATTGTGGGGCAACAGTGCTAACCACTATGCCACCAGTTCTGGACTCTTTTTTTGTTAAAACAACCCTTTTTTTGACTTTACTTCGAGTCTGCTGCTCCTTCTGATCAATTGTGTCCACCAGGTCATAACAGTGATTTAATCTTTTTTATGAGTTTACTCAATTGCAAAAACTAACCTTTAGACTATGGAAGCATTGCAAGTGGGCTGATGAAGTATTTGGTGTGTGTGCATAATTTAAAACGCTTGCCTATAATTATCATAAGACAATGAGAGGAATATCCTCAAAATAAGAGATTATATTCTTGGTAAATACTGGAGTATGAAAGTGGATATCTGGCTATCAACAGGAAGAATTCAAAGATGATGATTAAACAACAACCCCTTGACACAAAAAAAGAAAACTTCCTCTGCTTTCCGTTCAACCCTAAAAGTTCAGCTGTTATTGTTAAAATAAAAAGTGAATCGGGATTTGAGATTTTGAAGGTGGCTATGAGTTGATGACAGCGGAGGGGACTCCTGCCTCAGCCCCAATGGATACACATCCAGCCAGCACTGGGCGACCGGGTGGTGTTTTTCATTTCTTCTGCCCCCTAATGGTTCAAAGAACAAATACAACTTAGGACAAACAAGTACACTCATAATCACAGCTGAGAACACTTAAATGAAGGTCACTGCAGCAGGATGGTACTCTTCAGGTCATGCAAAATGTTGATAAGGTTCAAAAGGTGTGCTCCTCAGTGGAGGCGGCTCTGCTCTCTGGACCACTGCTGCTCAGAAACAGTTAACAGTGAGTCTGGGGGTGACGACTTGTTTCGCCGTTGGCTCCCTCTGAATCTTCCTCACACGTGAACGCGCGGCGGAAGACGGAGGAGCCTCCCTCTCGGCCTTCAGGAGGAGGCTGAAGGTGACTCTCCTCGGCTGGGATGCAGAGGGAGCTGTCCGTCCGGCCCGCGACACGCTCCTGCTCCGGGGAACGACCACACACGCCCGCGGAGTGGAGGAGGAGGAGGAGGTGGATTTCTCCTGGAACCCACAGAGCCCGGAACCTGCGGCGGACTGAGCGAGTCATTTTGCGCTCTATAGAGGACACAGCAGTATCAGAAAAGAAGGGGCATCTCTCCCTGTGTCCCTGCCTCCCTCTCTGTCTGTCTATCTGTCCTGTCTGCGGCTGGCTGGCTCCGGTGCTGGCTGTGCATGAATGTGTTCTGCACCGTACGGCCGGAAAAAGCGCCCGAGGTCTGCTGGGAGCATCTTCCCAGTCAGTAGAGGCGCGCAGACGGAGCCGGAGCGCAGGGAGAGCACGGAAGAGGCGGTGGACGGCAGCAGGATGGTGAGTACCGACACACCGGGAGCACGGCCCGGGAAGGGTCTGTGTTTAGCGCCGACAGACAGGCTGCACCACCCTCCTGAGTCTTATCTTGCAGCGGCATCACAAAGCGGAGCCGCGGATCATTTCACCGCGCTGCTCCTCTGAGGATGCCTCAGCTGGAGGTGTGTTCAGGTGTGTTCAGGCGCAGTCGTTGTTGATGGTATGTTTTTTTTTTTCTTCCTTCCTCCCCAGACTGTCCAGGAATTCAACACGCTGGTTGCGCTGTACCGGGAGCAAGTCATATCCATCGGGGAGAGCTCAGCTGACTGTCCGAGCCTGCGGGCTCAGATGCACCACACTCGATCCAAAGGATGCTCCATGGCCCGGGCAGCACACCAGGACCTCGCCGTTATCTCCGTTTCAGGGTAAGAAGGAACCGATATGTGGCTGATAGAGAATAGGGGAGCAGATCTGGACCCCATCGGTTATGATGAAACACCTCAGCCGTTAATCAGCGAGTCAGTTTGAGAGCACCTGAGCCCTTTAGGAAAACATTCCTCTTAACATGACAAGAGGAGGCCACTAGCAGCTGCTCCTTTTTCTTTCAAATAATTCACCTCTCCAAGTAAAATCACACAAGCAGAGGTTGACTGCAATAGAGGAAATATTTTTATAGTCTAAAATAACGAGATAAAATGAGAAAAGTTTGGAAGTAAGACGGTGACCAAATAATAATAATAATAATAATAATAAAATAAAATAAAATAACAAGGTCACTTGAAATGAGTAAAGCTGAAAAAGAAGTTAACAAATTTTTGTCATGTTGGGAAAAGTGGTTTAGGAGTACATTTGCAGTCACTCAAAGTAAAGTTGAAGTTTTTTGGGAAAGTTAAGGTCAAGCTATGACTTAAACATCAGGATGAAGGCAGGATTCAGATTCACTGATGCATTTTTGGACTTTCATGTGTCTCCAAGTTAAATCTATTCATGATGAAAACTCGAAGAAATATATTTTGAAAAATCTAAATCTGGAGCACGTTTCAGAAGTTAAGCTGCAATATAAAGCACATGTTCAACTTGTTTGTCTGATATCCTGCCCTACTGCCCGCCCCCCCAACCCCTCCTCTTTGTGCTGCAGTCCAGAGGATGGAGAGATCCACCCTGAGATTTGCCGGCTCTTCATCCAGCTGCAGTGCTGCCTGGAGATGTTCATAACAGAGATGCTCAAATCCATGTGCCTGCTGGGGGTGCTGCAGCTGCACAGAAAAAGTACCATCTCAACATCATTGTACAGCAAGAATTAGAACAGAGTCATGAAAACTCATTCAAAGACATAGTACCTCATCACCATGGTCTGGTTCATGAATTTTTGACATGTTGTGTTGACATTTTTACATGTTACTGTAGGAAAGTCACAGGTATAAATATTCAAATGATTGATTTTATTGACTGAAATCCATTTAACTGTTTTCAGTATTATGGTCCTGGTATTGTTTCTACTGCCTTGAGTTTGGAGGAAACTTGAATAGAACCGAGTCATGTTGTTAGGAACATCTGTACCTTTTCTACCATGACAAGCCTAAGCCCATTGTTAGTTAAACACACGTTTATTGCAAATGCAGCAAAAATAAAATCATTAATATCAATATATTGCATATCATTGTATATGGAAAAAGCATGAGGTAGATTATTAAAATACAAATAAAAATATGTTGCAGTCCCATTATCTGTAACCAAGAATTTTGCATGTACACATTTCAGGTAAATAAATATACTTAAAGACTTAAAGTGCATTTCCAAATGCTTTTCAGATTAATTTAACTACCGTTTGAAATCCAAATATTACCATTAAGTACATACATTTTCCAGCAATTCAGAGCCACATTAATACAGAGGTCATGATGACAATGAGCATTACAAAATGTCAAGGGGTAAAAGTAATACAACATATAAAAAACATTTAAAAAAATATACCAATAAAAATAAAAAATACCAGCAGGTCAAAGGTCATGGATAACTCCTGTTGGTAAAAGTGAAAGGATATTGTTAAAATCTTCCCTCTTTGAAGGGACCAATGAAATCAAACTACACACTGTGGAAACAGCAGAGGGCAGCAAAGAGCTGTATCATGCAGCAAGACGGGATTCATTACATAAATTGAACTTAACACTTAACTAGATTGAGAAACTGGACCATTTTGTGTTGTATGTGTTAATGAATTATAACATAACATTTTTGTGATTGGTTGATTTGGTCCTGAAGGAACAGACTCAGAGCCAAGGGTGGACTTCAGGATAGATGAAAGCTCTGATGTCCCCATCCTGGAAGACAGGTCCTCCTCTCCCACAGACTTCCCTCAGGAGCAGTGGTTGGTGGGAACTGACATTGAAAACATAGAGAGGTACAGTGACTACACCTGCTTTTAAAAGTTTTATTTGTATGCTGTTTTCAATGGAACATCAACCATATTGTTTTTTTCTTATAGACTGGTAAATAAACAGCTGTTAATTCTAAGTGTTTTCAACTTGTGTGTAAACTATTCAAAGTGGTTCATTGTTTTGTTGCCACAGAGATATGCGTGAGATGAGAAACTTACTCAGCAAACTCAGGGACACTATGCCATTACCACTGAAAAACCAAGGTATGTAATATTTGTGGGGGATGAAATTCACAATAATATGAATTGTTCTTTAAGTTTTCCAATTCTGGATCCATAAGACAGGGTGAATTACATTAGATGCATCATTAGATGTGCCATCTTGCTGATAATCAGGTGGGAAGATGGAGGATTCTAATATCCATGTGCTATTTCTATAGCAAGCAGCCTCTTAGCTTAGCATAAAAAGGGTCCGTTAGTCATTTTTTTTAAAAATGTTTTTTAATTTTTTACTACATTAGCATTAATAGCTGTATACTTATCATTGTTGCCAAGATCTTTGGGGGATGTACAATTCTAGAGGTTATAATACAGCCTCCATGCAGTGCCATTACTTCAGGGCTGACTGGATGCTACATTGACTCAGTATGATAAAGCTAGTTAGCATGGTAACTTAAGTAAAAAAAAAAAAAGATAAAAATTGAAAACACAATAGAGTCCAAATTGACCGTGCTTTGTATCAATGCTTTCATGGAGGGCACAGGAATGAAGATTGATGTTGAAAATCCTTCTAGAGTGGTAAATAAACAGCTGTTAATTCTAAGATTGGCCATGTAGCAATAAAAAGTTCACTAGCAACTGTTTTAAATCTGTTTAAAAAAAAAACAAAACACACATATATATATATATAAAATTATTTCATCTTTTTAATGGAATAAACAAATGAGATGGTGGTGGTTTTGACTGGCGGATTTGTTTGCCCCCTATGCAGAGGGGGCTGTGTCCCCATTTTTGAATATATTGATATGATGCTAGCATTTATCCATTCATCTGCTGGAGCCATAGCTTCAGAGAAAATCACCATTTATATTGTGATTGAAACAAGTAAGAAGGTGACATGGCGGACATTGTGTTTGTTCCAGATGACAGCAGCTTGTTGAATCTGACTCCACACCCGCTGATCAGACAGAGGAAGAGACGCTTCCCTGGACTCTGCTGCATGGTGTCAGGCTGATGGCAGCAATCGTCGACACACATATGACTGGACATTCATTTGAATTTAGTTTAGTTTACGCTGTGATTTATATTTATTAAGAGTCTCTAATCTCCTTTTATTCTTTATTAATTTACAGTATCTAAACTAAAACTATAATCTTGCAGTATTATCTTAATATACTACATAGATTTTTCACATGTAGATGTACTGGTTGGTCATGTTGTTGGCTTATAAATTTACCCAGTGCTCCAAAAGGATGGACATAAGTAGTCAGTGCACTATATTAGCCGGGTGTGCTAATATGGAGTGCTGGAAGAGATAAAGCAAAGTAATCATCAAATATGGTCACAACATTCAGATGAAGCCAGATCAGGGGCTAAAAATACTGGAGGGGCAGACTTTGGGTTTCAGCATCAGGCATCCTTGCATTCCTTTTCTTACCCATAGTGTCACTTACCTCCTAATTTTTCTATTTTACAATATTTTATATAATTAAAGATAATAAATGTATATATCCAGGCTATGCACAGGCATTTTAGATTGAAGGTGTTCACTTCCATGTCTGAATATTTTACAGTGTGATATGTTTTAGTCTTAACAACTATGATGCATTTCCTTTTGAGCATCTTCCACTAGAAGTTCCTGCTAGGTGAGTCTCTGTTTACCTGTGTGGTGTGACACTATGTAGACATAGGAATCCATCTACAGTGTGTATACACAGTTTTCTGAAGAAAAAGATGTGAATGTCAAAAATAAACTGTATCCCAGTAATTTGAAAGCTTTGCTGAACATTTGAACTTTTAGACATCATCAGCTGCTTTGTTTTTGGCAGATAATGTCAGTGACGCATGATGATATTGATCAGTTCGCTTGTCGAGTCACTGTTCTCACTTACAGATTTAGTTTGAACAGCAGATGATTCTAAAGGTTTTCATGGCCTCCTGATGAATTTTTTCTGTAGCAACTTGCCAAAGCAGCAATAGCAAACAGCAAAGGAACACTAATGGTCATGTGACATTTTTATAGAAGTAAAGTATAATCATGTTCCCCAGAAGATAAATTCTCACAATAAAACTGACATCAGCACAATCAGCAGCTGTAAACCTACATCCAAACTCGCTGCCCAAATGATTAACCCTTCTCATTTAAGACCCAGTGATCTTTCCTCTAGCACCACCTTCAGGGCAAGGTTTATATTTTTGGTGATAATAATTGTTCTGATACCCCGTACAGCTAAATCATACATGTGTAATGGCCCTTGCAATTTCCAAGGAAGGGAGTGTTGTTTGGTGTTTGTGAAGACAATTTTTTTCATTAATGTAATCTAATACAATGTTTATCTTCCTAAATTCTTTGTTTTGGCATGCATTCTTTTGACTCAAGGTCATCATGTAGTTGGAATGTCCTGCAATTTAGAAACTCCACAGCTATAACTACTATGTACAGCTTAGGACATTTTATAATGTGAATAAAGTTTTATATGCAACATGCAACAAATGAAAGTGATATGTTAAATCTGTTTTCCTTCATGAGAGGAGAAAATCTAAATCAATTGAGTTAAAAGTGAGTTAAGCACAGCAGATTGGGGTCAGAATGGTCATTAATTGCCTTGTTTATCACAAACTAGGCTGACTTTACAGTAATTTATATAAAATTTATGTACATTTATATAAAATTACAGGAAATGTTCTGTAATTTTTTACAGATTTTTCTTGTTTTCCAATAAAACAATGAAATATCAGTAGATTTACAGATATTTTCAGTAATTTTAGGTTTTATTTTTAAAATTACAGTTAATTAACCATAATTTAAGATTACATTAAAATTATGTTTTTTTAATGAAAATTTATTGTATTTGTACATTTTTAACTGTAATGTTACATACAAGTTTCTGTATTTTTTTTACAGGTTTATTACCATTTTCCACAAGACAATGTAATAACTAAATTAACAGATACTAGCAGTAATTTACAGATTTACCTTTAGAATTACAAGTGATTAACCATAATATAATATTACATTATCATTCGTTTTTAAAGGTAATTTAACATATATTTTTTCATATTCAAATGAAATTTTACATTTAAAAAACTTTTGAGATTGCTGTCCATGATAACGAAGACATACAAAAGTACAGAAAACCAGTCATTCAAAGTGTTTTCCTTAAAACTGCGGCTAATTAACATTCAAATTTCAAAGTTGGCGCCTGTTTCCAGTTGGTTTGGCCCCGCCCATAATGACCAACCGGCTGAGTCTGAAGAATGACAGTTAGTTGGATTAGCTCTGGTGTCCGTCCAGTCAGTCATGGAGGGGAAAGACTGCCCTCATGGACTCATGATCTTCGCGGAGGATGTCTGAGACAGTCACAACGGACATGTCAACCAAACACCGTTTGAGGTGAGTGTCCCAGATAACACATGTGAACGATATTTTGATTCATTTTCATACCTCCAGTGGACAGCCTTGAAGCTAACGTTAGCATCCCTCTTATAAATTGCTACCCTCACATAAGATATTGTTAGCAGATAGCTATCGTTTTTTATGGTTTTGCGACTAAGTGACTGATGGTCATTTTATTTTACAGCTAAAGTTTTCATTGTTAACGCGCTCTTTTGGTCAAAGCCTTTTCTAACATGGCCAGAGGTTAGTCGTGATTGTGTTGCTCTCTGCTGATGTATGTTCGTGATTTGAATGCGGTCAAACTGCTGTATGCTGCTCTGTGTAATGTCCCACTCGTCCTCCGTGAGTCCCGTAGAGACTTGAGATCGTTAATTTAAGTTTTTAAATTAGTTTCGTCCTAGCATTAGCATGCTAAGTTAGCCTGCTCACTGCCGTCTTCCCTCGCTAGTCTGCTCCTTTTTTCCACCAGGAGAGTTTATCTCTGTCTGTCGCCACAGGTGTGGAGATGTTTGTTCGTTTGTGTTTAAATGTTTTGAGTGTTGATCTCTGGGTCTATTTGCTCTGTACATGTTGTGGCTGCTAAATGATACAGATGGCTGCTGAATGTGATATTAGTCCATTTGGATTTAAATGTTAAACTGAGGTAGTGAAATGCGTTTTTTGGTTACCATATTAAGTTTGGTTACCTAATTGTTTAATCTATAAAAAAAATAAAATAAAGCAGAATTACAGATGTCATTTATTTTTGGGTTTCCTGTTGAACTTTAAATGCAGAAGCATTGAAAGCAGAGCCTAACCTGTTTAAAGGACCAATTTGTGTTATTTTTTGTAATTTAATTTTACTGTTCAAAATTTATTATGTTATTGTAACATTTCATATGTAAAAAAACCTTTTCTAGCTCACACACAGCTTACGATTTCTGTGTGTTTCTGTCTGTCACCACGGTTGCCAAGTAAAGATCCAGTCCTGACTCCTGCGTCTCCTTTCAAACTCGGGACTCAACAGAGACATAAAGGGGAGACGGGTTACATATATTTGATATATGATAGAGGATGACTGTTCAGTTTACTAAAATGATTGTTAAATACCCTAAATTTACAGATAGCATCTTTAAATATACCTATTAATGTATTTTGATGTAGAGTGTTTAATTTCCCATTGTCCAATTCTCTGAAATAACTATTGTAATAGGCCTACTGTAAATGTTCAAATATTCCTATTCGATTAAAGGTACATATTTTGTTTATACATTGTGTCATTTTTTTTTTTTTACTTGGGGAAACCACAATTATGCAGCAAATCAGTGTAGATGGACAAGAAATGACTACTAAATACCCTTAATTAACAGGGATTGTCCTTAAATGTAGCTATTTGTTATGTATTTAGCTTTAGGGATGCACCGATTGACCGGCTGGTGATCGGAATCGGCCGGTTTTCACGAAATCGGCCATGACTGGTGACCGGCTGGTCAAAATTAAAATATGCCAATTTTATGTCAAAACGTGTGTACCACATGATAAACACCATGGCAACACCAGCAGCACGCGCACGCACATGTAGCCTAGAACTCGCACAGGTTAACCAAGATGTCAGCAATATGGAAGTTCTTCAGACAACAAATTTGCAATTTGTAACACCTGCAAATGCAAAGTAGCGCGTGGAGGGACCACGACAAAAACTTTCGGTACAACCAATCAGATCAGGCACTTAAAACAGCATCACCTTGCTGATTTCGCCAAGTTTGAAGATGCTAACAAGGGCCGCAGGACTAAACACCAAGACAAAACAAGCACTGAGCCAGATCCATCCACAAGTCAGCAATCTCTGGTAACTTTTATCAGCAATGAAAAGAGTAAAGCCATAACCAGGAAAATTATTGAGTTCATTGCACTGGATGATCAGCCGTTTTCCATGGTTGAAAATATAGGTTTCAGAAGTCTTATTAACCACCTGAGCCCACGATATGTAATACCAAGCAGACAGTATTTCTCGGATGTTGCGCTTAAGGAGATGTTTGATAACGTGTCACGGTTCATTTGCAGAATCTTACATGCAAACCCCAAAACCGCTTTTAGTTTCACCACGGACGTTTGGACGTCTAATGTAAGCCTGATGTCCATGCTTAGCCTAACTGCACAGTGGGTGGATGATGATTTACAACTTCACCACGTCATGCTACAATGTCAAGAGATGCCATGAATCTGACCTTTGCTTTCGAGAGAATGCTACAGCATTGGGGAATCGACAAGACGAGGGTTCATGTGGTGTTGCGAGACAATGCGAAGAACGTGATTAAAGCAATGAAAGACGCTAACTTGCCAAGCTTGCCCTGCATGGCACACACGCTGCAGCTGGCAGTGAACGAGTGTCTGCTGTCCCAACGCAGCATCATGGACACGGTGAAAACGGAGAAAAACTGTTGGACATTTTAAACACTCGCCACTGGCCTCCTCGCGTCTGTATGATATTCAAGCAGTGCTCGGTCAACAAAGGAAATGCGTGCAATAAGATGTCATTACTAGATGGAATAGCACCTTCTATATGCTGCAGTCATTGACTGAGCAGAAATGTGCCCTAGGGGCATTCGCTGCAGACTACGACCTACCAGCCAAGTGCGAATCAGTGGGGGTTAATTAAGAACGTGCTCACTCTCCTCGCTCCTTTGGAAGAGCTTACAAAGGAGATAAGTTCATTGACTGCATCAGCCTCAGACATCATTCCATCAAAGAACAGCTGATACAGACCATGGAGGGGGCTCGGCAAAATCAACCTTGTTGGAGGCAGTTCAGAGAGGGTTTGGTGACATTGAAAAGGAGCCCCTTTACACGTTGGCCACAGTTCTTGACCCAAGGTTAGTTGGTAATGTAGGCCTATGTATATGTATTTAAACAAACAACTCATACTCAACAATTATTTCTTGAATCTTTCTATTGTGCAAAAGGTATAAAAACCGCTACTTCTCAAGAGAACTGAAAGATCAAGTGATACAGGTGCTTCAGACTGCACTGCAGAGGGAGTTCAGATGCACACCAGGGGAACCTACTGAAGAATCCATAGCCTCTGAACCTGACCCAGAGGAAGCATCTACTGCCAAAAAGCCATGCAGCATACTGTTTTCACTTCATGATGAAATCCTGAAGGAAAATACTGAGGTGGAACAACATCTGGCCAGCCCCTTGTCTGTACAGACTGTTTCCCTGCTGTAGCTCAGCTTGTCCGTGCTTACCTCTGTGCGCCATGCACAAGTGTTGATAGTGAACGCTTATTTAGCTTGGCTGGACATGGGGTAGATGAGAGAAGAAACAGATTATCTGGTGACAAGGTGGAAATGCTTCTGTTTTCAAAGAAAAACTTGCCATTAATGCACAAGTAATTTCAATAGTCAAGTGTGTGTTCACTGAAATATAATAACACTCTTATATTCTTTTTTATTTAATTTCCCCCTCTATTTATTTTTGTTTATTTGTTAGTTGTATATTCTTGCTAGTGTTGCACCTGTTTTCATTAAAAAATACCCTACAAATACACATCTGCCACATATGATAGAATGGCTGCCATTAAGTATGACTGAAAATTATTTTTGTGTTCTTTGTGACTGAATGTAAAAAGAAGAAAAGGGTTGTTCCATAAGACTTACGTTTTCAGATCTAAATATGAAAGTCTTTCATAGCAATATATCCAAATATATGAGTGGAAATTTGTTTTTGTGCCAGATATCGGATGTGAAAAGAAGAAAATGTTTGTGTTTGTGTGAATTTCCCATTTCAGGAATTAATATGTGAAGTAAGATTTGTACAAAGAACAATATGTCTTTGTGTTTGTTTTCAACCTTTGAGGTGTCTAAAGTTTATTATTGAAAATCTGGCAGAATGTTCTATTAAAGAAGAAGACAAAAAGAAAAAAGTCTTTCTGTGTGCGGTAAAGCAGTTTGAAAAAATGAAATCGGAATCAGCCAAAATCGGTATCGGCAGGTCACATTCCATGAAAAATCGGAACATTGGAATCAGCCCAGAAAATGGCAATCGGTGCATCTCTATTTAGCTTGTTTTTCCACTGTCCAATGGTTGCTTTTTAATCTACTAATTCTCTAAAATGACAGATAAATACTGTACATTTGCAGACATTTATCTTTAATTGAATGAACCTAGTTTGTTTTTATACGCTATAATGTTGTTACTGTAAATGGGAAAAATAGTATTTTAACGTGAAATTACTGTAGATAGATTTGGCTCTTTCCTAAAATAAATAATGTATACCATGAAATTACAGAGATTAATTTGAAAGGTATCTTATTTTAATGTTTTTTGACATATGTATGTTATTTTACAGCATAATGGGAAGTTATCAACTATAATATACTGTATTTTAATTGATTTTGACTGTAGCTGCTCTGTATTTTTACGGATATTGTATGTAGTTCTGTGACACGGTTATTTGATGTAATTTTACGGTATTCGTTTGGAAACTTTGCAGCCAGTGCTTTTACCGTTTTTTTACCGTTTTTTTTTTTTACAGTGTACAGTAGTTTGGCTGCCTAGGCCAGTGGTTGTCAAACTTTTTCAAACCAAGGCACCCTGAACAGACCCCTATTTGAGCAGATTTGTCACAAACAATCCCCTCGGATAAGGTGACTTGACTAATCATTAAATATTCATAATCACACACTTTCATTCTGGTTCATATGGATGGGAAAATAGTCTAACTAAATAACTACCTTTTTTGCTGGGGGCCCTCAAGAACCCCCAGTACCCACTTTGTGAAACACTGGTTTACCACATATATACTGTATATAACTAGGGACATGATGTCATTCTTCAACTTTTTTTCTAAATTAAATTAATGACATGCTCTGTGTTAAGTAGTAGAGGTGTTGGTAACCAGGCTATATATAACCCCTCTTGAAAGAAAGCAAATACTATTATTTGCCAATGTCCTTACATTATCCAGAAGAACAAGAAACATTTTGCTTTGGAATCTAATTCATATCTAAAGTTTGACAATAACAAAATTCTGCTGCCTTGAACTTGTCAGTTATGCCAAGTCTTTTTTTTCTCCATCTAGACTTATTTATCTTTTTTCAATCAGAAAATTTTGGAGCATATACTTTTTATCCCCAACTTGAAAAGAAGAGATTTATCAAGCAACAAACAGCAAACCATTTAATGCTATTTTATGCACAAAATGAAGTCTAATAAAAGTGAAAATGGTACCCTCTCTTTGGACATTTTAGTAAAAGTTAGAGTGAAACTAATGAATTCACCCATGTAGTTCTTACAACATGGACCAGAACATGTACTCCCTGTTCGATGACAGATTATGCAAATGCTTGGATGACTAGAGAAGTGGAAAGAAAAAATGTTTTCTCCCATCCGTTATCTCCAGCTGTCAAGTCTCAGACACTCAACATCTGGTTTATGTTTCTGTAGCTGGGAAACCCAAGAGCTTTACTTCCCGTAACATTGTGAGACAAGAGGTTTATGTAAGAAAATAATTTATCACTATGTGCTTTAATTATTGTTATTAAAAAATAGTATTTATTTTGAATTTTTTTGAGGATGAAAATTGGCTTATGCAAGTCCAAAACTTACTGGAAGCCCTGGCAATTACAGGCAGGGAGGGCTTATAAAACTGCTACCAGCTCAGACCCAACTCTCAGAGTCAGATTCAACTGCCTGCAGTTTATCATCAGCTTACTGCAGGAATAGTCAACTGCCTTTGCATACAGGCAAACACTGAGACTGCAAAGTTATATGCTTCAATATCTGCAGAAGCGACATCAGCATATGTGGTGAGTCAGATTTATAATCTTTTGTCTTTAAAATTAAATGTTGGATAAATTTTAAAAATGCATGATGATCAAAACTGCAAAATGACCCATAGTTACTTTATACTTTTTCATTTCTTTATCAATCAATTATTCAATTAAACACTTCATTAATCCCACTCGGCCCAATTGATTTAGAACAGTTTGGTCAGACAGTAAAAACATAGACAATAATAGAACAACACACAAGCCCACATGTACCACATGGAGCAAAAGAGAAGGCTGATGGTGCGTGAGTGGTTAAAAAAGAGAGAATGCATATACATGCAGACCTTAGCAGTGCATGAATAAATGCCTAAATATATGCTGTATTAAACACATTTAAAAGTCTAATAGTGTAAGGAATTAAAATTTTTAAAGGCAGATAGATCCCTCTGCTTGACGCCAATAATCTCAGAGCAGATATTTACAGAGTTGTTCAGGCTCTCTGTTCCTCATTGTGAGGCTGTAAAACCAGCAGATAAAGGAACAAAGTAATGAAGCTTTCAGTAAAAGATTGATGAAAACAACAGAGAATAACAGGGCTGACAGAAAATTGGTTTAATCTCCAGAGAAGGCAAATTTTCATAATAGCCTATAGGGGAGACCGGGTAAGGTTGTAACACTCTTTGCTTCAGCACCTGTAACAGTGAATTTTTTGAGCTACTGCTCTCAAATTTTTATGCGAAATACCCACGTGTTTATTACGAATGGAACCTATTCAAAACCCTGCAACAATATCACAGACCTTGTGTGTTAATGTAGAATACATAGTGCTCCTTTGTTACAACCTACCCCACTACTGGGGTGGGCGGTAACACATGCTGGGGAGAGTTGTAACACTTAGACAAATGAAGCAAAAACAGATACCGCACCATAGAATATGCTTGAATACAGCTGTATTGGAAAAAACAAGAACAATCCAGAACAATGTCTGTCTGTCCCTATGACTGTCCATAGTTCAAACACACTCTCTGTTTAACTCAGGAGGCGGTGTGTGTGTGTGTGGGGGGGGGGGTAGTCTTGCTATAGTTGTGTGGCTCAACCCTTGACAAAAAACCTTTTTTTTTTAGGACGATTTTCTTTGTGTGGACATTTTGCCTATTCTAAACAGATGAGCTTCTTTAGTTGTAATAATACATCTGTATAAGTTTCACAAAGTGTACAGTAAGAGAACCAAACAGGCGCGGAGCCAGTGACTCATTACAGAAGGGGCGGGGACATCTAGTGGGCCCTTATATAAGGGGCGTCGTTTCAGCTAAAGCCAAGGTCTGGCAATATGACATCATGTCACAGAGCTACTGGTGATGGAGTTTAAAAAATATGAACTAATATAACATTCTTCCTCTGTTCTTGTTCTTCCCCCTTGAGCGCACCCGACTTGTGTTTCTTCATTTTAAAACCGCTAACTAGCTTACACTTACTCAAAGATCACTGAAAGTAAACAAACATGCGCGCGCACCTGCTGCGCACATCAATGTCAAATAGAAACACACGCAGACATATAGAGATTTTTAATCTTGGTCAGATCTGCACTTTAAATATATATAAAGTGCAAACTCTGGCTGTGAGGATAAATGTGTAAAAGTAACCTATATATATCCTATTAGTTTACTTTTACACATTTATCCTCACAGCCAGAGTCCGACTTTACTTTTTTTTTTTTTTTTGGTCGTCCGTCTGGCGGTGGGCCCCTTTGCAATCGTGGGCCTGGGGCGGCCGCCCCTTCTGCTCCCTCGCCGGCTCCGCCATTGGAACCAAATCATTTGAGTCTGCTAACATGGGTCAGTGAACCGGGTCAGACGAATCATCCGATTCAGTAGTGTTTCCGGTGAGTCCGCTGTCTCGAGTCAGTGATCCGGTTCACCCAAATCAGCCGATCCAGTAGTTTTTCCGGTGAGTCCACTGTCTTGAGTCAGTGAACCGGTTCACCCAAATCAGCCGATCCAGTAGTGTTTCCGGTGAGTTCGCTGTCTCCCCTTGTGTACTTAGCAGCAGCCAACCAGAGGACTCATTAATCGATCTCGGACTCGTGATTCAGAACCAAGGTTCGAATCATTAACCTGGGTGATTCAGGAACCGACCAGCTCTAACTTAGACCCAATTATGAAGACTGCGAGAAACACGAAGTGGAAATAAAAGCCAAAAATCATGAAGAGCTGGAGAAAAACGTCCACATCATGGAGGTAAGAAACATTTCGTGTTTTATTGAACTAAATTAGGCTTTCTGTGTGTGTGGGGAAACGGATACGTCTTAATGAGCGGCCCGTTTGCCCTCCAGCCAGTTAAGCTAATTTACTGAATGCAGTGTCAGTCTCTGTTTTATTACGCTGTTAACGTTATATGATCGGTGTCAAATGTTTAAAGGTTTCATTTAAACTTGTATTTTCGGTTAGTTTGTGGCAATAGAAGTAAGTACGAAAGTAACACGGGACAAATGTAACACGCGCTAAATTACATCACCACGTTCAGCAAGCAATATTCCCCAGACCAGAGAAAAATCTTGTAAATACGTCACACTTCCACTAAGTTATTGCCGGAAAACTGTTTTTGAGACCGAAAAGTAAATTCATCCGAGCGGTTTTTGATTTAAAGATTGTGATTATCATTTCATGTGTCATATTTGTAATGGTATGACAGGTCATTTAGTTTTTTAACACCTCCTGAAGTTTCAAATGTCGGAGTTTTACGATTTAGGAGAAAACCTGGCGTAAATGTTGGAAGTCACTGTCCCCCCTCTGCTAATGCGGCCGTTCAGTAAGGGTTAATCCACGAGTAGGTGTGTATTAAACGTCCCAGACCTAAATGCGGCTCAGGTACACCTGCACTCCTGTGCAATGGTTGATTTTTAACACTGTTGTGCCATAAATCTGACCTTCATGGCATATCTATGTTAAGTATTGTTGGCAGTGTCATTGAGGAGCAGGTAAGCCTTATAATGGCAGGGCAAACCCTGCTCCCAAGAGCTGTTGTACTGAGTTGCAATAGACTGTACAGGTGTACCTGATGAAGTGGGCATTGAATGTGTCATCCTATAGTTGTTTGTTGATGTGTAACTTTGCTTTGTTGATGTTGATTCACTTTTGTAATTTACTTTATAGATGATGGACAGAAAAAAATGAGGAGGAGCAAAAGGAACTGGTATGTATTCCATTTGACTTTTTTACCCTTTGGATGTGGGATATAGCAAATAGTTCACTTGTAAATTAATATTGGATAGATTTTATTTTATTATTATTGTATACATCCTATCTTGGTTGTATTTATTTGTTAAATTTGCTGTAAGTCAGTTTGTCCAGGACACAACATGAGCACTTGTCCTTTTCCAGTGAACTTGTCTCCTTTGACATGTTAAGGTGATTTTCAGGCTATATTTGAAATTTATATATGTGTATCTGTAATGTAATGTCACCCAGTAGTAAATGCAGTCAAGCAATGGAGAGCAACAGCGTGTAAATCTCCTGAATTCAACTTTTTAATCCCTCAAGTTTTTAAAAAGTTGATTCTGAACCCTCTTCAGGAGAGTCAGAGTAGAATCCAGTTTGAGTCAGCATTTATATCTACCCAGCACACAGCAGGCCTTCCAGCAAAGTGCAGCTCTGTCCACACTGCTCACAGATACTCACCACATCTCCCCTATAATTTAACATATCACCCAACCCTAGTTGTAACCTCTTGTTGCATGTTGTTATAATGAGAGAAGCAACATGTAAGCATCAATTTTGGTTCTGTCCCATTCTCCTTGATATGGAAATTAGTCATTGGTTCTGATGCTTTAAACAAATCTTATGATCTTTGAGCTCTATGAAGTCTGAAAGACAGTGACATTTTTGATTTGAGTAAATCTTTGGCTATCAATTTTGATTGGTGGTGAGGCTATTGAGAGCACAGTTTTATAGTATAGTACAGGGGCTAGCAACCTTCAACATTAAAAGAGCCATTTGGGTGTGGTTCCCACCAAATAAAACCCACCCGGAGCCACAAAACCTACCTTAGCTTACCGGGGGTTGAGAGCTCAAAATAATTCAACAGCCTGTCAGCAACAGGTGACGCAAACAGGTAGGGCACATGTTTCGATCGACAAAATATTTAAAAAATGTTTTATTTTGATGTTGCAAGATCACCTAAATCTCTAGAATCATAACTATTACATTGAAAAAAAATAACTAAATAGAATAAAATTTATTTAAATGAAATAGCTATTATTTATTCACATTATTTTCTCAAAGCCACAGGGAGCCACGGCAGAGGGATGAAAGAGCTGCAGGTTGCCGACCCCTGGTATCGTATAAGAGACATCATCTTTTTTTCTTGGTAAACTTGAATTGCACATGTTAATATAATCCCTCAAGAATTGACTTGAAAATTTCCAGTTTATTCTGAAAAACATGTATTTTAAGTAATTGATTTTGAGCATGTGCAGTATTTCTAAAATTGTTAATAGATATTAAATGATGATCTGCTGTTTCTGCAGCTTCTTCCTTAAATTTCTTCCAAATTTGGTCCTCAAGTCAATTTGTGATTTTTGATTCATTCAAGGTTTGGTTACATATTCTACATTTGAAACGGTTCAATTTTTATCTGGTCATTTCTTTCAGTGGGACTATTGCCATGGAAGATTCTCTGTCAGAATCCAGTCTCGATGATGTAGAAAGTGGTTATATAAGTAAGAGATTTAAATTATACCAAAGTCATATTTGCAATTTGGGTATTGAAAATTAGGTATGTTTGTTGACTCTTTATTAACAGAATATTGTGTTAATTTGTGTTCTATCAAAACAGTTCCTCCATCTTCCAAAGTGGGAGCTGAATCAGCTCTAGACACAGATGGTATGAAATTAGTTGGGCTGACACCAACAATTTTTATTTTTGATTAATCTGCTGATTATTTTCTTCGTTTGGTATTAGTGTGTCTGTCAGTATGATGAAATAAAGGAGGATGAGACATTCAGACTCAAATTACTGCAACATAGAACGTTTTAATTCGACACACTTTCCTATCCAGGTTTGTGAACACGGTCATCTATCATAGAAAATGTGAAATGGAGTTATTTGAACTGGGGTTTTTTTTTTGTTGTTGTTGGGTTTGTTTTTTTTTTAGTTTTGTTGTTTGTGAATGGTTGTTTAATCAAATATTAAATACATGTATAATAATGAGAATTTCATTGCCTTTATATATTATATGTATATGTATATATGTAATTTCTGTTTCAGGTATGAATCCACAATTTCTCTACCAAAGAGGAGGCCATCGCATAAGCTCAGAGTTCCGAAAAATGACAGTGGCAACGGTACTATAAAAATGTACAGCAGCAAAGGGCTATAAAAGAACTGGTACACTGCAGTCGTGATTGATAAGATGTGAATAACCAAGTCTACAGTTCCACATCTCAAAAGTTAACAGTTTTAATCATTTTCATTTTATGTGGGTTTTGCTTTCCTTTTCAAAATAAGATATAATTGATAAGGTTAGTAGCATCTGGATCTGTGTGAAGTGACTGTTTAAAAGTTCAAGAAAGTTTATGATCCAGCTCTCCAGTAGTTTTTCAGCGTGAACTTACAGCAGCCAGATCTATATGAAGCTAGTATCCAAGCTCTCCAGTAACGTGGTAATGCTGTGGTAAGGTGGACTTAAACCTCTGCTGCTCGTTATATGCCACTAAAATAAAGTAGATCAGGCATTATTTATGCGCTAAGTCTTTTAATAAGTCTTATAACATTAGTTAATACTTGCATGGGTTGGAAAATCCTGGAAAATATTAATCTTATTTATAATAAATGGGGTCAAGTGGGCAGAGAAGTTGGATACATAATAGAGTGGATGTAACTAATGTTACTGGTATTAAGTGTTAAAGTGACATGAGAGTCAGAATTGGAAATTTTATTCCCCAGATGGAAATTCTGCTGTTTGGTAGTTTATCTTGTAATAGTTTAGGAGTCTGATGGCTGTGGGAAAGAATGATTTTCTGTATCTTTCTGTCCTGCATCATAGATGGATTTATCGTCCACTGCTGTGGTTTTTCTGATCCACTAGTTATGAACTTGATAGTCTGAGTATTTTAAGATGGTGTCTTCCCTCCTCTGTGTGTATCTCTTCCCCACAGCCTCCAGTGAGTCTACTCTGGTTCCAATCACAGAAAAAACCACTATCATTTCCTTTGAAATGAAATAGGTTTAGGCAGCACGAAAGCATGATCGTTAGCACTGTGAGTGTAAGTGGTTGTTGGTCTCTGTCTGTGTCTGTGTGTTGGCTCTTTAATGGACTGGTGTCCAGGGTGTACCTCGCCCTCACCCAGTGTGAGCTGGGATTGGCTCCAGCACCACTGCGACCCGGAAACGAATAAGCGGTTGAAGATGAATGAATGAATGAAGTAGGTTTATTTTGAACATTGAAAAATAAAATAAAACAAGAACAAACTCCACATTTTATTCTGTCCAACGTACAGTGAAATCATACATTATAAATAAATTGGTGTTTTAAAGGGGGTAGGAAGGCGTTTGTCACTTATGAAGTCCACCCCTCGTCTTTGAAGTGTTCAGTAGGAGGCAGGGTTTGTTTTTGTTTTTTTGGACTCCAGTCACTGCAGGCTTTATTAGGTCCCTTTCTGTTGCTGAAACACACCACAATAGCAGTATCTGACTATTTAAAAAGGACGTCCAGATGCGAGTGCGCACATTTGAATGTGTAGATGACAGCATCATCCAATCCAATGTGTTCTTTGGATCAAGTGTCCAAGCCTTGGACACACAGGATCTGGACCAGCTGTCTTCAGGATACAGTCTCCCAAGTCCTGCTTCACCCCTATTACAGTGATAAACGGTGGAGGAGCCCCAGATTGCGGAGAGATGTAGTTGCAACAGTGGAGATGCACACAGGTGGAGCAGAAGAAGTAGCAGCAGTTGAGGTAGAGGGATGTTGGGTTAATGCGGCTTCAGTGTCATATCTGTGAAAGAACTGGTTGAAATCCTGTGCTCTTTCTACACCACCCATCAATACTGTCTTTTTGCTCTAGCCATTGATGGCCTTGATGCCTTTCCACACCTCACAAATGTTTGTGCTGTAAATTCATTTCTATTTTCTTTCTAAATTTCACCTTTGCATTTATTTATATCCTCATCTCATGCTGCACCTGTTTGAGTCGTTCTTTCTCTACATCTCTAAAAGCCTCCTTTTTCTGGTTGAGGACTGCTTTGATGTTGCTTGTGATCCACGGTTTGTTATTTGAGAACAGCGTACAGTCTTTGTATGTATGACAGTGTCTCTACAGAAGTTGATGTACTCAATAAGACAATTAACCTGACTGTCGATGCCCAAGCTCTTCCCATCAGTTTCCAGCAGCACATTACAATGGAAGATTTAGTTATTTTCTCCCCTCCACAGTAGATCAAAATTGTCTTCAAATGAAATGCATTACTGAAACAGCCCCAAAGCTGCACTTACTGTAGTAACTTAGTACTTACCAGAGCTACAAAAATTAATGTAATATGAAATCAACTACTGTTTTAATAATTGAGTTATCATTGTAGTAATTTGTTGTGCAAACAAAACTGGTTCCAGCTTCTTAAATATGAAAATTGTATGCTTTTCATACTTGAAATTTATCTGGAAATGTCTTGGTATTGGATTGCTGGTAATACAAAATCAAATGTAATTTATTTATATTGCGCCAAATCGGTAGAGGGATGGAGAGAGAACAAGAGCAGGAGAAGAGAAAATGCCATAGGAAAGGCAAACAAAACATACAGATGTAAACAGTGAATGCAACCTGGTAACATTAAATGTGCAGTAGTAAATAATAGCAGCAGGGGGAAATAGGGTTTTTAGCAGAAGAAGTAACAATGGGAAGTGAGTAGTAGTGTGTAATGATAGCTAAAGGTAACTCTTTCATTAGCAGGTACTGAGCAAGAACATGGAGCAGAGATGATTCAGCACCTGTAGGACGGGGACAGGAAGACAGAGGACAGGAAGGATCAAAACAGACTACTGGAAGAGGCAAAGTTAGAGACATGTAATGATGTAATGTACATGCATGGGGGAGAGAGAGATTGAGAGTGAGAGACAGAGTGAGGGAGGAAGAGAGGTGCTCAGTGCCCCTGCAGCAGTCTTGGCACATAGTATCATAACTTAAAAAAAATTGCAATTAAACCTTCAATTTTTATATGCAGGCTTTGTCATAAAGGAAGGTTTTAAGCCTGATCTTGAAAGCTGCAACAGAGTTTGCCCCCCCAGACCGATACTGGGAGTTGGTTCCATAGAAGAGGAGCCTGAGATCTGAAAGATCTGCCTCCTGATTTACTCTGGAGACTCTAGGAACAATAAGTAAACCTACATCCAGAGAGTGAAGTGACTTCCTGGGACAAGAATGAACTATGAGCTCTCTGAGATATGATGGAGCTTGGTCATTAAGAGCTTTATATGTTAGGAGAAGGATTTTATATTACGAATTTTACTGGGAGCCAATGAAGAGAAGCTAGCACAGGAGAAATGTGATCTCTTTCTAGTTCCTTTTAATATTCGTGCAGCAGTGTTCTGAATAAACTGAAGGCTTTCCAGAGACTTATTTGGACATCCTGATAGTAATGAATTACAGCAGTCCAGTCTAGAGGTAACAAACGCATGCACTAGTTATTCTGCATCCTCTTGCAGATCTTGCAATATTGCGTAGGTGAAAGAAAGCCATCCCAGAGACTTGTTTTATGTGAGGGACACAGGACATATCCTGGCTAAAAATGACTCCAAAATCAACAGTGGAGCTAGAGGCTCAGTTATTTTGTCCAGAGTAGTAGGATAATTAGATAATGCTTCCCTTAGGTGCTTAGGGCCAAGTACAATGACTTCATTTTTGTCTGAGTACAGACGTAAAAAGTTATAAGTCTTCCAGGTCTTTATGTCTGTAAAGTCTGATTAGCTGATTAGTTTCATTCAGCTTCATTGACAAGTATAATGAGTTTCATCTGCGTAACAGTGAAATTGGTGCTGTGCTTCTGGATAATATTGCCTAAAGGAAACACATATAGGGTGAAAAGGATTGGTCCAAGGACAGAACCCTGTGGAATTCCATGATTAGCTTAGGTGTGTGAAGAAGAGTCATTGTTATGAACAAATTGATATCTGTCTGATAAATATGATTTGAACCAGCTTAGTGCAGCTCCATTTATCCCAATTTCATGTTTCAGCCTCTGTAATAGAATATTATAGTCAGTGGTGTCAAAACAGCACTAACAGGACAAGAGTGGACGCCAATCTGTTGTCTGAAACCATTAGAATGTAGTTGGTAACTTTTAGCAGTGCTGTGTCTGTGCTATGATTTACTCTATAACCTGACTGAAACTCTTCAAACAAGCCATTCCTAGATGTTCACGTAAGTGGCTTGCAAAGGAAATGTATAAGACATATTGCACTAGCTCATCTAAATCAGAGCACGAAATATACAAAACATCCCAAACTCAAAATAAACCTGCAAGCTAGCAATGCTGTTTTCTGTCCAGCGTTTCACAGTTTGAACTGTCCTTCTTTGACTATTTCGCAACTGTAGTCCGTCTTTATGTAAACATCTACAACTTCACTTTGTTTATAAAGTGTGAAACCTGAAAAGCAAGAACTAAGTGTTTGATGAAGATGAGATAAGATATTGAAAGCTGCTCTGTAGTGAAACTGCAGAGTTTTCAACTTCAGTACAGTAAATGGCAGCAATGGGTTAGTGTCTTTAGTGTCTGATCATGGTGCAGAAGTATTTTGTTAAAGTACCTTTGTAGGAATTATTATTGTTTGATTTTATCTTTTTTGAAATGCTGACATTTATCAACATATAATGAATTGTCATTTGTTGCTAAAAAACCAAACTAAATAATCGTTAACAGTCAAATAAGTTAAGGATTGTTAGGTTACCATAACCGTTGACTCTGCTCTGGTCATCAAATTATTTTCAGAAAACCACTTTGGATTCTCCTGATGGCTTCTTCTGGTCAACTGGTGCTGGTGCTCCAGCTTTTCAGCTGCATATCAGGCGGTTTGGCCTGTTTCTGTGAGAAATACACCTGGACTTCCTGGTCCGCCTGCACGGTCAGCTGTAACCATGGTACACAGCATAGAGAAAGGTGAGACAACACAGAGAAGTTGGCTTTTGAGGCCTGAATTAAGTGTTTGTCTTTTCATCTGATACATTTTGTTGTGAATGAATATTGAAACCAATTATGAAAAACTATAATCAGGAGAGATTTTCTTTTTTCTTTTCAGTTATTGTTAAAAAATCCCGGTCCTCTGTGTAAAATGTATTATCGTGCATACATTACCTTTTTATTTTTTTACAGACGCTTCACATTTGATGACTATTTCTGGAAGAGCAGCTGCCAGCAGTTGTGCAAGAAAAATGAGTGGAGAGCCTGTAATCCTCAGAGATGTCCAATCAACTGCGTGCTGACAGACTACGGGCCTTGGTCCGACTGCTCCTCCTGTGACAGGAAACAGGCAAGTAACCTAAAAAATTGCAGTAAAAAAAATAAATAAATAAAAAAAAAAACAATGGGACACTGTCTCAGTTATTCTACAGATTAATTTCCAGAAGTTGTGTTCACATTCACATTCACACACCCATTGGTTTGTGAAATGTCATTCTGATTCACCAGTTCATAATTAGACTGTCAACATCTTGGTTTTTGGAACCAGCAGAAACCATATTTGGTGGAGAGGCTGGATCTGACCTACTCTGTATATTATCCTTATAGGGTGGTACAGTCTGCTTTATGGTCTGTTTTCCCTCCAAATGGGAAAATCATTTAAAATGAACATCCTGTTGCATTGAGGACTTGAAACTAGAGACTGACACCATAAGCTCATTAGGAAAACTTTGACTGTGCTGCAGGATCATTTTGACATAGACTTCACTACCGTTTGATTCTTTTTGCACCTAGTGGATCAGTCATTAAATAGAATGCAGGTTGAGTTCAATGTCCACCTTAAATAGACTTTTATAGAGTCCGTGATCATGTGTTGTATTTTTCTTTGTGTTCACTCAGTGTTAATAGTGCTTTGTGGTCTAATTCATCATTGGTTCATTTTACCAAGGTCCAGTTGTGCATGTATTACAAAATTGGTTCTGTTTGTATAGGAGCTGCTTTTAATATAGGCTACATCCACTGAGCATTTTTTAGGAACAGTCCTCAGTGAGTGTTTACAGTGTTCATACATACATCATCTTCAGTGTCCAATTCAGTCCAGTCTCCAGCTCATCCAACTCCAAGGCTTTGAAGCCAGTGTGTTGGCTTGTATTATTTATATGTGCATAAAATGTAAAATGAAATATGAAACACATAAAGAAGCAGGGATATAAATACAGTGGTATATACAATCATTCTGTGTTTCAACAGTTTATGTGGTGTTTTGTTTCAAGAGCCCATTGAAGGAGGTCTGTGACTGAAATCTGTCACTGCGTCAGGGTTTTTAACTATATTGCCTCCCTGTCTTGCTGTTACCACCAGTTTCGAACCCGGTCTGTCCAAAGGCCATCCCAATTCGGCGGTTCACAGTGCAGCCCGGAGCTGACAGAAGAAAGGCCCTGTATCCCCACCAAAGAGTGCCAGCTACCACCTGTCGACTGCGGAGATAAGTTCAAATGTGACATAGGTAATTAGTAATTTTCTTTTCTTAGCCGTGTAGAATAACCACAAATGTGTCACACCAAAAAATCCATAAAATGTATGTTTTAAGTAAAAAAAAACTTATTGCATCTTACTGAGGGAATCTCTAAGCTCCACTAACACACAGACACACACACACAAACACACATACACATACACACAACTCAAATGAAATCAAATCATATTTATTTATATAGCGCCAAATCATAACAAAGTTACATCAAGGCACTTTACATATAGAGCAGGTCTAGACCAAACTCTTTATAACTTATTTAAAGAGACCCAACAGATCCCTCCATGAGCAAGGACTTGGCAACAGTGGCAAGGAAAAACTTCCTTTAAGAGGCAGAAACCTCAGGCAGAACCAGGCTAGGGGGGGCAGCCATTTGCCTCGAATGGTTGGGTTGAGAGAGAGAGAGAGAGAGAGAGTCGCGGGGAGAGGGGGATTGAGCAGAGTAGGGAGAGAATGAGAGCAGGAGGAGGGAACATATGATAATGGATAAAGTACATAGAAATCTGGGAGCAGCAGGTGTTGCAGGAACATGGGGTAGCAATGATTCATCACCTGCAGGATGAGGACAGGGAGAGAGAGGAGAGGAACTGGGAGAGACAGAGACTTCGGGGAAACATGGTTAGCTGTATTTCGGTGCATGCAAGGGGGAGGCATCGGGGGAGAGACAGAGAGGTGCTCAGTCCTTCCCCCAGCAGTCTAGGCCTATAGCAGCAGAGCTAAGGAGTAAGTGAGCTTTGACTTTGTAACTATAAGCTCTGTCATATAAAAAAGCTTTAAGCCTAGTCTTTAAAATTGCTAAAGAGTCTGCCCCCCGGACCGATACTGGAAGTTGGTTCCATAGAAGAGGAGCCTGATAACTGAAAGATCCCCCTCCCGATTTACTCTTGGAGACTCTAGGAACCACAAGTAAACCTCCATCTAGAGAGCGGAGTGGCCTCCTACACTCCCAGCCCTAATCTGTGCGTTCTCCTGCAGGGCGTTGCATCGACCAAGCACTGAGGTGCAACAGCCAGAATGACTGTGGAGATAACTCTGATGAGAGGGATTGCGTAAACCCATCATTTGTGTGTCCAGTAGACAGGAGACCGGCTCCTGGGGCCGACCTTGCAGGCAATGGGTAAGGCAATATTCAAAAGGTCACTGCGGGGTTTACAGCTTTCCTTTTAATGTTGGCTCACATTCCTCCCAGCTGTGCTCATATTCCACTCTGGCAACTGCTCTGCTGTCATGTTTCTCCTCCTGGAAAAACAGTCCATTAATCACAACATCTCACACTAGTTTCAGTGATTATGATCTTCTTGCTTTTATTTTCCTGCTGCAAAGGCAAAACAAACAAAAACATAGCCTGTCTATTTCAGATTTGACAGTAGTCATTAAAAAGTTAACATTAAATCGATGGCGATGTTCCCAACAAAACATTATTGACAGCAGTTGTGCAACTTCTTCTTGCATATTCACTCTTAAACACAGCCTGTGTATTGTTGGACGGTGTATTTGATTTTTCCTTGATTTGTGTTTGAAGGATTAATGTTCTGTCGGGGGAGCAGAGGGCTGCCGTGCTTGACAACACGTTTATGGGAGGATCCTGCATTATCAAGAGGCCTAAGGACACAAATCTCTACCATCGAGTCCCTTACAACTTCCAAAACTTTGACATTCAGGTGGGATTTTCATTCTCAAATGCTCGATTGTACAACACATCCACCAACAGCACACAAATTACCCAGCTCTCAAGCAGAAATCATCTACAGTGGAAATGTCCTGAACATGTCAGGAAACATGCATTTTTTTCTTTCTTTCTTTCTTTTTTGTGTGTGTCTGTTGTTGTTGTTGTTGTCGTCGTTGTAAACTTTGGGTACCCTATGTATTTTTTGGTTTTGCAGGTTGGAGACGTACAAGACTTTAGCACACGGCCCCAGGACCTACACACAGAATCCATCACAGTGAACACTCCCCGGTCGTCTAGCAGTGTCAGAACATCTGGAAATGTCTTCTTCCCAATCTTTTACTTTTCTTCAAGTTCTAGCAGGCAATCACAATCTTATAGTGATGCTTTTGACTCCTCAAAGAAAATGGTAAGTGACTCAAACAAGATACACAAAATACAAGTCTGTAGTGATATAGTGTTGTATAGTCAGTATCTGGTTTATTAGGAGGTTTTTCAATGTACAAAGAAAATGCTTTGGGTCAAAAAACATAATAATAAGAAAAAAACTGCAGACAATGATGAATTAGGAAACTATGGAAGGTGTCAAAGACCAAAGATTCCTCTTGTCCACCTGGACTTTTTGCTTATTTTAACCAGAAACGGGTCAGAAAATGTCCTGTCGGTAAGTGCTATTGCCCATTTTTCCAGAAAAACATGAAGCCTTCCACATCCGGCACTTTACCGTAATTCGAAAGAATGTATTAACGGTGAACAACGAAGGAACAGATTCTGTTATTTCCGGCAACAGCACCAGTGGAATTACCATAATGACCCTATATGGGCTGTGAAGCGCAGCTTCTCAGATATCAGAAACTGAACTTATGGTAATTGGAAGTGTGGCGGCCGTCGACTACACACTCGATTTAGAAGTGTTAAAATGTGTAAAGTGTTAAAAAGTGTAAAAATATTTGCAATAAGTGAAAAATATGATATTAAATATGAAGATATAAATATAATTTGTGAGACTTGTGGATGTTTCTTGTCAAAATCCATTCCCTAATCTAATGACTCTAACCTTAAAATAAGACGCTAAAATGTCCTCACAGTGAAGGTGTGAAACACGGTCCCCAGGACGACATTCAAGCGACTATACGCACACGAACACACATACACAAACAAGCGTATTTTCTTCAAGTGGTTGTCCTCTTTTCCATGTTTAGCTTGTTGAAGCACTCTTCCTCTTCATTCTTGTTGTTTTAATGAACTTCCTATTTTTCCCTCTGTAGGACTCCAAATTTTTTCGGGTGCATCAGGTTCTGCCTGTGAGCACATTCAGGGTGAAAGAGCCGGGGGATCTGGTTCTTTCTCTGCCGTTCCTCCAGTTCCTTCATGCTCTTCCCCTTCACTACAACTACGCTCTATACAGGGAAATCTTCCAGCGCTTTGGCACACATTACTACAGCTCAGGGAAGCTGGGAGGCCACTATGACCTGCTGTACCAGTACAACCGAGCAGAGCTCAAGAGTTCCGGTAAAATAACACAGCCTGGTAGACAAAGCTCAGAATGACACCAGTGAAACAGTGTTTGCTCTTCATTCACAATGCTACCTGACATAGTTAAGTAAAGTAACTGGAATAAATTACCATGTATTAGAAAAAGACCACTCGGATCATGCTGTTATGTTAGCTGGTAGCTCCTTTCTTCCTGTCTATGTTGTTCCACTCTCACACACACTCTCTGACAGGTTTAACAGAGAAGGAGAGCAACTCTTGCCTGCACGATGAGACCTTCTTCACTGTCATCTTATACACCGAGCACAGCAGTGTGACCCGGTGCAGAAACACCAAGATCACAGAGAAATATCGAGGTAACATCAAAACCATGCCAGGAAGCACATTATCTTAATATCTAACCTTAATGTTCATGGTGTACTGCCTGTAAAAAGACGACGGTCTCAATGGTCTTTCCGTCCTCTTGTCTTTGGTGCAGGCTCTTTCATTCAGGCATCAGAAAAGTCTTTCTCTATGGTGAGAGGAGGAAGACCCAGAGAGGCAGCGGCCCTGTCTTGGCAGAGGGGTGGTCCTGTTCCAGACAGAACAGTGTTCAGAGACTGGAAACTCTCTGTTCTTGACAACCCAGATGTAGTTGATTACAAGGTTAACTTTAAAGCTCCTTTCTCAGCCAGATGATCAAAAATACCCCCTGGAGAATATACATATATGTATATATAAGGGTTGTCAAATTAACGCGCTAATCCAGATAAATTCATTTGCAATGAAATTAACTCGTCTCAAAACCCCGGAAACCCCCCCATCTCTGGAGATGCGTATAGAGCAGTGTGCTGATGAAATTTTTGCAAGCAGAGGGTTTTTTTGTTTGTTTTTTGTAAACAAACTAATATCCACATTAATGTGGCCCTCTTATTCATCTTTTAGCCAGCTGCTGAAACAAACTCACTTGTTTACTTGTTTATTTTAGAGGAGACCTGACCACTTCTCATGTGCAATGTTAGCTGGTGTGGCGAGATATTTCTAAGTCAGCAGTGTCAGCTTTTCATGGACTCCTGGATCAGCTGACCGTTAGTGATGAAGGTACTGATTCTGTGGTATCGATATATCGATACTCACACGCAACTCATTTGAGCATCAATTACTCTAATAAAGTATCAATACTTATTAATAAATGTAAATTAAAAGCCCATGTGTCACTTCAGAATCTTTTATTGTAACTTATTCCTGGGTTTTGTGTCCTCTCCAAGGGACAGTCCTGCATACTAATGCTTGGCTTTGCTCTGTACTGCCAGCCGCCATCTTGGACAGCGATTTACAGCAACTCTGCTTGGACAAACTTCATTAGTGCACCGGGCGGGTGTTTTTTGACTTTTGTTTAGTTTTTTTTTTTTTTTTTTGCTCTTTTGGATTTTCAGAAATGTGAATTAAGTACAAATTTTTCAAATGAATTAATCTGGATTAACACGTTAATTTTGACAACCTAATATTTCTCTCTCTCTCTCTCTCTCTCTCTGTATATATATATATATATATATGTGTGTGTGTGTGTGTGTGTAAGTAAAGCTGACGCTCTGTTTATGTATCCAGCTGCAATCTATCATAGATCTGGTTCGAGGTATCCCCTGTGCTATCACAAAGAGGAGACACCTGAGGCGGGCACTCATGCAGTACCTGGAAGAATTTGATACCTGCAAGTGCGCTCCTTGTCCCAATAATGCCATCCCTATTCTCTCTGGCACAGAGTGCAAGTGTGCTTGCCAGAGTGGCACTTATGGTGCCAACTGTGAGATTCGGGCCCCTGACTACACTGCAGGTACAAATGCAGATTACAATGTTTTCTTACTGATTTTGCTTGGTTGAACTATGTAAAGTATTGTCTGGCCAAGTTCATGCTTTCAAAAAAATTTGAATTCACTCATTCTGAATGAATGATTGACCAAACTACAAGCACATGTTCTGACTTTTATTTTTAAATATATGAATAGATTTTAAAGTTGAAAAAAATAATACAGATCCGTCTCCTGCTTCATTTTAGCATGTGAAATAGTAAAGAAATGCCATATTGTGCCTCCCATACGCTTACAGGGATGTTCCTTTGTTTCCACTGGGGCTGAGATTTTCCATTTAAATTGAGGTGACAGAAAACTGTAACTTTAGTGGCCACCCATTGTTGGACTTTGTAGTGATTGCGGTCCTAAACCTAGCAAAGACCATTAAATCAAGAGATGTTCCTGAGCACAAACTGACGTGATACCAGATTAAAGGAAAACCAGGTGATTTTTCATGTTCACCCCAGCTTTCAATCACTTAACAGCATCTGTGTAGACAATCAACAGGACTTTTCTTATTCTAGGATCACGTGTAATTGGTCCACCTTTGGCTATTTGGCAATGTTGGTTCATTCACCTGTCTTTGCACTGGTAGAGAGGGAATCAACATCTAAAGAGCAGTGTGTTATTGGTCACTGCTAGATGAACCTTGTAATGTCAAAGACGTAATAACTTCTAGTAGAGTGTTGACATAGATATTTGACATTTACTTTGTAGATACACCCACAAGGATTTGGTTATGTTGACACTAGAAATGTGGTTTGGTGTTCCACAGATCATGTTGATGGTTACTGGAGCTGCTGGGGGCCGTGGAGTAGCTGTGGCGCCTCCATGAAAAGACATCGGACAAGGCGGTGTGATAACCCCTCCCCACTCCGAGGAGGCAAAGTCTGCGACGGTCCTGCCAGACAAGAGGATTCGTGCCACATCTCTATCTTTGAGAAGTAAGCCGAATTGCTTTCTTAAGAGAACTTTTTAATCCATGTTGACCATCTGAACTCCAAAGTCACATGACATTGAATAAAAGAGATCATAGTGTTAATTACGGTTCCAAATGTTGTTTATATTCTCTACCGCTAGTTGGAAAACATTGCACTACTTTGATTCTAGCCCAGAAATATCAGAGGATACATGCTCTGAACCTGCTCCCATGAATTGATGCTCAAACTATTCTGTCCATCATCCATCCGTCCGCAGGCCCGACTCTGTCCATTGTATTTGACTAAATTGAGTTAAATTGAGTTGTTCATTCATGATGAAGTTTTAAGTCTGTTATTTGCCAATTCTGATTCTGAGGGTGAAAATCTGCCCCGAGGTGATGACAATGGACAATCGGTCGTATAAAAACAGTGACAGTGATGGCGTGTACTTGCATTGTGGTAGTTTGGCCAAATCATACACCTGGATTTGGTGATATTTGTTCATCAATACAGATTAGACTTTTGCTCTCATCCTCCATGGATGGTTTGTGAGGTAGTCCAGGGACCAAGATGTTAGGAGAAGGTGATGATGTTGTCATCCACAACCATGCCAGGTTGGTAGGCAAATTGAAGAGGGTCCATAGATGGACTCACCGGGAAGCAGAGGTGCATCAGGACCAGCTTCTCCATAGTCTTCATCAGGTGGAATGTTAGTGCCTGTGCTCATTCCTCACCTGGAATTTTTTAGGGTCAAGTTGGAGCGGTCAGCTGTTTGCTGGGGTGTGTGGGTAGAATCTGAGTTGGCTGTTGGGAAAGAGGTAGAGCTGTCAGAGGGGGTAGGGCAGTGTGCTGAATGTGTTGACGAGGGGGGCTGAAGTAGAGTTAATTGAGATGGGGGAGGGAGCTGTGTCTGATGGAATCTTTTGAAGAATAGATTCAGGCCGTTCACCCAGTGTTGACCCCCCACAGCCTGGGAGTCTGGTTCTTTAGTTCTTTCTAAAATGGTTCTCCATCCTCTCCAGACTCCACTGACATTTTCTGGTTTCTTTAAATAATTTTATAAAGAGTTTGGTCTAGACCTGCTCTATATGTAAAGTGCCTTGATGTAACTTTGTTATGATTTGGCGCTCTATAAATAAATCTGATTTGATTTGATTTGATTTTCTGTTTCAGCTGATCCCCCAATCTCCCTCCTGTAGTTTATTCATGGTTATATGTTTTCATCTTTTCTCATGCTGTATTTATGGGATATTCTATATTGTGTATTTCTATTCTCTTACATGTGTAGTACTTTTATTACTCTTTTGGAAAGTACTTTGGTAAACTTCAGTTGTTTTTAAATGTGCTATTGACTTTGACTATATATATATATATATACACATATATATTATCATTTTTTATTTATTTATTTTTTTTACTTGTTGAAACACTCATACTAAGACTTGTAATTTTGGCATTATTTCTACACCAATATCTGTGAGTGCTTAGGCACTACTGCTGTTATTCCCTTTTTAACTTCTTCTGAATTCCTCTGAATTCCTTATGAGTGTGTTAGTTTGTATTATTAATGCTCTGGATCATATTTTCTTGTCCAGAAAAGAGAGTTGTGAAAACGATGATGACTTCACTATGGGCTGGAAGGACGAGCTGCCTCCTGGTGTAGAGGGCTGTCTGAGGCCACAGAGGCCTGCCAACAGCTTCCTCAGGGTAAAAATTTAACCACTTGGCTGCAATTAGTAATAGAGAGGCATAAAATATGTAAGCCACAAAGGCTGAAATGAATTTATTATATACACTCATTACTGTCACTAAAGAAAATGCATACATGTAAAGCTTAGCATAATAAAAGCAAAAATATTCATTAGCAACATTCTTATTATCTAACCGGCATGTCAACATAAAATAAGGTGTGTATACATCCATACATACATATACTCATTTTTATGTATATGAATATACACTGCTCAAAAAAAAATAAAGGGAACACTAAAATAACACATCCTAGATCTGAATGAATTAAATATTCTTATTAAATACTTTGTTCTTTACATAGTTGAATGTGCTGAAACAAAATCACACAAAAATTATCAATGGAAATCAAATTTATTAACCCATGGAGGTCTGGATTTGGAGTCACACTCAAAATTAAAGTGGAAAAACACACTACAGGCTGATCCAACTTTGATGTAATGTCCTTAAAACAAGTCAAAATGAGGCTCAGTAGTGTGTGTGGCCTCCACGTGCCCGTATGACCTCCCTACAACGCCTGGGCATGCTCCTGATGAGGTGGAGGATGGTCTCCTGAGGGATCTCCTCCCAGACCTGGACTAAAGCATCCGCCACCTCCTGGACAGTCTGTGGTGCAACATGTCGTTGGTGGATGGAGCGAGACATGATGTCCCAGATGTGCTCAATTGGATTCAGGTCTGGGGAACGGGCAGGCCAGTCCATAGCATCAATGCCTTCGTCTTGCAGGAACTGCTGACACATTCCAGCCGCATGAGGTCTAGCATTGTCTTGCATTAGGAGGAACCCAGGGCCAACCGCACCAGCATATGGTCTCACAATGGGTCTGAGGATCTCATCTCGGTACCTAATGGCAGTCAGGCTACCTCTGGCGAGCACATGGAGGGCTGTGCGGCCCCCCAAAGAAATCCCACCCCACACCATTACTGACCCACTGCCAAACCGGTCATGCTGGAGGATGTTGCAGGCAGCAGAACGTTCTCCACGGCGTCTCCAGACTCTGTCACGTTTGTCACATGTGCTCAGTGTGAACCTGCTTTCGTCTGTGAAGAGCACAGGGTACCAGCTAATCTTGGTGTTCTCTGGCAAATGCCAAACATCCTGCACGATGCTGGGCTGTAAGCACAACCCCCACCTGTGGATGTCAGGCCCTCATACCACCCTCATGGAGTCTGTTTCTGACCATTTGAGCAGACACATGCAGATTTGTTGCCTGCTGGAGGTCATTTTGCAGGGCTCTGGCAGTGCTCCTCCTGATCCTCCTTGCACAAAGGCAGAGGTAGCGGTCATGCTGCTGGGTTGTTGCCCTCCTACAGCCTCCTCCACGTCTCCTGATGTACTGGCCTGTCTCCTGGTAGCGCCTCCATGCTCTGGACACTACGCTGACAGACACAGCAAACCTTTTTGCCACAGCTCGCATTGATGTGCCATCCTGGATGAGCTGCACTACCTGAACCACTTGTGTGGGTTGTAGACTCCGTCTCATGCCACCACTAAAGTGAAAGCACCGCCACCATTCAAGAGTGACCAAAACATCAGCCAGAAAGCATAAGAACTGAGAAGTGGTCTGTGGTCACCACCTGCAGAACCACTCCTTTATTGGGGGTGTCTTGCTAATTGCCTATAATTTCCATCTGTTGTCTATTCCATTTGCACAACAGCATGTGAAATTGATTGTCAATCAGTGTTGCTTCCTAAGTGGACAGTTTGATTTCACAGAAATGTGACTGACTTGGAGTTACATTATGTTGTTTAAGTGTTCCTTTTATTTTTTTGAGCAGTGTATATTCATGTTTCACTGGGAGAATTCAAGCTCTGCTGTCAACTATCTGACAAACACACACACACACACACACACGTGTGTTTCCACAGCGTGGCGGCATAGTGGTTAGCGCTGTTGCCCCACAATAAGAAGGTCGCGGGTTCCCGGCCTGGGGCCTTTCTGGTGGAGTTTGCATGTTTCCTCCAGGTACTCTGGTTTCCTCCCACCGTCCAAAGACATCATTTTTGGGTTAATTGGTGACTCTAAATTGTCTTAAGGTGTGAGCGGTTGTTTGTCTCTGTCTGTCTGCCCTGTGATGGACTGGCGGCCTGTCCAGGGTGTACCCCACCCTCACCCAGCGTGAGCCGGGATTGGCTCCAGCACCCCTGCGACCCTGAAACGGAGTGTGGTTGAAGATGAAATGAATGAATGAACTACCAGTTTGGACATACTTTCCTATTCATTTGAATGAGAAAGTGTGTCCAAATTTGTGACTGGTAGTGTGTGTATGTGTATGTGTGTGTGTGTTTTGAACCTCTTATAAGTAACATAGTAATAGTAGTTATATAAGCGTCTCTGTTTATATATTTATAAATACATAAAAAAAAAATTTAAATGTTGAAATGAACTTGCGTTCAGATCGTAAATAAAAACAGAGGAAAATAAAAGTATAATATAATATTTTTTTAAGTTAGCAGCAAGTTTGCCAAATAATTCACTTTCATTTATTCTGTCTTTAAAGAATCAAAGAGTTACATCACATTTTCTCATCCATTTATTTATGTGTCTGTCTGACAATGTCCAATGTTTGTTTGTCTAACGATGTCATCTGATGCTATCTGCTATCTCATGTTGGGTCATCACACTAGATTGATACCTAGAGGGTTTATCTTCAGAGCCTTTCTAACTTTTCTTGTTTTGTATTATTTTCCCCTCCTGACAGAAAGCGAAGCAGTATTACAGCTTTGGTGAGGATGAGGAGTTTGAATGCTTTACTGGATTTGAGCTGGAGGGTTTTCAATACATCAACTGTCTTCCTGGCGGAACCTGGAGTCAGCCAAGTGGAGGTTGCATCAGTAAGTTTGTTCTCATGAGGACACTGAACAATAACCTGAACTGGAGTAGAGCCTAGTAATAGACTAGTTAGTCATGGTTATGGTAACGTGTTGTTAAGATGCTGAGGTTAACTCATATCATCTGTATATAAGGTTAAAATCTGTCTTCCTGTCCTTCTAGAAAAGCTTTGCCTTGCCCCTGAAATTCCTGATGGGATGTTGCTCTCCCCTGAGAAAAATGAGTACAAAGTGGGGGACTCAGTGAGTCTGAAGTGTGAAGATACCAGCCTAAAGCCACAGCCAGAAAGTGTTTTCACATGCAGTGACAGTCTCAGCTGGGAGCCTCCATTACCTACTGACTTACGCTGCACTAATGGTACAGTAGATGACTCATTTTGAGCTCCTATGTGAAAGAAACATGCACATCCAATACTTTTAATGCAGATCTATGATACAGGGCCTGACGTTATAGATGAGTAGTCAGCCTAAACTTTGGGCTCGTCATAGTAAGCTTTGAAACACTTCACATTATAGAAACTGCCATTTCACTGACTTCCAACAAAATCCAACTGATGAAATTATGAAATATCAAAATACATATTTATGATCTGATGATTTAAAAATATCCAGTGTACCTCTCTTATCTGTTTTCTCACATCCTCTGTGTTTGTAGAGGAACCGTTTGTTCCTGACCCTCAGTGTGGTCCAGGAGAGAAACGACAGGGTTCTCAATGTGCCTGTATCCCACGGGGGGACTGTGGGTATGTTTATTTGTCAGGGTTTTTTTTATGCCCCTTTCTCATATCTCTTCGTGCTTTCTTTTTCATTCTATGATTAAGTAATTCAAAATATAAAGTAAATGAAGCACTCTACAGCTTTTTTTTTCATAAAATCAGAGTACATACTATGAATGTATTGTATGTATACTGAGTTTTTGAAATGACATTGAATAAGATGTATAGTAATAAGTGCTCACTGACCTGTTTGTGTGTTTCTGTGAGCAGTATACATCAAGAAAATCTATGTGTCCTCAACACAAATGTCGGCGCCAGAGTGCAGATGTCTCTGTGCTCCTTCCATGCTGGTCGTTGCCATGGTGATCCGCTGATCTTCATCAGTGAGGAGGGATGCAGAGCGGGTGACGACTGGCAACAGGAGTGGGCCAAGTTTAGAGCGGAGATGTCGTCTAAGAGTTCTGTGCAGGTGCCCTGTGGTCTTGACACCTGTTTTGAATGGGAAACTTGCTCCGGTGAGTTTGACATGAAATGGCTCCTTCAGTTTGCTGTCTGATGTGCTTGAGCTTCTTAGGAGATCCTCTTTCATTATTCCTTGACAATCTTGATCTCAGTTTGTAACTTCTGCTGCTATTCTCATGTTTTATGATGACATTGTGCTGAACAATCTTGATTTTCTTCTTCTCTCCATAGCATCTAAGAAGTGCCAGTGCAAGACAGCTCAAAGCTGCCGCAGAGGTGAAGGGCAGCTTTTCTGTGTGAAGACAGTCAGGAACCAGAGGATTCTCACTCTGGATCTTTGCTCCATGGCTGCTTTCAAGTGTGCCCGCTATGACCTTGAGATTATCAATGAAGGAGCTTGTGCGTCCAGATGATTCCTTTTCTGTGCTACTACACTCCACCTCTGAAAAAATCATGTGTCCCACTACTGATGGGAAAATTCAGAGTAAATGTACGTTTTGAAATGCACGTGACTTCACTAAAGTCCAAAAATACTGTGTATCCACACTGTGCATTGGAACCACAAATGTACACATTATAGATTTATAGTACTCTTTCCACCATATTACTCTTTAAACTCTCACATTATATTTACAAGAGCACCCTATTCTGGCAAGCAGGCATACCAAGGTCAACACAACCACAAGCACACGCAATGAAGGAAAGGATGCCAAGTCACAAAGCTGGGAATCAACAGGTTGTTAAGGATGCTCTGACAATGTGGGCTGCCTGTTTAATTAAAGTTATCAAAATTCTTTTTTAAAAAAGAAATTGTGTCATTCAATTGTTACCAAATTGTATGACTGGACATGATGTTTCATACCAACACCTAATATTAGCAAAATCGGGGTCATATCTTGAGGACATGCAATATTTGGTGTCGTTTTAGCACAAGCAACCATTAAATAATACACTAATGTTGAATTTTCACCAAAGTTGGTATGATTGTAGTGAACAACAAACAGCACAGGTGTAACATAGCCAGGGATGTTGGATTTACAGTAAATGTGCTGTGGATAATCCGAAGCACATGGTCGACCAGGTTTCAGTGTCCCCTGAACAAAGAACAGAGATTAAAGGAAACATTTAAAAATCCAGCCAATACCAAAACACATGAAACTCAAAAAATTCAAAATTGCTACAATGGAGGTGCTCTAAGCACAGCTGAGATTGCTGGGCTTGGTTTTAAGGGGAAATCCAATATTTCTTATGACAGAAAATTTCTGTACAATCATGTCATTTTTAATTGCCTATAAATAGTAAAAAAAACAAACTAACCCCCCCCCAAAAAGAACAATTTTCCCTCTTTGGAGGATCCATAAAGGGTTATCTTATCTGAGCCTCTTTAATCAGTCGCTCAGAATATTTAGTCTGTTTAATGTTCTTTATGTGTGATGAAATAAACTTCAAAACAATCTTTGTCACTTATTCTGTTATTCGCCCTCTCTTACAGTGTGAATCTATTACTCCACCTCACAATCTGGGCATTTTCACTTCACCTCAGACTATTTGACATCATATGCTGGCAGTTTTTCACTGGTGAGTGCAAAAAAAAAAAAAAAAAAAAAAAGAATTCAACAGAAGATCAAATATTCACTTTAATCTTGAAAGATGGAGACCAAAAGAGTGAGAGAGTCTCAACATGAAGAAGTCACACAAGAGCTTTTATGGGGTTACACAGAGCAGGCACATTCTACACTTCACTTTGTCCCTATATTACTATCAAACAGGCACACAGACACACCCTGCCGGGAGCTGACGTCACACTATCCCAGAATGGAACATAATTCACTGCTCCTCCATTTTGGCAGTAAAGGAAGTTTTCGGCGGTGTTAGGCTCTCTGAAACCGTCATCGTGGTTGACAGTTGTTGTGCACCAGGGTGCACAAATAGCCGTGCTAAAAACAAAGTTAAATCATTTTACCGCATCCCTAAAGATCCAGAGAGAAGAAATAATTGGTTCAGCGCGATAAAAAAACAAACCCCGGAATAGGACAAAACAGACCGAAAGATGGGACCCCCCAGGCAATGGATTTCGCCTGCGCAGTGACCACTTCACATCAGGTAAATTACGTTAGCTAACGTTACAGATTACAACGCTTGCAAACGCTAGTATCTTGCTTATCTAACAGGCTATAATTACGATTTTTTAAATCAGTTTAATACTACATAGCAAGTTGAATTAGCTGGCCTAACAAAGTCCGACGTTTGCTAAGCTAGCTAGCTAATAACCTCGATTGTGTTGTTGTTGGTTACTAAATTGCTGTAGCATATTCTACTTGTAGGGGAAAAGAGTGACAATCCGCTGTCGCTGGACTTCATTCCTTCCATCTTCCATTACCTGACATCTCCGGAGAAGAGCAGAAGAATGAGCTGAATTAAAGATTCCAGCATTTACTCGTGGAAAGAAACAATTAGATCCAGTTGACTTGGAGAACACCAGATGCCTAGCCTCTCTTAGGATACATATTGAAAGAGTAATTGGAGTTCTTCGTCAAAAGTACACAGTCTTGCAAATCACTGTCCCCACAGAAAATGATGTGACCTACCTTAACAAAATTGTGAGCGTATGTTGTGCCATTACAAATGTGTCTGAATCTGTGGTACTCCTTCAGTGATGTAAATAAAGAGATGTAACTGGCTACAGATGGGCATAAACTGAACTGAAAATAAAACATTTTTAGTCACACTTTTGTTGCTTTTGAAGGGAAACATGTTTCACAGGCCCTAAAAATCAAATTGCTATGAGAATGCTGCAGATGTGACCTGGGCTCGCCATCCTGATCACAAGTTCACATTCTGTTTTATCTCCACAGATCAAGCTGAACATCCACCAATTTAAACTGATTTCCACCTGACCAGATATTTGTTGAGCTAATCCCAACCTCTTATATGTGGCGGGTTTGATATGACTAACCCATCTTTCATTGCGCTGATTGTTTGCAGGTCTGGCATTTTGGTCTGCACTTGATAACAGCCCTGGAAATCAATGATATTCAGATACTTACTGAATACCAATGATAGCGAGAGAACAACACTAGTTAAAAATAGTTTATTCATTAAAATAGATTACAGTATCAGCTACAAATGACTCATTTAGCAGTCTCGCCACTGATGTTTTTATTTTTTGGGAAATTGATTACTTTTCTGCAGCTGGGACATATCCACTGTTTAGGAATTTAGCATTAGCATTAGCATCACCCTGGTGGGTGCTACACATTGGTTGTGATTAGGTGTGTACCCCTTCTCCCCCTCCCACGGCGCTTTGAGCATATTTTAGATTGAAAAGCACTCTATAAATGCAATATATTATTATTATTATTGTCAGAAAACGGTACATAAGCTACCCAACGTTAGCCTAACTGGCTAATTGTTACACTGCCCATTAGCTTTGTTTGGACGCTAACCCTTCCAGTGAGGATACAGCATTCTTTAGCAGGTAGTTTCCACAGCTGAAGGGTCGTTACAAAGCCAGACTGTGTCCATTTGTAGCCCTCTAGACTTTTGCATGCCCTTAGGGAGTCCCCTGTGTAAGACAAGGGGAAGTTTGTTTGTCTTTTTGGGGTTTTTTTTGGACAAGGGAAAGTTGATCCAATAGTTACATATGTCCGGATACTGCAGGTCTGGGACGTCCTTTTCGGCGGAGATACTAGTAAAAAGCAGCCCGGGGACATCATACGGGTCGGTAATACTTAATCTGTTTAGTTTTTTTATGAAAAGAGTTAAAGTGAGAGGGGAATTAAGAAGACTTAAAATCTGCAGCGCCGGCACTAACCATGTATTGTTCCATTTACTGCCAAAATGGCGGCGCAAGCAAAAGAAGTCACGTGACGTCCGGAGCTACATCGCACCATTGTTATTCTGCACGTTTCTTCTTGTTCCTCTCCCGTCACTTTCGATTCATCACTTGTCCTGGTGTTTTGAGCTCAGTATTTTCTCTAGCAGATTCGCATGTTTGGCGGCGAAAACTGCGAAAAAGTGGCCAAAAAAATAAATGGGTGTCTATTACGTGTGTGTAATTGTGTGTAGTTCGACTCAACAATGCTGAGTTAGAGCGGTGCGTGTGTAGAAAATTATCTGAAAAAATATTATAAATTGTCCTCACAGGCAATTAATTTGATCTGGCCACACAATTTTTTCCAAAGGAGTAGAGATTCTTGTCGTGTTTCAGACAACATGTGTCTACTTTAACAGTGAGCCTGAACGAATTTGATGTCCGCCATCTATTTCTCCAATCCAATACAATTTCTCAGGAAAAAAGCAGAACTGTCTGTTTTTTTACATTGCTGTCTCGTCCACATTTTCAGCTCTACAAACTCCAAAAACCCCAAACTGCTTCAGGAACTTGTTGTAGTGGTCACCGTCTGGTCAGTTCTCTGATAGGAGTTACAGTTTTGTCAGAAATCGACCCAGTTTGAGGGCTTCACCGTTTTTCACATCTCTGAACAAGGAGGAGGAAGAACTTCACCATCATCATCTCCAGAGTAAACACAGCCTGATGAAGAGTCTGCAGGAAAAAGACCAGATGGAGACCTCCATGAAGATCAGGCGGGAAGAACTGGAGCGTAGAATTGCTAAAAAGAAAAAGAAGTGGTACCAAAAACTTTTCTGAGCCCAGCTCCAGAACTCCACCACCAGCATCCAGAAGAACAGTAAAAACATCTATTCATGTAAACCTGTGAGGACCAGCTGGAGCAATCTCTGAACCCTGAAGCATCAGAGATGGCCTTGGTTCCTGAAGTATTTCCTGGTTTGAAGCTTCAGCTGCCCCTCAAGGGATACGAACACACCCAACCATCAGTGGAGAGGAATTCTCTTCTCTTCCTTGAATTTCATCTCGTGAGCTTTCTTCAAATGATCTTCTGCCTTTTTTGGGGTTCATGGGGAGTTCTTCCTTTTCTCTCCTCTCCTCTCCTCTTCTCTTTGAGCAATAAAACAAACAGACAAAAAATAAAATAAAATAAAATAAAAAACCAAAACAAAACAAAACAATGCCATGTTTGATTTGTTGTAGATCTGAATGTTAAATTGGACCACAATAACAAACATTTAGTTTGATGCATAAATCACACACACACATTAAGTGTCATACACAAACAGACACAGACACACAGACAATGATGCACGCATAAACACAGACACACACAATGTTGTTCACTTTGTTCATACATGACTGGAACAGAGGTGACACACAGATATGCACGCAAACATGTATAGAAAAATACTTTGCTGTCCCACAGTAGTGTATGAACATTTCCCCCCATCCGGCAAAAGCCCCCTGAGGCAAAATAGAGTCCAAATTGACTGTGCTTTGTATCAGTATTTTCATGGAGAGCACAGGAATGAAGTTTGATGTTGAAAATCCTTCTAGAGTGGTAAATAAACAGCTGTAAATTCTGAGATTGGCTATGTAGAGATAAAAAAAATTCAATAGCTGCTGCTTTAAATATGTAAAAAAACAAAACAAAAAAACCCAAACACCTTTTTGATGGATAAAAAAAACGACATAGAACGCATGATTTTGTTTTGGTGGTTTTAGTACAATGCTAGCATTTATCCATTCATCTGCTGTAGCCATAGCCTCAGAGAAAATCACCATTTATGATCTAAGTCCCAAACTTGCTGGAAACCCTGGAGATAACGGTGGGGGAGGGCTAATGATTCTGCTACCAGCTCAGACGCAACTCTCAGAGTCAGATTCAACTGCCTGCAGTTTATCATCAGCTTACTGCAGGGATAGTCAACTGCCTTTGCATACAGGCAAACACTGAGACTGCAAAGTTATATGCTTCAATATCTGCAGAAGCGACATCAGCATATGTGGTGAGTCAGATTTATAATCTTTTGTCTTTAAAATTAAATGTTGGATAAATTTTAAAAATGCATCACGATCAAAACTGCAAAATGACCCATAGTTACTTTATACTTTTTCATTTCTTTATCAATTATTCAAACACTTCATTAATCCCAGTCGGTTTAGAACAGTTTGGTCAGAGTGATAAAAAAAAACAAAACAAAAAAAACAACAGAGAATGCATATACATGCAGACCTTAGAAGTGCACGAATAAATGGATAAATGCCTAAATATATGCTGTATTAAACATATTTAAAAGTCTAATAGTGTAAGGAATGAAAAAAAAGCAACGGTTGGTTTTTAAAGGCAGTAAAATAAAAGCAATAATGAATCCTTTGGGAGAGCAGGAGCAGGCATAGGCAATGTGTTTGCTTCTTCATGCAGGATTTGTTGGCAGCTAAAGGCAGATACAATCATGTGAAAAAATTAGGACACCCCATTAAATAGTCAGCTCTTTATTAAGAAATGTTGACATACCAATGTCCAATCTTGTTTTTATTTATTTCTGGAAGAGAAAGTGATTTAATTGCAATTAAAAAATCTAAAATTAACATTGTTTTCCTCAATCAAAAGATATGAACAAAAATTAGCATTTTAATGGAGGAAAAAGTTAGGACACCCTACCCCCTAATAACTAGTGTTGCCCCCTTTGGCTGAAATAACTTCAGTGAGACGCTTCTTGTAGCCATCTACCAGTCTCTGATGTCAATCTGATGAAAGTTTCCCCCACTCCTTAACACAGAATTCTTTCAGCTTTGAGATGCTTGAGGGGTTTCTTGCATGTACAGCCTGTTTCAAGTCACCCTACAGCCTCTCAATGGGATTAAGATCTAGGCTTTGATCTAGCCATTCCAGGACTCTCCACTTCTTAGCTTTTAGCCAGTCCTTGGTGATTTTACTGGTATGTTTTGGGTCATTGTCATGTTGCAAGGTCCAGTTCCGCTTCAGCTTTATTTTTTATTTTTTTAAACAGATGGTTTCACATGTTCCTCAAGCACCCTCTGATACACAGTAGAATTCATGGTGGATTCTATGATGGTGAGCGGGCCATGTCCTGCTGCAGCAAAGCATTCCCAAACCATGACACTTCCACCTCCATGCTTTACAGTTGGTATGAGGTTCTTTTCTTGGAATGCTGTATTTGGTTTACACCAAACATGTGTTCTGTTCTGGTGTCCAAATCATTCAATTTTAGACTCATTTGTCCAAAGAACATTATTCCAGAAGTCATGGTCTTTGTCTACGTTCTCTCTGGCAAACTTCAGTCTGGCCTTAATGTTTTTGTTAGAGAGCAAAGGTTTCCTCCTTGCACACCTCCCATGAAAGTCAAAATTGTGTAGTCTCTTTCTGATAGTAGAGTCATGCACTTTCACATCGACAGTAGCAAGAGCCTGCTGTAGGTCCTGTGAATACATTTTAGGATTTTTAATGACTTCTTTTAGCATCTTGCAGTCTGCTCTGGGGGTGAACTTGCTTGGACGGCCAGACCTGGGCATAGTGGCAGTTGTTTTTAACGTCCTCCACTTGTAAACAATTTTCCGGATGGTGGACTGGCTGATTTCAAATTCTTTTGAGATCTTTTTAAATCCCTTACCAGACTCATAAGCAGCCACAACCTTCTTTCTGGGGGCCTCAGACAGCTATTTGGATCTCACCATGGTGCTCACTCCCACTTCAGCAGTCAGGGGCACACCAAACTATAGTTTGGTTTAATTTATAATGTATAAGTATAATTATATATTATATTATATCATTATGATTTATAATTAATTTATAAATGTCTGAGGTTTAAATAGGGCAAGCCTCCTTCAAAATGCTGGGTAACAATGTTCTGATCATGTGCACCAGATGTGATACACCTGCGTTTGATTTTAACCATTTTAAGTAGGAAAATAGCTGGGGTTGTCCTAATTTATTCCTCACCAGAAATTGCATTCTTTTTAAATTTAATTTTACAGAAAGTTTTAAAAACGCTTTTCTTAATTTTAATTGTTTAGTTATATTACTTGGATCCCTCAGTATTGTTAAAATTGATATTAAACATCCATATGTCCAGATATGTACAAAAAATATACAGGCTTTCATAGGGTGTCCTAATTTTTTCACACGACTGTATATCCCTCTGCTTGACACCAATAATCTCAGAGCAGATATTTACAGTGTTGTTCAGGCTTTCAGTTTTTCATTTTGAGGCTGTAAAACCAGCAAATAAAGGAACAAAGTAATGAAGCTTTCGATAAAACATTGATAAAAAGAAAAACAAAACAGAAAATAAAAGGCCTGACGGAAAACAGATTTAGTCTCCTGAGAAGGTGAATTTTCACAATAACCTATACTATATTCTGTATTAAAATCAAACTTGAGGTTTTCATAGAAAATGTGCTAAGTGCTTATGTGAGGAAACCTTTTCAACCTTTTCTTTATGAATTATGGACCCCCTGGCAGAAGTTTGCATCTTAAATCAACTATAATTTTTGAGGTTTTTGAAACATTTAAGTCTAAGAAGTTGTTGCACCAATAAAATGGAATCTGAAAGAGCTTTGCTATGATCAGAAGCTGCACCTTGGAAAAGGGACAAAAAACTGCATGGCTGCCCTCCTGAGAACTTCTGCAAACAGCTGCACACAAAACAAAAAGAATGGATGAGAGGACATATGGGTCAGAGAAGTGACTGTGCTCCCTCCCAGTTATACAATTTAAAATTCACAAAACAAGCTGGTGGGGCAAATTGAAATAACAATACTGCTTCCGAATACGAGATGAGGTTCCATTGTTTTAAATGCAGAGGAGAAGTCGAAGACAAAAGTCAGTGGGGGTGGGGGGCGACAAAGAGCCACAGGGGGTTGCGAACCCCATAGGGAGGCGCCGAAGAGCTGGGGGGGGGCTCTTGATGTTAAGGGTTACAGTAATACAATAATAATAACGTGTCAAAATGTAATTCATTTATGTGTTAAAAATGAACAGCTAAATTTTAAGGTTATGTCAAAAGCCTGTTTGTTTATTCAAAAAGAAATGAGTCAGGGCCTCCTCCTGAAAGCCGATGAATCCAATCATCTGTCAGAGTTTTCAGTCGACTGAAATCCTTTTCTTTGTTTCTTTTTTTTTCTGTCAGTCAGGGTGCATTACAATGAGAGGATAAACCCGATGTTTCCCGGTGCACGGACGTGTATTTGGGTTGGGTGCTCCTGTAAGGAGCTCAAACTTTAGCACACAGTAGCAACAGTGGCGAGGTTAGCCATTTTTGGGGGGGCCTCAAGCCCATCCAAAACTTGCCTTAGCTCATCCTATCGTTTAGTCCTCAAATCATATATAATTTTTTTTGCAAACCGGTTTTGTTTGGAGATGGGGAAAATGGTAAAAGGTTCAATCGCGCCTGTACAATCAAGCACAACCTGAATGCACCTCTTGTCTCTGATTGGTGAGTGGGCGCCTCCTGTTTTAAAAAACATGCAGCCTGAAGGCACTAAACGTGGGTCCACCTTAGAGGCAGGGTAGATAACCTGCGATGCAGCTGTCAGAACCACAAGAATGCAGCAGTGTGTTGGAACACAATGTAATGCTTCATTTTAGGAGCTTGACATAATCTGTCAGATATCTATTAAACGGCAGTTGGCCACAAGACGATTTTATCAATCCCTCTTCTTAAATTTAAATTGGCTTGTAGTGATGTGTATCATGATAAACTAGGTCGCTAAGAGCTAGTGCTAGCTATTCAATTGCAAAGAGTTAAATTGTTGCCTAGCGGCAAGATATTCAGATGTGAAATGTCACTGTGTGAAGCTGAGTAGTACAACGACAAAATATTTCCTAGATGAATACATGTTAATGAGTTTACATTTATTTATTTGTTGTTAGTTGTTATACTGTATTACTTTGTCTTTTTGGTGGACAGTACAAAGAGGGTGAGATGAGGATAGAGAGAGAACAAGATGAAACAGGTATAAACATTAACAGGTATTCAAGAAGGCCATAATGGCCACATTAATTGCATTTGCTCATATTTATTTATTAACTGCTCTGTTATGCTTTTATGAAAAATCTTAGCCTTTTCTAAGAAATGTAAAAACTGGATTAAATTCAGTAGCCTCATAATTCCTTGTCAAGAGCGGATGTCAGCTGCTTCCTGGGGGCTGAGAGCCCCCCCAAAGGTCAGATCCTAGAATCACCCCTGAGTAGCAACGTTTTCTATCAGCCGTCATCAGCAGTCCACACTCTGCTATTAGCGAGCAGTTATCTATCTGATGGTTTCTCCGGCTGATGTAACAAGTTGACCTAGACAGAAGTCCGATGAGATGGCTTTATCGAGCTATAACCATAGCTTGACTTAACTGTGCATGTAAACTTACTGACTGTTTGAACCTCAGGGAGAAGCTACTGGTGGTCAGCTGCTTTGTGTTGATGGCTGCTGTACGTTTACATGTACAGTTAAGTCAAGCTATGAGTGAAAGCCAGGGATGCCCTTTCATGTTACACAATCATTACACATATGATGAGATGGATGCCCAACTTGTACTGTATATAACTTGTCCTGTGAGTGTGTGTGTGTGTGTAGCCAGCCTGTCCATCGACAGTTTTTTTCTTCAGGTGAGAAAGTAAGGTCAAAATGATGTGACTTTAATGCCCCAAGTAGGTTAGACCAGATTCTATGAACAAGCGAAAATGAGAGCCGTATGTATGTTGTATCAAATTATTTATGTTGGCAGTGATTGCTGCTTTTAGTTGTTTCTATTAAACGGGACAATTGAGAATGCATCTGCCACTGTTGGATGCAATTGTTTTTTCACAAATAAGCCAATAGAAAATGACCACCTTATCTACTGTAAAGATGTTTACAATGACTGTAACACACCTTCTTGGGTTTTTTTGTATTGTTCTAGTCACGTATTGTTTCCCTTATGCCAAAAAGTGTCTTTAACAAATGTGTGAATAATAGTACAAAATTATGTGAACATGTACAGGTTTTATTATTCGGTGCTCTGCACCCCTAAAGCTCTGATCCTACAATCGCCACTTCTCTAAGTGCTTATAAATACAGTTCAAAATGAAAAGCTTCTTCAACTCTTCTTCCTGACTAATAAGCACATGGCAGTGGATCAAGCTTCTGTACATGTGACAAGATGTAACAACAACAGATTTTAACTTTTCTCTTAAAAATTTTCATTATCAAAGAAGTGATGGCATCCAGTGTAAAATCACTGAGTTGCCTGAGATTTTAGGTTTTAGGCATTGGAATAAATGTAGATGATTTCCAGTAGCGGGTATTGACCGCTGTCAAGTGACATCTGAAAAATGTGATGGACACCGCTGAACTAGTTGGCAAAGTGACATAAAGTACAGACGCAAATATTATCAGGGCTGGAAGCCTTCCTTGAGTTTCCATGATAAAGACAAGACTTGATACATTCTTTATCCATAAAAATATAGCAGTTAGTCAAAGAGAGTGAATTTCTTCAGAAAAGTTGTGCTTCTCAAAGTTGGAATAAAACACGTTAAAACTTTCATGTAAATCTGTATCATTTATTCAATATTGGTCAGTTTCCAAACCCTGCCACTATCTTTACAAGGACATGGATTTAATGTCCCTCCAAGAACTAAGTGTTATATGAAGAAGCTAAGATATGTAGTATAGTGAAACTGCAGAATTTTGAACTTCAGTACAGTAAATGGTAGCAATGGGTTAGTGTCTTTAGTGTCTGATCATGGTGCAGAAGTATTTTGTTAAAGTACCTTTGTAGGAATTATCATTGTTTGATTTTATCTTTTTTGAAATGCTGACATTTTATTTATCAACATATAATGAATTGTCATTTGTTGCTAAAAAACCAAACTAAATAATCGTTAACAGTCAAATAAGTTAAGGATTGTTAGGTTACCATAACTGTTGACTCTGCTCTGGTCATCAAATTATTTTCAGAAAACCACTTTGGATTCTCCTGATGGCTTCTTCTGGTCAACTGGTGCTGGTGCTCCAGCTTTTCAGCTGCATATCAGGCGGTTTGGCCTGTTTCTGTCAGAAATACACCTGGACTTCCTGGTCCGCCTGCACGGTCAGCTGTAACCATGGTACACAGCATAGAGAAAGGTGAGACAACACAGAGAAGTTGGCTTTTGAGGCCTGAATTAAGTGTTTGTCTTTTCATCTGATACATTTTGTTGTAAATGAATATTGAAACCAATTATGAAAAGCTATAATCATGAGAGATTTTCTTTTTTCTTTTCAGTTATTGTTAAAAAATCCCGGTCCTCTGTGTAAAATGTATTATCGTGCATACATTACCTTTTTTATTTTTTTTACAGACGCTTCACATTTGATAACTATTTCTGGAAGAGCAGCTGCTGGTACTTGTGCAAGAAAAATGAGTGGAGAGCCTGTAATCCTCAGAGATGTCCAATCAACTGCGTGCTGACAGACTACGGGCCTTGGTCCGACTGCTCCTCCTGTGACAGGAAACAGGCAAGTAACCTAAAAAATTGCAGTAAAAAAAAAAATAAATAAATAAAAAACAATGGGACACTGTCTCAGTTATTCTACAGATTAATTTCCAGAAGTTGTGTTCACATTCACATTCACACACCCATTGGTTTGTGAAATGTCATTCTGATTCACCAGTTCATAATTAGACTGTCAACATCTTGGTTTTTGGAACCAGCAGAAACCATATTTGGTGGAGAGGCTGGATCTGACCTACTCTGTATATTATCCTTATAGGGTGGTACAGTCTGCTTTATGGTCTGTTTTCCCTCCAAATGGGAAAATCATTTAAAATGAACATCCTGTTGCATTGAGGACTTGAAACTAGAGACTGACACCATAAGCTCATTAGGAAAACTTTGACTGTGCTGCAGGATCATTTTGACATAGACTTCACTACCGTTTGATTCTTTTTGCACCTAGTGGATCAGTCATTACATAGAATGCAGGTTGAGTTCTACGTCCACCTTAAATAGACTTTTATAGCGTCCGTGATCATGTGTTGTATTTTTCTTTGTGTTCACTCAGTGTTAATAGTGCTTTGTGGTCTAATTCATCATTGGTCCATTTTACCAAGGTCCAGTTGTGCATGTATTACAAAATTGGTTCTGTTTGTATAGGAGCTGCTTTTAATATAGGCTACATCCACTGAGCATTTTTTAGGAACAGTCCTCAGTGAGTGTTTACAGTGTTCATACATACATCATCTTCAGTGTCCAATTCAGTCCAGTCTCCAGCTCATCCAGCTCCAAGGCTTTGAAGCCAGTGTGTTGGCTTGTATTATTTATATGTGCATAAAATGTAAAATGAAATATGAAACACATAAAGAAGCAGGGATATAAATACAGTGGTATATACAATCATTCTGTGTTTCAACAGTTTATGTGGTGTTTTGTTTCAAGAGCCCATTGAAGGAGGTCTGTGACTGAAATCTGTCACTGCGTCAGGGTTTTTGACTATATTGCCTCCCTGTCTTGCTGTTACCACCAGTTTCGAACCCGGTCTGTCCAAAGGCCATCCCAATTCGGCGGTTCACAGTGCAGCCCGGAGCTGACAGAAGAAAGGCCCTGTATCCCCACCAAAGAGTGCCAGCTACCACCTGTCGACTGCGGAGATAAGTTCAAATGTGACATAGGTAATTAGTAATTTTCTTTTCTTAGCTGTGTAGAATAACCACAAATGTGTCACACCAAAAAATCCATAAAATTTATGTTTTAAGTAAAAAAAAACTTATTGCATCTTACTGAGGGAATCTCTAAGCTCCACTAACACACAGACACACACACACAAACACACATACACATACACACAACTCAAATGAAATCAAATCATATTTATTTATATAGCGCCAAATCATAACAAAGTTACATCAAGGCACTTTACATATAGAGCAGGTCTAGACCAAACTCTTTATAACTTATTTAAAGAGACCCAACAGATCCCTCCATGAGCAAGGACTTGGCAACAGTGGCAAGGAAAAACTTCCTTTAAGAGGCAGAAACCTCAGGCAGAACCAGGCTAGGGGGGGCAGCCATTTGCCTCGAATGGTTGGGTTGAGAGAGAGAGAGAGAGAGAGAGTCGCAGGGAGGGGGGATTGAGCAGAGTAGGGAGAGAATGAGAGCAGGAGGAGGGAACATATGATAATGGATGAAGTACATAGAAATCTGGGAGCAGCAGGTGTTGCAGGAACATGGGGTAGCAATGATTCATCACCTGCAGGATGAGGACAGGGAGAGAGAGGAGAGGAACTGGGAGAGACAGAGACTTCGGGGAAACATGGTTAGCTGTATTTCGGTGCATGCAAGGGGGAGGCATCGGGGGAGAGACAGAGAGGTGCTCAGTCCTTCCCCCAGCAGTCTAGGCCTATAGCAGCAGAGCTAAGGAGTAAGTGAGCTTTGACTTTGTAACTATAAGCTCTGTCATATAAAAAAGCTTTAAGCCTAGTCTTTAAAATTGCTAAAGAGTCTGCCCCCCGGACCGATACTGGAAGTTGGTTCCATAGAAGAGGAGCCTGATAACTGAAAGATCCCCCTCCCGATTTACTCTTGGAGACTCTAGGAACCACAAGTAAACCTCCATCTAGAGAGCGGAGTGGCCTCCTACACTCCCAGCCCTAATCTGTGCGTTCTCCTGCAGGGCGTTGCATCGACCAAGCACTGAGGTGCAACAGCCAGAATGACTGTGGAGATAACTCTGATGAGAGGGATTGCGTAAACCCATCATTTGTGTGTCCAGTAGACAGGAGACCGGCTCCTGGGGCCGACCTTGCAGGCAATGGGTAAGGCAATATTCAAAAGGTCACTGCGGGGTTTACAGCTTTCCTTTTAATGTTGGCTCACATTCCTCCCAGCTGTGCTCATATTCCACTCTGGCAACTGCTCTGCTGTCATGTTTCTCCTCCTGGAAAAACAGTCCATTAATCACAACATCTCACACTAGTTTCAGTGATTGTGATCTTCTTGCTTTTATTTTCCTGCTGCAAAGGCAAAACAAACAAAAACATAGCCTGTCTATTTCAGATTTGACAGTAGTCATTAAAAAGTTAACATTAAATCGATGTCGATGTTCCCAACAAAACATTATTGACAGCAGTTGTGCAACTTCTTCTTGCATATTCACTCTTAAACACAGCCTGTGTATTGTTGGACGGTGTATTTGATTTTTCCTTGATTTGTGTTTGAAGGATTAATGTTCTGTCGGGGGAGCAGAGGGCTGCCGTGCTTGACAACACGTTTATGGGAGGATCCTGCGTTATCAAGAGGCCTAAGGACACAAATCTCTACCATCGAGTCCCTTACAACTTCCAAAACTTTGACATTCAGGTGGGATTTTCATTCTCAAATGCTCGATTGTACAACACATCCACCAACAGCACACAAATTACCCAGCTCTCAAGCAGAAATCATCTACAGTGGAAATGTCCTGAACATGTCAGGAAACATGCATTTTTTTCTTTCTTTCTTTCTTTTTTGTGTGTGTCTGTTGTTGTTGTTGTTGTCGTCGTTGTAAACTTTGGGTACCCTATGTATTTTTTGGTTTTGCAGGTTGGAGACGTACAAGACTTTAGCACACGGCCCCAGGACCTACACACAGAATCCATCACAGTGAACACTCACCGGTCGTCTAGCAGTGTCAGAACATCTGGAAATGTCTTCTTCCCAATCTTTTACTTTTCTTCAAGTTCTAGCAGGCAATCACAATCTTATAGTGATGCTTTTGACTCCTCAAAGAAAATGGTAAGTGACTCAAACAAGATACACAAAATACAAGTCTGTAGTGATATAGTGTTGTATAGTCAGTATCTGGTTTATTAGGAGGTTTTTCAATGTACAAAGAAAATGCTTTGGGTCAAAAAACATAATAAGAAGAAAAAAACTGCAGACAATGATGAATTAGGAAACTATGGAAGGTGTCAAAGACCAAAGATTCCTCTTGTCCACCTGGACTTTTTGCTTATTTTAACCAGAAACGGGTCAGAAAATGTCCTGTCGGTAAGTGCTATTGCCCATTTTTCCAGAAAAAAGTGAAGCCTTCCACATCCGGCACTTTACCGTAATTCGAAAGAATGTATTAACGGTGAACAACGAAGGAACAGATTCTGTTATTTCCGGCAACAGCACCAGTGGAATTACCATAATGACCCTATATGGGCTGTGAAGCGCAGCTTCTCAGATATCAGAAACTGAACTTATGGTAATTGGAAGTGTGGCGGCCGTCGACTACACACTCGATTTAGAAGTGTTAAAATGTGTAAAGTGTTAAAAAGTGTAAAAATATTTGCAATAAGTGAAAAATATGATATTAAATATGAAGATATAAATATAATTTGTGAGACTTGTGGATGTTTCTTGTCAAAATCCATTCCCTAATCTAATGACTCTAACCTTAAAATAAGACGCTAAAATGTCCTCACAGTGAAGGTGTGAAACACGGTCCCCAGGACGACATTCAAGCGACTATACGCACACGAACACACATACACAAACAAGCGTATTTTCTTCAAGTGGTTGTCCTCTTTTCCATGTTTAGCTTGTTGAAGCACTCTTCCTCTTCATTCTTGTTGTTTTAATGAACTTCCTATTTTTCCCTCTGTAGGACTCCAAATTTTTTCGGGTGCATCAGGTTCTGCCTGTGAGCACATTCAGGGTGAAAGAGCCGGGGGATCTGGTTCTTTCTCTGCCGTTCCTCCAGTTCCTTCATGCTCTTCCCCTTCACTACAACTACGCTCTATACAGGGAAATCTTCCAGCGCTTTGGCACACATTACTACAGCTCAGGGAAGCTGGGAGGCCACTATGACCTGCTGTACCAGTACAACCGAGCAGAGCTCAAGAGTTCCGGTAAAATAACACAGCCTGGTAGACAAAGCTCAGAATGACACCAGTGAAACAGTGTTTGCTCTTCATTCACAATGCTACCTGACATAGTTAAGTAAAGTAACTGGAATAAATTACCATGTATTAGAAAAAGACCACTCGGATCATGCTGTTATGTTAGCTGGTAGCTCCTTTCTTCCTGTCTATGTTGTTCCACTCTCACACACACTCTCTGACAGGTTTAACAGAGAAGGAGAGCAACTCTTGCCTGCACGATGAGACCTTCTTCACTGTCATCTTATACACCGAGCACAGCAGTGTGACCCGGTGCAGAAACACCAAGATCACAGAGAAATATCGAGGTAACATCAAAACCATGCCAGGAAGCACATTATCTTAATATCTAACCTTAATGTTCATGGTGTACTGCCTGTAAAAAGACGACGGTCTCGATGGTCTTTCCGTCCTCTTGTCTTTGGTGCAGGCTCTTTCATTCAGGCATCAGAAAAGTCTTTCTCTATGGTGAGAGGAGGAAGACCCAGAGAGGCAGCGGCCCTGTCTTGGCAGAGGGGTGGTCCTGTTCCAGACAGAACAGTGTTCAGAGACTGGAAACTCTCTGTTCTTGACAACCCAGATGTAGTTGATTACAAGGTTAACTTTAAAGCTCCTTTCTCAGCCAGATGATCAAAAATACCCCCTGGAGAATATACATATATGTATATATAAGGGTTGTCAAATTAACGCGCTAATCCAGATAAATTCATTTGCAATGAAATTAACTCGTCTCAAAACCCCGGAAACCCCCCCATCTCTGGAGATGCGTATAGAGCAGTGTGCTGATGAAATTTTTGCAAGCAGAGGGTTTTTTTGTTTGTTTTTTGTAAACAAACTAATATCCACATTAATGTGGCCCTCTTATTCATCTTTTAGCCAGCTGCTGAAACAAACTCACTTGTTTACTTGTTTATTTTAGAGGAGACCTGACCACTTCTCATGTGCAATGTTAGCTGGTGTGGCGAGATATTTCTAAGTCAGCAGTGTCAGCTTTTCATGGACTCCTGGATCAGCTGACCGTTAGTGATGAAGGTACTGATTCTGTGGTATCGATATATCGATACTCACACACAACTCATTTGAGCATCAGTTACTCTAATAAAGTATCAATACTTATTAATAAATGTAAATTAAAAGCCCATGTGTCTCTTCAGAATCTTTTATTGTAACTTATTCCTGGGTTTTGTGTCCTCTCCAAGGGACAGTCCTGCATACTAATGCTTGGCTTTGCTCTGTACTGCCAGCCGCCATCTTGGACAGCGATTTACAGCAACTCTGCTTGGACAAACTTCATTAGTGCACCGGGCGGGTGTTTTTTGACTTTTGTTTAGTTTTTTTTTTTTTTTGCTCTTTTGGATTTTCAGAAATGTGAATTAAGTACAAATTTTTCAAATGAATTAATCTGGATTAACACGTTAATTTTGACAACTTAATATTTCTCTCTCTCTCTCTCTCTCTCTCTCTCTCTCTGTATATATATATATATATGTGTGTGTGTGTGTGTGTGTAAGTAAAGCTGACGCTCTGTTTATGTATCCAGCTGCAATCTATCATAGATCTGGTTCGAGGTATCCCCTGTGCTATCACAAAGAGGAGACACCTGAGGCGGGCACTCATGCAGTACCTGGAAGAATTTGATACCTGCAAGTGCGCTCCTTGTCCCAATAATGCCATCCCTATTCTCTCTGGCACAGAGTGCAAGTGTGCTTGCCAGAGTGGCACTTATGGTGCCAACTGTGAGATTCGGGCCCGTGACTACACTGCAGGTACAAATGCAGATTACAATGTTTTCTTACTGATTTTGGTTGGTTGAACTATGTAAAGTATTGTCTGGCCAAGTTCATGCTTTCAAAAAAATTTGAATTCACTCATTCTGAATGAATGATTGACCAAACTACAAGCACATGTTCTGACTTTTATTTTTAAATATATGAATAGATTTTAAAGTTGAAAAAAATAATACAGATCCGTCTCCTGCTTCATTTTAGCATGTGAAATAGTAAAGAAATGCCATATTGTGCCTCCCATACGCTTACAGGGATGTTCCTTTGTTTCCACCGGGGCTGAGATTTTCCATTTAAATTGAGGTGACAGAAAACTGTAATTTTAGTGGCCACCCATTGTTGGACTTTGTAGTGATTGCGGTCCTAAACCTAGCAAAGACCATTAAATCAAGAGATGTTCCTGAGCACAAACTGACGTGATACCAGATTAAAGGAAAACCAGGTGATTTTTCATGTTCACCCCAGCTTTCAATCACTTAACAGCATCTGTGTAGACAATCAACAGGACTTTTCTTATTCTAGGATCACGTGTAATTGGTCCACCTTTGGCTATTCGGCAATGTTGGTTCATTCACCTGTCTTTGCACTGGTAGAGAGGGAATCAACATCTAAAGAGCAGTGTGTTATTGGTCACTGCTAGATGAACCTTGTAATGTCAAAGACGTAATAACTTCTAGTAGAGTGTTGACATAGATATTTGACATTTACTTTGTAGATACACCCACAAGGATTTGGTTATGTTGACACTAGAAATGTGGTTTGGTGTTCCACAGATCATGTTGATGGTTACTGGAGCTGCTGGGGGCCGTGGAGTAGCTGTGGCGCCTCCATGAAAAGACATCGGACAAGGCGGTGTGATAACCCCTCCCCACTCCGAGGAGGCAAAGTCTGCGACGGTCCTGCCAGACAAGAGGATTCGTGCCACATCTCTATCTTTGAGAAGTAAGCCGAATTGCTTTCTTAAGAGAACTTTTTAATCCATGTTGACCATCTGAACTCCAAAGTCACATGACATTGAAAAAAGAGATCATAGTGTTAATTACGGTTCCAAATGTTGTTTATATTCTCTACCGCTAGTTGGAAAACATTGCACTACTTTGATTCTAGCCCAGAAATATCAGAGGATACATGCTCTGAACCTGCTCCCATGAATTGATGCTCAAACTATTCTGTCCATCATCCATCCGTCCGCAGGCCCGACTCTGTCCATTGTATTTGACTAAATTGAGTTAAATTGAGTAGTTCATTCATGATGAAGTTTTAAGTCTGTTATTTGCCAATTCTGATTCTGAGGGTGAAAATCTGCCCCGAGGTGATGACAATGGACAATCGGTCGTATAAAAACAGTGACAGTGATGGTGTGTACTTGCATTGTGGTAGTTTGGCCAAATCATACACCTGGATTTGGTGATATTTGTTCATCAATACAGATTAGACTTTTGCTCTCATCCTCCATGGATGGTTTGTGAGGTAGTCCAGGGACCAAGATGTTAGGAGAAGGTGATGATGTTGTCATCCACAACCATGCCAGGTTGGTAGGCAAATTGAAGAGGGTCCATAGATGGACTCACCGGGAAGCAGAGGTGCATCAGGACCAGCTTCTCCATGGTCTTCATCAGGTGGAATGTTAGTGCCTGTGCTCATTCCTCACCTGGAGTTTTTTGAGGGTCAAGTTGGAGCGGTCAGCTGTTTGCTGGGGTGTGTGGGTAGAATCTGAGTTGGCTGTTGGGAAGGAGGTAGAGGTGTCAGAGGGGGTAGGGCAGTGTGCTGAATGTGTTGACGAGGGGGGCTGAAGTAGAGTTAATTGAGATGGGGGAGGGAGCTGTGTCTGATGGAATCTTTTGAAGAATAGATTCAGGCCGTTCACCCAGTGTTGACCCCCCACAGCCTGGGAGTCTGGTTCTTTAGTTCTTTCTAAAATGGTTCTCCATCCTCTCCAGACTCCACTGACATTTTCTGGTTTCTTTAAATAATTTTATAAAGAGTTTGGTCTAGACCTGCTCTATATGTAAAGTGCCTTGATGTAACTTTGTTATGATTTGGCGCTCTATAAATAAATCTGATTTGATTTGATTTTCTATTTCAGCTGATCCCCCAATCTCCCTCCTGTAGTTTATTCATGGTTATATGTTTTCATCTTTTCTCATGCTGTATTTATGGGATATTCTATATTGTGTATTTCTATTCTCTTACATGTGTAGTACTTTTATTACTCTTTTGGAAAGTACTTTGGTAAACTTCAGTTGTTTTTAAATGTGCTATTGACTTTGACTATATATATATATATATACACATATATATTATCATTTTTTATTTATTTATTTTTTTTACTTGTTGAAACACTCATACTAAGACTTGTAATTTTGGCATTATTTCTACACCAATATCTGTGAGTGCTTAGGCACTACTGCTGTTATTCCCTTTTTAACTTCTTCTGAATTCCTCTGAATTCCTTATGAGTGTGTTAGTTTGTATTATTAATGCTCTGGATCATATTTACTTGTCCAGAAAAGAGAGTTGTGAAAACGATGATGACTTCACTATGGGCTGGAAGGACGAGCTGCCTCCTGGTGTAGAGGGCTGTCTGAGGCCACAGAGGCCTGCCAACAGCTTCCTCAGGGTAAAAATTTAACCACTTGGCTGCAATTAGTAATAGAGAGGCATAAAATATGTAAGCCACAAAGGCTGAAATGAATTTATTATATACACTCATTACTGTCACTAAAGAAAATGCATACATGTAAAGCTTAGCATAATAAAAGCAAAAATATTCATTAGCAACATTCTTATTATCTAACCGGCATGTCAACATAAAATAAGGTGTGTATACATCCATACATACATATACTCATTTTTATGTATTTGAATATATATTCATGTTTCACTGGGAGAATTCAAGCTCTGCTGTCAAATATATGACAAACACACACACACACACACACACACACACACACACGTGTGATTCCACAGCGTGGCGGCATTGTGGTTAGCGCTGTTGCCCCACAATAAGAAGGTCGCGGGTTCCCGGCCTGGGGCCTTTCTGGTGGAGTTTGCATGTTTCCTCCAGGTACTCTGGTTTCCTCCCACCGTCCAAAGACATCATTTTTGGGTTAATTGGTGACTCTAAATTGTCTTAAGGTGTGAGTGGTTGTTTGTCTCTGTCTGTCTGCCCTGTGATGGACTGGCGGCCTGTCCAGGGTGTACCCCACCCTCACCCAGAGTGAGCTGGGATTGGCTCCAGCACCCCTGCGGCCCTGAAACGGAGTGTGGTTGAAGATGAAATGAATGAATGAACTACCAGTTTGGACATACTTTCCTATTCATTTGAATGAGAAAGTGTGTCCAAATTTGTGACTGGTAGTGTGTGTATGTGTATGTGTGTGTGTGTGTTTTGAACCTCTTATAAGTAACATAGTAATAGTAGTTATATAAGCATCTCTGTTTATATATTTATAAATACATAAAAAACATTTTTTAAATGTTGAAATGAACTTGCGTTCAGATCGTAAATAAAAACAGAGGAAAATAAAAGTATAATATAATATTTTTTTAAGTTAGCAGCAAGTTTGCCAAATAATTCACTTTCATTTATTCTGTCTTTAAAGAATCAAAGAGTTACATCACATTTTCTCATCCATTTATTTATGTGTTTGTCTGACAATGTCCAATGTTTGTTTGTCTAACGATGTCATCTGATGCTATCTGCTATCTCATGTTGGGTCATCACACTAGATTGATGCCCAGAGGGTTTATCTTCAGAGCCTTTCTAACTTTTCTTGTTTTGTATTATTTTCCCCTCCTGACAGAAAGCGAAGCAGTATTACAGCTTTGGTGAGGATGAGGAGTTTGAATGCTTTACTGGATTTGAGCTGGAGGGTTTTCAATACATCAACTGTCTTCCTGGCGGAACCTGGAGTCAGCCAAGTGGAGGTTGCATCAGTAAGTTTGTTCTCATGAGGACACTGAACAATAACCTGAACTGGAGTAGAGCCTAGTAATAGACTAGTTAGTCATGGTTATGGTAACGTGTTGTTAAGATGCTGAGGTTAACTCATATCATCTGTATATAAGGTTAAAATCTGTCTTCCTGTCCTTCTAGAAAAGCTTTGCCTTGCCCCTGAAATTCCTGATGGGATGTTGCTCTCCCCTGAGAAAAATGAGTACAAAGTGGGGGACTCAGTGAGTCTGAAGTGTGAAGACACCAGCCTAAAGCCACAGCCAGAAAGTGTTTTCACATGCAGTGACAGTCTCAGCTGGGAGCCTCCATTACCTACTGACTTACGCTGCACTAATGGTACAGTAGATGACTCATTTTGAGCTCCTATGTGAAAGAAACATGCACATCCAATACTTTTAATGCAGATCTATGATACAGGGCCTGACGTTATAGATGAGTAGTCAGCCTAAACTTTGGGCTCGTCATAGTAAGCTTTGAAACACTTCACATTATAGAAACTGCCATTTCACTGACTTCCAACAAAATCCAACTGATGAAATTATGAAATATCAAAATACATATTTATGATCTGATGATTTAAAAATATCCAGTGTACCTCTCTTATCTGTTTTCTCACATCCTCTGTGTTTGTAGAGGAACCGTTTGTTCCTGACCCTCAGTGTGGTCCAGGAGAGAAACGACAGGGTTCTCAATGTGCCTGTATCCCACGGGGGGACTGTGGGTATGTTTATTTGTCAGGGTTTTTTTTATGCCCCTTTCTCATATCTCTTCGTGCTTTCTTTTTCATTCTATGATTAAGTAATTCAAAATATAAAGTAAATGAAGCACTCTACAGCTTTTTTTTTCATAAAATCAGAGTACATACTATGAATGTATTGTATGTATACTGAGTTTTTGAAATGACATTGAATAAGATGTATAGTAATAAGTGCTCACTGACCTGTTTGTGTGTTTCTGTGAGCAGTATACATCAAGAAAATCTATGTGTCCTCAACACAAATGTCGGCGCCAGAGTGCAGATGTCTCTGTGCTCCTTCCATGCTGGTCGTTGCCATGGTGATCCGCTGATCTTCATCAGTGAGGAGGGATGCAGAGCGGGTGACGACTGGCAACAGGAGTGGGCCAAGTTTAGAGCAGAGATGTCGTCTAAGAGTTCTGTGCAGGTGCCCTGTGGTCTTGACACCTGTTTTGAATGGGAAACTTGCTCCGGTGAGTTTGACATGAAATGGCTCCTTCAGTTTGCTGTCTGATGTGCTTGAGCTTCTTAGGAGATCCTCTTTCATTATTCCTTGACAATCTTGATCTCAGTTTGTAACTTCTGCTGCTATTCTCATGTTTTATGATGACATTGTGCTGAACAATCTTGATTTTCTTCTTAAAGCAGCTATATGCATGTTTCTGCTTTTGACACAAAGCCATTATTAGCATTAAAAGCTGTTTACTTACCAGTCAAGAGGAAATGTTAAGCCTCAAACTTCATCCCCTTTCTCACCGAGCTATGTATCAAATACATTTTCTGATGAGACTCCCATCTCTCCATAGCATCTAAGAAGTGCCAGTGCAAGACAGCTCAAAGCTGCCGCAGAGGTGAAGGGCAGCGTTTCTGTGTGAAGACAGTCAGGAACCAGAGGATTCTCACTCTGGATCTTTGCTCCATGGCTGCTTTCAAGTGTGCCCGCTATGACCTTGAGATTATCAATGAAGGAGCTTGTGCGTCCAGATGATTCCTTTTCTGTGCTACTACACTCCACCTCTGAAAAAATCATGTGTCCCACCACTGATGGGAAAATTCAGAGTAAATGTACGTTTTGAAATGACTTCACTAAAGTCCAAAAATACTGTGTATCCACACTGTGCATTGGAACCACAAATGTACACACTATAGATTTATAGTACTCTTTACACCATATTACTCTTTAAACTCTCACATTATATTTACAAGAGCACCCTATTCTGGCAAGCAGGCATACCAAGGTCGACACAACCACAAGCACACGCAATGAAGGAAAGGATGCCAAGTCACAAAGCTGGGAATCAACAGGTTGTTAAGGATGCTCTAACAATGTGGGCTGCCTGTTTAATTAAAGTTATCAAAATTCTTTTTTAAAAAAGAAATTGTCTCATTCAATTGTTACCAAATTGTATGACTGGACATGATGTTTCATACCAACACCTAATATTAGCAAAATCGGGGTCATATCTTGAGGACATGCAATATTTGGTGTCGTTTTAGCACAAGCAACCATTAAATAATACACTAATGTTGAATTTTCACCAAAGTTGGTATGATTGTAGTGAACAACAAACAGCACAGGTGTAACATAGCCAGGGATGTTGGATTTACAGTAAATGTGCTGTGGATAATCCGAAGCACATGGTCGACCAGGTTTCAGTGTCCCCTGAACAAAGAACAGAGATTAAAGGAAACACTTAAAAATCCAGCCAATACCAAAACACATGAAACTCAAAAAATTCAAAATTGCTACAATGGAGGTGCTCTAAGCACAGCTGAGATTGCTGGGCTTGGTTTTAAGGGGAAATCCAATATTTCTTATGACAGAAAATTTCTGTACAATCATGTCATTTTTAATTGCCTATAAATAGTAAAAAAAACAAACTAACCCCCCCCCAAAAAGAACAATTTTCCCTCTTTGGAGGATCCATAAAGGGTTATCTTATCTGAGCCTCTTTAATCAGTCGCTCAGAATATTTAGTCTGTTTAATGTTCTTTATGTGTGATGAAATAAACTTCAAAACAATCTTTGTCACTTATTCTGTTATTCGCCCTCTCTTACAGTGTGAATCTATTACTCCACCTCACAATCTGGGCATTTTCACTTCACCTCAGACTATTTGACATCATATGCTGGCAGTTTTTCACTGGTGAGTGCAAAAAAAAAAGAATTCAACAGAAGATCAAATAGTCACTTTAATCTTGAAAGATGGAGACCAAAAGAGTGAGAGAGTCTCAACATGAAGAAGACACACAAGAGCTTTTATGGGGTTACACAGAGCAGGCACATTCAACAGGTGAAGGTGAATGAATAATCCATCTGATTACCCCTTAATTTAACCTGTTTGAACCCACCCCATTTACGACAGGAAAAGGAAGATGCTTACAACATCAAGGAAAGACACTGAGTATTCTTTAGTTTTGTACTTTGAGCTTATCTTGCTGCTTAGGAAGACATATCAGGAGCGTTTTCACTACACATAGGAAGTAATAAATTTAACTATCTGGCCTGTAGACCCATTGAATACCTGCTAGCTGGTGGAAAGGTGGAAAGAACAAACATGATATACTATGTAAAGCTGTCGTTTAATTCTAAATATCATCCTTTAAAACTTTATCTTTGTTTTGAAGGGTTGTTGTGCCCCTATTTTGAGACTGCTTATTTGTTCCCCATGACAAATATAAAAAGAAACCCCAGGAAATACAAAGGGGGGATTTACATCATTCAGGTGTTAGAAGAGACATTAGCTTTTATTTACAGTCTTATGTACAACATGATAGTTCAGGGAATAAAACAAACGTCATCCCTATTCTGGACAGGCTTCAATTCCAATTACATTCAGCTGCTCCCCAGCACACCTTCTGGCCCCCACCTCACATTCAGTCATCGTCCTAGCAACCCCGCCATCACCAGAATTGACGCACAAAGGGGCGGAGATTTTAGGGCACTCTGTTGCATTCTGGCATACACATTTTCTGGCTGACTCTGGACATGATAAAAATAATAATGCCGTCATTTTAAAATCTTATTCAGGTACTAAATTGATGGTCAAAACTACAAAAAAACAGATGCAATAAACCAAAGTGATCCTTTGAAAGAGGTGTAAGGACTCACCCTGACAGACTGTCCCTGGTTTACAGGCCTCACAGGATGTGAATGTCTCTGCCGGCCAGTTACAGTCGCTGTGACTGGCCAGCGTGAAGCTCCGTCCCAAACACCTCAGAGCTCCAAGCTGGCAAACGCTGAGTAGACGGCTTTGGCTTGAGCCAAGTCTGGCACACAACTGTAAGGAAGTCCTACATGAAGAAAATATACACAAAAAAATTAGTGTGTTTTATTCTTTTGCTTTTTATACATTTCCCTGCATAAAGTGTAGAAATAAGTCAAACCCCATACTCACGCGCACTGAAATGGCATTTTACACACACATTGAGTTTTTCCTACGTTCTCCCACAATTTACAGTTCATGCCAGATGGAGGGGAGGGAGCTGTGGGTGCTGAGAAGAAAATAAAAGTATGATTATTGTGTGTGTACCGCTTAGAAACACAATCTCAAAGTGGCTATGAATATTAGTATGTGAAAGGGTTTGCTTTTAGAGATGAACCCAAGTAATACTTCAAAGAGGTGAATATATTCACTTCTGTAAAGCACGATATTCAGCTAAGTTCAGTGTTTTTGTTCTCCTCCCTGACTGTTTTGATAAGTTTTTATAGTGTATTTTCCCACCCACAGTAGGCAACTGTTAGTCAATTAATTCAACATTACCTGCTCAGCATCAAAAGGTAGACAGTGAGCGCTGGCAACTAGGTAATATTAGGGCATAGTGGGGCGTTAGTTAGTGGAGTTAGTTGAGAACAAAAACAGAGAGAGAGTCGATATTCTGACAGCGATAATATAGAGTTAAACATAAACTAAAGTTCAAGCTAATGTGTCTCTTTCTTCTGGATGAATCTGATTGCAAATACATCACATCTGCTTAAAATGTGATACTTTATCAGATCTTTGCTCAAACCAAGTAGCCAAACAAATCATTTGCTCCATTTATTTCGAATCATTTAGATGGTCACAATTGTAAATCAGAAAGTAAATAAAAATTCTATTTTACTTAAAATTAAAGTGAAATTACTCTTCAGCCCTTTTAACTTTAACTATGTAATTGAGCAAAAGTTAAAGGAAGAGTGGAGGAAGAAAGCATTAACCTGCAGTAATAGAAGTTTTTAGCCACGAAGCACAAGGGTCTGTCTGACCCTTTACAGCAGCAACATCTGATTCTGAGAGTTAATGTACCTGCTTTACAATGAGCGCCTTCTGGAGAGGGAAACCACTGCAAGCTGGGATTGCATATGACCTCTGACACCTCACCTTCCAGCACCAGCCTTGCAGGACAAGAGAGGGACAATCTGTCGCCAATCTGATAGACTGCTTTGGTGGGCGTCGCTACAACTTGACTGTTAAGTGGGGGAGTCCCACATGTAGAAGCTGTGATGTGAAGACAGGAATTTTGAGTTACAGGAAGAGAAAAAGACATGTAAACATTATGATTCCTAGACAGTTAGATATTGTGGGTTCATAGGAGAGATTGGTGTAAAATAAATCCTGCTACTGAAAAATGAATAAGATAAAAAAAAAATTAAGTGCACACATACTTTGGCAAACCCTTGTTTCCGTTGTCCACCTCTGGTTTTCAGTGCACTGAGCAACAGCGTTTCCAATGAGGTAATAACCGTCTATGCATGTGTACTGCACCCTGTTCCCAACCACATAAAAATCTCTGGGATTCTGAGAAAAAGTACAACACATTCTGCTTCAGTTTTCCAGAAAGTAGCTTATTACACTGAAATTGATTACAGAAAAGACTATTTTCAAACAAGAGACAAGTTTAATACAGTTTTACATCTTTTATATCGCTGGTTTTCCAAAATTGAATTGATGGAAATGTCAGTTTTGCAGATTCACCTGAATAAACCCATTCCTGAGGTTTGAAGGCAAACCACATGTCTTTGGTGGAGTCACAGAGAGACCGAAGCACTGAGGCTCCACACTCCTGCACACAAACAGTTTACAATCGGAAACTGATTATTCAGCATCTCTTATATATCTGACACAAAAGTGGATTAGACCAGACTGAAACGGATCATGACAATATGATAATTTGTGTTCATCAAGATATAAATAATCAAAGCATGCAAAAATGTCTTTTTGTTATGGTTGACCTCTGAGGACAAAATGTCCCATTCTGTGACAGATCTGGTTTCCACAAGAGAAAATTTATATTTCATATTAAAACCTTTGGACAAATTCACAGTCAGGGAAAGTGTCTGTCTGTGTTTGTGTGTTGTTTGTGTTTGTGTCCTTACTGTAAATACTGGATGTCTGACTCCTCACAAGGTTTCTGTTCCTCTTGTAGTCCAATGCAGTGTTGGCCACCTCTGCTGGGAGCAGGATTGTTGCAACTGCGTGTCCTTGACCTTTGACCTCCAGAACAAGCTCCCCAGGATGTCCAACAGCTCCAGCTGCCATGAATCACACCTAAGAGACAAAACAAAGATTGTTGTTGTTTTATGTTCCAGGATGAGAAGCGAAACGTCTTCAAACAAGATAAAGAAGTCCAGTTGCTTCCTACTTAACACTCCAAGACTGTTATCTGAGGCTTTAAATTTCAGATCGAGCTGATGAAAAAACTGTTCTTTACCAGGTTGTTCTCCAATCACAGCTCCTTTCTCGCAGGCTTGTCCTGAGGTTCCTGGCCGGCAGAGGCAGTGACACTCAGAGCCCATCAGCAGTGGCTGGCCATTGTTCTGGCAGGGCCGGCAGTGACAGGGATGCTCCTCTGCCAGGTACTCCTCCGTGGCTCTTTTCAGGTGGAGCTTTTTCAAACCTGCACACTGGACCTCCTTCACCAGCTCATACAGAGGACTCAACTGGAAAAGACACCGTTCACAGTTTAGTTTGTATGTATAGAAAACAAACACTGGCTACTACAATAATGATAGTCCAGGGATGTTGGCGTATACATTTATATATTACTAAAATGTATTCTATGACCACCCTTCCAATAGACACAAAAAATCCCAATTTCTTTATTACATATAGGACATGGCTGACTTCAATAGAACCGTTATAGAGCAACATTACAAAGTCAAATGTTTCTGTACTTAAATTTGAAATATTTAAAGATTTTTTGGTAATACATTACATAAATTACCAAATATTAATCTTGACCCGGATAAGAATTTTTTTTTGTCCAATACTGAGCTAATTAGCTAGCTAGCGCCAGTAAAGCCGATAAACAGCAACTGTAATTTCAATTTTAAACTGGATGATTTATCACTACAAAATCAACATTTACACTCAGCAAATGCAGATGATGTAACTTAATGAATAATAGGGAATAAGCTTTTGAGTCATATAGTCAGTTTTTTAGAACTGTTATACCTTCTGGTTTATGACTTCTGGGAAATCTTTAACAGATGAGGCCCAGTTATCGTATTGCTCTCTGTTGGCATCTGGATTGTCCAGATCCAGAATACTCAAATGGTCTTTGAGAGCTGGATTGCCACCAAAAACATTGACTTTAATGGGCATCCTGTTTATATTGTGTCCTGTAGACAAATGACAATAGAAACTACATTTCAGGCAAGTGTGTACGTGATTGTCAACTTTAATTTCATCAGTTATACTTATCTTTAAAAAAATATATATATAAATTTCATCGACCCTTCAGAGTGACTATGTTATGTGGTTTAAAAGTTGAAAAACAAAATATAAAAGTTTTTACTCACCATGGCTGGATGATATAGATTTTGTCAGTTTTTCACAGACAGTTTTCACTTTCTTCCAGAATAAACGTCGTTTCACTTTTCTCCAACACCTCTGGTACTCTGTATCCGTAGTACCTTTATGCAAGCAATGCATTAACAACAGATTTAAAATCCTCAAATTATCAGCTGGCAGACACCACACGTTGGCACAGAGAGAGTGTCATTTCAATGCTAAAACGAGACGTTGTTGTATATACATCTGTGGAATTGAATAATATCCCCAAATTCCCCCAAAATACTTGGTGAATCAAAATTTCTGTGTACATACAGGCACTCATATTAACTGTAAAAGATATTCACACCAACGTTCTTACTTGATGAGGCAAACACTTGGTTGTCCAACTCCAACAAGGCTTGGTATTCGCCTCCAAGTGAGCCTTCAGAGAGGTAGTGTGTGCCGTAGGTCTGAAGCAGCTTGCGGTAGGCAGAGTAGTCGTATGTGAAAGGCAGTGAGGACAGGTCTTCCCAGAAGCTTTCAGCCAGCGTAAGATACTTGGGGGCCGAGTTTTGGAACTGTGCCAGTTCCACTCTGTTTTTCAGGATTATCAACCTGTGGGCCTGCAGGATAGAGAAGGTTAGACTGGGCTGTCATTTCCTGGTTGATGTAATATCTCATTAACAGTGGCTCTAAATGAGTTTGACACACAGTAAAAAAGAGGCCTCAAAATAGGGGAAGGTTATACGATTACCTTGTTGTCGGTGACTTCTTTGTGGAAGGTCCGGCGGTCATGTCCCACTATGGCATTGGACTGGATGTGCTGCACATATGACCATGTGCTTTCGTAGGATTCATCACTCTCATCATTGTTTACTGTCACCTGCAGCACAAATAAAGGTCCCAGCTGATGTACTCATCAACCATTCACTTGTTCATCACATCTAATGAACCTTTAACTTGTTTTTCTCAGCGGATAAATAGAGAACCAACTTTCAAACCAAACTATATAATCTACCTAATCTCTCTATTTATTGTTTCACTGAGCCAGGAGGTTATCACCAGACATGAACTCACCTCAAAGTTGTACCTGAGGATGTTTTGTGGAAGTCTGTAAAAGACTCCGTGGTCACCACTGAACACCTTCCTGCATTGCCCTCCAAAGTTCAGAGTGTTGATCACTCCTGCTTTCAGTTTCCCTGTTAAGACGTCATACCTGTAAAACATAATACAACCAATCCATTTGACGAACAGTTCAAAACATCACATATTCTAATTTGCAGGTAGATCTCAATCTGCCATCTAAACATAGTTGTAGTAAAGAGTAAGTTTCCTGGTGATGGCGTTACGCACCCTCTGCCTGTGAGGTCAGAGTTGGGAGGTGTTTTATCAAGGTCACATGAGAACTGGATGTTGTCTTGGTCGCAGCCTCTCTCATCCAGACCATCTTCACAGTCCTGGTCTCCGTTACACCTCAGGGAGTTGCTGATACACTGACCTGAATCAGGATTTCAGTAATGAGTTCTCTTTAAATATTACATGATCATTAAGAGGAAGACAGATTAAAAAGTCTTTCTGAATTATATATTTTATAAAATATTCAGAAATAATAAAAACTTAGAGCTATTGTGAGAAACCTGCAGAAACACCTTAATTAGTAACTGGAAAAACTAACCTTGTACCATAATAAATACACTATTAAATATGTATAGTGGTATTTTTTTCTTATTATTATACAAATTATATTGTATGAAAGTGAGATTAATCCAACAGAAACAGAAAAAAAGTGTAATAGCATGTTGCCACATACCCGAGGTGCAGCGAAACCTGCCTCCACACCCAGTTTCCAGGGGACATTTTTTGTGTGGGACACATGGTTGTGTTTGAGTTGCCTCTCCTGAACATGGTACACCTCCAAACTGGGCATATGCTTGGATGTGGCGAGTACGCATCTGAAAATGTAACAATTATATATAGCGGACAACAGACATATACAAACGTACATATCCCCCAGGTATATTAATTTGATAAGATATAAATGAGATATATATTAGACTTTTATGTCTGTAAACTGTTGTGTTGTTCTACATTTATCAAAGCTAATGACATGATCGACTGATGCACCGACAGACTGCAGCAAAAGATTGTAGAATATGACTTCGAGCTGATAGAAATGGTCGAAACAATAAAATCCACAACAGGTCTTAATTTTCCTCTACTTGTATTCCTTTTTCTTTTGGCAGTGATGCAGACTGATTGTGGTACACGCAGCAAACATTTCATACAAAAGGAATCCTTGTTTGTTAACTTTCAAACATGTACTACAAGAGAAGGCTATGGTCTCTGGTGAAGAATGCTCTATCTCATCTTTATCTGACGTAACATCATTGGGCCTTTCTCAGGTAAGAACTGAACTGTCCAATGGTGCATCAGCACAACATGGCAGACAGTGTGGGAGGCAATTGTCAGCTTGGTTTGATCCTGTGACAAACACGGTCTAAAGACTATAGAAATACAGTGGAGGCTTAAGTCTTTTAATCATATTAGAGTAGAAGTCATACATTTCCAAAATGTAATAATCCTCAAGTAAGGTATAGACGCTGAAAAACAGTACTCAAGTAAATGTTGTTTGTTTTTGTCCATGCTTGTCCATGCTTTCCACATCTATGTATGTTCCTACATACAAAGAGTTTGATTGTATACTTGAATCCAGATACACAAACAGTCAATTTTGCTGGTATTGAACTATAACAAGGACTCTGTAGTGTCATTATATCCTGACCCCCAAGTTGAGACACTGTGTGTTCAAGTCACAAAATCAGTGGCTTTAATAACCATCATCAATATTATGATAATTTCACACTGGCCATTCATTCCACTGCTGCATTGTGGGAACAAAAATATTTTTGCACAGAGTGTTACTCATTTTCTAACATGACATACTTGACATTACACTAATGGATTATATCAATCAGGTTAGATTCAGTACACCGAATGTTTAGGATTGTATTGTGCCTACAATTTCATGCAAAAAATACAAGTATGTACAACATCTTGATAAGGAAAACATTAAAGTGTATGTTGCCCTGAAATACCTTTGTGCTGGTGCAGCCATCACACTCAGACCACTCTCCATAAGGCCCCCATCTGCAGTTCACAGCCTGCTGACAGCTGGGCGGAATGGACATGGACTTAACAGCGAGCAATTGTTATATTCTTCTCCTGATTGCAAGCTTATGAGGCAGATGGCACTATTCATGCAACAGTTTGTGCAACTAGGAAGGAAAAATAAAAGATCCTCTCCTGCTAAGACAATTTAAGCCAAAGACAAACCACAACACATACCAAACTGGAGACAGACAGACGAGCAAAATCGCCAAAGAGGAGAGCGCTGCAGCCACGTCCAACTGTGAACACATATCAACAGCACTCAGTCTAAACGATGTCAAATATCGGATAAAGTTGAACTGAAACATTATTATTCAGTTTGTAATAATTGTACCTAATTTGAAGGCTAAATGTGTTGGGTTTACAGTACCGTCATGATGTGGTCCTCAGAGTCTAGCCCTCTCTCCAGGTCCAGCACAAAGGGTCATATATTCAGCAGTGGAGGCCGATGACTCAACAGAATTCAAGTTTCAGGAATTCCCACGATGAAGAAATCTTGTTTCTTCACAAGAGTGTCATGAACAGAAGGCCACTGTGCTTTGCCACAGTTTCAGTCTAAACCCAGTTAGAGACAAAAAAAAAAAAAAAAAGACAGGAGACAGGACAGGAGAAGTTGCATAATTACTTGTGTTTGTTCTTAGTAAGCCAATCATGAGCTGGGTAAAAGGTCAGAAAAATCCACTTTTCTGTTGCAATATAAACATGAAATACACAAGGCAAAATAATCTTTACCTGTAATACTAATGAGTAACCTTTTAATATCACCTCTTCTGTGAACACAAGCACATTACAACTGTGTACATTTTATCCTCATTTGTGCAAGGTTTTGTTTTTTTTTGATTTTGTATAAACATAGGAATAATAATGAAGTTCATTTTACACCTGAAATTTGGCCATTACAAAGTCAACATAGGGTGTAAAGAATTCAAGTGAAATTTGTGGAGAGTTGACAAGTCCCACAATGTTTAGAGAGTTTGACTTTCTTAAATTTTTCTAAAGTTTCCTTTCATTACATCTCGGACACAATTCAAACCATTATGAGTATTTAATCACAGAGTTAAAGAGTTATTTAAATACACACACAAGAAATGTAATCAACACTGAAATAAAAGAAGACAAAGTAAAAACCACCCAAAAGCCAAAAGACACTGAAGGAGTTTTTACTGGACATGGATGGACCTCTCCTCTGTAAGTGGACATATTGTGACTGATGTCACGCAGATTGTTCCAGAAAGAAATGCACTGACAACAACATAAACTTGCTCAGCAGACAAGGACTTCATCTTAGGTCCTGTTGGAAGACCACCACCTAATATTGGATGGGGTGTTTCTGGATAATTGCAGAGGGTGCAGCCAGAGGCTCAGTCATGGTTGCCATCTAGTGGCATTCAACTCAACTCCAAACGAGTGATTAGGTTCCACTGCGTTTGCTTGATTTAGTAGTTTGGTGTGTCTGTGTGTCTTCAGAAGGATCAGGGTGAGGCATGGTGACACAAATTTGTTTGTGTGTATGAGTTGCATCCAAAGCCTGTCTGTGTGCAGAATGATGACACAAGGCCATAACGTTCTTGTTGCTGATATATGAGTGGCGGAGACTGACGCGTACCATTGACTGAACACATACTGAAATGGGACCCCACAGGCTGGGAACTCTGAGTATGGAGGAGCAGGTTCACTACATGTAGACATTTCATAGAGGAAAAAGTACCTCAGTACCTCAGCTCATTTTGAAGTGATCTTTCTACTCCCTTTAGTTTCTCTTCAGAAACAATCAAAGTAGTTCCAAGCAGTGCATATGCCAATTGATTAGGTTTTTGTATGTTACGTATATTACGTGTGTGTGTGTTGGATATCAAGGTATATGATTTTTCAATGTGAATTAAAAACAAGCACAAAAGCAGTTCGACAGAGAACAATATAAAGGCTACTTAATTAAACTGACTGGTATGTTACATTCCAAACATAGAGGAATTAAAATGTCCACCATCTGTTTGAGTTTGACTGAGCGTAGTGACTGACACTGTTTCCACTTTATCAGCAGAGGACGTGACTGTAAGAACGCCCATATGGCGTTTGATTCATAATTAAAACGTACAACAAATAAACTACTACAGAAGTAAAACAAAGAAAGGCGCAAACGCAGTTTTCACACTATTGACCTCAGTGTTTGTAAAGTCCGCTCTTCGGGTCCAATCGTCTGTCCGCTGGCTGTATTTGCAGGAACACACCAGCAGATGGCGTCCCCCCCCCCCCCCCGCCTCACTGCCCCCTATACCGCTGCCGCTACCGCCCCCTGTACCGCTCCCTCTCCCGCTGCCGCTACCGCCCCCTGTACCGCTCCCTCTGCCGCTGCCGCTACCGCCCCCTGTACCGCTCCCTCTGCCGTTGCCGCTACCGCCCCCTGTACCGCTCCCTCTGCCGCTGCCTCTACCGCCGCCTATAACGCCGCCTCTGCCGCAGCTCTCAGTGTGAGTCACAGCGGCAGCAGCTTAGTGTGTGAGAGGGAAAGTCGGTAGGAAACATCGTGTGTGTCTCCTCTCTGTCTGTGCTGTCCGGTGAGTCACTTCCTTCTGTCCTGCACGCTCAAAGCGTAGCGGTGTCATTTAACTCTACTAATTACAGCTTTACTGTCTCTAACGGTGACCGGTGCTCGTTGTCGTGAGTCAGAGCTTGGTGTTTACATTTTCTCCCCCTGGATTCTTGCGCAATGATCCCAGATAGCGCAACACACAAGGAGAAAAAAACACACAGCGTGAGCCTGAGACTGTGGAGCCGCACGTGAGGTGTGACTGATGCATCTTGTGTTGTTGTTGTACAGCAGAAAATGAGCCTGACACTGTTACCATCTGTCAGGTAAAGGTGGAAATAACGGGAGTTACAGTCAAGTTTAGATGGGAAGGACTTTTAAGTAGCTTCACTGGATGATTTACTATTGGCACACTTTGAAAGGAGATAATTATTCATTGATTATTTTTATACAAAATTTAGCCCATATGGCAAATAATGTATTGTAATGGAGGTGATGCTTTCTAAGCGAAATACGATGCGAGAAAATGACCTTTGTTAGGAAAAACAAGTGTCAATCATAAGTTGAAACAGAATAATGTTTATAAATAGAAAGAAAGATAAACATACTTACACATACACACAAACACTGACACTTTCTGCATTTCTGTAACAGGGCAGAAGTTCTAACAGAAGTTTTCTAAGTCCAACTTTAATGTTTAACTTCTGTTAGTAAAGTGAAATATAAGAGAGATAAAACAATGATAGATAAAATATAAAGATACATAATGTCTTCTCCACAACACTGGGCTCTGTCACATCAAGGGGGACAGACTGCACTGTCAGGACAGAGCTGAAGAACATGAGTCAGTGACAGGAGCTATGAGGGAAGGAAACAAGGAGATTATGTGATGGAGTGTATTAAGTTCAAGCTGTTTTTACTTAGTGTAACATCAACAGCTCAATCAAACTGTCGCTTTGGGCAGGCAATTTGGCTGATTTACATGTATAATTTGTTTTATTATATTTACTGTTTTATTCAGTGGCCCCGTGAGCTCAACACACTGCAACTTAGGCAAACACATTTTAAACAGAAAACATCTTTGTCAATTTGACACACATGAACTTCACATACTCACAAGACAATTAAATCCACAAACACAATGTCTCTGCGATGCAACTTTTCAACATTTAGACAGCCTTCAGGTATCCACTGAAATCTCGGATTCCTATTTTTAATCCTATATTTCAGAAAGTTGAAGTAAGCTGAGAAATCTCCTGTCAGCACTCATTTATAAGGCTTCACATGGGATCAGAAAGTTCTCATTAAGAGATAAATGAATACAAATTCCAAAGAAGGATCCCAATTTACATAAGCAATTTCTAAGTGAGTGTCATAGCAATGGATTTCACAAGTATTGGCAGGCCAGGACTGGTGAATAATAATAACAATAATAATACAGAGAAGGAGAAGAAGAAGAAGAAGAAGAAGAACTGAAATCATGTAGTTGGAGCATCCATACCAACAGAACAGTATTATTTAAAAAGTGGAAAATGGCACTTTAATACTGGAAGTACCAATTAAAAGTGCAAATTAAGTGCAAAAACAGAACGAATTTCCACTTAGAAGACCTAAAAGTAGCTAAATAACAGTGAATAACGTTAAAGTGCTGGAAGGAGTTGTGGTAAAGTAGGGTTGTAAGTAGAAAAATACCATAAAAGAAATAAAAGGAGGGAAATGTGCCTTAAGGTGTGATTTTCAGAAAGTGGGATTAAAAAAGTTGAATAAATAAAATCTGATTGTGTCAGCGTGAAGCTATGAAATAAATTGGTATATGTTAATGTAAATTTTCTAGATTAAAGGATGTAGTTGATGCAGTCCATGCTCCTGGAAAAGTTTAAATTGCAGTAAGCAAGATGGAGAACAGTAACAGTTAAAGTGCCTGCAGGAGTTCCTATGTTAGTTGAGTGGTGAGTGAAATAAAACAAATAAAATTGATGACTGAAATAGAAATGAACATTTCTGTTTGAACAGCACATGATGAGAGATTGCAGGGAGTTTGAATTCGTTGCAAGTTAAATTACATGTCAAAATACTAAATACTAACAGACAATAGTTGTCAATCCCTTTGATTAAAATAAAAGGAAATCCTTTAAGAATCACTAAATGTTAAATCATGCATTAATCAAAAACATTAATCTGCATCACTAAATATTGCACATTTCATTTTTGTTAGTGAGAATCCCGACCCTAAACCTCAGCCAGTCTCTTCGCCTCCTGTCCTGTCACATTTCAAGCATTTGGCTGAAATAGAATTGAATTTACCAGAGTTCAGCTCAATGTTAGCATTCAAATTTATGCTCAGATTTAGATCGGCTGCTCTGTATGCGCCGGGGTTGAGTTTGCAAAGTGAACAACAAGGTTGTTTGATGGATGCTTTTGTCTGTAGGCCTTTGGAGTGTTACATCTCTCCAGTTTGATCATGGGAGTGCCTGACCTTCCCCCCTTTGAAAAAAGTTAGGGAGTGGTAAGAGTCCCAGTTTCATGGTGGTGGTGGGCAGGGCTTTTGAGATGCAGTCAGCACATGTTTTGTCCACAGCACAGCACCACAGCTGCTGGTTTCAACATGGCCCTCTTCTTTCTCCACATCTTCACTGCTTTAGCACTGGAATCAACCTCTGAGCAAGGTAGGTGTGAATATGTATGTATACCTTACTTTCATTTCGTTGCATTTCACTGGGGTTAGGATTAGCATTTGCAACTTTATTCATAAATTATATTTATTATACAACAACAAATATAACAAACTCATATTTTATGATGTTGGCCAGTTTTATGCGTTGCACCAATGATCCTTTCTTTGACATTTGGTGTGCTGTGGTGCCCAGACTTTCAACTCCCTTTGCTCTATAAGGTTTAGAATAAAAATTGCCAGATAGAACACATTTTTGAGTTGAATATCTTCCTGTAATAAGCATAAGCAGTTGTGTAGTTGCTGTGCTGGATTGGCATTCTAACAAAGACAACATGTGCTGCACAACAGCGGAGTTCTCCACAGAGAGCCACTGGGAACAACCAGCAGATTTCCCGTGAAGTGGCTTACCAGGAATTCTGGAGAGCAGAGAGCACTCCACTGACAAACAATGAGAAGCTGTTTATGTGTGGAGCTGCCCCCCCCACCTCACCTCCTGCACCCCGTTACTACCAACAGTGCCAGTGGAGAGGCTACATACTACACATACACAAGCTGTGTTGTATCTACAGATATAAACAGGGTCTGCACTGCCCATTGAAGTCACTCACTGATATCCTGTGCTCTGTCCTGTTACATAACACTGTTAGAAAGTTAGTTTGGTTGTGGATGGAGGACGTGTTGCCCTCTACTTTTGTTCTGCTGCTGCTTATTTTTATACTTTTTTCCCTGTTGCTATGTGGGATTTAGAAAAGCAGTTGTGTTTCCTCCTCCATGTTCATAGAGCCTAAGCTGTGTTAAATCTCTCTTGCTTATTTGTCAAGTTTAATGACCTACAGATTTCTGGATCGCTGCCTGCATCTCAATTTTCTATAGCGAGTCAAATCGGTGTGGTGTCAGTGTGAATGGCTATTTGCCAAGTTAGAGAAATACATATACGAAATTAAAGAACAAATCTAAGATGAGCATGTTCAGGTTCTTAGTGTTTACTAAAGGATGTACAATGTTATGCAGACGGGCCACTAATGCCACTAATACTAATGCTGTTAAATAAAATACATTTTTTAAAGGGGAATGCAACCATCCATCTGCATTTGCATTTGGCAGTCATGTTTTTCGCTCTTATGTGGCTAGATCCTGTGCTCACACAAGACTGATACAGCTTCAAACCTCCAGGGGTGACTGTAAAAGGTGTATATTAAAAGACCAGTCCCTGGATTTTATTTATACATACTTAAAATAGATATATTGGTAATGGAGAATCTTTTTTTTTTTTTCAATCTAACCTTTGACAAAACTAGAGCGAATGATCATCTGAATCTGTGTGAAGCACAACTGTGCTGTTTCAGGTCACTGTCAGTGTGTCATTTTAGAAGCAGCTGCTGTTTTCAGAGAAAAATCTCTAAAAAAACCCCACTGTATGCCATCTGCTCACTGGAGCACCATTGTTTATGTGCCTCTGGAGTGAGGACATTGGTTTTTAATGTAATTATGTTATTTGGCTGGAGAACCCTTTTTTTGATCAAATAAGGCTTGTTAGATTGGTAAACAACTGTGATCGGTGATGAGGGAGTTGAAGCCCTCACCCAAGGGAGGAAATGGCTTTTGTAAATGCACAGGATGAGGTGTCTATCGCTTGAGAGCACACTGATTGATGTCTGACCATGTGACCCTGTAAATAACCCTTTGCTCTCTGTGCTCACTGGGAAGACGTTAATAACAGCTTCCCACCAACGTTCTGTGCCAGTCCTAATATATGCTATAATAGGAAAAACACACATCCATTATCATCAAGAGGTTGCATGAACCAATCGAGACAATAAGCTGTGTTTCTACCGACCAGTTTATTCTGGTGCCGATGGTACAAGTTGATCCCTCAAAGGAAATTAATGCTAGCTGCTATTTCCTCTTTCCTGCTCGAAAGCATGGCTAGAAGGAAATGCATCTGGGCTCCCAAAAAACAGATTGAAAGTGGGGTGTTTTTTTTCCCCCCAAATTAGATTGTAGCAGCAGCATTGAGAGAAAAATCATGCTCTAAACATGTTTACTTTGAATGGCTGTGGTAGTTTGACCCAGAAAGTGAATCCTGTAATAGGAATGTGTTGTACACAGATATCATGATGGAAAATGTTTATCGGATCTAATGAAAGCACATCTACTGCTCACATGTTTACTTACACCAGACGTGAACTCTGCTTGGCAGCTGCTGAGCAAACACAGCAGCACTTGCTTTGACGTACAAGCTCAGAATTGGAGTCTGTAAATTTGCAGGGCCAGTTAACAGCATTCTCAAGCACGAAGGCTCCACTCAACATTTTTATAAGAGAGTTAGACATCTCATGTTTTGCTTTCTCTGTTAAACATTCACTTTGTAAGAGTCCTGCATTCAGAATGCTACTTCAAAGCAGATTGATTCCTAAAGAGGTGAAGCACAGGATGTCCATATGTGACTTAAATGGTCAGTGCAGAGCAACAGGGTTGTGATAAATGGATATGGTCGACATGGTATGGGTTTATTTTTTAATACTGCCAATTTACATTAGGGACTGAATTCCCCGGTCTGTTTTTGGTCAATCCAAAGATTTAGGTCATAAATCAAAGATGATGTTAAAAAAAAAAACAAAACAACAACCCACTGCTGCCCCCAAGGTTAAAAATTAATTTTCATCCTGAAATTATTCATTCCTTTTTGTGGCACAATCATAGAAATCCAGTTTGTCAGTGAATCAGTCCTGTTCACTGGTCTAACACCATCAGAGATTTCTCAGCATTTAATGAAATAAGAACATAAGAACCAAAATAGCTTACTGCCTTTTTAAGACATATCACCATAAAGTGAGCCCCAAAAATGCTCTGCATAACTGAGCGTCAAATACATTTTACCCGTAATCCTAAACTGACTTCAGCTCGGCGGAAGAGTCACTGTGTTCTGGTAAACAGGTTATTTTTAACTTGTAACTCCCCTTTCCTGAAGCACCCTAGGCAAGCCAGAGATATTCATCATCTGCTCCCAGTGCTGCCTCTCACTCAGCCATCTTGTCCTGACACTTCTCACTACTCAGCCAGCTGGGGCTTGTTTTGTTCCTCCCTGAAGGGATGTGACTCACCGTTTAATTAATGTAAAGAATAATAATAAAAAAAAAAAACTACAGCAACCCTTTAGCTCTTTGTTTATGGACAAGTTCATCTACACCAAACATATTTCCTTCCCTAAATAGTGTGGGATGGATTGAATCATCTCACAGTACTGGTTCTAAGTGGAACCCAGAATGCTGGAACTGTGAGGTCAATTGCAACATTTAGGATGTAGGAGATCTGTTTACAATTTTAATGCTACAATGTTAATGTTTAAATAATTGTTGTGCACACATTACACATTAGAGTTAGAGTTTTAATGAATTTTAACTGAAGCTTTTACTTGTATCTGGTAGCAAAACCAGCACATCGACCGATAAGGTCTATCCAGCTGATATGTGGCTCTTGCTCTGCTTTTGTTTTCCAGTTATTATTGATAATCCAGATTAAAAATTTTTTTATTAATCTTTTTTTGAAAATGCAATACTGGATACAAAACGTGAGGTTACACATATTATACATTTTCATTTTCCATTTTTTCTCCCCATCTCCCAAATTGCCAGGCCCTCCCAAGGCGGGCTAACAGCTGGAACAGTGGAACAGTGTCTCTGTACAGTTACTTAAAATTAAATAAACTCAAAGTGTAACAAATTCGTAATGTGAGAAGATAGTAGATGAACAGATGTAGTGTAAAAAAAAACAAAAAAAATCATAAATACAAATGTCTATCATGTGTATCACATAGGTAAATAGCAATAGTTCATTAAATAAATAAATAAAATTAATTAATTAATTTTTAAAAAGTCAAATAAATAAATAAATAAATAAATAAAATAAAGTGAAATTTAAAAAAAAAGAAAAAAGGGGGGGGTGAGGAGGATCAATCCGGTGGTAAGGTTTGCAACGAATTAAATTACTCTATGAAGGATTGCCATTTATGAACAAATTTAGCTGAAGTACCTTTTACTGAGTATCTTATCTTTTCACATTTCAGAAAAAACGTAACATCCCTAAACCAGAGGGAAATAGATGGGGGTTTGGGGGATTTCTATGAAAGTAAGATACGACGTCTTGCTAAAAGGGATGTAAAGGCCAATACATCTGACTGTAAAGGATTGATATGAGAGGAGTTGACAGAGAGTCCAAATATCGCTATGTAAGGGCCAATAACAATATGTTTCCCCAGAACCTTAGACATAATCATAGAATAGTCACACCAAAATTTCTGTAACCCAGGACATGAAAATAATCCAGATTTTAATTGAAAATACCCTCATAACACACAGAATAGAAAAAACTGTTGACTGGGTTTTGTGTGAATTGTCCAGATTTATGAGAACGGTGTATTATTGGATGTTGAGTATTTCTCTCATTGTTGTGACCACCAGGAAGGAGGAAAGGAAGAACCTATTAATAGTTTTTATGCCTCTGTGCCGAGAACAGACCTGGCCAGAGCCATGCTGTTTTCAGGCTGTCTGGCTCTACCATTCTCAGTTATGGCATCTCAGTAACGCCTTCACAGAACTTGTTCAAATTTGGCACAGAAAAACCCATTATATTGATGAAGTGATTGGATTTTGGTGGTGAAAGATCAGTGTGATCTCACAAACAGCTTTTCAGCCATAATTCATGATTTCAAAAAACAATTGTGAAAGTTGACACTAATAGTTGACACTAAGTAGGACACTAATGACATGATAGGGTTGGAAATCAGAGTATATGTTGAACCTTTTCAGTGGTTGTGTTCATACATCATCATTACTGAAAATTGTGTACTATAGCACTTTTATACTAGTTACATATTCTGCTTTTAATAGTACTGCAGTGTTTTGCAGTTGCTGTACATGAAATGTGTACACTTTTTTGTACCAAAAGGAAATTACACAGAATGTCTATTTTATGAATGTGTAATAAATTTTCCTGGATTTTTCTGTATTGATCATTGTATCAGCCAGGACTTTTTTTTTTTTTTTTTCATTTTTATTACAAATCCAAAGAGTTTATTCATATGCATTGTATTGCGCAATAGCCTGTTCATAGTGCACTCACTCAGTTTGAGTTGGGGCACGTATTGTTTGACTTCAGGGAGCTCATAGAACATGATCCAAGCAGTAGTTTTCTGTGTAGAGATATTCCATGACAGACTTCACAGGGAACACTGGTTCCAGGTTTCACAACAAGTCAAATGACTTCCAGGAAAATGCTAATGTTTGCCTTGTGGCTTGGCCATTCACAGGAGTTATTATCCTGTCTCAAGTGCAGCTCATACCGTCCTCAATATTAACCTTGGATCGTAACAGCTGCAACACAGAGAGGAAAGTTAAACAGATCTTTGTAGCATTAAAAAAAGGTGTAGGAAATGTAACTCTCTCTTATTTCTCTCTGTCCCCCTGCAGTCCTCCCCCAGAGAGACCCATATCTCACTGGCTGTGTCTCCAGCAACATGGAGACTTTCCACTGCAGATGGAATGTTGGCACTTTCCAGAACCTGTCAAAGCCTGGAGAACTCCGCTTATTCTACATGAACATGAAGTGAGGGGTGAAAGCATTGCCCACACTATCAGATATGTATGAATTCTCTGGGATATTAATCTTTAAAATAGACAAGTGTCCAAAGTGTTTGTAACTTAATAATGATAGACATATTTAGTGTGATCTTAGATCCTCATACTGTGGAATACAATTTTACATGATAGCATTGCAGCTTTTCCTTATTAAGTTTCGAGGCACCATCACCTCATATCAGATTCAGCCAAAAAAAAAAAAAAAAAAAATCAAGGAAAGCAACAACACTGACGTGGTTATGTGGGTTATATTTCAAGGTAGTTTGTACATGCATGTCTATTAAGGAAAAAAACTATAAGTCCCAGTTGTTTGAAAATTTAAGAAAATGTATTTTACACTTACAGTTTTACAGTTTAAAATCACTCAACAAAAATGTTTCTGTCCTCCTCACTCAGGTGTTGCTCATTGTGGTAACATAATCAGAACCTGACAGTGTATGTTGTGTCTAATCTGGCTCACCTATGGCACCAGTTCACACTGTGCTGACAAGGCAAACATTCAATTCAGGGTCACACCAGGCCAGTGTTGTGACTTTTTAAATGTATAACTTGGGCCATAGTCAGGTTTTTGTCTTACTCAATATTCAACGTTAAATTTGCTTGCAAATGCACAAAGTATGATGAGGCTTCTCATAGACGCTTGCTTAAAGTATATTTAATCTTTTTTTCCTTTTCATTTGCTTGTCAACAAATCCCATGAAGATATCAAACCCAACAATGTGTTAGTAGAACTGAGTAAAAATAAATTAGTGTGTGTGCATGAATATGGAACATGTCATCCAGAACAGGTAGGGGCTTTCTTTAGTGTAACACAGATAACAAAGTTAATGTAATGTGTTTAGTTGACAATACTTTTTAATGGAGTAAATAATGGACATAGTCTCAGTGGCATCACCCATAGGTTTCTGAGAGGTGGTTTTGGAGCTCACAGATGGCTGTCATCATCTTGGCATAGCTGAACTCAACCTGACTCCCAGCTACGAGATCACCAGCTTTATCATATCAGTATAATAGTATCAAGTGAAGTGGTCAACTTCAAGGACTAAATATGTGTACTAGGTTTGTGTATATACAGCTGTGGAAATACTTACCATAGGGACTTTTAGGATCTAAATATTTGGAAACTGCTTTGTTGGATAGATTTTTGGACTGAGTGAAAGCTATTTCCTGCCACGTCCTTCCTGAGCACATGTTGATATTCCCCCACCTCACAGATTGCCCCTTGCTTCTCCCAAAGCGTGGATTGAGTGCCCTCACTACAGCACTGACCGTCCTAATGAGTGCTTCTTTAATGAGAACCACACATTCATCTGGACATTTTATAGTGTCCAGCTCCGCTCAAAGGACCAAACTGTCCTCTATGATGAGAACCTCTTCTACATTGAAGACATTGGTGAGTTTACTGTCTCACTGTTCAGCTGCCACAGCCCAGATGTAGAAAAATATGTACCAAATGCATACATTTTCTTCAGGGCCCAAATGGAGAGCTCAGGCTCAGTGGTGCAAGGAAACCAAACCAGTGACCTTCTTGTTGTGAGGCAACAGCACTAAGCACTTGGCTGCCATGCTGTTAATGTAAAGGCAAAAGTTTGAGAAATTGGCAACACTGCAAACTGTGAGCACCCTCCCGATAGAAACTTTTGGCACCAATTTATTTTGAAAACACAATTTGACTGAACAAAGGTACAACAAAACTCACCTGATGAACAACTCTGTCACTCAGTTGTTCAGGGACTTTGTAATTTCAAGCCTGGTCCAGCAAAACCCATGTTCCAGTGTCAGGGCGGACTGATTTTTGAATAATTGTCTTTTTATGATGTCACAGGTTTAGTTTGCAGTGTTTCCTTATGCTGTTCTATAGTGCGTACAGTATATCTCTCTCTAGCTGAGTTTATTTCTCTATTTTTCATGTCCACTGTATTTTCCCATTTACATACTTTTCTGGACATAAATAACATACATTATATTGCCAAACGCATATGAACTTAAGTGACATCCCATTCTTAATCCATAGGGTTTAATATGACGTCGGTCGACCCTTTGCAACTTTAACAGCTTCAACTCTTCTGGGAAGGCTTTCCACAAGATTTAGGAGTGTGTTTATGGGAATTTTTTAAAATCTCTTACATACAATACCAAGAGATTTTGGACAATTTCATGCTCCCAACTTTGGGGGAACAGTTTGGGGATGGCCCCCTCCTGTTCCAACATGACTATGCACCAGTGCACAAAGCAAGGTCCATAAATACATGGATGAGTTTGGTGTGGATAAACTTGATTGGCCTGCACAGAGTCCTGATAGAACACCTTTGGGGTGAATTAGAGTCGAGACTGAGAGCCAGGCCTTCCCGTCCGACATCAGTGTGTGACCTCACAAATGCGCTTCTGGAAGAATGGTCAAAAATTCCCATAAACACACTCCTAAACCTTGTGGAAAGCCTTCCCAGAAGAGTTTAAGCTGTTAGCTGCAAAGGGTGGACCGATGTCATATTAAACCCTATGGATTAAGAATGGGATGTCACTTAAATTCATATGCGAGTCACAGCAGGTGAGCGAATACTTTTGGCAATATAGTGTATCTTGGACTTGAATGTAAAGTTTTTAAACTCACTACTCGAACATTTTATGTCCTATAGTCCAACCTGATCCTCCAGTTGACCTCAAATGGACTCTGCTGAATGTGAGTATGACTGGGACTTATTATGACATCATGCTGAACTGGAGGCCCCCTCAGTCTGCTGATGTGGAGATGGGATGGATGACCCTGGAATACGAAGTCCACTACCGCACAGTCAACTCTGACCAGTGGAAAACGGTGGGGATTAGTTAACCTCAGCACAGCTAATTTTAGACTTAAGGACTGTAATATACCTCATATGATTTTTATGTAAACATATTATTGTCAAAGGAAATTTTAATGCTTCAGAACCGAAATCTATTTCAACTTTATCTCCTTCACTGCAGGTTGACCTTGTGAAAAGCACACACCGCTCCCTTTATGGGCTTCAAAGTAATGTTAATCATGAGGTTCGGGTTCGTTGCAAAAGGCTTGGTTGGAAGAAGTTTGGAGAATTCAGCGATTCAATTTTCGTCCACGTCTCAGCAAAAGGTAGACACTCACTGCTGCATTTACAAGGGCAAAACAAGTAAAACTTCTGTCGTTATACTGGCTTTGTTTAGTCTTACAAGAAAAGACGCTGCAGCTGAAAAAATTTGTTGCTATGAATAAACCCTTCAGTAATCCTGCCTGCAGTTCACCCCTGTTACCTTTTTACTGAAAATAATCAGCTCAATAAAAAAGAAACACCTCAGTAATGATCTATTTGAAATAAAGAAAATTAAATTGAATAATCATAATACCATACCTGAAGCTGTCTGTGAACCTAGCTCCAGTTTATGCCCGGACATGCCTCAGTAGTTGAAGATTTGGCCTTGATTAGCCACAGAAATGTGCCATTGTATCTTTAGGTTCAGTTTATTTTTTGAAAAAGAAGCATTTTATTTAAGTTCTGCGACATGATAGATTGATGATGGCTTTACTATATAATTATTAATATAAGCATTGACCAGTCAAAATTGACCTTTGCATGTTTGTTTTTGCAAGTCTTCTTCCACAAAGGTCTTATCATGTCTAAATAAAGCCGTATATAATGAACGTTCACATAATCAACACCTGATGTTGATGTGGTATGTCTGAAAGACAAAAGGGAAAGGAAGGAAATGTCAAGTTTTCATTCTGAAGGGCTTGTGCAAGTCAACTTAAAACTTAAACATAGTCTTCCATGTTTTTGTTCAGCATGATTTTATTAAATATGGGTGAATTTGTGTGTCTCTCCTTTCCCAGAGTCAAGATTTCCTGTAGTGGCTTTGCTGACCTTTGGTGCCTTGTGTTTAGTGGCCATCCTAATGTTAGTTGTTATATCACAGCAAGAAAAGTGAGTATTTCCCAACACTAAGGATTCCTGTGGATAACGGAGATGTTAAAAAAAGATAATATAGAGAGGGAAATGAGGAGGTGAAGGAGGCATCTCAGTGACCAGAAACCTGTGTTGGCTTGAAAAACTGCCTCAGGTTACATCCCCACTACTATGTTTTAAAAACATCTCTTTTGCTATGTGCAGCTGTCTTGAACTCTTCCACTTGTTTGGATTTATCACTTTCCACCTACTACAAATCCAATTAACATTAATAACAAATTACAAGTGTTGCTCATCCCGTTGTATTTGGAAGCAGCATTTAAATTTTGCATTTTAAGGCTACAACTGCTACTAAGGCTACTCCTTTACTGTTCCTCCTCCTCCGACAACTAGCCGGTCTACTTCCTGTTTATAGCAGCACCATGCATGCTCAGTATATGTAAATGGTCATGCATTTTCAAGTGCGTTAGTATGGGTTTTGACACAAAATGTGACCCAAATGGAGATTAATGTTGTTTTAAAACAATGTTTTAAAATGAAAGCATATCAGTGTTGAGGTAGCCTCTGTGTATATTATCAGGATTGCTTTTCAAAGGTTTTGAACAGTAAGATCTGTAACTGCCAAGGTTCTTGTTTTAGTAATTACGATTTTCCAATTATTTATTTTCTAAGGTTGATGGTTATTCTATTGCCTCCTGTTCCTGGGCCCAAAATACGAGGGATTGACCCTGAGCTCCTTAAGGTATCCAGCCTGTTTACCTACATGTTATGATGCTGCACTATGTCGCTTTCTGATTCATTGGACATTCAGTGCCCATCACATTACAAAGTAACACTAAATAGGAACGCTGGTGACCATTAGCAGGGCTAGCATAGTGAACCACAGTAGCTGACCACTAACTGGCTATCCAGCTTTTCTCATCTTTAACTATTAGCTTCTTGGCTTAGTTTGGTCACTAAAGGGTCAAAATCTACACCCTTAGGTGAAGGTTTTACCTCTAAAAAATCAGATATAGCTGTAATTGAGACACAGCCAATAATATATAGTAGTGCCATTTACTTGTTACTATTGCTTTCTCTGAAAAAGTTCAATTTCATAATGGATCAGTTTCTCAAATTAATTTAATCTCCCAGAGTGGCTCCTCTAATGGTGGTGATTTGATTGGAATGAACTTCCAACTTTTTACTTGGAGAATCAGTTAAATTGATCATAAAACATGTTCTCGCCACAGTAAGGTCTGTGTATTTTGCTGTGTGATGAAATCCTCCTTGAAAAAAGTAAAGAAGCTGTTTGTTTGTTTGTTTTTTTCAGTCAAAGAAGTAATTCTTTGATTCTTTATTGCCATAACATCAAAATCAATAACTGGTTTTGGTGGATTTTATTTGTGGAAGTCAGAGCTCGGTCCCATTAAACCAAAAACCTGCTTTAATGTTGTGGTTAATGAGTGTTTCTTCTTTATGTCACAGAAAGGGAAGCTGAGGGAGTTGACATCCATCCTGGGTAGTCCACCTGATCTGAGGCCAGAACTGTACAGCGACCCCTGGGTGGAATTCATTGATCTAGACATTGAGGAGCAGAATGACGGACTGACAGGACAGGACACAGACTGTCTAATGGAGCGCTCCCTATCCTCCAACTGCTCCCCCCTCTCCATTGGCTTTAGAGATGACGACTCTGGACGTGCCAGCTGCTGTGACCCAGATTTTCCCATCGACTCTGAAGTGTTGCCTTTCCATCCTCTCATGCCAAACCAGACCTTCAGTAAAGAACCATCATGCCAGGAACCATCTGAGCAAAGCTCCCCGGGCCAAAGCCCAACTGCTGAGGAGCTTCCTTCTGTAGCTGCAGACAGAGAAGCTTTGTATACTCAGGTAAGTGAGGTGAAGTCGTCAGGCAAAGTGCTGCTTTTACCTGAGGAACATAGTGAGATGGACAAAGCTGCTGACATACGGTCAGAGAAAGATATCATGGATAAGAAAGGGAAAGAAAAGAAAGAATTTCAGCTCTTTGTGGTGAGTGCAGAAAACAGAGGTTATACCTCAGAGCTCAACGCAGGGAAGATTAGCCCCAGATCGTCCACAGGGGATGTGAGCGAGCCTTGCCAGACAGCTGGGGCCTCGGCGTTTTCGTCACCCCCTTCACCTCATTACAATTCAGATACCACCACCACGCCCCCAATACCCCCTGCCCCTGTCTACACCATGGTAGAGGGTGTTGACAGACAGAACAGCCTCTTACTGACACCAAACTTAACACCTGCCCCCCCTTTGATAATTCCAAAGGCCATGACCACACCAGACGGCTACCTAACACCTGAACTTTTGGGGAGCGTCACACCATAGATCAACAGTGGACTGCACAACAGTAAGACTACCTAATCAAGGGTAGAGTTCAGCTTTGGAACAGGCTTGGGGATTGATTTTCCCAAGGTCATGTTTGAATGTGAGCTTTCCAAAACAGTTATAGGAGGCATCTATCCCTGTTTTGCCACTACCTTTACCTCATTTGGCCTCCATCAGCACCCATCGAAAGGGGATGTAAAATTGAGGATAGGTGTGAACCTGTGAACACAAAGAGGGCTAAGGAATGTGTTTTACTGCAGTTGTGCAAAAAGAACTCAAGGGAAATAACACAAGCTGGGGCTGGGAATTTCTCTCAAAATTTAAATACTCTGACAGACACAACTTACAACACTACTTAAATAATTATCTTTCTTAAAGATACATTGATCACTTTTTGGTCAAAACATGACAGAGACTCAAAACTAACATATTACAGCTTTGACAGCTTTGGCTAACCCGTTAGTATGCGTTCCTCAGTAACTATCCAGCACAGAAAGAGAAATTCTTCCACTTATTTGGTTCTGTTTTTGTTCAAATAATGAATTGAAGTCCAATATTCACCATCATTTGTGACATTCGGGAAAAATATCTCCCTGTTCAGCTGCTGAATGATCCACTCATGGCCATCTCTGTAAATTGTATCTTTCCAATATGAATTTAAACGGACTTAAAAGCTCTGTCAATCTGCAGTTTGATAGAGGCTCCCTGTTGTGTTGTCACTACAACAAACACCACTCATATTACAGTAATAATTTCAATACATTTTAATGTAAAAATATTGATTGATGTAGCTTGAGAGTATGTTTACTTGTACCGTCTTATTGCTGATATTTTGTACATATCAAAGCCTTTTGATAAAATCAGGTAATGTGTATTGATCATTTCAGTGTTTCCATGTGTTTACATCAGTGTTGCCATAATAAAAATCTTATTTAACCTTAAAGTCAGCCACTACTCATTCTTATCATGTTGCCAAACGAGAACTCCTCCAAAAAGCAAAATACAGTAATCCCTTGCTATATCGCGGTTCACCTTTCGCGGTCTCAGTACATCGCGGATTTCTGCGGCCGATCGAAATTTGGCTTAGGCTGTGTCCAAAACCGCTCCCTAATCCCTAATTAATGCACTATATGGGGAGCTCGTCGTTTTCTAGTGGTGTCCGAAATCTTTTGCGACAAAATGTAGCGCACTGAAAGTATCCCACAATGCATTGTGAAAAGTAGTGAATAGCCGATGGTCACTAACCCAAGCAAGATATCCCATGATGCATTGCGCTCGCGGCGAAAATGGCGATTCCAGCAGAACAGAATAGTTTATTTTATAGCACATTTAAAAAACAAAGCAATTAAATGACGATATTAACGGCGCCAAAAGTAGTGTCCGAAAGCGATTGTTCATTTTGTGAATGAGTTCACTATATAGTCCACTACATGCATTTCCCTATAGGGAGTGAGGGGGTGGTTTCGGACGCAGCCTTAGTCTTCCCAGATGATTTCGTACATGCCACATTATTGGCCGATAGAAGAGACTCCACCAATAAAGGCATGCTGTTCAGTATCCTGGGCGCTGATTGGCTTAGTGACCGCAGCCTCAGTTCCCAGCATCCCACGCCGTTCAGTTTGCTTTCTACGCACACGTCCGCTACATCGCTCAGCATCTTTTCATTTGTGTTTAAGAGTGTAGAAGATGTTTATAAGAGTGTGTGGAGTCTTTATAAAAGCGCTAATATATAAAAATATACATTACAATACCCTGATGAATCACTTTAGCCAATCCTGTTTCTACTTCGCGGATTTTCATCGCGGGTGTTACGTTCCAGAACCCCCCGCGATAGTCGACGGATTACTGTATTTAAAATGATTGCCTGGAGTATAAAGCAATAAAACCTGATCTTATCTTAATGCCATTGTATATTGTGTTATAGTTTAAACTGCGAAATGTTTTTGACTGTCAGTCTTGACCAAAATCAGTAAGTTGAGTCAGCACTGTGAGTGCATGGGGTATTGGGCTTTTTGTTTTTTGATGCCTGATCAACAGCGATTCATAGATATGAAATGTTTGGGGGAATAGGTAATCAGTATTGCATTCTCCAGTTTTGGCATTTTAACAGTTCAAAAGTGTTCAAAATAAAGTTTTCATATTTTCGCGTTTTTCTCTCGTTATTAATTTCAGTTGTACATTTACACTGCAGAGACTGTACGACTGGCTACAATTGTTGGTTTTTTTGTTTTATTTTATTTCATGCCAAAAGGAATAGTCAAATATACTGGTGGCGGATGAAAACACATTTTTTAGGTGGAAAATACTTAATTTAGTAAATGAACGTACAGCAATAATTTAAAAGCGAAATTATTAATAGCAAAACCTGCTAACAACTTAAAAATCACTATCGTATGATAACTTTAACATAGTAGTTGGATAATCTGACACAACCATTGGTTTTATTGAAATCAATTCATCATTTATTTGCCCACGAACCATACGCCGTTTCATAGCGCGTGCAACAGAGTTAACTTGAAGGGCGTTAGCATCTAAGCTAACAGTCAAAGGGGATTCATACTTTCTAGCTGAACCTTTAGTAACACTTGAGAAGAAAGCGCGGTGGTAAAACGATAATTTATGTACTCTTCACAAAGGTGATTTTCTCCGCCTTGGACCAGAAGCATGACGAAGTTAAACTGTGTCGATCTTGACAAGTTCATGGAGGAGTTTGCTCAGCTAGAGCAGGTAGGCTAACTAGCTTACCTTTAACATTTAGCTTCGTGGATAATTCTGGTCGTCTGTGCAGTTATTTTACGGACTGCTCATCAGTGTGTGCCACTTCATTACAGAGTCAAGGTTCGAGGAGGAGATGAAACATAAGTGATACTAGTTCTTCCCATAAAGAAGATGATTACAGGTTCCAATATGTAAACCCCAATCTCTACTTTAAAGAAATTCCTATCCCGGAGATGAATGTATATGTATGCACTGTATAATGTCACTGAGGTTACTTGTTCCCCTTAGCTATTTTCCCTATTAATTTGAACATAATTTTAATAATAACTACACGCACACACAAATGTGTGTGTTTACTGTGTTTTAATGAGTACCAATGGAAATTGTACTTTTGGAGCAGCCAAGTCATAAAAAAGAAAAAGAAAAAATCTCTAAATGCATTAAAAAGGTAACTGGTTTACACTGAAAATCCATCTACAGACACTGAATTAAGAATATTAGATGTGAAGCAGATTTTAGTATTTTTACTCTAATTTACTTTGATCCAACAGAAAATTACAGAGGTTAATGGCAAAAACAACCTGTTGGAGATCATGCTCGAAGACGCCGATAGACTCAGGAAGTTTAATCTGACCAAGCAGAGAAGTCTGATCGAAGGTGAGGTTTGTTTTAACATTTCAAAACGTTTAGTCCACATATATTTTACTTGACTTGTAAAATGTTTGCTTTCCAACATTTGAGCCCTATTTAAGGCCTGATTTGATGTTTGTTTGTCGCCATCTGCTGGTTATTTTCCCAAATGACAGCCCTGATTGTCTGCTTCCAAATCAGTTACAGCAGGACAGGGAATGCTAAGACAATTTCAGCTGTTTTTAAGATGCACCGAGAAGAACCTCTGACACCTATAACGAGGCAAACAACTCTAGGGGATCTAATTTATAATACATGGCCATTCAAGTCAACAGCAGCCGTGATCTTCGTGATAACTGCACTGTATCAGAAAGTTAAATATCATTCTCACAGACAGATTTAACTATAATTTGTACAGAAAATACTATGAGTTTTGGTTGGAGATTGTGTGAAGGACATTTTAAACCATCGCCAGATAATTAAGAAATTCATTCAGACTGTCCCTAAACCTCATTTGTTTGTTTGTTTTTTTTCTATTCTTCCTCAAATCACCAATAAAAATTTGCTAATTCTATTGATTAACCTGTTGCAGAACGAGACAGCCTTCTTGTCACAGTAAACCATCTGCAACAGACTCTGCAGGAGCAGTGCAACTTTAGAGGTAACTGAAATAACCAGCTGCGCATGTGTATTTCAAAAAATTCAATGATAAAATTCATGATCATTCAAAAGACTCACAATTGACTGACGGAGAAAAAATATTTTTGTAGTGACCGCTTAAAAAAGCGGTCAATAGAGAGAAGCTAAAAGTCAACAATAAATAAACAGTTTTCCACTACTCGGTATAGTTATGTTACATTGTAGGTGTTGATTTTAAATAACACATTTTTATTGTCAAGATACCAAAACACAAAGTAAATTACTTCCTTCATGCAAGTATTCTGAATAATATATTTTAAAACTGTTCTTGTTGCAGAGGAGAACGAGAAACTGAAGAATGACATGTCTGACCTGAAACAACAAAATGAGACAGCAGCAGAGGTAGGGACTGAAGCAGGAAATAAAATGTACTGATGCAGCTAACCACAACAGACATTCTTTGTCTCACAGAATAAAACCAGTTCTTATTTCGAGATAACTAAATTCTGACATTGTTCTTGGGAGCAAACTTTAGGAAAAATGCAAAGCAAAAGAGAAGACCAAGATCTAAGAAATTAATCCTGTACAATTTGAGAACAGTGGGAGAAACACATGAAAAGCAGTCGTTCTTTGGCTCACATGCCTCCATTTGATCATATTCACAATTTAGGTGTTTTCAGGCTCATTTCGTCAGATTTTCTATTGAATCTTTTTGTTATCTTGAGAGAAAAATATCTCATTTTATCTCAACAAATAAAGATCAGCCCTTAGACCTAGGCTGAGACTCCAGGATGCTTTATCCTTGAGTTGTTAGTAAGATATGCAAAAAATGGTAAAAAAAAAAATTATATTCATTTTAAATTCAGCTAAATTAGGTGGAACAAAAATGAGCTGCTAGGCAAAGAGGATAACATATTTTGAATTTTGCTTTCCTCTGCATACATTAATCCTTATTAATCCCTGTAGTATTACTGGGTACACTTTTTCAGTCTTAGAACATTTGTTTGCTTTGGTATTTCATTATTTATTCTTGTGATTTGTGAATAAAACATTATTTCAGTCTGAGTTCATAATTTTAAGTGAGTGCTGCACTAACAAAAGAAATTTAGGACACATCTTTCATTTTCTACTTCTGAATACAGATTGGTTTGTAATGTGTGATTTGCTTGCTTAACATAAATGAGAGTAAACAGACTTTTTTTAAACATATATATATTTGTGTTGTCAGGTTGAAGAAAAAAGGGTTCCATCTTAAGGGTTTCACATGTGAAGCCACAGAGTAATAAATATTTGAATTCCGAAACCTTAAGTAAGTAGCAAAGCTAAATGTTTGACCCAGGCTAGGCCTGTGTTTTGTCTTCAGGATGGAGAGGCTGAGATCCAACGGCTTGTCTGTGAAATGAGAACAAAAGAAGCGAGACACAAGAGGGAGCTAGAGGCTGTGAGAGAGGAATGCAGGAGCGCAGTGGAGCAGGCTCACAGAGAGGCTTTCAATCAGTGTAAGGCCTCACACATCACTCAGCCCACGCCATCAGTGGCCAAGTCTTTCCATTACAAGACAAAAAGCTATGCATATACTTGTCAGCAACATATGAAACAAGGGTTGCAAAGGGAAAGAAAATTGTTGTTAAATTTCCAGAAACTTTCAATGGGAAGGTGCGCTAGGGAATTTGGGAAATATTCCAATTTGGAAACCTTTCATGGGAATTATTGTGGATTTATGAGATTTAACTGGAAGTTGGGGATAATTTAAGCAAACCGTCTCATATCCAAACAAAATTATAAACATTTGGTTTTGGCATAAGCAGACAAAATAATTACAATTTAAAAATGTTACATTCCAACAGATTTGTCAGTATAACTTGCATTGAAAAATCAATTCTTTCAGTAAACAAAAAAGACATCAATTTGTAGTAAAATATTAGTCAGCCCCACCTCTCCCTCTCCCTCTTTCCTTCACAATGTTAAATGAAGAGCCCCCTCCAAAAAAATCAACACGGGGGATCCATGTTCACCTCCTGAACTTCCGAATTCTCCTCTTTGGTGTTACTGTCCAGTCTGGTTGAGGATGGTCCTGTGTCAGGTTTAAAGAGCCTTATGTTTGTTCGAATTACTACTAGTTTTTCCACTCTCATATTTATGAGCTTGTTGCCTGTTTATTCCCATTTAATCCCATATATTCCTGTTAATTTCCATGTATTCCCGGTGATTCCCATAGAAATTGTACAACTTTGAAAATTCCCCAAATTTTGCAACCCCCCCGTGTAACTGTAATAAAAGACAAAGCTTTTCTGATTCACTTTATAGTTCTGTTTATTCTTTTTGTTTTTTTTCCATGATGCTAAATTCAACAGTTTTCACTCAAATATCAGAGCAGAGGAGCAGAACAGATAAATGAAACAGCTGCATTTGAGATGAACCTGTGTTTTGCTGCATTATGTATTTTTTTTTCCCTGACAGTGGAAGCCAAAGATGCAGCAGTAAATAACTTGTTGAAGGAAAAGGATCTGGATCTGGAGGAGGTGAAGAAGAGGCTGAAGGATCAGGAGAGGGAGAGGCAGAGCGAGCTACTGAAGTTACAAATGGAGGTAAATGAAATCTATGATGTAAATGCGGTGACCTGAGGTGTTATTGATGATTATATTTTACATGATTCTGAAATACACATTTATGTATAAAACCACAAAAATTATTATTTTGATAAAACATGAAAATTAACATGAACAATCTTGTACTTCACTGATGTTTTATCTTTCTAATCAAGCAAGTTGTTCTTAGGACTGTTAATAAGATCACCACTTTCTGGATTTTTATGTATGATATATAACAATAAAAAAAATGTATACAAATAATTTCAGAATTTTTCTGCTTATTACTTTTGGTTTGGTCAAACAGTCAAATCAACACTTCAATTTAAAAGAAAAAAAGAATATTATGAGTATTATTGCTTGTTCCAGTCTTCACAGAGTTTAAGATTAATAAGTAACGCCTGGGTCTCTAACTGGTTATTTTCCATGATGTGGAATATATAATATTTTGTCAGGTATTTGCAGTCTAGAAACGTCAAGGTATCTGCAGGAGGGTCATCTAGTTCAATGTGTGGACAACTTGACACAGTTCATACAAGTCTAACGTATTTTCAGAAACGCGAAGTGATACTAGCAGAGGAATGAATTCGAGATGAGCCAAACTTGGTTTTCAGTGGTCAGTTTCCGGTTTACCAAGTTTATTGATTTCCTCTGTATGTTTTGGCAGTTTGGTGCAAAATTGGCCAGAGTTCAGAGTTCAGCTCAGTGGAGCCAGCAGCAGCAGCAACATGGCTCCAACCTTCTTCCTCAGAGTGTGTTCAAGAGGGTGAGTGACGCACTCTGAGCTTTAAATGTCCTCCCTTTCTTTTTCATTCATACACGTATCGTATATTAACGCATACAAGACAAATTAAAGTAATAACTAAACTGTAATGCCAAAGACCAGACATATAAATGGTATCTACACACAAATGCCATCCATTTCCACTTCCTGGATATGAATTGGTCTTTATATACATCAAATATGCAATGACAATGTGGCAGCTCACAATTTCTTTTGACCATGCATACACATTTTTTGTTTTTTGTTTTTTTTCTAGAATGAGCCAAGTTATATTCAATAAAGTGAAAATTAGAAGTCAAGGTGAGACAGATTTTAACACAGAAGAAAACAGATAATGTCACACAGCTGCATTCATATAATCTCACTATTAGATTTACTGTTTACACTGTAAAAAACTGACAACCTATACACAGAAATAATTGTATTTATTCAAAGTTTTGTTTAGCCTTGTTTAATATCATATTCAGATTATTCATTGTGTATTGGACCTGCTGTAAAATTCTATTTATTTACTAATCACTTGGGGTGTCACCATTCTCCAAATCTTGTTCAATACAATCTTTGATTTTAAGGTTATGATTCGATTAAATTTTCAATCTTTTTCATTGTCTTTTTAGCACAGATGGATAAGCAGTCAAGTCTGGTATTATTGGTTTTATGTTATCATAACTGCATAAATCCTTAAAGTGTTTTCCACTGCTGAATTAGGTGGCATGACTGATGCTACAAATCCCCCTATAATGAGTTATTGCTAATTCTGTGGGAGTTTAGCTATAAATGAAGACATAAGAGTTGACTGTGTTAATAATAATAATAATAACAACAGTAAATGACGATGGAGGAGTTGACTGTTTTTAGTGTTTTTATGGTTAAGTCTACTTCTTTATGATTATTGTGGAGTCCTGCCATATTTATCACTTTGCCTGTGTTTACACACTGTGATTTTCTTGTGGACAATGCAAACGTTGTTGATATATCTCAGGAGAAAAGATAAAATATTTCCACAGTAGTGATTTCCGTTAAACAGGAAGAGGTTCAATTCAGTTACTGTGTCTTCTATATCAGCAGTTTCCCTGATGTCTTTTGACAGGCAGCAGCTAGGCAGCTGCTGTATTCTGAGAAATGTGCTACAAGCCTTGTTCATGTTGTTTCTTGTGTTTGTGTGTGTGTGTGTGTGTGTTAACTGCATGTGTGTCCTCAGAAGCTGCAGTTCTTCCAGGAGGAAAAGAACAAGGAGATTGCAGAGCTGCGTCAGAGAATTAAAGAGCTGGAAGAGAACCAGCGCACCAGCCTCAATGACAACCGCCTGAAGAGGAAGAAGATCTAGTTTGTTTTCAGGGCTAACAACACTAACAAGCTGTGGATCTGTCAGATCAGCATGCCACTCCTGTCTCACAGGGAGCAGCTGAATCTAAAGGATTTTAAAATGTGTATACTTGTATTTCAGCCTTTTTGCAATGCAAAAGTCCTTGTTCTTCACTTTCCCTCCCCTGCCTCTTTTGCATTATCACATCTAACCACACTCGCACCAGTGTGCAGAGATCACATTTAAACATGGGCCATATTCCTGTCTAAGGCTTTAATCCAATCAGACCCCTGCAAGGAGGTGCTGGGAGGAGCCAAGACGTTGATGTAGAAGAAGCAACAGGTAGCTGGAAGGCCAGTCCCATTCAAAGAATTAAACCTGCTGATTTCTTTTCATTCAAAGAAAGAAGCAATCATTTAACTTTAACTTGTTTTCCTTACTTGGCTTTTTTTAGGTTAGGTTTTTAGGTTCTTTATGTCAAACTGGTCTAATCTATGTCAAACTATTAATTTCGATGTGTTGTCAAGGCCATTCCCTGTTATCTGTGTTCACCGACTTCTTTTGTTTATAGTTCAGGAAGCAGAGGTCTGCATTGAGCTGCAAAGAACTTATTATAACAATACAACAAAAATAATATAAAACTACGTCACAATGGGAATTTATTTGTGTCTGCATTCAATCGAGATTTGCATAGTGTAGAAATTCTCCCACTGTATTGACTTGATCTTAATACCACAGTACTTACTTAAGGACGTTGACACATGTTTACAAATTACACATTACACTTTGAACACTTGTAGTCACATAAATTTTAAACCTCTTTCAGAATTACAGGTTTTGAGAGTTAAGTTCTGTTTCTGGAGAGAAAACATTTTGGTCTGAATATTAAGCTAACCAACCAGCAGTTGGTTAGCTTAGCTCAGTATACAGGATGGAGAAAAGTGGAAACAGCTAGCCAGAGGCAATAGAATCCACCTACCAGCACCATCCAGGTCTGCTAATAAACCGATGTTTCAATTTACACTGAAAGAAAAATCTGTTGGGTTTTTGTTTGTTTTTTTCCCCTCAATGTTTTGCGTGCTGGACTATTTACGTATGGGCTGGTGCGGTCACTTCATGAGTGTGCGTTTATTTTTTAAATAATACTTCCATTTGGTTATTCAGAAGTTAAGAGCTGGGACAATAGATTGATTAGGAGTAAGGAGTCAGCGTTCAGATAAAGTTATCAGTCAGGCAAATTCATGTCAATCAGACATGAACATACATATTGCATTACGTGAAACACTGCAGATTGAGATGTTCTCTGTGAAATCTCTTGTGTTTTGATTGCAGTTTTTCTGCTGCCCACAAGGAAAATACACCTGAATGAAAACACTGCCTGGTGAAGCACTGACCTCATGCTTTGTAATCTCTTTATCTGTTCTGTTCAGCCACCGTCTAAGGGGGACACAGCTAATCTCTACAGGAACATTGAGTAATGCTGTTGCATAACATTTCACCTTCATAAGTCGAGATCAACCTCAGTCAATGTTAGCCTCTGTGCAGCCTTTTCTCTCTCACAGAGAATTCTACCAAAACTGCAATCTAGCGCTACCTGTTCACATAAAAGCCTTCTATGAATACACAGACGTGTACACATTGGCCATCTGCTGCAGTTTTTTGGCCTCAATTTTGTTGCCTGAAACTGCTATTAAACATTTGAAAAGACTAAGGCAGTCTTAAATTAAAAGGAGATTAGAGTTCATGACACCACCTTAATCCTTCATCTCTCATTGAAGAGGAGACAGGGAGAGGTGAGCAGTGAGGGGTGTGGCCAGGAAAGCCCAGGCTGATTGTCCTGTTATCTGATAGCTCAAACATACATGCCCCTTCCCCTCCTGAGTCTCTGTCTACGGAGGACAGAGAGGGATGGCAGTGTTCTGCTGAGCATGACCGCATTAATGTGTGGAACAGGTTAGGAGAGGATACATTTTTCTGGGTCCTGTTGGGCCAAAGGGAGCATGCTTTTTTTCTTAATTTTGTTCCTTGCAATGAGCTCCATAACTGTGTTACTGTGTTTGATGCAGACCACCAATTTGGAAACTTGGTAAGGAGATGAGAATCATACTTTCCATTTTATTGTATTTTGTCAAGTTTCTTTTGTATTTTTGCCGCCATTTTACACATTTTCATGCCATTTTGTACAATTAATATACACATACAGTAAATTTATGGTAAAGTTTCTTCATAATATTGTTTTTGTCATAAAGCTGCTAAGTGATACTGCTTTACTGAAGGTGGCACTTACAGACTTATGAATTTGTATTTGTCATATTTGGTTCCTTATTCAGACGAGCCAAATATTATTATTGATCCACTTTGCAGATGCTTTTACAATGTCAGACATCAACTCTCTCAAGCAAACCCTTTCTGGATCACTGAAAATTGAGATGATGTGAAGTATTTCCTGTTTTGCTGGCTCAAACTACTGTATATAAACAAATAGTCGGTAATGACGCTCTGACCTTCTCTCTGGCCTGCTACAGAAATGCCTGGAAGCCAGTACCAGATCACAAGCACCAGGCTACATCACAGCCTCTACAGCTTGACAGACAGCTCTGAAACTGGCCCTGAGGATGAGGAAGCTGAGACCCAGCTGACCCTCACCCCACTGCAGAAGCTCACCAATGACATGTGCAAAGACAAGAAGACCATCAAGGAGCTGATCATAGGCCGCAGGGTGGGCTTCTATAAGGTCCGCGGGGAGATCGGTTATGGGACATTCTCCAGAGTCAAAATGGCTTTCCACGCTCTTACTAAAGGTGGGTGTATAGATCGAAAATAATCTCATCCAAAAAACCAGCAAACCACCTCTGAATGCCCACCCATCCTCACCCTTCTGGGAGTCCCGTAGTATATATTTAACTTTGTCTCATTCATTTGACTGTTGGCTCACTATGCTGATGTACTGCCAGCACTCTGTCTCCACTTCTGAGCAGAGATGCGAAGAGAAAAGACAATTAAGCACACTTAAAAATAACTAAACCCAGGGGGCATTTCACCTGGAAGAAGTTATACCATTTAAATTCAGTCCTAACAACAGGAATTCAGGTTCAAGTACAACCCACAGCCCCCCTCTCTCTCTCTCTCTCTCTCACTGTCATGGTTATAAAGACAAAAATGGCCAAAAAAACCCCAAAAAAACCAAAAACAAAACCAATGTCATTAGAAAGCTTTCAAACCCAGACTCTAAAAATCTGAAGCTTTACACAACAAAATGGATATAAACAAGCTGTAATTTCATACAGTTAGTAAATGACTCATCATTATTAGCTAATCTCCAGTCTACATTTTTAAATAAATACAGTACAATATAAAATGTCAAACCTAATGCAGACCTTTTACCAACCAATGTTTTTGTAATTGGCTGGTCAAAAGCTGCAAAAGTTCACAAACATGAGAAACTTTTCAATGATAGAAAATAGAGAAAGCAACACATTCTGCAATGGTGTTTTTGCTTGACTTTAATGATGAATTAATTGCCACCAAGTGGCATATTGTTAATGACTGATTTTACTATTACATTATAGCATAACATACATATAACACTGATTTGTTGTCCATTTGGCAGCGGCAAAGTGATGACAGAGAGGTTAGTACCTACTAATTTTGACCAATCATCAATCCAAACACACTGTAGTACACAGGGTATTAAAATTCTGTCATAAGCTGCTAACTTTAACCACTTAATGTTTGGCAAAGATGAATCAGAAAGAAAGATGAATACTGCTTTGAGGCAACAGTACTAGTCACTATGCCGCTGTGCAGTTCTTTATTATGAGGTTTGTGCTCCATATTTAGCTTCTCACTCCACTGTAACCGTCTGTGCCTCTTGTAGACAAAGTGGCCCTGAAGATGCTGGATAAGGCGCGGCTCGACATTCAGGCCCAGCGTCTGCTCTCCAGGGAGATCAGCAGCATGGAATCCCTGCAGCACCCCAATGTGGTCCGTCTGTACGAAGTGGTGGAGACACCGAGCCGCCTTTACCTGGTGTTGGAGTACGCAGGGGGAGGAGACCTCCACAACCGGATCTGCAATGAGGGAAAATTTTCTGACAACAGCAGCAAGATCATCTTCGCCCAGATCCTCTCTGCCATTAAATACATGGTCAGTGACTAAGAATAGTTATTTATTTATTTTCTATCATGCAGTTTTATTAATGTAGTTAATAAATCACAACTGAAAAAATCTTTTATGTAGCACCTTACCAAAAATGAGGAAGAACAAAATAACTTCACATTCAGTTTCTCGAGTATTCAACTTTTTATATTTATTCAAAATCATGGACAGAATAAAATATTTTGTTTATAAACTTAGATATTTATTCATATCTACGTGTTTTCTTATATGAAATATAAGAGAGATTTGAGTCTTTTGGACCCTATTTTGATGTGAAAAGATATGTGATATGTGAAAAGAGGGTGGAGCTATGCAAAGTATAGGAAACCCCATTATAATAATAAACATAATAAATATCATTAACATACTCAAATAATGCATGTGATGCATGTTCAGCTTCAGGAGCTACCATATGCAGTCAAACATCCTGCATCTAAGGAAGAGTCTGAGTGAGTCATGGTCAAGGTCTCTTATCAGGTCAGGTAATAGGTTGAGGGGTCGGCCTTCTGGACAGGAGTCAGGCTTTCAATAGAATGATAGGCTGGTGGAGTTTGTGGCGAAATCTAGTTACAGAAAACACCTGAAGTCATAGAGTGAGAAAAAATAATCGATGGAAGAGGCATACAAAAATTCCTGAGCATCACAAAAAGTGTGCTGGACCAGTGCAAAACATAGACATATCATCGCAGGCTATGTGCAGGCGCGGTTCTCTCTATCTCTATTTCTGTCTATCCATAACATCTTTTGGAATACCAGAAGATTGATAAGATTAACAATAACAATGTTGTTGTTATACAACTAAAACATGTTTAGCTTAACTCAGCCCCACCACAGGAAACTCAGTGTAAAGTGCCACAGGGGCTTCACTCATCATAGGATCTATGTCCATGTAATGCAACAGAAAAAGTTGTGTAAAGCACTCCTCTGAAGGGGAAAATTAAAATGGCTCTATAATCTCCTTGACCTACACTGCTGACTGCAGAGCACATGTGGTTTCCAAAGCATGACAGACTGACATGACAGGGGAATTCTCATTTGTTACCACTCATAAGCTTTTTTGGAATCTCAACAGTTAAGTTGATTACTATAGAAATATTCGCTTGTAGTAGTAGTCCAGTTTAGGGCAGTTTCGAATCAAGTGTGTGCTTTGCTCTGTAGCACAACATCAACATCATCCATCGGGACCTGAAGGCAGAGAATGTTCTATTCGCGACCAATGGCTGTGTGAAGGTGGCTGACTTTGGATTCAGTACGCAGGTTTCAAACCGCAACGATGCTCTCGACACCTTCTGTGGCTCTCCACCCTATGCTGCCCCGGAACTTTTCAGGGACGAAAGCTACCTGGGGCCCCCAGTCGATGTGTGGGCCATGGGGGTCCTGCTTTTCTTCATGGTGACAGGCACCATGCCGTTCCGTGCTGAAACCATGGGAAAGCTGCGGCGCTGCATCATTGAAGGCACCTACAGTGTCCCTCCCTGGATGCCCGGCCCCTGCCAGAAGCTTATCAAGGGCATTTTGAAGACAGCCCCTGCAGAGCGCTATGCTGTGGACCAGATGATGGGCTGTGATTGGCTCTTGCCTGTGGAGTTCCCCTGGACATTGGTGCCTGCAGAGTCAGTGAGCCCTCTGCAAAGCCTGCTGGACTCAGAGAGCAAGGGCCTGGAGGAGATGGTGGAAGAGGTCAGGGGCTCGCTGGAGGAGCTCGGATTTACCACAGAGTACCTACGGAACAATCAGCCCAAAGACAGCCGCAACCCCTTCACAGGGGTGTTTCGAATCCTGCTGCACCAAGCCCAGAAGAGGAGGGGATGTGACTGCCCCCCTGTGGTCAGAGGGATGGTGAGGGATCCCAAGAGAGAGGGGCTCCGGGCCTACAGGGGCCTCAGACACACCTCCAAGTTCTGTGTGATTTCATAGTACACACAGGAGCTTCAGCAGTTTTTATACAACGACTTTTATACAAACCCATATATATCAATTTTTACATTGTGTAGTTTTTTACAAACAAATATTTGTGATCCTTTTATTTTTCTCTTTTCAATGCAGTATCTTCTTGTAGCCTAAACTATAAGTGAAAGTGCCTAATGAATTAAACTAAAGCAATAGTTGTGATCATTCATGAGTTGCTGCTCTTTGCAGAAACAGTTTAGATTTACCCTGTAAGAGTTGTATTAACTATTGCAGCTCATCAATCTACAAAATGTTTCGCTCTTAATCTGCTCAGTAAGGGTTTTTTTGGGGATTTTTTTTTTTTTTTTTTTTGGTAAATGTCTAATTTGCTCAAGTGATTTCAGCCCCCCCCCCCCTTTTTTTTAAAAAAACATGTTGTCCTTTAAAATAAAATAATGTCTCATCCTTCTAACCTCTCTGTGGCTCAGTTGGGGTCCAAACCCTGATGTTGGGAACTGAGTTGTCTGTGAAATACTGGAAAAATACTAAGAGATGCCCCACTCAGATTTACTATGATGCGTTAAGTCTTCTTGATGGAAAATGTGTTTGTCCAAATGATGTTTGCCTTTTCTTCTGAGCACAGTTAAAAGAACTCTGAGCTGAACTGTTTCTCAGGGAGGAAAGATGAAGCTTTCACCCATTTAAAGCAGCTCATTCTCTTGTAAAGAGTCTCAATGTTGATGAAAAGAGGAATAAAGTGGTGAAAGTGTGTCAGGCAGAGTGGACCCAAACAGCGCTGATCTTGCTCTTTGTGGCCTGTTTACCAAAGTTTCACCAAGTGCCTGACTGCGGTGAAGTTAGTTTTAAGTTGGATATTCGACAGATATTCACTCCGGATAAACCTCTTCTGCTCCACGCGGTGCGACTCCGAGCCAGCCACTCCAACATTTCAAGTACACTCGTATTGCAGACTTTACAATAAACACACGGAGACAGAAGACGGCTACAGCGCGTACCAACTTCCTGTTTTCTAAATAAAAAAGTGGGATATTTAAAGCAGAGATACTGCGTTTAAAGGCAATAAAGACAGACATATCAGTATGTTCCAACACTGGTTTTGATTCATTATATCACATGACCGAATAAATATTCAGCTAAAATGCTAATATTTCCATTTAGAAATTATGAATGATTTGAAAATGTGGGGAAAACATCATGTGTATCTCATGCACCCTCTGTAGTAACATGGTCCCACGCTGATTTTGAGTCAATTGATCACATGACCTGGAAGCTATTGAGCTAATATGCTAATATTTACATATGGAATTAATACAAAATGTTTGGCGATTTCGATTATAAAAACAACTGGTGTATCTCATCCATGTTTTTTGAGTCATTAGGTCACATGACCTGGAAGGTGCATAATGGGAAATGTCCCCACATTTGTAGGACTGGTAATGATTGTCCAGAGGATAAGATAAGATAAGAGGAGCTCTATTTATCCCAAAGGGAAATTCAGTTAAGTCAGTGAGCTCATTTATTTATCAAAGAGTTATACAGTCTAATGGCTGTGGGTAAGAAAGATCTTGTATATCTCTCTGTCCTGCAATGAAGAGAAAGGAGCCGTCCACCACCATTGTTTCTTTGGTCCATCAGGGTGTTATGAAGTGGAAGATCCGTGTTGTTCAAGATGGCCTCCACCATCCTCATTGTGTATATCTCCACCACTTCCCCCAGAGAGTCCATCCTTACTCCACTCACAGAGCCATCCTTCTTAATAAGTTTATCCAGCCTCCTTGCCTGCTTTTTTCCAACACTTCCTCCCCAGCAGACTGCAGCATAAAATAAAACACTTGCCACCACAGACTGATAAAACATCTCCAGCACCTTACTACAGATGTTTAGAGATCTGAACTTCCTCAAGAAAAAGAGGCCGCTCTGCCCCTTTTTTTTACAGTGCATCCATGTTAAGGGACCAGGCCAACTTGTTATCCAGGTGTACACCTTGATATTTGGAACCACCCAATGTCCACACCACAAATGTTCACAGAATGTTTTATTTTCTTAAAAAAGTGGCAGTTTTAATGTGATTCTGTCAGTCCCACCTGTTATTAACCTGTTAGTTACTTGGATAACTTCTGCTTGTGAACAGTACACTTTTTTTTTAATCTTATGCATCTGGGCTCTCAAGACAGACTTCTAAAGCAGAGCTTTTATTCTGAAATTGAGAAGCTCAGGTGGCCTTGCTCCCCAGCACCAGAAAGGCATGGCTGAGATTAGAGGTAGGAGACTAGAGGCTGCAGGATGTAGTAATACCGTCTTCAGTAACAATTTAACTGTGTGCCCGAATATGGGGCGCTTCAAAAAAGGGCAGAGACAGAGGACCACAAACATGTGGGAAACAGCTCGGGGGAGAGAATTGTCAGGTCTTTCATTTATTATCGTGTTTGTGAGATAAATGTCGCAGCAGAGATTTGGACATCAGTCACACTTGATGTGTTAAAAACCACCAAAAAGAGTACACCAACTGGCTGAAAATCATCTGGAGGGAGGACAGATGAGGAGTCCAGACAGCAGTGCTTCGTGCAGGTAATAGCCTACAACTTAAATTTATATTCTATTCAGCTGGCAAGCTGTCACAATCATTTTGTTTCTACATTTACATTTTTATTATTATCATTGTTCTGTGTTTTTTGCCTGCTATCTCTTCCTACATATTTTTATGTAACTAAAACTGCTATTAGTTTTCTTATTTATACATTTCATAAATTTTATGATGTTCTTTTTTATTCAAATGTTTCCAAGGTAAGTGAATGGGAGGAAATGGCATACATAGTACATACGTACAGTATATCGATACAGTACATACCCAAAGCACATTGATACAGTACAAACGTAAAGCACATCCATACCGTACATACTTAAAGCACATCAATATAGTACATACAGCACATTGATACGTAAAGCACATCCATATAGTACATACTTAAAGCACAGTACTACAGTACGTACAGCACATCGATACAGTGCATACGTTAAGCACATCCATTCAGCACCATGGACAGTTATACGGAAAAAATATTACATTATGTCACTCCTTGTACTTTTAAAGGGTCATTCAGCACAAAAAGATCTTAATGCCCATCTTCTTGTACTTTAAAAGGTTAATTCTGCTTGAAAACTACTTAATGTGAAACTCCTTGTAGTTGTAAAGGCTTATTCTGCTGAAATACTACAGCAACAGCTACCAGCTCACAGCTCACCGACACATTTTACAGAGGAAATGCATTTTCTATTTACTTATTATTCTCTTGAATGGAAGCATATCGCTACCATGCCAGAAAAATTTATTTTTCAATATCACGTTATAACGTGATACTAACTTATCACGTTATAACCTAAAACTGACTTATGATGTTACAACTTGAAACCAACTTATAAAATATTATAATGTGAAACTTGTTTCATCATAAGGAAAGTTAAGTTAACATTTACATTTTGAACTTTGCATATTAAAGTTGTTACATGGCCAGTATTTTTTTAAAGGTATTAATATTATGAAAAAAATGCACCAATAAGAAATTACCAGCAATCAGTATTGGTAATTGGTATCGGTATCGAATATTTTATGCAAAAAGTAATCGGTATAGTATCGAATCTTAAAAGTGCAGTATCGCCCATCACTAGTGTGTGGGCTGCAGCTGTGCATGCGCTGCTGCTGCTGCAGCGCGCCTCCGTTTGTGCCCGCTTTGGGCGTTCACGTTGACAAAGGAAGAGAGGTGTGTGCGGGGGGGCACATATTAATTGGGACATTATTAATATTAATAATAATTAATCGTTGAGCATTTATAGATGATTATGTCAGCATGGGCCACATACACTGTAAAAAAAAAAAAAACTTTCAAAAGGGCACTTGCTTGGTCCAGAGGGCAAAGGGCAGGTGCTATATAGCAACACCTAGCAACACCTAGAGTCTACCTGTGCACGCCACTGACGAGATAAAAAATGCCACGTTGAGCTGTGGTTCAGTTTATTGAAGCATTTTATCCTGCAAAAGAAGAGATACTTACGACCAGCAGAGTTTGTGTCCAAAATGTATGCCGGGAATGCAGGGAAGATATATTGAGCACATCATGCAACACAATCTTCCAGAGAAGATTTTGGATAAACTCAATACAAGTTCAGGCAAGTCAGATGATGACTCTGTTGAACACTGGAACAAGCGAGATAGCTCTGTTGGACGGTCCAAGTCAAAATCAAAGTACTTCAATCCACCAAAAAAACTAACTAAACCCAAGAGCAAGATGAAGACAGTAACAGTCAGAGAGGATCACAGAGACAAAGAGACACAGGTGTGGTTTTGTATGTATGTATGTATATATTGTTATATGTGAAAATTAATTAGTAATTATTATAGGGCAATACTAATAATCTTATCAGATACAATAGGGCTTTGCGCTGCCATGTGCCAGGCCCAAATTAACATAGGCTTAGAAATAAATCTTTGTCACATCTTTGTCCTACCCCGCATCTCAACACATTTATAACATGCACTTTTTTGTTTTCTTTTTGGTAATCCTGATTTGCAGTTAACCCTACTGTGGAAAAAAGGGGACAGTGAGGTGGTTGTTGCAGTGATTCCAGAACCTCTTTATCCACCACTCAGAGCTGTGCACACTTGGGCCACACGAGTGGTTGACAGGGGAGGTATGTATCAAGTGTGCAAATGTTCTTTTTAAACTGTCATTGATGTTTTGATCTTAAGTATTATACTGTGAATTATTCTGATAATTAGATAGTAAAGCTGATGGAAGTCATATTTCATCCTATTTGAGACCGTTTTTTTATTATTAATTGGACAATCAATCTGTTGTTTCTGTCAGGTTCTTGAGGGCCTGCTTCGTGTTTTTGCCCACACATTCTATGTGTTAGACACCATCTATTTAATGAGCCACTATACAGCAGGTTGTATTCTGTTTGGTGACAGGAAAAAGCTGCCTCAACAAAGTTTATGAAAGGTAAAGGTGTGTGTGTGTATGTGTGTGTGTCTATGATGAGTAAGACCTAAGACTATTGCATAATCACCCTATGAATTGTTTTGACTACCATTTGTGCTGGTCAACAATAACCACTGGAACTTGCTGGTTTGTAAATTTTTGATGTTGATCTCTTGATTTTTGTCTTTAAATGCATATCATCTCCCAAGTAATGAGACAAAAACATATTGATAGTACCATGGGCCATGAAGTAAGGTACATTACCCAATAACCACAGAGATGAGTGCATGGCACAGTGAAACAGACAGAGAGAGACACAGGGACAGGCAGGCAGAAAGCAACTGACAGACAGTACTGATTAGGAGCCATGCTGCTGTCTAAATTCATAATATCACACATATCTCCATCACCCTGACACTCTCAAAACTTTGGGGCAGAAATTTTGTAGTTTGACATTGTTTTTCAAGATTTCTTGTGTCACAGTAAAATACATGCTGAAGCCAGCACAGTGTACCTGGTGGATCCAGCGCAAAAGAGATCTGAGCTGAAGGCCTCAGAAAATGCCGCTAAAAGAATCCGGTAGAGTAATTTTAAGTGACTTTCAGTTTATGTTACAAAGGTTATCAAATAAGTATACCTGTTTTCATTCAATGGGCCACATGCAAAGGCTCTTTTAATGATCAATAGCTGAGGATTGATAATTCTAAAAGGTAAAAAATGACATTTCTAAAATGGTATGGGTCAGTGTCTTTATTTACAAATAAATCATCAAAGATGTAAAGCCAGTGATTTATACAATTGCATTCAGTGTTCAGATCTTAAAGCCATGACCTAGGTGCTCGGACTCCACTTGTAAAATAGATTATAAAAATGACCCACAGTAAATTTTTACAATCTGCAGCAATGTCAGTTCAAAATGTTATCAATTGATGCATGTCCCTGAATACACCTTTTGTAGTAAGAGCAAACGGAGAGGAAGCTTTCCCTATTTTGCTAGGTGTTGACATAACTGTCTGTGTTTTCCTGTTTCCATTAGTGTGACTAGCTTACATCCATGCAGGATGCAATCACTATATCCTGCATGGATGCTGCACTGTATCCTTAACAAGTTAATTTTTATTTTATTTAGAATTAAAAATTTAGAAAATAGAAAAATGGTTAATAAAATTGAACAGTGTCCCCATCTTGGGGGTTGATCTGTAAATGGTGATTATGAATAATTATTTGTAATTAATGAAAACATTGGTTATTTATTGGGTTATTGCAAATGCGTATAATAATCTCTAGACACGAAGGACCTGAATTTAAAGAGTATGATGAATACAAACTTTATTCAGGGAGTACTTCATGATGAGGAGGATATATCATGGAAAAACGGAATGGGTGGATGTCAAATGGAAAGGGGGGGTTATGTCCCATCCAATCCAACAAGATGGAAGCAGCTGTGGTGTCATTGTTGTCAAGGTAAGCCAAAAACAATTTGTTTTCATTATGTGAGGTAGGAATTTGAAAGATGAACTGATGTGAAACAATATTGGCAAATTTACAAATTATAGTGTGAACAGAAATAACAATTTGTTTAATAGCGACCATGAGTGTATGCAATTTATTATACACCCCCATTATTGTTGAAAGACCTGATGAAGGCTTTCCCTGAAATCCCCGACATGGACTTCAGCACAGCTCAAAAAGAAATGAAGAAGGAGAGGAGAGATCTGGCTCTTGACATCCTAGAGGCTTCTGGTAAAGGCAAATTGAGCATACAAATCAAAAACAAGATAGATAATAGATATATATAATTAAATATATTATTTAGTTTTTTTAGTCTTTGATGAACAAAATTGTTGTGCAATGTGTGCCACATTTAAGCCACCAGGACCGGGAAGTGCCATTATACAATGGGTGAGTAATTGTAAAACAGTCATAGACATGTTGAATTGTCATAGAGCCATGAAAAAAACAATTACGATGTTTAGGTGACAAATAATAATAAATTAATTAATTAATAATAAAATATATATATATGTTTCAGTCAAACAGATCCAGTGTGATGACTGCCACAGGTGGTTCCATAGCTTATGTCTGTCTATGGAGAGCGAGGATATAAAGGATGCCATGGACAAAAACTGGAAATGTCCCTTATGCGTATGAATCACAAAAACAAGGGACATGATTCAAGAGGGTTAGAAACATGACAATGAAAGCTACAAGCAGTGATGATTGGGCCCTCGCACCCCCATGCCTGTCGGGGCGGGCTGCACTCAAGTGGCTTTTACCGGTCCAAGAATGTCATACAATAGGTCCTCACATTGTTTCTGGTGCTTGGGCCTGAATAAATGTTATATTTTGTATTTTTGTGAAATATATTTTCTTTATGAAACAATAAAATCATAAGTCATTGTAGCCCTACTACTGTTGGATCATGTCACTACACTGGCTGCAGAGATACACCTCTTGTTTTTACATTTCAAATCTCTAAATATTAGAATATTTTTGATTAATTTTTTTTATGTAAATATTATCATTTCAGCACAATAGCTTTCAGGTCATGTGATCAATTGACTCAAAATCAGTATGGGATCGTAGTACTCCACTGGCTTCATGAGATACACCCCTTGGTTTTGTAATGTTGTGGGACTTCATAGGACACAGGTTGTGACGTTGCCCCCTAGTGGTTAAACTTGGGAGGTTGTAAACCAGGGAGGGGAATAAAGTCATGCTTCCAGAGTACACGCTGAAAGCCTCTCCCCGTGCTTATTTATAAGTTAGAACCACATAACTCTACAGGTTTTTCAATTTAAATCTGTAAATATTTTAGATTATTTTTTATATAAATATTATCATATTAGCTCAATAGCTTCCAGGTCATGTGATCAATTGACTCAAAATCAGCGTGGGACCATGTTACTACAGAGGGTGCATGAGATACACCTGTTTTTTTCCCCACATTTTCAAATCATTCATAATTTCTAAATGGAAATATTAGCATTTTAGCTGAATATTTATTCAGTCATGTGATATAATGAATCAAAACTAGTGTTGGAACCCATTGATGCGTCTGTTTTTATTGCCTTTAAACGCAGTATCTCTGCTTTAAATGTCCTACGTTTTTATTTTGAAAACGGGAAGTTGGTACACGCTGTTGTGTGTTTATTGTAAAGTCTGCAATACGGGTGCACTTGAATTGTTGGAGTGGCTGGCTCGGAGTCGCACTGCGTGGAGCAGAAGAGGTTTATCCGGACTGTACTCTGTAGATTTTGCCTCGATCATTTCCTAAGTGCAGCCAAAAGCCAATTCATGACATTGAAGTGATCTGGCTTTAATTTTAAAGGCCATATCTACGCCATGTTATTTTTGTCACGTTTAAAATTCAAAACTTCTTAAACTATAAAGCCAATAATCTATTTAAGAGGACAGTTTATTGAAAATGTAAATGTTGCAAGTAAACTGAAAGACAAATATGGAATAATGCAATTAAAATGAAGCTAAGATTCAATACTTGCACACTAACAAACCCATGCATTATGATTATTTTTTATTTACACAGACCACCATATCACATTCTTTAAAGTTTCCTCTCCCCACCCACAGTGATGCCATCCTCAGCAAAATGAATGCTCTGATGGAGGATTGCCGCTTTGGTGATGTCACACTTCTCTTGGGTTGTCCTTGGGGCACCTCTGTCTTCCGTGCCCACACAGTGGTGCTTGCAGCATCCTCAGGCTTCTACCGAGACCACTTCTTGCTCCGTGAGGGTCAGGGAGAGCTGAATGTGGGTGTAGTTTCCAGTGTGGAGGTGGGTAAAAGACTGTACCTGTCTTCCTATACCTGTCTCCTTGTGGTATAACATAAATCTAGAGCTTCTGTAAACTCTATCCAGTAAAAACAGAGCAGAGTATCCAGAACACAACTATGTCCCCGGGTCTACCTCAGAGCACGTTTCCTGTTTTTGTGTACAATAAAAATGAACCAAGCACATAAAAACTGTTTCAGAATGACAGTATAAAAGACTAAAATCAAGCGTTAGAGAGTCAAAACAGGAATTAGCAAGAAACACACTGTGACAACAGCAACAGTGGCTGGAATAATATAAAAGTGATATGAAATGTTTTTGATGACTGAAAGGATCACTGTCGTAGTGGAGGTCTGGCATGAATCATGTAATATTGGTTGCTTTTGTCTTGCATTAATTCACTTCCATTGTATGTCATTTACTTCTACAGGTCCCTTCGAGAATGCTGGTAAGCTACCTCACTGCTGCCAGTGCGCCTCAGATGAGCCAGGTGGTGGAGCAGTGTGCCAAGGCTGTGTCCCCGTACTCCAGTCCAAGTCGGGCTTCCTTGAAGCGGGAGAGATCATCAGATGAGAAGGAAATCCTGCAGTCACACAGTGGCTGGCCAGGACCCAGCCACAAAAATCAGGAGGAAAGGGATGCAGCCCAACCCAGCAGCAGTATCCAGGAAGCAAGCACAGAGGGAGGGGGAGCAAATGTGATTCAGTCCAAGTCGGGCATGAGCCAAGGTGGGTAATCAAGAACTGAGAGAGGTTAGGGAGAATAGAAGGGTGGTTGATGCTGAAATAGTCATCTGACTACACAGCATGTGTGTGCATGTGTTTCACCAGGCTTCAGTTAGAAGGTGGAGGCATCCAGACTGTTCACACAAACAAGCCACCTTATCAAGTTCACCACATTACAGGAGCTGCCTGAGCTCATACAGCCTCCATCACCACAGGATACTCTGTTCAGTATGAAGAGGTGCCAGACAGTCCCAAAAGCTCTCAGCGGCAGCTCCACTGCAACAATGTTAAGAGATCATGGACACTATAGCACATCTGTCAAACAGTCATTTTTCTGGAGATGAACTGACAGAAAATTCTGATGGTATGTCAGTGTAGAGGGTATACCGCTGCACCTGGAGAGCTGGAGGGGACACTTAAAGGAACACAGACAGTACCTGCATTTGGTCTGTGGGAAAGGTTTTTCCCAGAAAAGTAACCTGTCTCACCACATCTATATACATACTGGTGTCAAGACTTTCAGTTGCCTGTTATGCCACAAGATGTTCTCCCAGAAAACCCCCACCACAAAACCATCTGGAGCTGCACACAGGGGACGGGCTATATCAGTTGCTGTGTATAGTGTGCACAACCCATGCCTAATACACTACCTGAAGGATACTCATGGTAAGAGTGGCAAAACATGCCTGGAGGAGGCTGTGGAGAGAGAAATAGCAGTTTTCTGTTTACTTAGTGCTGTTCTGACCTAATGACAATTTATGTAAATGTTCCAGAACACAGAATAAGCAATATCAGAGAAATTGTCCTGACAAATATGGCAATAAAGAAAATATATGTCAGTTAAAAGGTGTAATCATTTAGTGATACAAATTTATTTGGAGCAAAAATGCTGAGTGTTGATGATCACACTTGCAGCTTCACAAGTGCCTTCCATTAAACATTGTGAGGATCGATGGGTTAATGCATTTGCACTGTAACATCTGGCCAGTGGAAAGAAGCAGATTAAAAGTGAATGCAGTCTCATAGAAGGCTGAAACAGGCACTGTTTCCAACACCTCTGAGACAGCCTCTGCGTTTTATAGTGTGTACAGGATCAAAATATAATAGAGATAGAGAGATAAAGAGAGAGATGGAGAAATAGAGAGATAGATAGATAGATAGATAGATAGATAGATAGATAGATAGATAGATAGATGGATGGATAGATAGGCATACTGACTGACTGATTGGCAGATAGATAAATACCATTGCTACACCATTTGACCCTCCTGAAGTTGCGCACAGTTCGCTGAGCATTACATTATAAGTGAGTGGGTAGTTCCACATGGCTGAGAGGGTTTCCATGCTCTCGCTCTCTTTGTTCCCTCCCTTCACATGTCTACTTCTCTCCTTCCTTTATCCTTTCAGCCCAGAAATGTCATCGTCAGTCATCTCACTGAATGGCGCGCTGGTAGTCAATGATCCACCAAAGATGATGTGATGTGTATCCACCAATTCCTGCTTGTATTGAAAGAGAAACACACACTGTCCCTCAGAGCATTGTGCACATAATACTGTGCACGAATTTCTGATTTGTTTGAGCCAAATATAATCTGTGATAGGATGTTCAAGGAAACAAAATACTTCACTTGATGGGGTTTTAGCAAGTCACTGTTCTGCTAATGTGAAATGCAGTATTATATTTGCCTGAAGTAGGTCGAAAATAAACACACACACACAGAGACAACAGAGTGGCATTCAGGGCAGCTCCATTATGAATGAGAAACAGAGGTAGGAAATGTTTGGCAGGCCGTGGGAAGGATAGGAGGAGAAGGATGAGATGCAAAGGAGAAAATAAAAGAAGAAAAAAGAAAACAAAACTTATCAGGATAATAACATAAAACATTACTGGCGCATCAAAATTTGTCCATCTATATGCATGCAAGGATTTACCTGTGAGGATGTACTCCGATGTTTGTAGGAAAGATGGGATTCATACACCCGTCCACAAGGAAGGAGCATCTGCCCCTCTTCAGAGCTGAAGGACCCTTCAGCAAAGCCTTCAATCCCCAGCTGCCTCTGTGGAGCTCAGTAAAGTTGCTCAATAGCTAACAGATTAAGTAGTGGTGGTACAGGAGTTTGTAATCGGGCTGTTCCAGAACGAGATACTCTCATCGAGACTAACTTTGAACAATAAAGGTGTGAAATGTGCTTTTGCCTGATATTTCTCCAAAAGTTAAAAACCAATCAATCAGCTATTCACACACTAAAGTACAGCTGAGGCTGATTGTAATGTCATTTGTTTTGTAGGAATTTGGACATATATTTGCCTTTGACTCTTCTACCATTTGTCTATTTTGTATAGAAATTTATACTTTGCTGAATTCAAAGGAAATTCTGGCCATAGATGTGACATAGATTAACAGAAAATAACTGTTCAGCTCTTTGTCACTGCAGTGAAACAATTATAAAGACCAGAGTTAAGTGGCATTTTAAATGCTATATAGATGCCAGGCTAAACCCATTCTCATCTGCAGGATGAAATAGATAGATAGCTAGTGGTTGTGTGAAGTGTGAAGAAATTAGTGAAAAAAGTCTTTAATGCCATAATAACTTGATACTTGTGTCTTTCCTGACACATGAAGGCTCACGTGTGATTGGGTTACAGGAGAGTATACAGAAATTGGGAAGCTTTTTTTTTTTTTTTTTTTAAAAATCTTCTCCTCCACTTCCCTAAACGCAGAGCTGCAGTCGAAGCGAGCGGGAACTGCATGAACTTCCTCCTGCTGAAGCGCACTTGTCGAAGCGCATCCTCTGCGCTGCCTCGGTCTGTTCCTTTAAAAGCTCACAGCCCACGCCTCGAAAAGCGGCTTGTTCCGGCTTGCCCCTTTACATCTTTTTTATCCTTGCTCACGACGTTAAAATAGTGCCTCTCGCTGTCCCCCCTCCCCGTGCAGGGCCCTTTTTTTTTTTTTTTTTTTTTTTTTTTGGTCGGACCGTGGGGATCGGGGTTAGGGCAGCCGTGTCTCCGAGCGGACTGTGGAGGAGGATGCGGAGCCGTGCGACAGCTCTCCGGCCGTGCAGCCCGTGAAGGAGGCGGCAGTTCAGGCAACCAGCAGCCGCGGAGCGATACCAGCATCTCCTCCGAGCCCCGGTTTGTCAGGGTGTGTGGCTCTCCGTACCTGAGCTGGACTTGTTCATCACGTACTGAAGGGGGGCAGAGGACCAAAACTGGACCAAGGGATCTATGTCTGATGCTCTGAGATGCGGTGCCAAATCACCTTCGCACCAACAACTGTCTCCCGGGCTGGCTGCTGCGGTTGTTTTGCATGTGATGAATATTTTCTTTTTAAATAATTATTTTGATGCGCTCCTGTGGATATATGAATATGCTCATTCTGGTGCCCTGGTGTAGTGCGTGAGGTAAGTGACTTGTCCAGAGGTGCGCGCCACTTTCTCCTGTTTCTCTCGTTGAGATTTTGTTGCGTGTGTGCAAAGCCTGATTTCTTGCTTTTGTTTTCCTCGGATGAAAATTAGATATATGTAACCAAATATTACAGCTTCCAGCTCATCTTCAATTTCTGGAAGTGGTGCTGATGGAATATTATAAGAAGCAGGCGGTATCAGTTATGGGTCCATATCTTAGAATCAGTTACCAATGGAAAACATTTTCTTTTTTTTTTTTTTTAGAAAGAGTTCAGACACTCGATGCATGCCTTATGGAACTGTAGATGAGCAGCTGTGGTGGTGCAGGCTGTTTGTTGATGTTTGCTCTACGCATGGGGATAGAAATTTTTACAAATTCACAGAGGAACATCAATAAAAGTGATTCCTGAGCTGCAGCACGGTAGTTTCAGCTCAGGTGTAGCATCTTATTTACTGTAGCCTTCAACCTGAAATGCAGCACTGCCATCATAAAGTTAAAGTATACAGCAAGCTGTCATAATGGAGGTTACTCTATAACCTGCTCATTTGTAACTGGATGCAACCTGATATTTAATATTATGCAAGGCTGTGAAAAACCAATGGTTCACTAAGATAGCTCCTGTTACTGCAGACACATGACGAAGAAGGCCTTAGTGTGTGTATTCTGTATTATCCAGCAGCATGTGAGCCATGGTTGCCCTGTCTCCCATTCAGACGCTGCCCCCCACACTGTCATGACAGGCATAATGAATAAATAATCTCATGGACCCACATACTCCTACTGTACGTTCAAAAACAAGTGAGCAGACCTGGTGAGACCACTGTAGTATTCCTGTAATATATTATGGAGCAGCACATTGCAAATATCACAGGAAAGCTACTCACTTTCTCACCTCCGTCACTAGTGTTTACATGTAAGCATTCTTTTTTTAAGATGTGTTGTGATGGGATTTCTCATCACAGATTGCTCATGCGTTTTGTTATCTACAGTTCTCAGTGTACCGTTCACTCATGCTTATATGCTTTTTGGGAGTCTGTCAAGAGATTAACAGGCTTAGTCAGTTGTTAGTGTTTAAAGTTTAACTTTCTCTTCACCACTTGTGTGCACGCTGCAGGGACAGGCATTGTTTTCACTTCATGGTCGTGAAAAAACAGCTTCCTAAACAAAGAGAAATATGTTTTTTTTCCCATTACCAAATTACAATCAAATTAAATTTGGTTCTCTTTGTTTGAACATTACAGAACACTTGCTGAATTTACTTAATTTTTTTTTAACTTAAATGGCTTTGAACTGATTATTGCAGGGTGTGTGTGTTGTTGTTGTTGTTGTTGTTGTTTTTGTTTGTTTGTTTGTTTTTTAGAGCACTGTGCTGTATATCTTGTTGAAACCCACCATGCTGTTCCCACAAGACAGTGTTAAAAGTTGTACAGTTGAGTTCATGTAAAAACTCTGGTTGCAGTTCATGATGTGGAGGAAGCTGCGTGGGACATGCAGACATACTTTAGTTGGGGGGAAATTTAGAAGGTCATACGCACATTAATGCTAGTGAAGCAAATTGAGCTGTGAAAAAACAAAGATGGCTCATTGCAGCAATGTGTAACTCTAGTGATCTACCGTATTATACTACAGTAGGGATACTTTCTTATATCTCAGAATGAGATACAGATATTTAATGTGTTCATTGTTTTGTGCTGATGTGTGTTTCGATTAATAATGAGTCAGTTATCGTAAAATTTTTGTGAATTATCTCTCTGTGGTGAAAACGTCAACCAGTGAGATCATACACAGTTAAAGGCCTTTTCTCTATCTCTCCCTTTCTCTCTCTCTGTCTCTCACACACACACATTTGCTTCATGGTATGTTCTAATTCTGGGCTCTCACTGATGCTGAGAAAGAGTCAGGAGTGCTCATATTACTTCACCTCATGGGGGGGGGTAGTATACTGTGTATGTCGGTGAATCCATGTATTATCTCGTTTTTGTTTGCTGCAGAATATTTTTGAAGGATTATCTGTGATCACCCGTCAGATAAGGCATGGCTTATTCTACCATGAAACAACTCTGTTCTTATTGTTTATTATTTTTTACAGTTAACTTTTTGATAATCTATTTTTTGTCAAGACTGGCAGAAAACATGCATAAGAAATAAGTGATGAAGAAAAAAATAAATTCCCAGATACTGCATTTTTTAAGTTTTTTGGCTTTGTTCAATTGGACAGTTTGAAGAGTGACAGGAAATGACCTCCTGTTTAGGACGCATGCACGCTACCCAGTATGCTACCAGTTTAAATTTTCTGTTAACTGGTATTGTTTGAGATAGAATTCCAATACCGATTAGTCAGCTTATTTCAAAACAGATAAATATGGCCCAACTGCCCCGGATGAATCTGTCTGTAGGTGCTTGGTTACAATAGAGGTAACTGTGCCACCTCACTCCACTGGGCCTGCAGAAATACTCAAGTAAGAGTTACAAAGGGGCAGTTAAATGTCATGGCACAGCATAATCAAAGCCCAGTGCGTCAAAGAATACAGAGTGGCACAAACACACACACGTTAATTCATCCATCCTGACATCCATATCCCTCTATCATTGCCATATACATAACCTTAGCTCTTACTCCAACTATAACCTGATCTTTCATGTCTTGTGGGTGTGCACTGCTTTGATAAGCCTCCCATTGGCCGTCTTTGTTCTGCTTCCTTACATGCGCCTTTTCAGTGTCCTTGCATCTTTCAAAGTCCCTGTTTTTACGAGAAATATTCACAAAAAGGCGATGTGCAATGAATGACAAATGTGGAAGAGAGGTGGAGTGCTGAAACCATGTGGTAGATTATCACACCTGTATTATTTCACCTGTGCCATGTGCCCATAACCACTAGACTGCCTTTGCTGCCAATTTTTATTTTTTTTTTGGCTTCATACCAAAATAATTCTTCCCGTTTTTTGTTTTTTTATTTATACCTGCCCCTTCTCCTGTGCTGGCAAAGTCTGCATATGGTGAGAAGATCTGGCAATGTGAGAACATTAACCTTTACCCTTAAGTTGACCTAAATTTAACCCAATCACAAACCTAAACCTAAATCCAAACAATAAGGACACTTGAAAGATGAGGCTGCACAGTTTTCATTTTTCAAAGTTCTGAAAAACAAGCTAAAACACAGTCTCTTTCTTTCTCTTTCTGTCTGAGACATGCCAAAGGAAACTCCAGATGCCCTTCCCCTCACAAATGAGGGCCAACTGAGGACTCACTGTCCTGAGCCAGATGATAGCTCGCCAACTGTTGGCTGTAAAGACACAATGTACTTCTCATCCTTTCCTCAGTAGAGTGGGTGGCTCAACAGGCCTGCACAGCAAGTCACTGATTGGGTGTACAAAAATCTTCTCTCACCAATTTCAAAGATGTTTCACTCTTAAAAGTGGACAAGTAATGTGATGCATCTGTCCTGGTGCTTATGGCTGTTGGAAATGGCACATCCTAAACTTCACCTTCAGTTCACTCCGATGCACTTGAGGTACTAAACTGCAGGCACAAACAAGTTTGAGTCGATGAAAACAGAGTTCATAGGTCAATTTCCTCATTTTAAAATCACCGTGCATGAGAGGAGCCAGATGAGGAAGTTGAGGACTGCTGTAATACTACACCCACCTTTCCCTGTCACAAGACTGGAAATATTCATGACAGGGGGCCGTTCTCTGCTGTGTGCCTACATGTTACATGCTTGAATACATGAATAACCCTCCATTCATGCAATAAATGGAAGTTTTGTGTGCATCATATTCTGCACTGCCCACATCATCGTGTGAGGTATTAAAACCTTTTACTGATCTAACTTTACAGTGACAGTGTGTGACTTGTGTGGCTTGCATTAGTGCAGGCCAGGCACTGTGCTGAACAGGATGTAGCAGTTGTTCGGACCAGGAACAGGTGGCCGTCAACGTGACGCCACACACCGAATCACGGTTTACAGTTGTCCCCAGAGTTTGCACCACTCCCTGATCTGCACGCGCTCTCAGAGAAAAAGAGGGGTTTTTACCCGGGATCCAAGATAAAAAATTCAAACCGTCATCGCCTCTGGGGTTTCTCTCCGACCCTTCCCTCTCTCCTGCCCACACGGCGGTTCAGCACTTTGCTGTTTACAATTGCGGTAATTGTGGTTATATTTGGGCTCTTCGCGGATGGAAATATGAGCCACGGGGACAGAGACAAGCTGTCCACGCGGCCGAGGAGGCGACGCGGGCCGTTTGGAAGGTGCGTAAAGCTGCTGCGATAATGGTCAGATCGCCTTATTTGGGTTATTTATGTATATAAATGCACCTATTTATACATGTGATATATCTTTATATATTTGACACGGCAGACATGAAAATGAATTCTGGGGTGAAACTGGGTGTATTTGTAGTTGAATGAGACTTGGTGCTTGTGCGTAACACGCACAGTACCGCTTTCTTTTTTCCATTGGACTTCTCAGCCAGCGTGTTTATGCTGTAAAGAAAGTCTATCTTAAGTTGTTTTTTTCCATCAACTTCGGTTTTCAGCTTCAAACCATTCAGGTTACTTTCAGTCTGTGTTCCGGGCGTATCTGGCTTTGTGATATTACACAGGCGTACACTGTTCCGGTTAAAGACAAATAAATAAAAACCTTTTTGTAAATGACTCGGGTTCTGCCCACATATGTATTTGTATGTCTAACCACATTTGAATGGATCATTTTCAAGCTTTTCTGTGGCACCTGCTCTCTGAGGGCTCCAGCTGTTATTTCTGGTGAGGGGTTTGAACAGATGCAACAGCCTCTAAAAGCAACAGGTGCTGGCTCTCTATATGATGTGTCCACAACATGTTGCATGACTGATTCAAAGGGGGTGTTTTTAGAAGCATTTGTGCATTTGGTTTATGGGATTATACATTAAATATCATACAGGAGATTAGGGTTACAGAAAGGCTAACAAAACACCATCCTGTAATGTACTTAAAAGCAAGATAAGGCACATTTCCTGGTAATGACATGTTTTTAAAAACTTTGCAGAATGTAATATTTGACTAGAATTCAGTTGAATTGAGAAAGTGTACAATCAAAGTATGAATTCATCAATCACCATGTGCTATTGTGGGTTCATCACCCATAAGTGGGAGGATTTTAAACCAGAAGATCTAAACAGGCAGCGCTGTCAGTATGTAAAGGGAGCTCATTTACATCTGAAGAGATGACTCTCTGCATGTACCCAGCTCTTTTAGTTTGTCCCCACCGAATGCACTGAATCAGTTAGTTATACAGGAGGTGTTCACAGACCAACATGCATAACTATTTTCCATAGTTATGCATGGAAGAGCTTTGTAAAACCTCTTTCAGAGTAACTATATGATGCTTTAGCATTAATATTGGAGACACTGTAGCTAACTAGCTAACTTGTTTTCTACACTTGCGAGTAAAAACATGCGAGTAGTTGTATTAGCAGCTATGCAAATTGATTATGAATTAAGTGTAGTACTTTGCATTGCTTTTTCTTTATGCTGAATTAACAATTTGTGAGGTTGTATTGTGTAATTGAATGCACAATAGGATTATGTCGAGGTAGGATTATATTGTTATTATGATGAGTTGTGCCATACGGTGGCTAATATACAGTAATGCTGGTCAGTGCAATAAAACTAGTCAATTTATTTTAACCCCAAGTAAGCAGTGTATCATAAGCGTATGTAAGGACAAGGTTTTTTTTTATGTGCAGTATTGCAATTTTCCCCATATTTACTATTGCAGTTTTTTTTTTTTGTACTATATTTTCATTCATTATTTGTTTTAATACCAGCATCTACATGTGAGTGCTTCACAGGAAGACAACTATTGATAAATGGGTCGCTATATATGTACTATGTCATGTTTCTCACAGTCGCCATCGACAAGCAGGTGCTGTTGTTGGGGCTCATGGACATGCATTCCCCCTGAGCTTGGAGACGCCTCCCTCGGCGGTGCGGTGGCAGGATGCCAGTGCAGGCAGCCCAGTGGACCGAGTTCCTGTCTTGTCCCATCTGCTACAATGAGTTTGACAGCAGCGGCCACCAGCCCATCAGCCTGGGCTGCTCTCACACAGTTTGTAAGACCTGCCTACACAAATTGCACCGCAAAGCCTGCCCCTTTGATCAGACACCAATCAGCACAGATATTGACATGCTGCCGGTCAACTGTGCACTGCTGCAGCTGGTTGGAGCTCAGGTGAGTAGGGTCAAATAAGACTGTGTGTGACACACATTCAAATGTCTGTCCTTTTTCTGGATCATGTGTACATATTTGTTATGATTTGTACCTCTTAGGTTTCAGATGTGCAGCCAGTGAGCCTGAGCAGTGCAGCGGAGGTGGAACATTATGAGGTCTGCAGAGTGTGTGTGGAAGAGCTGGCTCTCTACTTAAAACCAATCAGCGGAGCTAAAGGTAGTTTTCATATTTGTGTGTTTGTGTATGTCCAAATTTGTGATCTGTGGACATTTGTGAAAGCAAGTGAATTAAGCACTTTGTATTTAATGTTGGGGGGCCGCAGTTTAGCGGCTTTTGTAAATTGGCATTAATGCTTTTCACAATTCATGATGCCTCAAAGCTTTTGCAATTTTGTGGCACCTAAAGAAAAATTTAGTTTTCTGCGTAACCAGATTAGAAAGATTAACTTAACTGAAGCTGACTTGTAGGTCCAAATCTTTCTGAAACCAATTCTCAGTGATGATGCTATGGAAGCTTTCATCATTCTTGGCCAAATTCTTTGATTGAACAATTCACATGGCCAATTGACAAAAAAGGAGAATTTAGTGGGAGGTTAGATGTAAAATGAACCTTTAAGGATCATTCCTTCCAAAAAGAGGCCTTTAAATCCACTTACATATCTGCTTGAACTGACCTCAGCTTGTCACTATTCTTTTTTCATTGTTTTTGCAGCAGACAAGATCAATCAAACTGAATATTGCTAAAGTAAATGGCTTCATTGTGATGAAGCTCCACATGAACCCAGTTTCATCTTGGCCATATCGCCTCACCACAGGTGTGGCAACCCTGAGTCCGAGCGTGCTCAGTCGGCCAATGCAGAGGAAGCTGGTGACCTTGGTGAACTGCCAGCTGGTGGAGGAGGAGGGTCGTGTGCGGGCGGTACGGGCGGGCCGGTCGCTGGGGGAACGAACCGTAACAGAACTTATCCTGCAGCATCAGAATCCTCAGCAGCTGTCTGCCAACCTGTGGGCAGCAGTCAGGGCAAGGGGATGCCAGTTCCTGGGTCCTGGTGAGTTTGTGAATGGTTATATTAATCTGTAAATCAAGGGAATAGGAAATTGTAAATTATATTGATGCGACAAATGCATCAAGTGTCATTGTTTCATAGCTATGAGTGAGGGTTAGGGTTGGGAGGCATCAGGATAAAGCTTTTATTGCTAAAACTCGTAGCTTTTTGCAAGGTATTATCAGTGTGTTATAGTGGCTACACTGTTAAGCATCCAAATTATGAGTTAAACAAACCGGTTGCCTTTCAGTTGACTGGACTGGTGCCAGGAATGGCCATCTCAGATTGCCTCTTCAAATTGACCGCTGGTGCTCCTGTGATGATTACTCATAGGGCAGATTCTGACTGGGAAAAAAGTTTCTCATCATGATAACAGAATGAGTTCTTTTAAAAGTCTGAGGAAAGCACCCTGTTTGCAGTGTTGGGATGTATATGCATTTTTACTTGTCAGAGTTTACACCGACTATTTTTCCCTGTTTCTTTCTTTACTTCTATCTTCCTCCCACCATCCCCGTATCTGTCATTGACTGTCCCTACACGCCCTCGAACTCTTTATCATCAGCTATGCAGGAAGATGCATTGAAGCTGGTTTTACTGGCTCTAGAGGATGGCTCAGCTCTGTCCAGGAAGGTGCTGGTTTTGTTTGTAGTGCAGAAGCTGGAGGCTCGGTTCCCCCAGGCCTCCAAAACCAGCATAGGCCACGTGGTTCAGTTGCTCTACAGGGCTTCCTGCTTTAAGGTACTGTACAGGCAACACAAATGAGCATATGTACATAGATACACAAAAACCCAGATACATGAACGGGACTTAGCTAAAGATTTAATAATTGACCTGATTAAATGAAGGGTATTTAAATAGATCCTCATTTATCATCACATATTTATTTACTGCAAACATACTTTAAATTCATACTTGTTGTGGACAAAACTAGTATTCTTTTCCATGAGTTACACAGCTAAATTTTAATAATCAAATATCCTGATTTTCTACAACTAATCAGTGACTGAATGCGATTTGGAAACCCCCTTTATACTGTGAATTCACAGAACTCAGCCTAACTTTTAGGCTATGTATTATCACTTGCTAAATACAGATATTAACATCTAATATTCCATAGAAGTAATAAAGATATGTTCTTCTGGTGGTGTATTTCGTATGTGTGGGTGTATTTCTGTGCCTGTTATCTGATGACAGACATCGCTGGCAGGGCAGAAATGCCAGCTATCTGCCGGTGATGTAACAGTGGTCTATATTTGCCCTTGCTGCCCCGTCTTGCAGGGCAGTTACAGATAGCACAGTGATGCAAAGAAAAACAGATGAAAGTGCAGCAACAAAGCATTTTTCTGGGGGGGGGCTTCAAGTGCTTCAATCATGATGCAGTTAAACTATTTTGACTTTTGATTTTGCTAAAGCTGACAGCTGGGAGTGAGTGTGCTGGTGTCTTATGATGATTACTCATAGGGCAGATTCTGAGAAGGGGAGAATCCCTTTGTCTGATCTGAATTTGAGTTTGTTTGGCTGAAGACATCACATGCACATAAATAGACTGGCAGCTACAATGTGCTACAGTTAATCGGAAAATCAGAAGTATGACTCATAGTGGTTGGGACGTCCCAAACTGAAATACTATTTATTACTATGAAATAAGTCAACTTGACATTTGCTACTCATTGCCTGCTCGGAAAAACATACATTAAGTAGTAAGAAAGTTCCTTATTTACTATGGCAGGTGCCATATGTCCATATACAAATATACATTATATACAAGAGTGAGTAAAGTTTAATTTTAAGACAATTCTTTTTCCATTTCACAAAATATTAAAACCATTGAAATTTATTTTTTCTTCCCTCATCGTTTTCTTCCCTTCCTCTCAGGTGACTAAGCGGGATGAGGACTCCTCGCTGATGCAGCTAAAGGAAGAATTCCGTACATATGAGGCTCTCAGGAGAGAACATGACGCCCAGATAGTCCACATCGCCATGGAGGCGGGCCTACGAATCTCACCCGAGCAGTGGTCATCTCTGCTCTATGGAGACCTGGTGCACAAGTCACATATGCAGTCCATTATTGACAAGGTACTGTTGCTTCACTTGTCATATTAGTCTCAATTGATTACTTAAAAATTCACTCACTACAGTTAGCATGACAAACTTCCAAAGAACAGAGGCACAGAAGAAAAATGTGTTATTATTATTGCTGTTGCTATAATTATCATTATTCAAAGACTGACTCTCTCTATCTTCTTCTCTAGTTACAGTCTCCAGAATCGTTTGCAAAGAGTGTTCAGGAGCTGACAATTGTTCTGCAGAGGACAGGAGACCCGGCCAACCTCACCAGCCTTAGACCACACCTAGAGCTACTTGCCAACATAGATCACAATCCAGGTACTTGTATATTCCATTTATCTGAATGGAAAGTAATAAGTATTCCTCAGAATAAAGGCTTTGTACAGCTCGACTAAGATTAATGTGATAGACTTGCAAAGAAAATAGGCATGCCGTGACAATTAGCAAGCACAAAACAGAAGATTAAAAGCACTGATTCATCTTGTGCACATTTATCAAACAAAGCATAGAGACAAAGTGAGGTGTTTGACACTCACAAGTGTATTTTGGATTGTGGTTCCCTGCTAAACTTGGCTGTTATATTGTCATTCCTCTGGCATCCTGACAAAGCATCAAGACAATACATCATTCTGCATGTACATTTTTGCATTAGATATATTAACACAAATGTTGCCTCTATTGCCCACTGCACTCCTTCAGTTCTGCGCTTTAGGAATTGTTTGGAAACCCTGAAATACCAATAAAGGATAGATGCTTCTTTACATTTGTATAGATGCCAGTTGCGTTACTCTAGCAAGGCAATATCAGTCTGTCCACAATTATTGGATGGATGGTCACCACATTTGTTTTGGCATTCTGTCTCCCAATCAGATGAATAGTAAGAGCTCCCATAGTTGCCATCATTAGGTCAAAAATCTGTCCATTTTCATGTTGCCATGTGATCAGGTGAAAGTGTAAAATTGGCTTTTTATTTTTTTGGCTCATAGTCAAATAACTGCAAAAAGAAAAGCAAATCATGTCACAGTTTGTCATTTGGCTTGATAAGATCTTCTGGTAAACAGATTGCATTGCCGATGTGTGTGCAGATGCCCAGGCGCCATCGTGGGAGGAGCTTGAAAGTGTGATGCTGGCTGTGAAGTTGGTGGTTCATGGACTGGTGGAATTCATACAGAACTTCAGCAAGAAGAGCCACGACACTCCTCAGGTATACAGACGTGATACAATGTCTGTCGGCTTTTACTCATTAAAGGCCGTGGTGTAGAAGGCGGTGGTTCGCTTCACACACGTAAATAACTTCTCGGTCACCACGCTTAAAAGAAAAAAATCATAACTTTTATTCATACGTTCAAACTTGATCCAAAATGTTTGCTAAATTATAAGCACATTCCAAAGAAAACGAAAAAGTCCTTTATGGCGACAAAAACTTAAATAACATGGTCAAAAAACTGTTTTTACCACCGCTTCTTAACCAAACATTTAGTATTTTCTACCTGCGCCACCGCTCATCACCTGACCTATATATCCTCTTGACGCATATAACACGCCCTCTCGACACATAAAAAACAAAAAACAATAATATAAACATTCTTAGCAACACCAGAAACAAAACACACATTTCCACTATAAAACTAAGGTACCAAATATACAAAAGGTACAAAAGTAATTACTTTAATTTGACGATTTAACGGCTGCAACACAATGAGATTATTATAGTGGCACCCTTTTAAAATAATGGCCCATGTAATTTTTTCAGGTTTTTCAGAAAACAAAAAAAACTGAACCGAGGTCTAAGTCACACTTTTGAAATAGGCCATTATTTTACAGGGGTAGAATCACATGATCTGTTAAAGGGTGTAGGCAATTTTATCAGAGGTGGCCAGCATCATGAGGAGATGATTTCGGCAAAAAAATCATTTTGTCAAAAAAATGACTTGGGCCATTATTTTAGGAGGGTGACGATAGTAAATGTACATTATTTAGTACACTAAAACAATCTGTGAAATGCAATGAGCTGCAGAAATTTTGAGGGATTTTAGATGTAATGAAAGGGCATCAGCATAGAAGATAAGATTTTCAGAGTTACTTTGCAGATAATTTACTTTGAAGGCAGCTCTGCCATAAACATGTTTTCCATTGAGACTGCACCACAAGGAGGATTCTAAAAGCCTCTGATAATTTTTATTGAGTCAACATTGACATAGTTTACTAGTGCATAAAACAATGTGATAGGTGAACATTAACTAACATCATAATATGAACCTTAGACTTTTTGCTGATCATTACTATTATTAAGTGTTAGGCAAATTTTATGATAAGTACTGCAACTTCCAGCATCAATTTAAGGATTACAAGTTCATTTAATTTGGTGTTTAAATAATATTGGAATAAAAATCGTTCAAATAAAACTACACAACTGTTGTGCTGGAAATGTAAATTAAATGCTTGTTGTACTTTGGAACAACAGACAGTTTGATGTAGTTTTGTTTTACTCTTAATTTTGCATTATATCTATGTGTTTTTCAGCCTCAGACTAACAGCAAGTACAAGACAAGCATGTGCCGAGACCTCCGTCAGCAGGGTGGCTGTCCCCGAGGAACCAACTGTACATTTGCACACACACAGGACGAGCTGGAGAAGTGAGTGATCCCTCTCATTACCTCAGAAAGACTGGACAAGATAAAAAAAAAAAAAAACACTCTTTGCACAAGATCATACTTTTTACAGATTTCAGTGAGATAAAAAATGAAGAAAGAGTATTACAAATCGAGTGTTAGATCATTTTAAGATTAGATTGTGTCCTCTGTCATAGTCCAAATTTTGATACATTCAGTACAGTTCTAAGGCTTGGCCCTAATCCTTCCCCCTGTATTGAATTCTCTTCCAGAGTGTATGAATTTATTATCTTTCCTTATTTCTCTTCAGATTTAGGCTGAGGAACAAGAAGAGCAGCAGTGTAGGTCGTACATTTCCATTAGCTCCTGGGGTTATGGGTAAAACCTTCACCATGGAAGGCAGCATCCACACAGACGTGCCTGCAGGGGCGGGGCCAGGGCTCAAAGGCACAGGGGAGAATACAGCTTCTCTGACAGAAGGAGTTCCTGGCCTGACTCACCCCCAGCTTATCTCCAGAGGAGCTGACATGATAGAGGAAATGATAAGAGTGATGCCAAATGGATCCAGTGGAGCAAATTTGTCCAATGGGCTCTCTGGTACCAACAGAACCTCATCAGGGTCAACAGAACAGTAAGATTATTCATCTACATATTAGTTGCAGTTCAGCATTTTTATTTATTATAACTATTATAATACTTATATTGATATGATAAATCTAATTTTTTAAATATATTTATTACTGGGGGTTATTTTTCAATGTTAGATGTGACACTTGATGTTTCATATTTTTATTCACATTTCACATGTTTATTTTAGGCTGTCCACACTATGTTTTCTTGTAAACTTCACCTCTGCAACATTTCATTTTCATTCTGGTGTTTTAGAGCACCTCAAACTGAGACTTTTGGAAACACAATTTTCTGACCCCTTTTAGTCTGAAAACGTCAGGGTTGCTTTTGTAATTGTGCAAACAGAGATCTATGGAAACAAAAACGTTGCACCTGTCATCGCTCCCTGATTGGGCCTCATCAGTCTGAATGTCTGAAAAAATAAAGAACAAATTCCAAGCATCACTGATCTTTTTGCCTTCGTTAGCAGCGGTTGTGCAGTGAATGTCTGCATTTTAATGTTATAACTGCCTTTGTTTGGCATTTCGTTTGTAGTTTATTTCTGAAACTGCAGACAGTCTGCTCCCCATTTTCATTTGCTTGGGCATTCCTATTGTACATCAAAAATCACATATGTAAATGTTTTTAGGTATGATAGCAAGGAATCAATTCTGTCTGAAACAGAGAGGTTGTTTGAATGAGACAGTAATTATTTGTACATAGCTTAAGTCTCACAAAATATGGTTTTCTTTTTTTCTTTTTTGAATGAATCAAGTCAAAAACACATTTCCTAACATGGACTTGTTCATATGAGATATTTGCATATGATTTTGGAAAGAAATGATCCCTCACATATATTTATGTGCTGTCGGGAAGGTTTGACCTCATTTATCTCTGAGTCAGTCTGTGTTCTTTCTTCCTCTTTCTCATGTAATTCTGTCTATCAGGAAGAACATCTCTCCTCCCAAGACTCCAGTCAACCACTCCTCAGCTTCTTCGCCTTTGACCACAGCTGGACAGGGTGATGGTGGGGCTCCCATACCCAAACATGGTGGCTTTATGCTGCGTGCACCATATCCTTCACAGACATCAGAGCTGTACTACCAAGAGTCCCACTCTGCTTATGACGCAGCCGTTTATCAACAAAGCTGTGAGTGAAGTTTTTTCATAAAAAATTTTATTTAAAAAACTAATTTCTATCTTAGGAAAATGTGAATAAATGTGCTCTTCTCTTTTCTCTTTATTCTTTCCTCCATTAATTTCTCCTTTTCAGCAGGTTCTTACTACCCATCTGCTCTTCATCCTCCTCACAAACCTTGCATGGCTCGCTTCCTCCGATCATCCAACGTCCCAGAATCCTCACTGCCGCCCTCCATGGGCCCTCCACCAACTTCTTACCCGAGTGACCCTCAGACGCCACATCCATCTTCCTCCTCTTCCTTGGGGTACCCACCACACCCACCCAGAGATCGAATGGGTCCCACCTTCCATCCCCACCCCAGCCAGCATCAGTATGGGCCTCTGGCTCCTGCTCATGGCGTTTATGCTCCCCTGTATGACAGCAGGAGAGTATGGAGGCCTCAGGTGAGCCTTCTATTGCTTGCCGTTTGGACATATAATGTAATAATTTGCAACTCTGTTGACAACAGTCACAACTGCTTTTTCAGCTGTACCACAGAGAGGATGCCAGGAGTAACTCACTGCCTCCAGAGGTGCTGCATTCCTCTGTCTACCAGCCTCCACTCAGGGAGAGATTCAACTCTCTAGATAGCAACTACTGCTCTGGAGCTGAACACCGTGCAGGGCTACACAGGGTTAGTGACATAATGCACATCTCACAGACAATGCTCACTTTTGGCTGCCTGGAGGAATTTATTTTCAGATAGTAACACATGTCCCATAAGTGGAAATACTATATAAGAGACAATCCACTCTGAGCCATGCAAAAAAATAAAAAAATAAATAAAATTAGGATCTCTACTGGGGGTAATATTAAAAATATTTCCTTTTCTTTATGTCATGAAAGATCTCTTGAATAATATCAAGTAACATCCAGAGTGAAGCCATTGGTGTGAATTAATGTTGGTGTGTGTCACGCTGAACAGGTTTATTTCATTCTTTTCTGCTGCGTTTCCTTCACTTTTTCTTTTTACACCCACGTCATCTCACCTCTACCTTCCCTGCCAGCCATAGAGCTGCAGTATGTAGCTTCAGCCTCCTCTGTAGTCCTCCCACTTCTCATCCAAATATGTCTCTGCCTCCCCCACTTGCTCCTTTGCTTCTCACATCATCATATTGCATTACCAGTCTGTTGCAATACTACAAGACACAGGCAACACATCTCAATTATGTCCAGTTATAGATATCAAAAGGAAGTGAGTACAGCAAAATTACATATAATATAATGCAATTCAATACAATGCAATGCATTACATATCAATACTATGCAATATAATATAATATAATATAATACAATCTGTTATGCAAAAAACAACAAAATTAAACAAAAAGGTGCACAAAGAAATATTTACAGCAAGATTGGATCTGATACTAAATCTAACACACACAAAAAAGAGCTCTCAGTTGTGCAGGAGCCAACGAACATTACTTCACAGACATTGTAATGGATATAGTGTATTTTTCCACCACTTGCATGTGAGTATACAGTCCAGGGGGGCAAAAACCAGGAATTATTATCAATTTGAGCAGCCTGCTTCTCTGGTGCCCACCCATATGAGCCTAAAAGACACTCTGGCTTGTTGACACCTTTTTTTAATGTTTCCACTTCAATATTTTCAGCAGCGTGATTTGATTCTGGATGGTAATTATCAGTTTATGGTTTCAGTCCAATGAATTAGATACTTTATGGAATCATGGTTAAAATACTGATCATCACGTTTACATCAGTGTGAGGTCACTTTTTTGCCCTTCTCCCTTTGTAGGATTATGGTCGTGTTCCTCTGGGCTATGAGGATTTGTTCAGAAGGAAGCAAGAACAATGGGCTCATCATCACCACCATCACAACACCAACAGACCCTCCCAGTCCTCCCCCATCTTCACCATTGATTTTGGAACTGAGGTAGACCGCAAATAAAAGATAAAACATATGTACATGCAGTCCTCATTATGAGATTTTATAGGCTCTCGTGACCAGTTTTTAATACTGTCACCACAGCAAAATGAAACTGTGTGTAGTGAATCGTTTATGTATTTTACCTTTTTTTTAAATGTTGAATTTAGTTCGTATCCCAAAAGCGTTTTTTTTTTCCAGTGTCCAATTCTATTTAAGTGGGAGATAGTTGCTTAGCAACTGTGGAGGAAGATATCATAGCCATGCATGATTGTGGCGTGTGTGCATGTGTGGGTGAGTGTGTGAGAGAGAGAGAGAGAGAGAGAGAAAGACACTGATCAGAGAAAGTGAGAGAAGAGACTTCAACAAGCAGTGACTAAGGCTTTCAGCTGGGGAAAGCATCTTTTTTACAGCACCTCAAATGGTTTTTCTGATGTCCACACTGAAATTAAGCTCTTATTAAAGAAATCACAAGGACTATTTAAGTGTTTGTTTACTGGACTCAATTTAATTTGGATGCCTCTGCCTAACAAGAATAGTCAAACAAGACTATGTGCAAAAACACTAGATATTTCTATTTAATGATGTCTGGTGCATGCCATGGATGGCAGCAAAGTAGCACCATGTCAGCACTGACAGCATAAATCCAAATTATTGAGCAACCATGGCGGGTACATGAGGTGCATGAACTTTCTGTAAACTCCCACCCATTGTCCGTCTTTTGTCTACATTTGCTTATTTTGGGCAGGGTTGCATAGGGGCAAGAGCCCACTGTAGTCATCTCCAATTCATTAATTAGATTGATTCAAACCAGCATCACCACTGAATCAGTGTGCCACTGCATTAAAATGAGAAATTTACAAACATCTGCTCTCCCACAACACTGCTGCGTTGCTCTTTCTGTTTCTTCAAAACAAACAAAGTGGTGTGAAAGTCAGGGGTTGGCAAATGTTATAGCTGTTTTCCTCAGAAACAAAAAACACAAATCCTTGTAATCCCTGTGACCTTTGGGCACATCAGTCTAGATGTGGCAACACAAACAAGTCTCTCACACAGAGGAAGCAGAGTAATGTTTCACCACCATTCTTCTCTATCCCTGTCTTTCAGCATGTGGAGAGCAGCGGAGGTCAGTGTGTGGGGTGCAGGTTCAGAGGAGAGGAAAGTTTAGCGCACTACTCTCCGTGGTCTTGCGGCACCATCAGCCCCTGCCTAAGCTCCTTTGAACCCGAAACACTTTCCCACACTTCAGCTCACTCCTGCTCAGACCATTCGGTGAGACTCTCCTACAGGGAGAAGCAGACGCTCAGAGTCACATCTAACGGCAATTTAATTTCCTTCCACCTCAGTAACACTTTTGGTATTTGGATGTGTGTAATGTCTTTCTAACAAAGTCCACATTTTTCTCATGCAGGAGTTGGACAGTAATGGAGGCGGAGGTGGCGCCGTTAGCAGTAGCAGTGTTGGGAAGAGGTGGCTGCATTCATTGGATCACTACCGCCGCTTGAAAGATGAGGACCCGATCATTCCCTTCAGTGAGGGGCCCATAATCTCCAAATGGGGTGCCATATCCAGGGCATCACGAACGGGCTACCACACCACTGACCCTGTCCAAGCCACAGCCTGCCAGAGCAGTGCCAGCACCACACCCATAAACTTTAAAGGTAAGGACGACTAACTGGAAGAGAGAGAAAATGTACTCTATAGATGCACTTTTGCGCCATACATTTATTATTTTATTTTAATTTAGGTATTGTTGCTTTGGCTTTGTGTCTGCCTAAATTGTGTATTTATTTTCCTCTTCCAGATTACAACTCCCACTTGGATCACAGTGACTACAGGTGGAACTCCAGAGGATCAGACTCTTCCAGCCACTCCAGTTTCTTAGAGAGGTACAACAAATTAAATTTTTATTTATGTATTTATAGCAGTTTTTTTTCTCCACAGGTTTGAACTATGAGGAAGCACACTAAATGTTGAATCTTACATTGAATGATATGTCCCATACAGAACTGAATAGTGTCAGTTGTAAATAGAAGATAATATTTCACTGCTCTGGTTCTTGGGCTCTCATCCTTTGCCTCTCTCATTGTGTAGCAGTCATTTCCTCTCTGTGGTCAGACTAAAAATAGAACCTACTGGGCTAGCGGGAAAAGGAGTCAGGAAAGCCCTCAGCACTGATGCCTCGAGTTCACTTTCAGCAATATAGTGACAGGTTTTTATATATATATATATATATATATAAATATGTTTTTTTATTTACTTTACCCTACTCTGGATATCAAGGACACTATTATTTGTTAAAATTGCAGTATTATTATATTATTACAAACTGTATTATTTAAGCTAAAAGGGCTCTCTATGTTTGTTTGTATCTGTATGTGTTTGTAGTGAACACCTATGTGCATCAGAGCTGCATGGCTGTCGAACTTCAGTAACCAGCGGAGAGAAAATTGTTTCTGGTCTGCAAACCCATCAGACTGCATACAGCCAGGAGAGGGCTGAGAGCGAGCCAGACCAGGACCGAGACATCGAGCTGGAACTCTGCGCTCTGGACATGGAGGATTCAGACCTCCAGGAGATCAAGTCTCAGGTTGAAGTGATGATTTATGTACTACTGAACTGTGAATGTACTACATCGAAGTGCAACCAAACCTTCCTCTCATCTTTCTTTTTAATTCATCTTTTCCTCCAAGGAGTCTTTAGAGTTGGCTAGCCCACAGTCTCAGGATGCTTCCCACCTCCTCCCCCCTTCCTCCTCATCTCCTCTACTTTCATCACCCATAGAGGAGCATCCCCAAACAGAGGGTCCTTCAAAAGAAAAGATGGATGCTCACCTACTGAAAAAGATGGCCTTTAGGTGAATTACTGTATGGTAAACACTGTTAAACAGGATAGGCCTACAATCAGAGTTGTTTTTGACTCGACCTGTTGACATGTTTTTTCCTTCCTCCCTCTTTGATTTCTTCGTCTCCTCCTCTCTTTCCATTTTCCAGGAAGTCTCTGTCTCCTGGAGTGTTGGTCTCAGGAGGTCTGGGCGTAGGCAAGCTGGTGCTGCGGACTGGACCGTCTCGAATGGGGGATGCTTCCTCCCGTGCTTGTCCAGAAACACAGACAGAGATGCTGCTCAATGGAAGCTAAGGGGACTGAAAGTCAGACAGTGACCTGTATCATGCTACTGCTGAGCTGCTACCCTACAACCAGATCCTGGTTAAAGGGAATACCATTTAATTCCAGCCTTTATATCTGTAAAGCATATGCCTAATTAAAACTTGATGGATATGGGTCACCACTCTGTGTTGCGCGACACAGCAAGGGGCGAGTGGAAACGCACCTTCCTGCCTCCTATGTAGTAATTTTCACCAATATATAGCTACACAGAGAATTTACTGACAGCCCTGTTAATGCCTATTAAGGATCTGTAGATGCTGAGGAAAGGCTGGAGATCACTCTCTCTGAAGTTTATACATCATACAGTTTATTGTTGTCCATGATTGCTGACAAATGCCACTTCCTCAATTTTCAGCATTTCTTTGTAAAGACATGGGTTTAGAGCCAGCATAACATTAAACAAACCTTGTATTATTTATGCCCTTTTTAAACTTTATGCCATCATATTATTACCTGACAATAATTTCTCACGTTTTTCTATAGCTGCACATGTTAAGGCATTTCTTTAGGCCACTGATTTAGTTTCTGGCCTCTGTTGTGTTGCTGCACAACACATTTTCATTAGTATTTCCTCAAAACATCAAAGAAAAAAAAATAATGCTGAACAAAAATGGGTAGGGTGGTCCAGCTCAAAAATAAAGTAAGGCTAATAATAAAAATAATGATATTAATAGAAAAAGTAGGCAGACAAAAGGTTTTCACTGCTCTGATAGTGAAACAAGCCTCTGTCTTTTATGAGTCATATGATCTAAAGGTTGACCTTCAGATTCCTTCAACCGTCACAAGATCACGCAGCACAATGACACAGTCATAAACTGTTGATGTTGATCAGTGAGAGTCATGAGGGATGTCTCAGTTGACTCATTCTGCATTAGTAGAAATTATAATCTTTTTTTTTTTTTGTTGAGGATTTTGTATTTTGAGATGCAGTTGAAGCTAATTTGGAAGATTTCTCTACAATCAACCTTTATTCATAGTCAGCCTCAAAAACTGTTGTTGTTTCATCTGTGTGTGCCTTTAGTGGTACTGGCATTAAATCCTGCAGACTTTAAGTGGGGGCTGTCTGACAGCATTTACTCTTTCCCTCTATCTCACACACGCACACATAAACAAATTACATGAGTGCACAAATTCTCATTTACACACAGCAGACACAAACATGCAATGCAGTGGCCTTTCTCACCTTGGTGTTGCATAAAACCTGGGCTCCATAATGATGTTTGCCCAAGCTCACTGATTTACTCCTTTCTCTTTGCAGAGGTGTTATCTTACATGTGAATGCGATCTCTGAACACAGGAACTCACATTTTTGTATGCCCATGGCTTTTTCTCGACTGTGCAGTCACATTTACTTTGTGTCAACAATATTCAGAGGTCATGCATGAAATTTCAAGCTGAACCCTACAAATAAGAAAGGCACCACCTTCTTGTGTTTCTTCATGCTGTACTTTTCTTTAACATTTTTAAAAGGTTTTTTGTTTAATTTTATGTGCGGCTAACTTCTGTGAAGTTGTTTGTTGGGGTATTTTGTACCAGGATCTTTGTTACTCTTGTTTTGTTTCTTATGTTTTAAAGGGAAACTTATTCTCTTGTCTGATGTTTAGATTTTTGCTGGCCATTAGTTGTGTTGTCGTCAGCATACTGTAAAACTCCAAAGTTTAATTCACAGTATTTTCATGCACTATGGGTGATTTCCATACAGACCAGCCTTGCCTCACTCCCCTTTTATAGATTCGAGGCACCTTGTCATGTGTGGTTTAGTTTTTAAAACCTTGGCATGAAACATTAACCCATCTTATATACACAGGTTTTAAATTCATGGAGACCCCACTGAGTTTGTTTACACCCACTCTAAATTTTATGAGATTTGTGCAGAAAGAGAAAATGAGGGATAGCTAATCTTTCAGTCTTTCAAGTTCCCTCTTTGCATTCCTCTCACCTAAGCTACTTTACAGTCAAACTTCACAAGTAGCATCTTAAGTTATTAAATCCCATTTTAGAGGATGGATGAATGGCTGTACAGTGAGTTACAATTACAATACAAACACCTAAATGGAGGACTGGTGAGCTTTTCGGGCTTTCTGTCGTATCTTCCAACCTACTATTGAGAGAGGCAGGTGAAGAAAATTGAGAACTGGACTGAACAATTCAACGTGACTCTGTGATGATAGTGTTCTTGGAAAAATGTTTTTTAGTGTTTCTGACTTGTAAAAGGCAAGAGCTGGTGCAGGGATTTAGCTGCTCCAACTCATGAAATTAGCCTCAGCTACCCACTGTCGCTCTGCATCTGTTTACAACTTCAGCTTTGAAGTAATGTAACATTAAGTGCCATGTTGTGTACAATACAGTACAATCAATCCCTGCAATTTTCCTATGGCTTTTCATATTCCTCAGCTTTACATTTTATGAGGAGGGAAAGGCTCAGCAAAGTCAAGGAGTGAGATACTTCTCTTGTAGTTCTACTTTGTTCCATTAGAGGAGGCCAGATCCTTGTCAGTCTGAATTGCTCAGGGAAGACTTCAGTTGCTCAGTTAGTATTTTGGCTTTTTCTATATCCATCACTTTAAATATTCTGTGGAAGTATTTACCTGAATCGCACTTATTGAGAACTGATCCTTTCACCCAAAGTAAAATGGGCTAAAGTGTTAATGATGATTATATTGTTTGCCAGTGTTTACTTTGCCAATGTATTTCTTTGCCTCTCAGTATCAATATTGACTTTGCTATTCCTGCTCTCATGGGAAAAGGCTGGGCACTACTGTATGTAAAAACAGTATTTTGAGTATTGAACTTATGTCAAAGGTATACTCCCTGTTTCCTTCAAAAGTGTCTATTGAGCACTGCTGTAGTGGCTAATTGCACTGCTCTAACATCCACTCCATCACTGCCAGCAGGTGCACTTCATGTAGGGAACCCCTCACCAAGAAAGTCACCCACCTCCACCTCTGTCCTACTGCATCCTGCCTCATGCATGTGATAGTCCCTCTTGTGATGGCGAAGGAGTACTGACGATTCTGTAGTTGTGATACAACACACCCAGCGCTGTAAGAGTTTTGCACATGCCCACTGTGTGGCCACGTCAAGTGCTGAAGTTTGCTTGCAGCATTTTATTTGTTTGCTCGTTATTAATAATTATTGTTTAATAGAGATTATATTGTTATTACTATTATTGTTCTGACCAGATTTGGTTGATGTTGTGGTATTTTTCCTTCTTAGTATATTCTCAGTCTGCTTCTCTGTTTTGAATTTGAGACTTTAAAATTTTTATTAGACAAGAAAGTGTATCATCATTCTATATTATATGGGAAAAAGCCTGTTTGTTGATTGTGAAACACATGATGAACTGATGTTTTCTGACTATTCATGTCTGTATTAGACATTTTATTTGCAAATCTATTGTTCGATTGAAATGTAAATGAACTATTAAGAGATGGTACACATCCGTCACTGTATACAGTCTGGCACCATCATTAGATGGACTTATAGTATCGATGCTCATTTATACAACCAGTGATAATCAGCTATATTTAAATGTTTAAATCATTGGGGCAGTTGTGTAATGTTTCAGAATGAGGAAACTAAAATCCTTAAGAGACAGCATATCTAAAATGTCCCCATGATGAATAATACTGTTACGTATTCCATTTATTTCCTTGGAAATATCACATTGTGAAAGGTTTCCCTTTTACTTAACTGATCGGTAATGCAGGAATGGAGTAGGTCTTACCTATGGTGATGATAATTTATGTGCTATTAATGATTGATGGAACTGTTTGAGTATTCTTTGATAGACCAATTGATTCTTCTGTGCATTGTCTGGCTTGTGCACCTGTATTACACTGACTTACAGACAGCTTGGCCGAGCAGCGTACTGCTTCTGTGTTTGCACTGAGAGATGGAATTATGAAAAGGAAGATTTTAGCACTTGAAATTGCATGCTACAATAAACCGACAACAAATAATAATAATAATATCTTCACTCTTGTCGTCTTTTGTGAATCTCTTTTTCCCCTTTGCCTTTGAAAAGGTACTGTAAGGACTTGCCTCTTGACTCGACAGTGATGAATTCTATCACAGACAATCTCAGTAGTTATGTAAACAACCCACACACTTTATCGTCCTTGAACATGTTTGCTTGAGAAATTTTTGATTTCCTGGTTGGGGATATGGTGACTGTGAGCCATCTGACTCTACCATGCAACAAAGGAATGCTAAAATCACAGAGGGTTAACAGAACGCAAGGGGGTGCTAAAAATCTCCAATTTGATTAGAATAGATAAAGATAAATCTCTATAGTCAATATGACTATAAACTCCCACAGAAGTTCAGTAAATCTGAGACCCTCTTTGTGTTTTCCCGAGTTTAAAGTTGTCTTCCATTGTGTTGTCGAGACAGGCTAGACCGGAAAGGCCAGGGTGACTGCAGCACAGTGAAATATTTCAGTGGGCGTGTTTGTCACAACAGACTGCTGTGATTCCGTGGCTGATTTAAAGGCCCCTAATTGGTTAATTAATAAGAGACACTCCCACCCCCAGTCTTCTGCTCAAAATCACTTGTAAACCAGTGTGTGCCATCCCTATAGAACTGCTGAAGCGATATTTTCTCTGTGTAATAGATAAGAACACAGCAGTTACAAAAAAAAGGAAACTAAATAAGGAAGAAGAAAAATTGAAAATTAAACTTAATACTGGCAACCTTTAGCAAACCAACCATATAACCAATCATTAGCAAACAGTGGTGTTGGTGCGTTCAACACTGACACGCGCATGCGCAGTGTGGGTGTCAGCGGGTTGGTCGGGCTTGTGTTTACAGCTCGGCTGGATGCTACTGCCTGCTGATGTGACTGGGAGAGTGCAATGTTGTGCCAACGGCCACTGGAGTAAATACAGCTGTGGGAACAAAGGTAAGCTGTTTTGCACTCGCACACGCTTGTTAGCCTTAAAGTGAAATGCGGCTGTCTCCTCGGTTATTGAGGAATATGCCTTTTTGTTAGCTGTAACTGTCAGGGTAGCATGGCTAGCATACGTTAGCTAGCCAGATATGTACAGTAGTGGCCTGTATCAAGGCTCTGCTCAGCGAGGGCCAGTCAGCGGGGTCATTAGGTAAAATATCGGAAACACATCACACACAGCGGTTTACATAAATTGCCTAATGGTGGACGAATATATTCGCTTGATGGTCACTTTGTTGTGAAACGTTTTTGCCGGACATTGAGTCGATGACTGCTGTGCAGCTAACCTAGCTAACGTTGTGCTAAGTGAGGCAGTAAGTTATCAGTAGAGCTAGCTACACTGAGCTCCCCGGCATTATCGTGCAAAAATGATTTAACCGAGGATAAGTTATCTCTCAAAGAAATGTGGCGTTTGAAACACACCAGGGACCCGTCAGGCTGTACGTGGTGCATTCACATGCAGCAGATTTGCTTGTAACCAGATTAAATGGTGTACAGAAAGCCAATTACTGTACCTGCTACCATTATATGTAAACAGCCTGTCAAATGGTGAACGACTGTGTAATCATGTCCGCAGTCCTGAATAGTGTAGCACATGTTTTCTCTACATTTCCTCCCCACTTTTATTTGCCATTGTTAACACTCCAGCTCAGGGCGGAGTGACAGCTGGGTGTGCTCTGTTTTCGTTTCCAACACATGTCTGTACATACCAGTAAGACTGTTAACTAAACCAGTCTAGAAACCTACTGAGCCATGATGCTATTTAAATTCTTAAAAACAAGTGTTTGAAAATGCAATTGTATACATGTGCAGAGTCCCACTGTACTACATAAGAACAGTGACAATTAGGATTTACTTTCATTATCTATACACGTATAAAAATTACTAAAAGTAAGACACAATGAAATCCTTCCACTATATTGCTACTGAATATTTGGTAGAAACTTTAGTAGGTAATATAAACTGTCATACATATATTTACAGGTCTGCCTGTAAAACTTGTTACAGTACAGTCAAGCACAGAGACAGGAACATGGAATGCACTCTTTTGATTAGCTGAGGTTTCGTTATTGTTACGTGATGAGGGAGGGACCAGCAGTACCTTTTTTGCAGAGTCTGTGTTTCGGCATGCAAAGGTTACACACTACAGTACATAATATCAGTGCCGTATGTACATAAATATGTCTATTGTATATTATTAATATCATATCTTATTCTAGAAAAGCATTGTGTCTGGTAGATATTTAAACATGCATTTAATACATATGTAGAAAGATACAGCAAAAAAAAAAAAAATGTTTTGACAAAGTAATACATTTGTAGAAGATGAAATTCTGTAGTTCTCTTACTTTCTGAAAGTAAGGAGGCATAATTCTTTATTTGTCTCAGCACAAATCTAGGTGTACAAAATGATGTGTCTTCTAAGTATCTCTTTGTAAGTATTTGTTTAAAGAAACACTGTCATACTGTGACTGTGATAACTGACAAGAATTATGAGAACAAATTGATAAATTATAACAGGACAGCAATACTAACAATGAATAGAGGAACATCTAATTTGAATTAAGTTTTGAAAATTCTGCCAATTTCAGCATCAAGGTGCCATTCCAATTTGCTTGCAACTGTCCATAGTGATCCATAATAAAATGCAAGACTAGTGACCCAAATTTTATATTGTAAACCTTTTCTGAGCACCAAAGATGTTGGACCTAATTGATGCATTTTGATTTTGAGCTGTCACATATTTTCTGGCCAATTATAGCTTCTGTAACAGATTTTAGACTGTGCCAACAACGTCCTCTGATGCACCTGTTATTTGCGGAGTTGGTGGTGACTGAATACTGGGGAGAGGGTGTAGTGGATTAGTGGGTCCTTAATCCATTTGCTGTGGATGAGATGAAACAAGACTATGTAAGGTCAAAAGTATGGAAATGCATTTCATAGCTTACTTATTGCAGTAACATCTGCAAAACATCTTTCTGGCTTCTTGGTGACTCAACATAAATTGCAGTTAAGTTTCAACACATCTTTAATGAGCCTCGAGGAAATATTGGGCTTTTGGCTTGAGCAATGGCTGCATGAGTAGTTGTGGGTAGTGGTGCACTGTTGAAAAACTTGCAAATGAAGTGTGTCGGTTGCTGACTTAGCTTGTTGCCTGAATTGCTCAATAGTTTCTTTCAGACCAGACGTTATCTGTTTTTCAAACTTATATATTGATATGTGTTTGGAGGCATTGTTGAGCAGGTCTCATCACTAGAAGTGTTTTTTGTAGGAACTTGTGGAATTGTTCAGGGCTTGATTCTGTCAAGCATCAGTAATGCTTGTATGCTGACTTATCTGCTTTCGCTTACTGTGATCTCTGTTTGTGTGCAAGCAGCTGTGAATTATCTTAAAAATCACTACTAATAGTTCAGATCAGAAAAGTCAACAATGGCTTTGATAATCTTTAATTGTTATTTGCTCCAATATATAAAGTATATATTTAATATGAATGAATCCTTAATATTTTTCAGACCTCTAGTTTTCACCTTGTTTGAGGTCTCAAGCTTGAATTCATTATATCTTAATTATTTTGCTATAAGAATTTGATTTATTTATATACAGAAACCAGTTGTCCTCAAGTTGGATGCTTCCTTATCAAACACAGCCATTATTAGTGCTGCTTCTTGAGCTTGCGGCCAGTCCCTGAAATCAATTGGAATGTGGGGAAGATTAAAACATAAATAAGTTCATGATAAAGAATCATGAAATAATTAAAGAATAATTCATTGTTTGCAAACTAAGCAAACTAAAAAAATCTTTTTGTTTAAATCATTGCAGTGATGAAAAAAAAAAAAACCAAAACAAAACCCAAAATGATAATTACACGTGAGATTATTTTGTTTTTCAGTCTGAGCAGCGGTTTCAGTCATGACCAGCTGTGTTGTACCTTGCGACTAACCTTTTGCTATTGATAGTTTTGCTTTTTCTGTCTTTGTTTCACTTTTTCCTTTCTGTGTTAGGAGTGTCCCAATCATGAAATTATAGTTGACTATTAATTCCCATACAAATGATTGTGATTAATAATTTAATAATATTTTTCTGATAATTTTATGCCACTTTTATAGTATATTTGTAAACATAATAATACACATGCACCTACAGCTAAATCCATTATGCTAATGTCAATAGGTGGTCATTGAAATGCTGTTATCGAACCTTAAATAATGGAAGACAGAATGGAAACAGTGACGGAAATATGACGTTTTCGTTTCATACTGGGTTTTTTTTAATACAGATGAATGGAAATGATTTTAACAATTATACAAAATGATTGTGGTCAGCTCAAATGATCGCAATCAGGTGATCATGTAATAATTGTTACAGGCCTATCCTGTGTCCCTTTTTTTCTGGTGTCTCTGCCTGCATGATATCATTGGTGTGAGGTGCATCGCAAGGGACTGTGCTGCAAGCCTGAATGCTCTCGGGCTGTGTCTGGCTGTGTCTTCCTCTCCCTTATGAGGTGCACACAGCACCCAGCTGGCAGCCCAGAACAGGCCATTCAGCTGAAGACTAGAGTGGTAGGGAGAATAAAAAAGCAGGCATAGGTTCCCACTGTGAGCAGTTTTTACACATGGATTGACATAGATACTCCTGTCAAATGATGTGCTTCTGTTTTTAACTGTGATAAACAGTTAGGAGAAGTCGCACTCAGTTATTTGGTTGCTGAATTAATTGCAGTTCTACCCAGACTATATTCACCTAACTACTATTATCACGCTATGTGTTAATAGCCATGTGGAGCTCTAACTTGTCATATAATTTGTGTTGTAATCCTGACAGACACAATTTAGCACTAACTTCACTGCATCTTATTGTTAAATATGCAGTTTGTTTGTTATTCTCCCTAAAAACACCCGCTTTTCCATTTTTCACACATGGACTACCACATTGTATACAACACACATTCCAAAGCTAATAATATAATAATCATAAAAAAAGAAGCTAATATTCAGGTGTTGCATGAAACAATGGGAAAAGTGGGGAAGCGGTCAAGCACACTGTACAGGCCCACACATTCCTGAAAGGAGATTTTATCAGACAACAGAAATAGGAACACCTGTGCTTGTGGTCTGTAGATGCATTTACAGAAGCATGCTATGCTTTTTCTTAATCACATAGAATATTCAATTGAGATTTATTTGATCAAGAAAAAACTGCCAATTTTAACATGTCTGTGGGAATATAATTTTAAGTTTTGGCATTTTATGTAGTCAGTCCAAGGTCAAAGTACTTTATTTGCTTGGTTGTGTGTTTAAAAATGGCAAAGTGACATGAAATGTTTGAAAATCTAATCATAAAGCAAAAATGTTAAAGTTCAAGGAAATTGTCTTGCAGGCCTAGAGATGTCTCCCAAATTGAAGATATTTAGGAACCTTTTAAGTATTTAGATAGGTAAATCTATTTCTGATTTTGGAATTTATAGCCTGATAGGAAATGGGTTGTTTGTCTTCTTGTAAGTGTACCATGGTTTTAAAAAGGTTGATAACAAAGTATAGCTTGGCAGGAGCTGGCAGGGAGCTGTTACTGAGGCAAAGGAGGGAAGCAGGGTGACAAGGCAGCCATTATGAGCCTGTTGCAGTCAGCAGCTAGTCAGAGAAAGACTGTTATGTGTGATCCAGCATTAAACAGTAGTTTTTTTATGTTTATGTATATGTCTGTGATGTTGGCTTAACTTCAGGGGTTGATGGGATTTTCAGTGTTTTTGAATTAAAACATGAAAGAGTTAGTGAAGCAAATTGCCACCTCTAGATAAAATCACGAGCTGTGGAGTCACACGCTCAGCTTTTGATTGCTCTCTCCTTGATATTATTGACTCTAGTGTTACAAAGCAGTAATGAGCTAAAAGTTTATGGTGGCAAGAGAAATGACTTGGTGGCTTTTTTAAATTAATAAGTTCTTCCGAAAGGACTGCTCTGCTAATGCTTGGATCACTGCTTTCATAGATGTGTTCATAACCCCTTTTTAAGATTTTATGAATAACTTTTAACAGCTGTGGCCACTGTGGCAAAACTCTACAAAGAGAAGACTAGAAAGTAACTGAAACTTCATCAAATATAAAAATCTGAGGGGAAAAAACTAGATCAATCGATCAGATAACAAGTGTGCTAAAAATGGAAAGCTGGTGCCTTTGAGCCAAAAGTAGAGTAAATATCTGCAGAGTCTAAGGATTAAAGAAGGACAGAGCAGTGAGTTTGGATATGCTCTTTTTCTTATTGACTGATATATATGCTTTTTATCTGGTGTGTTACAATTATACTTTTATCTTGACAAAATATTTGAGTTTCTTGACAAAAGATTGTTGCAGGTAAAGGAAGTTGAGTGTAAGTGAAACTCTGGCAGGAACTCAGAAATTCTGCTGCAGGATAAAGGCGCTGAACACCTACACCCTGTTTCTAATGCTCTGGTACGTTAGACAGCCTCTAGTAGTAGCCTCTAGTTAGACAGAAGCTGAGAGATGCTATGTTCAAAATCAATGAATGAATCTTTGCTCATTAATGTGAAGTAAGAATTAAACTTTCAGAGTTACGGATCTATAATAGAGGGGTATGATTCTGGGGTGATAATGATGTGGTAAATTTTACACTCTACAAAACAAACCTGTCAAAGGTCTAGATCATTAGGTTGCATTGAAGAATGACAGTTGTAGATCATCATAGCCAGGAAGGTTTGAAGATTCAGTTCTAGAATATAAGTGTAAAGTTCTAGAAAATCTGCTTTCAAAGTTTAAATTGTACAATGTTATAGTCCAATGATGTTTAAACGTTCCAGAACAATAATTAGTGTTCAGTTCTAGATCAGATTATAGTTCCACAATGTTAAATGAAATGTGGACAATTTTATAAATATTTTATAAAAATACAATTTCTTAGATTGTGGTCCTATTAAGGTTGTTAATGCGTATTGGTGCAACTGTATTACAATTATTAGATAAATGACATGTCACTGAACTGTATAATAGTATAGTAATAACAGTTCAAAAGCAGTGCCTTCATAATTATTCATTTTGTTGTTTGTGATGAGTCTGCGTTGTTATGAAACAAACCACAACTGAAGGGCCACAAACGAACTTTTTCTTTGGTCTTTGCCAATGGTTTCAGAGGTTAAAGGGTGATGGTTTTTTGGTCAATCTGACCATATATTTTAAGTAAAATTTGCCATATAAGCGAAAGACAAAACCAGGTATGGTTGAATTAGTAAGTCATTCATTTCTTCAGTTTGTTTTGAAAAGATAAACAGAGGAAGCTGTCAGTTTATCAGTTTGTGTTTTCAGCCTAATATTGACCCTTATATCAGCAGAAGCTTGTCACACAGAAATGGCTACTAACATTGACTCTTCGTATGGGTCAGTATAACAATGTTATTGTAACAGCTTTGACCTTTCTGATGTTATGCTTTATACGAAATTTATATCACGATATATTTATACATTTTGGTCAAACTGTCAAGAATACCCACAATGGATGTCTGTACCTACAAACTTCACCAAATCAAATCAAAATCAAATCAAATCAGATTTATTTATATAGCGCCAAATCATAACAAAGTTACATCAAGGCACTTTACATATAGAGCAGGTCTAGACCAAACTCTTTATAAAATTATTTAAAGAGACCCAACAGATCCCCCGATGAACAAGCACTTGGCGACAGTGGCAAGGAAAAACTTCCTTTAAGAGGCAGAAACCTCGGGCAGAACCAGGCTCAGGGGGGGCGGCCATCAGCCTCGACCGGTTGGGTTGAGAGAGGGAAAGAGACACAGGGGGGGCAAAGTTAGGTAGAGTAGGGAGAGAATGAGAGCAGGAGGAGGGGATATTCAAAACGGGTGTAGGCAGGAACATGATGCTGCATGAAGTTCATAGAAATTATGCTGTATGGAATTCATGAAGATATGGGAGCAGCAGGCATTGCAGGAACATGGGATGGTGATGATTCATCACCTGCAGAATGAGGACAGGGAGAGAGAGGAGAGGAACTGGGAGAGACAGACACTGCAGGAAAACATGGTTAGTAAATGCAGTACACATGCTTGGAACTGGCAGAATCAGGGATTTCGGAGAAGCATGGTTGTTGGTATGTCGGCACATGCAAGGGGGAGAGAGAGAGAGAGAGAGAGAGAGAGAGAGCGAGAGGGAAAGAGAGAAAGAGAGAGAGAGAGAGAGAGAGAGAGAGGTGCTCAGTCCTTCCCCCAGCAGTCTAGGCCTATAGCAGCATAGCTAAAGAGTAAATAAACTTTAACTTTTTAACTATAAGCTCTGTCATACAGAAAAGTTTCAAGCCTGGTCTTGAAAATTGCTAAAGAGTCTGCCCCCCGGACTGATACTGGAAGTTGGTTCCATGGAAGAGGAGCCTGATAACTGAAAGATCTGCCTCCCGATTTACTCTTGGAGACTCTAGGAACCACAAGTAAACCTCCATCTAGAGAGCGGAGTGGCCTACTGGGACAGTAAGGAACTATGAGCTCTCTGAGATATGATGGAGCTTGGCCATTAAGAGCTTTATATGTTAACAGAAGGATTTTAAATTCTATTCTGAATTTTACCGGTAGCCAATGAAGAGCAGCTAGGACAGGAGAGCTCTTCTCACCAGTTCTTTCTGATGACTGCCAGAAAGAGCTTGGTACAGTCTCTTCTTGAACCTCTACCAGAAATGTCCCTTGTGCTAATCTTACTTTGTTAAACACAATGGCACTTCCCTTTCTAGCAGTTACCTAATTATATTTCTCTCAATGAAGCTTTTCCTCGTTTTGCTTATAAAGCTAATTCTTACCTTTTTTAAAAAAAATTTTTTACCTAATCACTGATGGTAAGAAGTGAAAAGTATCTCTTTCTTTTTGTCTATCCTTTACCTGCTGAAAGCTATTATCTTTTGTCCTGTCATCAGCTGTCCTTACAAGTAACAGTATGACTGTTGAGAATTTGGGCATTGGTCAGTTCTGTAGTCTCTTGATTAGTTACACACTGTCATATTTTGTTGATTGTTGTTTGTCTGTATTCACCATATGCCAAATGTTGATGCTATGTTAACATTTCAATTATGCATTTATGCCTCCATAAATGCATAATGGTGTAATGGTGTAAAAGGCAGAGTTATGGATGAGCTGTGTAGTCATCTCTCTAGGAGCTCAGTGTAGGTTGTTTGTGTTTGTGCTGGCAGGCTGGGAGAATTTTTACAAATTTAGTGCACACAATGCAATTAGCACATTCAATTTTAATCTTTTTCCCGTGTTGGGTATATTTATTTCTTGTATACACGGAGTAGTGTGTGACCACAATGGAAGCAACATATTGGGAATGAATGACATGGCGTAGATGGGTGGTTGTAGCAAGCTGGTGTGTTCCGTTGATACCTCACTTTCATATGCATATTTTTGTTTCTGAATGTCACTTGTATCACCATGGTTTGCATTGCATCAACATATTTTGCAAATATTTCTCCTCTGTTCTGCTGAAATAGAAAAAAATGCTCTAAAATGACCTTCCGATCCTTTTTTCATTCATTCTAACCTGCTCTCTTGGCTATCACTTTCACTTGAACTATACTTTTTACTTAGCATTTCTTTTGGACTTTCTCCTCTCTCTGAATGCTGCCTTTCTTTTAAGTTTTGTAAAGCTGCTACAGACTTCCCTTAAGCTGTTAAATGGCCTGTAAAAGTGAAAAAGGAATGGTTTCACCATTTTTAGTCCCCAAATAGCTAAGTTTCTAGTCGTCTCCTAAGATGCTTTCATGGATTTCATCACCTCATGACTGTTATCTGCTTTTTTTTCTTTATTTATTTATTCCTTTCTCTAGGTGATTTTGCTCATCATCTCCCACCACTTCCTCCTCCCGTCTTCCATTCATGAGCAGCGTGGCTGAGTTTAACAGCGGCAGCCATGGATGACAAGGGCTCGGTGGGGAAGATTAGCGTGTCTTCGGACTCAGTGTCCACTCTCAACAGTGAGGACTTTGTCCTTGTGTCCCGGCTGGGGGACGAGACACCCTCCTCCACTAATAATGGTAGTGATGACGAAAAGACAGGACTGAAGGTAAGGATGGTTGGGTGTAGGTATGGACAGATGTACAAGGGAGAGAAGGATGACTTCAGAGCTTCAGAGTTTAGGTACTGTACCTGTACACTGTATAACTGGTCTGTTGATATTTACAGTGAACTCATGGCAAAAACCTGTTCCTCAGGTCTATGAATACCATGAGCATGCTTTATACTGAAAATAGGCCCTATGATGCTTTTGAGTACACAAACAAGTATTTTCAAAATAACAGACCAGATACAAAACAATCTAAAGACTATATCTTGGGACCCAGAGAAAAACTTTCCAAAACATTTTGATGTTATTTTTATGCGATCTATTTATCAATAGTAAATATTGTTTAAATGGCAGGTTAGGGTCATAGTTAATAGAGGTTATATTGTTATCAGGTTGTGTTCATCACTGACTTGTCTAAAACCGTTGTCCATCTTTTTAAACATGCAGTCTCACACTCTAACCACAAGGCTAACCCTTTTTTGTTTTGCTTTGTTTCCACATTCTCATCTACTCGCTTTAATTTGTCCTAGGTCTGTTTTACCTTTGTGTATTCCTTCATTTGCTACTTACAGTAAGGAGGTCCTTAAATTGTTTTTATGAGCATATTTGTAAAGACTGGGAGGATTTTCATGGACTTTGTCTGTAGTGAAGAACTTTTTCCCAAGTTTTTGTAATATCTGTATAATTTAGTGATTATGGAGAAAGTTGTGGAAGAAGAATAGGTTCATCATCATATACACAAATAAAGCCACTCAAGAATTCACTTTTTCTTGTGCTTTGTTTTCTGTGAGCGGAAAACTTAAAATAATGCAGTCTCCAGATGCTTATAGTGCAGTATGCACACAGACATACATTGTGTCCTTTGTGGCTTATTTCAATATTACAGCTGGAGATAGATGTTAGTTTACAAGCAATGTGGCAAATGGTGATACATCAGCAAGTGCTTCAAGCTCATTGTCAGGGAAAATGATGGTGTTATCATGGCAAGGGTGTGTCTTTCAACGAAGAGAAAGACTTTCTGAGGAAAGAAATGTAGCTACCAGCCACCATCCTGTGTGTGTCCTCAATGGATTCAAGTTACCTCCTATCCTCTCTCCTCCATTCACTCCTCTCTTCACTCCTCTCCATGTGCACCCAACGCTTCAGTAGTAATCACAATCACATCTATTTATTGAAGTAGCTGCCTTGGATGTTTATACTCATTACTGTATATCACTGTTGTGTTTACATTTTTTTGGACAGGATGGAATTTTTGACTAGATGTTGTAAAGGTACCAGAAGATGGCAGCACAGCATGCAAGCTGAGTTTGCTGATAGGAAGCAGTCACACTTTTTCTGTCATTTTTGATGCTGGGAGATCATAGAGCTGTATGAGTTTGCACCACTGTTATATTGTTGGGTAATATTTGATGTTTTTGTTGTGACACCTAGTTGCCACATTCTGCTTGCTGTCAGAGGGAAGAAAATTAGTACTTGACATACATCCACTGTTCTCAGTGTGTCGTAGTGAAATCACTCCATTCACTGACACGCAGCCATCCAAATATCATGTTTTGGTTTTTGCCAACACAATTGTGCACATTTCCCTCCCAGGCAGTCCATCAAGTCAGAGAGGAGTCAGTGTGTCTAAACTTGTTGTTTGTTATGCAGGTGATTTCTGAGGAAGAGGTCAGCTTTAAGGTCAGTCTCTTCTTGCTGTTTCCTTTTCAACTATTCTCTATGTATCTCTTGCTTGTATATCTCGTTCTTCTTTCACTTTTTGTGATGTGATATCGTGGTGGTTCTGTCTGTAATTACTTGTGCTTTCTGTATTTTAGCCAGCTATTGTGCAATTGGCCCTATCCAGCTTCTTCAACAGTTTAGTTTTCATTATGGGAGTGATAGACATTTTACAAGTAGCAGTGAAGACGTATGTCACAGGTGCAGAGGCTTATGGCACTACCTGTAAATCACAAACCCCCCTGCATTTCCATAGTGACTCTGTTAGATGTGTGTCTGTCAGGTGTGTGAACCTAGATATAGTTTTAAATGACGCTCAGATGCCATAGTTCACGCTGCCCTACAGTCTAAGTGTACTTGAGAAATCCCATAATGTGTCCAGAATATTCAACGTTTAAATTGTTGCATGTGTCAGAGAGCAGCAAAATTGTGATTCTCTATTTTTCATTGTCTTTTCTCACCCCATTTTTACTCAGTGCAGCAGTGCCCCCCCAGTTTAGTCTTGGTCTTTGTTGCTTAGCTAACAGTAAACTGCAGCCACACTGGACAGGGAAATGTGTTTTTTGACTATTCATAGTTTGCCCAGGCTTAAACTTGCCCTTTGTTTATATGGTAGAATAAGCTCACACTGTAAGGCTGGCTCTTCTCATTTCTGGATGCAACTGTTTCACAACTAAAAAAACACTTACCCACTAATCACTAATATTAGATGAATTCATCATGATAAATATCTTACAGCCATTATCTTTCTTCTTAAACATTCACCACACTCCTATTTACAAAATCGGTGTTGAAGGCAGTGCCACTGCATATTTCTAAGAACTACAAGAGAAATGGTGGAGATGATGGAGCCCACAGAATGAGCCTAAATTTGATTTGTTACGTGATTACACAAGATTACAAGACTACAAAGATTTCATATAAAATTATGATATTGTAATTTGCCATAAGTGTTTGGGTTTTAAATGTGCTTAAATATGTTCCTTTCTGTGCCCATTTGTCCTGGCTCCTTGGTGTGGTTGGGTGCATATCCGTGTGTATATTTGTGTCCACTCCGGTTTATGTGTGTGTGTGTGTGTGTGTTTGTATCAGATCGTAGGGAATGGAAGTGAGCAGCAGCTTCAGAGGGAGTTAGAGGATGTGCTCATGGAACCATCTGTAACTGACCCCGGGATCGGACCAGAACCCAGGATGGACAGTCCTGATGGGGCTGACCGTGGGCTTCTTAACACAACAGCATCACCTGTGCCACCAGGCGCTGACCCTCTTAGCGCACCCCTGCCAAAATTGGAGATGGTGCTTCCGGTTCAGACGGCTCAGGAAAGTGAGCTGAATGAGAGGTCATACCGAGGTAAGGCATAACTTGACTTTCCTGCTGCTCTTTTCTCCTGCCATTAAAAGCTCACACAATGGCTCCAAATAAATAGATAAATAAATTAACATAGAGTACATACATACATCCATTGACTGTTGCACACTCCTCTCTTTTTTTATCCTTGTATCAGAAAAATGTGGTCATTTCTTCTCATTTACTTTTCTCACCTAATTTGTTTGTTGTTGATTGTCATTATTGTTGTTTTAACAATAAGATGAATATCGTCACAAAATAATTCATTTCTTTTTATTTTTTATGTGCCACTTTGCAGCAGATGAATCCTCATCAGAGAGCAGTCCTTGCAGTCCCATTCCAGATGAGGACAGTGTTGTGTTCAGCCAGCTGACATATCTAGGATGTGCATCAGTCAATGCCCCCCGCAGTGAAGTGGAGGCCCTTCGCATGATGAGTATCCTCAGGGGGCAATGCCAACTCCCCCTGGATGTCACACTCTCTGTGCCTGGTGTGTCTGAAGGCACTGTCAGGTAAGAACAGCATATGGTGCAATAGTTAAACATTAATTATCAGTTCAAATTATATAGCACCCTGTAAGGTTGGCGCGTGTGCAATATTCATATGTAAAAGCCCCAAACAGGAAGGCTTTATGTATGAAAGATGATAGCTACAAACTTATTACTGCTTGTGTGTATATGACTAAATTACCTCAGCAGCCTCATACAAGAAACACAAAAGTGTCAGGGCTTATGTGCGTATGCATACAATGACAATGAGGCCCATTTCTAATCTTTAAATAATATAAAAAAAAACAAAAGAACACGCACACACACACACACACACAGCATCATGACAGAGCTAAAAACTAAGTTACATGCTACAACACCAAGCCCTTTGCTGTTTCCATAGCTACTGTGTGGCACAACTTCATAGATCATGGTGCAGATAGTATTATGAGGAGTTAGTTTAAGGTAGCCAGCTTAATTGTCATCAGATGACTTGCTTCATTACCTACACAGTACACAAACATCTTCCAGAGCATATGCATGCATTCAGCACATCCAAAAAATAAGTTATCATGAATAGACTAATGCCTGAATATTAATATTTACATGAAAAATTATGGACAAACCTTCTCTAGCTCACGTTGTGTAGTGACTGAAAGGAATCACTGTGGCCCTTTACATACCCTAACAGCTGCATTTCCTCCTGGCTTTTTCTCTTATTACACCTATTGTTAGGTTGATGATAACAGAATATACAAGAAAACATTAACGACATTGTTATAATGTTACTGTCGCAACAGTAACATTATAACAAATTATGTAAGCTCAAATGTCAAAATATGAAAATGCAATCCAGTTAAATGTCACTCTATTGAACGCTCCAGTACTACATCTGGCTCAGCACTAGGAATGCTCATTACTCCACCCAATGCAACTCACATACTCTCATCATACACATAGTTACATATCACAAAAAAAGCTGTGCTGTTACAAGTTTTCAGATATCAGCAAAAACAACATATTTATATAAATTTTAACAGGTTGTTGGACCCCCACAGCAGTACGGAGATTGCTAATTACCCTATCTACAAGATTCTGTTCTGTGTGCGGGGTCATGATGGCACACCAGAGAGTGACTGCTTTGCCTTCACGGAGAGCCACTACAATGCTGAGATCTTCAGGATCCATGTGTTCCGCTGCCAAATCCAAGAGGCAGTAAGTATTTAATGGTTGATTGTTGTTGTAACTTGTGCGTAACAATGTCTGATGAATACACATATCTCAAACTCAAACATACCACTTACAAGCAATTGTGAAGCTATTCAGATAGAAAACAGAGGGGGAGCAAAAGCTCCTCTCACGAATTCTCTGCTCTGTTGTACACTACTCTCTTCTCTCGCCTCTTTTTTTCACACTTTTTCTGTCTCATACACCTACATTTCTGTACTGGCTAACAGTACTCTGGTTGACCTCGGCTTGCATCACTGATCTCCCTGTAGCTGGTCCCTCAGGATTCAGTGATATTCTTCACTCCCTCAGGGATAATGTTAAGCACTGCAATGTACATGATCACCAAAAACACAATGCGCGCACAATCCCCTAAGCCAAAGTATAGGAATGTGGAAGTGTCATTGCTTGTATACAGTACATTTGCCTGAAATATAAAAGGAGAGAATAGGCAATCCACTCATGAAACTGGGTTAAAGTGCTGCTTCAATGTTCAGTGACCTGATTCCTCCCTCATGGAAGCACTCTCCTTCAATGTCATGAGCAGCCCCCAGACAGACACCACTTTATCAGTTTCCCAGACACCCACCCGAAACAAACATGCTCACAATGAAACACTAAAGCAGTAGTAACTGTGTGAATATGCATTAATGCAAAGAAATTTAACTCGTACAGTAATTAAGCTCTTTATCTGGCAACCAGACATCTCTATCTCTGATACTCTTCCTTTTTCCTCACAGCCTTCTTCTTGTACACGCCCTTGTCTTCCTGCCAGTCCCCCAGCAACAAACCAATCTACACTGCCTCCAGTTTTCTTTTGGCCTCTCATTCGCACTATTAGACTGCAGTGAGTCAGCCAATTGGTTTGCCTCCTCCTTCGCAAAAAAACTGCTCCAGTCATATGCCTTACATCAGCCTCAAATCCTCTGTAAACAACTCCTAAAACCTATTAAACAATTGGATTTATTCAAAAAGGTGGATCTACTTATTAAATTTGAAATGTAGTTTTTGCACACTGTAGCCATACCTCAAAGATACACATTTAATATTAACACATTTCATCTTTTTAAAAACAACTTCATGATAGCAAATAAACTTTCTAAATTAATTCTAACATAACCTTGTAAGCAGTCCATCTTTGATGGACTAAAACAGTTTACTGTTTTATTTGCCACAGCTGTGTCATTTGCTGAAAGCAAGTGACCCAATTATTTAATCAAATTGTGAAGAGCATCTGAAGCATTATTACCTTTTATTTAAAAAAATAGACTATCTGGAAAGAAAAACAACTTCTAGTATTATGACATTGAAATAATTTTTGTACGTTTTTTTTTTTTTTTTTTTTTTAGATTTAGTTAATAAATTTGTAATTAATTAGAATTGTTCTTACATAAAACAAACCACCTCCTCAGTTTTTCTCTGCCTCACTAGTGCCAGACCTCCTAGTCAGACCACAAAGCTAGCGTCTAACAATTCCCAGTCTCCTGGTGTTGATTGTGATACAGAGCTTGCAAAGCCTCAAACCCAATATCTTATTTTTTTGACCATAAACTTACTCCTCCCTCCCAGAGATATACATCTAGTGTTGTCGAATTCAAGTCAACATGGCTTTAATAGGTTGTTTTGCTAAAGTAATTATGGGTTCTTACAAAAATGTAATCACACATTTAGAGGGGAAAAACATAAATTGGACTGTGACAAATGGATACAGATTGTTACCATGACATCAGCTGAAAATGTTTCAAAACCCCATGTCACAATGCACATAAAACCAAGGAAGAAACAATAAGAATATCCTGGAAGGAAAGTACAAACAGTGTAACAGGACACTTAACAAATTCCAGATCTTTAAAGGCTACAGCTTTTTAAGTCTGATTATAAATCCCAAACTCTTTATGTGAATAAATGTCTTAAAAGGTTTCAGGGCAGGAAGAGTTACTTTAAAACATTCTGTATGTTGGTCACTTGATATATTTTAAGATCTTTGCACATAAAACCAAAAATGACCAAGGAGAAAATACAACATTTTAAATGGAAAACATTAAAACTGTATTGTATTAACATTGAAAATATCTGAGTGAGCTAACCTTTCCATAAATTGTGCTTGTGTGGCAAACATATTTCTTCTGCATCTTCAAATTGCAGTGATCTGTCAGATTTCTTCTTGTCTGGGGTACTTGACAGTTTCTCTGGAAAAATAAAACTATATTAGAGAGTGTAGCAAAATAAAAGAGCATGAGGGGAGTCTTTCTCCATTTAAACAGAAGCAGTCAAGCTTGAATCTCTTCTGCAGATTGATATATTTGTAGTGCAACTGTCCACATCCTGATAAAATCCCTTTCAATTGCTCACAAAGAATAAAAAGGTCATTTGTAGACATTTAAAACTGGACAGTTTGGGCTCTAGAATTGATTGGAACAACAACTGCTTTGTGTTAAATGTCATCATTTCATCGATACGGGGGGTGACCCCCATCCACCTCTGCTTATTCCCGATCTCTTACATCCAGTTCCCTGTTGTTTCTGAATAAATAAACCCCCTGCGATGCCCTAACATCCTTCTACTGTACCAGGAACATAACAAAGGCTTTGTGTAGGAGAGATTTGAAGCTGCTTTATATTCTGGCTTTGAAAAAAGCAAAAGAGTGTTGTTATTTATTGATAACAGCAGTTTCCCCACACCATCTCCCATTCACTAATCCCGAAGATCCACTGTTTACCAGAATTAGAAATGATCCAAAACCACTATGCCATGGGCCTCTAAGTGAGATAGAACTCTTTATCATACACACATGTCTGCTTTATATAAAACAATCAAAAATAAAGTAAGACTTTTTCTTGGCTATATGCCAAGCTCACAAATCTCAAGTCTTATGAGTGGAAAAGTATGTTTAGTGTATGTAAATTAATCATTACCACCCAGTTTTCCACACTTGGCAGTGTCTAGCTGCCCCCTCCCCCATCCCCAAACTGGGGGGTTGAAGACTTAGCAAAACCCAGCTGTCTCTAGTAGAAATGAGCTGTCTGTGTTTGATGGTGGTAGAAAACTTACCACCATGCTCAGACTCTCAGGCAAATACAAATCATTATGTTGATTAAAACTCAAAATAGTTAATAGTTGGAAGTGTGTAGTGAGCACAGAAATGGGTCATTAGGTTAGTTGTTTAGTGCCCCATATCGCAAAATGACAAAAACAGATCTGCAGAGGCTGAATTGAGTTTTTAATCAATACTAATGACACGCTGATTACGTCGGCTGGTGCTGGTAGTTTTGGTTTACAAAACTCTTTCTGGTGCACTAGACATTTCAGTTTCAGGAGCTGCTCAAGCTTGTGCTAAAGCCAAAAAACACTCAATGCTGTTTTTCCTTCTAATATTTCAAGTAGTGCTCATTTTAATGTTCAAAATTACTTTAAAATACTTTTACCTCAAATCTTTTTCTCTTTTCAGGTCAGTAGGATATTATATAGCTTTGCCACAGCTTTTCGGCGGTCAGCTAAGAGGGCAGTTCTTTCATCTCAGCAGCCGGCTCCACTCACCCCAGACAGTGACTTGTTTACCTTCACTGTCAGTCTGGAGATAAAGGAAGATGATGGAAAGGGTACCTTCAGGTGGGACAGATATTTACATGTTAGACTTTTTGTGTCAAGCATTACATCATTGGTTTTGATGCATGAACAGCTGCTCTGGAGTTACATACACATCTAGGATTGTCTATATAAGGACATGTTGGCTTACCTTTGTGGTTGAGCAAAAATGATTAAAATGCCATCACCAGTAGCAACAATGTCATCATTCTGAACATTTGAAAAAGGATCACCTAACCATCTTGAATCTTGACCGACACAGTGCTTTCCAACAAAATATTTAATGACCTTTGTGTGAAAATTGCTACCACATGACTAGATCTTCCGTCCAAATGAAATACACACAGGAGTGTGCAGGCCTACTTTTTGGGATTAAGTGTTGTTCAAATTAAATTGAGTTTTTAGTGACCTAGTTACAAAAGTCACACAAACGTTTCTGGGTTGACAGAGTGTAGAGTAAATGCTGTCAAATGCTGTCAATCAGGGAAGCACCATCGAATTAATATATACAAATAGAATTTGCCAGTAAATGCAATATGAATTAATATTAATAAATTAACTATAAAGCATCGTCGTAGAGTATATTATTACCACTCATATTTATTAAAAATTCGCATACCCACCCACATCTATGGTGTTGCACACATTGATAAGAAAAAAACTACAGAAAGCTCCGTTGTTTGTTGAATTCTTCCCTGAACTTTTTTATTTTGTTTTCCCATGTTTCTGAGTCATTTCCGTGTGTTTACAAACAGCCTCAGGTACTTAGTTTATTTATAACAAAACAAAACAAACAAACCAAAAAAATGCTTGCAATTATTTTTAGCCAGCACATATTTCCTTCTCATTAGCTCCTGGTCAATTATTTTTAGGCTGTTCACTTCCAAGCAAACAGTTTACACATGCAAAGGCATAACATACTTTTTCTGTGAGTAAGTCACTTTTCCTTGTGTGATTACGATCAGGCATACACCAAGTGTATAAAGCCATAGTATATCAATTAAAAAAATAATATATGAATAGAATTTCTTTGAACATTTTTTTCTCAAATGGGTAGTAAATAAACCTGTTTATCTGTAGTCAAAGAACTTATTAAAAGTGTTGAGCCAGTGTGATGACTTGGTTGACGAAGCTCTATCTGGTACATAAAATCCCTTCAATTAAAAACGAAAAAAAAAACAAAAAAAACCCGCCAAAAACTGCCTGAATCTCATCATGTTCCAAATGTTTGCAGTGGATTTCAAATTGATTATTGGATTTTTATTTTTAATGTCAAGATTCTTTTTATGTTAGGGTTTTTTCATTATTTCCTCAGGAATTTTTGTCAGTGAAGTTTTGGAGGATGTTGAGTACTGTTCCTGTCTTAAACCTCCCTGCTTTTAGAGCAGGAAAAGAACCAAGACAAGACCATGTTTGAAAAAGACTCATGCACACACTTTTATTATGATAGATGGACCAGGTCTGAATATAAGCCTGGGTTTTTTAATGTTTGCCTGACTGGTTGAATGACTAGTGGGAAATGCTATTCATGCACTCAATTTGCTTAAATTCTTTGTGTAAGTATGTAATCAAAAGTAGAAAGTGTTTTTTTGTTATTATTTTCCTTCCCAGTACAGATGTAATTAAAACAATCTGTCCAGTCAACCTGTTGTTTGGTAGTATTTTAAAAAAAATATTTTCTGATAAACTTAAGGAAATCTGTCTTGCCAGATGTGTCACTCTATCTGCTTCTTAATCTTTTTGTGCAGAAAATTTGTTTCATAGTATTTCATGCCTTTTTTCATGTTCAGTGCTGTAGCAAAAGACAAGGACAAGCAGAGCTTCAAACTACGTGCAGGGATGGACAAGAAAATTGTGATTTATGTCCAGCAGACATCCAATAAGGAACTAGCCATTGAGAGGTAAAATAACACACATACACTCACATGTTGTATGAGCATACACACATCTTCATAACAGCATCCTATAACTTGCTGGATTACTGCACAGTGCCATTGGACTTCTGAATGTTTTGATGGGTGAATTAAGAACAGTGATCTTTTTAAGTTTCATAGGCAGCTGGTTGGTTTGAAGCACTACTTTCAAAAGATTTATGGCCTAAAACTACTAAATCAAAATCTCTAAACATGATGAAGCCATGCATAAGATGGATGTTAACAACTATCAAAAAGAGAATGTGAGTTATAATATTTGTCAGAAAGAGGGAAAATATCTAATGAGAGAATTTGTCATGTATCTGTCAGACTGACAGAGATTCCACTATTTGCTGCAATTTTACATGAAATATGACCAGAGATTTCCAAAAAGAAAAGGAATCACTCAACTTTAATTAATAAATATAAACTGATGAACTTCTTTACATCCATATGTCCACCCATGTTGGGTTTTAAGTGTTCTGGGAAAGTTAAAAGGTAGTGATTGATGTGAAGTTGCCTCCGACGCTCCTCATTTTCCACGCTTTAATAAGTCTTTTGAAATGTAAACATTCCATCACCTTTTTTTTTTTTGTGAACTTCCATTTTCAGGGTGGATTGTTATTGTCTGAAGAACCCAGAGAGTGTGAGGTTGAAGCGTTGTGTTTTAATATTCTCCATGGTCTGGTCTGTGTTAGAGACTCTACCCAGGAAGTTATTTGCAGTATCATACGTGGTATTTAACAACTGGTTTTACTCTATGGAGAGATTTATTGTTCCTTCTGTAGTTCTGTCTATTGGGCTTTCCTTTTTTAATTTCTAAAGTAATCCTTTTCGTTTCACCTCTCTCACTTTTTACCTCTCATTTTTGCCTGCCTCTGTGCATATGTGTTTTTATGTGCATATTTATTTATGTCTTTGTGCGTCTTCAGGTGTTTTGGTCTCCTGCTCAGCCCAGGGAAAAATGTGAAGAACAGTGATATGCACCTGCTGGACTTGGTGGGCGGCTGTTTTCATATGTTTGCCTGTGTCATTATGTGTTATGTGTGTGTGTGCATGCGTTTGCTTACTTCCTCTGACTTGTGCCCCTTCAGGAGTCAATGGGAAAGAGCTCTGACGGGAAGTCTTACATCATCACAGGAAGCTGGAACCCCAACACGCCTCAGTTCCAGCCTGTGAATGAGGAAACGCCCAAAGGTAACAGCCAAAAATCTCAGAATAATTTCAGCAGTTATTAGTTTGTTGATTCATATTTTCCCAAGTAGGTATTTGTTTACAATGCTCAATTTTTGATACATTTGTAAATGTTTAAATAATTTTTCTATGGTTGGTAAATACTCAAATCAGGCTAACTTTGTTCCATATGTAGTGATGGTTACAGCACCAATCCAGCTTTAAAGGCACTGCCAGACTTCATTGTTATCATAAATCACCAAGTTATGAGTTTGATTAGGAAAAGTGAAGCACTCAAGAGGACAACAATTTAATTGGTTATCTTGTTTTTTTTAGATAAATTTATGTACATGACGACAGCAGTAGACCTGGTGATTACTGAGGTGGAGGAGCCGGTCCGTTTTCTGCTGGAGACAAGGGTCAGAGTGTGCTCCCCAAATGACAGGCTGTTCTGGCCCTTCAGCAAGCGTAGCCACACTGAGACCTTCTACCTTAAACTACGCCAAGTATGTCAAGTCATAGTACCATTTTCAATCAAATGAATTAAATCAGTTCAAGGGGTGATTACTGGCACTATGGGTGAATGGCACTATATTCGGTGCAATACCCCAATGCAAAAACATTTTCCTATAGTTTATTTTATGTGTTTGCTCATCAGATGGAGCGTAAGGAGCGTAAGAGTCCTGCTTCTGATGCGCTCTATGAGGTGGTGAGTTTGGAAAGTGAGAGTGAGAGAGAGAAACGTAAAACTACAGCCAGTCCTGGCATCCTGTCCTCTGGGCCTGGTACAATGGTTCCTTCCCCACCTGAAGATGATGAAGAGGAAGGTGATTTGATGTGTTCTTCTTTTTGGCTGAGTCACATATGGGTTGCAAATATGTCATTAAAAGTCAAATTCCAGATATTCCAATGATTTTCTATCATAAGAAAATATTCTATCCAAATATGACCACATAGACAATGGATTTAACTCTTAATCCCTGCATGAACTTGATCATAAGACACATGAACACCTTTAAAGCAGATACTTAACTGATAAAATGTACGTTATTGCATTGCATCTTTTAAACACTGAACCATTGTCACACAATACCAAAAGTAGTTCTGTCATGGACATTGAAATTAGATAAAGTTAACCAATATGAAACCCAACTGAGTTATTCTAGATGTTAAGCACATTGGCACTTTCAGCCTTCGACTCAATCACTGAAATGTTACCATAAAATTTTAAAGTCCTGCATCCTTTAGGGCTGGACCAGAAATAGGCTTTGTAGACCACAGGAGTTCAAATCTCATGGGAGATCAGATGCTGTGTCACAGAACTGTTTGTACTTTATCCTCACAAAGTACATAGCCAGGAGTGGTTTTTATGTGTGTCTCTTTTATGTGAATGTGGAAGGTAGCAATAACAAAGAAATGCAGACAGCATAATTGAGGTACTCCCTCTAATTGTCAATCTTTGATCCACTGGCCTTTTGGTACAATTGGCCTTACTTTTGAACTTCATGTCCATTGATTGTACCACACTTGCAGTGAATGCTTAGATACCAAATGTAGTTTAGATGATAAAGTTTTTTCAGCTTATGCAAAGTTAAATTTGAATAAAAACCCAAATAATTCAAGGTCTTAAAATTCCATGTCCAGGCACCTGTGTGGATTGATAAACACACACACACACAGAGTTCAGGTTGGGTATGTTCATGCAAACAACTCAGATGCAGTTCAGATAAACCATCAATAGCTTATGATATCATTATGCCAAGCAAACAATCTACAAGGGTGAGCAGACACTGACTCACTATAGCAAATATCCTTCTTAGTGAATTAGGAAAGATCCATATTAATAAGTACTCACATTCATTTAATAATTTTCATGGCACACATATGAGCTCTTGTGAATTATATATCACTGGAGTATATAAAGGGGAACACTGTATGTTTGTATGTCTGTATGTCCAGATAATGATGAGCCATTACTCAGCGGATCTGGTGATGTTTCCAAGGAGTGTGCAGAGAAGATCCTGGAAACCTGGGGAGACTTGTTATTCAAGTGGTAAGGCTTCGTTCCCTTGTGCATGCTGCTTTTCCCCTTCTATCACAGTTGTATAGAATATGTGCACCCAAATAACTAATTTTTGTGCGTGGGGCTTAGTACATGTGCTGTGTACTGTGAAAGAAAGAGCAGCAGGCAGGAGTTGTTGATAAGCAGCTTATTAAGATGGGTTCCCTCTCCCATTACTGCATTTGTTTTTAATCAAAAGCTTGTGATGAACTGAATAGAAAATGCTTGGACTTTAATTAGCTGGAAGTTAAGCCCCCCCACACACAGAGACACTGCACAGCATGCCTTTCTCTGTTCTCGTGTGTTTCTTAAGAGATCAGCAAAAATATGTTTTCCCTTATGTATGGTTTTTTTTTTTTTTTCTTCATCACTGACCAGATTTTGGTTTTTGTAATGTCCTTTAATTTGTTTTTGAGGAATTTTTTTCACCTGTCAGATAAAATTTGTGCCTAAATAGAGAAAGGAATCATAAGACTAGCTTGTCATAATGAGAGCATGTGTTGTGGAATTGCGGGATGTAGCACTCAGGGAGCACAGAGAGGCAAATCACAAAAAGCCCTTTACAATCTTATGCCCCTAAGGACCAGGCCTGGCATTACTTACGTCACATGTACTCACACATGGATGCACACACACATACACAATATACTTTTGTTTCCCCTCTTAGTCTCTGTAGAAAATGCCACATATTGCATAACCTGACGGCCGGAACAAATAAACAAACCGAACTCAAAATAGAGAGGGATGAATTAAGAAAGGAGGAAAAAGTGATAGAATAATCAAGGATTCGGGGGTTTTCTGTCTATGACAGTCAGGCAGTAGGTGGTTGATAAAATTCTGCCTTCACTTAACATTCTCCATTTCTCTGTATCTCTAATTCTGTCCTTTTCTCTAACTAGAGGCCTTGCAGGAGTTAATTTAAAACTACATACAGTTTATAGCACTGTATGAAGGATGATTTAATATATATGTGGGGAAGGAATTTACATAGTTTTCTATTGTTGCTAGAATTTTGTGCTGTGCTATGACTTGCATGTTCCATTGTTTCGCTATCCTGTTAAAATAAAGTAAGGTTAAAATCAGGCACGACTAATGTCAAGGTAAAGGGAGGAAAGGAGCTACATGGCTATTATTAATTATCATGTATTTTACAATATAAAAAAATATTTTATAGTGTAAGACAGTGACCTTTGAGGCCATCATTGATTGTATCCCTTCTGGGAGCATTGCTGGTTTTTTGAAAGACTACTATGGACTACTAGGGAAAATACTGTTTTGGGCTTTTATAGTATTAAGGTGTACACAGCTCTATAATTGCATGCAATGAAAGCGATACTAGTGTTCTTCACTTTGAAGATTTATTGAATAAGCTGCATTAAGTAAAGTGAAAATTAGTATGTCTTTGTTAAAATGCAATGTCCTCTCCTGTCCTCTCCTTTTCTCCCCTAGGCATATGAACTTATCAGTACGTCCGAAGCAGCTGCCAGCTTTGGTGCGGGCTGGGATTCCTGAGGCTCTTCGTGGGGAGGTGTGGCAGCTCCTAGCAGGCTGCCATAACAATGACCACCAGGTAGAAGAGTACCGCACTCTTATAACAAAGGTAAGACCACACAGAACTACAGTCTTTTCTTTTTTTTTTAAGATTATCTGGACACAGCAAATCCCCATGATCCCCTAATGTTGGTGGCTTGGTGATTGGAAAGGCTGACCTCCAACAGGATGATTCAGGCCCTCATAATTTTAGGACACATCACTGCTGCTGATTTCCAAATCTTTTTCCAAGCTGAAGCCATTGCTGAGATGGTTTTGTTGAGTTTTTTTTTTTATCTGTAAGAGCTTTATCCTTCCTGTTTTTACACTTGCTTAAAACTTTGATCAGTTCAACTGATATGCATTTAATTCAAAAGGCTGTAATTTATTCATTGTTTTTGGTTTCTGCTAGCTAGTGCTCATGTGATGTGTTCCTGTTAATGGCCTTGGCAACAGGTTTGGTTAGGTTTTACTTCTTTGGAAGTACACCTCAGGGGCAACTGTTTCGTAATTTTCCCTCTCATGTGCTCCAACCTTGTGATGGCAGCTGGTGTCACAAAGGAGAGCCATTTAGATCATGTATTCTTATTATAAGCCAATTTGCAAGTGAAAGGCTCATGCACACTCTTCAAAAAGAAAACTGTAATGTTTTATTGTTCTGTTAAGTTTTGTGACTCACTAATTTAAACCGATAGTTTTATATTTATTTATGCCAATTTCATTGAAGGAAAACCAAAGTATCACATTTAACACTGTTGTTAGCATTGTTTTAGCTGTAACAGTCAAACATTTCAGAAAATATGATCTAGATTTGTATTAAATTCAGTTTTGTGGCTTTAGTCTGAACCTGGACAAAAATTTACTTATTTAAGTTGATAGTCAGTCTGAATTGCAGGTTTATTTGGATGTGGAGGCATGAGTCACGTTGAACATGAGTGAACTATGGCTGATGGACCGTGTTGTCCAGAGCATATCTAGGCTACACACATTAACCTTAGTCTGTTGTCACAAAATATAATATGTAAGTAATGTTTAATAAAAACATGGTGGCCGATGTGTGTTTGAGTCTAGCACGGTCTAAATGCCAAATGCCTACAATGGTTAGTCTGATCAGGAAATGATCATTTAATTGTCACTCAATTATGAAGGCTTCCATGAAGCAAACAGTAAGTTTGTCATAGCTGCTTTGCTTAGCCTTGCTTAGCCTATGTGCGTCTTTTGTACAAACCCATGTCTGTATGTGTGTTCAAGGCAACTCTTTACTTGCAGTTTGGAGAGAATCATGTGCTTGCACAGGTCTCTCTGTATGGACATGTGTTTGAGGATCTGAGGTGACTTAGTCCTGCTGTAGATATTTAGCCACCCAGTGAACTGAGGAGAGTGTTTTAGTCCATGCAGTTTTATTCTCTGATACAACTCTTTCCAGTGTTCTTATGTAAAGTCAACATCCCCAGGCAGCAAGCTGGGACCCAGGTGGTGACAAGATGTTGGTCTTGCCCTTTCCTCCCCTCTCTTGTCCTCCCCCACTCTCATTTTCTTCACTGTCCTTGGTCATATTTCTTTCCTCCCTTCCCTTTCTCCTTTGCTCTTTTCCTCTCTCTCTAACTTCACATTTTTTCTTTATTCATTCTCTGTGCTATTTACCTGTATGTTGTGAACTGATTTTGACGCTTGAAATGAATATGGGTCACTTCAAATAGAAGCGTTAAACCAAAGTAATGCAAGAGCTAAGATATTTTTTCTGTTTATAAGAGTGGTATGAATAGAATATCACTCACAAAACAATAACAGTGGATCAGAACAACACTAACCATTGGACTCAAAGTTGGATATGAATTTATTGCAGAAGCACGTAAGTGTACGAGGTTTGTACATCAGCCAACAAATGCACAGAGAAAGTGTGAAGAACATGTGCTGCTATACTTGACTCTTATGGGCAAATTCAGTTTTTATTTGATTTAAGTATGCATAGGTTAAGGTGTGAATATTTTTTAAGTTCTAGTTCTAACTTATAAAACAAAGGCCTGGTATGTAGAACCAAAATGTTGAAATAATACTGAGATGAATTGTATAAAAGTGCTCTGCATATTCTTAACTAGGAAACAATTTCCATTCACATTCTTGTCTCTATTAAAATTAAATTATTTTCCCTTTTCTGTTCCTGTTTAAAAAATGTGTCCATACCATACTCACATATGAGTGCATAATTTTGTTTTGCGTTCTTCATGTATTTATTTGGTGTTCCAGCCACTCCCCTCTTTGTGAACTGACCCAGGCTGAACTTGGTCTACATCCATATCTGAATGCAGGGCATTGGTTGAATTGGAAACAGGGCTGTAGGCCTTAGATATTTAACCACTGCCTTCCCCAAGGAGCCCCAATGCACCCCTTTTTTTTTATCAGGGTCCCTGTTGCCAAGAATGGGAAGTACCAGTCTAACTTCAAATGCTGAGTAGTTAACACTCCCCCAGTAACCAATAAATTCATTAGCCATGGCCCACATTTGGCCTTTAGCGCCATAAATTATAGTGGGTTGGACCTGGAGATGTCACATGGAGCCTGAGTGCATACAGAAAGTGTATGCACTCACAGACACAATCAACTTATGTTTGGACAGTAGGCAAAGGTGATTGTTACTTGATGCTACACACTGTGCCAGTCCACAAACAAATGAGTTAAATAAAAGTATATGGCAGCATGTAGTATTGGGCTACAACAGTTTATATTTTTCCCCATATTTTGTCATGTTTGAAAACACCCAAAATGGACCCCTTGAACAGCATTTGTCTAGGAAGGATTCTGTTCCAAGTGTTTTGATCCATATCAGCTGCTGATTGTTGTAACCATGATCACTATAAGCCATTTCCCCTGTAATTGTCTTTGGCAGCTCTCTGGTCCAGGGCCAGCTGATTTTAATCAGGAGAATGTTACGAAGACAGCATGACATATTGGCAGTTGATACTTTTGTACTATTGTGCTGTTGCACCCTTAACATTTTAACCATATTGCAGCGCAACAATCAGGACATATTCATTGGCGCAATCTTATTCTTCATCTCCCAGTTCGGTGTTATTCAGCCTTCAAAGACTGACATGCTGTATAAATGACATATCTACATATACATATGTATATACACACACACACACACACACACATAGCATAAGAGTTACAAATACCTAATGATTTTTATGCCATTAGTTTGTTGCAGATGTAATGGGAACATCGCAAAAGCAGATTAAGCACCCAGTTGGGTGATGATTGTCTGACTGCCTTGCGCAGTCAGACAAACATAACGTTGTTCTCTCATGTACAGAATTAACAATAACAATGACAAACAATTACTAGTTTTAGGTTTGATATGTAGGGCTGCATGAAAGCAAGAATGTCTCAAGAAGTGGTGATTAAGCCAGAGGATGATTTTCTTAGATGTAGTTGGTGTGTGTTTTTGTACATGGGGGTATTGGTATACTCTCTATTAACAGATGTCTCAACTAGAGCCCGGCAGTATGACCAAAATTCTATATCACGGTATTTTTCAGAATTACTCCGGTTTCACGGTATTTGACTGTATTTTCCACTGATTGAGAGAGTATTTACTGCATATTGGCTAAGAATTGCCTATACCAATCCATGGTCATGACTACTGTGTAGGGGTGTAATGGTTCAGCATACCCACGGTTCGATTCAACTTTCGGTTTTTAAGTCATGGTTCGGTTCAAACTTCGGTTTGGTTTAAACACACAAAAAAAAAAAAAACTGATATTTTTTGTTGTTGAAAACTTCCAGACAAAATGTCTTAATTTTATTGCAATATTAAGAACATATACATGACTCAATTATATATGTTATAATAACATCTCTTTAGACCAGTCCTCGATAATAAGGTAACTTCTATTAATCTCAATTATCCAAGAATACTAAAATAAACATTTGTATTATGATCAGTCTACTTTGTCATAATAAAATAAGTGAAACTGTTCTTAAACCAGTCGCAGGTATAACAAAAAGAAATAAAAAAGCACTTCTCTTAAGACCAGCCAACATTGTTTTAATCAATAAAATATAAATGGAAAAACTTCTTACACTGATCTGAGGTAGAAAAAGGATAAATAAAAATCAATTCTTTAAAGACCAGTCTATATTGTCTGAAGTAAAATAAAAATCTTACACTGGTCTGAGGTAGAAGCATGTCCAATGCCATGAAAACCCCGATAGCATTAGTAATTGCTTTTGCTCGCTCTGATTTCAGACCAAGTCTCAGTTTGAAGGCATTGTGAATATTTGGCTGCTGTTTTGGTTTCGCTGCTCCGCCGGGCTGAGTGAGCTCGGTGCCGGCGTGATATCTCCTCATATGCACTAGCATGTTTGACGTGTTACTGTTCGCTCCCACAGACAGTTTCATTGAACACAAACGACAAATAACTTGCGTTCGGATAACGACGCGACCTCCATCCTCCGTAGTCTCAATTGGAAATTCAAAATATCTCCACACGGGCGACCGGAATGCGGCTGGGGGTGCTGCTAGTTCAAATTTGCCCGCCATCGCCATCAACACACGTGTGAGGTCATGCTGCATTCAAGTGCTCCTCGGAATCACGATGTGCGCGGCTAAACCGCGGTTCAGGATGACAGAACGAGCAGTTGAACCAAAGTCCTTTGAACCACGGTTTTCCAGTTCGGTTCAAAACCATTACACCCCTACTACTGTGCATTGTGCACAAGAATTAATAGCCTATAGGTTTGCATGGCCCCACAAAGTGCTACAGTTTTTAAGGGGCACTGTGAAGGGAGGGAATCACATGCATTGCATGAGGCAGTCAAAATAAATATCTTCATATTTACATAATTTAATATAATTTCTAGCTCTGATGTAAGATATCCAACAGATATGTTGGTACAAACTATAGTATTCTAATGTGTAGCCTCATGGATCTCCTGGACAGTCATAGTCCGGTTTTTAGAAGGTGGAACTATGTAGTGAAGGAATCATATGGCATGAGAGTTGCAGTGAAAATGTAGAACCTTTTATTTAACACATTTTTCGTACTGCAATGCATGTTTGCGTCTAAGGTGGTGCAGCAAATTGCTCGTTACCGAAAGCTTTTGCAGTAAATGGTTGTTTGGTCCACGTCCGACCTTTTAAACCCGAAGTAACGCCCTGCGTTCCGGACATGTTTAGGCTATTTAAGCCTGTGTTGCCAGTATATGAAAAATTCATATCATAAAAAATATAAAAACCGGTTTTCAGTACGAACCGGTATACCGCCCAGCACTAGTCTCAACCCCCATTTACCTACATGGAAGGACAGAATGTTAAGTACCTGTCTGCCTGCCTGTCTCTGTCTGACCCACATAATGACCTGTCTGCCTGACTCCCGGTCTACCTGTCTGTCCTTATATTCATTTGTATTTGTATATGGCTGACTGGGACTCTCTCTGACTTCTACCTAAACCTGCTTGTTGCTCCTGTCAACTTGTGTATTGCCTTGTCCCTCTCTGTCTGCCTGCTCATTTGTGTTTTGTCACACTCACTGCAGGCCTTTTTCTTTCTCCCCTCCTGCTGTTTGAGCAGCCCAGTATGCCTACTTGTTTCCTCTTTAGTATGACTGTATGCCTGCCTGTCTCTCTGTCCCATATGTTCATGTGTGCATTGCTGCTCAGACTTCTGCTTGCCAGAATTGGAAATACTTTGAGATATGCTTTATCCAGCTTTGAAGCCAGTTTCCCGTATCAAAAAATACACAGTGAATGCCAGAAGGTTCAGACAGTCAGATAAAAGGATTTTTGATTCATGAATTTTTTTGTTGTTTCATTTTTCAGGGAATTTTGTTTCTTTTCCCCCTGTATCTGTCTGTGACTACGTAACAAGTGTCACCACCTGCTGCCTCCAGTCTCATATACAGAGATAAACATCACAGACATAAATGTTACTGTTCAGTTCTTTGAAATTCAGGACAGTAATTTCATAAGTAAACAAAATAGGGCATCAGATGACTAGTTATTTTAATATTTTTGTTCTGTTCCACGGAACCAAAATGGCTCCTACTGACAACATCTTCCAATATACCACAGAATAATCACAGCAGTTTGTTACATATCCCAATAAAAATCATTACAGTAATGTTAATAAAATCTTAATAACTGATATTTTGATTTGACACAATGATATGGTCAGTAATGAACATTTTGTGAATAATAATTGTAATATCATCATATCAGAGTTTGGGCCATTGTGTTGCTATTGCCAGGTTAGTGTCACTTATAGGATGCTTGTCCTGTAGAGGTTGCCAGCCTGTGAGGAAGCATGAGTCAGACAGCTAACAGGACTGTGTTCTGCTCAGCTTGGCAACCAGGTGACAGTACATCATGCTCTTCCTGCTACCTCGTTTTCACAGCTGTCCTTTTACTGTTTTGTTCTTGCTATCTTGTTGTGTTCTCCTCTACCTATTCCTCTCCTTGCCTGCAATGAGCTCCGTGTTTTCTTTGACTCCCTTCCTCATCCCTTTCTCCCATTCCTCCTTTTCTTCCAACCCTTTTCATCGTTCTGTCATCTATTTTTAGCTCCTCGTGTGGTGGGCAGAGGAGGTGCGTGAAAGCATGGGAGTGTGTCTGGATTGCGGAAAGGTGTGTGCATATATATGGCTCTGTGGATATGTTTGGGTCTTCATCACGCTATACCAAATTGCCCGGCACGAGACAAACTCTGCAGATGAGAATTTAGACCATGCAGCACTAAATCTGATGGCGATTACGACCCACTGAAGTTTCTAATTTTAGAACAGGATTCTGAGTAATTAAATCTAATCATCACATCATATCATCTAAAAATAACACAGTAATTATTCTAGCACAGATTCACTAGGCTGTTCAGAGAACAGCAATGGCTAATTTAATATAAAGAAATAAAAGCTGTTCAACTGAGTCCTAACAAGACCTTTACTGCCTTGCAATAAAAAGCTGGCTGTTGACATTGCTAGGAGGTAGATTAACAATGTCTGGTGAGGTCAGGCCTACCTGGCTATAGCTGAGTCTATCAAAACAACAATTGTGGAAAATGGAGGTGCTGCATCTGCTGATGCATGCAAAATCAAGAGCAGGTGCATATCTGTTCAGAGCTCTCAGACCAAATAGCCAGAAGGACATGTACACATGTACACAAAGTTACAGCTCAAGTGCAAACATTCTGCAAAATAACTATAAATATAATCTGAAAATGTTTTAGCTTTCTCTGGACAGTGCCTAGGGATAGGGCAATTGCAAAAGAATGTTTTGTTAACAAATCAATTGAAAGTAATGACCTGTGTGGCTTACTATCTGTACATTGTGTTGATGTTTTTATATCTGAAAAGAAGATTAATTAAACTTCAGCCATAATTGTGTATATTTATGTATATGTACAATTTTGTGTGTCTATACTGTGTGTGTGTGTGTGTGTATATGTGTGTATATATATATATATATATATACATATATATATATATATATATGTGTGTGTATGTATACAGACACAGAGAGACATAAACACTCATACACATGTTCATGTGTAAATGGTCATAACTTTCCTGCTTTAGTTACACAAATTTTGGTCATGACATTTCTACATGATGCTCTAGTCATCTGCTAATTTTTTTGTTACACAACTGAAAAGAAGCCGTCCTTTACACAGAGTATGCACCTAAAAGGAAGGACCATTTACTAATTTTAGAATAACTTGCCATGTTAATGAACACAGACTGTGGGAACAATTATTTGCACTGTGCCTTCACGTATTTAAATCTTTCAGTCTCTTTAGCTTTTATGTTTCAGCTCTTTGTTATTAGTAGATTACAAATACACTTTATACATACTAAATTTTAAACGTCAAGTTTTAGTCATTGTACAATATTAGAAAAAATTCCATACAGTAATAATGCAGTCAGCTAGAAAATTTGATTCTCCTGATTGTCTCACAAAATAATTGATCTTATTTCTTTAATGGCAGCAATGTTGTCACAGTCAAGTCACAGTCACTATAATTAAACTATATTAAATACACACATAAAAAAGCTGATGAAAGCTTTGTACAGCCTAAAGCACATACTGTATTTAAAGTACTTTCATCATGTCAGGACTCACAAAGCTGTAGTTTTGCTACAGAACACTGTCCTGTTCTGCGTGTTCTGCTTGTCCTTGGTATACAATCAGATTATTAATAGGTATACTTCCTGTAAACTTCATGTATTGTTTCACTGCCAACAAATATCATAACTTTGCGTCTAGATTCATACAGTTCAAAAACTCTTGTTGTAGAGAACAATCAAAAGCAGTTGTATATTTTATAAGGCCCAAGTTAACACTGAATAGTGCTAATTTTAAGAGTGAAACTGTGTTTTTTGAATCTTGGGATAATTATGAAAAAGAAAAAAAAAAAAGAACAGGGAGGAGTAAGAACATGGGGGAAGGTGGTAGCTTCATGCCCTTGCAGTTGATCATTGGTGGGAGCCACAGGAAGGGGTGGGGCCTCAGTGCCACTGTTTCTGTAGAGAGAGAGGCAGAGGGAGCGAGAAAGGGAGAGAGACAGTAAAGGAGGATAGATGAACACGGGGGGTTCTCCCAGCATCGGTATGCCTGCCTACCTCATTTCCACTCCAGACATAGTTGCCTTTCTTCTGGACAGAAATAACAGCTAAGGTGTGTTTTTATGTGTGTGCACATCTTTTAAACATCAGTCACCCTGCGCACTGCCTTCATCGTTTCACAACAGCCTGCTGTGATTTTACTGCAAAGGACCAGACAGAAACTGAGCAAGCGGACATGGAAGAGTGGTGAAGAGAGGGTAAAGGGGCAGCAGGAAAGAAGAATCAGGAAGAAGATACACGACTGAGGTGGACCTGCAGAACAGAATCAGGAAAAGAGTCATGCTTGATGTCTCTTTCCCTCAATACAAGTACGCATCGCATTACACAATTATGTCTTTTCACTGGATGTGTTTGTGACTGTGGACTATAGACAGATAAAAGGCAGCTTCAGCCTGGACTCTCTGCAGCTGCAGCAGATGTTGAAGACATCTCTAACTTTATAGGGAGCTGAGGCATTTCAAGCATAGATTGGACGGGAATTCCTTTGAACAAAGTCAAATTTCTTTCTATTTTTTCATTTTTGTGCCTTCAGCTTAGGAAAAAAGACGACAAGAAACAAACAAATTCCTTTTTGTGGTCGTTTTGCATGGTTGTTTTATATCTTTGCCTAAAGCCACAGCTGCTCGCTCTGAGGACACGACGAGGGAGCTTCCTCACCTTTCTCTGTCCTTTACATCCCTCCTGCATTTGAAATGGCAGATGGCAGCATTTTCATCATAAAACCGCAGTGTAAAGCTTTTCATTTGGACTGAAACTACACAGCTACTTTCAGAACCAGTCAGTTACCTGACAGAATTGTGGGTTTTAGGCTTCATCATACCCTTGAAGGGCCCCTTACACAGGTATTCCTGCCCAAGATGATGAATTCCTCCCTGGACCTATTGAACTGGAGCTCTGCTGACCAATCAAACTTATCAGCTCCCTTCTGCCTGCTTGAGATAGGCTATTCCCAAATTTTCAACACCTGCCTTCTTGAAGTCTCGATTATACTGCTCCTTACTGTTCTCATTATTTTTGGTAACCTAGTTGTGATTTTTGTCTTTCACTGTGCCCCTTTGCTCAGCCAGCACACCACCAGTGCTTTCATTCAGACAATGGCATATGCTGATCTGCTGGTGGGGGTCAGCTGCCTCTTCCCCTCCCTGTCCCTTCTTCATCACCTGCAGGGCCTCGACCCCAAACTCACCTGCCAGGTGTTTGGGTACATGGTGTCCGTTTTAAAGTCCGTTTCAATGGCGTCACTAGCATGTGTAAGTGTAGACCGCTACATTGCCATCACACGACCTCTGACCTATGCGTCTCTGGTAACGCCTTGCCGAGTTCGCTGCTGCATCATTCTAATATGGTTGTACTCTGCTCTGGTGTTTCTCCCATCTTTTCTTGGGTGGGGGAAACCTGGTTACCACGGTGATGTGGTAGAGTGGTGCGCTGTTCAGTGGAGGACTAGTCCGGTGTTCACAACCTTTATTGTTGCACTGCTTTACGCCCCAGCTGCTCTTACTGTCTGCTTTACCTATGCCAATATCTTCAAGATCTGCAGACAGCACACCAGGGAGATCAGCGAGCGCCACGCTCGTTACCGACCCCAACAACTACAGGGCCCCGGACTTGCAGTGGGGTTTGTGGTCAAGGACAACAGTGGATCAGAACAAAGGCAGCTGCCTCATATGTCCCTGCCACAGAAACACCAGCAACCACAGTATCAGCAGCCTACATCAACATACCCAGACAAACGATACGCTATGGTACTGTTCCGCATTACCAGTGTGTTTTATATCCTCTGGTTGCCCTACATTCTTTACTTTCTGTTGGAGAGCGGAGGGATCTACCACCACCCTGCAGCCTCATTCCTCACCACATGGCTGGCCATCAGCAATAGCTTCTGTAACTGTCTCATCTATAGCCTTTCCAACTCTGCTTTCAGGAAGGGCCTCAAACGCCTCTGCTCTTTCTGTTTACAGCGCAGTGGCAGTGGCTTTGGGGTTAGGAACACCAAAAAGGCTTTTTTTGGCTCTGTTGAAAAGGGTTGTGCAGGGCCAGGGTATGGATATGGCCATGGGGAAATAAGCATTGGCACAACATGTCATGTGTAGTGTGCACACAAAGGAAACCTTAGTGCTAAATTGGCATTTGAACTTTTTTAAAAGATGCCTGATGTGATTGCTGTAATATGTCTCCTCTGCTAAGCTGAAATGTGCTGTAAAGAGATGGAAGGAGGAGTCGATCTGCCACTGCTGTTTCTGTCGCGTTTGGGGGTTATACAGTTGTCCTCTCTGCATACGCCACAGCTGGCAAAGACAGAGGAAGGGAGTCAAGAGCAAAGCGCTGAAGGATGGAAAGACCCAAATACTCCACAGCTTTTTAAAATGGCCAAAGAACCCGAGTACACTGAGTGTGGACCTGGGTTGTTGATAAGGGGAGTTGGAAAGGTGGAGAAAAAGGTGTGGTTGAAAGTGGTTGAAATTTTTATCTTCTTAACTTATTTTTGCCATAACAGAAAAAAACTATTCTGAAGAACTGTATATGGAATATATGACCTTGGTTTGTTGCCATATTATTGGCACAGTATGTGTTGGGATGCAAAAAAAAAAAAAAAAAATTGAAACAGTCGACTACTGTGCTTTAGTGATACAGTGCTAAGGTGAACTGCCAATGGCAAGCTGTTTAACCATATGCGTTGTGGTTTATGTAGTATGTGTCTTAACCCCTCATTATTAATAAGCCAAAATGAAAATGAAATGAAAAGAAATGAGATAAGTCTAGTACCTGTGCCATTTGCTGTTTGTTTACATTGATTAAACTGATTATGGTTTTCTCCATTGTGACATGTGGTCATGGAGTATGAATTTTAGACTATTTATTGATGTCATTCATACAAGATAAAACATTATGTCTTAAAAATAAAGATGTAGGTTCAAATATATTTGATCAGATGAAACCCAGCTTTGGTGTACGACTGTTAAACTGATAAAAATCTGTGTTTTCAGTGAATTTCTTTTCAAGTCAATTTTTTATTTATTTATTTTTTGTCTTTGTCAGTTACATTGCACCTCTGTTATTTGGATTATGTGACAAAACTTCTATTTCATAATTGTGCAAGGTAAAGCCAGGCAAGGAAATTATATATTTTTAATTATTTAAAAATGTTTTGCCTGAAGGTAAAAATGTCTGGAGGTGTGGCTGACATGAATAATCTAATCAGAGGCTGTAATTTGTGAAAATATCACATTAACATATTATTGCAAATAATTACCTTAACAAGGTGTATGATGTGTTGTTACTGCATTATACTACCTGCATTCCTGAACTAGTGCATGCACATACAGGCCATCACACAGATCTTTCAAATAGCCCTTTCAACAGCAGGTTAACCGCTGTGAGACACCATGAAGAGGGACTGAAACCCCCAGAAACCACTGCAGTTGCATGTGTGTCTATGTGTCTGCCTCCATCATCTTGTTCCCTTATGTATTTTTGTGATCACTTTTCACTCTACATTAATATGTAACAAAATAATCGAGACAAATAATAAGACAAATTGAAGCCAAGTGTACATACTGTGTCATAAACTTAAACATTGTGAAAAAATTATTGTATTTTGAATCATGGAAACTTCTATCACAGATTCTTTAGATGCAGATATTGTACCTTTATACACTTTATCTAATCTACCAAAGAAAGTTCAACAGATATTCTTGGATTATGATATGGTTTTTTTTTTTTAAATATCTAATATATTTTGAGCGTGGATTTTATACAAAAGTCTGTGTGGGTCCACTGCACTGTGTTGGCTCAATGATGCCTTGTGTGCATGAATATGACTGTTTTATCAGTATATGGTGATATATTGTATTTGCCTTGATATACAAATGAAATGAACTGTTGGAAGTATTTTCCTCTAACAGCTAGAGAGGGCTCAATTTATCAACATGCAGCTGTTTTTAGAGAGAATGGCACACACTGGCAAGTGCAGAGATGAAAATATTGTTAGCCAGACTCTGTCATTTCATTCCACATATACTACAGAATCAACTGAACCACAGTTGCTGTGTAAAGTTATTTAAAATCAGACTGTTAATTCAGCCGTCCTTCAAAAGTTTGTTTGTAATTATTGCTCCTTTCTTCTGTACAACTGATAATAACCAGGAGCAAACACATGACTCAAAACTGTTAGGTCTTTTCTTGCATGTATTGTTCATGTGTGAACAGATGTGTATGAGTGCGTGCAAGTGTGTTAGGATGTGACCATTGGCTGAATTGGACTGTTGAAGGTGTTCCTGTAAGGGGTGCTAACAAAGTTATCACTTTCCATTGCTTTATTAGCTGTACCTCAGCTCCCTCAAGTGTACCGTAATTTGTGGGTGTATGAGTATGGTGTACTCTGGTGGTAAATAGATTCAAATGCTCTCTTTAAATGTTTTGACTGTCGTCTGTGAATCATTGTCAAATCATGTAATCTTTCCTATTTGTACCTTCACTTGTTTAGAAATAGTGTGTACAGAAGTGGCATATTGAATGTGTATTACACAAATTTATTTTTGTAAAATTACTAGTTTCTTGTGAAGTGATACATATTGGGGACGGTAAGTAGATTTAGCAGCATGCTTACCTATTGAAATGATTGAAGTTGCATCTTAATTAAGATGTATTTCAATTTGCTTGGGCAGTTTTGATTCAGGTGTCTCTACTAAGGTTTATTTGAAAGATTGAATGCTTTCAATTCGAGTTAAACCTCAACTTCTGAATCCTTATTATCCACTAAAAAGACTTTTTCATTTCCTACAGCAGTTAATGGTACAATTCCTCAGAAATTTGTGAGATTTAGGTCAAAGATATTATGCCAAAACTTGCTCACATTAACATTCACACACACACATTCCTCTTTTCCTGTGGGAAAATAATTGGCTCCGATGTTCTCAGGGGAACGACACTCTGGTTAGTGGATGTCTCGAGGTACAGAGCCATGTTGAGTAGGATTAAGAGGAGGAAGAGGTTGTATGTGCACTCTCCCCTTGCAGGTTAAATGTAACCTTTTCCTGTGACAGAGGGAAATAGTTGTTTGTGTACATTAATGAATGAATGCAAGAACAGTTCATCAGAAGTAATCAAGCAAACAGGAACACCTGCAAATATTTACATTGATATTTAGAAATAAAGGATTAAAATATGAATGCAATGAGACCATTTGAATCCCTTTAAAATTTATTCAGAAACATTTGAAGATGACTACTGCATTTTCATCTTGCTCTTCTTCTGCCATCTTGTACAGTTAGACAAATAGTTCAGTTATTGCCACTTTCTGGACCTGGACTTTCCAGGAGTCTTTGTCTTGGGAACAAACTGAACTAGTCACATCTTGTATAGACTAAACAGAAGTATATAAAATGTATCTGGATTCTTATTTTGTTTTTGTTTTGTTGTGTGTTGTGTATCTTTTTTCCAGATACAAAACACATAAGGCTGATAAGTCTTATTGAAACCTTATTTAAAATGACAAAGGATTTTTTTTATCATGAACATATTGTTCTCTTAAGTTGAGGAAAAAAAAGGTTTTGTAATGAACAACAAGGGTTTTACACCATCTCTGCACAGGTTTCATTCAGCCTAACAAATAGTGCACTTTAACACACATACACACATTCCCACGCAGTGGTATTTTCTTATCTGTCTTTTAATCTTTGTTTGATTTTGTAAGGCTGAGAATAGACCACACCAAGCACTAAACTGGTCAACTCTGGACTGCTGTGCTGTTGTGTATAACAAATAATTACCACATTAAGATGAAACTGACCACTGGAACAAAACCTTGGTCTGGAAACTGTCCAAAAGATCCAGGAATTATGATTCTGCATTCACTTTTGCCCCCACTGAGCTAACAATGGGGCCTTTGTAAGTTTCTCATCGAGAAAATGAAGCCATTGACATTTCGGGTACATCATACATCAAGGGTTTTGAATTTGTAATACGGTTTTTGGAAGATGGCTGCTTTATAGATTGAGAATGTTGGGATATTGTAAATGGTCAAAGATGTTTCACTCTCATTGAAAATGAGTCTCTGTGACCAATAACACTTTTAGATGATGCTTTGTAGGTAACAAACCTGTAAGATGTACATGTTGTGTATCTCTACCCAGCAAATAAATGTAATGTTATCTCAATGTATTCAAATCTCCTTGTACTATTTACAGTTAGGGCAGGGTTGCTTAATGGAGTGTGTGTGTGTGTGTATGTGTGTATAAAGGACATGAAAACACAGTTATTTGTGATAACTAAGAAGTAGACCTTTTAGCACAGTTGTACTTACAAAGTTGGAAAGCTGCTAGCCAAAGATCAAGTAGGGCAGTTGATAAGAAAAGTAATAGCTTTTTTTCCCCCAACATTCCGCAACACATTCACACAGAATTTTCCTTCATTTGCCAAATCGTAAATGCTTCATGTTGATCCTTGCAGATAAAAATAAATCTTTGCTGTGTTAACATGCTGGAAATGAGCTGTAATAAAGCAGCATCGTATTTGTGCAAGCAGTCAATCTTCTGAATTTGCATGCTGGCAAAACTGCAGTGGGAAATCTTAGTGGACTCAATTGGAAAATAATACCATAAGAAATTGCAGGCATTTGTAGTTTTGGCACTGTAAGTAGTATTTGGTGTCTGTCACATCTGTTCTGATCAGATTCATATTATACCTGCTCTCTTCATGCTGAAACAGTACCCCTGTGCACAAATGGTGCAGAAAGTAGGGCAGGAGACAGCTGATTAAGATTTAAAGTTGGATGACACGAAGGTGAGGAAAAAGCACTACGACAACTTGAGCATTGGTCAATTGCTGATTTTTTTTGGATGACAGAAGGAATTAATGATTTAATTAAATAGTATTTTCCTAAATGAGGATGAATTTAAAATTTCACCTGTCCAATTCTGTATTTTTGATGAAAGGATCAGTCGAAGCTCCTTAAATTATTTATGGAGCATCAAAGTTACCGTCACTTCACTGGGGAAGTAATAAAAGTGTAATATCAGTATTTCTAGTTATCTGGGCATGGGAGAAATCAAGCCCAAAAATTGTCACCCTGTGTTCTCTTGGCATTTCAGTAGGGTCCTTTAGGAGCAGAGAAAGAATAACAGAGTGACATATCAGCTATTGTGTTGAGTCAGAGAAAATCAGGCACAAAAACAATGGAGGGCCAGCTACTCAGTCTTCCCACGGAAGCCCTACTGTTGTACTTTTATTCCTAGCTTTAGATATGCACACACACACACACACACTGAGTCTTTCTGCCATTTTTGGCCAACAAGTGTTTTTAAGTGTTTTTATTGTGAGTCTGTTAGAAGAACATGTTCTGCTTCTTGACTTCCCTTAAGTTCATAAACGCCCTTTGATTCCCCCACAGTATTACTCTGGCAGTTACATCTTATGGACAGTTGACAGTTTTACAATATTAATAGCATTTGTCTAGACACTAACAGAAACAGAGTGGCACTTGAGAAGCTGTTTCTTCTGTACCTGACGTGTTATTAGCTGTTGATTGTAATGAGAACAAAGTGAAATTTTGAAAGAGGTTGAGTCTGTTGGAGCTTTCTTGCTGTTTAAGTCAATTCGTTATTCAGCAATGAAATTTATTTTCTTTACAGCATCATACTTCTTGGCATTATGAACATTTTTATTGCAGTTTTTAACTTTTAACTAACAGCATATAATTTCACACTGGGTCATTAAATAAATTGGTGTAACAGCACAGAGTTGTAGAGACAATTTCTTTTCAATAATGTGCTGTTTTAATTGGACGCTTTCCCTGTGTTGTGCTCTGGCCTCCTCAAAGTCCTGGAGTCTTGCTCGAAGTCACACAGTTAACAATTACAGCATCATTAGACGTTTTGCATCAGCAGCAGCTCTCCAATCAGCACTTTCTTTGTAAACAGCAGCAGCTTTAAAACTGTAATTTGTCATTTTTTCCAGACTTAATGCTAAGCTAGGCTAAGTCCCTGCTGGCTCTCACTCATTACTTACCATACACACATTAGAGTGACATTGATCTTCTGTTATCACTTTTGTCTTTTCTTGTGCTCTTTATAAAGTTACACAAACGTACATGCTCTTCTCTCTTTTTGTCTTTTTACCTTTATCACTTTAATTCTCACACTTCCGCCCACTATGATGAGATACTGGGTTTGTTTTCTCTCCCCACTCACGCTACCCTCATTCCAAACATCTCTTTAACTGAACAGACAGACAGACATAGAGGAAGCTAATTGGCCATTATGTCAAAAGTCTTTGTGCATGCTCTCAGCACTTCAGATAAGTATGGCTAAGTGGTACTTGTATAAACATGGATCCTTATCATTCACTGAGAGACTGTAGCACAGTATAATGGGCCCTTCACACTAATGCAATAACTCTACCCCTCTATTCTAAAATGCTTCAATACCAATGGATTTTACTCTGAATGAACGGTTTCTGGAGTATCTGTCGAAATGGCCTTCTGGCTAAAGTTCAACCTAGTTGAACTTTACTGATGCTCTTTGTGGTGAAGCCCTTTTATGTCCATTGGAAAAATATGTTGTAACCAGCAAGAACAAACAATATATTCCAGAAAGATTAGGCAAACAGTTGTCAGTTGGATTTGAGTCTCGTTTTCCGTAGAAACAAGAGCAAAGATTTTGGTCTTTTATAATAAACCTGGCTGTTTTCTGGTCACTGGGTGGAATAAGTTACATGTGATAGTGAATGGTAAATTACGGTAAACCGTATTAAATTATCTTGCATTATATTAAAGGCCAACCTTTTTTAAAGGACTGGGAACGGGCCCTACTCTGACCAACATCACTCTAACAATCAACATTTCTCAAACTTCCTGAAGCATCTCGTCATGTTGGCTGTTTTAACACATACACACACTCACACACACACACACACACACACACACACACACACACAGACATGCAGTAACTATGACTTACTGGGTGTGGTGGAAGTTATGGAATGGACTTAAAAAAGACTACTGTTGTTGGTCTCTGATCCCCATTAGTATGCTTTGTTTTAGTATTCCTTTCTTCCTGCATTTCTTCTCAAACTTGCAGTATTTTTGTTTCGCTCTCTTCCTCTGTGGAAGCTGGAACAGAAACCTTGGGAAAAGAAGGGGGAAGGGCTTAATGTCCAACAGAGACCAAGAATTTATAATTGCCTACTAGGTAGCAAGGTAGATGTGAGATACTCACCTACTTCAACTGTGCGGTTGCAGGGTTGTATTTTAAGTTGGAGCTTCATCCCTCCTATCCATTTAAAAAGGTACTGGAAAAACTCTAGGAGTACTTTCTGACTTCCTGTTGTGTAGTGAGAAGTATCGCATTCATTTTGTAATTTAAAATGATTTTGTATAAGCATTACTACGACATACTACTGACTAGTTAGCAACCCCACATTGCTCCTGCTGACTGTCTCATTATTTCCTGATGATGTGAGAGCAGAGTACCAGCACAAGGCTACAAACTTGACATGATGGACTTTGGCGAGCAAGTTAACTGAAGTCCCATTTCTTTATACATTCAGTCACATCCTCAGAGCCTCTCTGCCTCCCAGTGCTATACACCAATCACTTTGTTAGCAATAACGAACTCATTATATGCAAGGGCTTCTATTTTATCTCACAACGGTCTCGGTTCTTTGTTACATGGATTCTACAAGATGTTGGAAACATGAATGTGACATTCTCATATGTCATCTCAAAATTTGTGAGGATGAGTCAGATTAATGCTGAGAAACTCCAATCTCAAAGGTGTTTTGTGGCTGATTGATGGATATTAAGGTGCACAAAGTGTGTAGAGAAAACATTCCCCACACCACTGCACTAGTGTTCAGTTCTCTTCCAAAAGGAGTGGAACCTGACATGGTCCCCTCTGCTCCTGTAGCTCATCCATTCTATGCATTGTTTATTCTGATATACTTTTCTACTTACCACAGTTGTAAAGAGTGTTCATCAGAGTGACTGTGGCCTTTCTGTCAGCTCCAACCAGTCTGGCTATTCCCCTCTGATCTCTCTGTTCAACAAGGCACGCTCATGTTTTTCTGTTTTGTTTTTTTTTTTCTCCAGACCAAACATAGTTTCATTGCTTTGCTGCCACATGATTGGCTCATTGGATAATTGCATTTGGTGTTCTTAATCAAGTGCCTAGTAAGTGTGCAAGATGATATCTTTAAATCTGTATTTTATTTGCCATATAATGACTGTGGTGTCTTAGAGTAACATTACTTATTTAGAAGCTGCTTGTTCCAAATACACTGATCATCAATAATGAAATGACGTGTGATTAATCTTTGAAAGGCAAGGCTAGTTTACAGTATTTACTGATCTGCCTGTCTGCTCATGTGTGTCTGTGGGTGTACAGACACAGTTCTGTGCTTGCTACTATGTCATTGCAGTGGGGGGATATCCCAGAGAACTATGTTGCCTGAGGCTTGTGCCTGTGTCTATGCACTTGGAGTTGCCTCTGCACTATTACCATTTTACTTTAAATTTGACCAATCTTGTAAGTTCTTTTGTTTGTTTGTTTTTTTAATGAATTGCCAGAAAATTTTGTACACACATTCATTGTCCTTAGAGGGTGATTCCTAATCAGGGGCCATTTACAATTTGAGTGAAATGTCTCAAAACCAAGGTAACTAAATGGGGGACATTTTTAATGTTATACTTGCTCAGCATCAGCCTGTTAGCATTGTCATTTTAAACATACTGGCAAGCAAACATTAGCATTTATCACAAAGCTTATGTACCGAAAACCGTTTTTTATATTTGATATGATATGAATTTTTCATATATACCAGCAACACCGGTTGAAATAGCCTAAACGTGTCCGGAACACAGCGCGTTGGTAAATTGTTTATAAACAAACTCTTTATAAAATTATTTAAAGAGACCCAACAGATCCCCCGATGAGCAAGCACTTGGTGACAGTGGCAAGGAAAAACTTCCTTTAAGAGGCAGAAACCTCGGGCAGAACCAGGCTCAGGGGGGGCGGCCATCAGCCTCGACCGGTTGGGTTGAGAGAGGGAGAGAGAGAGAGAGAGGCACAGGGGGAGGGGGGGGGCAAAGTTGGGTAGAGTAGGGAGAGAAAGAGAGCAGGAGGAGGGGATATTCAAACAGGTGTAGGCAGGAACATGATGCTGCATGAAGTTCGTAGGAATGATGCTGTATGGAATTCTTGAAAATGTGGGAGCAGCAGGCATTGCAGGAACATGGAATGGTGATGATTATTCACCTGCAGGATGAGGACAGGGAGAGAGAGGAGAGGAGCTGGGAGAGAGAGGAGAGGAACTGGGGGAGACAGAGACTTCGGGAAAACATGGTTAGTAAATGCAGTGCACATGCTTGGAACTGAGAGAAACTGGGATTTCGGAGAAGCAGGTTGTTGGTATGACGGCGCATGCGAGGGGGGGAGAGAGAGAGGGAGAGGGAAGAGGGGGAGAGAGAGAGAGAGAGAGGGAAGAGGGAGAGGGGGAGAGGGAGAGAGAGAGAGGGAGAGGGGGAGAGGGAAGAGGGAGAGAGAGAGAGTAAAAAATTATGGGTCATCCAGACTTTTATGTCTTCAAGACATGTCTGCAGTCTGACTATCTGACTAACTTCATTTGGCTTCATTGATAAATGCAGCTGAGTGTCGTCTGCGCAGCAGTGGAAATTGATGCTGTGTTTCCTGATAATGTTGCCTAAAGGAAGCAGATAAAGAGTGAAGAGGATTGGTCCAAGTACCGAACCCTGTGGGACTCCATAACTGGCTAGAGTGCGTGAGGAGGAGCTATTGTTAACATGTACAAACTGATATCTATCTGATAAATAGGATTTGAACCACCTTAGAGCAGTTCCTTTAATGCCAATTTCATGTTCCAGTCTCTGTAATAAAATATTGTGATCAATGGTGTCGAATGCAGCACTAAGATCTAAGAGGAGAAGTATGGAGGCTGATCCATTGTCTGAAGCCATTAGAATATCATTGGAGACTTTAATCAGCGCTGTTTCTGTGCTGTGGTGAGCTCTAAATCCTGACTGAAACTCTTCAAGCAAACCGTTCCTATGCAGATGGTTGTGTAATTGGTTTGCTACTGCTTTCTCAATGATTTTAGAAATGAAGGGAAGGTTAGATATGGGTCTATAATTGGCCAAAACATCTGGATCAAGATTCGGCTTTTTAAGCTGGGGTTTGATGACTGCGGTTTTAATAGTCTGAGGTACATAACCCAAAGATAAGGTCAAATTAATGAGATCTAGAATGAAGGGCTCAATTAAGTAAAGAACACCTACTCTTTGGAGGTGAACCGGGAAGCTGAAGATGGATGGAATAACACCACCTCTGAGTTGGACAATCTGACCTGTCCTATCAAAAATTGCCCTGTTTAAAATGTTCACAGCAAAGCACTGATGAATCACTTGGAGTGAATCCTTCCCTCCTCAAAGCCACCTCCCACTTCTTCCTCACATCACTGTCTTTGGGAAACCTTCAAAATGAAAACGGGAGATTTGGAGAGTCTACACAAAAACATTTTACAAAGGCGGTCGAGCTTATTTTATTCCTTCAAATTTTTCGAACCTTTCTTCAACAAAACTCCTATTTTGATACGTATTTGTTGCTAATGAACCGAAGCTGCTGAAATTGTGAATAAGCTTGTTTGCAAACTATTCTACAGTCAGATGTTCTGTTGTCTGTATTTTCAAGTGGGGTGGGTATGAGACATGAGCAGTATCTTACTTTTGTTAGGCTGCATTATATGTTTATAGTGGTAGACATGGACAGAGAAAGCTCTGAACCAGCGGACAGCTGAAGCTCCGAACTAGCGGCTGTAACAGAAGAAAAACTTTTGCCGAAAAAATGAGCTGTGTCGGTTGTCCGGAGGTACTTCGGGTTTAAAAAGTCAGACATGGACCAAACAACCATTTACTGCAAAAGCTGTCCAGCTAAAGTTGTCGCCGGAGTTTGTAACACGAGCAATTCGCTGCACCACCTTAGCCGCAAACATACATTGGAGTACGAAGAATGCATGAAAATAAACCACACCACACCATCAGGTAAAACCGACAAAGCTAAAGGACAGACGAACGGACAGCACTTTGTGGGGCCATGCAAACTAGTAGGCTATTAATACTTGTGCACAATGCACATTAGTCATGACCATGGATTGGAATAGGCAATTCTTAGCCAATATGCAGTAAATCTTCTCTCAATCAGTGGAAAATGTGGTCAACACTGAATCATGCATTGAAAAAAAAAAAAAAATACCGTCAAATTCCATGAAACTGGAGTAATTCAGAAAAATATAGAATTTTGATAATGCCGCCAAGCTCTACTATCACATGTTTCCTGCTCAGGAAAGCATCTCAGTCATGCATCCATTCCACCCTACAGAAAAAAGGATTCACTTCACTATGGTTCAGATTGTCAATGGGAAAGATGCAATGGTAAAAGCCAAATGGCCTCTTGTAAGGTTAGTGTTAAGCAGTCTGTGTTGAAATGACCTCCTTGTTGATATCATTTTGTGATAACAACTTCATAACTTTAATGTCACACGTAAATTGTATAGCTTTTAAGTGCCACTACTGCTAATAACAAAATAGTTTGTTATTTGCCATCCAGAACAATTTTATATTGAATCAGATGATACATAATATGAATGCCTCTATGTCCTTTACGTAATCAGTTTGATTTGTTTTCCTTTACTATTATCCTATCTTTAATTATAATTTATAGTTGCAATATTGTTTTTTTCAGTTATATTATTAAGCTGTGACAACACAAGAGTCACATTTAATGTTCTATAATCGATTAAATGACAGACAAAAAGAGAGACGTACAGTCTGTGCTAGAGAAAAGAACGCTATGTGCCACCAACTATTCATCCCACGTTGCTCCCTAAATCTCAGCAGTGTACGGGGCCACTGCTGGATCGCAAAGGAATTTTTCTTTCCCAGAAGCAGGCTGATGGAACGTCTTATGGATTCCTAACTGACTGAATCTCCCTGTCTGTGTCACATCGACATAATTTTTCACCTGTCACCTTAACTTTTTTTCCCCCTCTTTTTGTCTCACTATTAGGAGTCCCCTCAGGACAGCGCCATCACCCGAGATATTAACAGGACATTCCCAGCTCATGACTACTTCAAAGACACTGGAGGAGATGGACAAGACTCCCTCTACAAGATCTGCAAGGTGGGCAGGATTAATTATAGACAGTGTAGCCCTGACATCTTTTTATAATCACATGATTATCCAGGATGATGCTGCAGTTTAGAATAAACCATCCTACAAATGCACGTGAGACATCTGTTTATTTCTCGAATTACTTAGAAATAATTTTACAATTTGCATGTGAAATTAAGTCACGTTTCCCTATAATGCAGTGTAATTACCATGTAAGTGATTGGTTTTTACATTAGTTCTGAAAATAAAGTTTGTAAAGCAGAAGTGAAAGTCAGGAAGACTAAAATGATTTTTTCATTAATTAACTCAACAGCTACTCTGTCTTTGAGTGGTTCAGTGAGTTCATGACTATCTAGAAAAGCAAAACAAGTTTCTAATCGAACAAATACACACACTGGCACTAGAGTCTAGCATAATCAGTCCTTTTGCATAGCTTATTCTCCCACATCAGTGCACACACATACAGTATATGCAACCCTGAAAGAAATACTTATCGATCATGGTCATGATCACATTTGCTCTTTGTCATGAAAATGAACACATTCATGTACAGTGGTGACATGCACACATTTTCTCCTATGTTTCTCCTATAATCCCATATGATTAGCCTGGTTGTGTAAACAGCATTTTTTTCATTTTCCTTTCATTCATTATGTATAACTCAGGTGAGGGCATCCATCTCTTCCCAGACAAGCACCTCCTCAGGTGTGTTTGAATAATTCAATGGGCCCTCCCTTGCCTCTGTGTGGATTGATCCACACTTTGTCTGTTTGGCTTGTACTCATTATTTGTGTTTGTAGCTCAGTAGGCCACTATAGCCCTCCAAATTCTCCTCCTGCCTCAGATTTACTCGATTTCCTTACACCAAGATCTCTTTCCACTTTACTTTCTCCCACTTTGTTCTATTATTTTCCTCTGTGCTCAGTTTCCACTCAAGGTCATGTTTTCTTTTTACATCCCTTACTCCACTGGTTTGAAGACGTCAACTTTGATTTTTAAAAAGACTAGAAAGGTCCATCAGCAGCTTGAATGCCATAATCAAAATTGCTTTTCTAGCCAAACAAGTCTTCTCCCGCTTCAAAAAATAAATGTTTATACAAAGATGGTGTGCCTGATATGTTGGTATGTTCTGCCTGTAGTGGAGCTTGGAGCATACACACATCTTCCTTACTGTTTGTCAAGTATGAGTTCAGTATTTTACTAATCTTTTAGCTTTTTGAGGGTTTGCAAATTCTTTGTCTCTTTTCATATTATACTTTTAACTGTTGATAATATAAATACTGTTTACAGTATCTTCATTCATCTTGGTCTGCCTCACACTAATTACATTTACTTTGGACCTCTTTATCATTTTATCACCATTTCATATTCAAATCAAACTTTTTCACCAACTTGTCTGTTTGTCCTTGCCTTCTTCTTCAGGCTTACTCTGTTTATGATGAAGAGATTGGCTACTGCCAGGGACAATCCTTCTTGGCAGCTGTGCTGCTGCTGCACGTGAGTTACATATCAGCATGGCCAAGCACAAATGTCAGCTTTTCAAACAATTTCTAGAGCAAGGAGGAGGTATTTTGTTTTCATTTGACATCTGTGTCTCTTTGACATTCTGCAATGCTGGGAAATATGCCTGGCTTATTTTGAATGTCTCTGAGATTTTCCTGTATGAAGACTTGCTATGGTGCTTACTGCAGAGAGGTTTTAGATGCAAGACCGTACATTTGTGGCATTGACATTTTAAGTGTGTAAATAATGTAGAATTTCTTCATGTACATCTTCTACCCTGGAGTGGTTTGTTATGAAGCACACCTGCAGCACAGGGATATGTCAACGCTGCCCCCTTGTGGAGAGATGATGTTTGCATCCGCTAAAAGCTGACAGAGCTCATAAGATGTACAGGGAAAACTCAAGTAATAATTTAACTCTTAGTTCAGTTTAGCCTTACACTTCATGGTTTTCTCTGTAAATAAATTGTTTCCTTCTCCTCTGTGCGTGCTCTAAAACCCTTTCGAATGACTTTATTGTGTGTGAAATTCTTTTTAAATAAGGCAAAGTTGAGTTGAAGTAGTTGTGTCTTAAATCATTTTTGTGAAAATATTTGATTCCACAACTTGTAATGTATATGAAATTGGTGTCATTTGAATATAAATTGACTTATTGACTAAATCGCTCAATGTTCTCCTTCAGATGCCAGAAGAGCAAGCTTTCAGTGTGCTGGTAAAGATCATGTTTGATTATGGGCTCAGGGACCTTTTCAAGCAGAACTTTGAAGATCTGCATTGCAAGTTCTTCCAACTCGAGAGACTCATGCAGGTATGTTTGTATTGCATTCATACATCTGATATGCTTCTCTCCTCGTCCCCTTACCTCAAACGCTTTTATTTGTGTGTTATATGTCTTGTTTTTCCCTTTCTACTAATTTACCCCTCTCCATTTTGTTTCTCTCCACATAATTCCTTCTTCTTCTCTTCCTGTTGGCTCTTTGTTTTCTTCCCTTCCTCTTTTTTTGTGTCATTGTATTTCTTTCTTTATTTAACAGGAATGCATACCAGATCTTTACAACCATTTCCTGAATGTGGGTCTGGAAGCTCATATGTACGCCTCTCAGTGGTTCCTCACCCTCTTCACAGCAAAGTTCCCTCTTTACATGGTCTTCCACATCATTGACCTGCTACTGTGTGAGGTGGGTAATAGAAAATTACACAGTCACAATACCACTTTAATGGCTCCAATTCACATTGGAGCCATTAAAGTGCAGGGACTTACTTGCGAAATTTATTGTGGATGGATTCCATCTTTATTTTAACCAATTCACTTTCAATTCCATTCTTTGATACATCCTGAATGTAAAACTTTTTCTTTACTCTTAGGGCATCAGTGTGATCTTCAATGTAGCCTTGGCACTTCTGAAGGTAAGGTCATCCAGACAAAAATGAATGCACACAAACACATGAGCACACACCTAACCCAACAACCAAACTCTGAGGAAAAGCAGATAAACACAGCACGTGTTTGTGGCACGTGCCAGCAGATAGTCAACCCTTGGAATTATTTAACATGTTACTTGCATGAGAGCAGATGTAGATATATGTACAGTGTCACCATTATTTAATATGCTGAAATTAGGGCAAATGTTTTTACTGAAGATGACTGTGGCCTCAAATTTCAAAAATAGAATGTTTTCATGCAATTTTTTTTTTTATGTTGTCTTGTCTTCTAGACCTCTAAGATGTATGATAGTTGTTTTGTCCTAAATCTTAATAATACTAATAATAATCATTGATAATCCTGTTTGTCCAATTAGATAAAACGAAACTAATCTCCAACCAACAGGCTGCTGTGGCTCAGATAAATGTGCACCTGATTTATCCATGTGTTATTTTCTCTATTCAGACATCAAAAGACGATCTGATCCAAGCAGACTTTGAGGGTGCACTCAAATTCTTTCGTGTCCCAGTTCCTAAGAGGTACCGCTCTGAGGAAAATGCAAAGAAACTGATGGAGCTGGCCTGTAGCATGAAGGTGAGTGAAACAGCAAATATCATCAGCTGAGCACGGTATTAACAGTTTAATAACTCTTATTTTCTGGTTTAATAATAATAGAAAAATAATTTCTTTACCTGGTCCAGTTAAATGTCAACAATGCCAAAAATCTCAATTGCTATTAAATATGTAATATTTAAACCTTTTGATTAGATTATCATTTAAAAATGAGAGATATTTATATTAAAAAAAACTTTATTTTAGTCCAGCAATGATCCTTAAATACCAGTGGGGGTCACTGTTTAACTTAGGACTTAATAGCCGGCATTCATGCACATACACAGCCATACAGAGACACTTGCTTCTCTCTTTCTGTCAGTACTTCTTTTAGCCACATACACACCTGTGTCCTGGCCTGTTTTAGACAGTCTGGCCTATTTTACAGGACCTGACTTTATGGATAACTTTGAGCAAAGATATTTATTAGCACAAACTCCAGGAAGGAGGGTTAGGGTTAGAGGGTTTGGTGTTTGGGCAGCAAGTAAAGCTGTGCAGTAAGTTCAGAAACGTCCACTGGACAAGCTCTGTGATCTTGAACATGTTTCAGTATTCATCTTATCTGCATCATCTCACATATCATGAGTTTGGGCTCATGAAACCTCTCAGATAGAACGCAGGAGTCATTTGACAAATTGACCTCAGCAAGTACTGTAATGTTGGAGCTGAGTCAAGGTAGCCTAACCTGAATCTAAAGCTTGGATGGCAGTATGCAAGGATTTACCGATCAGATTACTGGTGACCTCACTGATCTCACTGATTGGACTACAAATCTTTCTGGTTTGCCCCGCGCTCTATCTTTTTGCATAGGTTTAGCACAAATTCAGGCCAAGTCAGTGTCCAGTGTATTTCATCATGCTGTCTAAAAGACTTAACTTAATTACCTGGGAAAGTGCATGTTTATATTCTGTTGTTGAGAAATCACAAAATGACAGAAAGTTATATGTACAAATTTTCTTTATTTTTTTGTCTTTTGTATTTATGCATAACATCATTTTCCTCCCCTTGTTTATCAACCTCAAAGAGCCGAACAAAGATAGGGATTCTTTCCCCTACCTAAGAACAGTTCACTATCCTATTTGCTGTTTAGAAGGGGGTTGTAAGGTTAAGGTATCAGTAAGAAAGAGGTACATTTATTTCTGATCTATAGTGCAGTAGTGGTGTTATTCTGTGAGTTGTAGTTGTAAAGAAAAAACTCTTTTAACAATTTACTTTGTAATTATGGTCAGAGGTCATTATAATTTCAATTGTTTTTTTGGAGTATGAGCCAAAAACACTCCCACTCCCAGTAAATGACAGTCACGTCACAGAATTTATTCAGGAGACAATCTTGTGGTCAAACCAGGTCATTTGAGCTGTCTCAGTGAGTAGTTGTTACACCTACTTTGTTCAGTTTTCTGCCAACCTTTTGACTTTTAAGAAGAACTATGCAAATCGTCCAGAGATGTTAAATGAAAACCATGAACACCTGTGTTTTTTCCCTCTTTGCTTGACAACTATTTTTGTTTTCCTAAGTACTTGTATTTCTGCCTCCTAATGCTCTACTATCTACCCGGTACATATGGACATGTATGTGGAAGTGTATATACGTGAACAGCTTGCCTGCTGCTGTGTGCATCTTACACAGAATTTCAAACTGTCGATTTTTTTGTTGCAGAAACAGAGCAACAGCAGTCCTTGTAATTGAGTTTTTGTTGAGAGTAGCAGAGAGTGATCAGTAACTCGCCTGAGAGGAAGCACATGGTTTGACAGTTTCGCTCTTCTAGTTCACTGCGCACGTTCAGAAAACCATAAACATTTCTAAATTTCTAATGGATCCAAGCCTTGTAAGATGAGATATATTGTATATCTATAAAGTATGGCTGTACTTGAGATTGGTGGATTCTCTCTGCTCTAATTACTCTTCTCTCCCTTTGTCTGTCCTCTATTTGCAGAGCACAATGTATTACGACACTAACATACACACTTGCAGCAGGACGACATGTGGGCCACCCTGTCCCAGTTCTGCCAGCATCATTAACTGATGAGCGCAGGGAGCATTTGGTTGATCTTATAGTCTGTAGTATAACATAAAACCTGAGATAGTAACATAAACATGCAGGCATGCAGCAACTTCATTACCTTCATTTATGAAACTTTAACAAGATGCATAAAATCTTCGTGTGCAGACAGTTGTGGTTTTCACTTTCAAGCTGGAAATCATAAACATAATATTTATTGTATGGTCATGGCTAATGTAATGCAGTGGTTGGGCAAAGAAAAGCCTTTTCATGAAACTGCTTAAATGCAAGCAATGTGTGTATGTTTGTGTGTGTGTAAAACGCAGCTGTAGGCATGAATATGTGACTGTGTGTTTAAATGGGACACTGTTTTGCAGCTTTGGTTGATCAGTGATGTGCTACTGAAGCAGAACTCTGTACTGAGTTTTAAAATGTATTCAATCAGCATCAAGACCCAGCATGGCGGCGTAGTGTTAGCGCTGTTGCACCACAACAAGAAATTTGCGGGTTCGATTCCTGGGCCTGGTGTTCCTGGAGTTTGCATGTTCTCCCTGTGCCTGTGTGGGTTTCCTCCAGGTACTCCGGTTTCCTCCCACTGTCCAAAAACATCATGTTTAGGTTGATTGGTGACTCTAAATTGTCCGTAGGTCTGAGTGTGAGTGTGAGTGGTTGTTCGTCTCTGTCTGTCTCTGTGTGTTGGCCCTGCAATTGACTGGCGACCTGTCCAGGTTGTACCCCGCCCTTGCTCAAGGTGAGCTGGGATTGGCTCCAGCATCCCAAAGCTACCTGAAAACGAATAAGCTCTAGAACATGAATGAATGAATGAATGAACAACAAGACCGTGAAAAGTGTAAGCTCCTGTAATTTAGAGTTACCCACCCACACAAACCACCTTTAGATAAATGCAAAGTGATATAAAATAATTTGCGTGTATGATCCATTACATCTTAATACATATTACCCATGCATAAATCTGCCTTTGTTGATTAAAGATTGTTAAGACTCTGGCACCTTAAGTGCAGGAGCTGAAGATTACTGCCTTGTTTTTATTTCCATTCTTCATCCTGTTCTTTTGTGATTATTCGTCATGTATGTGATGCAGTTGTTTTCTCCTCCCACAGATCAGCCAGAAGAAGCTGAAAAAATTTGAGAAGGAGTACCACACTATCAGAGAGCAGCAGGAGCAGCAGGAGGCCCCCATCGAGAGATATGAGGTTGACATTCACAAGCATGTGTAACACACACACAGACCAAAAAAAGAAATATCCAATGTTTTCTCCAGGCGTTAATGCACACATTGAATTACATCTGATCAAAATGGATGTTCTTACATTATTCTAAATCTAAATAAGGATGTCGTCGAAAGTGTTCAACTTTCCTGTCAATACATTTTCATGGTTTTATTATTTTGTAATCAAGATATTGCATGTGAATTTATCTCTCAATGTGAAAACACACCCCACATTCGCAGAAAATCTATTGTATTTACTGTAGACCTTGACAGTCCTTGCCCTAGAAAGACAAACTACATGGCTCTAAAAAAGCCATTCATTGAACATGGCCATATGTCATCTCAAGGGTAACTGGTTGGTTGTACGTAGAACAAGATCATCAGTTACAGTGATTGAGGTTCTTCTGTGTTTGCTACTAAAAATACTTCCAATAAGCAAAAAATTATTTTTATGAATTCATACACTGAAGCATTAAATCACATCATGATTGGTTTAGTCAGCCTATCATTGTCAGTTTGATTGTCACATGCAAATACTGACACATTTTACATCATCACAATTGTGATTGTCGACTAATGTGTGTTGTTAATTTATTTCATGCAAAAATGATAAAGAAACTGCACTTATCATCTATGTTTTCATATGCATAGTACAATACTACTTTTATTATCCTATAATATAAACTTCAATGCAGTTGGAAGATTCAAGGAAACCATTTCTTCTGAAATGAGAATATGTGTATTATGGAGGACAGCTGTGATCCTAAATTCGAAAAATGTTGCAGTTTTTTTAAATTTTATTTATAGTGCTCTGAAGCAGGAACAATCCTAGGTTTCATAATATCTATGCTTCTTCCTCTTAACATTTCTGCTTGTCACCTCTGAGAAAATATTATCTACATGTGTGTCAGTTTTTATATTACTGCCTGTTTTTGTTAATTAGTTGCAGGCTGTGTTCAGTTAAACATTACAGACAAACTTCTGTGTATAATTATGCTATCACCTGACTACAGTTAACTTTTGCACTTGCATAATCTCATTGTAACCGACATGAAATCTTTTTCCATGCTTTACTATCGCTCCACTGTCCTTCCTCTTTCATGTCCTCTCACCTCTCTGTTCACATGCACTTCTGTTTTGCTGATACATTGTTCATTCTTTGCCTCGCTGTAATTTTTTAAATCTGTCTCCGCTGTTTTCTCTCCACTTTCTCTTTCTCTCTCTGCCCACGCTTTCCTTGGTCCAGCGGGAGAACCGTCGTTTGCAAGAGGCAAACATGCGGTTGGAGCAGGAGAATGATGACCTGGCACATGAACTAGTTAGCAGCAAGATAGCTCTGCGCAAAGACCTCGACAACGTAAGCCAAAGAAAGAAAACGTTTGTGTGACTTTTGTCAGTGAGTGAATGAAAGTTTTCATTTCTCTCTTGAACATGAGGAACAGTGAAATCATACAGTAGATGTGTTTATTTAACAGAATCACATACATTTATTATTGTATGCTGTGAGGCATTTTATCTATATCCAGAAATTTTGGCTACTATTTTTGGATTTTACATTTGGCCATATTTTTGATGAAATTTTACAGTAATTGATTTTCTAGCCCATATCCATGATGCCTAAAGTGGTTTCTGTGAATGTGTGTATTTTAAAAGATAGAACATACTTTTTTTTATGTGTGTCAGTGTTTGACTTACATTGAAAAAAGAGATGGAAGTGAGAAAACTCAAAAGAATGTAGGGCAAATTTAACTTTCAGTGACCTTCAACATTGTGTTATTTTTCTTGTGTGTGTTTGTGCGTGACTGTGTCTGTGTGTTTCAGGCTGAGGAAAAGGCGGACGCCCTGAATAAAGAGTTGCTGCTGACCAAGCAGAAACTCATTGACTCTGAGGATGAAAAGAGACGGCTGGAGGAAGAGTCTGCACAGGTTAGCGCCAACAGTGAGGCACTTGCTCAGCCCAGTTTATGTCGAAAATATGTGTAACACTTTAAAAATCACAAGTGGTACACAGGATTACAGATAGCAGGACAATGTGAGCACTATTGCAAAACATTGTCCCCACTATCTCTGTCCATGAGATGGAACTGCCTATCTCATGAAGAGGATCACTTGTCTGCAAGTTAAAACAGTTCATTTACTACATTCAGCATTCTCTCCAAATTTAAACCTTGAAAGTCAAGATGATGTCAGATTTTCTTGAGTTCAGTACAGAACCGCTTAGAGGCAGAGGTTAAACCTGCTGCCCACGGTTTCCATGTGTGATCAGTGCTGTCCTCCAAAAGCCCCCTTTCTTGGATGTGTAGGTGTAGCTGTCAGTGATGTATGTGCTCTCATGGAGGTTGTGTAAAAGGCGTGACTTTGCCCTCAGCTTCACATCTGCCAATGCCTTCCTCTGTCTTCTTTACACTTGGTCTCTGGGTCCCCTGCCTCTGCCCTGTCCTTGGGCTTACATAGGTTAGGTGCATGCGTGCTTGTGTGCGCAAAGCGTAGCTGTAGGCTTGAATATGTGACGGTGTGCATGTGATTAAATGAGACATTGTTATGGTGCTTTGCATGATTAGAGGTATATGCATTTGAAGCTGAATTCTCTCTCTGTTTCTCTGTGTGTGTGTTTGTGTTTTTACAGCTGAAGGAGATGTGCAGACGAGAGCTTGACAAGTCTGAATCGGAGATCAAGAAGAATGGCTCCATTATTGGAGAATATAAGCAGGTATGTATTGTGTGTTTTCATACACTTATCAGCCTGGCAGTTTGTGACATTGAGGCAGACAATCACTGCATTTTTTTTTTGGCGTGATTTGTGATTTTTTTCCCTTCAAATCCAACATTATAACCACTTCTGTAATCTGCGGTATTTCCCCCAAAGAGGACAAAATAAGACAAGGAAAAATAAATAAATAAAATGTAGGAAACAAGATAGCTACAGTAAGGCAATGTTGTTTTTCTATTTCAAATCCTGGACGTTATTTATTAAATTCATCAATAATTTTTTTTGTTTTGTTTGTGTGTGCGCGCATGTTATATAGTTTATTTTGTGTAGTTCTACTTTTTGTGGCTCACTCTGAACACCCCTGACAGATCCTGCAGTTTGAGGAATGAGCTATTAGAACCTCTCCTCCACATTTTGCTTATTCGGCTTGTCTTTTCATATCCGAGCTCTGGTCAAGCCATCATTGTGGCAAGTCAATGCATAAATATTCTGTTTATATCTAGTTTTTGAAAGAGAAATATCTAAATATACAACCTGTCCCTAACATGAACCCACAGTCTTTAATGCCTGAGTTTGTGAGCATAGTTTGAGTTCCTGTCTCTAAATTCCTCTTACAGTGATTTTCATCCTTACAGATCTCATCCTGTCACTTAATGCATTATGCTCTTGTTGCTCCCTGTGTGGGAAGACAGAAATAGCACAAGGACTAATTTAGAAATAAACCTTAACTTAACCTGAGTCTAAAAATACTATAGCAGGTTGCAGTTGACAGCAAATCTGAAAATGGGTGACAGGAGCCATCATGTAGGAGAGAGGGTTTGGTATTTGTATTTGTGTTTGGAAAGCAGTCTTCAGATTACTAGCATGCAGCTGGGAGCTAAGCATAGCTAAATGTGAAACTGGGGCTTCTTCAAAATTTTTTCTGATTGTGATAGAGAGGAAGGGGGTGATGGATGAAGAGAGGCAAGAAAGCTTTCAATCTTCTGGAATTGACTAGTTGAAGAATGCCTCAAAATAGCCTGCATTGTTTTGCAACCCAGATATCTGGAATTTTTTTCCTATTTCAGTGGCTGTAAATGCCAATTTTTCTTTTTTTCCCCCCTTGTACCTAAAAAAAAGCTTTGTCTGCTAATTGCCCCTCCAGCCCACATGGACAGAGAAATGTATGTTAATCATGTAGCTGACAAAAATGTTGAGTGGTGTATTGTAATCCCTGTTGTAAGAGGAGAGCCAGAGAGAGTGTGGATACACTCAGGCTGGCTGGGTGCTCTCCAGCAACATGTAACAGGGCTTTTGTCTCTAAGGTTCTGTTAGCACAAGGTTTATTTTATACAGTGTTAGAATAAATTGCACCGAAATATTCCCAACAGCGACGGGGTTCAACATTGGATCCTAATTGCCTGCTTCTGGTTCTAAGTTTTATATACGATGTTGTAGATGTAATGAATAATTGAAATTTCATGTACTTACAATTTGCCCATTGTAAAAATAAACATTGTATTAACTATATAATTGTTGACCAAGAAAACAAGGCAGGTAATAAAATTAGAGCAGGACTGAATTAATAATTGAGAGAATAATTGAGAGGATATTTAAAACAAATAAAACTTGAGATTCTTTTTAAGTGGAATAAGCACACATGAAAACAAAAAATGGCCCATGGGTTTTAATCCTGAACTATAAGAGTATATGATACAAGCACACAATGACTATATTATGAATGCGGCATAACAGTGTCACAAATAGAGGTTAGTAAAATGCCTGCTGAAGGAAGCTTGGCTTGGCAGTTAAGTTCAAGCTTCATAAAGATGCATTGAATAATGTACAGCAAAGAAAGGGGAGCTGAGAGGGGTAAGACGGTAGTGATGAATGAAAGGCAAAGAGAAGGCTACAGTAATGGCAGTTGAGAGCAAGTGAAGGGGAAGATGACAGGAAAAAAACGTAAAAGACATGTAGGAGGAGAATGATGAAAATCTGCTTGGCTTAAGATACACAGATAGATATACAGATTGATCTCCAGAGGAGGAGGATGAGGAGATACAGTATATGCTGCAGAGAGCAGGAACAGATAGAGAGATGTACCCGTTTGGATGATTCATGTCACATTGATTTCTGTTTCTGCAAGCTAGAGCTGTGTGTGTGTGTGTGTGTGTGTGTGTGTGTGTGTGTGTGTGTGTGTGTGTGTGTGTGTGTGAGTGTGTGAGTGTGTGTGTGTGTGTGAGTGAGAGGGTCAATGTGTATTGCATCACAGGTATAAAAGGAGGAGCACGGGAGAAAAGGAGACTAGGCATATGCAAGGATGCACATGCATACTCATCCATGTGCCTCCTGTGAACTCAGATGGAAAATAAGGATCTTATGCTATCGTTAATGGACTTAGAGTTAAGACGATGAAGTCTCTTCCACAAAGACTGATTACCCAGAGCCATAAACAGGGAATGAGAATAAGGAATGGGAAACACTAGCTATTACCAAATGTTAAGTTTAGCCAGGATAGGCAGAAATCCTAACTGTAACAGTGTAAGGAAACAGCTGAAGGTCTCTTTCAGTAGAACAATGCATGTTTTGTGTCTCAAATCTGTTCTTGATTGCATACGCATGGATTTGGTTTAAATGATTGTGATATTAAAAATGTAACTGTACTTTTATATGTTCTGGCTCTACTACAATAAAATACCTAGGTTTGAGGTACTTATTCTTCTCTAGAATATTGAATATGAATGTTGAATATTACTTTATGATATTCTACAACCCTATTACATTTTAACGGCATTCATTTAACTGTTTGAGCCACAAAATTGATTTGACCGATGTCCTTACTGGTGACCTAGCAAATTAAGATTCAACATGAGCACCCTTGATCATTATTAACAACACGTTTATCTGTGTTAGTGAGCAGATGAAACTCTTATCATATTTGTTTTGTTTGTGTGAATTGTAAATGATGTTGACAGCACTAACTGAACCAATCCGTTGTTTACAACTGTCTCTGTGGTTCCAATAGATCTGCTCCCAGCTGAGCGAACGACTAGAGAAACAACAGACAGCCAATCGTGGAGAGCTGGAGAACATTCGAGTGAGTTTCTCTGACACATACACTCTTTGAAACACCGCTGTCCCCTCAAACACATGCTGTGCCAGAGCTATACATGAATCATAACTACAGAACTGAGCTGTTTTTGAAAATGTATGTCTATCACTCGCATGTGGCTTCTAATTGAAGAATTAATTATATAACGATAGAGAGAGAGCCACAAATATCATCTTGGACTTTATATTGATGAATGACCAAAGTATAAGATGTCAAAGATTTGATGTGTCTAACAGAAGGTTGGTTAATTTTGTTATCTATTTCCCTCCAATATCCCCTATTGCCAACATGAAATATTTTCTAACCATGATTCACATAACATCTTTTAGATGTCTTTGAATGTGTCAGATATCAAGTACACAACCCACAGAAGAGCAAATTTGAGGTGGTTTTTAGAAAAGCATGTTTGCTCCTCTTAGCCAGTATCAGTCCTGTAAAATCCAGATGTTACCTCAAAGTGGAACATATGAGCCTGAGATGCAGCTTTGATCTCATGCCTTGAGTTAGCCGGTACAGTCTGTCGAATACTATATTGCCTCTCCTCTTGACTGGCAGTGAAATCAAAGCTCATCAGGAAAGATTGAGGAAGTAGCCCAAGGAGCCAGGACAGCTTGCTTCCAGCATGTGGCTTATGAATTGTTTGTGTAGACTTAAACTGGGACAAAGGCCTTTTTTTGGCAGGAAGCTCTGTCAGAATTCACCAAGACTCACCAGAGGACAGACAAAGGGTTTATTTCACCAAGGACAAGTCCTGTAAAGGATGTCGCAGAGTGCCTGCGTCTGTATGTGTTTGCGGTGGAGGAAAATGTTGGAAAGTTTATCATCTTGTTTGTGCTTGTTCTTTCAATACTCACCAGTGATTTCACAAAGGCAATAAAACTGTCACCAACTGCAATTAGAATTGATAGAAGGAAACAGTAATGGGCACTGGATTATATACAGTATAATTGTAAGTTACAACAGTGTTAATTAGAAATGTTCAATTAATATACTGACATACTTATTCACGAAAACTCTATTTAAAGTGACGACAGAAACTATTTTCGCTCAGGCACTCTGCTGCTTCATTAATACTCCCATACACTTCTGCGATGATGAGCCGTCTGTAAAAACATTATGTCTTGTTATTACTCAGCTTTAAATTCAACTGACAGCTAAATCCAAAGGAAATCTATTATTGTAATGAAATATTCATTTTAAGAGAACATCTTGACCTAACAGTTATCTATTGTTGCTAAGATATGACTCAGCCTCCTCACCAGGACCCAGATGAACTTCAGTTGTCATGAGCCAAACGTAATGGAACCTTCTCCTATCACTTCAATATCAATATCATGCTAATATGCAAAAAAAATTAGGCAAATGTTTGTCTAAAGAAATAGAGGCATCCTCATACCAATCTCAAATCAATCTCACATAGTCAAACAGATCTTCAAAACTTTCTTGTGATAGTTTTTTTTTTTTTGTTGGAAAAGTTTGAAAATTTTCCTCCTAAATCATTCATTTTGTAAAGTCCCATAACCCGCCTCAGTTTGTGCCTTTACCTTGAGTCTTTAGTGTCCTCCATCTTAAAGGGGAATGGTCTGAGAAACTGATTATTCCAACAAAAAAATTGAGCTTATAAGGTCAGAGACTGGTATTAAAACATAATTTATTGCCTAATTTTTGCCTCCAACCTTTTCTATCATTGTCTCCTTTTCTCATATAACCTTACACAGTCCAAAGTGGAAGGCTGTGAGAAGTGCAGCAGTCTTTTCAACAAAGAGGGTCGTGTGCGGTCTGCTGTGACCACGGCACCTGCTGGAGGGACTGAGGAAACTGATGAAGAAAAGGAGGTTTTGAAGAACCAGCTGAGAGAGATGGAGCTGGAACTAGCCCAGACCAAACTGCAGCTGGTGGAGGCCGAGTGCAAAATCCAGGTACACTTGCTCAGTTTTGGTCCAAAGCAGTAGCAGTAGTTACATATTACTTTAGACCCAGTAAAATGTTTTATATATAAAAAATTTTTGGGGGGCGCACTGGACACGATACTGATCGCTGGTTCACTGCTGATGTTTCTTGGACGCATACGGGACGCACACAGCTGTGTCCCGTGAATAATCTAATTCAAACCAATTAAAAGAGAGCTTCAGGTCACATGTTTATCAAATGTTTGAGGGCTTACACTGGATTCTGTTTTACCGGATACCTTCACTTCAGGAAGTGAATAAAATAAAATAAAAACCATTTTAGAACCAAATAAATATTTAAATGACATTTAATTACTATTGACAGTCACCCACAGACTGAAATAACACCATCTTTTAATAATTATTTGCATCTTACAGCATGTTTGTTTTTTCCTTTGATTTTCATCTCTTGATTTGACAGGGGCGGCGCCCTAGTGCACTCCACTGACCAGCCGCCACCGTTCTACAGTTCAATTTAAATGCCACAGGAACTTGAGTCATGTTCGGAATAGCTGTACAAGAACAATAATGCTAGAGAAACACCCGCTTTGCTCCCATCATCACTTGCAAGCTCTTCTTGCCGGCATAGAATCCAATTATCAAACAGACCTTGACTTGCAGGGAGTCTGCTTTTCTACCCTTTCTTGCAACAACACCTTCAGCAATGCTTTGACGGCTTTTAAGATGGAACCAAAGACATTTTTTTAGGAAGTATACATTCAGCTTTAAAATAGGACAGGAGTTCTAATGTGAATTGAGGACTGATGATTTTCTGTCAGTCTCCATTAAACCCGGGGGCCAGTTGGGTTTAAAGCTGGCTGGTTTTATAGAAAAAGGAGATTTTTCTTGTGACTTATCAAACCTTGAAGAGTGCCAAAGTTAAGAGGTGACAAAACAGAAAATTACTATTAACAAGATACGCTTAAAGAATTTGGGAACATTTTCAGGGAAAATAATTAGATTTTAATGTTAGACAGAGACTGAAATAAAAACTGTGTCAGCCTGTGTAAACAATCTCTGATAAAAAAAAAAATTGACTAAAAAGTAGCTCAATGAACAGTTTATTGAGTATTATATCAAAGAAAAAAGATTTCATATGATTAATGATGTCTGTTAAAAGTGGGTACAGAATTGGGTTCAAAGCTTTTGGCAAAGTTGTAAAAATAGATGCTACAAAAATACACAGAGACCCAGACTTCAAAGCTGTTATTTCTGGCACGCTTCTTTCATCTCCTGTTTTTCTGACTACCAAATAAAATTCCTCTTTTGCTTCTTCAATCAGGACCTGGAGCATCATCTGGGTCTGGCCCTCAATGAGGTGCAGGCTGCCAAGAAGACTTGGTTCAACCGAACACTCAGCTCCATCAAAACCGTCACTGGGACCCAGGGCAAGGAGACCACCTAACATGATAACCCCCATCCACCCAGTTTTACACAGACCATGTCTGGAGCTCAGTGCAACTCACCACACTGAAACCTCTGGACCCTGAAACTTAACCCACTGGGCCATAACTTTAACTTGAACATTGACCGTTAAAACCCAGTATGACCATTACTACAGACTGTGTTACTTATCAAAAATGTCCTTGTGTCTCCCTGTTTCCACGCCTACTGATCTAATCACCTGCACCTGTTTTGTCCCTCCTTCACCCCAAAATGACTACAGCCAACTACGCTGATGATAAGGGGTTGAGAAACATAAGTAAAATGGTACCACTTTACCCAGATAAACAATGTGCTTCCACCGTCACGGAGAAAAAAAGCATAAAAAAAAACAAACAAACAGAAATGCTTCTTTAATTTCTGTCTTTGTACTGCTGATATTAGACCGGCAGAGGGAAGGTAGGACATCTGGACTGTACCTGTCCTGATGGGATAGCAAAGAAAACACTCCTCCGTCCTTCCTTACTCTTCCGCGCAATTCCCTCTAAACTACTGGCACAAAACAACCAGTCCCTGTAAAATGTATGTTTTAGGTACGAGTGTCTTTTCAAAACTGAGCTTTTTTCTAATTTACGTTGAACAACACCTTTCTTTTTCTTTCTATGGTCATGAATGTGCTTTTGCAAAGATATGTCTGTGTGTGTGCGTGCGTGTGTGCGTGTGCGTGCGTGCGTGCCTGCCTGCCTGCATGTGAACGTGTGTGTGTTTGTGTCTTGATGTGTGGATGTGTGCGCGTGCATGTATTTTGTTTTGTGTTGACTGTGAGGTTTATGTGTTCATGTGTGAGAAGTAAATTGACTGAAATAATGTTAAGCTGTGTGTAAAAGAGAAAGACAGAACGTGTAGAAGTCCAAGGGAAAGAAAAAGCACTAAGGTTATGAATGTGTGCATGCATGCAGAGGAAAAGAGTTTTTCCCGGTTGTCTTGTTACCTGAATTGTCCAAATGTGTATATGAGTGATGCTAAAGAGAAGTTTGCAGACGAAGCCTTGATCTGAAGGTTGATAAAGATGATGCTTGTCGATATGAATATATAATTTACAGTAAAAGCAGAAGCTGTTATAACTATGAACAGCACGATCACCTCACATCAAATTTCAGGCATAAAACATGCCTGAGGTTTGTTTGGTTTGGATCTTCCAGCACAAAAGAAACTTTAAAAGATCCAAACCATGAAAACCTCAGTGTGTGTCTATGTGAATGTGTGTGTGAAAATGATCAACTCTAAACATCACTGAGCGAAGGTTGAAGTGAACGTGAAAAAAATGCGCACACACATGCACGCACACAAAATAAATTGCAATTCCTGCTGTATTTAAACACACCTTTAACAACCTGCCCCCCTATTTCTGGGCACCAGCTGCTTTGTGACCTTTGACCTCAGCTGGAAGTGTCATGTTTGATATATTGTTGATCTGGGTGGTAGGCTCTATGGTGTTAACACAAGCTCTGAATTACAATGTCCACACACACTTAATATTTATACAAAGACAGGCACAGAACAAACACTCAGTGGCCTCTTTGTTAGGAACACTTGCTTGATGAAGCTGACACTGTTCAAGACGTTTGGTTACTTAAATATTAACGCCAGTGTCTTTTTAGACGATGGTTCAGCTGAGCAGAGACTGTGGTGAGCGGCAAATAAACATGCCTTGACAGTGAGAGGGATCAGAAGGACATGGATAAGTGCAGCAATGTGCAGAGTTTCACAGTGAATGAATCTTGGCTTGACTCTGCTACTGACATCTGCTGTAAAGAGACAACAAGGCAACATTGGGTTGTGATCAGCAAAAAGAGGTAATTAATGATTGGAAAATTCTTCAATTTTGTGTTGAATGAAAAGTATAATCTGAAGGTGTCAGAGTGAGGAGAGTCTTTTCTATGTTGGGGTCCTTTAAAGTCACTGGAATACCACAGTGGGCAACAACAACGTTAATGTACAAGTCCATGTCTTCATGGTCGTGACAAAAGCGTTCCTCGGGCTCATGATAGAAACTTGTGCTGTGCTTGACTCACTAGAGCACCTTTGTGATGACGTTTGCCTCGCAGAAATCCAAATTTATCAACAAAATAGAACCACCTTTTAGCAATATCCCTCTGGAACATTTCAAAACACTGTCATGCCTAAAAGAACGTTGAGGAGGGAAAAACCGATTTTAGCCAGAACTGAGAAGGATGACATATTGAAGTGGCCACTATGTATATTCACACATTGGGGCTCTAAAAGTGATGAACCTCATTTGCCAGCTAAAACTTATTTGTTACTGTAAATTGTATTTAACTTGAAGGTGGAATCTGATTGGCCGGAATCTGCTTGTTGTGTTGGAGGAAAATCGATTGAAATCTAAAGAAACAAAGGGCCATTCCTCTAAAGCCACTGGGTTGTATATAACAAACATTTAAAAAATTAATATAGAGTTTTGGTTTATGATTTTCTACTCTGTAACTGTAACTAATGTTGCCTACTTGTACCTACCTACCTGCTGCCGTGCTACAGTTTAAACCACGACTACATTTTATGTTTTTAATGTTTATTTTGCTCCAAGCTTCTCAGTCAGACTGCTGTTTGGTTAATTAAATGCCAAAACGTAGCTTTATCATCCAACAACAAAAACATTATCAATGTGTGGAAAATGTAATAGTGTAGGATGCATTGTGTATACTTCATGAATTTCAATATAAAGAAATCGACACAAACGTTTTGTTTCTTTCTTCCTGCTGTCTGTTGCACTTTAACTGGGATTTTAAAGAGAAGAATAGAAAGAGTTAAGCCATGAAAATAATAAGGGCCAGGCTTATTTTTGTTTAGGTTTTGTAAAGGTTATTTATTTGTTAAATAATGTTTTTACTCAGCCATAGTCCAAACATTTTCAAGCGGAGTGTGAGCAGGATGTGGGAGAAGAGGCTTAGGGAAGCTTGATCCCTGTGTGTTTCCTGTTTTATTGATACACATACACAGTATATGGTGCCTTAGTATCAAAAGCAAATTACTGTTAGCGATCAAATCCTCTGTGGCCCACATCAGCTCGTTCCCCCCATCACTTTTATCAAGAACGGAAGTGAATGTTCAATTATGATTTTGAGGTTCCTCACATGTCTGTCACCTAACATCTTTTATGATTTATTGGGTTGTGGTTTTTTTTCCCGACTTTTACTTGACACCAACTTCAAAGCCATCTTCTATGGGATTCCACTGAGTGCCAAAAATGTTGTTTCTAACGTATTACAGAAAGGAGAAAGAGATAAAAGAGGCACATGCTGCTGCTATAATGAGGCTTCTCTAGGTCACCCCTCTGGACATCTTAGAGAGTTTTGAAAATGATAATAAACCCATTGTCTACTAGCTAACAGCCTTTATCTGTCAACCACTTGGACCAGCTGTTACCCATTAGCTACATGGAAATCTCTGCACTGCTTTTACTCATTTTCGCTCCAGTACTAGTTTCTCACATCTTCTTCCCTGGAGAATATCCCCCATAGCATCGAGGAGTGTAGTTATTTGTGTCAGGTATGAGCTATTTTCTCTGCTGGGGTGCATAAAATGTATAGTGTGCACTGATTGTGCTGGAGTTCTTACATATTTCATTGGGAGTGTTTATAACTCAGTGCAGGCCCATAAAATTATCACCTTACGTGATGATGGCTGTTGGGATCTTGGCTCTGGGCTGGCCGCTGGGGCTGCAGATTGCAAAGCAGCAGGCATGTTGAGCTGGAGGTAGCTTTGGCATTATGCAATATCAGCTTGACAACCCCCATCCCACATCATTTCACCCTCTTTCTGTGCTGCGTTACAGAGCTATAAATACAATCAGCAGGCAGCAACACGATCACATTGAAAGAAGGATTGCTGATGGGTGTCTTCAGTTGCTGCCTGGCTCGGTTGTGAATGATTTGTGAGCCAAGAATGAAATTCTGTTTGTGTGTGTGTGTGTTTGAAGCTTGGTGCCCCCAAACATCCTCCTTAACTGTCTGTCATCTGATCTGCTGATGTCAGAAACACACTGAGCTTGTACTGTTTTTGGCTTCCAGCAACTCTCAAGTTAAACATCAGATGTTTGGGCCAGTTTGGGCACACAGTGAAATGATCTGTTTCTTTCATGAGTCCCATTTCTACTATCTATCAAATGCTGTTGTAGTTGCTTTAGTGTATTTTAGATCATTGACCGAGCACTGTTAACTGTCTTAGGACAGAGAGGGAGAAAGTTCACATTTGAGGAAATCATTTTTCCTGGAAAAATTGTCCAGTTAAATGAGATCAATACAACTTTATATGACTCAGGAATAATACTATTTGATTTTCCTCCATTTTTTTTTTTAAATCAAGAACCCAACATTTATTTAAACAATGATAGCAATTTTGATATTTTAAACTCAACACTTTTTCTGTGCTAATTATTCCACTCGACTGCCCCTAGTTTAACATGAATTTATTTCCACTGCACATCATTAAAATCAGTGCTGACAGTCTGCTACTAATAATGTTTACAGGTATTGATGTTACAAACATGTCAGCTGGCAGGAAGAAGTGAAGCTGTAATAGCATCCAGAAGTAATTTGGGTACAAAGGAGTCATAGACAGTGGACTTTAAACTCAATTTTTCTCAAACACTTACAAGTGGGAAAAAAATCATAGTGTGGGTTTAAATTTGCTTTGGTAAAAAGAAGGTTGGGAAAACTTTTGTGGAGGAGAAAAAGTCAGCGTTTCAGCATATTTTACTGCTAGATCCTTTCACAGCTCCCTGATGACATTTCTTGTCCTTTCATTTAGTTACCGTTAGCTGAACACACATTTCCCTGTGTGTGAAATTAATCCTTTACATTTAATTTTACAAAGATGAATTTGCAAAAGGAGAAAATTGAAACTTGGATAATGCATGGGTTGGACCTGGGGCTGTGTCCTGGGGGTGGCGGCCTGGGGCTCCCTGTGTTCTGGGGGTTGCTGGGTGCCCTGGTGGCTCAGTCCTGACCTCCCTGCTATCCTTGGCCGGGGGCGTGTTGTACCGGCCCCCCACATCAGCTACAGTCAGCTACCCACAGCATCCAATGACAAACTGTAGCATACATATACACATATATACACACACATACACACACTCACACACATACAAGGTGCACAACTCAGAGCATTGGTCGCAAGAGTTTCCATGCAATCTGACTGTTTATGTTGATGTTGTTGTTGTTGTTGTTGTCGTCGTCGTCGTTTCTGTACCCCCCCCCGGTCTCGCCCATGTTGATAATGTTGCTGCTGCTGCTGTTGTTTTTTTACCCCCCCTCCTTTCTTCCCTATCCTGTTTCTGTTCTCTCTTTCTATCCACTCCTGAGCCTCAGCCCAGTAACTTTACCATCAAACCAATACCATTGCCAATAAAGTTAAACGCAGAGGGCGACAGGAGGAGTATGTCAGACTCCTTCTTCGCAGAGTAAAACTTTTTCAGCACAACAAGGCACCAGGAACATTCATACCGCCTGCCCCAGCTGATGAACAGAACAGGTAAAAAAAAAAAAAGAAAAGAAATCCTTGAGGCTAAGATTTGTATGCCAAGAAATGTATTGTACGCTGCATGCACTGCCAAAAATAAATAAAAAAAAAAATTAAATGATGAAAAAAAAAAAAAGTCAAATTAGACAAACCTTTGCAATACCTGTCCAATGACAAAGAAGAAAAGAACAATGTTGTGCTTGACGATTTGGATTTATTATTATAATTATTATTATTATTGCTGCTGTTGTTGTTGTAAAATACTGAGTACTTTAACTCCTCAGATTAAATAATTCTGACGAAACAGTCTAATATGTCTAAGAGGAAAACTGCTCTTTGTTGGACGTCTACAATCTGTTACACTTTTTATTTTACAAGGCTTGCGCGCCAGATAAAACTGGGACCCACTGGTCTTATGGGACTAGTTTAATCTTCACCTGCCATGTTGATCTATAAGCAGGCCCTGACATCGTGTGTCAGGAGGGAGTGGAATGAGTCCTATCAAATTAATTTTATTTGTGAGCATGTCACAGCTTCATTTTACCATCTGAAATACAATGCGGGTCATGCTAAGAAGTTGTCAGCAGCCCAAGGTCATTTATTTGCCTTACAGTGAATGAATCTGGATCATGACACTGGTGTACTGTGTCGCATTGGTTTTCCAGATTAGCATGTACATAACTCTGAGATCAGAGAATGTGATGAGACACACAGCCAACCTGGGATCTCATATCTGTCACACAACTGCTGCTAATTTTACATCATATGCAAGTTCCTGCAGTTTTTACAGGCAGAATGAACAGTTATTCTCCCCGACTCCTCAGAACTGCATGCTCCTGGTTGTTATAAAGAGAGTTTCTACTGACGATGGCTGTTTTCTTGTATTTAGGAGTCGTGTTGACGGGAATACGTGAAATACAGCATAACAAACAGAAATCTGACACTTTTGTCTACAACGTACTAATTTTTGACACTTTCTAGGAAAATTTTAGAATATAAAGCATCTACGGCCCTAACAATTCGATCACTTCCATAACTCAATTGCCACATTTGACAGTGACCACTGACATCTGCTGAGCAGGGTTTAATTTATCAGGATAACTGCCATTGACTGGACAGTTTAATCCTCATCTTCTGTCTCCTTTTTTTCTCCCAGACAAAAGCAGTTGCCTGCCTATGTGTATTTTTACTCTTTTACACAAACACACTCATTTCTTTGGAGGATGATTGCTGGCAGTAGCTGTGTGACTGCTGGAGATGTCACCGGATAGTCAGACTCAGCCATCGGCAGTGCTGCTCTAAAAATGATTGACAGCTCATATAGCGGTACTGCCATGTGCTGAAATTCTTCTTGGACAATCGTCTGAATTATCACCCCTAACCTTGATGCTTTGGCTGTACTGAGACATTATGATAGAGGTGTTGTTACTTCTGACTTACAATGCAGCCTTATACTATATGGTGGACCTATTAACAAAAAAAAAGAAGGAACTCAACCAAGAATATTGGCAGCAAGGATGGAGCACCCACAAAATGTTGATAACTCACTAATATGGTTTCACTGCTGAAGACTTCATATTTTTTCTTTTATCCACTTAATTTATCCAGGTGAAATGTTTAAAAGGGTAAAAAAAGGTGCCTACTCTTAAATCCTATTTCATTTCTCTGTTTGCAGTGTGCACAATGTTCAGCAATGTTGAAAGAAAGTGAATGCCGAATTATAATTTTGTAAGCTATATTTTGCTTGTGAGAAGTGCAGCTACTTACAGTTGTGCCATTGTTTCCATTTTCGCAACGATAATGAAAAACAAACAAATAAATAGTCAGATTCCGAGATTTAGCACTTTCTCAGTTTTATTTTCAGTTCGTTAAGCATAGATTATGTCAAGAACAGTGACAACCACAGATCATCACTGCTGTGACTGTTGCTACTAATTAAAAACCATCAATAAAGCGAGTTTCAAAGGATCCCCTGTTCACAAACAGCGGCCTCTGCTCTACGCGGCCTATGACACGCCCACTCCGTCACTGTTACATTCCACAAAATGTACTCCCATAATGTAATGGATCAAATCACTTGTGGACAGAAATCACTTCATAATTTCATAGGCAGCATCATAAAACATCTTATTTTAATCCCCTTGTAGTCAAAAATAAAATAAAAAAATATTATTTACAGGGGGAAAAAAAAAATCCAAAACACTCATAAAATGATACAACTTTCTACCAAAACATCATAAATAAATAAAAAAATAAAAAGGGGGGAAAAAATGGTGAATCCTAGTAGGATGGATGCGCCCAGAGTATCTCTCACAAACAAGTAGTTCAAAAGATATATAGATGTATATATATGTATGTATCCATATATATTCTGTATATATGCTTCTCTACAAAAAAAGCAAGTTTACTCTTTCTATGAGTAAATACATTCTATTCTACAATCACTATAACAACAGTGTACATTCCTAACCAAAATGCTTTGATGGTTTATCAGCAGGATAATAGACTTAAACAATCAGGTGACCATGACTGGGAAGTATGCAGCATGCTCAATGTGGCTATGTGTGTGCGTGTGTGTGTGTGTGTATGCGCATATGGGTGCAACATTGCTTCCCATACCCTCCTGTTCAAGTGCATGTCAGACAGACACACAAATACACACACCCAGAGAAAATGATCTGTTCTGCAGTTAGTCTGGTTAACTTTGCGTCAGCAGCTGAAATGTGATCTAGGGTCTATTTCTGCTGCTCTGAAGAGTTCAGAGTGACTTGCGGATGGACTCTCCAGCTCTCAGTGCAGCTCTTCTCCCCTCTTGGTTCCAGACAAATTAAGCCAGACTTGAACCCCAAGTTTCTGTGCTAATACAAGAATGAGACACTTTTCCTTCAAAGGCTGGACTTACACAAACGAGAGCTGGTTTGTTTTTTTAACCTGGCATTTCATAACTGTCTAGACACAAATATCAGATCGCATACTTCTCACTTCTGAGACTGCTGGGATGATTAGATTCATACAGCAAAGGGAGCAAAGCCTCTGGTGTCTGCGTAAATCCCTTCATGCAGGACAAACCAAAACCTGTTTTCTCAAAAGCATCTCTGTATCATCGCTTTCCTTTTTGACCTTTGACCTGGCAGGAAGATGAAGAGGTGCCTTTTTGGAAAGAGAGCCCATTGTCTCCAAATAGAAAGTCCAAAAGCTGATGCTACATGGCAATGAAAGCCCTCAGAGCTCTTTAAACTACTGAACATACTGCAGCATCTCAACGTGCGAAGCGCCTGTGTTTGGTGCTAAAAAAAAGTTTGTCAGTGACAGCACTGCTCCATCTTCTCTCCTGCCAGCAAAGTTCAATTCACTGCTGCTTCTTCAGAAAAGCAAAGTTAAAAGTAAAACCCATTATGCACAGTGCTACAGACAACCCATTATAAAGCACCAAGATAAATGGGAGTGATGGGGGTGTGTTTTTCTTACATGGCTCAATTCCTAAAGTACAAACAAGGCCTAACCATGAGTGTGACTCTCACTGCATACAGTACAATCATGTGTACAGTAATATACAAACCACGGAGCAAAGAGTGTCATGCGGTCTTAATGTGCTTGACGGTGAATGCTGAAGTATGTACATATGTGATTATATGTGTGCTTGCGAGTGAATATTTTGACCATTTGCATATACATGTGTGCATCAGGTAGCCCTGAGAAGAATGAGTGGGTGTATTGCTCGTGTGTGTGATTTGTGCTTCTTAGATTACAGGTGTAGTTATTGTTGAACGCCCACTGAGAGGCAGTGTTTGTAAAACTCTAGTATGGACGGAAGGACCTGTGTGTGTGCGTGTGTGTCTCCCCTCGAAGACGGTTTCTAGCCAACACTGGAATAACATCCATCAGAAAAAAAACACTACGGGACTCGAGCACAAGCACAAACAACCGTTACTCTCTGGAAAAGTTACCAAAATGGACGTTACTGTCCAAGCCTGCAAATGCGGCCCCTGTGAGTGTGTCTGCAGGAAAAACCTGCCACAGGAACATTTTCTCTTCTGAGAAATGTCATAGTGGAGGGTGTGTCAGCTGTTGTCTTCTGAATAAAATCAAACATCAGCCTGAAAACATATGAAAAAAGTCTATTTTCCCCACATTTTCACACGTTACAGATCTCTGTCTAACCAGACAATAACTCCTCAGTTAATTAACACCATCTATGACTTCGGACCAGCCTGTAGAGTCCCAGTAGACCACTTGTGCCGGTTTTAGGCTGACTGCATTTCCCTGAGCTCTTGATCTGCCATCTTTCTTCTGAAGGTTGCTGTCCGGCAAACAGAACAAGAGGACAGGGTCGGTAGTCAGGGTGACTTCTTGTGTGCCTCCGCTCAGTCTGAAGGGAAATGAAAAGGTTGCCCACTGAGGTATGACTGCGTGCCTTATTAATGTGGGCCATCTGGAGAAAGAGTGCAGGGGTGTAGAGAGAGCATGAGAGTCAGAGAGAGAGGGAGGGAGGGAGAGATGCAGAAAGGGCAGAGGGGAAATTAAGCTGTATTCTTAGCCAATAGAAAAGCTCTGTTTCCACACAGTGAAGCTCAGACCCTGTTCACCTGCATGTGCAGTCCAGGCAAAGCAGACATCAGGTGATTGTTCAAGGCTTTTAGAGATGAAAAACAGAACAAAGTAAAAAGCTCAATTACACCCATAATCAATAAACACAGAGAGTTTGTCAGAGTAGGGGATTTTTTTTTTTTTTTAGGAAGCATGATCTACTTTCTACAAGACAGCTTGGTATTTTTATACTGTTGCATGTCAGAGAAGTAACACGAGCTTAGCACTGATTTATTCTTGCAAATTCCATCCAGATCCATTTCACATACTCAGTGCAAACAGAGATTAGCTGGTAAAATATCGGTGAAGTTTTGATATTCAGGAGACTAAAGTGGCAGCTTGGGTGCCATTACGAGTTTTAACCAATTGACCCTTTATATGTGGATTCTTCTACTTTAAATGGCAACAGACTATACGGTAACCAGGAACACACGTGCTGAGCTGTTTAAACAATAGTGATTGAGACACGACGATACAGGAAGTACAGGACATCCTCTGGGTTATCACTCTCTAACTCTCTTAAATCACGGTGTCATGATTTTATTTCATCCTCACTAAAACTGCCAAATATTCTCCCTGTAAGCTCAGTAGTGTCACAAAATCTGACCTAACAGTGAGTCTATTGTCTGTTTCCCAGACAACATTTTTGTCAAATCAAAGCTGGCGCTAAGATCAAGACAAGCGTGAGGATAATCAAAGCCTTTTGATGCTCATTCTGTTCGAACATATTCTGTTAAAGGCTAAGAAAAAAATAAATGTAAAACTTTTAAAATGACCAGTGAAGAGGCCAGAGAAATTCACCATAATGCACAGTGCACGGTGAGACTTGGAAGTTCATGCTGTGTTGAGACACCTGCTCAGCTCCAACAATATCCCAGAATTAGACCCAACATAATACAGGAAAAAAGCTTTTTAGAATTTAATGTAACATCTAATCCGCCAGACTAATTACTTAACCCAGTGTGTGCTATAGCAGCGCTTAACTCACAACACAACCACTATACAGTAATTTACATATATTTGAGTAAATATGATTACAAACAGGACTCCACTTTGCCTCTTCTGTAAATCTCCTTACAGCAGCTTTTTCACCAGCAATATGGATTTTTTTTTACAAATTTGTTACTTCAGCTAATTTCACTTTCTCAAATAGGGGCCTTCCTGAACATGTCAATAAGAATCACTGCTCCACTGACCACCGCTCCACCACTATGCCTTTATTCCAACAACAATAAGTAGGGAGAGAAAGAGAGGGGAATGACATGCAACATAGGTCCCCAGGACGGGGTCAAACGCAGGACGCTGCAATAACGTAGTGTCCGCACTAACCACTTGAACACCTGTGCTCCAGGTTGCCATCTTTTATCTGTTCTCATTGTTATGAGGTGAACAAGATTCAGTTGGAAAGAGACAATGTCACAACAAGTGCACCAATCAGGATTTAGCACCCGTTGAAACTGATGTACAGTGATGTGAGTGTTACACTCCTAAAACTGAACACTAACTGCTGACAATTTTATTAACTTTAACTTTGCTTGCTCCTTATTAAGTCAGAAGGATTTAATAATCACCCAGATTTAGGTTCTCAGAGAGGCCCGAACAGCATTTTCAATCCATTACAGGCAGCCATGACCACTGAAACCTGCTCTGTCCACCCAGGCTTAGTCTCCTTTGCTCAAACCTTCAAACACACCAGTCCAAGCTTTAAAACATCCATTTAGTGGATGTCAACATCAACTGAAATGCACCTGCTGACATAAATAAATCATAAAATCCTGCCACATAAAGTTATACTTTGAGGAAACGATAATGAGCACATAAATCCAATCTACTTTTCAATTATTATGAAACCAGTTTGTGCTGTGTCTTTTCCATCATCTAACAAGGCCCCTCTTCAAAGGTGTCTCTGCCACCAGCAGCACAACTTCATACAGTACAGAGTAGCCATAGGTGGGTGGAGGGAAGGGTGTGTGTGAATGTGTGTGTTTGTAGGAAGAAGGAGCAGTACGTAGTCCCATGAGCTGTGCTTTGAGTCCCTTAGGTGAGCGGGACAGAGCCATGTTTTGATGGATTGACTCCTTTCAGATGTGTTAACGGTTTGTGGGAGGAGCGTGTACATCCGCGCATACACATATTATCCACATATAATAGTTGTAACAACAGTGTTCCCTGCCAGTAGTGAGACTATAGAAAATGTGCTTTCTGACAGGTAAAGTGTGTATCTACGTGTGCGTGTATGTGTGGACAGGTGTGATTAGGTTATGAGTGTGTTCAGTAGCGAGCACCTCTTTGTCCAGGGCACGTAAACAAACCTCGGGCAGCAGAAAGCGTGCTCAGAAAGGCTCAGAAAGACATTAAAGATAGAAGAGGAAAGGAGAGAGAGGAAGGAAAGGAAAGGAGGAAGCATTGTCATTCTATAAGCACAGGTTAATACCAAAGATAATATTGCATCTCCTAGAACTAGCTTCATTTGCTCAGTGTATATAAAATTGGAAGAAAGCTATACTGTGATATTAGTTACATTTCACTTTATAATTCTAAAATAATTTATACCAACAATAGTTATATTTCATAGAGTATTTACATAAGTACATAATCATATAGTAATATTATTGTCAACACATCATTATAGAAACATACACCATACATATGTGTATATAGTCACGTTATAGCCACACGTACATACGCACACAATGAATATACAATCAAAATGAACTATTGCAATGCCGTGTGGGGTAAAACTCCATCCAACATTCACATCTTCTCAAGTACGTATAAGCTCGACGAGAGGAGTTTAGATGTATTGCTATAAAGAGACCAAAGTTCAGCTGCAGCTGAGCGTTTCTCGTAAAATCCGAGTATTGCTTATTGTAAAGTCTCTCTCATCTGGGGTGATGATCTGGATGGAGAGAGGAGAAAACACAGAGAGAGGAGCTTTGAGCCTCTCAGTCAGTAGGCCAGACAGTTCTGCCCCTGATGTCAGAGTTTTTTCCCCTGTGGGACTGAACAAACCAAACAGTTGTGGATATGTGAGTCCGTCAGCAGGGCTAGAAAGGCAGCCGACTCAGACGGGACAGAAAAAAACAGGTGGGCATGTGAGCAGCCAGGTTTAATGAAGAGAATATCCAACAACCTGCTGGCCCTAGAAGTCAGAGAAAAGATCCTGCGGACCCAGATGAATGATAAAAGGAGCGATGGTCCGTGGCTGGTAGAAGGGATTGTCAATGAAAAGTCCACCTGCAGTGAGATAAAGAACAGGGAAAGAGCAAGACTAATTATCATCTGCCGTAAATATGTTTCATTTTGATTCTTAAAAAAAACTTTACTTAAAGTCCACTTAAAGGGCAGAAAAAACTTCTGGAATGGGACCTGGAGATATTTTAGTTAAATAGATTAGGAACTGCATTAGGCTTAAAACTGCCTATACTGTATAGCACTGACTGCTATAATACACAAAGTAACAGGTTATTTAGCAATGAGCCTAAAGCACGGGAAACAGCTGGCTTGGTTCTGCCCTAATGAAGCTAAACCCACCTACCATCTCCTCTCTCTCCACATGGATTTACCTTGTCAACTGCCCCCCCGCCTTCAAGCTTTATGCTAAGCTAAGATAAATAGCTGCTGGCTGCAGCCAAAATACCAACCTATTCCTTCAGCTAATGAACATGAAGTACGCGCTGTACTATGCAGTGGTGTTAGGATGGTAACCACACATACATAGACTGAAAATGAGAGCACACACAGGTAAAACTGTTTTGGACGTAAATCCTCTCCGGCTTGGCTCAGCGTGCGCTAATAAAATCCTGTAACCTCAAACCAAAGGATGAACGATACAGCTGGAAATAATCTTCAATCATGTCAGATTGAAGTAAACTCTTGGTGAATGAGAAAAATATCAGTTTTTAGGGTGTATAATAACTCAATGGAGCTCAACCAACCATTGGACAAGACACTGGATCCTCTCATCCAATGGCTGCGCCTCATAGCTGTAACCATGGAGACGTCATCAGGGGTTATCCCTCGCTGGCTGGATGACCAAGATGTGGCGAAGGGCCAGCTTAACTCTGTTTTGACTGGCACTGACCATTGACCTTCGATAAGTCAACAGAATAAAGTGAAGTATATTCTCTGTCGTACTTCATTGAGCTGGGGCTCTTTTGTTTTCCACTGGCAGTATAAGATGATTTTTTTCTGATGAGCTTTTAAAAGTTTATTTGAAAATTTGAGTCAGTGATTCCGTTGGTGCTGGTCTTGCTTTTGCTGACTCAACAAAAACATGCAAAAATAAATACAGGACTGATGGAAACATAAACATACAACACATATAAAGGGACGTTTGAATTCATGCTGATCCTTCAAATGCTGCTTTTGACTGACTGTGAGATGACAATAATGTGCACAAGCCAAATAAGAAAAATACTGGGATTCACATGTCTGCTTTGAATTAGTTAGTTGTCTCCATTTTATTTTGGGGCCATTGTAGAACCAATTAAATTTATTATACTCTGCTCCAAGATTATTCCTGAGAAAAACCTGCAAGTGACTTATATGATAACATATTAAGGCTGTTCATATTCACTGTATGTGATCGCTGTGGCAAATCTAAATCCACATGAGGTAATGAGATCGTGCAGCTGAATGCAAGATGCGGGATCTAATAAGAGCTTTCTAAATTCATCCTTTGTCGTCTAGCCTTTCTGTCTGAATGTCTATAAGCCGGGGGTCAGAGGGATGTAACAAGAGGCACTGAGGAACGTGGAAAGCTTGAAATTCAATCAGTGGGAAAATATGAGAGTTGAATGTTAAAGTGTGATGTTCAAGTGTTAGTTTAGGTCACAGGATTGTACACCAGTTTAACACAACGGGTAAATCTTTACTCGTTCTAACTGTTCTAAAAAGGCCAAATCCACTGCAAAACAAAAAACAACCAAATAAAAAGGTGCTACTGCATTAGCTGAAAGCCTTTGAATCAGATATACACCAGGCAGTGTTCAGCTTTCATAGGACGTAAACTTTATTTATTTTTCAGCATTATTAATTTATTCCTATACATCCTTCACACTGCTCACATTATTATTTTTACAAAGAATGTGTGTTTTGTGTGTATCATATTGCAATGGCTATCCTCTTCTGAGCAAAGATTGAGCACAATAACAAAAAGGTTGATATATATGTATATATAATTTCGACTCAAAGAATGAGGTAACAATTCACAGTACAAATCTTTCAAGTTTTTGTTTATCTCGTAAGAACTTAGACCTGCAGTTATTTTATTTCATATTCATAAATGTTTTTGGAAGCAGTATGAAAACTAAGCAAAACAGAAATCACAAATCTTTCGCTTAATTCCTCAATCCTCTCCCAACGATATCGTAGAAAAAACAAAACAAAGAAACAACAGAAAAAGGTGCGTTTGGTATGTATGTCTCTTGTGCTAAAAGAAGTGGTACTGGGGGACGGGGTAGGCGGGCACTTTCATGACAGGCAACAGAAGCATTCTCTTGGGCAAACCTAGAGGGGAGACATGAGAAGAGCACAGCTCTGCATGAGTGCAGGGCAACAAATAACCAAGTGTTTGTATGCTCACTACACTACACACTATGCTACAAGTATGTCCAACAAATAGTCCTTGTAAACAAACAGCGGTCCCAGAGGGGTGGGGATGGTGTAAGTGTGTGAGGGGGAGTGTTTACAGTCACGCTCGCAGCATTCATCAGTGGTTAGAGGAACTGAGAGGGACAAGGATTAAGAGGAAAAGAGCAGAAAACAAACATTCATTTCAGTTTATTACAACTTGGCTCTTAATCTGTTATTTTTAATTTACCTTCTCTTGGTTACGCAAACATTGAAGTCATCTGATTAGTTCATAAGATCTGAAAACACTCTGACATCAGTCACAAACTGACTGACAAGCAGACAAGTTGTAAACAAGTGAGCTTTATGTGCCACCTCTCAGGAGATAAACATGAAAGTCACTAAAACCAACACATTATAAACTAGTAATAATTCTCTGTTATGCAGGAAAACTACTTTGATGGAAAGTTTGACTGAGTTATCTTATTTACAACCAGTTTTGCCGTTCTGATGTTTTGTTGTTTCCTGCGGTGCTGCCACATTCCGAGGTCTGAGTTAAACTGATCAGTTTAACGTTGTTCGTTCTGCTGGGCAGGACAGCCAAACCTGCAAATTAGTGCTAAAGTCTTAATAAGGTGGACTAATCCTTTCAGAGAAGATGGAGCAAAAGTTCCTATTTATTTTGGAGAAGCTTTTGGAATAATGTTCTACCTCAAACTGTTCTATGTTCTGTGATTATAATGTGTGCCTGTGATGTGATTTCGTGTTTCACGCTGTTCTAGTGAGCCCAGCAGCTTTCCCAAATGTGTTCTTAGTGTTTGCCAACAAGAAATCCCAAAGCAGCAATGGGCGGGTGCCAGAATGCAGAAAAAAGGCAGAAAACAAGATGAAGGCAATGCATCTAAAAGATAAATTAAACTTAAGATCCAGCATTGCTGACTATAAGTTCTGCACACTCACAGTGAAAGTAGATTAAATATTTAAATTGCAGTCAGTGAAAAATAAAAGAATGAATGAATGAATAAATATATTTCATTTTCTTCCTGGATTGCACCTGCGAATCCAAGTCATGTTTATTCCTTCTCCAAATCTGCAGCTCCACATTAAACAGCAATTAAGATATAATCAGTTATATGCGTTTGGTATTTTGTCACACTCCATTCTACAATCTAACGTAGAGATATCTCAGTCATGTGCACAAGGATCATCCAGGATACGTGTTGTGCTGATGAGTGACAGGGCAGAGAGGTCTGTCCCATTGTAAAACACAGTGTACAGTGATTTATGCTTCACCCACCTACACCTGATTCTTTTTCCTCTCCAGTCATTAATCAAACTACTGAGTGCCTTCTTTTTAATGTCGATGCCCCATGACCAAATTTAAAGAATATTAGAAAAGGAGAGTTTCAGTGAGTGCAGTAGTCACAATAACGTGGGAATAGTGTGTGGATGCCAGGGGGTGAAATGGAACAGCCCAAATGAGTGCGGCACTCCACCTCTCATAAACACAGAAACTGAGGTGTGCCTTATATTCTGGGTTGCTGGACTCTCAGGAGGGCAGTAAACGTCTGCCTGGAGCCTCAGACAAGTTTCTCCAAGCACATAAGACCCATTCAAACTCCAGGCCGGAGGATGGACAGAGGGGCCCACCAATGCTACACGTGTACACACACCAAACAAGGCTGAGTCTGTTGAGGTCAATATGACTGTGTTTGACAGAGCGATGTATGCAGTAAATTTTGCACCGATGCCGTTAAAGGTCAAGCACTAGTATAGATTTGAGCTTATATGTGTATGTAAATCCTGTGTGTGTTGGTGAGCAGGACAGAGTGAGCAAGGAGAACTTTCAGCAGCAAGGACAGGGAAATCCTTCAGCAGCAGTAACATGACAGGAGCAGTGCTGCAGTGCTGAAGTTATCCAACCGCATGGTCAACAGGGTGCAAAGTGGGGGGGGGGGGGCAAAGTGAAGAACTCACACTATGCCTCCTGCTAATCTGACCAGAAATGACAATGATGGGAACACAGAGTGTGTGACCTGGAAATACTGTTTATGGAGTTAGAGGTGATTGTACAATTTTCTACACTTTTCTATTTCACTTCAACATAGTATGTCACAGACAAGGATTGTGCACGAAGGTGTATGTGTGATGAGTTTCTGGGTATTTCGACATGAGCAATCTTTACCAAAGCTGGACCAACCCCATAACAGATGAAGGAGTGAGTGGTGAACACACAAGTAGCCAAAGCACAGACAGATTTGCTTGGAGACAAATATAAGCTTTGTTTAATTATGACTGAAATTCAGTGCCAGACTGTAAAATGTGGATTTGAATGGGAAAAGATTTTGATTTCATTCTGTGAAAAATGGGAGAAATTGGAAGCCAAAAAGAGGCAGAGTAAGATGGCTGGTGGTGAAATTTAAACTTAATAAAGAATGATTAATTTACCCACTTATGGTTAGCAGGTTGAGGAAAAGAAAGTAAATAAAGGGACAGGAAGGTCAAAGATGGTCGTGGGGGGGTGATGAGTAGACAGGAAAACCGAAAAGAGGCACATACCGTATGCAGGAGCAGCTGCTGCAGCAGGGCTGTAGCCATACGGTGTCCCAAAGCCTGTGGGGAAGAGGTCACAGGGTCGAACTCAGCTGTGCACGTCTTTAAACCCAGGCTGCGCTTTTCAACAGTAAGTTCAGATGAGTCCTTTGCCGAAATTCTGTCAGATAGCTTTGGGCTCTGGGTAATAGACCTGAGGCCAAACTACACTCCTTCCTAACAAGATCAACATAATTCTGCATGATTCTCTGACAATATTGTTCATCACTGAGATCTTACATAAACATTAACTCGTGAACTCTCTATTTCTTAAAGCCTGTGATATTTCCCATATGACTGCAGGGAAAATGGATGTTTGCTGGACAAACAGGCAGAGTAAAGCAGAGGGAAATGTCAGAACTATAAAGAATAATGTAAAAGAAAATGTCAACCCTGCACAAACCACCACGTTATAGCTAAAAAAAAAATAAAAATCTCTGTAGATCTTGATCACAAGGTATTCATTCTGGCATGATACAATACATCAAATGGAAACAATTATCAGCTGTTAATTTTGGTGGTCGTAACACAAGAGTCTTGTCAGTACCTGGCGTGACATATCCAGGTGCAGCTGCACTAACAAAGGCTCCTCTTGCGAGGGCGGCTCTTCCTCTCCCTCTGGCTACCTGAGCTGCTACTGCCGAGGCTGCTGCCGCTGCCGCCAGGGCTCCTTTAGTCTGCACACAGTCAGACATTATATAAGTGAACGGGTCACACATCCAACAAGATACATACAGTATTTAGACGCATGGTATTTTCTATAGTGCACAGAACTGAGACAGAAAAGCACACATACTCTTCTCCAAGACAATACTGTGGTGGATTCAGGCTCTCAGTGGTCAATAATCAGTTGCTGAACAGGCTCAGGGATGGAATAAGTGGTGATCTGATAACTGTCAAGTACTGATTAGACACTTGTTAAACTCAAGTCCTATTGATTATGGTTAGTGAGCAAATTGGATAAATAGTCCCACGGTTCTAAAGATGTGATAATGATCAGAAAAGAGATTTGAAATGAAGTTGTTTTTAAAGCAACAGTGAGAGTCACCAGCTCTGAAGGAAAATATAACAGCACATGTTTAATGGTCTCTGTGTGTGTGTGTGTGTGTGTGTGTGTGCATACATGTCCTCTTACCTGAGGCAATATCTTCTTTTTCTTGTTTGCAGCTGCATTGGGACCAGAGAAGAGTTTTTCCAGAGCTGCTAGAGCAGCGCTGGCCTTTGCTACTTTTTTGTTGGGGCCTGCCCCACGAAACTTTTGTCCATCGACCTCCACCTGAAATACACACACACACACACACACACACACACACACACACACACACACACACACACACAAACTAGACACTAAACTCTGGTGTGGAACCATGTTTTAATTTTCCATGTTAGTTTATTTTAATCACCGTTACGGTCCTTTTTATTAGTGATCTCGCTTTTTTGCCACAGCTCTGTCGCAATGAACAATCACACTTTAAATTTGCTGAAAAACTGATGTGTTTACCAGCCATCAGTAACTCAGCCTGAGAGTCTGGCTGAACAGGCCAAGTTGTCTAGTGATGCCCTGCTGTCACGCAGGCCTGTTAATCAATCAGCAGCGCGATGGAGCAGTCAGGCGTGTTGGAAAACAACACACCCCACAGAGAAAAGGCTTGCTCCAGGAACCAAGTTGACTGATTGGCTACCTGTAATCAGCCAATTTTTGAGTGTGTGTGTGGCCCATGGCTATGCTGTATGTGTGCTGAAGAAATATGAACATTTTCATTATATCTCTGAACACGTGTACCTACTTTACAATCTTTTTCCTGCATAAGTCTGTGTGCAAGTGAAGCTCTCACCTCCATGAGAAAACGTTTATCATGGCTGCCTCCACTTTCAGAGATAAGCTCATATTTGAGGCCTCGTCTCTTCTCGTTTAGCTCCATGACAGGATTCTTCCCACTTGCTGTCAGAATGGGACCCTGAGTTCGTACCTGGGGGGTGAAGAGGTTATTGAAGTAATGGGATTTGAAAGAATAGCTTTGCTAGAAAGCACATGTTGGAAAATCAACCAGAGAGTGAGTGTAATGTGCATGACGAAGAGCATGACTGAGCAGGGAGAATATTTGGTTTGGATAGGTTTTATGTTGTTATAGGAGAGTGGATGTTACATTGCAATGACTAAAAACTGGTGCCAGACTTTTAAAAAAACATTGGAAATGCATCAGTGCATCTGAATGTTTCTTGATCCCACCTCCAGTGTGTTGGAACTGTCGGAGGAGTGTGTTGGGTTATTGCTAGTATGTGAGGACGTCTCACTCTTCCCCTCGCTATCTGACTTTTCGTCTGAACTCATAGGGTCCAGGTCTGAGTCAAAGCCTGTAGGGTAGCCCATTGCCTGGAGCACCTAGACAGGGAAAACAATGTTGAGATAAAAAGGACTGGGAGTTAGATTTCAGGAAAGAAACAGCAGACAATTAGGTCAAAAGAAAACAATCGTTAATGATTTTGACATTAATGGTCAATTGTCAACAGATCACGTTCCAAAGACCATACATTTTCACGTGTATGATAAGAACTCTACAACAAAGATGGCCAAGAATCCTGAGGTGTTCTTGTTAGACTTTTCAAAACATGACACACGAATTCTGCCCATAATGCAGTACATTGTCACTGACATGGAAAAGGGGCCAGAGGATGGAGAGAAGGGGGTAACACAAGTTATATAGTGGAACTGAAAAGCAGGGTAACAGCATGACAGAGAGTGAGGGGCTGTAGCGAAGGGTGGAAACATAGAGAGACAGAGACAGACAAGATAGCTTGAGCAGAAAGCACAGAATTACTTAAGTAATCAAAGAACAATGTTGATTTCTTGCAACAGAATATAGCCAATAAACTGTTGTAATTTGGATTTTCCAAATACCTCAAATCATTTCAAACTAATACATTCATCTTGTGTGTGATGACTCTGTTTTTCGTGCCATTTGGACAACACTCCAATATGTTTATGATACTAACTAAGATAGATAAAGTCTACCTGAAGCATCAATACTGCAGCACACTGTACATACAGACATGACAATGTTTCGTGTAACTTGCACAATGTTACAATGAAGTCTTTACAAAGCATCACACAAGTTGTCAACCGCACACAGAGCAGCAAGGACTGAAAAGGTCAGTGACAAGTTTTTGACCCAAAAAACGAGTGTGTTACAGCTCCTGGACCAGCCACTACAATGGGAGTGTGTGTGAGAGTACAGGAGTACAGCGGATGGAGAAAAAGCGAAGAAGAAAAAGCACGATCAAAAGGTGAGTACATGAAAAAAAGAAAGTGAGAGAGAAGGAAAACGGAAAAGGGAGAGAGAAGGGGAGAAAGAACCTTTTATGGGAATGGAGGGGATAGCAGATTATCCCAGCTCTGTGCTCTGGAGAGCCTCTTTGTTCACAACCACTTTGGGATTACAAGGATTTGCCCACCTCGATCATTTCTCTCTTAAACAAACAAACACACACACACACACACACACACACAAATGCATGCACACAAACGCGTACAAACAGACCAGTAGGCATATGCAGACAAAACCATATTTACAGATACACAAAGGTATGGTTGTGACTGGAGCTTTGAAAGTTCTTCATGCAGCCAAAAATATATCAGATCTTTTTTCTTTATTATTTTTTAATACGGAGCCCTTTTTGGTGTTTGTTGCGCATATATGTTAAACTATCCACAGAGGGGCTGAATTTAAGAAAAACAATTAATTTAATTTAAAATATTCCCATCAGTTTCATCTACTTAGCATCCAGCATCTTAGCATCCTTTCCTGCGTTCCTACCTTGACGGCGACGTGGAGCTTGGCAGTCTTCTTGGAGGATCCAGATGCTTCATAAATGGTGCCATCCAGATCCACAGACATGGTGAAGACTGGAGCGTGAACTGGGCCTGACTGGGACAGCAGGCGATACTGCAGCCCTGGTCGGATCTGGTTCAGCCGCATCAGAGCATTCATTGGCTGGTTGGAGTCTATGGCTTTATTGTCCAAGACTAATGGAAGAAAAGCAAGGCGTATGGTTACAAGCAGAGTGCAGATCAGAGCAGTTTTCATAAGGGTTGTTATGTTGTGTATCAATTACCAAGAAGCAGTTGGAGACATTTTGCAATTTCAAAGATACTGTATATAGTAAATCACATTTTTTAACAGTTTTCATCCCTCTGGATTGCTGTTTTCATGATGAATAATGGTGTCTCTTTATTTTCTTTCTCTTTCAATCATGGTCATCCTGTCAATATCTAAAAATGCCTCTCTGTCTGCATTAGTCGTGCTTCATCTTCTCCTTGTATGAAGAAAGACCTGGGGATGGTTGGGTGGCCTACTAAAATGCCAGCAATCAATACTATTGATCTGCCTCCATGCGGCTCATGGTGGGTGGAAGGTAGAGAGGTCAACAGGAAGAAAAGACAAAATATAGACAAGAGCAAGAGAGGCAAGTACTATAAATTCTATCTTTATAGGATAACATTTCTTTCCATCTTTCCAACAGATTGGGACCAAATAACCAATGACAGAAAAAGCACGAAAAGACACAATTAGAAATTACTCTCTGACATTGTTCATTATTTTTCTTCCTTCTTGTACCTTTCCTCAGATTCCTCTTCATCTTCTTAATGAGGTCCTTGTCATCCATTGCCCCATCCTCGTATGGCCTCTTAAGACCTAAACCTAAGGCGCAGAGGCACGGAGGAAGACATGGCGAATTACTTATCAATCACTGACTATGAGAGATGTTTATCTAAACACACAAAGGCACTCGTGTGTGACAGGGAGACAGGGAGGCACAGTCTCAAGAAAACAAATAATAGATGAGCATGAGCATGAAGGTGAATAAATTCACAGATAAGATAAACAGAAGACCAGCAAACAGTCAAACAACGAGGGAGACATATTAGCTCCTTTCCGCATCTTAACCTGTAAATGCTCTGGCAATTTTCCATGTCAGCATCTTGGAGTACCAAAAGGCTGTAATTTCTTTTTCCAAGGCAACTTCGAAAATTGGCCAATTAAGTTAGGCCTTTTTCTAGTGTGAAACAAAAATACAAACATTCATACTAAAAGCATGTAGCAGTTAAAGAGATTTCACCAGAGCCACTGTGTCTTTGGTGGAAGTCTGTGGACAGGGTAGCAAAACAAAACAACAAAAAACAAAAAACAAAACCCCAAAACAAAAAAAATCCCAGGATAAAAAATTTGATATCAAACATGCAATCTGATCTTGAAAGGTATTTTTGTTTCACCTGTCAGTGGTAAAGTGTAGGAAAACCACTTCCAGCGTACAGAAAGGTGACATCAGCTGTGAAAAGAGTCATCAAGTCCTCAACAGACACTGATAATGTAATTTAACCAGTGTATATTGGATAGTTCTTGTGAGAAAGGAACAGACAGACCAGTGGCCGAGCTTTCAGACAGTTACAGAGATAAAGACGGATTCACACGGCCTGCAAACCTGAAGAGGCCTATAATCAGGAGCATGCAGACACCGGCTGAAAATCAGGCGTGTGCCGGAGGCAATGGTTTGAAGGACAGACACAGGTAAGACAAGAGGAAAGGGCCGAGGTGACAGGTAGGAGGACAGGCACGCACCTTCTTTGTCAGACCAAGGGTATTTCTGTGATGGTTTATTTGAGGGGAGCGGTTCCATCTCCAACACTTTGTACATCTGTCCAAATGCCATGAGTCTGAGAGCATGCTGTTGGAAAGAGAGACAAACGATGCTGTTAAATAGAAGAAGAAGAAACTTTATTTATATAGCAAATTTCCTGCCAAAGGCAACTCAACGTGCTTCACAACATAAATATACAATTACAAAAATATAAAAATATGTATAAATAAATAGAGCAATGCAATGTATAGTTATATACAAAAAAAATGTATATATATATAGAGCCTTTCCATCCGTTTTTAAAAAAGGAGTCTGGAAATTGCTGCAGTAGAAACAGAGACATCCTGACTTTTAGTTATCTGGTATGGGTTGTTGCCAAAAAAACTGAATCCATAACAACATAATGTTACTTGATAGCATCTGTCAGTCAATGTCCCATGTGTCTTACATTCAAAGCCCACAGGTCCAGTTTAAACACAGCCTTTTTTTTAAAGTCTCAGACTTTCAAAAATTTTGGGAAACTCCAGAGCCACAGAAAATTATACAACAATTTCCCAAACGGATTGACCCTTTAACAGTAGATATATTTCATATTGACCCTGAAACATTTTACTCACTCTAATCTTTATATCGTAATTAGATCATGTAAGTTAAGTGAATTCCCTGTATTTTCTTTAAACGTAAGCTACTATATATCTTAGATGGAAGATTTGTACAGACATTGTGTTTGGCGCTCTGATGGCACCCTTGTCCTGCCTCATCAATTTAGCTTGTTAGTAATGTAGATTTTTTTCTTCTGTGAATTGTGTGGTACAGTTTTGTGAAAATTAAAGACAGGCTGCCGTGCTCATCCAGGACATAACTTAAATTCCAATTGTGAAATTGAGAAACTAATTTAAGCTAGATAGAATAATTATGTCAAGACAGCCAACCTCATATATGACAGGAGGCCTTTATATACAATCTATGCCTCATCATAACAAAACTAACTGTCTGTATCTGTGTAATATTGAAAAGCCTGTATGGCAGAAAAAACCTCAGTTATCTTGCAAAACAGAAAATTGTCCTCAGAGAAAGAACCTTGCTTCCTCATGTGAAATCAATAGCATTAGCAAATACACATAACAGTATGCTCGAGCATTCATTCATCATTCTTGAGCTAATGTACACATTCTGAATCTATACAAACAATGAAAAAGATAAGTAGAATGGTTCACAGGAGTTGTGCTAATATAAATCCATTAGAGGTAGAGGGTGTCAGATATTCATGAAGCTCAGTGCTGCTCATTGACACAACAGCTGCCTTTCTCCTATCTGCTCTTGTATCTGCTACAATTATCCCCATTGACATTCCATCCTCGCTCAGGCTGCCTTCAAAGGAAATGGACGGCAGGATTCACTAAGCCATGGAGCCCTGCTCGGTCAAGTATGTGTGTGTGTGTGTGTGTGAATAAGGATGTGACAGCATGAGAGCATGCACACAAATACTGTCCTCAGGGTGTCAGAGATGGATTTATGGTACGCGGTGGCAATAGTTTCCCACACCAATCATTAAAATACAGAACCACACAGCCTCTTATGGCGACGCACGCACACACCCACACACACACAGTAGCACGTAGTATGTGTGTTTGCATGCTTGAAGTTTGTGCGGTTGGGTGATGATGGGGTCTTTCTGTCTGGTAACAGGCATGTTGCCTACTGATTCCCACACAATGGCAGCTCGGTATGCTAACAGCTGGGCGAAAACAATGGTGTCTTTGTGTATGTGTATGTGTGTTTGTGTGTGTGTGTGTTTGTACCTGTGCGCTGTAGGTAATGTCCTCAGCCTGCTGATCAGTCATGTTGGCTAGTGTGTTTGTTGGCTCTTTCTCACATGGGTCATGTAAACCTGGACCACCTGAGGAAGTGACAGAAAATGACACAGACACACACACACACACACACACACACACACACCCGCAGTCAGTTCATATCACTTTACATTGTGATTCTGCTGCTCTGCAACATTTAATTAGGCTTCAATATCATGACATGACAAGCGGGAATCTATTAGCTGGGAATCTATCTATCTATCCACCACTAAAATCAGTAGCGGCAGCAATGGGAACATCTAACTGGTCCAAACTGGTTGTCACCTTCTTAAACCATTAACTCCACTTAAAGGTTAAAAAGCCTTAAAGGTGAATAAACAGTATCTAGCAGGGAGGTGCACATTTTACACTCTAAATTTAACTTCAGCAGTTTCATTTGTTAGTTTTTTATTCAAGTATTCATGAACACTCTTCTATTCTGTTTTTGATTATTAAAAGAAACAACTAAAAGTAAAGTATAACAAGCATCAATCTGGATGGACAAAATTGGCTTTTTAAGACAAACAAAATGAGCAAGAATCATAAGCATGAATAAATTGAATTACTCAAACATACTTTTGAATCACAATTATTTTCCAAGAATGCAGAACATTTTGTGAAGAAAGCCCTCAGCTGACCTCAGGAAGCTGCTGCCTCATTTACAATGCATGTTAGTGAAATGAAGACGACCTCTCTGAGAGAAGCAGCTAAAAAATTTGGCATGTAGCGTCTCAACATAACTCCTCATCTGCCCAAATTGAATGCTTCCCAGCTCTGATTATCAGCGAGGCTAAGGATTTGCATGTAAACACACATTTAGGTCATTCCAATATATTAGCAGCCACTATGACCCCGTTACCTGGTAGCAGTATGCCTGAAGCCAGACACTCCATGACTCGACGCAGTGCTTCTCCCGCCCCAAGAGGTCTGTTGCAGGTGGCAATTGCCTTCTCACAGATAAGCTCTAAGGGCTGCAGGGGGAACCAATATATACAGCAAACATGAGCGTGCAACAGTAAAGAAAAGCAGGTGTTTTGCCAATCGAAGGTAATTACCCCTTTTACAGTAAAGCTGTGGTTTCTGAAATTAAAGTCACAGAGTAATTAAACTAAGAAGCGTGAACAGTGGACCGTTCCTCAGCAACATAAAATACACATGGTTCAGTCACTTATGGATGACATAATTGTTTATTTCAATAAAGAATCACCCTTCACCTACAATTAGATGGCAGAAGTCCTTTGCCAATATTAATATCACAATAAAATGTATAAAAATTTGAATGGGAACTGGAGCATTTCACTTAATTTCATATTAACACACATAATTAAAGCCAAAAACTCACCCATCCTTTGAGAGGTTCCCAGATGGGGTGTCTATTGCACATGTCTCTAAGTATCCTGAGAACAATAACGCATGACTTGAGTCCGTTCACTCGAGCCTGAGATGGAGGTGAAAGATGAGGGAAGGCCAAGAAAGAAGGAAGACGGAAGAAGGGAATAAATTGACAGAGAGAGGGAGGAAGGGAACAAATTAAGTCCAGGAGGAGTGGCGTTTTTGCAAACACATGCACACATACATACAAATCAAGATAGCAGCCTGCTTAACACCAGAAAACTACACTCATATTGAAGTGATTGTACTGTATCTGTCTGAAAGGTCCCACAGAGAGAGAATATTCTGAATTATGTTTAAGGTGCAAACATTTTTTCTTATCATCTCGCTTTCAGTTTTGTGAATATAGTTATATTCTGAGCCTGTACTTGAACTTCTGTTGGTAAGAGAAATGAGTTGGGAGACAGATGGGAAAGTGATCGGGAAGGGGATAACAGGGAAGAACTGACATACTGTACAGAGCAGGCAGGTTCACATAATAGCCAAAAAGAAAAACAATTTCAACCATTGCTTTTGTAGCCTCACGATAGTTTAAAATTTGTACTTTTTTTTTTTTCAGTTTTAAAAAGAAAAGCGAGAAAAATATTACAGTAATTTTGTAAGTGCCATTTAACATTTGGCCATTTTTGTTGATGTTGCAGAAATAACATCCTGTAAATTGCGCTGGCGTTGACTTGAACATTAGATTATACTGATCACAGAATTGGGAATAATTCCAACATATACATACATTGGCAAATTTGCTGATAAAAAACACTTTCTTTTCTTGATTAGTTCAAACTGAATGGAAATAACAAGCAGCACACAATCAGCCCACATTGAGCGTATTTCCTTTCATGCGAATCATCAGGCTACAATAAGCATCAGGCAGGAAGACAGGAAGTGAGTGGGTGCCGACCTGGAACCACTTGGCGTGTCGCAGCGCTGCCAGGGCCAACAGACATCTGTGTCTATCCAGCACCTCCCCCTCCTCCTCCTCAGCCTCCACTCTGTGCGCAGCAGCACCCAACACTGCCACAAAACAATAACAATCCAATATAGAGAAGGTAAAACACACACACGTCATGTCTGAGTGTGTGTGTTTGAAAAGTGGCGTGCGTGAATGTATGCAAACACACGTGAAACACAGTGTGTGAGTGCACACATACACACACATGCATGTATATTTTGGTACATACAAGGGGGCTTTTCATGCCATAAAGTTGTTGCTCTCCGGGTAGAAAGTGCTCACTCTCCACAGTCCACAGATATGTGATGAATGATCATTAATGCGTCCTTTCTTTATTAATGGTGTATCTGTGACTGTGATCAATCAAACATGTGTTAACTGCATCACATGTCTGCATCCTTAGCACATGGTAACACAGGATGCTCGGCGGTTTCTACACGAGTGTGATGAAAATTACACACACTGTGTGATTGAGTCATTTCCATCCATCTGTCACTGACAAATCAGTGAAAGGGTGAAGAACTAGAGTCACAAGACAACTTTGTGGGATGGAGAGCCCTCTCCCAACAGACATACATCAAACAAATACCCAAGGAGTGTTTGATTTACCATATGTGAGCATTGGGAAGATGTGTCCAGTCTTTTCACTCTGCCCAGCAAGGTAAATCAATCCCGCCTTTTAGTATTTGAAGAGGATTTTATTTATTTTGATCCAGTCTGCACCAGGCAGGAGTCAAAATAGGAGTTTGTTTTTCTTGAGGTGCACTTGATTTCGCAGGCTCATAAAAAAATGGTGCAGAGAAGGCAATTCAACACCCTGTCTGGGCAAACACAGCATCAAGCGCTCCTAAAGTGAAACTAAAAAAAAAAAAAAAAACAACTACGAAAAAACCAAAAAAAGTTTGACCCAGTCTGAAACAAACACAACACAGGAGGGATCAAGGCAGGGTTTAGTCAGAGTGTTGTGGTTGGTTAAAGAGGAGCACTATACTTTTACATGTAAGCATTTGATTCATGTCGCCCGACACACCAAGGCGGTTGAGTTTCTACTCTCTGAAAACAAAACATATGATATGGAAGGCGTGCTGAATCAGACAAAGCTGTGTATGAATGAGTGCTGTTAGGGTGGGGTTTGAAAAGAGGGTTTATTATGTGTGGGGTCCTGCTGAAAGAAAAATGAAACACACTAAAGAGCCTTTTGGGTATCAATGAAACACAAATAAGATAAATATTTTCCTCATCACTTTTCAGTAAAGAGAAATTCCCTTCCTCAACGGGTATTAAGCCTAAATGTCAAATGCGACTGCCGTGGAGCAGCAGCAAGAACATCTATCTTACATTATCCTTTAACTCATCTGGCCATTATTGCAGTGATGCTCTCTCTCTCTGACCGAGGCAAGTAGTGGTGTGTATGTGTGTGTCTGTGTGATGTATAATGGTATATCTCAAGGCCTGTCAGTGCGGTCCCTGCTGCACGTGAGACCAGTCTGTTGCTAGTGGATCATTATAGCCTTCCTCCCTCTTGATTGTCCTCCCACTGCTCTCTCAAATACTGTGCCGTCCGCTCCCTCACTCCCCACTCCTCTTTTATCACTATCTTCTTCTGTGTTACCGACACCGTCGTCTCCCTCAGTCTCATTAAAAAAAGAAAACAATGCTGTTGTGTCTTCCCTAATTTACCATCAAAATGCCATCCCTCTTTCCCGCTGTGACCACAAATAGCAGCAAGCAGTAAAATTCATTCTGTAAAATGCTGTAATCTTGTGAACTATATAAAAACCCAACACAGTACACCCAATTCACAAAGTGAGTGATTACCAAGCACTTTTTAAAATCAATACATAGATTACCTGAAATCAAATCAGAAGCCATTATCGATCAATTTAACAGCAAACAGCCAAATCTTATTGCACCATTCTGCACACAAGCAACAAGTCATAGCTTTTATGCTTTCTGTCTGTTTCAGACATATTTTCACTCTAATGTGCTGTTAAAAAACAGGAAGTCAAAGATTTTAAAAGCAGCGGCGCTGTGCACTCAAAATCACACAAGTTATAACCCTATTATTCCTCCACAGCCGATGGTGCCTGATCAAATCTCAGCATTTAGACGTCTAGCATGAATGGTGTCTTTAACTGTCAGGTACAAAATATGACCATGAGTGCGTGTTTTCACTTCCTTGCGAGTGATTGTGTGTGCATGCCTGTGTGCTCTTCCACGTGGAGAGAAAATAGGAGTGGTCTTCTCCATCTTGCCGTGGCACACGGCGTGATGTACGGCTAACCTTCGTGCTATCTCTCATTTCTGTCTGAGACCTGAGTGTCTAGTTGGATGGGAGCCACAGGATGGATGGGCAGCCTGCTACTGCTCAGTTATTGATTTCACTGGCCTGCTGGCCTTGCTTCCCCATCCTACCTCCCACAACCAATTATAACAGGTTCCTGCTACCCATGAAAACAGGAGGCGGGTTGGGGCTGGAAGATTGTTACTAAACAGAAGACCAGACATTTCCTGTGTGTAACAGCTGATATGTGTCCTGTATGTGTTGTGCCCTGTGTCAGCATCAGCTAATGAGGTCAAGCCTCTTTTTTTGAGGGAATTTCTGCACACAAACAGACACACACCCACATGCGTGTCTGTAGAAATTAGGACATATATGTCTGTGTGCATGTGTTGGGGAGACTTTTCTTATTTCTGGTTCCTACCTCGTTCATTCTTCCTCTCCTGCTCGTCCTCATCCTCCAGCACTTCCTCCTCCTCCTCTTCCTCTTCCTCCTCCTCTCCTTCATCCCCGTTCTCAATATCACCTTCCCCCTCTTCTTCCTCCTCCTCTTCCTCTTCATCCTCATCTTCCCTCATAGCTGGTGAGGTGAGGGTAATCTTCAGTGTGAGTTTGGGCTCTGTTGTAGTTCGTACCAAGATGGCCGCCTCGGGCAAGGAGCTTGTGACCTCATATTTCTCCTCTGTCAGTTTCTGTCATGTGTCAAACAGTCATAACAGGATGATCAGAAGTCAAGGTCATGACATGACTATGCTGATGCTTCCAGCTGCATCGTCAGGAAGGACAGGAGGAATATAAAATAAATTATAAGGTCAAAAAACTGTGAATCCATGTAATCTTTTATTTTTAAACTAAAACCATAGTATGTCACCGACATCCTGAGTTAAAATATTATACTTAAAAGTGGGTAGTATCTGTAACTTGCTTGTTCCTACTTTTGATGGCAAAAACCCTCACACTCATGCTCAATGCTAAAATACTCAACTCCCTTAGAGTTAGATTTGTACCACATCTACAACAATAACTTTATGTATCATAAGCAAACAAGCAAATGGGCAAAACGTGTAAAGCATTTTACTACCTAAAAGCCTCTGCTAAAGATGAAAGGACGAATAATCTTGGGCCTTTCATAAAAACTCTCTACAGTAAATATCTGTAATACAATAAAACAGGGAAAATTAGAACTGTAGAGGTTATTTAATGACCTTAATATTTTTAAAACATGTGAATGATGCATGGTAGAATAAAGCCAATACAGATACTCATCATTCTAACATAAATAAATAGTTTGTAAACAAGAGAAAGGATCTAAAGAATCTAATGTGAGAGGTGAAATGTGAAATCTATAAGCACTGAGCACCCATTATGAAATTGAGACACATTACTATGATTGTGTATGATAGTGTTTATGTGTCTGTCTCTGTAGATAGTAAAACTGTTTTATATCTCTGTGTACACCATGATCTTCTCAGAACTAATCAAATGGGATGTCAATCACTGAAACCTTCACATCATAATAAAAATCCTCTGTAAGGACCTGCACTCTTGCCCACTTACGGTAAACACATAAATGCACATCAACAAACACATCAGCCCTATTGCAGAAATAAGTACTGTAGGCCTTCACTCACAGACTCACAAACAACATAAGCCATGTAGTGGCCCCAAACAAGTATTTGTATGATACACTAACAAAGATTATTCACTAAGAAACTTCCACACTTGTCGGTCAGGTTTGGTAGTTCTCAGCATGTTAGAAGTATGTAAGTCAATGCAAAAGTTCACCAGGATTTAAAGATTGAGGAATAAAGTTTAATCCCCGCTATCATGCATTATAAGCAAATAAATACAAAACTCCTAAAATCACAGATTGTGAAAAAGAGATCAGGAATGTGTCCTGCATCTTTCTGTCTGGATCTTGTGAGCTCACTCACACCTTTAGAAGGCTAGATGTGTTTTTGTACTTGTCATTAGCATTTTGTGTGTAGTGTAAGAAATGCAAAAAACCAAAACACCAAAACAAGTATTATGTGCCTGCATGAAAAATCGGTGCTTGTGCGTGGGTCTGTATGATGGTCTCTCTTACCTTTATCTGTGTGGGTAAATTGTGACAGACGGTGTCCAGCAGTGTCTGTGTAGGTTTGTCTCTGCACATCAGCACCAGCTCCAAGTCCATGTCGCCTTTGATCAGGAGGCCTTTGGCAACCAAGCCGATCCTCATCACTCCACACAGTGCGCCACCACTGCTGGACTCCCTGTGTTTAAAAGAAAATAAGCTGTAGGTAACATTCAAATTGTAAACATGAGGAGGTACACAGTTCAGTATATCTGAAAAAACTGATACGGTTACAATTTATAATAAAATCTATGATTTGCTGTCAACAAGAAGAGTTGAATATCTCGCACAAAAATTACCTTGTTAATTATGACTTCAAAGAAGCCACATTATTATCCCTCGTGTGTCACACTGAGTCCAAATTAAAATTTAATGATGCACCTAATAAATCTACTTTCTCTGCAGGCAAGACTGCCGACTTAATGAAAACAAAAAAAACAAACCAAGAAAAAAAAAAAAAAAACCCCAACAAGATTTCAAAATGTATGTATTTCTGTAATACCTTGTATTTTAAAAGATTAAAATACCCGGTGCCAGTTAACATTGCAAAATAACCTCTGGCAAGGCAGTTCAATACTAAAATGAGAAGTACAGTAGTGAACCCTTAATAAAATGAAAATAGCTGACCATGGAGACTGAGCCCAGAGACTGTCAAGTAGCTAAATTACTTTTCTCCAGAGCCAAAAATGATTTTGCTGCTTCGGACTGAGTCAGAGCTTTGTCAGAGCCTCCCGAATGTGGACCACACACTGTGAGTTGAAAGACATTTTACTGATCACAATTACTGATACGCAATGAATTAATCAACCGAACCAAAATGACAACAATCCGAGTAGTTTAATCATCTGATAATTTGTCACATGATTGGCCATTTATCAAACGTGTCAGTTGACACAGCCTCCAATGTAAAAATTGTATACCTAAACATATACTTGCTTACAAGTGAGGGAACTGTTGACTATTCTGGGATAAATGTTCATTCAGTTTCTTTTGACGCTGGCCTCCACTGGGTGCCTAGCAAACGCAGGGTAATAACAGCTCCCAGCCAAACTATAGGTTGGCATATAATCCGTCATAAAGATAGATTGTAAATTTAACATTTTTTGTGAGGATGAATGAAACAATGCATAGACGATCGTACCTACAAGCTAATTACAAAAATTTTTAATCTACTAATTTAAAAACAAATCAAGAGATTAAACAATAGAAATAGAATCATTGGTTGCTGCTCTATAATGCCACTACTGCCCTACCTGTAGCTGTCAGTGGATTCCTCAGTTTCATTTCCTGGCTCATCACCAGGGTCATCCTCTTCTGTTCTGTCTGCTGGTTGGCTGTCAAGTTGGCTGTGGACGCCGCTGCTGCTCTGATCCAGCCAATCAGAAACATGTTTCAGGGCACATTCAACAGTGGACACCAGCATCTGAACTGCCTCTAGCTCTTGAGAGGAAGGGTAGATGGTGGAGTGTTTGGCCATTACGTGACGGTCATCATTGCTAAACGAGCGGAAGGACCTCTGAAATGAAGAATGAGAAACAGCACTTAGTGTTACTGATTAAAATTGACTTGGAAATCTCAAGTATACCCACTCATTCACTCTCACACACACACACACACACACACACACACAGTCTTTGTCTACAGCAATGGACCACTGCAGAGAGACTTTTTAAAAACAGATTGAGCTTTGATCCATCAAATGAAGCTTTGGTCACTGTTACACATACTTATTTTTATTACATGTCCAAAATAACATTTTATTAAAACATTGCACAAACAAAGCAAAAATAACCCGCTGTGTGTGTATAAATGTCTTTTTCTGTGTACAGGAGTGTGTGTTACTCTCATGCAGACAGGCCAGCACATGTATCTCTTTTAAGGGAAAGAAATCAATTCTTAACTCAGTGACAGCTCCAATTTAATGGCACTGACCCTGACACACACCCACACACACACACATCTATAACCACACAGCTATAAGAAATTCATCTGACCGCCATCCCCCTATACCCTTCACCTGTGCTAATTCAATCAGACACTATGGCCCCGAGGATTCATGTCAGAGCGTCAATCTTTCTCATTTGCTCTGTTCTACCTTGCGGGTGGTTTGAGGTGAAAAACCATGGAAGGAGAAGATCAAGTGGGAGGCAATCAGAGAGGAGTAAAAGACAGAAAATAAAAGAAGCATGAAGACAAGAAAGAGAACAGAAGACAGCTGAAGAAGGCTGTGGAAGACTCTTTAACGAGGAAAAAACTGCAATAAAAGGCTGGAGAGGGGAAGATGATTTCAAGATGCCTTGGGAGGTACAGACAAAGCAGAGGAGCAGGTGTGACTGAGGCTTTTCCGATTTGCACTCTGAAGTTAATACTTCCCAGAGGGGAACCTGAGCTTTCACACATTCGTACGAAATTTCAACTGTATTTAAACACAGTTTAAACTGTTAACTCTTAACTCTTTAAACAGCATTTCAGTGGGGTTGTTCATGTGGATTAATGTTAAAGTGAAAAGAATTTACTTTCATTCATATGTGACCACTAAGTATTAACTTAAATAAATTCAATTTAAATATATAACTAATATTCAAGGGTGTGACTGGCTATATAAAGGAAAGATAACAGGTTTAATACTTGAGGGTACGATATACATGTTTGGCAGAGCCTGTTATTTCTATATAATAAATACTGTGAATTCTTTGAGGGAACAGTATTACAGAAGCAGAAATAACTGATGTATTACAATGCCTGTCAGAACATTATTAACTATGGTTTATGGCAACATCAGCTCTGTTGTCCCTTCAGTTTTAATCTGCATTCCTTTTATGCCATTTTGTCCATTAAAATCATATCAACCAGATTTTTTAGGTCATTGTTGTTTTTGGCCTTTTCATCTTCAACTTTTCTTTTTCATTGCTGTCACTGTAGTTTGGTTTAATCATTTCCTATCAATTTCTCTCCTCTGCCTACCGTTTCCTCTATTTTGTTTTAAAGGAATATGAAGATCTGAGAAAAACTATTAAAATTACAAGATACTGTTCATATCACATCACTTGGTAGCCTGAATGGGAGGGACGAGGTCCTTCTTTAATCATTCCAGGTTATCACGCTACACTGGGGAGGCATGAGGTGCGTAATCCAGTTGAACACGTGGAGGCTGCTCTCAACAAGCTACAAAGTAGACCTGTTTATCTCTGAAACCCACATTTCCCTTTGTTCGCAACACACATACACCCATCTACTCAAAGAGAAATGCACAGTATCTGTGGTATGGATAGTGCAGCTCCAGTGCTACTATCAATCTACTTGAAATCCAAGGACCACCTAAACACACACACACACACACACACCCTATTCCTAATTGAACTGGTGACATTCTCTTTCACCACAGTGGGTGAGATAAAGCCATTAACAGAATGGAGGACAAGCACTGCACAATAACTGCAGCCTCACCACCTGTATAGCTCAGTGAGTAGAGTGTGGCACAAACATTTGGAAAGACGAGGTGATCCACTCCCACTGGGACTGAAATGTGATTTTCCAACACGTCGGCAGAGCAAACTATAGCAACAAAGAGGGAATTTAGATGGTCCGAAAAAAATATTCAAGTATGAAAAAAAAAAAATCTGTGCAATCCAGTTTTCATGCTTTATTTCATGCTACATTTTTAGACAAATGATACTTTGGTGTTAACTACAGATGCTCTTTGCAGCAACTCCACCATTTGTTTTATGAGGTTTCTGTCAAATACCTTTTTTTTTTTCCCTCGACAGTGACAGCATGTTGCAGACATAGTATAGTTTGCAAGGCATTAGTGGAAGAACATCAACAACATTTTTAACTGTTTTTAGGAACTGATCAATAAAATAGTAAGAGTTATAAAACTAAATACATACACAACTAATATATAGAAGATTTTTTCTACTTTACTTGACTAAAAATATATAAAAAAAACCTAATTTTCCACAATTTCTGGGACTACAACTAATCATAGAATCAAAGAATGCAATCCTATTGAACATTTGAGGAAAAAAAAATTGCACCGCTCATTTATTGAACTATGAGCTATTTTTACTCTCAGTGATTTTTTGTTTTGCTTCCTCTTTTTGCAAAGAAAATGTTGTGTTTTGACTTAAGTGAACAGCACTCCATTAAAAAGATGATAACTGTGTGTGTGTGTGTGTGTGTGTGTGTGTGTGGCAGTGTACATATGTATCTGTGTAACATACAACCGTATCTTTATTCTTGTGTGCCTACTTAGAGCAGTGTTTAACAGACCAACAGTCACAGATTTTATGAGGCGTTGCTAATGGGAGCCTCTGCAGCCATAAACCTCACTGCGAGGAGAGTCATCTGTGCATCTACGTGTACATTTATTAGTGCCACTCGACCATGGGGGAGTTGTCGCCTGGCCGCTTTGATCACCATGTAAATCATAGCAATTAAGGAGGACTCAGTGACAGGAATTGACCCCCCCAGGCCAGTTTTGTGCCCAGATAATGTTGCAGACATTTAGACAAGCAGCGTGATAAGTAAGCTTCTGCAGCCAAGATAGGTACGGATGCAGGATTACATGGATTCAAGGTGATTTAAGAGGTTATTTGTTTTTAATTCTGCCAGGGCTCAATATTGAGGGCAATTAAGTTGCCATCTTCACATACTGATTATTGTTATCAATGCTGTGGCACACTGGTCCTGTTTCCATAAGAAACTCACAGTGCATGCTCACGCACAAAGACATGCATTCAATCTTCTAGAGAGCACTGTGGTCATCTGTCCTGACCTCCACACAACCTGGAGGTCAGTCACACAATATGGTGCCCAGTCCAAGGCTCCATGTGTGAGAGTGAAAACAAAATAAATCATAAACGATAACTAAACCACAAGGGATTTCCACGCAGACGCCTGTAACAACTCGCAGTGTCACTAACATAAAATTAGGCTGTTTCATTTCAGCCCTGTGAGCTAATGATAGTCCTCAGAAGTGAAAATTAAGATCCGATGTCTTGTGTGGATAAAATTTATTCTGCTACGCCACCAAGCGCATATAATGCTCAAATTAAGAATTTAAATTGTAGTGTAATAGCCATTGAAAGCTAAACATGGAAACATTGCTACATTATGCTGAGGCAATAAGACGTAAACACTCAAGATGATTGGACAAGCCAACAGTTAAGCAAGAAAACCTGAAACACAATGAAAAGCAAGCCCACACAAAATATCAGTGTTAAAACCTGTCTGATAGTGTCACCGCACATGTCGAGTCCCAAGATAAAAACTGGGAATCATCAGCTAAAATGCTGCCACGTTTACACCAAGCCAATAAGTTATCTCTCAACTCCTGACTTAACAGTTTGAGCTCCCCTTTTTCCTTCTGAAGCACTTCCTGTATTCTGTTTTATTGTCATAATAATAATGGGAAGTAATGATAATATGTGGTCATGATTTTTCAGGACATGTATATCATTGTTTTTTAACTAATAAGCACAAAATAAACATTTTTTTAGCACGCTGTGGAGTGAGGCGCTGAACACACGCCTACATTTTGTCATGGCAGTCTGCCATCCAGGTCAGACAGTCTATTTTCACAGTTTGAGTGTAAATATAGAATCTAGCTCCAAACAATTATGCCACTAAAGCTCAAACATCAAAATCAACTGATAACTTTGTGGAAATATAATCAGTATGAGGGAAGTCAAAAATTAAACTGTGAGATTATTCTCATCCAGCAAGGAATCAGAAAAACATGTGCACATATTTATTTGTGAAATCTGAGCGGCGGGACAACAGCTGGCACACGCCAGTCACCAAGTGTGTATGTATTTACAGTATACCTGCTTATGCCATTGTTGCATAGTGCTTTCAGACCACTAACTTACCAATTAGACTCTATTTCACGGTCCAGTGAGGCCAACCGGCTGGCAGGCCTGTGTTACATAACCACATTACACAGCATTTACAAGTCAGTCTACTAATGTGCACGCATACCAACAAAGAAAAAATACCCCCCAAATGGTAAAAAAAAAAAAAAATGTCAATACACACCACAGAAATCATGAATGATATAGGCATGCAAAATTATATACGATCAATCACACAGGATATGTTACATATGCATACACACTCCACTCATTAGTTCCATTACTTTTATCCATCAACGCATCTATTCTGTCCTTAATGCCCTGCTGTAAAACCATCTTGTGTCATGGTGCCATGGTGAGACGTGCCCTCTGTCATAGGGCGCTACTTCACTTTAGAAACAGCAGAATCGAATGACTCTCCTCTCCATTGCTGCCTGTCTCTTTCAGGCACTTCCTGTCTCATCCGGTCTCTCTGTGGCCATCTGCTATGAATTACATGACCCAATGCCAAGGACAAGGCTCCTTGGAACAAAATCAGCTGTGATTGGAAGGTTATCCTGCACCCGTGTCTCTGCTGGAGTTGTGTGTCTTTTTTACAGAAATGTATCTATTAACTGTTTATTTTTGGAGCATTATCCTTTATGAGAGCTTTGTACTTCATGTGTATCTTCTTTGGCAATGCTCCAGAGGATATGTTGTCTGTACTGAGAGCTTAGATGACAGTACACACAATGCTAGTTCTTGTGAAGAGAATAAGAGATGAGGATGTTGAGAAAGGCCAATGAAAGTAAACAAAGAGGCAGCAGTGGTGAGAAATCAACAGAAGCTGATAAAAGGAGATGAAAAAAGAATGGATTTTATTGTTTCTGGCTAGCAGTAGAAACACTGCAACAGATTCATTGTAAAACATACTAAAATCACCACTTAGCAATATCAGGCAAAACCATTTTAGAAGTCGTGTTTGAGACAAATGTTAAATATCTTTAGCCCCACATGAAACTAATAACAGTAGAAGAAGAGAGGGAAATACATAAATGATTAAAAATAAATAAAATGTGATAAAGTAGGAGCAAGCAACACTGGGAAAAAAAACAAAAAACAAAAAAACTCCACAACTCAGAGCTGTCTCTGTAACATCCAGCCGCCGAAGGGAGATCGCATTAAAAATTCATCCTGTGATTTATCTGCACTCTGCTTGGCAGGTCGGCATGGCCACAATCCTCTGTCCTGTTTTATTGTGCTCTCTCTCTCTCTTCCTCGCTGTCTTTCAGGTTACCGCGCGCACACACACACACACACACACACACACACACACGAATGCACAGTGCATATGGCATGGCAGCAAAAAAATAACCAGGCTGGAACTGTCTTGACAAACATGAGATGATAAAAAAAAAAATAAAAAAAAAAAAACATGCATGGAAAAGTAGAGTGCCAAATATATAACATGTCATCATTGTTATTTAAGTCTTCAATCAAGCTTAAAACCCATACTCCCTACACTACAGTACCCAGCAAACTTTGCAAATTGCAAAGGGGAGATTTTTTATCTCTCCCCTTTGCTCCCAGTAATGTGTTGCTGTGGCTTAAAAGGTTTATCGCCTGCCTGTAAAATATTATGACCAGGCCACTAAAAGCACATGAGCTGACATTGCTCAGTTTCTGGACATTCTCTTACAGTACTGAGTGTGGACTACACGAGGGAGAAAAACAGAACACAATATGATAAACATAAAAAGATTTCACATTGAAGAGCAGGAAAACTTACCAATTAAATGTATTTCCAAAGCTTTTTTTTTTTTTTTTTTTTTTAAATAAGTTATGTGTTCGATAAATTGTACACCTAAGACACAAGATGGTGTATTTCATATTCAACACAGTATGGCAGGTGGCACCTCATAAAATATTAGAAAAAATTTTCCATAGTGTATTCCCCAAGAAGAGAGGAGTGAGCTAGTAAAAAGTCCTCACTTAGATCATGCCAGATTAAAAAAATGTGTTAATGTGTGATGTGTGTCTTAGTTGGTGTAAAAAAAAAAAGAAAAAAAAAAGTGTGGAGATGCTGGCAAAGACAGTGGACACGTGTGTTCATTAAATCCAGAAAGCTCAGAGGAAAATCGATGAAGAAGCTGTTTGGTGTTTTGGTGGTGACATCCTTGCCAAGGTCATCCACAGTATTTGCTGCATCACCATAACTCAAGACTAATCACAGTACTATGTTCAACCACGACCACACACACACACACACACACACACACACACACACACACAAACACGTAAGCATGCAGTGGTCTCATTAGCCATCGTTATTTATGACCTCAACCATGTGCCCTCTTCTACAATGTCCAACCTCAGCACCTTCGGTAGCGTCTTGTTTTCCTTCAACCTCCCTCAGTCATTCATTTTTCTTATCCCCGCCCTCCTTTCCTTCCCTCCCTTTATTCTTCCATCCATTCCTACAAACCACCTCCACTCTCTTCCTTTTCGTTCTCATTTTTCCTCCTTCCTCTTGTTCTACTTTTTAATAATTCATCTACTGCTCTGCTCCTGCCCCTCAGGGGAAAAGCTCCCACTGTCACAGGCCAAGACCATTAATCAATCCCTTGTCTTTCTCCTCTTCTCCACTCATACCTCTCTCAGTTCTTTACCTTCCTTCTCTCTTCCATCACTCCACTCTCCACATTTCTTTTAGCGTTCTGCATCCACTTTTTTCCTGGTGTTTCTGTAAATCATTTATGTTTTTGTAGTCTTATCTGCCCTCACTTGTCATTCCCTCCCTCTGCTACTCCCTTTAATCTTTTCAGCGGGTCTCTCCCTCCCAATACAACAGCTGCTTTTTCCCCCTGCATCTTCATCCTCACACAACATACCTCTTGTGCTGTGAAAATAAAAATATGCATTTATACATTCATTTGGCATGAATGATTAGGCATCAAAGAGAAACTAATGAATACGCTTAAGATGTTACTAATTAATTCCAATAGTTCTGCAAATATATGAAGAAACACAGCTAAAAAGCTTGTGAAAAAAAGACCAACAGTAATTAAACTGAATTCTTTCTCTTTCTTAATTACATCTTTCCTTATTTTCACCATCACCCTTCTTTTTGTTTCCTTTCATTGAGCCTCTTCATCACCTCTATCTCTGTTATTTCTCTGTCTTCTCCTTTCCATCTTTTCTCACTGATAATGTATATTCCTCATCTCTCTTCTTTCCAAAACTTGAAGCTAAATAGCCCCGCCTATTATCAGGCATCTACCTCTATTTCTCTGACATTGTTGTCATGTCTAAGGCAAGTTATCTGATTGAACTCTTACACCCTCCAGTCTGCAGGCCGCCATCTCCCTTGTACACAAGCGTTACACACGGCAGCACCTCAGATAGACAAGGCAGTGTATTACCATGCCTGCAGGAGGGGTGTTCACTGGTTTCCTTCCTTCTGACGCCCGCTTGCTGGAGCGTGGTGGGGTGCAGGAGCAAGGTTACCGGTCAGGATGTTGTTGTCAAGTCGTTCCCCCTCCTCATGTGCTCTCCTGTCACTCTGGCCACCACTCCACGACAGATTGTACTTCTAAAGAGATGGATAAGCAGAGGGGGGAGGACGAGGTTAATCAGTGCCTTAGCAACTATCGGAGGAAATGTCAGGGGAAAATTGCAAAGCTGTATCTGGTGAAATTTCATAAATAACTAAATTAATGAAACATAAGAAAAAAATCTTTAAAACAGGAAAGTGGGGGAAAAATGATCAGAATCTAATCAGTATCAACTCCAACACTCTCAACCTGCATCTGTGTTACCCTGCAGAGCCAAATATCAGCCATACCTGATTTCGCCCTGTGACACTCAACTGTCCCTCACACACACAGGTTTCTCTGCAGGGGTGACGTGCCTGTCCTTGGGTAAAAGATCTGATAGAATAGCTGATCAACCCATGTGGAGACAGACATGTGTATACACACATACACACACACACACACACACACACACACACACACACACACACACACACACACACACACACACACACACACACACACACACACACAGGCCTTCATTCATTTTTCATGAGCTGGCAGGGATCCGAGAGAGAGGGATGTAATACAAACATCCACTTGTTTTAATATAGTGGGTTACACACTTAAGCCATACACATCCTCTCCCATTCACACACAGCTATTCAAACACACGCGCATTCACAGAGAATACAAGTGCAATGTATACATAATATTAAGTGTAGCATAAAGTACATATTTGTTTAAAGAAAATTATGAATATTAGTCAAATATAAAGACTTAATTTGTTTAACGGAGAATGTTATCTGAGATCACAGGGAATTACTGACTCATTTAATAGAAGTGACAGAGCTGTGTTAAGGTGGCATGGTGCAGCAGCGGTCAGCACTGTTGACTCACAGCAAGAAGGTTCTGGGTTTTAACCTACAGCCTTTTCGGAGTTTGCATGTTGTCCCTGTGCCTGCGTGAGTTCCCTTTAGCACTCTGCAATTCTGAAACGTGTATGTGAGCATCAATGGTTGTTTGTGTCTACATGCCGGCTTTTCAGGGTGTGTTCCGCCCCCACCCAATAACAGCTAGCGTTGGCTTCCCCTGCACCCCTATAAGGATAGCTCTGGATGATGGATAGTGAATGAAATAATTACTGAGATTTCTGCTTTACTCAAAAATGTACAGCTTTTCAGATACTCTGGAGGATGAAAAGTACCAAAGTGAGAAGAAACCAGAAAGAAAGCAAGAGAAGAGGGACCAACAAAACTCAGAGATGGATTTAAAATTACAATGTGCAGCGCCTGGTAAGAACTTGTTCATTGTGCTGCAAGGTACTCCTTCCACTAAGATGTGTTGCAGGAATATTTTTATCTGGCATTTATTCCCTACACGAGCAAAAAACAGAGATGACAGTAAAGGAATATTGATAAAAGAGGCAGACTGTATTGAACATATGAAGCAAAACTGGTGAGTTATAATGATTTGTGTTTTCGGTAAAGTAAATTGGAGTTACTTGTGACTGGCAATTATAGCTCATCTTTGGACTCTGTGGAGTAAACATCTGGGGTTCCCAGGAAAACACAGGCCATCAGTCCGGATTGAGCCGAGGTGATGTACAATGTTCCAGTTCACAAAATGAAATGTCAACAACATCAGCACTGAGAGTACACAGATGCATTTGGTTACACTCAGACCAGAGCATGACATTTAAAGAGCTGTGTATGTCTCTGTCTGCCTGTTCGTACAGCACTGTACTGTACTGTAGATGTTTGTCTCTCAAAGGGTTCAAAAGGTTGTCCTGTTCAAGCAGGTGTGAGAAAATGTGTTTCAATAAAAACATTTCAAGAACGTTGTGACAGTATATTTAACCACAAGAATGTTTCCATCATGAAAACAACAACAAACATTTTATTATTAAACAATAGTATTAAAAATGATTTGAATATATTTTGTGAAATAGTGGAGCCTGGTTGCAAAGTTGATGTGTCGCACCACGAATCACATGTTTGCTGTAGTTATACTTGGTCTTTCCACAAATTACTCAAAATGCTTATAAAGCTCTGTTGATTCACTTATTGGTGATTTAATTAAGAGAAGTAGCAAATGTTTTCATCTGTTCACTGAATGAATGATTAAGTATTTTTGACTTGTCTTCGGTGCTAAAGTTACGAAAAATCTACCATTGCTGTTGATCTTTGGAGAACTATTAGTGGCTGTTTTCTAGATGATAAATAACAATATTTCTGATGTGTATTATCTCATCGTTATGAGACTACATGCATCCGTAGCTCAGTCTGGACTCTGTCAGGAGACCCAGAAGATAAACACATATGACACTTGGTCTTGTGTGGAGCAGACCTGCTGGGGGATTAAACGGCAGCCTCTCAGCAGGATCCAGGGAGAGCAATAGGGATGGTGGTGGGTGTCAGGAAGATGCCGTGAGCAATTAGAGAAGTGATGGAGAAAAACGGAGAGAACTGGAAATGAGCATGAACAGGAGCGGGTGTGACAAGGACAACAGGCAAAACAGGCAAAGAATGAAATGTTAAGGAGAAGACAAAGCAAAGGGGACCGAGGGGATTCGGATAAACAGCCAGCGCCAGATATTGAACCGCCCCCTCAGGCAAACAGACTCCACCAGAGGGCTCCTCGTGTTCTCTCCAGTGGTCTCCTTCTCTGCATCAGTGGCCACCGGCCTGCCAGGCTGACAATTACCTCCTCAACACACCTGGCAGCCATGGTGTCTGTGTCTGTGTACTTGTGTTTTGCTGGTTACCTTACAGCCAACACTCGTCACTAGAAGGTGGGTGGGTGACTTCTCTTTCAACACATCTTGGCCACTTAGGATTGTATTCACATGATTATAGTGCACGCACAAAAACATGGGCCCAGACACAAACACCCTGCCAAGAATCAGAATAACAGTGTGCCAGCCCGCCATTCCAGTCTCATTACTAGAGCAATTCAATGATAAACAACTACACCAATTCCTTTCTTTTATTAATATTGAGCCACAAATACTAAAAATACAGCACAAATTACCGTTTCAGAATATAATAAAGGAGAATAGAATGATTTTCAATCAAAGCTTAAATGAAGGCCTGAATCTTCAGAACAATATTTTGTCTGCAGCGTACCCACTCTCTATCTCCCGCTGGGACTGCAGGAGACTAAGGGAAACCAGGTTTTCACAAGTCTATCCATTCATTTTCTTCGTATCCTCCTGTGGCTCTGTCTTCTTTGGACTCACACTGACCAATTATTACAGTTCTCACTGCATCCACCCTCTATCTTTTTCTCATGCCTCCCACCGATATCCATTCTTCTTCTTCTCTCATAGCCACACCATTTCAGTGGGCTATTAATGTGTGATTGTGGGTTTTTCTACAAAGAATGAGAGGAGAAAGGGGTAAAAACTGGCTGAAGTCCTTCCTCATTAACGCTGGTGGTGGTTCTTGGACATTAGCATGTTGCAATCATGCACATGCACAGATTTCCATAAGGCACACACACACACAGAGACCATCACTATCAGCTCAATTTGGTCTCAATTATTGAATATAATTGTCCTCAAAGTTTTTGCATGAGGAGAACTACAGACACACACACACACAAACACACACTTACACCTGTGCTGTGTCCTCCTGCCTGCGCCAAGAGCTGGTGATTACATCCTGTTTTTTCCCGAAGGAGATGAAAGGAATCGGGCAGAGGATAAGAAACGAGGAATGGGAACTGATTGAAAGATCGAGAGACAGCAGAGCAGGGGAATTTGTTGAGATGGCTCAGAGCAGCAATTCACACCCTTCTCATCTGATAACCATCAAATTAGATGAACAGTGGAATAGAAAAAGTAAGGAGACAGAGGACTAACAAAAGCCAGAGAGAGAAAGAGCTAATTAGTGTTGGTGGAGCTTATTTTCACAGTTTATTTCCTTTAAGACTGATTTTCAGCTTATTATTGTAATTAGATTATCAGACTTCTGGATCGTTCTCCTTTGTAATTACTTAAAATGTAGATGACTGTAATGTTTCGTGACTGTAACATGGTTGAAAGAGAACAGTTTCATCCACCAGCCATAATGTCATCAGGATACCACCCAAAGGGCTTTTTATTAATGGCTGCTTACGTGCCAGAATAATTGCAGGAAATTTTTAACTCTACAGACACAATTAAAACATGTTGGCAAATTATAATATCTCATTGTTTTATTACCACAAAACTAGGAAGGTATCTTTTATCATTTCATAGAATTTTAGCCACTAAAACCATCTGTAGGGTGATTACAACCAACCAAGAAAGCCTCAGTCGCTGTCCCAGGAAAAAGCTTCCTGACATAGTTTGAAAGTAGATATTATCTCAAACAATTAAAGCTGGAACTGGCTATTTATTTTTATTAATTCATAAATGATCTAGAAAATGTCACTTTTCACCACAGCCCAAATTATGTTTTGAAATGTCTTGTTTTCCCTGCCAACAAATAAAGTATGATATGCTATAAATATAAATACGTCAAATTTTCTTCCGTTTAATTTTTTTAATAAAACAGAAACAACGGCAAAATATTGACAAGGGGAAGTTGAGAATGTTTCGAATTTGGCTTAATAAATGACCATGAAAATAAATTCTTGGTGGTTAATGTCCTGTCAATATACTAATAAATTTATTTCATGCCGAATTCCCATATTGTTTTAGTTTGAGAGTAATCTGTATTTTGGGCACATAAGAGGAAAAGAAAATTTCTTAGACAAAAAACAAAAACATCTGAAGCAGAGTTAAAAAAAAAAAAAAAGAAAAGGTGCTGGGGGACCCATCATGAGGTAGCCTAATGGGTGTCATGCTCTTGTGTTAGTTCCAGCTCTTGCCCTGCTGTCACATGTCATACTCTCTCATTTTCTCAGCAAACAACCTGAGAGAAGTCTCTCTGCAGTCCAGTGAAGCAGACCGACAATGAAGTTTATCTTTACAAAGAACCATACAGGTATAGACATGGGCGATATTTCTGGCCGTAGGGTATGTGTGAAATTTTGCAGCTATTTTAGAGCTTGAGTAAGTAAGGTATTTTTTGCTCTCAAGTATATTTTTTCTCACCAAAGCCATTTCTGACCTATGAAGTTTAAATAATCTTTATACACCTTAATAACTCAGTGTGTGAGCAGCCTGTGTGTTACATTAGTCCTGGCTTGAGTGCGGCTAGCTCCTGGGTAACTAGTACCACGATGTTTGCATCTGGGAAAACATCTGCAAAAAGTGTGTGGTAATGAATTTGACAAACAGGAACACACAAGGCATCAGCACACCCAAATAATGAAACTCTGGGGACCAGGTGGCCCGCAATGAACAGAATCGATGCGGAATCACGCTCCCATACACTTTTCTCTAAACCCCCTCTGTTGTGAGGGAGCATGCAATGAGTAAACAGGTGCTGGCTGACTGAAATGTCTGACGGAGGGAGAGGCAGGGACAGCGATAGAGGTGGAGAGACTCAGGGGGGCTAATTTTTGATTGCAGAGGAGAGAGCAGAGAGAAGTGAAGTGCACTCCTCTTTTTGAAAATATGAGAATGCATACTTGAATTTGATGAAAGTTTGCCAACATCACACTGTCTTCTGCACACACTTCCGTCGTTGCTATTCATGTCCCATTTCTCCCACACCCTGAAAAGATATCACTTCCTCATCTGTCCCTTTCTATTTCCTAATTTTTGCTGCCAAGCGAATATCTTCATTGTACTGGGTTTGTAAACATTAGACTTTAATAGGCTGCAAACATGCTGACAAAAATAGAACTTGGAATAATATGAGAGTAATCTGGCCTGGATGTACATATGAGCATCTTCCTTTTACAAGCAGAAGAGGAAATGTGCAAATTGGCCTTTGACTTATAAACATAAAAATGCTGCTACCAATTGAACACAGAGAGACCCCATGCCATCTGTAGCAAAATTTTGTGACAATTTAGCTTCATCAAGGAAGATTAACAACTATAAAAAAAATAACACAAAGCAATGACTGCATTTATATAAGCACTCAATAAATATGGCAATGAACTAGTATAGTATAAGTATAATCATCTCATGTCTGAAAACAGATATGAGAAGAAATAAAATTTAAAGCCAGTCACAGTAACCATGCTATGAAACAGCTCAATATCAGGAGGTGGACTAGAGAAGAATAGACGAAGAGAGACTCTCCATGAGGAACTGTTTTAGTTGAATATATTGTTGGATAGCATGGTGGCATAGTGGTTACCGCTGTTGCCCACAATAAGGGAGGTCGCGGGTTCGGTTCCCAGCCACACACGTGCCTGTGTGGGTTTCCTCCGGGTACTCCGTTTTTCTCCCATCGTGCAAAGACATGCATGTTTGGGTTAATTGGTGAATCTAAATTTTCCATAGGTCTGAGTGTCAGTGTGAGTGGTTGTTCATCTCTGTCTGTCTCGGTATGTTGGCCCTGCGATGGACTGGTGACCTGTCCAAGGTTTACCCCGCCCTCGCCCAATGTGAGCTGGGATTGGCTCCAGCACCCCCCACGACCCGGAAACGGATAAGCGGTTGAAGATGAATGAATGAATGAATGAGTATTTTTCCTCTTTAAGGTATCAGGGCCAGAGACAAGAGCGGCACACTCTGACCCTCCTCTTCTGCCACTTGGGGTCTACGAGGAGATCATTTATCAAGATCTGAAAAAGATACAGGGGCAGGTATAGTGGCACTGCTCCACAGTCAAAGGAAAAATTTTACTGCCCGTGGTTTTCAGAGACCTGGCCAAATAAACTGCTGGCTCACTAACTAAGAAGCATCTGAAAATTCCTACTTTTCAAAACTGTTTTATACCTCATACAATTACGATAAAAATAAATTGCAGGGGTCATGGTTACAGTAAAAAAAAAAAAACATTCTCACTGAACCAAAACATCCCCCGAAAGACACGATTTGAGTAATAGAGTCCACTTAAAATGCTCATTTGGGCAATTCCATACTTAACAACATTTGGAAAAACAGTATAACTTAGTAATACACACTTTCAAGATGGCTTTCCTCTAACTTTTTTTGTATCTTTGTATTGATGGTGTATAGCAACAATCCCTACCTGCTCTCCCAATGTCTTTACTAAGTGTGTGTGCTCTCACACAGCATCTGATATCTTTACTGACGCCACCAGGTGAGTTATTCTGCTCACCTTTTTCTGCTCTGCTTGGGTTTTGGGACTTCTATGATGCATAATTAGTGTTCTTGCTCTCTCACAGCAGCAGGTATGTTGCATGAGTGGAAAGTACTGATGCTCTTATCCTGACCATTCAGACTCAGGAGAGCGCAACTTCAATATACAAATGTCAATTAGATGGTAATCTCCATGCTAAAAAAAAGTAAAAGAAAAAGAACATTGTTATAATATTCATCTGGTCATAGTGAACAATTTCACTCATGCAGCTGCATTAACTGTAGGCGCTTTCCACTGTATCTGAGCCAGTATACTTGACAGTTTGTTGGAAGTAAAGGTGGAAAACCAGCCTCTGACAACGTCTGACTGATGAGAATTAAGAATCAATACTTGGACTATGAAGCCACATAGAGAGATGCCTTGAGCAGGAATGGAATGTAAGAAAAAAGCTAGCTTTTAGATTGCCTCAGAGACGGTAAGCTCACAAATATATTACGGACAGAAAAGAGTCACCTTATAAGTGTCGGACTCATACACTTCGGTGGTGTAGAATCAGGAGGAAGTAGCATGCTAGATACATTACCTGCATTATGTCTCATTAATGCAGGACTATGCAGCAGGTTAGACACATAGTGAACAGATATTAGAATAAAGGACACCAGGGAAATGGTGTCAGATATATGCTGTAATGGTGCAGCCATCTTCATTTTCTTGGTTGCAGCTCTTTCTGTTTCAAGGGATGGAGACATTGTACAGAATTTATGCCTATTTTTAGCTAATTTTGCTCTTTCCCCCTGCGTCTCGGTCTCATTCACCAATTTGCTCCTCCCTGACAATTTTTCTTGTTTTTGTTCTCCGTCTGTTCTGCTGCAAAAATGAATGCTTAGTACTTGGCACAGCAAATATTTAACCAATGTGACAATCAGGGGACAATTGTTGACTGCAACCTTAAAACACTGCTTGGACTTGCCTATTAAACCATTACACTTTCATTGGATACTACTGTTCTCAATTCCAGTTGTTGCAAGCTAGTTGTTTTCCCCTGATGTTCATTACAACCTTTTAATCAGGAACTGCTTCACACCTGGGAGACAAGTTGAAATCTAGACTCTAATAGACCTAAAAATTAAAAAGAATTGATTAGACTCTAATTAAATGCTTGTGTGGCCTGCCATACTGATGCTTGAGTTTTTGTTTTCTTTCTTTTGATGTAATATCTTAACATTTGACAAGGGATAAAAATTAACCAAACATATTAGTTCTTCACATTATACAAATTGAAGATATTATGTTTTAATGCATGAATTCAGACAAATGTACAGGGAAACACTGCATTTCATTATTCATACAAATTAGTTAAATATTCTTCAATATTGGCTTGAGTGTGTTTGAGAATTGGTGTTTATTTGTATACACCAATTTGTAATATTTATGTTATGGAAATGAATAAGTTCTTTATCGGGATGATGAAGTCTCCCTGACATGGCTTTACACTATTTACTATTAGAACCTCAATTGGATCATTCTAGGGAATATTTCTTCTTTGTATATTTACCTAAATTGACTTTTTCCTGGTTGATCCATCTGTATCTGCTAAGTATTCTTGCCTTCAAATCTGAATTTTTATTGACTATGTTTCAGAGCTGATACAAAAATCCTGATGTGTCCATGCCTGTGCATTGTGAGATTTTAAACACATCTATCAGGACAGATAATGTCTTACACTGGACATGGGGAAGGAAAAACTGAGTTTGAGCAACCCACATCCCTAGCTCATGATTTCCAGATAAAGAGCATTTATAGTTTGATGTTCTCTTGAGGCACGGTACCACCGAACCCCTGATTGAAATGAGATCCACGTTCATGAACTAGTGCAAGTGCCAACAAGGTGTTAGCACGCCTGATTTAGATACAGAAAAGGTTTTGACTCAACAGTTTGGTGGAATTATCTTTCCTGCACAAGTATGCTTGCCGTGGGTTTGGAGATGAAAGATCTTCCTTAAGGATGTCATGGATTCTTAAATCATTTTGTTAAATATCTGGCTTTAATTAACTTAAACAAAATGTTGCTGTTTAGTAAATTGACAAGAACAGATTTGTATGAGGAGTTTTAAAAGGCTAACTTTGCAGCTCATTGACTCAAATATGAGCAATCAATACTTAAAGCTATCTTGAGTAAAGTCTGCTGAAGTTATTCTTTTTCTACTACTTCTATATTCAGTCCACACCACTTTTCCTCCACCGGGCCTTGTGCAGATTGGATAGCCTAATCTTGAAGTAAATAGACCATGACTGGTTATGGAGGCAAACTCTACGAAACCTGTGTCACTGAAGGGTCTAGTACTTGGTCCTATTCATTCTTCCATTTCCCTTCACACTAAAATTGTGACTATTAAAGCCTCTCTCAGGATCTAAGTTCAGTTTAAGTGTGGCATTTTCTAGTTATGCCAATGGGGTTGTTTATGTTTTGCTGTTTGGCTGACAGACAAATGTTTTATTAAATATTTCCTTTCAAACACATTTCTCACTTTCAGCCTACCTAATAGACTCCATTTTAGATATTAAATGTTTAGATGAAGTTTCCTGGTAATCAATCTCACTTTATAAATCTACAATCAAATGAATCCAATTATTGTACTCGAGAAAACACTGGATGTAGGGGGAGCTCACGCTGGTGTAGGAGTAAATTGAATGAGATTTTAGAATGCAAACAGAAATCTTTATTTGAGAGTGGATTTTATTCTATATATATATATATATATACATACATACATTGGTACTACACTGATATATACGGACCATACAGTACGCAGAATGATGACATGGGCAAGAAGCCTGTAAAAATTAAGATAAATGGTTGGGTTTTGGTTTATTGATCAAATATGCATTTTTATCAATATTAACAGGAAGATAAGGTTAGATCAATTTTTGCTGAACGCAGAGATAGATTTTTGTGAAGTATGACAATCCTCAATTATCTCTTTGCAGGCTTTCTTCTGATTCTTTAACCAAATATAGCACAAAACTCTCATCCTGTCTCGTAAATGCTTTAAATTACAACACTGTAGATCTGCCTTGACTGGGCCCAGGTGCAGGTCAGGAAAGGTCAGAGCAGAGTATTGATGACACGATGTAAACCGCAGAAAACGCTGATTTGGCTTTTATGTGGGAAATAGATAACAGTGACAAGGGAGTGTAACTCTCCTAGGTCGATTATTAAAATAGACAAAGCTGTTTCTGCTGATGGTGGGCCAGAATCCAGAGACTCGGGGCACAGGCTAACAAGGATGGATGAATGTATTTTATGATATGTGCTTCTTTTTCTATCTATCTGTGTGTCTGCCTGCCTGCCTGCCTGCCTGTCTTTCTGTCATTTACACCTGCCATCTCTCTGGTTTACCTTAGACTTAATTAAAAATTTAATTCTGTCTCTCTTTCTCTCACTCTCTCTTTCTCACACACGCACACACACACACAAACACACACGGTTCCAGCATGCTGGCATAGTGATAGTCTATTTATTCTCCACACTGACGCAGGACAGTACTCAACCATTTGTGTGTGTGCTTGTGCATGTGTGTATGTTCATGTGTGCCCCGGTAGTCTCCTGCTGTGCTGATTTCAGCAGGAACAGATGGTCCTGCCACAGCTCTGCCGAGGCTCCATAGTCTATAGTCTATGAGGGGATGTGTGAATGTGCGTACAACGTGTGTGTGTGTGTGTGTGTGTGCCCTGCTAGTTTACTCCTCTGTTTTTCCCACAAATAATCTACCACACACATTTTCTTGAAGCCATTTTGCATATTGCCACACAAACACACACGCAGATGCTAATTGCTGCAGTGTAAGTGATATCTTGTGGTCTTTGGCCTACTTGACTGTTCCAGAGACACTTAAAGTCTTAATCCTCTTTAAAAAGCCTCTTCACTACTAAGCTCAAATTTGCCAATACACAAGGCTGCCTCACCTCTTGTGTGTGTGAGTGTCCAAGCAGGTTTGTTCATTTGTAACAAGTTAGAAAGGTATATTTACATTGACAGCAGCTGTCAAATTCAAGTATAAAAAAAGGGCAAAGCACTGTTGCATCGTTATAACTATAAAGTGAAAATAAATAAATGTAATATAACCAGCGTATACCCCTAGGCTGGGTCCTTTGGTATGTATAAGTAAGTATGATGGATAGAGTGGGGTAAAAAAAAAAAAACTTTGATTGTCTTGAACCCTGTTATTGAGCAGAAATCTCTGCTTGTACGTCTCTTTGTATCAGCATGTTTATATTATCTCATTATGACATTTAAAATCCAAATTTTATATTTTTCTAGAGGTCAAGGTGAGGCCAGAAGAGGCCTCACAGAGGTTGTAGTGGTTGTAATACTGTTGAAACAGTAGCTATACTGTTTATTATGGAACATGTGATGAATTGTGACAGCGTGAGGGCAGCTAGGGCTGTCCAGATGTGAACTAATTCCCTAATGGGGAATACTCTACAATATGAAAACGCACACACGTGTGTAATACTACTTGATATCCCAATGATGTGTCCCTCTTTCTGTAAATTTTCATTAATAAAAGCAGCAGTGTGGTGGTTGATGCCAGATGAGCAGATTAGCGAGATACATTATGAAAGCAAAATTACATCGAAGGATGAAGTGTTTTTAAGAGATTAATTTCACAGAATGGACTCAAAATGCTATAACCTCACATTTTGGGCATAAATAAACATAGAACAACTTCATAGATAGGGGAGATTAAATCTTTCAATGTGTGCTACTTTAGCCAGCTCCATCTTCTCTCCCACTTCCTTATTTTTCATCCACAGTGCTTTAGTGGGAGCTGATCTGTGACTCCATTTATTTCAGGTCAATTTGGCAGTGTGCTCAATATGGTTGTTTCATTGCACACTTCCTTCCTGTCTGTCTCTGACTCACAGGGGACGATGGAGGTCCAAAAGGGAGAAAGGAAGGAACAGGAGGAGAGAGAGCAAAGGAGATGGAGACAGAAATAGAAAGAGCATAAGATGCAGGAAAGTAAGAGCTGCAACAGATGTAATGAAAGAAAAGGTTTAAACTACATGGGGAGGAGAGGGACATGAGTGAATGAAGGAGAGATGGTGAATGTCAGAATGTGACTGATATAAAGAAGAATAATAGACCCATGAAGTAAGACATGCATGACTGAGGAGAGAGAGCAAGAATGGTGGCACAGTGAGTAAACTACTAAAAGACAATGAGAAACTAAAGACACAAATGGAAGAATGGGGTTGGGTGGGGACAGGAAGGAAGGAAAAAGAGGCATGGGAATGGAAAAATGAGGAAGAAACATAAGGAGAAGTAGTGAAGGTAGAACCTAAGAGACTAAGGTGTTGCATTACAGCAACGTCATTATTATTTACATTTACACATATTTTTAAATTTGGACCAGATTGAAAAGCCACAACCTTTAACACCAACAAGTCAAAGAAACCAACATGTCCTCCGAATTAGGCATCAGAATATGCATTTTTGCCGCTCTACTCCAGAATGACACATATACACTTGGTCAGATTTGGTTTGGGTTAAAATAAGGACTTTGGTAAAGTTGTGAGGATATAACGATTTGAGATTAAAAAAAGACCACTCCATCAAGGTTAGTGTGGGAAAGGTCACGGTTAGAGTAGTAGACACTTGGTTAAGGTCTCCTTTGTTGGTCCATCCATCTATCAATTCATGAACTTTGTGGCTCTACAACATCACCAGACCTTTTTATTTTTTTTTTTAAATGTGTTGTTTTGTGTGTACACCACATACACACTAAAAGTACAAGTTGTCAGGTGTTTATGAGGGCAAGGTTTTCCTTTCAAGCTGCAGCTTCTTCTGCAATTATTCATCCACCTCACATCAACTTTTTCAATTATCAGTCTTAACCAGCCTCTTTTGGGAAAATATATTCAGGCAAAACGTCCATCTGCCACAATTATGGTTTAACAAGCAAGAAAGGCAGCACGAAAAAGGGATGAAAGAACATCTTCCTGAGCTCTGTCATCCATCCATCCATCTTCATCTGCTTATGTCATAAGTTTATTAAACCATACACTGCACTGTATCTTTTACTCTTTCATCTTTTTACTTTATTTCATCTTTTGTTATGATTTTTTTTTAATCTTTTAAAAACTCATTTTAATTTTTCATTTAAATCTTTTGTATTTGTATTCTATTGTAACTTTGCATTTTCTAATGTTGTTTTTATATTTTATGATAAGCACTTAAATTGACTTAATGCTGAAATGTGCAATAGAAATAACCTTGCTTTGCCTTGCCTTTAGGTCACTTTTTCTTTATCAGCAACTTACTGAACACAAAAAACAACAACTGCATCTTCTTTGCTTTTACTTTGTGATATGCCGGTGTGCGTGTGTGTGTTTGTGTTTGTGTGTGAGAAAAGGATTAGATTGCAACCAGGAAGGAGACAAAGGAAGGAAATTAAAGTGAGAAAGAGACTAAGACTCAACTTTTCCCCTTGGGACTGGTCTCCATGGCTACAGAAGCATTTACAGTGAAACGTGTGACAAACACAAGGCAGAGTGAGAGAGATACACATATATAGAGAGACAGTGATAGAGAAAGCAACAACATGGCAGCACTGAGATACTCTCATACAATGTGTGAATATACAGTGGATGGAAGGATGTTGCTGGCAGAGGATAAAGCAACACTTAAAATAGAAATTACAGATTTCAATATAACAAATTATTATTGCACTGCATAATTTAAGTGTGAGTGCAACCTAAGATAAATATTCAGTATGTACTTACAACAACACAGCTGCCATATATAGCACCGCTGCTGACAAACCACAAGATACCTGATCTCCCACAGAAACAGCAGGAAAAAGCAGTGACCCAATTCGCACTTTGTGAACTTTAATGGAAATCAGAGACCAATGAGAACAAACAACATCTAGAGACTAAAACATCTCATCTTACCATGAGACAATCAGACTACATCTATATTTCAAAAGCTACGGAAAACTGTGACAATGGGTTGTCATGATCCAAGACTGATTGAGAGCACCTTTAATAAGGCCAGAAGGGATCCCCTGTCCATACTGGCAGGCTAACTACAGTTTCAGCTGACAGCAATTTGTCTGAATGCGGTAACAAACCTTTAGGAAGCGTAATTGAACTTACACAATAAATCCTGTTTTCTTAAACATGATGAAAGTAAGAACTGTAGTGAATTTTCTTGAAAAACTAAATCACCTTTAAATCTACACTATGTAGTCTCATAAGTGTGAGCTCTACTGCGATGTTGTGTTTGTATCAACAGGTTCTTTTGGGTAATTTACAAGACGTTTTCTGACAATAGTAAGTGGGCAGAAACTGCTCAACACAGGAAAAGACAATCTCAATTTTTCTCTGCAATAGATTTGTCAATATTTGCATAAAGTACAGCCAGTGTTACTGCTGATGAATTATTTATGGAGACTAAAGGAAGAGGCTTGTAAGGGCTGGTTCTGCTTGACAGTGTTGCTATGGATGTACTATGTGTGTGTGGGTTGCGAAGGTTGAATTATTGTCAGTGAGTGTGTATGTGTACGCATGTGCGTGTGCGTGCGAGTGTGAACAAGAGAAGAAGGGGAGAGAGAGAGAGAGAGAGAGAGAGAGAGAGAGAGAGAGAGAGAGAGAGAGAGAGAGAGAGAGAGAGAGAGAACATAGAGAGAGATAGACTGATGCGCTCTGCTGCGCTCACCGGCAAAGTCACTGCTTTCTCAAGGACACTGCGGCTAAGGTGCAAGAAAGAGAGAAGGAATGACACACAGGAAGAAAAAGCCAGAAAAAGGTGGGACAAAATAAAGAAGAATAAAGAAGATGGCCAAGTAGGACAAAAAAATGAGAAAAGAAAACACCCCAGATGAGAGAAGATCAGGCAGCAGATGAGAAAAGTGTGAAAAAAGGGTGATAAGAATCAGAAAGAAGTGGTAGGATGGGCATGGGATCAACTTCATGTGTGTGTTTACTGTGCACACAAATTCATTTCTGTGAATGGGGTGATGTGGATCTATGTGAAAATGAAATTAAAAATATTTCTTGTTGGAGAGCTTCTTTTATGTGAACTAACCAGAAAACCCTTATAGATCTATAGCATCAAACTAACAATGCAGCTGCTGATGACTGCCACTATCAATTACTGAGTTGATGTTCTTCTTTTAGCAAAATCAATTAATCATTTATTATTTAAGAGATAATTGCTTTGCTCTTTTGTTTCTGAGGAAACCATGGAAAAGGATACTTTTGGCTTGATAAAAACAAGACCCCCCTGAGCAGCAGCACATGGTATAGTTATGTTAAACATACTTGGGAGCAGAACAGTGGAACATCCTTTTCCGCTTGGTTCAATCTCAGTAATCAATTATTTACACATAAACACACACTTGCAGACCCCAAAACACTCCCACTGAGATGATAGTGGGGACAGCTGCTGGATGAATTGCATAAAAGCTACTTTACACACATAAGCAAGCAGTTCGCCTGCTGAACTCGGCTGCCACAAGGACCACCGCTGCAGACCAACTGTTATCAACCTCTGTGTGAACGCATCCTTGGTGTGATACCGAAGACTACACTATGAAATGAACCTGAAGCTTTTTTATTCAGATACTCAGATGGGTGCAAAATATGCGAGCTGCAGGTAATAGCTTGGAGTATACAGGTAAACAGGGAGATATAGACATTTAGAAAAAATGCGAGTGAATGCTATCTGTTAGTTTGCATATTTTCCTCCTGGCCCCAGCAAGGCTTGTGCCAACATGTGAAAGTTAAAGGTCTGTCGCTTTGGGAGGGAAAAGAAATCAGATCTGTGCTGTGCATTCTTGATGTTCAGTAGATTGTAGCGCATGTCTGGTCATGGTTCTTGATATTCGGCCATTTACTGGGGAACCGGTAACACTGGTAAGGGCCAGGCCCTTACTAATTTTGATCATGTAAAAAAGTCAAATCCACAGGTAGACAGAAAGGGGGCGGGAAGGATAGGCCTGACAAAATCCAGGTGTTCCACAGTTCATGTAACATATACTCTATGTTAACAATCCAAATGTCTGAAGCTCAAGGAATTAGGTGCAGTATGAATTTGTTGCTGAATGGGTGAATATGTCTAACAGTGTAAAGCGCTTAGAGTAGAAAAGCACTACATAAGCAGACCATTTAGATGTGTTGTGCATCCTGTCTATAAAGGCTCATATTACTCTCCTCCTAAGGCTGCCTTTATATAACAATGAAATACTGCGCCACTGAATTTAGACCAGGTTTTTGTTAATCAAAGTGCAATCTCTTCCCACTACATAAAGACAGCAATTTGCCTGATCGCCCCACGTTGTAAGATCAAAAAACCCATGGATTCACTGATGGGTGCAAGTGTATTTGCTATTAAAACAAAATGGCATAGGAGTGGAAAATTACCACTGCATCAGTTCGAAACTAGTGAAGACACTTGTATTGTGCTTTCAGTGGGGTGTAAGATAAGTCCCATTAGGTTGTTGGCCAAAAAATTTTACCTCAGATCTGATAGCAATTACACATGAATGCACACAGACAAACACACTCAGTCCAGGAGCACAGCATGGGTGTGAATCAACCTCTATGTTGCAAGTATTTTCCTGTTTTCTGACTGATTAGGCTGCACCATACACAATGACCCACAAATCTCAGTGGCAGCTCTTTGCATACAGAGTGAAGAGTGCCAGATACAGTGAACAGAATGGATTCCATTACTCATTTCACTCACCTCCCTCTGTCCTCCTATCTTTTATCTGCCCACTTCTCTTTCAGTGTCTGTCAGCCAGTCCGTCTATCTAAAGTCACTGTATCAGAGTAGAAGGGCCCCAGTACCTGAGAAGAAAAAAATCAGAATGACACCAGTTAGGGATCATGTTCTTGCTCAACTTGAGTCATATACGGACCAGCTGACATCAAAGGAGAATGAACTAATGCTTGTATCATTTTTGCACACCTGCTCCTACATATAGACACACAAACACACACACTGGGATATGCAAGAACACAACAAACTTATCTATAGGAAACCAGCTATCAATGGAAAAGCAAGAGATAGAGAGCTGTGTAGACAGGGAAAGATGAGAGATTGAAAGACTTAAGTCTACATTAAGCACTTTAGCAAGTGCATCTTTAATCTCTGTGATAACAGTAACTAGTTTGCATTAAAGAATGACTGATTCATTTATGTGCATGAAAGACACTCATTGTTATATTACTCTCTCCTTCCTGCAAACTTCACCAAGATGCCCACTGGATAACGAGTGCAAGGACTTGAGAACTAGACATATGAAATATGAATAAATATGAACTAGGAATAAAGAAATAAGAAGATTTCTGGTTGGGTTTATGTAATTTATTCCTCTAAGACAAGTCTGACCTTGAATTCAAGAAGCATTATACAAATTTTGGAAAGTGTCTAATATAAATGAGTCAACTCAAACTACTTTGTATAAATGGATTATTGAATATTTTAATATAGGTCTCGCAACTTAATTAATACCTCTTTCACCTAACTAGCCACCTCCTTTGTCACAAACCTGTTTCTATCTAAGGATAAAACTCTGCTGAGTGTGCACTGACTGTTCTGAGCTCTCTGGCTTGAGTTGAGTTCTGGCAGAAGAAAATTTTCAGTCTTACTCCCTTGACATTGCTTTCTGAAGTTTAGATATGCCATTTTCTTCTTTTTCCATCAGTTAAAAAAATCAATAGGCATCATTATAAAGGATCCTGCAAGTCATTCAATAATAATATACATTTTCAGTACTGTAAATATGTAAGAACTGTTGTGATTGACTACCTACAGGGAAACATCATCATCTGTCTGCTTTTTTAAGTCTTTATGAGCGCTGAAGAAATAGTGAAAACATCAGTAGAACCTGGTGAAAATATTAATACTACCAGACCATTATTCCTAAAATGCAGCCCATGGAGGTATATGGAATTACACATCCCATGCTGTGTAAGATGCCTGACAGTGATGATAATGGTGTACCCTCCCATTAAGTCACAGAGCCAAGAAATCAAAGCAGAACAAACAAAGTATTTACCGTGTGTTATTTGGAGAACAGGCCACACCTTAAATAACAGAGCATAACTAGAGTGGGTGTTGGTTGGAGCCATGGACTAAATGTCTTGGTCCTACAAGACAAACTGGTTCCCATTCCCAGTCTGATTACTGAAAGTCTGTTCACAACTGTAATGCAAACACACCCACAAGCACAATGCTTACTCTTTGTGGTATGTATTTAAAAAAAGCCTATACTGTCAGCAACACAATCAGCATTCACTAATTTGTGCGCTGTTTAAAAATGCTATTTCTTAAACTAAACTTACTGAAGGTGTATTTCATGTAATGACAAACCACTTTTACTTTCTTTTTACAGATGGACAGCAGGCAAATATTCAAGTCCAGAGGTTGTGATAATAAAAAATAATGATGTTTGAGGTCTTTGTAAGGCGTAACATTTTTCTTTGGCTCAGAGACAGGTGCAGTTGGTCTTTGAAAGCTCATGTCATTCAGTAAAGCAGCAAACATGCAATCAGGCTTTAGTGTCTTGGACAGTATGAAAATGTAGGTCTTTGAAAAGCTAAGCTCATAAAGTTACTAAACACTCTGAGTGCAAACCCAAGAATACATTACAGGGATTATACCATCATATAAAGCAAACCAGCAGGTAGCAGATGCAAAATACATTTATCAAGCAAAACACTGTTCATTAAAATAATGTTACTAAATAGTAGTAGACTGTAGCATGTAGGGGGAGGTTGGTCAACTATTGTTCATACCTCTAACAGATGTGGTGAATTGGATTAAAGACGCAGAGGAAAAAAATCATCAGGTCAGAGGTTTGTGTTTCGGCTCTCTATAGAAGAGTGTGTGCACAGGCGTTAATGGAGACACGCTGATAATGGTTTCCATCTACTGACACATGTTTTCAATAAAATGCTCATGAAAAAGAAAAACAAACCTTCCCCTGACTGCGTTATTTAATTTGCCAATCCTTCACATCTTATTTGTAAACTATTACGGATAGTGAGAAATAAGGAGCTCAGTGTCAAACTGAGAACAAATGGTGCGATGAAGCGTAAACAAAGGCATCATTTCATGTTACAGTAGGAGGTAAAAGAGTCTGACTCAACCGCCTGTAAGAAATTGAGCTTGTTAGTTACAGATTGGCAGTGCCAGAGATTGTCATTTTTTGAAGAAAGAAAATGATGTCAACATGGAAATCTGCACAGAAACCTAATTTACATACCCCTGTAAGACACACAAATCAGGAGATCTCCCCAGGTCAAGGTTGTGCTTTCTGGCCCATATGCTGTATGAACACACACCCCTCTCCTCGGATGAACACAGCACCGAGCGCTCTCTAATTGTCTCCCTGAATAAAGCACATTGATAGAAACATTCTCAGCCAGGGACAGAAGAGCCCCTGAAATTCATGGATACATTTTTGAACTTTCAGATTTTAAAAGTTTTCTATTTGGGATTCATATGAGTGCAGACGCCTACGGTGTACCTTTGTTTTTAGTGAATCACTTCGTGAGCTCATGATCAAAGGTTATGTTTTACGAGTCGGAGCATTCTTGGTGTGATGTGTGCTGACGCACCCGTTAGCCAGACCAACAGTGGGGAACCATAACTATAAATAAAAATGAACCTAATGAAGTGTGAACTCAAAACAGAAGTCTGATGAGGGATGGTATTGAATTCAAATAGGAGCATTACTTTTAATGACAGAATATTTACAAGATCTTTAGTTCTTTAAACCTGCCTCATATGTACTATATCATCAAGTAAACACAAGAGCACAGAAAAAAGTGTATTGTTTAATTATAATGGAAGTTGTACTATTCTGACTATTTTTTCCTTACAGACTCATTCTGGTAAAGCTACTCATCATTATCTGATCAATGTATTATTATTACTGTCAATGAAAATGTAGTCATTAAGATTTCCCTCAGCTCTAAGCCTTGGTGAGATTGACATTGTCGTTATTTGGAACCACATTAGTTGATCCCACTGTGAAACCCAAACTTCTTGTCACAAAAATATAATAGACCATTTCATTTCTTTCAAAGTTGGTTTCACCATCCAATTTGTCAAATAAAATTAAAATGATGATCCCTTTTCAATATCCATGCACTCTAATGGTAATTATTATGTAAGAGTATCCTTAAACTCGTTCTCAATTTAAAAATATTACATGCAATCCTAATCCAGATAATCGCTGTTATAAATCAATTTCATTACAGTGATGCACTTGTATAGATGTGCTCAGAAACATAAAGCATTTATACACACGTTTGTCTGTGTGCATGTGTGTGTGTACAAGACTGTGTGTTTTCTTGGCCAAGATGCAGGTAAGCAGGTAATTCAAAAAAGTCACGGATATAAAAATTACACGGACAAGCAACCAGAAGTGCTACACAAAAAGATTGCTGTACACAGAAAACCACTTGGCTAAAAGGGAAAAAACCGCCTCTATAAATCGACAGTTGGACACCTGTGAGCTAGAATGTACGCACAAACACATACACACATGCACATTCAGATGCATGTCACATAAACTCTGGAGGAGGGCCTGGAATTGGTTTCTCTGCTTCGATATTTCCTCCGTATATGAGCCCGGCCCATACATTTCTACTGACCTAGCCTCGGCTTTGGAATTCCAATCAGGAAACAAGTAGAGGCTGAAGGGAGACAGGGGTTGCAGCTGGATGGTGTGTGCGTGATGGAAGCAAGGTGAAAGAGTGTATGAATGAAATGGAGAGAAAGGGATTAGCAGGAGGCTGGAGTAAAAAAAAGGCCCAAATTGTATAGGAAAGTTATCGTTCAGTCCAGGTTTGTAACGGACAACAATGTGGGACGGAAAGGGAGATAAAAGTGGAGATGGTCCAGTGTTGTTCAGGACGCTTCGCTCTCTACCCTTGCTCTGAACAAGAAAAGCAATTTAAGCTTACACTGGCGTAGCCATAGTGGAGTAATTTACTGTTGAATGAATTTCCTTACTCTCAAGAGGATGTCTTCAAATAGCCTTTCCTTGAAAAGAAATGATCTTGTGACCAGTTCAATTGAATCATAAATTCTGAGTCTGAGAATAAACCACTTATCTATTCTACAGTGCATATAAAAATGAATAGGCTTTAAATGGTTAGGCTACACTGCTGGTTTGGTGCAAGAGACATTATATAGTTCAACCACTATTAAAACACACACACACACACACACAGTAGAATGAAATAACCCTCCCCAAACTCTCCAAGGGCCCCAAGCCCAATTAAAAAGGAAAGATTTCCACTTAGAAAGAGACAACGTAGTGCTTACTTCCCGCATTGTATTGTTCCCTATTGATCAAACAGTTCCTCACGCCTTTACTCTGCAAAAAAAGAGGTAAAAATACTGATAATGATATCTGCATCTGTACTGAATAAAGTCGGGGCATGGTAACTTTTTAATTTGCCAAAATTTTCCTCAACGGACACGAAAAAAGCTGCATTAATTCTGTTAGGGTTGTTCAGCTTATTCGAGAAAAGCTCTTAGGTGCGACTCTCAGCTGGAACTCTAGTAACTGCTGAATGTAGAAGGCAAACACACTGTTCTGTATTAAGCACCAATTCACAGTCACTGACGAGTTCACACCCAAACATACATGTATACAAGACCCAGTAGTTGTGAGCTGACATCTACAAAGAAACCTCTGTCTGAAACATCCCTGAAGGCCATGCCTATGTTATCCGTACAGCTGGTTTGTGGGCACACTTGTGTGTCAAGGCGTAGGTCCCTTAAATCTCCACACAAATTAGCCAACATTCAGTGTTCAACAGAAGCTTGTGTTTAACAGCAACCCATTCTGCGGCAGAACACACCATTACTACTAATTTATACACATAACACACACACACACATACAAAGAGGAGCCCATACACAGTGCAGTGCCTTTGAAACTAGAGCAGGAGTAGAGGGTGCATAACCACCATACTGAGGCACAGGAAAAATTTGAAACACCAAGAGAGGAGAAAATAACAAATTTTTGTCTGAGGAGTTCTGTGCTATAAACATACAAATATAACATCATTATTTTTGATGAAAGTAGCTATATCTGACAGGCTGATTTGGATCAGTAGAAATAACAGGGAAGAGAAGCCTTGCACAAATCATTAATATTCTTTTCAGTTATTGAGACCTGAAATTATTGATTGTTAAACAATTAATTCATGTTCCTATATCATAATAAACTGAATATCTCAATATCTAGCGATGAAATCTACAACATAGTGCAGGGAGGAAGCACAAATCATAAAAGTGACACCTTTAGTGTATCTAATAGAGTACATACAAGTAGTACATACAATGCATGCGTCTATCAACATTGTCAATGTAAGGTATAGCCAGAATTGGAAGTTCACCTTTAAATGCAAAATGTGAACATATGCTTGGCTTTCAGTGAAACGCTGGCTTCTTATATGGTATAGCTGCTGCTAGCAGCCTTGCATTTGAATTGCTTAATTTCATTCAATTAGTTATGCAAGTGAATACATCCAGTGTTTTTTTTTTTTCCAGGTTTGTAGGCCAGACCGCAGTGAGTAAAACCTGTGCTCACCCAGATCTGTCATATCGGCCCGACAGCTGACAGAAAGCTAAAGCAGAACATGGAAAAGGCAGGAAGGTGACTGGGGAAGAGTTGACTCCTTGTATTTTATCTCACCCACACTTGTATCAACACACAAGCACACAAACACTAAATGAGAAACAGTGACTAAGTCTCGCTGTAGGCTTCATACAGAAGCTCCTAACAAATCCAAGCCTTGCCCAATCATTTCCCTTCTCTCTAGGTTGCCATAGCTACAGCCTGCCTCCTTGTCTGTACTTTGGGAAGGGTGAGCTACTACCACTGTGTCAGTGTGTGTGCTTATTTGTGTTCTGTGTGTGTGTGGGTGTGTGTGTACTGTGCGGTAACCCCACCAGATGGGGTTTTAACACTTCCTATCTGGCAACCTCACATCCAGGCATCCCTGCTGGACGCCTGAAATGGGGATGTGTGAGACAGCAGAGAGGTGAGTTGTTCTGATAGAAGGGGGGGGTGTCAGTAAATAACCACAGACAATGTTAGCACACACACTATCCCATTCTGTATTGAATCCATGCCTTAAAAGAAATAACATGTATTCTGCAGGGGGAGGGTATGGACTTCAGTCCCTTTAATCCATGTTAAAGGTTAGTTATTTGAATTATTTCTAACTCAAACATAACACTACTTTTATTTGAATATTTCCTGCCATAACTGGGGCTGATCATATTTATTTAAGCTTCTTTACTGACCCAAAAACCTTTCTCTTTGATAGCACACTTTGAGAACTATGAAGCATCAAATGTGCTAAAAATATAAATCGGCACCCATAATAGAACTTTGCCAACAAAAAAATTGTCTAAAATTGGAAAACCGATTGAATACAGCAGCCATCTGTAAACAAGTTTATTAATTTGACCTGACATTTCCTAAATTCCTGGATTTACAAATAAAGCTTTTAAAGCAGGATTTTTTGCTCCTTTTTGCAAAACATGTTCAATTATAATTCAAATATAATCTTTCAGTTTTTAAGAAGCAATAAAAAAAAAATGTTACCTGAGGCTCTTGGAGATTGTACTGCGCATTTGTGTTCCATTTTATGAAAGTTCAGACTAAACAATAAAATGGGGCCTTACTCCTAATAATATCTAATATGCATTCAGTTTTTGAGAAAATCTTATCACATTCAGTGTTGGGAAGAAATGTCTAATTAATCATTTTCTGCACCTGCATCTCTTTGCAATGCAATGATGATTCCCAATATGACAATATATACATCAATTTACTGGTCACACTAAAACATTGTCAATAAACTTATATACAGGAAGATGATCCAGAATTTTCAGAAAATCCATTATGCCATAAATGGACAGTAGAGCTGTTCGTGAAGGTGTGCATCACTTTCTACTACCTCTGCAAATGGGGCAGAAATGTAAGTCAGTGTGTGTGAGTCTCCCAGAAAGTGGGCTTCTCAATGCACTATGCAAGTGTGTGTATGTGTTTTTATTTGCTGGGAGATTACAACACTGACAAAAACACTTGGGGATCAAAATATCGCTAAAACTCCCAGCAGCTGCCCACCAGCAGACAAATACAGTCCTCTCTTTCTCTGCTATTTCTTTATCTCACATCGCTCCACTTTTCTCTGCTCTCCCACTCTGTAGTCCTGCCATCCATCATCATTAGGAGGCGAATAGATGACCTGTCTACACCTGCAGCCACTCTCTGCCCCTCTGCTCTCTGGAAAGAACAGAGGTGGAGAAGTGGAGAGAAGCGAGAGGTTTTACGTTTGTTTTCTCTTGGAGATTTCAATTAAAAAGGTCACTATCTAAGTCACTATCTGTTGATGAATGAGCATATGACCACATGTTTCAGGTATTGTAAAATGTACATTTAAAAGAAATTAAAGAAGACACTGTATCTTTTACTGGTGAAACACAAGTTGTCTTCTCTTATTAAGTCACAAGAAATGCAATGAGATTGGCAGTGAGCTAAGCACTTATCGCTTAATCCATCAAAAATGTTTCTAACAAACAAAACCAGAGTAATTTTCAGCGTTTTTTGACAATGGATGAGTTTGAAATGCTGCAGTTAGTAAAAGCTGCCGCAGTGAAATGTTATGGGTGAAAAGACGAGCATCTCCAACTTCTCCTTTCACCGTACCCCGCTGTTCAAAGAATTCAGATCATAGCCACTCACCAAGTGATGGAGAATGGCCAAATACTGCTTTCTTGAAACAACAAGACTGAACTAATCTGTTCATCTTTGAGTCTAAGTTTATGTTTCTACCATATCAGAAGAAATGCTACCAAAGTGAAATATCACATTCAAGAGACCAAAGTCATACATTGTGTTGTAACTGTGACCTTGATTTTTGACCACCAAAATCTAATCTAATCCTTACCTTTGAATCCAAGTGGAAATTTGTGATAAAGGGCTCCCAAAAGGAGTTTCAAGGATACTGTGTTCATGAGGCCAAAACTGTGCAACCTTGACCTTTGACCATCAAAGTCTAATCTGTTCATTCTTCAGTCAAAGTCTTCAGTCAAAGTCTTTGCACGAAATTCCCTCAAAAAAATTACCGCAGTGTTTTACAGTCACAAAAATAAGACATAAAAGGAAAGAATGTACAGACCGTACACATAAAGACCTCAGCCCTCGCATAAAGTGACACTTTCTGGACAATCATAAAGCCAGAAATGTGTTAACTGTTACCTTTGATGAAATCAAATTATACAATTCTTAATGGTAAATTTGGTGCCACAACAAAAACCAGAAAAACACAGGCAGCTAACACACATATACATACCTCCATTAGGTTAGAGTGTGAAACAGTAATTGACGAAACAATGTTATATTTTAACAAATTGAACAATGATGTCTGTAGCCTGTTAAGGTTGTGAGCACTAAACTTACATTACGAGGTGTCTTATGTTGGCCTAAACCTAAATGTTAGTAAGCGTGGAGCATTGCTACAACAGCTGCTAGTGGTCTCAATTCACAAACAATAACAGTGACAGGTCAGGGAATGAAAACTTTGACAGTTTTGTTAATTTAAAGTGAACTGAAGGTCACTCACTCTCAATTCTCTGTAGCAGATCTGTCTTTGAGTATTTCTTGCTTAAATTTGAAAGGCACTGTGACACCATTGATAACGTCTCCCTAATGATGTCTCTATTCTCCCTGTACACCTGCGAGGTTATTACATTATCCACATCAGCCCCAGGACAATCACATCCAGTACCTACGACATCGACAGTGCCTTGTGGTACACAAAAACAATACTGCAATTTATTGTGCTGCTTTTTAATAAAATAATTCAACTATATACTGCATGGTGATCCAAACAAAACAGGGAGCTGTTGAATCTTTACATCCCTAATGACAGACAAACAATCAAGACCAATAGAGACAAATATAGAATTAGTGGGAAGGAGCACAAGATAGTATGAGGGGAAGGGCTGGTAAGAGCTAAGATGGAGGAGGAGCGGTAAAAGGGAAAGAAACAGAGATGAGTGAGGACGAGCAGAGGACAAAGTATTGTCTCTTGTTAATATGTAAAAATAACTCTGCTGCTGCCTGGTGGAGAAGCTAACTGGGTCAGAGAATTCCCACAGAGAGAGAGAGAGACAGGCAGACAGACAGAGAGAGAGAGATGGGAGGGAGAGGAGGGAGAGGTATCACATTGATTCAGTCTGTGGAATCAGTGTGAAGTAAAAGTCAGTCTTTCTCACGTTAGGCTGTTGAGGGTGAGGGGAGTCTCTGTGCACATGCATGCTATGCATTTGTTCCTCCATCTCCAGTATCTATTCCTCTGATGGTTTTTTTCTCCCCTCCCTAACCCACCCTCCCCCAAATCTTTTCATCTCGCCCTTTCCTCTGGTTGTGGTTGCTTTGTTAACACCCTCCTTCTTTCCTTCCTCTGCTAATAAACAAAGCCATGACTTTATCTCACACACTTCCCTGTCTCTGCTCTCTGAGTCCCCCTTTCCCCTTTGTTTTCACCCCCCTGTAAACACACATACAAAATCCCACTGAGGTGAATACGTTGCCAGTCAGTATATCAATAAAACTGTTTGGCACATTTTCAGCTAATTATAATGAGGGTGAAACTGACTAACCTACGTATTAACTGTAATTATTATACAGCCTGTATTATTATCTGTATTAAAACTTCAATCTGAAATGTCCTGCTGCATAATCATGACTGGTTTGCGTTGTTTTGTTCTTTCATGACATTATCCTCAATTGGCTTGAATTCTTATTTGGTTTATTCACAAACTATCAATAAAGTGTTTTTGTCCATGGGCACACACTGCTCTGTACCATTTTCCCTTTCATACATTTTTTTTTCACTGTTTTTCCCTCTTTCCTTTGGACTTTATCCTATTTTTATGATTCTTATCATGCATGCATGCATTATCTTTTTTTTTCTTTGCTTATTCAGCACCTTGTCAATTTTCCTTCACCCTTTTGCGCTTTCTTATTCCATCAAATTGATTCTATTTATATCTCACCTTGTATCATCTGATCATATGATGGCATGATAGTTGCATAGTGAAGCACCTGAAAAAAAGTTGGAATTAAATGTAAGCATTATTCAATCTTTTGAGGTTTTTTTTTTTTGTTTGTTTGTTTTTAAGAATAAGGATTTTTTGTTTAGATAACTGGATAAAACCAACAACTTTAAATGCTTTTCAACTGCTATTTTAAGAAATTAAATGGTGGAGCGCTTTCATAGTTTCTTTCTCACTGTTTCTAATCTATGAAATGTAATCCCATGAACCAAATATTTCATGGTCGACTGTGTTTCTGGGATTTCACTGCCAACACAGCAGCTATAAGACTAACCCAGAAACCATAAAATTTGCATTGGTCAGCAGTTCTGAGCAGTAATTAAAATCATTATTGATGGCGTGTGCTGTTAGCATACTAACTACATTGTCGACCATTTATCAGGGTAGTGTACATATTCCACCAGCTGTAGGTTTGGTAACCACAGCCATACATCTCCAAGACAAAATTAATACAAGAGCATTTATGCAGTGGGGAATTTCCTACCTGATTTTTTTTTCTTGGACTCAATAGTTATGAGAAACGTATTTCCTGGCAAAAGTAAGCCATGTGAAATGGGGTATGCAAATAGAGTATCTCGCAGAAAACCAACTGAATGCATAATAATTGAGCAAAGATTTATCGCCTTATTCCGTTTACTCGTCATGGTCCTGCTAATAATGTCCTTCGACTACATAGTATATAGATTCCACAATATATCAACACTATGAACACATACATGTGATAACACAATAGCATGCTTTAATGTGTCCAAGCGCCCTGACAGAGCTACATTTACTGAAAATTAATCCAGAGTTTAACATGTTCTAAAGGGATTAACCTGCAGGGTCGGTCCAAAATGGGCAGTCCTGTTTCTTGGCTGTCTGACCAGGGGCAACAGAAATAGTCTGCACTGACTACGGCATATGTAATGCTCTGCAGCAGTCCTTCAAGGTTCTGTCTTTTTTGCATCTGAACCACTTGCTGTATTTATGTTTGTGCTTCACCTGTTTGTTTGCTGGATTGAGATGTAATGATAACAAGACCAACACAGCCCGTGTTGTTGGTATGTTTATGTCTGTGTGGAAGAGAGGAAGAGAAATACATAACAGTGTGGGTTAAATCACCCACATATCTTAACGGCGCAGTGGTAAAGCAATGCAGAGCCCAAAGAATAAATGCAGTGTGTCCTAATGAGCATAAAGCATAATATTATCCTTGTCATGTCAGGGTATTTAGTTGAACACTGCACCACAGTGTGCTACAGTAGATCTTTGATAGAGGCAGCCACTCAGGCTCACTGAGAGAAGCCTTTATGCAGTCAGACTTCTCCAAGAACTTGATGTATTTTTGTGGGTGTGAGCAGAAAAATAAAAAATGGTGTGTATTGGTTGTGGTGTGTAAACAATTCATAGTGAGCTCTAAGTGATTTTAAACTACTAAACCAATAAAATGTCTATGTCTTTCAATTAACCATAAGCCTTATTACAGCGTGTCCATGATATGTTGGTGTAACTCCACAGCAAACAGCCTAGTAACAGCTGACATGCACACAACAAGCACAGCAGGTCTTCATGCATGTCTATCTTTTCCTTTTAATTTCAACATCTGCATAACTATAAACGTGATAAAGCAGCAACAGTTGAGCCACAAGCTGTTGTACATTTCTGCAAGAAAATAATACAGCGCTTTGTTCAGAATCCACTGACTGAAAGTTTAAAGTCCATGAGCATTTAAACAATAAACCGATTTTATGACTAAAATCTTCATTCTTTACTCAGACTTTGCTCTTTAAGAAACATCTTGCTTAGAAAAGGGAACACGCCTGACTGAGTCAACTACTGCTCTCAGATACATAGAGTGCTTTCAGACTTGTGCATGAACACTTACCTGAAAAAAAGAGAAACATTGCTTTAGGCACAGATAAGAGCACAGCTGAGACATAATCCACAGATAAAGTCTGACTGGAACTTCACAGTGAGAAAACGTTATTCTGCCCTAATAACAGTCCTACTCATTCAGCAGTGCTGGAAAAAAACACGTGGTTTGAATTCTACACAGGACACAGTGAGGCTGAAACTATGAGAAAATTCAACAGTAACTTCCTGTTTAGCCTACCTTTTAGTAATGATTAAGTTTGTTTGCATATGTTGTACCGCATTCGACCATCCAACAGGAACAAATACAAGCATACACAACAGAACACAAGAGTAAATGGCTACTGCACAACTGCAAGAGGAAATCAGTGGGTATGTGTCATGACCAGCTGTCTGCACACTTTTACCCAGCCCACAAATCAACTGATGAAATGATTGACAAACACTCAAATGGGTCTATCCTGACATATTGCAGCAAGCACAGCGAATACAGATCTCCTGGGTTAACACATTTTACCAATAATGACCAGTACACTGCTGACATCAACACAAAACACACGTCAATATTTAAATATATAAGACGGACTGAATAAAAAAACAACCTTTTTTGTGCTTCTTGCCTTTGAGTAACCACCTCTGTTCCCCTCCACTTTGTCTCTCTGACAATGATGATATTGGATAGATAAAGTCCAAATCAAATCGAAATTTCAACTTTCTCGACCACCTCCAAAAGCGATCACGCATTGACTACATAGGGCTACCGTCCAGGTGCCCCCCCCCCCCACCACATCCCATCTTAAAGACGAGAAAATGCTTCACCTTAACCTGGCAGCGTTGATAAAGATTTTCGAAGGTGTCTCCAAGTCAAGATCCGGATCCTGGAAATGAAACATCGGGTCTCCTCTCACTGTCAGGAGCTCCTCCCTGCGCGTTCCGTCTTCATTCAAACATCAACTCTGCTCTCAAGTTTGCAGCCTGTTTGGGTTGCTCCATTACACTCGGCACTAACACGCCTTGCTTCCTGCCATCCTGAAGCAGACGGGTCTCGGAGGGGACGTTTCCCTCCGTGCGATGGGCGTGCGGCTGTGCCGGGGAAGGGAAGTTGTTCAGGCGGCCCATTTCCAACACTTGATATTTCGCTTTTTCCTCCCTGACGGGCTCTAAAAGTCGCTCGCTGCCTCCGCTTTCTCACTCTGCATCTCGTCATCACTGAGCGACCCACCAGCGGAAATAAAACCTGGCATGGACTCCCAATTCACCAAAGCACCTACCTGCGTCCATTCCCTTACTTAATATCAATCATTAACTAATATCAATCCGCATCAAAATCTGAAAGAGGCAGTTTTTGTTGTGTGGACGATCCATTGAAATCCTATTACATCACATTTAAGATACACTGGTTTATTCAAAGTGGACGCAAATAAACCTGAGACACGTTCGCTCATTCAAGTGGCTAAAGAATTATGTAAAAATGAATGTAATATAACTGAGTTATGGCAAAAATCCAAAAGAACATATGAGATGTACCAAAACGTGATTCCGGATGCTGTCAGATGAAGATTCCTACAAACTTCCATCCTCGTTTAAAATCCATACAAAGTATCACTTTATTTAAAGCTTTATTTAAAGTACAGGTGTACTACGGTGACAATTTGTTTTCAATTCTCTAAATGGAACCTGAATATAGGTGCATTATCTTTAAGGTACTTATTCTGGTGTAGTATTAATCTCTGAATAAATTATCCTGCACAAAATGTTGGAACACTTAGAAGAAAATGAAACATAGGATATTCAGTTATTCACAGCACACCACATGAAAGTAGCCATACACATATGGTACATATAAAGAATAACCACTTGACTTTAATCAGAAAATCTTGTTTACCAGTCAGACAATCATTACTCACTCGCAAATGAAACAGAGAATTTCAGCACCATGGAGAGCAAACATCCCTGACTAAATATAATATTGCAGTGAAGTTCTCCAGAGTTCAGCAGATCCAATAAAAACGTGTCAAAAACAGCAAATAACAGCTGAGCTAGAAACAAAGCATGTCATTTTAGAAGGACTCACTAGCAGCTAGTGTGTGTGTCATTAAATGCACATCTCAATTTAAAGTCCATCTGATGAGCGGAACAAATTTCTTGACACTCCTATGCATTTAGGTCCAGATGGCTGACTTCATAATGTTCTGGTGTTCACTCAGTACTGTACATTATTCAACTTTTACAGAAAGGCAACACTATTGTTTACAAAAGGCACTGTTAACACATTATAAAGCAATACAACACAGCATTTCTTTTATTAAAGATCATGAATCATTATCACAGTCTTTGTACTGTTATCTTTCCACAGAACATTCAAAATGCAGCACTAAATCACATCATCCCTGTTCAGCAGCTCTACACTGGCTGCTCATTTTTAGACTTTGGAGAGCCTGGCTGCTTGCCCCACAGACTCAGCTGGTAACAGAAGATGAGTAAACCTTTACTGTCAAAGCTCTTAGACTTTGCAGCTTCCTTCAAGAGGAGCTCAAACCACCAAGATCATGACAGAGCATCAGTGCAGTGTTGTCTGCCGGACCAGAAACAGAAAGGGCTGGGGTTGCTAAGAAACACTCTTAAACCTTCCTGAGGTACTCCGTCTCTAACTCAGTGACTCATTTGTGAAGAGAGGTACCCACTGCATAACCACAATGTCATGCCCACACTCACTCAGCTTGCAAACTAGAATAAATACAGCAAGTGGCAAGTGTTACAGTTTTACTCAGGATTTTTATTTATCACTGCTCACTAATTCAGGCTACAAATCACTGTCAGTCAAGTCACTTTCCAATCAGAGGTGCCCCCTGCATGTGTGAACCAGCATGATGGGTGGTTTCACTGTTTCTGTGTTTAGACAGAGCTGTTCAGGAGCTGTCTGGTTATACCTCTAATGAGGTGGGGATGAAAAGCCAGGGAGTTGAACCAACACAACATGTCTGTATTCCAATATTACAACAGCCTACAGAAGCCTTATTGTAGTTTACACGACAAAGTTGCCTTCGATCACAGTAAATGCTTCACAGCCTTCACACAGCACGGTACATACTACAAAGCTGTTTTTCAAAATCACTATCTATCTATCTATATGATGCTGAATTCATGCGGGTGCTACTGTTCCCCACCAACACAAAAAATCCATTTAATGAGACATGTCCACTGGCATACACTATCTTAAGTACAGATCAAGATAAGGTTAGGATTAAAACTGAATATTAGACGAGTCAATATAAAAAAAAGGAAAGAAAGAAAGATGATTTACATATAACTAGCTGAAGACAGAGACAACGGAAATTTTGTAGGTGGATTTCATTTTTACACCAACATTTTAGTAAAATTAGTGAAGTCAAAAGAGTGGTACTGTCATGAATGTAGCACATTCAATGTGCTAAATTCCAGACAATGCATGTCTAACACTAAGTACAACAACAAATTAAATTAGTCCATTATAATATGAACTCTTTTGAGAGGGATATAAAATTTTATAAAACATCCATCCGTCCATCTTCTACCGCTTTTCCGTTTCCATGTTGCGGGGGACACTGGAGCCAATCCCAGCCAACGGGCATGGTACACCCTGTACAGGTCGCCAGTCCATCACAAGGCCAACCCACAGAGACAGACAGAGACCAACAACCACTCACACTCACACTCAGACAATTTAGAGTCACCAATTAACCTAAACATGATGTTTTTGGATGGTGGGAGGAAACCGGAGTACCTGGGGGAGAATGTGCAAACTCCGCACAGAAAGGACCCAGGCCGGGAGCCGAACCCACGACTTTCTTATTGTGGGGCAACAGCGCTAACAACTATGCTGCCAAACAGCATCAAACAGCCAACAAAAGATATTCACTGTTTGCCATTGTTTTCCGATCTCTGCCTGCTTGTGTGTAATATAACACAGAAAAAGAAAACAAGCTGTATGCTATGAGCGGGCAATGATGAAAAATTATTTTTTGGCACCAGGCAATTTGTAGAGATACACCAAACAGGCAGTGAGATAATTTATTGATTTAAGCAGCACAAAGTCACACACAAGCAAAGACAAAGAATTCTGCACATTTCTCGTGCTTCTATGCCCTTCACTTTTCCCTGCACACTCAAACACAAACACACTTTCTGCTAGCTGAGTAGTAGCTGTATCTATGCAAGTCAGACTGACAGACTGATGTGTGTGCTGGAGTGAAACGATGGTGTGGCTCCCAAAAATCTCAAGAGAAATATGGGGAAGGTTCCCTGCATGTGCTGTGTGTCCGCTCAGAGGCATGTATTTGTGTGTCTAAGTGTGTGTGTATGTGTTTCTGTTTGTGTGCGTGTGGCAGAGGATGCAGCGGAGCAGTGCACTCTGCTTTTTATCCCCATCCTCCCAGCAAGCACAACAAACACGGGTGGATACGCGGCAGTAGCCATGAGGCATAAGACACAAGTAAACAAGTATGTGTGTCTACATTACAGCAAGCTCTTTGTGTCCATGAAAAGCAGCACTTTATATTTTTATTCTCATTACGAAGACAGATGATCTATTTAACCACATTTAAGGATAATATCTGTAGCTTTTATTACTTTACTTTTTACGTATTTTGCAAGTGACTTCTCTGCTTGAAGCCTATTTTGTTTGGGTTTTTTGTTGTTATTTGTGTTGGTGTGGGCTGGTGTGTTCATGGAGGAGAGACCAGAATCACATAAATCCTACTTTATTAGATAAACATCCTAATCAGGTAAAGAAATCTCACACACCCGATGTGCACACACATACATTATCTCCCTGATAATCTCCATTACCAATTAAAGGGCGATATGCCACAGTTTAACACAAAAGCAGCAATTAATCTGCTAACACCGGTCAGTGGGTCATTGCAGTAGGGAAAACATTACTTGCAGGCACACATGCACAGACACACACACACACACACACACTCAAAAAAAAAAAAAAAAGTATCAGGAGAGGTATTTTCTTTAATTGCTTGTAAATGAAGTATAACGTTTTCTCATTTCTCCAGAGACCAATTCGGAAGTGTTTTGTTTTGTTTTTTTGGGTTTTTTTTATTACCTTCTACTGCCTATGTTTTCAAACTGTGGTGCAACACTCAAAATTGGTCCCCAGACTTTTTCTTATGCGTTCCTATCAAAGCAGAGCAAATGCATAATTTAGACTGGCCTAATGGAAGCAGACTTACCAGCATGACTTTTTGACAAGATTTCAGTATGAGTATAACCTTAAAAAATTCTTCTGCTGCTATTAACTGCTATTTTTACTCAGTTAAAGTTGAGTCAGTGACCAAGCATATTGCATTTCAGCATTTCTCTCATAGCACACTCAAACAGTTAGTGTTGTTGCCCTTTTTTTTTTTTTTTTTCTCAAAGGAAAGAACCAAAAACAGACGGCCATTTAAAAAAATATCTTTGTCTTTTTACTAGCTTGTTTGTCATCATCTTTCCTGTGTTTCTTAAGTGTTACAAAAGACAGAAAGACATGACAAATATCTGCATTCTGGCAACACAGTTAGATTAAAATAACTTGATCCATGTCGTTTATTTCATATTCTGTTGTCAAAGGCAGATTAAGACAGATTGTCTTCAATCATATTTTTCAAAGCACTGACAACAACCTCAAAAAGACAATACAAGAATTGGCAGTATTTTTTCATGTTTGTTACCAAAAACGAAAACCAACAACCCGTCATCTGCTCTTCCTGATGGACTAATCAGAGTGGTGAATGGAGAGATTTAACAGTGACAGATGAAGCTTATACCAACAAACACCTCTTAATTGTGTATTAACTGGTAATTATATAATTCATTAGAACTTAACTTTGTAAAAACAATGGTAATTTGTTTCTGTTACGGTTAATCTCTTGAAATAAAACATAATGTCTGATAACGATAGATAATAAAATTAATGACGATAATTGTCAGTTGCTGCCCTAGATAGTTTCCAAGTACATGAACAATTATCAAGAGCCTGTTGGAGCAGATGGAGGTTCGTGCTTTGCTCTGCTGCACCTTGACAGTAGTTTGGTTCAACCGCATCTCTTGAACCAAACGTGTATTCAAATTGGCAGCTTTCCAATATCTTTCCAAATATAGTCTGCTTGAATAAATAGCCTGATCTTCCAGGAAGCCTGAATGAGGGCAAGCTATGGTTTCCCTTATCTAAGCCCTTTTTGACACAGTAAGCAGAGCTGGGACATGAGAAGAGGGCTGTGTGTGTGCATGTGTGTGCATGCTGCTACAGCTATATGCACCCGTTTGAATGAGTGACTGAGAGAGAGCTCGGAGTTCAGCTCGCATTTGTGCAAATGGGTTATCAACATGTGTACACAATATGTGTCATACAGTATGCTGCTGACAGTATGTGTATGTGTCTGTGAGGGTTTGGGTCTGTGTGTGTGTGTGTGGCTGTTTACAAGGAGAGGAGACATGACACCGTAGTTGAGTGATGGAGCAGATGGGCCTTCCATATCTGTCAAACTGAAGATATTCCTTTCACTCAGTCCATTCAATCCTTCTGTGCATGCACATACTGTAAATACGTACCTGTCATAATTCAATGTTTCCACCATTTGTCTCCATCATATCTAACAAACATTTATTCAACTGTCATGTTGCTAAATTTAGGTTATTCGGAAAGTCAAGAAAATGAAAGTCTTATCTAAAACTTCTATCTGAACCAATTTGTCCAAGAATTAGCCACTTATGTCTTCACCTCTTTGTACCTGTAAATGAAAAATTTCTCCACTATTGGAAATAATTATATTTGGCTTGTTCTTGAAAACGGGAGCTGTGATAATCACCGCTGTACCAAGTCTTAATTTCACCTATACCGTGTGTTTTTTCTTTCTGCATATCAACACCCACCCTGTCTGCATTCTTCCAGTTTTGTTATTTGTTCACTGTGTATCCCTCTGCTTGAATCAGCTCATCAGAGATGTGGTATTATCAGCCCGTTTAAATGATGTTGTAGACGTGACTGTTGTGGTACTTGTAAGTGCACTAAAACACCACATTCCTTACGCTCCTCACCCTCATGTCCGTGACGTCAGTACTGCTCCTTGTAAGAAAGATATTGAATGTAAAAGCTTTTGTAAGCTTTTCTCTACAAATACATCCCTCACCCCATGAAACGTTATTCAGTCAAAAGTACATGTTAAAAAAAAAAAAAAAGGTTTATTTAATATTCAATTTTAGTCGTTCAATGATAACTAGACTGCGCGTCATGTATTCATTGCAGATATGACGATATAACAACATTTAGACTACATACATTTTCACAATAAACTTAAATATTACAGTGATCGTTTGAGTGGGGTTGACATGGGGTTTCTGGAATCAATGTGTGCCAGTTTAAGAAGATAAGTGATGTGCTGTTGTGAATGTTTCCATCCACAAAAAACATTGTTTCATCATTTAAAAACCTGCTCACAGACAAAAGATAATTTTAGTGCACACTTCATTTTCTGTATTTTTATTTTGCCAGTGAACACCTCTACCCTTTGAAACTAGCCTACCTATGCTTTATTCAACAGCTGATCTGTGGAGTTGTATAGTGCATGTCATAGACATGCTTCTTTCTAGTAATACGATAGTTTAATGATTGAAAAAAAAAAAGTTTTCTGCCAGTGCTCCTAGCTGCTTCTCTAAACCAGCATAGCACTGATCCCAATTTACTGCAGATAATTACCCCAAATCACCACACATCTAATAACCTAAACTATCACTTTGAGCTTAATGAGTGTTGAGATAGTAAAGCTCAAATCATCCAAAGTGTATCTCTTGAAAAAGATCTGCTTGTGTTTGTTCACCAACCAAAACATATTTCAAAGCCGCCTGCGTAACAAGCAACTTTAACTGCCATATGGACTCTTTTAACATCAATTCCTGTTTAAATGGAATGATAAATCTTATTGGGAAGCATCTAAGCCAATATGAAGATGAATTAATCAGATACAGGTCTTTCAACAATGTTTTTGTATTGCAAACCAAACAAGCCATTTGTCAGGAAGACTCACTATTGTTTCTGTAAGTTCCCCAATGAAATTTATGATGAAAGGGTCCTTTGTTTCATATAATACACTGTCCAGCAGTGACTTGGGACAACAAACCCTGAAGAGTTCATTTCAGGTTCAGTGTTTATGCAGAGTGGTGCAAGCTATGGTGCAGGAAACCTTACATGGCCATCTCACACTCTCTTTCTCACTGTCTGTCTGTCTCTCTCTCTCTTTCATGTCTTGTCTCTGTCCTTCCTGGATTCCACACTGAGGTGAAAGGAAACAGGAACGGCTGCAATGGCTGCTGGCAGCAGCGTTTTGTTTTTTTCTCTCTCTCTCTCTCTCTCTCTGCAAAGAACCACTCTTCCTGTTCGAATGCACACAGACAGAGCGAGAGAGTCAGTATTCCTGTGTTAATCGCTTTGTTCCTTAGCCAGTTGGGAAGATGTTTCCTCCAACATGTTTGTGTGACAAAGCTTCTTGTTCCTGCAGCTGGATTGCAGGCGTCGTGCACATTTGTGGATTTACATGCGTGTGGGTGACAAAGCTGAAAATGAGATATGGTCAGCTGGGTGGATCTTCGTCAGCAGGGTGCAGATGGGTCCTTTATTATTGCCAATTACAGGAATATTCAAAACAGAAGCACACACTCTTGCTGCCCTTTGTTCAGTCTGCACCACAACACCACTGGGACTCTCCCAACTCCCTCTTGTGCTTACTGGAACTTTGGCAGCAAGCAGCCAATTAGGACAGCTTTTACTAAAGTGCCAGCCAATTGGATTAGTGCTGCATTTTCTTGCCAGACAAGACTCTAAATGTGCTGCTGTATGCTAGAATCTGAGACCTAGTGGGCAGACTCCTGTTTCGCTGATAGGCAGTAGGCACCAGCATACACCCACTGCACAGGCAGGAGAAAGAGACATCCTATGACACCACATGTGTGTTTTATCCAAATGAGTTTGTTACAGAGTTTTTAAATTGTTTAAACCAAACCAGAACCCAAGCAGCCGAGGGACCATGATGCGTCTCCCAGGGGTACACAAAACAGACGATGCACACACACACACGTTGATGGAAAAAAAAATAAGGTCACAACCAGAGAAGATATACAGAGGTGACATCAGACAGACAAAAGGAAAAGGAGAACCTAAAAGACATTTTAATTTCAAGTGGAAAACTGATGCTTTTCCAGGGGTATCAGCGTTTTTCTTGCTTAACATTGCTTTTTTGGAAGTTCGCAGAATCAAGAATCGAGAATGTTGATGCCATACAAACTGCAAAGCCCTTTAAGGCAAACATATGATTTAACTATATAGAAATAAAACTGACTAGACCTGACTTAAAACAAACTAAATTGTGCTTGTTTATCGTAATTAGTGTGAAGTAGTGAGATGTGACTAATTTAGCTGGCAAAACTGTAATTTTCTTGGTTTGTGTCAGTGATTGAATTGTTGATACACTGTCTCTGCCATACTCATTGTGCCCAGTTGTGAGTTCTGTATATGTCCTTTATCTGGATCACTGGGCCCAAGTCAGTCATTAGTGTAAATTCATCCCCAATCAATTTCCATCAACTGAAGCAATTATAATCCATTGGACGTATTTCATTCACCTGAAAATTAAACAACAAGAGCTAAATTTAGAAAAGTAAAAGATGCTAATCTCATATAAATCCCAACAGAACAGAAGTATCATTAGTTTTGCTTTATGTGGTGTTAAGGACAAAGTCAATGGGAATATGTTTTGAATTAATTATGTAATCTTTTTCATTTTTATTATTTAAATGTCTATTTTTTCATAAAGCTAAAAAGCAATAAACAGAACAATGTTGCAAATGCAAAAAATAATTACGAGACCCCTTTCAAAAGAAATTTTTAACTCCCATGACCCCTTAAACCTAGAGATTAATTGGGGGAATGAAGAGAGCAAAGTGCCGAATAAAAGGAATTGCAAAACAGAAAAACATCCAAGAAACAAATATAAAAATGTCAGCAGAAAAGATTTTCTATAATAAATGAAACATTGAGAGAAAAAAAACAATGAGGAAAAAAAGAAATTCAAAGAAGAAAAAAATGACCAAAGCACAAAGAAGCACTGAAAGACAAAAAGATTGTGCTTTGCAGTCATACAAAACAATCTCACTCTCTCCCACTTTCTCGCCCCCCTTATTGCATCGATATTGATGGAGAGTTCATTGCCAAGTCAGTGCTGATGAGAAAGAGTGTGCAAAAGTGCTCATGGGTACCAAGAGGATACACTTAAGCATACACTGCAGGTACACACAAGCAAATACACACAAACTTCGTCAACCTGCTCAATTACTGGCACTCTGCTCCTTTGTAAGGCTGCTGCGGGATATTTATCCAAAATGCTCCACCATTAAAAAAACAGACTCTTACAAACAAAGAAGCAACAAAGCAAAATCACTCAAGCATACACACACACAAACCAGTGTTAAGGAAGTAATGCATTCTCCATCTCTGTCAGAAGCACACAAGGAGCTTTATACAACTATAAGAAGAGATAACCGAAGATGTTCATGTTACAGGACTATGAATCAATTAACCTGTATAAATGAAGCATAGACATTACACAAAGACACCTGCCATTTCTGTCCACCATAGCAGGTGTGGCTGAAACGCATAAACAATGACACCTAGTACACATGAAACTACGTGAAGCAGGGTGGAGCAAACAAAAATAGCCCAGAGGCAACAGGCCATCAGTCAAGCCTGGAGACCACCGGGCTTTAAAGAGGGATAAACCAGCACAGACCAGTGGTCCAAGCAGAGGACAAAAACTGTTAGATCAGCCAGTCAGTCCAAACAAAAACACACTGTCCACTTACATTAAGAAAAAAAAAAACCTTTCCAGAAGCTGAAAAGACTTTTTTTTTTCATGATAGAGGACATGCAGGTGTGAAGACCTTTGTATGCTTGTTGGATGTTACCAATTATTGTAAGAAAATAAAGTGTTCAGTTTTCGTTTTGTCGCACTGGTTTGTTTAGTTATGCCAACAAGCTGGATCAGCAGGAAGAGCAATTCGGCATTTCTTCCCCTCGCGCTGCTGTTAACCTGAGCACGCGCGCGTGCACACAGAGCAACACGGCAACGCGCGCGCGCAATAACACAGAAGAGTCCCGCGTGTAATGTTGAGCGAGGCACTAACGTGGGTGATGAAACACGCAGCTTAAAAAACTAAACAAATCAAAAAAACCTTTCCTCTCAAGTTTAGAGAAACTAACGAATAAAATGAAAACAACAAATTAGTTACTGGAAACAATCAACTAACTAAGCGAGGGCATCAATAACTAAGCACGAGTTGGAGAAAATATCCGAGCTCAGTATTGACATCTCGCAGTGCAGTGCGGAAGTGGGCTATCAGACACCTGCTATGAAAGATGAGCTATAAACTGAAGCAAAAACAAAAACAAAACAAACAACAACAAAAACTGTGTCTAGTCCCCTCATCTTCATAATCCTCCCAGGTTGATTTACTGAAAAACCAAAACCTCTTCTGCACACCCTGACCGAGAAGATTACGAGCTCTCCGAAATCTAGAAAGTTCACGTTTCATCACGTCTAAAGTTCCTCTTTTTTTTCTTGTCATAGAAAAAAGAAACCAAAGCACAGATCCGTGGCGAAACATCGGAAAGAATGAAATCGAGCAAACGGGATAAAAATAAGGTGGTTGCCCGAAAACCCGAACGCCAAAATGGAAAATACTTTTAAACTACCGCCTCCACATTTTTTTTTCCCTCCTATATAAAGCCTCGAAAATAAAATGCATGAAGGGAAATACTGATAGCCTGTAAAGAAAAAAAAAAACAAAATGTATCAACCAACTTACACGGGTGGGCAATTTGGAGCTGAGGGAGTCCGTCAGTGAGACCAAAATATAGAAATCCAAACGGGTAGAAAATCCGACAGGCAGCCGATCTGAGCCGACACCGTCCGGCCGGGATCAGGAGAAGTCACTGAGTGCCTCGAGGACCGGGGCAGCGAGCGCGAGCCAGCTAGAGAGCCCGGAGCCGCCTGCTGGTTTCTCCTGTGGCACGAGACGGAGAGAGAGACACAGAGAGACAGTGTGTGAGAGAGAGGTGAATGGTGGTGAGTGCGCAGGCGCGGACGGGGTCGATTCATTCCGGTGGTGGGGCTGCAAGACGGCATAAACACGAGAGGGCAAATATAAATAAATAAATGAATAAATAAATAAGAAGAGGGGCAAAAAGCCGCATTTGTGTATATATCTACTCAACCAACAAAGGACGAATTTTAAAGCAACACAAGAGTGAAAAGCTGCCCTTAATTACCGCCAACAAGATTAAATAAATAAATAATAATAAGTAAAAATAGGTTTGTGTTATAGGTGCAGGCCCTACATTCAAAAGGGTTATCCAAAGGTGCAAAAGTATTAGCGTCAAAATAGAGGCTATTTATAAATAGCCCACTAAGAGTAAAGTAGTGGCCCACTTCAGTATAGTTTATATTGTATTATTACATTAGACATAGTGTTTCAGTTGGGTAAAGTCCAATAATCTAAATGAGTAGATTAAATTATAAATTGATTGTTGTTGTTTTTTTAAATTTTATTTTATTTTTTTGTCTTCCCCACAAAGTGACAAATACCATAGCCTATCAGTGGAGTCAAAGTACAAAGTGGCTTTACTTCGTGAGTATTTCCACTTAAATCTCGATCTATTTGTATGCTATTTACTAAAAAGACAGTAGGAAAACGCAAAGCCTGAGTGTAATTTAAAGTCGACAGAAACAGATTTAATGGGCTACATAAAAGTCAAAAATCACGACTAGAAAAGGAGCCTACATCTTTACCATGGCTCTCGCTCCATCCAAGCATACTCTCTCCCAGACAGTCTTATAAATAATTCAGCAATAAAAGCTTGCCTCTGCCTGCCTGGTTTCATGCAGCACCAAAAGAAGCTTCACCCCCAGCAGAAGGCGTCAATCTATGCGGGCGCTACCAATTAAAACAAATCTCCAAGCAAAATAAAGTTCAATCAACATTCTTGTTTCGCAAATGGCTGTGGTCGGTCAGTCAAATCAGCCAGGGATTACGAGGCTTCTGTCAACTATCAATAGCCTCATGCGTCTACGAGAGACAAGTGGGGAGAAGGGGGAAAGAAGGGGAGGGGAAGGGAGGGAGGAGTGGCTGAGTTTCAATGCACAGACGGCGCAGGCAGAGGAACCAGTCGATGATGCTGTTCGTCCTGTCTTTGGATCGGAGGAGAAAACCTCAAACGTATTAAATCCAAATGCATCCAGTCCCAGAGCCCCGCTTCTGTCCCCAACAGAGCTGACAGCAAGGGGTGAGAGGAGAAAAAGTGACGCTACAGACAGTTTTTTTCCTAAAACAAACAAACAAACAAACAAACAAACCAAAGGCGATTTACCTGAGCGCCGCTCCTGTCCAGCCTGCAGTTATTCCCTCCCCCTAAGTGAGGCTTTCAGCGCTGCCGGTTCACTCCAAGCTGCTCGTCTCTGACCGGGAATTCAGACGACGGGATTTGTTCACGTGGTCACGCTCTGGGCTCCTAATTGGTGGAGCTGCTCGGGCTCGCACCTGTACGGTGAAGTGACCGGAGGTGCAAAGAGGAGGGGAGGAGAGGCATGGAGGGGGGGAGATGGATGAAAACTCACTGCTGCAGGGTATATCCTTATTTAATATGAATCTCTTCCCGCTTTTCCTCCTGGTAGTGTGTGTGTGTGTGTGTGTGTCTTCGAGAAAGGAAACTTAGCTCAATAATAGTATTATTTAAGCATTTTCTACCTGCATTATATGAACATTGCATTGTACAATATTGAAGTAGTAAATAACAAAATATATTTATTACAAGACTAACTGTCAGATTTTAGATTTTAACATATTGGAGATTTTTTAAAAAGAAAATTATTCAAATTTGGGTCTGTAATACTCATAAATAATATTTTCAGTATTGCCCTTACTGTATTTAACAGCAGTGAAGATCAGTAGACGAAGTCAGTCTTTACTGTATTAATGACATTACTAACATCTGTCACACATCTGTCAGTAGCATAACAGAAGGTTTCTATGCCTCTCTGAACAACATTTCAACAGACTAATCATATTTAATAAACACAGGCAAGCACAAAAGTTAAAAAGCAACACACCTGAATGACACCACTTAACTGTAATTGCTCTGCTAGTGTCAGGATTTCACCCTGATGGTAACATTTAATATAATAACACACACTTTTCAACTCATGATTCAACTACTGTACTGTAATATGTGCCTCTCTGCTTAGAGCGTATAGCACACTCGAGTGCCTACAAATACACACCCATAACTATACACTTCGACATGTTGGAATATTTTAAAACCGTACAAATGCAGCAAAAGGATGTAAACAAGGAAGTGGAAAACCTCAGCCTATAGCCCAAAGCCCATTCCCACACACACATGCACACAAGCATACCATACACCCGGAGTTTTTCATCTACCTATTGAGGCCACGGTACAGTAGCAGTCAATGGTGTGGGAATATTTTTAGATTTCATGTGGGTTGCAGATGCTGCTCTCCTCAACCAGGTCACAGCAAACAGAACAGTGTTTCTACTGTAATGTTCAGTGCCTTTGACTTTCTTTCAGTTTCCCCATCAAGGTTTGTTACCCCATAGTTACTGCCAGTTTTTTTTTTTTTTTTAAGTGTATTTTGAGACACATATTCTCTTCTCTTCTCTTTGGATTAGGCCTAGAAACTCTGTGGCCTCCAGGCTGTTGGCAGTGATGGAGCTTTATGTTTTTCCCCTACTCTGTCTTGGCCCAAATTAAAAGCATGTTGTGTTTTTTAGGGCAACTTAGGGCATTTATAATTGACTATGAGAAATCTGACACAGTTGCAGTTCTAACAGCAGAGAAATGAATCATCCTGTGAACTTCCTATCTTCAAGACAATCAAATTTAGGCCACTGTTTATCTAATCTAATGTGTACTGCACATTGGTGCAGGTTGGTCCTGGTAGTTGTTGTAACCAGTGGCAGCTTGAATATTACTCGTGTTTCCAGACTGGAGGGCTTCCCTTGGTTTTCGAAGTCAGGGGGTGGAGAGTTATTATCCAGGAGAACAAAGGCTGAAGAGCAGGGAACAGCGCAACCTTCCCCTCCTCCTGTTTCCCTCTTTCCCTTCCTTCATCTAACCCCCCCATCCTCACAGTCCAACACAAACGCTTGCCATCTGACACTCCTCTAAGGGGTTCTTTTTTAGAGTTGTCTTCTGAAACACACACACACATGCACACATTAACATTGCATGGTGGTTCTGAGGAAGGCCCTCTATGTTCTCAATCCAAGGCAGAGAAGTGGGCCAAATGGCATAGAGTGAACCAGACGGAAGGACAGACAGACAGACGCCTCCTCTGTCCGTTAATCAGGCCTGTGTGGACATCTAGAAAGAGGGAGAAGCAGAAGGGTTGAGAAGGACTTTCTGTTGGTGGACCATAGTGCGCCGTGGGACACAGCATGTGTGTATCGTGTCATTTGGTGCGACGCCACCTGGCTGTCCGACCATAAGCAGGACGCATCGAGCGCTTGGGTCTATGTATGTGTGTGTATGTGTGGGGAGTCTTGCTGGGCCGGACAGGACTTCGACAGGCGGCAGATGGTGGTGCCAGCGTGGCATGGGCATAAGAGCAAGGTGGACTAACACACACACACACACACACACACATCGATACACACAAGAAGCCTAGCCTGTGGTCAGACAGTCAAGGTAGCCGTGAAGAATTTCAATAAATACTCATCGGACAAACATACCGGCCTTTGTACTTATTATTATTCTCTAAAGCCTTTTCGATTTAGCTTTGTTTCTTTGATTTGTCTACTTACTTATTAACAGTGGTGATTATGCAGCCCACGGTTCTGACTTCTTCTAATTAAAAAGTTTCCCCAGTATATTATGGAGGAGATGACATGTCACTGTCAACAAAGGAGTAATTAATCTGTTTAAGTGTGTAGAAATGAATGCCATTCAACACAGGACAATACCGGTGTTGAACTGGGGATATGGACGCTTTGTAAACTTAACTTGTTTCAACATAGAGTGAGTATCAATTTTTAAATAAGACCTTATTGTCCTCATACACACAAACCATTTTGCATATTTGCACATACATAGCATAAAAAAGTAGTTGCACAGGCAAACACACACACTTTCTGGGAGCTATGGCTGAGCAGCTGTCTCGGGAGTGGACGACATCTCTATTGTTGGAGTGTGATGGATGAGATGGAAGCTTTAAATGTGGCATTGTGGTGGACTCCGGACTTGGGGGAAACATTTCCTCTGCCCACACTGTGTACTTTCATTATTGCAGTTGATGGAAAAAGATGTCCTGGATATCCTGCTGTCCTCCTTCACTGCAACGAAGGTGAGGACAGAAGCCATAACATTAGGAGCAAATGAAATGAGCAAATGATGACATGACATCGACAGCACTGATATTGTATGAAGGAGATGAATTTGCTTTGAAAGCACCTATTTACATGCTTTGGAAGAGTTGCCTAACTTTTGGCCTTTAGATTAGTAACTCTCAGTCATTTACTAATCACACACAAACGTACAATGCATGGGTTAGTGGGTAAATATTCCTGTCCGAACATTTGTTGGCAGTGACAGGTGATGGTAAGGTGAGACCAGAGATTTCCCCCCAGTCAAAACCTTATCACAAACACAAATAACCAATACACACACACACACACACACAAATCCCATAATACTGTGTGCAGCTTAAGCCTTTGGCTGTCACCATTGGTGACAGCATGAGTTACAAACTCATCTTCATGTCAGCCACAATACTTCAAGATCTTCAGACCTGTTCACCAATGAAACTACACACTCCACAAAACACAATAGCAAGTTTTTCAGCCAGCAAACTGCAAGAAAAATTATTTATCAGACCAAACAATATAAAATGCATAATCTTTTGAAATCAGATTTCAGAAATCTAGGTTTGAAACATCAAAGACTTGAGCAACATGAGCAACATGTTAAGTGCCTTTCATGTTGAGGCCCTGACCTATGACCTCCCTGTGCAGGGTAGTGAAACCCAAATGTATCCTTTAGGGGCCACTGAAATATCATCATCATCATCATCATCATCACCATAGCCATCCAGCAGTGGTAGCTTTGCAATCAAACTGATTTGCCAACTATAACCAAGCTACAGGCTCAAATCATTTCAATGATTACATTGAGGGCTCACCCTGAGCAGAAACCCGTGTAGTCAGCTAGGTGTCTATTGGCAGGGTGATGCATGTTGCTCCAAAATACAGAAATGTGATCCAGCCATGTTTGTGGAATGAGTATGAATAGCTTATCTATTCCCTATCTGTTATTGTACCTGGTTTTTATATTTGTTTAATAATTCAATTTTGGAAAAAAGTTATGTCTTCAGGAGTGTTTTTTGTTCAGACAAAAGATATAAATTAGTAATCTTGCACACACACACACACACACACACATATATATATATATATATATGTTGTTTTTTTGAAGAAACATCTGAAGTCACAACACATCAAATGAAATATCAAAGCTAGCATTTTGTTAACTGTTTTTATATTTTAGATGACATGATAATAAATGCATCTGGATGCTGCAATGTGGTGAAACACTGCACCATACCGCTCTATGTGCGAAGCCTCTCACCATGCTGCATTGTTGGAAAACACTGATGGTGTTTCTCAGTTGAACTAACATCCATCGTTTTTACTGTGTCTTAATATATAGAAGAATTGAAGCTTTTTAGAGCAGAAGACTAACATTAACTTTCAAGGATTGTTGACATTTTATTTTTAAAGGACTATGTAATAAAATGAATAACAAGGTGGCACAAAGCGGGTTTTGCCTTTTGCAATGTAGTAGCTGCCTTTTATCCTAATCACTGTATCAGTTAATGTTGATTGCAAAGAAATGTGGACTTACATTATTATAGAATCATCAGCACTTTTTAAAAGCCCTCAAAGACACACAGAGTCGTACTCACAGATCAATGAATACACACCTGTTCCTGCAAACCTGTTCAACTACAGAGAGTGGGGAGATTTCAGAAGTGGCAAAACAGTTGGTGAGCGAACAGACTTTGACAATAACAGACTGCTGGCTAGATGATGCAAACCAGTGAAACCAGCATACTTCAGTTGTCTTATCAGGGAGACTAGTGTGAGCTGCCCTCAAGGTGTCTTAGTTTGGCTCAGCAGAGAGCTGCTTATATGGCATGCTGTCAAATGTATGCTGACTTCACACTTCAATACCAGCTGTGAGGTTGACACGGGACAGAGAGAGACTGATATACTGAGAAAACCAGAGAAACAAACAGAGGAGCGAAAGCTAAACCCATGCCTTCCTGATTGCAGCATTGATCTCAAGCTTGACAGATAAGGGTTACTTTAGTTCAGTGAGGGACATCAATCCAGCCTGTTCCACCTCTTCTCCACATCTCTTGCCAACCACCTGCCTGTTCCCTGCTTCCCCATCCTCCTGAACATCTTGGTCCTTTCATCTTCCCCCATCTTCACACCCTTCCACTCAAGTCCTTCCCCTCCATCTCTTGAAATTCACTCCAACCCTCTGCATCTATGTTCCTGCTGCAGCACATCAAAAGCAGCAGAGACGTGAAGCGAGTCACCAGGGAAGGTTGAAATAGGAGGACAAACTGTACTGGATAGTTGCTACTGTACATCATAGTCAGTTAATGCAGAACAACCTTTTTTTAAATACTAATCATTTCTATTAAACTAACATGTAAATTACAATGGAAATCTATTCATACTGACTATTTGTATTAACTGTTGCATAAATTTTTTTGAAGAGCAGGTGGTGGGAAAGAGATTATTCATGATACTAGATTTCATGGCATATATATATACATATAGTAAATTAATAACGTTAAAATCCTGAATCTGCTTTGCCTGTTCTTGGATGTGTGTGTGTGTGTGTGTGTGTGTGTGTGTCTGCGTGCCTAAATCCCTCCATCTGTTGAGCAATAACAGACCCCACATTAGATCACACTGAACAAAGAAAATAACAAACAATATTCCAGCTCACTGTCTTCCTAACTATAGCGTTAACATGAGTCATTCTATTCTTCAAACCAAATAGGTGCATTTCATCTTTCACTCACTACAATTACGTACATAACATCTTATTTTTATAAGTAATAATGATTACACATCTTATTGAAATTATCTCAACTTTGTGCCTGTGATAAACGATCTGAGTTTGTCACACTGTCTATGTATGCAAACTGGAAAAAAAGAATTGTTTTGGGCTATTGCAGGAAGTTGTATCTGATGTTATCATCCAAAACATTTTTTCTCTCCTTAAAAGTTAATACGGAAAATGCCAAAACTTGCAGAATTGTTTTTAATGATCTGCATTCATAACTACAAGGGGTCAAATTCTGTGGCACTTAACCTGCATAAGTACGCTCTGGACAGGTCGCCAGTCCATCACAGGGCCAGCACACAGAGACAGACTGACATGAACAACCACTCACACTCACAGTCAGACCTACAGACAATTTAGAGTCACCAATTAACAAAAACATGATGTCTTTGGATGGTGGGAGGAAACCGGAGTACCTGGAGGAAACCCACACAGGCACGGGGAGAACATGTAAACTCTACACAGGAAGGCCCCAGGCCAGGGAAATGCACCTTCTAGTTGTGGGGTAACAGCGCTAACCACTATTCCACCATGCTGCCTGCAAAACTGATCCACATAAGCCAAGAGGATATGTGTGTGTCTCTTGTGTGTTCTGTTCAGACTTCAGTTGTTTCAGCAAATATAAAAGAAGAGTCAGACATGACAAGTCAGTGTCAAGCATGTGCTTGGTGATCAATTCACTAACTAAATAGTTAGCTCATGGTGGCACTAGTACTCAAATCCTGCACTTTGTAAGCCTCTTCGAGCTTGTTACCTCTACCCTGCTGCGAGGAAAACGTTTTATAAACAGGAATAGTGAATGTTCAGAACAAATTCAAACCATATGTGATGCCAGCTGTATCAGATGATAGTTTAGCAGAATATTTATGCTTATGTTAGTGTCACATTTGTTCAGCATAGTTTGCAGTTGAAGAGGATATTTGAACCAGTACTGTGTAAAACAAAGGGAGATGTACTTTTAACTCCTCTGCAGACTCAGTTTCATATAAACATTTCATATGGAGCGGTGGTATAGATTTAACTTCTCAGCAGTACAAGTAATAAAAATGATCTCTTTACTGGTTGCTACATTAAAACAATGCCTCGACATTAATGCATAATGATAATATACCACCCTATACTGTATGCCACTCTATATTGTGCTTCATCACATAATATACCATGTAAAAATTAGCACCTCATCCCTGCAGAATATTTTATCATTCAATATAAATTTCTTTTTATTTATACTGACATGCCATTAAACTGTGCAAAATGAACACATGAGCATTTTCATATCATTACTGCACATCTCTGATGTCTGATAACTGGTGTGTGTGTGTGTGTGTGTGTGTGTGAGCGTGTATTTTAGAGTAGGGTATTACGAGCAGTGTATATCACATAGGCTTAGATCCATAGGAGTTATGTGTGATTGACACTGTTTATAAAGCCCACTCTTAATCTATTGCTTTGACCTGTCTGCCTGTTTTGGACTTTGCCACTCAAAAACATTAGCATTTATACTCCTGCCCTCCCATCCTCCTAATGATGGCTTAGCCTGTGGATTCGGTATACCATGATGAAAATGAGCACAGGATATTTACATCTTTGCGGCTAATCCACTTTTAATGTGTCCCAGGCCCTTAATCTGCTGCTTTTATTTATGAATCTGGCATGTTGGGTTTAAAGGTGTTAATTACAGTTCAGTTTTAGAGATGCAGCTGTCTATTACTCCTTAGAGAACACACAGCACAGGCAAATGCATGCATGCATGTGTGCCTGCATATTCACAGATAGATAGGTAGCCAGAGTTTAACTGTGCATGCATGAAAATCCTCAGCTGAACACAAACACATTCCAACAAATCTTCTTAGCGCTTTACATTATCCTGCCACTCAAAAGAGTTTCATTCAGATGGAGAATACATGGGAACCTTTAGTAGTGTTCAATGGCAGCTTTGAGTGAAAGCTTGAAGTGGAATTCATGTTTACAATGACATCCTCTCTCCTACAATGAAATGAATATCATAACATATAACCAGCTATTTTTCTCACAGTTTGATAAAATCGACTGACGTATGAACTGAAGCAGTGGATTAAAATGGGATGAAGAAAAGAAAGAAAAAACATGAAACAAGAATGAGGAAAAACATAAAGATAAATAAAGAAGCACATTGTGAACAGCCTTCTCCGTGCACCGTATGAGCTGGATCTTGGGACTTTGTCTTTCTCCTATTTATTTTCCATTTTACTCACCCTGGTGGAAAAATTGCTTTTGACACTATTATATTACAGCCACCATCATTTTGGTCATCCCAAGCTCTGTTTATGTTTGGTGTTTGGTTGTTCCATCTTTTGCTGAGTTCTGTGACATGAGCAAGAAAAAAGAAAAAGAATTATATTTGGCCCTTGGCCTCAACAGTGTTTCGATGACTATAGCAGCTCAACTGACTCGTGATTTACGCATGAGGAGTTGTAGCAATTTGTTCACTGATTCATAAAGAAATAAAAACCTATTCTCATAATAATTTTGGAGGGATGTTGAATTTTTCTCACCTTCCCATCATTATAACTATGTAGTCAATCATTTTGTCTCATTCTCCACTCCAATCAGTGATCAGTTTGTCATTAGCATATCAGTGTGTCCATGTAAGAGGGAAGAGATACTACAGAAGCATCTGAGATTGTTTTTATTTTAAAATATATCCCAGAGAAGAGCTGAGGATGGAAATAAAAGGAAGCGTATTCAGCTTTATTCAGGTGGTTTAATATGCAAATGTGTGTGGTTTTTTTTTCCTGAGAATCAGAGAAACAGATTGTTAGAAAACACAAGAAGGGAAAATGAAGACAGCACTCCAGAAAAAAATATGTCACAGTTGTGTGTGTTATACACATGTATGTGTGTGAGGGTGTGTGTGGGACAGGGGGGTTTAGTCATCTGCCTCTGATCTGCAGGCTGAGAGAGTCACACCTGCTGAAGAATTCTTTCCCAGACACTGAGACATTTGTCACCTCATCTCCTTGATTCTCCCTAGCTGTCAGATTTTCAACAATCTTTCTTTTTTGCCCTTCCTCTTGCCTGCGTTCCCTCTTCAACTTTTACATAAAATTAATTCTCTATTCCGTATCAGGTTTTAGGGCACGTGCTCCTTTTCCACAGAGACATGCTCCTTCTCTTTTTATAACCCTCTTACACCTTTTGATCTGTCTCTCCACTCAGACAGCCCGAGCCTCATTATTTCTCCCTCTTTCAGCTTCACACTTCCAAAAAAAAAAAAAAATCTTTTTCCTTTTATTCCTCCTTGCGTAATTTTAGAATAACGGCTGATCCATGGTCATGGAATCTTACAAAATAAGATGCAAAATAAAAAGAAAAAGATGCATTTCCACAGTAAGATTTAAAATGACTAAAGGACACTGATATGTATAAGAAGTGGGAAATGGACTCCATGGTGTAAAACTTCTAACAACCAGCTGTGAACTGTTTCCTTTGTGGTGTTCAGGATTTTATTCCTCACTGGTTGAACAGAATTACACCACCCTTACCAACACTCAGCCTACTGTAAATTTAGCCAATGAGATCTTATTTCTTAGCAATCAATTACCATAGACACACACAAAGGGTGATATTGTGACCTAAAACATGTTGTCAGCCATGCTATGGTACTGCAGTGCTGACAGTTGTTGCTCAGCTGAAGAAAAAGAACACATGAGCAATGAGGTCAAGATGTTTGGGTATTTCTGCCATGCAGAAATTGTTGTTGTTTGTAGAATACATATGTCAGTGTTCAGATATGCAAAGATGGAGAGGGGTTCAAACAACAAAAAGCAGTTCAGGGGAGCATTAATCATAGCTTTACTGCAACAAAGCAGTACAGCAAACAACTACTTCAGTTAATACATACAGGTACTGTTAATATGTGGACCTTACTTATAATGAATTAAATTGTTAATTAACTTCAGTGTATTCTACAAGAGGTCTTACTTTATGCAGGCTATTTACCAAAAAGTATTGCATTCATGCATATAAACGGTAACAATGAAGTGAATATATTTATAGAGTTTTCAGCAAAGCAATAGGAACCCAGCCACCTGTTCCACTAACTATTTACTACTGGACCACCATGTGTGTAAGTCTGTGTGTGTGTGTGTGTGAGAGAGAGAGAGAGAGAGAGAGAGAGAGAGAGACAGTCATCACAGCATAATATTAACTAAACTATGTTCACCATGCAGTATGTTTTAACTGTGACCTTAAAGTGACAACATGCTTAATCATTAGAATTAATTGAGGACTGGATCAGAAGAGCAGAATTACAGCAATACCACTACTACTACTAATATTACTATTACTACCACTACTACTACTACTACTACTACTACTACTACTACTACCACCAATATTAATAATAATAATATCCACAACATGATATTTCCCCCAGGACATTGTTTAGCTGATGGGGTAAGCCACCTAGATCATGGTGTTGCATGCTGTCTCATTATAAATCAGTATGTCAATGAGCATTTACATCTGCCACAAACAAATTATAGAGCCTTGCTGTGTGGCATTTATTGTACATTGATTCTTTCGTCCTGAAGCTTTATGTCTTATTTTACACAAAGTTTGTATAATTTATCCATATTAACATCTGCTGGTGTTAAAATAAAAATATTATGAGCAATATAGTTAAAATGATAAGCATGTAGCTGTGCTCCAATTGTTTTTTGTAACTCCTGCTGAGCGTGTCAAATAAATCCATGCTCATATGTAAGTAATCAATGATCATGTCCATTGATTTTCAGCCCAAAGGAATGAGAAGTCACTATGACCAGCCCACATAATTGACTGCAATCAATGCACTCACACTAATTGGGTTGGGAACCAATGGTAGAGCCGGCTTCCCTCTGAAAAACTGGCCAAGGGTGAGGTCACCCATCTGTGGCCAAATTGAAAAAGCAATCTAAGAAGAGCAGACTAGCAGTTTACCTGTAACCTTCACCTGAAGCCCCGGGGAAGCGAGAAGGTATTTAATGTGTAACGAAGGCCAAAGCACAATGAGTCCATCCAATATGGTATACACTGTTGCTATGGAATCATCCGCTCAATACTGAAAGCTGGACTGAGCCAGAGGCACCTAATTATGGTCATATCCACTGTGGCTTTAACACATGTAAAGACCAGCCACTAAACTTAACAACACAATGTGTTCCACAAAGACAAAATCAGACAGATAAATATCAAACTGAAATGGAAGCACCATCATGACACAAATTATTTCATTCTCTCTGGACTTCCCTGATATTGAGGACGGATCGATAGATGGCACCATGACTAAAGTTTATTGGAATATGTTATAATACACTTAGATGATAGCAATTGACCTTTGTTTTAGTGTAACATATTGATGAAAACAACATTAAGTTATCTGTAAAATGTCGTTGTGCCCCAGAGGATGCTTATGTTGCATCTCTAATTATAAAAACTGGCAAAGATCTGACTGGTTATATCAATATGTATGCAGAAATTTCCTTTCACACAGAGAATGATTGTTTTTTTTTTGTTGTTTTCTGGGGACTATTTTTATACACTTGACACTTGAATAGATCAGAGGCATAGGTTCAAGGAAGAATTACAAAGATCGTTTAATTTTGGAAAGATAAAACAATCAGTGGCACAAATTATTCACAAACTGTGAAAACATTGTGTGTGTGTGTGTTCCTTTATTATTTATTTTTTAGATTAACAGGATTCATTCAAGTGTCAGAGCAGGCAAAACCAAATTAATCATGCCTCCTTCCAATTACTGTAATACAATTATATTTACTTACGCACTACACCTGTGTTTGAGAAATCAAATGGCTGCTGGGAAAACAGTCTTTTCAAATTACTGTCGCTCTGCATGTCTACTTTGGCCATTGGTCCCCAGTTTTGAGCTGCTGGTCAAGAAGAAAACAAAAGCATCTCTCTGATAGGCCCCAGTGACCCGAACAGTACAATGGCAATTACTTGACATAGTCAAGTTTGTGTTTGGTTATTTTTGATATTGTGAGGAGAAGCGCTAATAGAGTATGAAGTTAGAGGCTAACAAGAGAGCCAACAATTTGTCTGTGCCCGCTCTTAACATTTGTGGTTGTGCGGTTTGTGTGCATGTGTGCATTAGTACATGGGCTTGTGTGCATTCTCCTGAGAATGACAGTCATAGTTATTGTGCCAAGTTATTTGTTTTCCCTTTTAAGAAAAGGGAATCTTTAATGCTTAAGAAAAATTCTGGCAAAATGAACTGCACCAATCTGTTATGAGAAAAATTTGAAATAGTTCATTCTTCTCTTTCCAGGGGCGAGCCACCCAAGCTTTGAATTCTTGCAGGGATTTGTCTTGTCAGGCTGTCGTGTCGCAGTGCAATATACAATAATTGATATAAAGGAGCAGGTTGGAAGGAATAGGCAGCAAAATTACTCAGCACTGTGGACAGCAGGGTGTTTTTTGTGTGAGAAGAATCATGTGAACATTTTTCAAGAGGGAGGGAGAGAATGTGCTTGAATGATTGCAAAGATGTGACAAAAAAAGATTCAGATAGACATAAAGAAGCTAAAGAGACAATTATAACCCAGATTAACCCACAAACCATTACTCCTTTCTTTACACAGTCAAAACATGAGAAAATCAGAGCTGTCCCTCTGCAAGTAAAAGTAGAATTACTCCACTGATTTGTGGATTTGATCATGTCCCTGTAAATATTCCTGTTGGAATATTTCAGCATAAAGGACCTCTTTATTTAAAATTTTGCTATTGCTTGTCAGCCATCATAAGCATTATCAGTCTTGCCATCACTTGGGCCAACTGGTTAGCATGCTTTAGCTTTAGTAGAGACAAAATGTGCTAGAAATAGAAATTAAACAAGAGGGTTTCTTTCTATGCGTCCTTAAGGCTGGCAGGTAAACAGCTGTTAACGATAACATTCAAGGTTTGTTTTGTTTGGCTTCTCAAAATGTACAGTAGCTTAGACAACATAGATATAAGAACTGGAAATGTAACTGAATTTGAAATGAAATATCACTGGTAGTTGGCATAAACCCCACAGGTGGAGAGGCAGAAAAATAGCATACATGTGGAAATGAGATTGTGTGTTGTGGGAGCAACATGGCCTCAGGTTAACAAAGGGAACAGTGAAGAGAGAGAGAGAGAGAGAGAGAGTGGAAATGGGAGAGAGTCTGAGTATGTGTAAGTATGGAGGGGTGGATGTGTTTGTGTGTGTGTGTGTGTGTCGAGGGGGTGTCAAGGGAGGCAGAGAGAGGGAGGAGGAAAGGATCGGTAGGCTTGTCTATGAAAGCAAACACCTGAGACCCTGATACCTCTGCCCTTCTCTTCTCCTGTGAGCTGATAACAGGACAGCACTTATTTTTATCAAAGTCTAGATGCTTCAGTCATAAAGTGTATGTGTGTGTTTAAGGACATTTTAAAATGAAATATTGCAACTGATTTCATTTGAGCATAAAACTATTTTCTGAAGCCAACGGGAAAAAGATATTTTATTTAAAAATATCAAATAAATGAATGAAATAAAATTACTACAGATGAAAGAAAGATCTAAATCAGTCAAACAGACTTTGTGTGTCTCTGTTCAGATGTTTGCTAATGCCTGGCAAACATTTCTGATAAGTATTAATATTAGTCAAAGGTGTTTACACCGGTCCAGATTTTACAGACTTGTTGACTGTAGCTGAAAGAAAGCCCAGGTCTGTCTTGTCAGCCTGGATGTCTCTTGGTTTGCACAGTTGTGACTTAATGAGAAAATGAACCAAAAAACTAAACATAGCCCCAACCCTCTTCTCTTGCCTCAGAAATAAAGTCTTTGCAGACCACTGATGTAGTAGAGCATCAAGCAGACATATATGCAAATTATTGCTATTTTTAAAATTCTTAAATATTCAAATTTTCAGTTGAAACTATTCAAACACAAAACAGCTACACCAACACATCTGCGCTCCCTGGTGTACATGTGTGAATATATGGCCTCTGCACATGATAAAACATGTCACGTATGTGGGCTATTTTGCTGATCCCCCAAATCAGAGGGGGATCAAACAAAGTCACGTATTGCCATCATCAGCAAAACCTGTAAACACTCATGCAGAGACAGACGCGCACACTCACACAGAACTGAGACAGAGAGGTCAGAGAGAGGAGTGTAATCCCTTTTTGTGTCATTCACAGGTCAGAGTTGATCACTAGTTTTTGCAGTGGACAAATAAATAGGGGTTTGCTGCTAATTAAGATTGATGATCAGAGTTAGTTTTACTTAAATATTCTTCAGTAATACTATTTTAGTTGTTTATCACACAGATCACACACACACACACACACACACACACACACACACACACACACACCCTTTGCAACATGTCCTATGTTTTTTATAATTCTCTGGTTTCACCCTTGATGGATCACCTAAAAAGAATTTGTTTGATGTGTGTTTACCTCATGGACAGCTGTTTACTTCACTCAATGCTTTTCCTCTCCTGACGCTATAGTTCTTTTTAACATTTGTTGGATTATTTCACTGCTAAGGGATCAAGAAAAAGGGCACGTCACCGAGGAGAGGCTGTTGGTGCTCCTGACTATATTTCCGCAGTGTGCAAGAGTTTCAGAGGGAAATGGACTGCACATATCTGAAGGTTTTACTTTATATTTGTTTGCAAAACAATAGTGTACCGACTCAGATTTTTAGATCATAGCTCACACCTTAATACTTACTGAAAGTAGGTACCTATACCTCTGTAGAAGACCTATATTTACTTGTCATTTATTTTAAATCCTCCTTATTATTAATTCTTTCTGTATCTGTTGTCCCTGTAAATGAAGGAAACCTAATATAAAGGTTTAATAATGGATAATGTATCAAAGGTTTAACTTTATTTTTATTTCTAAACGAAAATTGGTTCCCTCTTTTCTTACAACAGGTGCTTTCCTGGTATGAAAAGTGTTACTGCTATAACTAAAACCTTTCATTCTCTGCCAAATGGAGATAAGGCATCTCTCTCTTAACTAGATGAAAAGTTGATAGAAAGACAAGAAGATGACTTTTGTGAGATAATGTCAGTGAAATTTAAACCCTGAACCCGTGAATTCTTTTTATACTAGTCTGCAATTCTCAAATTCTCTTAGCTTTTAGAGTCTGACACAGACTCATCCAGCCGCTGTGACCCCTAAACCTCTGTGAGGAACAGAGCAGCCAAACAGCTCTGTCAGCTTCTTTCTCTCACATGTCCTGCTGCGATTTCCATAATTCTGAAGGTGACAGCTGACTGGAACCTCACCATGATCCCTCCTATTAAAGTGCTTTAGAAAGAACATGTCATTCCTCAAGCAATCAAAAATCATTTATGTTTCATGGGGTGAAATATTGTTATATATTTTTAGTTTTGTGTATGATGGTTAAACTTAATGTGCTCAAATAATCTAAACCCAGTTGTACAAGTCCCTTGCTTAGGTTACAAAAACTTTTTGGACACTCCCTGGTTCAAACTGTTTCCTCTCACTTCCTGGAACATGCACGCCGTGTATTCACAGCATCCCATGTTCAAATCTAACCAAGGGACCGATACTGCGGGTCATTTCCCTCTCTCTCTCCCTGTTTTGCCTGTCTGCCAATTACTGTCTGAAATAAAGGCATAAATAGGCCCCAAAAGTACCCCCCGGAAAAAAATAAAAATAAAAAAAAATAAAAATCACACTCAAAACTTGAGTTTACTTCTGATTTGAATTAATGATACAATGTCATTTTGAGACGTCAATTCGAGCTCACTGGGCCACTTATTGCTCATCACTTCATTAGCATTCCTACATGCAGTACATCAACTGTAGCAAAATCATTTGAAAAGTCTAAAAAATTTGGCTTTTAAACTGTTAAACTAAGATTGAGTGCAATCACACAAACAGGACAATAGAACAGTAGTCTTTTAAAGGGCCAATCATAAGACTATTTATTGGCTCTTCAGGGAAAGATGATTCATTTAGTTAGGTTTTGTATGAACAACACTTTAGCTGTCAGCACATTCACGCATGAGTAGACACATAAAAATACTCTTAATGAGGTGCTGGAAAACTACTGAAATCACCCCACAAATATGTACTGTAAAATATTTAACAAACAAATAGAAAGGATGTCTGTGTTTAAGGGACAGTTGTGTGATTCAGTGCACAGGTATGTGTTCAGGAATGTGTGTTTGACTTACAAGTCACTTCTGATAAAAGTTGAAAGAATATGCAGAATAAACTGTACCTTGTATAAAAACCAAATATCTCATCCCAAATAAGAAGATTCTTTTTCCTTGTTTGTTTTTGGTAGGAGAGCAGATCAAAACAAGTCAAATAAGTAATATGTATAGATGAATATGAAGGAATTACACAAGCATAAATTAGAAATTTCAAAGAAAAGACATGAATGACAGGTAGGGCAATCTTTTTTTTTTTTTTTTTTTTTTTTTTTAAACACTGCAGTGTTTCACCAGTCAATGCAAATATTCTTTGAAATGCACACACACATGCATGCAAATCCTACAGACAAAGAGAGTGATGCATCATGTAATATAATTACGGCAATCCAATTAAAATCCACTTCTGGGAAAATGCGCCACGCAGTTTTCGTAAATGTGTTTGAAAACCAAGCAACACAAACAGAGAAATCCTGTGTGGAGATTCACATTTCAGCTTGGACTTTCATATTATAATGATGTTGTGACTTTGCTGCAAACAGGGACTCTTTCTATCTGTCAGTGTGCTCCTGCCTCTTATTAGATTTCATCCATAAATAATTGATGACTTTGGACCTCCCCCATCTCCCTCAATCACACTCTTTCTGTCTCACTTCCCTCAATCAGCTGTGGAGGACACCCAAGGTTGAATAATACGCTTGTGTGTGTGTGTGCGCAAACCACTGAAGAGTGATAGAAAAGAGTGAAAAGAGAAGGAGCAATGAAAAAGAGCGAGACACGAGTTTTAGAAAGAATGAAATGTACAGTAAAGCACAATAAAACAAAGTGCATCAACCAAATAACAAAACAGTGTAGCTTATTAGAGTAGATGAAACATTTATGATCCTCTTGCAGAAATTAGGTCATGGTGAAGGATACAAGCTAGACAATCCTTATCAGACAAATGGAATATGTTAGAGACAGCATCATTCATTCATCTTCTACCACTTATCTGTTTCCGGGTCACAGGGGGTGCTGGAGAAACCCATGCAAGCATGGGGAGAAAATTTGAACTCTGCACAGAAAGGCCCCTGGCCTGGGAATCAAACCTGTGTCCTTCTTGTTGTGAGGCAACAGTGCTAACCACCATGCTGCCCACAGAGACAGCATAAAAAATATTTCTGATTCACAAGTCTAGACACACACACACAAAAATAGATCAATGAGTTTGGTGTTGCTGTTTTCTTTTGGCTAGATCATATCCATTACATATATATTTCATAGATTTCAAAACAGACTGAATATTGTTCATCCCTATGATCCCACTATCTAGTTGTGACTGCAATTGCAGCATACACAACTTTTAAATGCTTGGCTTTTATTCATATATGAAGTACAAGATGCAAAGTATTATGTTTACATAAATTTATTAGGCGCTTATTAGTTTAAATCAGCGGCTCAAATAGCAGTTGCTAAAACAATCTCACTCTAAAGTTTATGAGCAGCTGTTCTGGAGGTCACTGACATATCACATAATGCTTTTCAACAGTATGCCCAATTGCCATAAAGTTGTAGTTTAAATCTTGATTTTCTAATTTTGATTTTCAACACTTGCATTTGCCCAAATCTTCCCATCAGGGATCCATCCAAAATGGATATTAAGCTGAGTCTCATTTCAAACAGGCCTTCTACCAGGACAAAGAGAAATTTCATTTCAATAACAATATTAGTTGACTAAACATTAACAGGGGAAAATGAAACAATCATTCATATTATATTGTTGAGAGAGACAGTTCTGTGCCATCTGTCAGGATCCTAAAAGAATAAGAAATGATAATGACAGTATGAGTGTTTATGTGCGAAAGAGAAATATGTTTTTATTTTATACATACGAGTTTCTTCATATATATTACTGAACGTTTATTATCCAAAGCAATTTGCTTTGTACTTAAACATGGTTATCTGGGATCTGTGGGGTTGTTTTTAATGTTGTGTGTTTGAAATATTTCCTTGTGGAGCAGTAAATGAGCTATCAGAAGCAATGGATAAGAAGGAAAAATTCTAAAAGGGGGTACTTCACAGGATGTTTTTGAAAAAAACAAAACATTTACTTGCACAATGGCAAGTGCTATTGTGCAGCTCAGTTGGTAAAATTCAGCACTCGCCACCACTTGGCCGAAAGCATCAAGTCTTCATAGTCACGAATGATTACAATTACATTTAATGGTACCTGCATATTGCAGTTTGCTTGTTTTTATATTCCTGTGTGTGTTAGCATGTGTGCATAAGGGCTGATCTGATATATTCCTCTGAGAGCTGAATGATGAAAAGTTGGAAAATGCCGCACGATGATTCTGTTGGGATCTCGTCAGGAGTGCTTCCAGCCAAGAGACCAGGGATTCATTAAATCAGAAAGTATTAAAGCAAGTATTAAAGACTGAAAGAACAGTTTTGTTTCCTTTATTAAACCAAGCTCTAGTAACTAGGAAATCTACAAAAACTGCCCAGCAGTACAGCCCTGTACTGCTGCAGATTCAATGTCATAGTGTCTCTCTCTGGATGAGAAATGCTCCCCTTTTTAGTTCTGCCCCAGTTTCTAGAAACATTGATTCAGTTTAAATAAACATTTCCTGTGGTTTTGTGGTTGAAAGAATAAAACCATGCATAACCAAACAACATTATAAAATGCATTTAATCGCATCCACACCACTAAACTTCCAAACACAGACCTGAGACCCATCATCACTAGCAGAGAGGGATTTTTAGGAGTTTCAATAAGCTGTAACCAACCATATCCGCTGAGTAAGAAAGAAGCACATGTAAGAATTCAACTTTTTCTTTTGTTACTTTTGCATGTAACAACTTTGTGAAAAGTCTTGTTAGTCTCTGCTTTCGTAAACCTTAATGTTTTGGGGTCATATAAATGTGTCTATTTGTTGCAGCTGATGAGGTCGGGGACTTAAGTTACAATCGGAGTACAGTGTCGGAGTGACTGCGTGCCCAGAATTTCATCCAGATTATTCTTTTGTCCTTGCATGTTTTGACTGATTTCAATAATCTTCCTTCATTTGATATGCAAGAGTGTCATCAAACAAGGCCAAGAAGAAGGACCTAAATCTGGCTCCACTCAGCCAGGGCACCATCTGTTTTAAAACTTTTCCAGTGGGATACAAATATCAGTGATCACAAAGGTCTTCAATTATTATTGTACTCTACCAGCCGTCTTTTGAAAAAGGTATTAATGAGTGGGAACAGAATGGGTATAAATTTTCTGCACTGATCACAGTTCATCTCATACATTTTGTATAGTTTATCATAAATATGGCTGTATGACCAAAACACTATTGTGCAACCTTTGAAATTCCATCTTCAACAACACTCATATGTGGCTCAAAACACAGATATAATCTGAGTGTTTTACAATTAAACTAATGTCATGAATTTGCATTGTTTCCCTCAATGAACTCAGTTACAGCATTCACAGTCCTCTTGTGGTTGAACTCTGGCATTACATGATCAAAAAAATACCAAAGCACTTCCCTTTTATCTTTGTATTACAAACGCACAGATGCAGTTAAAAGTAATGTGTACATTATCATTTCAGCTGAAAACGTTCAGTGTAAATTTGAGGGCAAAAAGTAACAATTGTCATATGAACTTAAAGGCAATTACATGAGTTGGATGTCAGAGGACTGAACCTTCAGGATGCCAAGAAGATCAGACATGGATCTTTCTGGCACAGGGAAGGAAGAGAGAGTTCCTTCATCCTTCAACAACTCTCACTCAAGAGCCCCTAAGTACTTAATCCCCGACTGCTCAACTGAACGTGCTCAAGGGCCAAAACTAGAAGTCAGACAGCCAGAAACAGTTAGTAATGTGTGTATGTAACCCCGGGAACTGCAGCTACTCCAACATCTGTTGCAGTAAACACATGAGAAGGTTTTGAAGGTCTAATGTGCACAAAATGAAAAAAAAAGGTTCATTTTGGCCTATCAGCTAAATATGAGGCAAAGTCAGTTGGAACGCCTGTTTCTGAACTTAATTTTCACTGGAAAAAAAAAAAAAAAACGAATAAAACTTACAATGTGTTTTTTGTCTTTTACAAAACTTTGTCTTTTACAAAACTTGTATGTTCCTTTACATCTGGAGAAGACCATGCGTTTGTTTGTGCTGGCATGATTTGGATGTTGCAGTTGGCCATACTGCAATCTTGCGATTATTTCAATTGTACAACCCTAATATTTAAGGATATGGCTAAACTATTTTTTTTTTATTCTTGGTTATCACATCATCTCAACTTTATTCCTGACAATTCACAATTGTGCGTGTTCATTTGTCTGTTTATGCTGATGTTCATTTGCTGATACTGAATGTTATATACTCTATATCACACTGTTGTACTAATCCAGTTCATTGTTATTCACTTTTGGATGTTTGGAAGAATGTACATGTATTCACAAGAATGACAACACATTCAAACTAAAGCATGCTGGCAAATAGTTTGTAGAATTTTATAAATTACTGGATTTTCCTCTTATTGTTGTGCAGCAGGATCACTGAAGACCTCTGGTTACTTTTGTTGAGCCCATAATCTGTGAATTTTTGTGCAAACAGTCAATAAGAGTAGAATATGCATTATACTGTAACACTTGGAAAAACATTTTAAAAAATAGATTGTTATTAAAACATATCTGGGTTTTAAAAATATGTTTATTTCAGTTTGTCTCATGCTGGTGAAAAAAAAAAAAAAGGAACAGTGGCTGGTTAACTATTATCTGTGCCCTGATGAAGTCAATCTGTTTTAAATCCTGCTATAAAAGATCAGATAATCTGCAACTGCCGTAATCTGAGGCCACGCAACCTGTGTCAGCGGCAAATGAATACTTGTCTCCATCATGTGGCTTTCAAATGTCTATAGATGGTTTTGCAGTAAAACCCTCCCTAGTCCAGTGGCTGTGATTTAGAAAATAAATCATATCTGAGTTCTGGCTCTTAGCTCCTCTCTGGGGACACACAAGCCATTGCATATCAGAGCTGGCACAGCTCCAGTAAGATGGGCTTTTTTCAGGCCTTCTTGTATTTTTACAAAACAGTTCAGTGCAAACTCACTCAGAGCATCCAAGCATTGCAGACAGTCTATAGAGAAACGTATCAGTCATTCATTGTTCCCCATACAGCTCCAGTAAATCTTCTGCTTCTTTGCCCATAGTCACACTCAGTTCCCCCATGTGTACTTGTGACTGATTTTAAAGGCGATCTACAGTATTGTGGATAATTTGACTGTACAGCATTCTCACAACCACTGACAATAATCTGTCATAATCACTCAACAGTGCTGTTGTCTAACTGATGGTGTAAAGGCTTGTTTAATCCCAAGAACTGTAAAATATGTTGAAATAGATAACTTATAAGGCGATCCAGAATAGGAAGCACCTAATAACCCTGATAACCGCATGATAAAAATAAATTGGAGAACAGAAATGCAGAATTTGCTCCTATCTTTGTGACAATTTAAGGGTGGAGTGAAAAGGAAAGAGGCCATGCTACTTTCAAAGTGATAGTTATAGCAATGGTTACATTTACTTACTCTGTATTCGCTTTCATCCAAAGCAACTTTACAAGGGAGGGGCATCACTAAAGCTTCTATACAGTATGAAACCCTAACATGCCAACTTCACCTCTTCCACTCCCACCCTCACTTTATTTTATGATTGTTTTTTGCAACATTCCTCTTATTGGACAGAATACAATAATCAGTGATGTGCCCGAAAGAGAGAGGGAGATTTGACCTTAAGGGTGGGAACACACACAAAGAACTATAAATATTACATCATGAAAAAGGATAAAAATATGTACGTGTTACTGGCACCATACCTTGGGGAAAACTGGACCAGCATCAAATGGAAACTGTAGATTCAGAGAAAATCAAAGTTAGTATCTTGAACAGCCTAGCGCTGATTTATTGTGAGGAAATATAAATCAAATTTTGTGGCATAAAACAATCTGATTAGGACAATGAGTCCAGAAGAATTGAAAAAAAGAAAATGACAGTAAAAAAATCCTAACAGGCACCAAAATAACATCAATAAAACATTAACAGCACAGAATGCCTCATTTCATTATACTATTTAAGACTCTAGCTGACAAAGTGGCACATGCAAAGCAAAACAGTTACATCATATTTCTACCAAACACATCATCAGTGTTTGGTTAAATTTGGTCACTTTATTCATACTCATCTCAAAAGCCGTGTTCTGTTGGGGTGTCTCATTGTCTTCATGGTGCATCTTCCCCAGTTTCCAGGTCTAAACAGAGCTGAGCTTCAGGGCTGACTGATATACTGGCTACAGCTGTCACTAGCAGGTGTGATTAATTTGGGTTGTACCATGGTTGATTGGACGATGGGTTAGCTCATCTTGTTGTTGAGTATACTGTCGGGTTTTCAGGGTTTGAATATTTGATTCCGGGGCGTTGAGGCCAATACTGGTATATATCTTTTTAAATGGAGAAACAGTTTGTTTTGTTAGATATGATAGACAATTAATGTGATCCTCAGTTGGTTGGTCTGGGGGAGGGGCTTAGTACCTATATGCCTCTGGCCACCAAGATAGGGGGGCAGTCTGAAAGTTACCGTGAGAGTTTTCTGATATTCTGCTCTTCTTTTTTTTTTTTTTCCCCTTTCTCTTCTACACCACTTATTTAAATAAAACCTCAAACATTTTTGCAACTCCTAGCCATTTCTTATTTAAGTGGACCCACAATGATTTTGTAACGCTTACATACGCACAGGGAAGTGCTAACTATGTTGTGGACAACTACTGATGTTATGAAGTTTAACTTCTACTGCACTCTCATTCTTTTAGTCTTGGTTCAAGAATATAATATTTACTTTCGCAGTACCTGTGGGTTGATAGAAAACACTAAAGTTAGCATGTCAGCAGGCCAGCTCATTTATTTCTTTGCTGTACATGAGCCTCTAGTCATTATCCCTTAATCTGTGGTTTAAAGATCCACAACAGCCTTAAAGCACCATCTACTGTGATCAGGAGCAGGAGCTAAATGAAATGTTCAACAAATCAGTCGTCACTGATCATCCAATCATGTTCTGGTAAAGACTGTAATTTAGATTTTGTGCTCTGCGGTACCTTGACCCACCCATTGCATTGCACATTAACGCTAAACAGATACAGTTCATTATCTGTTCCAAAGCTGAAAGATAACAACTTCAAAGTGCTGCTGAGGTCCTACACTTCACTGTAGCAGTTGTCTGCAAATTAGCTGCAAATCCTCGCAGGTTTGACTGGTTAAAATCACATATAAGATAATGACAGAGTTTTTTCTTTTTCTTTTGCTATCAACCATATGACCTCAGTGAAAAGAACTTGATATTAGCAACATTTCAACAGAGGCAAAAATTAAATAATCATAAAACAATTAGGTTTTTTACCTTTCTGGGCCGCACTATAGGAGTTTTTGTTTGCCTTTTGAAAATCTGACTGTGGAGGTTACTTGTTATCTATTAGATATTTCTTATATATCTATCAGTTCATTTATTTCTTGGAGCATTCAGTAACATTACTGTACACTCAGTGAACTCATAATTAACTATAAATAGCCAAAAACAAAGAAGATTTAGTTCAACGTACTGGGGAATATAAAAGTGTTAGTTCACCACCCAGTTATGTTATGTTTCTGTAAAAGGACTCTATAACAGTTTCTTCAAATGGGGAGAGAAATTATTGCGTATTATTATTTAAGTAATTATTGTTATTAACATGGATGATAACTGATGAAAGATCTGAATCATTTTCATATTTCTTCTCTATCATGCCTCATATATGACTGGGGAAATAAAGTAGTCAGAAAAACAGTGGTACAAATATGGCCTTGACTCGCAGTGACCGATATTTGTCATCACACAAGGAGGGAGAGAGCTGAATTATTGAAAGCTTGTTTTTGATTGAGGTGAAATTAACAGCTGCCTCTCTCTTTCCCTCTCTCTGTGTTTGGGGATACAAAGTCTAAAATGTCCCTAAAGTCCAGGCCATTGCCTCAGGCTGTGTGTGTGAGTACGTGTGTGTTTGTGTGTTTTTCTGTGTGAGTGTGCGTGTGAGTGTTTACCACACTACATCATCAGTTTCTCACTTTACTTTATTTATCTCCATACTGGTGTATAACAGAGCACAGAATAAAAATAATATCCACTCTAGTTTGAACAGTGTGTTAGAGGCTACATTTTGATCTTTGTTCCTGAGGACACCAGGTCTCTGACAGGGTAATAATGTTACTCATTGACACTAGCTGTCCATTATGTCTCACAGAAATATACTGTGTTACAAAGTCAGCTAGAATGATTAGCAGTATGTGCCTGGTTAATTAATTAGCTACTTTGTAGATCAAAAATGTGCCTATCTACAGAGGTTTTTGAAGTGCATGGAGGATAGGAGGATGGAAATGTGGCTGGAGACAATAATCTATAAATTATAGAGCATGACCACATTGACTGGTTCTGTGATGCTGAGATGCTGAGATCCTTAAAAAAAAAACAATAGCTTTTATGTTGAAAAGCTTTTTGTCTGAGGGTGCATGCATGCATTCAAAGAGCCCTTTGTCTCAGGATTAAGGCGCTGAGAGTGATTTCCAGTTTTGTTGGCACAGTAAAACCAGAAAACATATCAGTAAAACAACTGAGCAGTGAATTGTAGAAGAATAGAATATGATCTTCTGGGGACCTAAATACAATAAAAAAGAAACTATCAGCAAACAGTTGTTGGTTTCTGAGGCTACAGGATGCAGAATATGTTGAAATGATACACTAAGCCTGCCCCCTGTTTCAGCTTCTGACGTCTTCAGTTAAGGGGTTGTTTGGGTGTATTAGATGTGTTTTGCGGGTATTGTCATCACTTTACCGATCTTTTGAAACTGCAAACTATGATCTGTCTCCACACTTCACAGTTTCAAAACTCACATGTTGGTGTCGTCTGTATGAACAGGAAGACAAAAACTGTCTTTGCAGAAGTTGCACACCCAAAAGTCAACAGGAAGTGAAAACCAAGGGAGACATTTGACACTTCTTGAACACCACATTGACCTGTTTCCACAAACAGCACAACTGTAGCTGTCTTCATTTACTTGTGTGTCACTGCAGCTTTTCAACTGAAAATGTCCAAAGGTCTGCGTGAATCAGGAAACAAAAGCACATATAAGGTGATTCTTTACTAATAACAATAACAATATTAATAATAAACACATAAAAATAATCAATAATTACCATATATTCATTTACCTGAAGACACTTTCATATGCAAAAATGGGCATGACTCTGAAGTTTGACTTGATATCTCTTGTTAGGTTCTTACCCTGAAAACTCAGAGACATCATTGAGTCTTTCCTAAAATTTATGCAAAGCTGGTGAAATGAGGAGAATAACAAAACAAAATTCCACCCATCCAAAAAACCAAATAAATTATTCATAAGTCCCTGAATATGTTTAAAAGATCCATGATCCTAGGAAGTGTTGTAGTTTTTAAAGTAATAAAACACAGCAGACTGGTGAGTTTCCACGAATACCATAAAACAGTTTACTTCTTGTCCTTAGCTAAATCAGAAATGCTGTACAATTGGTATGTCGGCATTCAGCAGAAGATGAATTATTGCTGCCGAGTCTGACTTTCACTAAGACTGAAATTTTTGGTGACACTGCAGTTTGTCCTGCACTGAGCTGAGATGTACATGATTTCATAGAAACAACAACTTGTCCCAGTTTTTTCATTAAGTACTGCTGGGCAATTAAAGATTAAGTGTAGCATATCCTTATTTTAGTGTGGCAACATCACAAGAGATTAAGAATGACTTAATCAAACATTAACTATGCAATATAAACTGCTTCAGGAAATGAATCCTAGTTTGAAATAGATGATAGTTAGCCCATTTTTACCTTTGGATGAGTTTATAACCAGTTTTTTATTTCAGTGGGACAAAAGTTACTAGTCAGTCTGCACTCGTTTCTCATCCTATCAACATTGTTTCACCCTGCCCAGAGAGCAACTTTATGCATTTTGTTTATTCATATATTGCATCTTACCCCACCAACATTTGCTTTCTCATTTGTCTTTTCATTTCCTCTTACTATTGGTCTTTTCAGCAATACACAGGAAGTGTCAGGATCTGCCCTGCCTCTGTCACTCCTGCTCATCTCTCAGATTTGTTTCTCGCCCACATTAACTCAGTGCAGTATCTCACCCACACAGAGGAACTGTGGTTCATACCCTTGTTTCTCCTCCTGTGCAAGAATCTATCAGACCTATCCGGCTCTCTTCTGCTTGACTGCGTCGTCTCCGAGGTGATCCATCTATCAACCGCCTGCAGTTGATCCTTTAGTCACACTCCAGCCACAACATGAGTGTGCGGAAACTGAGTGAGTACTGTGTGTGTGTGTGTGTGTGTGTGTGTGTTTGTTTGGGTCCATGCAGAAAGCATAACAAGTTGTGCTGTAAGCAGATGGACTAACCAGTGACGATATTGGAGCTGGTGTGAGTTTTGCTGTGTTTTGGTTAAAGAAAAACAAAAAAAAACCAAAAAACTTTTAATCAAATTAGTGGTACCAATAAAGGTCCTCTTCCATTTTTACTGGTGATCAACCATGGAGAACCATGGACCAAGAGAGGAGGATTTTCAGATGTTTCTTAACCCTATAAAGCCTGACCAGAGAAATAATGGACAGAAAATTATTTTTTTTTCAATCTGACGTCTTTATTTGGCCCTTTAACAAAATGTAAAAAAAAAAAAGCATATTTGCCTTTTTGTTTATATCATATTTGTTACATCGGGGATTACACTCAATTCAGGAAATAACAAAAACTTTTATCCTTGGTCATCTATAACATCTGTATCTTTATATCTGCATCTTTATTTTTTCCAAACAGCTGCCTTTTTCAATCTCTTTTTCTTTTATTTTGCCAAGGTCTCATAAATGTATGTATCAAATATGATACACACGGCGTTATTTGGTTAAAGTTGCATTAATTCATTTTTTGGTCGTGTGTGGGGGCAAAAACGAATGTTATTTTTACAACTTAGAACTGTATTATGGTAAACTTCCAAACAGCTGCGTATTTATACATCCAAACATACAGAGATGGAGCAACATTATTATTTGTTGGTTTATGAAAGCAGAATATATCACACCTAAAATTAAAGCATGAGCTCAAAGACACCAATATGCTCTGTGGTCGTGGGTGGAGCTGAGTGTCATGTCTCAGTGGGTGGGGTACCCACCAGAAACTAGACTAGACTACACTAAGTTATGTGATCTGTTATTTATATTGAGAAGCTTTAATTAAAACATCTTCTTCAAATGTTCTTCCCCCTTTCCCTTCATATCATCCACATTATATTTACAGTCAGATACAGATGTCCTTACGGTCACCCATGTTCTTACCAAATTTTCTCACACCTTTGGTAAAATTTAGTTAACTCTGCTTTCTGCAACTCTGAAAAGGTTTAAAGCACAATTTAGTAAAAAAGCCAAATCTCCACTGGGCTGCATTGAAATGTGAGCAGATAGACTGATCAATCAAAAATTGCTCCCTTATAATACTACATTATTTTTTTTCTCCCCACTTTTCAATCCATTTTCCTTTTAAGGCTTCAAATGGTTTGGCAGCCTCACCAACCTCACTTTTCGCCGCAGTAGTGCCAAATCTGACTCTTCTCAGTCAAAGTCTGGGTTGGTACGTGGAGATAGTGATGACAGTGCTGCTGCCTCCACTAAGAGCTTGGCTCCACTTGCTGAAACAACAGTAGACGACTTGGACACCATGCGTCCTCGGACAGCCAGCTACGTCCGCTCCAGTGAGAGCTATACACATGTGGGCACACTGCCGAGGCTTCTTATGAAGAAGAAGACGAAGAATAGCAAAGGTAGAGAAAAAGAAAATATGATGAACACTAAAGTGATGAATGCTGCAATACAGAAATTAGAGTGGTATTTCTGTTTTCCCCTTCTTCTCTAGGAAGCCCTAGCAGTGTTAACAAGAGCAAAGACAAGAGCAACCTCAGCAGATGTCAAAGTGCACGACTTGTAGGGAAACAAGACTCTAACCCCACGGGAGCAGCAGCGGTCTCTTCCAAAGAGGCTGAAAATGAAGCTGCTGTCAAAGCTGAAACTGACCTAAAGCAAGACTCTTTCAGTGATGACAAGATGCAGCTCAAACCTACCGGTGAACTCAAAGTCATTGAAAACATCACCTTTGTACCTGTGGGTGTCTGTAAAGATGTGCCGCCATCTGGTGGATCAAGTGTTAAACTCCAACCAGAGGCTTGTGACAAGCAGGAAATCACTCAGGTGGTTGGAGACTTGAACCCCGAAGAGACCTCATCACCTTCACTTATCTTGGGGAATGATCAGACTCATCAGGATGGTGGGTTGGAGCTGGGGCTTGAGGTTACAACAAAGGCAGTCTCAGAGAGCAGAGATGAAGGAAACCAAAGCTCAGAGGGTATTTACATGTGAGTTGCTTTTCTTTTATAAGTTGGTAAAGTGTGAAATGTGTTCAATCACTGACTGGGATGGATACACAAATGTAATTAGCTACTTTCAAGGTAGCGTAAAGTAAGTTATTCCACTCTATGTTGGTTTATTTGCAATATCATGCATTGCATCATTCTTTTTACTACTCCTACTCCTTACATAAGTGGAATATGACTCAATTGGCTAAGTAATGTTTTTAGTACTTCTGATTCAGTGAAGGCTCTAAGCATGTCTTCCACAGTGGTTTCGCAATGTGGTTGACAAATATATGACTTACTATTTCAGTTTTTTGTGCTTAAATGTTGTGCATGTCTAAATTAGAAGCATCAAAAAGTATACCCTGTGGTCAGACAGAATTGTATGGGGGCCCAGCCGGACATTATTTGCCCCTGGCTTCTGCAGAAGGTTAATCCGGCCCTGCTCGGTCCGTCAGCCAGGGGGCGTATATCTGCAGTTTTATCAAACCTTCCCAGCCAAAGTTAGACAGCTGACACCTAAAAGTATGAGCTGACTGCATGGAGTTCTGGACCTGTCCTGGGCGATGGGCATGAGGTGAGGAGACAACACCTTTCATTAATCTGTGATTTAAAGGCAGCAGGTAATATCGATCCTTGTATTGATCAGACGCTGTCAGAAAACTGACGCTCTGTTGTTTCACGTTTTTTTTTTGTTTGTTCTTTTTCCCTCAAATTTTGGCGTTAAATTGTTCCAACACACACAGGAGACCGACAGTCATAAGCTTTTTGTGTGTGCAAAAGAAAGCATCAGAGCATCAGCATCAGCAAAGACTGAAGTTTTTTGAAGAGTTTGAGAGCCTTTACTGTAACCCCCCCCCCCCCCCCCCCCAGCTCTCTCTCTCTCCTCCTACCTCTTCCAGCCGAGCACATTTTCTCTCTCTCTTCTCGTGACATGCTAAGGTCTCTCTGCCTCTATTACTCAATGCATGAGAGCATGGTGTATGTATCGTGTTACAGGGGGATTTGTGTGTTACAGGCTGGTATCCATGACCTGGCATGTGTGACATCAGTCCATTAAGGTCAGTTCAGGGACCGTGGGAAATAAGACGTGTATACAATCATTTCAGTATGGACGCATCAAAGAGCCGTCTGTTCATTCCTAAATAATTTCCCTCACTTTTTCTTAATTTAACCAAAGCGCAGCTTCTGACTTCTTCAGCTGCTTTTTAACAGGAAAACCTTTCCAGGTGATTGTCAAACTGTGCTGGTGAGACTTTTGGTGGCTGGTAAGATTTGGCTCTGACATGAAATCCTGTTAGGGTGTTTCTTGGCCAGTCAGCTCAGCTGGTCTCGTTATAGTTTTGTTCTTTAGTGTCATTGTCTCGTCAAATTTTTTAAGAAGAAGGATGCAGTTTTATGTCATAGCTGGAATTGGAGTCTTGCCAAGAATCTTTGAATGACTTAAGGCTTTTTGTCTTTTGGTTGGGAACTATTTGTCGGTTAAAACAAACCATTTCAATACTGCATGAATTAACTGATCAATTTCAATTAATGAGCACCTCTTGGTAGTTGATTTAATGTTGGTTTTTCGAGCAAATATATCAAACATCATCAATATGCAGCTTCTCGTATATTGGGATTTGCAGCTTTTCTTTGTGACAGTAAAGGTTTGGCTTTTGTCACACTCGGGGAACAAAACAAGCTATTCTAAGGTGCTAATTAAAATAGGCTTCAGCTGTAATTTCTACATTTTATGGATGTCATTAACTGATTAAAGCATGAAATAATTTATGGGGTAATTTAAGATAAAAACAGTAGTTTCACAAAGTTATAGCAGCTCCTGGGTAGAGTTTTATGACCTTTATCCTACTTAGATCTGGTGTGCTGTTTGTTTTTTCTAATGTATCAGTGGCATTTTTAGATTTACAGCTCAGTCACATACTTTCATCTCCTTTTTTCTGTATAAATGCTGATGTTATCATGTGAAATGATGTATTGTACATTTGTACAGTTTATTTTTTAAAGAGTTCCAGCACAGAAGCAGCTTGGGAGGGGAATGTAGAGGTCCTCTGTCGTGGGACCCATTAACATTCCCAAGCCCAGTGCCACGATGTGAGCCTTTGATCTGGCCTCTCTGTGGTCATGTGTAACACAGCTTTGCTCCGGGCCTTATGAGACCCATCAGGCAACTGGGAACTGTGCTGATTGATCTTAAAATTTGTCTGGGAGTGTAATTGCCCCTTTCGCTCACGCATGCTCCATATCACAAAGCTGCACATACCCACAGTACAGCTCCCAAGACAACAGCACAGCAGGGTGTTTGACACATGATCTAAACCCTGCATGAGTGTAAAAGTATGAGTTATGGTCCCCAAGAGATTCGAGAGGCCCGCTCCACATTCAGCAACCTTAGATGCTCAGTGGGATTTGTAATCTATCCATTTTCCATGAAACTGGACTGCAACACTATTTTACTGACTAGAGAGGCGGCTGCCAAAGTGGGAATACAGGCATGTTTTTTGTCTGCACCTGTTAGCAGATCAAACACAAAAGTGAAACTCTGTGTGTGTGTTCATGTGCTTTGATACATACCTTTTGACAGAGGTTAGTCTTTTTCCTGTTATCGCATTGCTTAACATTTCCTGTTTTGTTTTGGTTTTTGTGTGTGTGTGTGTGTTTTGTTTTTGTTTTTTTACTTACTCTTCTCTGTTTTTGTCTCTTCAGCCACATGGATCCTGCAGTAAACCAGGGAGAATATGTCCAGGTAGGTCCAGGTGTGTGTTTGTGTGTGTGTCCTTGTCATCTTCTGTGTGTATGCTCCCAGATATGTGGTATTTTTTTATCTCAGCGATACACTTGCACACACTCTTAATGCCTGACTTGCATGTAGATATGAATTGCCATCCTCAGCCTAAATGAACAATGCTGTTTGAATTTTCAACTCTTTTCTGCATTATTGAGTTTCATTTATATTTTAGTAATTATTTATTTTTTAGATGAGCATTCAGATGTAATTGCAGCTGATTATCAGCCCTTAGTGTTCCACAGTTATTCTCAGTTCAGCAGGATCACTCTGCATTTAGGCTAATTCAGTCTGCCATTTAGATAATTGAAGCAGGAATGAAGCATTGCGAATGTCACCACTGTGGAGCCAGTTGGCAGTCCGTACTGCTGCCAGCAGGTGGGGCCACATACTCAGTTTCTGATCTCTATAATGATCAGAGAGCGTGTGAAGATTGTTTCCTGACCTTGGAGATGAATGATAGGGAGTTCTGCATGCACCCAACTAAAAACACTCATAACGTCAAGTATTGGACTTCAAACTGAGAGCAAATGTGAGGGGGGATAACAAGCAAGTGAGGGTCAATTAGGAAGGAAGAAGTAAGAACGAGTGAAGGATAGACTGCAGTGAACTGTTGGGCTCGCGGGATCTGTTTTTCTATTGATTATACATCACAGGTTAGCTGGTAAAAGCCTTCTCCTATGACCCTGAGCCTTTTGTAAAACAAATACTTCCAACTTCCCCTAGCCGCAACAGATTGACTATTGTGAAGTCACACAGCACTCCCCTCTTGTTAGGATTTTAACAACAGCATGTAAATAGTTTCTCCATAGTTTTCTCTTAATGAAGAATATAGGGTTGTTTTACTTTACATTTAGCAGTGTAGTATTAGCTTAACCAACCTGGCAGTTAAGTAAATGTAGTGGCATCTTTTTTCCCTTCAAGGTTAATGTTTAATTTTATATTCATATGTTTTTTTTTTAATGTTTTTTCAATATGGCCCATATTCATTAGAAGATGCTGCTGTGTAATAGGAAATTCTGTGAAAAGAGAATATACTTCATAATAATACTTCCAGAATAGGTTACTGTCTAATAGTAAATTACATACTTACATAAAACAATACATGACTCTTATAATTATTGTTATTATAATAGAGATTTTGGGACAAGGAAGCTCCTATAGCCAGGACTTAGCTGTCAGACTCAAAAACGTCGGCTGACTTTTTGTAATTAAATTAGCCTGACATATGCGTGACTGAGAGCTCTTAACATGGATTTTCAACATATTTCTTGCATGTGATGCTGGGTGATAGGAGGAGGAGGAGAACTAGGGTCACTTCTTTTCTGCTTTTAACCTCAACTTACCTGCTTTTATCAAATCCCTGTGCATGTTTTGGCACCCAGATTTGTCTGTTTTATCCATTTGTCTATTACTCTTTTTTTTTTTTTTTTTTTTTATTCTCACACATCACAACAGCCCCTCCCACCATCACCACCCACCACCCCACCCACTCCCCGAGAGCCGCCAGCAGCCCCTACATCTCCTTCCATTTCTCTGAAACATTCATGACAGCTGATGTTTAAATCAGGAGCTGGCCTCAGTGTTCACTGTTATAATGGGACAGACCAGGCCAATGACTCTCCCTTCAGTTCATCACATGTCCATAGCTCACACACTTGGATACATTTTTACACGCATACACCCACAGCTAGTATTGTCCATAAAATAATAATAACAATAAAAACTGAGAGAAAGGCAAACGAACTAATCTGGTCTGAATATGTTCAATGAAAATAACCAATCAGGGAAAAGAAGCCCAAAGGCAATCAGGAAAAAATCTTTATCTTTTCCATTTTATCATAAAACATCCATCATCATTCATTTTTTATGGGGAGGCACAACTGGTCAAGCAATATCTACTGCTCTTGTTTTTGGGTCGTTAATGAGAAAATGTAAAAAGTGGCTGAGCCCCGACCATACTGTGTCATTAAGTAACTAATGAAATTTTTTTAGTCAAAGTGTAACCTTGTGGATGTTGTGTGTGTGTGTGTGTGTGTGTGTGTGTTTTGGTACTTGTGCTATGGTTGTGTGTGCTTCTTATTGCCTGTAACCCAGCCCTGCTTTGTCTCCTGTCCTATTTAGTGGTTTGGTGCAAGATTGATGGGAGGGGCAGGGGGTGTTTATTAACATATGTCTGGCACGTGACTTACACTGGTGCCCTAGAAAAATATAAATGTGTGTGTGTGTGTATGGTCTCAGCTGTGTATCAGTGTGTTGCTGCATTTTTTGATTATGCAAATGATTTGAATTTACAAAATCTGTATGTCTGTGTGCCACCTGATTAAATGAAGTCGGTGCCCTGTGGGTGCATATATGCATGTGCGTGTGTGACTGTTACAGTACTCCGAATTAATATGGCGCCTCTTTAAATGAGACAGGGTGTAAACCGTCAGGGCTGGCGCTCTGAAACACACCCCTGGAAAGTTATTGTTCCTTCGATGTGCCGACAGACTGATATAGACAGAGAGAGCAGACGCATGCTAACACACATGCACACCCTACCCCATACTCTGTTCTGTATGAAAGGTCATGGAAATCTCGGATTACTGATGGTGTTTTACAGACTTGCTGTGTACACATTGTACAACAAGATTAAAAGTTTACAGGAAGTCTTTGCTTAGGCACAGTCACTTTTAGTTAAATGTTATTATTTGAATGAGAAATAGAGTGCTGAAGGTAAGCACATAATCTTTATAGGTACAGTCTTCGGTCTGATGATTATGTTCTATCATCCTCTTGGTGGCACTAGCTGAAAGACCGGCTTCCTCCGGGGACCTTAAATATCTGTCCCACAATTAACACCTCTATTCATTTCGCCGTGGACAAAGTGGTGAGTTGACTAGCCAGAATTAATTATCCCTATCCCTCAAGCCTTCCAGCTAGTGTGGCTAAAACACCTTTTGGTATTTGGCTTAACCCTAAAATCAGTCATTGCATTTGTTTCCTTTGTGATTATATACTACATGCCCCAGTCACAAACTCTGAAAAAATATGTGGTAAAGAGAAAAGTCTTTAGTCTGAATACCACATGCAAAGTACAATGAAAAAAGAGGACCAGTGGTCTCAAGTAGAATATAAACTAACAACAACAAAAAAAAAACTAATGATATTTGAGTTGAATTAACAGATCGAGGGTCTCATTAAACTATGCAGGGCATTTGTATTTTCAAATGATTCGGTGATTTTGTCCATATTCTTTAAGATCAGTATGCTCGAGCCGGACGGCACAAAGCACAGAATAATGACACATTGATTTCTCTAAGACAGCATTACACACTTTTTTATTCATGCTGTAGACCAGTCTGGTTGCTACAGCAACACATTTATATAAGGTTTAGTCATTTCAAAGCAGTTAAAAACAGGACAGTTGATTTTTAATGGTGCCGTTTAACACCAAAATAAATGTCTGTTTTATATGTCGCTGCGTTTCCAGCAGGCCCCTTTCTCTCTCTGCGTCATTATTGCGGGCCGATGTTTCAAACTGCCTTTGAAACACATATCTGATGGTTCAATACGGATTAAGCAGTTTGTGAGAAGGGTCGACATTGTGAAAACACACTGATGACAACCAGACGCACACGCCATTAGCTATACCCTCCTAACCCCCCACGGAGCTGGGGCCTTTGTTTTTAGACACGCACATGAGCACACGTGGACACTCATAATGATGTGTGTGCCCATATAATCTTGATCTGCCCTCTGTGTGCCTCTTTTCATCTCTCACACACATGCACACACACATTTCACTCTCTCTCCTCTCATGCTCACTATCTGTGCTCTCTCTCCTTGTATCTGTGTCTCTTCCCCTCTCTCTCACACACACTCCTTTAATTAGTAGGATGCTTGCAGGCACATGGAGGGATTCTCCATTGTGCTCCCTATCAGCCTGCGGGATGGGGTTTACTAATTAATATATAACTGAAGAACGCCTCTAAGCAGGAGAGGAGATGTAGAGATAGAGACCGGAGGAGGGAAATGGGTGGCCATGGAGTAGAAAGGAAGGACAGAGGAGAGAAGGGAGGTAAAGACAGGGATCAGAGAAAGGAGGAGACCGGAGGGAGGAGGTCAGGCTCGTGATGAAGGCTTGGGATAAGGACGGAGCGAGCACAGTGATGAGAAAGGCTGGATTGGACAGAGCAGAGAAAGAGGTAGCAATCCAGGAATGCAGAAATGCTGAAAAGAGAAAGAATGGATATAAGAGTAATTAAAGAACAAGTTGACATAAAAGGAAATTGAAAGAAATTGGAGAGCGGCTACCTGTACACACATGTCCTGACAGAAGCCCTTGTTGTAAATGCAGAGGAAAATAAAGACAGCTAAAGGGGCTTAAAAGGAAGCAATTGTGGGAACAAAGTAACCAAGGCTGGGGAGGAAAAGAGAAGAGAAATAAGAAAGACGATTGATGGTAATGAAGTGTGTGAGACACTAAACTAAGAGGAAGACTCTCTTTAGTCTTCCCAAAGGCACCAAATGGGCCCAACTTACTCCCATTTTTCTTCCAGCCTGTGTCTTTAGATGCCTAAATCTATTCCAATAAAATATCTTCATCGATGTGGAATGTCTCACTCTGTGTGTCACCATGTGTGATGATGGGCTGTCACATTTCTCTGCCTCATGTCATATGGATCGATGATGATTTTCAAAACAGAGCCTTTAAATTCTTGTGTTATATCACATCTCAATTGCTAGTCTTGATAAACTGCACTAAAACCAATAAAATGTACTGTATAGTTACTGTATTCTCAGACTTGCAGTTTTTTGATATGTGATGTGTATTGACGATAACCTGAGATAAAACGCAAACTGATTTAATGTAATCATTCAATATCTATAATGTTGTGATGACAGATGTTTTGTCAGTGATTTATCAGTTCACTCCAAAGTCAAAGTCTTCACCCCCCCCCCCCCCCCAAAAAAAAATTAAAAAATAAAAATACAAATAAATAAATAGATATATAAATGGGACATATTACTTAATTTAAAGAGGAATTTGACTGACAGCACTGTGATGGATCACTTGGCTTTATTTGGGTTTGTAGATTCATACATTGTCATTTTAATGCGAATATCTCTCAATGGCACTGAATAGTTTCCCTTAGTTGCTGGAGAAAAGTTAGTAGAAACAACAAGTTGCCCATGTCCCCGAATATCCATTATGTTATATCATAATGTAGATCACAAAACATTTTTCTGTGTGTCAGATATTTTCAGGAAACATGGTGTGACTAAGTTGGGGTGAATCTGTTGTTTTGCTTTGATATCACAGCTCTCTACAGCAGCCATTTGATATGTATGACTTCAGCTAATTCATGTGAGGATGCAGTGACACGTGAAACCGCCTAGCTGCAGCTTATTCTATACTTTTTGCATCAAAACAAGAAGCCTTAGTACCATTCTTTCATTTGTGCTAATACTTGTTCAGAGTGGATTCGGATGTGTAATATATGTTAAGTATAATTTTGTGGAGTGACTTTTAGTTAATGCACCTTACACTGCAATACATTTTCATTATGACCTGTCTGAGTGGGAATTACCCCGCTAACAATGACAATTTTAATGCCATGATCAGAGCTACAGCAGTGTTTTTCCTACAGATTGTGCGTATGTGTCTGTGTGTATGTATCCCAGTGTGTGACTGTGTGGTAGAGCAGCCAGATGTAATGTGCCGTATGTTGTGATTGTTTTGGCCTGGTATTACCGAGGATGGAGAAAAGAAAAGAAGGGAGGCACAGGGCCCCTCTTATGAGATTATTTGTGTTCCTGCTGTGTAATCTGTCTAATCCAGTGCTGGATGGATTGAGATTACATTAAAAGGAGACACTGCAGTTAATGAATCCATCCTGTGTCTTGCAGCTCCTTATCTGTCGGCCTTTTTCTCTTTGCCTCTGACTCACCAGCTTGCATTCAAGAGGCAGATTAGCAAAGTGATTACTGGCATCATCTGATGCTCTAAGTATGTGTGTATGTTTTAGATGGCCCTAAAAGACAGAAAAGGAACTTTTCGTATTTTTGTGACCTGCTGTGATGCACACCCTTCCCTGGCGATGTCTCTCTCTTGCATTATGTTTCCCTGCAGTGGTGCAGACCCAACTAAATGCAGTGTCAGAATTTTGGATGCTGTCAAGGCTCTCACAGTGTTGCCATGGTGAAGCGTCCTCAATGATGTCACTCACTTTAGGCCTCTGGAGACAGAGCCCCACCCCTCCTGACACCTCCCTGCCGGTGTGTGTGTACGTACGTGCGTGTGTGTGCCTGTGTAATGGGCCGGTGAAAATCACACTGTGTTATCCTTGAAACACCTGCCTGTGTGTTTCAGCTTATAATGAGGTGTCTAGCTGCAGTCTGCATGGCGTGTTAGAGAGACATTATTATATTCACACACACACTGCTATATTCATTGCTGTCTTTAGTAAAACATATAGTCCTCCGTGTATGTGCTGAAATGTAGGAGGAATTTAAGGTGTGAATATGCATTTGTGTGTCTGTGTGTCTGTGTGTGTGAGTGAGTGTGTGTGTGTGTGTGTGTGTGTGTGTGTGTGTGTGTGTGTGTGTGTGTGTGTGTGTGTGTGTGTGTGTGTGAGAAAGGGAGACAGAGAGAGAAAGAGATGGGGGCCATCTCTGTTGGGTTCCTTTCTTGGCAAAAGAAAGCTTAGATTCCTATGGGAGGCTGCATTCCTCCTCCTCCTCCGTTCTCTCCTTGTACTTGCAACTTCTTCATCTCATCTTTTAATTATCTTTTCTTTTCCTCCTCCCATCTTCTCTTCACTTTGTTTCTGTTTCACTCTCTCCGTGGCCCCCTCCCACCCCGTGTCAGCATTGTCTCAGCGATGAAGCGGGGGTCGTGGGGTGGCTGGGTTTGGGTGGGTGGGGTTTCTGCCCGCAATTCGACAGCACTCCTCTCTGCTTCTGCCTTCTAGCATTCACCCCCCCCCCCCACACACACACACACACACACACTCACATACCCCCCTCTACCTCCCTCCCTCCATCCACCCCCCCACCCTCTCTCGCTCTGGTCCGCCCTCCCCCCACCCACACTCCTTTCATCAGCAAGCAATGAGGTAATCCCTAGCAGCCGCGTGAAGTGCAGCAAGTGCAGTGAGAGGGAGAGAAGCGACAGAAGCCGGTGCAGGGCAGAAGCAGTGGAGATGTCAGGAGCAGTAACATCACTCGCTGTTATCAGGACCAGCTGTTAGCGGCTTGCTCATAGCTAGTAGCTGATGTGGTTACCAGCAGCCGCTTGCAAAATCTGTAGGCTGTGGTGTTAGCTGTTTTAGCTTGTAGCCTGGGTTTGTAGTAGTGGCACAATGTTGAGGGTCTGTTAGCCAAGGCAGAGTGGAAGGCAGGCAAAGAGGAAGACAGGGGTGGGACAAGGCTTAGTCCAGGAGCTGGGGTTTCTTTTTTTATATATATAGAAGGACCCCTGTGTTGGGCAGAAACATAGGAGAAGACAGGAAGAGAAGAAAAGGGAGAGGTGAAGTAGAGATAAAGGAGAAAGTATCAGAAGGGAAAGGTCTGAAGAAAGGTAGTAGAGGAAGGCGTGTATCTACCATGACGGAGAGGTGTAGTCTGTGGAGTGCCCTGTCGGCTGCAGCATGCTGCTTCTACCGGGGATCCTTCATGCAGGTGCAGGTGAGTGAGCATGTGTGTGTGTGTGTTTCTGTTTGTTTCCATGAGCCTGTGATTCCTACCAAAGCGCTCTCAGTACATGATATGTTCACAAGACATATGTGTGCTCTGTTTTCATACACTATCCAAGTTTCCTTATATTTGGCACATTCATCTGTCTGTGCATGTATGCACGTGTGTGTCTGTTAGTAGGTTGTGTGCTTGTGTTGTGTGTTTGTGGGAGGTGTGCTCACTGTTGGCTCTTCTCCTGTCCCGGCAGCCGGTAATGTCAGCCTGCCTGCTAGCTGGCAGACTGATGATATCATAGATGCTGAACAGAACTTGGGTGTCAGATGGACTGTGTGAAATCACAGCATGGAGAAAGTGACAGAGAGAGGATGCATGGGAAAGAGGGAAAGGGGAATATGTGTGTTTTGTTTTTTTTCTTTTTTTTTGTGAGATGGAGAGAAAGTGTGTGAAGGGTACAGTACAGTGAAGCATCCAGTAGCCCACAGTATCAGTTTGACTTTGGGCTAATTCTGGTTTGCTGCTTGAAACCCAATATCTGACCTCACTGCAGGGACAAAATTACACCAAAAATATGTTTGGCATATGTATGTTTTTCATATAGTAAGCCTCTTTTCTGCCTGATGTTTGTACTTTCAAAATTTCAACTTTTCAGACACCAAAGCAAAATCAGATTTATCTCCGCAGGGATTTTCTGGGTCTTTTCTGGCAGGGGCTGGTTTGTAAATATTTCTTTCAAACATGGGAAAGAGAGGGCATCAAGAGTTTTACGTGACAGCGGTGATAAAAGAAGAGAGTATATGAAGAACATTGGTTAATAGATGAAATAATGACAAATAGTAGACTGAGGATTCAGAAGACTTTGGTTAGAAGACGGGGTTATGAAACTGCTGGACCCAAGTGGTTGTTGTTTATTCTCTTCTAGTCTGTTTTCTTCTCTTCTCTCATCTCCTCTCCTCTAATCTCATCTCATCTCTTCCTGCCACGTTGCTTGTAGCTGAGTAGTGTGTGTTGCTATAATTACGGTCTTAACTAAAAATGACTTGTGTTTGTCTGTGTGTATGATTTAGCTGCGTTTCAGGCCAGTAATCCCGGTGTTAGGTGTTGGCGTGTCCCACCTTGTCTCTGGAAGCAGGACATTTCATCAGTGTGACAAGTAGCTGACACAGTTAGTGTGTTCATCATGGACTAGTTTGGTTGTGTTGTTCTGAAAACAAATGCCTAACATGTACGATGAGATGTCTTGGCTTCTTTTTTTCTTGTTTTTTTGCATGCAAAAGCATCTGCTTTTGTTTAGAGTGAAGTGTTTCAAAGCTCAGACTAATGAAGTTATTTTAATTAAATCTGTCATGGGGATCCTGTGTAGTGGTGGATGTGGTAAGGGGTATATTTGTGTGAGTGGGGGGTAAATTAATTAGCATCTGCTGAATGGTTGGAGTTAAGTGGAAGCCTTTCTATTGTTAAAAAAAATAATCACTTAATTCTCTGTGACTTGTGTTTGTTTACAAACAGTGTGATTTTTTTTTTTTTTTTCTGTAGACCAATATTGATTTCTCAATCCATTCTAATTAAACATAGCCTGCCAAACACAATACTGTGCGTCATGTACCTCAAACATTGTCTGCTACCTAAGGCAAGTAAGGCTTTATCATTAGTTGTTCTGACAATTTAATGCCATACCGTTGCTTCCTCTTTGCCTTCTGGGGGCAATCATGAGTTACAATATTTACTGCTTTCCTGTTATACAGCTGTAGTTTGTGTTTGCCTTTTCTCTTTTCTGAAAAAATAAGAAAAACGTCAGTGCCATTGCCTTAACATAAATCCTTAATGAGTTCACGTCTGTCTACGATAAGATGAGATAAAGCTGTCTGCATAATGACAAATCCAGAGGCTAACATCTGGCTGGTTTTGTGTCAGCAGTTCTTATCGGTTATCTTACCAGACATTAGAAAATATCAAGTGTTTTTCAGAATTCTCTGAGAGTAATTACTCGTCGTGAATCTCTTTGCTGTCTGTGCACCACTAATGACTGCAGACTGTCTTGTTCTGTGTTGCCTTTTACTTCACGAGTGTTCATTAGCGGTCAGTAGCCACAGTAGGGAAAACAGCTTCCACCACAGAAAACTAACAATTATATATTTTCTTTTGTAAACACAAAGCAATGATGTAGCTGTGATGTGGTTACAGCTGGTTAGGCTTTAAAAACAAAATTGAAGTCAAAACGCATTTCTATTACATCTTTTTGCCAACCTAGTCGTGAATCATAGTTTTTTTTTTTTTTTGTTATCAATGAGTAACACTACTTAGTTTCACTTGCAGAGATGATGTTGATGCTGTTGCAGTGGTTTGTGATCTCTGCTCATCAGCTGTATCACTGGAAAGAGATTACACTTGATCCCCTGGTCTAGACTGATGTATGCTAACTATGAGCGCGCGCACACTCCATCACCGCACATACACATACGTATATAGAGACATGCAGCTTAGCCATTGTGTCTGCATTATACCCAGGGCTTCGAGCATGTAAAAACTAGGACAATGTAACTGTCCGCTGGACTCCTACAGTGGTAAACCCCCTCCCCCCGTCAGCTTCCAGAAACAGACACACAGGGACAAACACACACAAAAACAGATGCAACCACAAATACATAAACAGATGTACAAATATAAGTATCCACAGAACTAGACTTTGTTTTGGAAGTTAATCCCCTTTTTCTGCCAGCCACTTTCCCTCTCCTTCTCTGTCTCTCTCTGTGTTTCCCACCCTACGTGTACAGCCTCGTTCCCTGCTGACCTGACCAGCATGTGGCAGCCATCGTGCCAGCCAGAAGCCAGCCTCTCTGTCCTTTAATGTTCCTGCAGCCGGACTGTATCTGGAACATTGCTCTCGACCTTTAACCTCACAACATGGCACCTCTCTTCCATCCAGCCCCGGACACAACAAAGTGTCCGCCAACAGATTCACAAAGAAACCTGCAGTTTATTTCAAAACATATTTTCCCTGAAAAATACCTACAATCAGAAAAACATAGCACACTAATTTTCCCCTCATTCTGTCTCTCTGTGCATCCATAGCTGTAGTTTTCCTGCTGTGAGAGGACCATGAATGAACCGTGAAAGAAGAATGGTTACAGAATGTGAAGAAACAAATGGGGAAAAATGCAAATTAGATATTGACGATGCTATATTGATATTTTGAAAATAACCACCAGCACATCAAAGGTAAAAGCTGAATACACTGAGTCCTGGCTATGTATAAAAGAGATCATAGAAAATTGTTTCATACAGCAAGATAATATTTTTTTCTTAGAAATCCCGCAACAAATAACAGGGCAGCTTTTTTACACTGATGTTCCGTCTGTATCCCAGCTATGCTTTATGTTTATTCTTGAGAGCAAGTCATTGTTTAATAGCAGAAATTGCACTTAGTAGCGATGGAGTTACGTTCTTTTTCTGTTCGCTACATGATGTTTTATATCTCTATGCAGCTCTGATGTTATTAGCTTTACAGTAAGAACAGAACCCGTCTCATCCTTCTGCTTGTCAGATAGATGTCAGATTTATTTCCTGTTGTTTTGTGCTTTCTAGATCTTTTTTTTTTTTTTTTCATGAAGTTGACTTAGTCTGACAAGAGAAGGAAGAGCCCGGCTGAGTTTGGTCACAGAAGGTTAACCAACAATCAACTTGTCAGTCAGATCCCTGGGGTGGGGGGCCGGGGTCCCAGTGGTTTTTTTATTAGTGCTACCCATCACCCCCCTGTCTGTATAGTCAGTGCTAAGCTAACTGTAGAAGATATGGCCCTGCTAATGCTTTTGTGTGTCTGTGTGCGTGTGCATGTGCATGTGTGTCCAAGGCAGAAAGGGAGCCCAAGCCAATTGGTATGTTTTCGTATTGAAATATTCACCATGTAATCCCCTCTTCTCCACTCCTCCTATCTCTCTCTCCCTCTTGCCCTCCTCCCCAAAGCTTTTCACCACAAATCCTCTTTTGGCGTGCTTGCCTGTCACACCCCGCAGGCACATAGTGTGAAGGGCAGATGCGCACGTGTGTGTGTGCGCACACGTGCGCGTCTGCGTGCTTGAATTGCCTTGTGTCCATATCCTCATTAGTGCACTGTGATGTTTTGGCAGTAATGAGGAACAAGCCTGCCTGTGTCTCAGTTATGTATGTTTCGTGTGTATGACTATGTATGTGTATCTCTTGTTCTGCACTATATCTCAGTTAGACTGCTTTACAGAGTGCAGTCAAAATGTTGATGGAGATTTTTTTAAAGGTATAGTTTAGGCATTAGCTGAACAGTAAAATTGAAGCTGCAGTAACTACATAATGCCTAATGATTAGAACTCAAAACGTTCAGCACATATTGAAGTAAAGGCCAGACAGAAATCTTCAAGTGTCTTTGCTCTGAGTGGAATTTGCCTCAATAGCATAGTAAAAAGTCCTGCCCTTGTTGATTCTTCAGCAGTGCTTGTGATACATCGTGCTCTGGCTCTCCATTTAATCTTCATCTTGGTTTAAGAGGTCGGAGAAAACAGAGGAGAGTCAAGTGGTCTTTCAGTTGTGGATCACTATTTGGCAGGTTACTCTAAACGATGGAAAGAGTGGTTTGACTCCTAAAGAGATAAAATGTGGATTAACAGATGTGTTGACATATGGTTCATTGAGCCTCTTATCAAATAACGTTAACTTGTTTGCAAGATTAAACATACACATTAAAAGCTCAACTCTCTATCAGCCTTTACACTTAGAGCAATCAGGTGATGACAACACTAAAGTGTTATAGATAAAGTAGTATAAATAACTACAGCCAGTTGTATGTGTGAGCATAGTAAGGACTGCGGTGTAGAAATGTCTTCAAGCACTTTATGGTTCAGTAAACACAAGTGCTTGACATGCTCATCGCTCAGACAAGTGAAAATGCAAAAACCAAATTGGTCTCTTCATATCATGACTTCTTGCTGCAGGCCAGGATCACAGAGCTTTTTAGTTCAGTGCTTCATGTAATCAGCTGCCTTCCTTCCTGACGTAGAGGAAAGCTTTAAAATGGAATAGCATAAGAACATAAACCTAAGGTGGACACAGCTGTGCATTTTACACCGTCTCCATTGTTTAAGCAGGCTGGCGGAGGTGACAGATTACGCTGAAGAATACCTGCCAGCAGGTTAGAGATGAAAGTGCCCTTTTAACTTTGTGCTATAATTACCATCTTCTCAAAGAAAGCCCAGGCCTGTATAGACTCTACAACTACAGTCTACAGTGTGTTGGACTGAGCTATACTTTGTTTACTGGATTGAAATTGTCAATGGCTGATATGCCATTTTTGAATCTGTGGCTCGAGAGCCGGGAAAAAGTGACAAATGATAGCATCCCTCACCTCACACGGCTGCTTCTGTTGAAAGCCTTTTTCGCCCCTCATAGCTGCTTCTTTAAATGAAGAGAAATGATCTGGAAATTATCTCAAGTAGTGGAAGAGGTCTTGATAACTAAACATCAAGGTGTAATTTCACACTGAATGTAGTTCCCATTTATGTATTAAATCCACTGTGTTCACCATTGATCCATAGAGAAAGTAATAGTCTCATCACCTTACTCTGAATCAACTTTTATTGCAAGATCATTCATTCACAAATTCTAATGTGAAATGTTTTAAGATGAGTGAAGTCAAGTGTGTGTGCGTGTCTGTCTCTGTGCTGGCACAGGGGGGAATTGTGTGTGTGTGTGTGTGTGTGTGTGTGTGTGTGAATGTGAATAAGTTCTCTGAAGTCTCTCCACCCGTCTCTCATTGAAGAAATTGCACATGCCTGTGGATCCACATGCGCAAACACTAACAGCATGCTCACATATGCTGGGAAAGACACAGCTGAGAGGGAGTGTGGCATAGTGAAGGGATTTAGAACAGGAGGGGGGCAATTGTTTGCTCTCTTCATCTTTGACCTGTCCTGACCTGGGAGAACACCCAGGCTATGGGATCAGGTGGGTGCAGCTTTGAAGGTTCAGTTCCCCCACAAATGAAACAAATGGCTGTTCCAGCACAGGGAGTTGTGCTCTCAGGCTTTTAAAGCCCATTGTTGGACACAAAAAATAGGGCCTTCTGGGGTGAAATGATGGACAATGAGTGCTGCACATTATCATACACTGAGATGTTGCTGGTCTGCTTTTAACCGTAACATACTTTGACAACTACTTTGCGTTTCAGTCTTCAGTCTCCTTTTCAAAATGATTTATATATTCACTAAGGCACAGAATCTTAAGTTTGTCTTGTCAGGCAGTTTGTACAGGAGTATTATCTGTGCCCTAAGCTTTTCCAGCTCTCCATGCCCATGTAACTTTTTGTTGGAATTTCTAATAAATCCCAGTGGGTAAAGTTTGTTTGAGTTACAGAAGGCCTTGGACCTCTGTGGAGTTTTTAATGCATCGTTTTCCTTTAAGAAAAGACCCGGAGCTGTTAAAGTGTCTCTGGGTGATTTGCAGAACAGCTGAGAATGGCAATGACACAAGCGTTTGCTCACATACACAGACACACACACATGTTCACACCCACATACATTCATTTATGTATGTGCACATGCCTTGGTCTACCCGGAGGAAACCCACGCAGGCAAGGGGAGAACATGCAAACTCTGCACAGAAAGGCCCCAGGCCTGGGAACCAAACCCGAAACCTTCTTATTGTGGGGAAACAGTGGTAAAACCACGATTCCACTGTGCTGCCCAATTATTGATCAGTTATCAAAAATGACAATTTTCTGTCAAATTTGTAAAAAATTGTTTCAGCTTTGCAGCAGCTTTACAAGTTTAGCGCGGAGCAGACGCAGTGGCGTTTACCTAAAGGTACTGATAATGTGTTTTAGTTCATTAATCAAGCAAATTGGGATTTTAATGTGAACCAGATACAGCTACTGATTAAACACTGAACAGATTTAATTGACTGAAATATGATAGGTCTGTTGGACATAATTCAATTCAAATTAGATTAATAATTCTTCTAATAAGATAGCATCCATGCAGTGTGGACATGTAGATCGTGTGCAGCAACACATTATTACTTATGCATAGTAATAGTCACCGGGTTTTAGTAAATGTGATTAGTTTTAGCCGAAGAATAGAGAGCCGGAGATATGGACCTGTGTTGATAGAACAGTAGATAGCAGTTGTTCAGTCTGTCTGCAATAAGAAAGCAATAGAAGTGTCCAGATAGAAAGAATAATGGACAAGGAGCAGGCAACGGACATCCTCCAGCAAGGCAATTATTTTCTGTATCAGGACATCTAAAATTGCATTATTTCATTAGTCTAAGTGTGTGGTATCTTGGCTTTTTATCCATCTATAGTGTGCATGCTGTTTTTTTTGGGGGGGGGTTAATCTAAGTTTGCAGCTACAGTACAGTAGAATTAAGATTCAGGGCTGGTTTGCATCTTGTGTTCACACATGAAGTCTTTAAAGAAATCCCTACAGCCATCCTGGCAATTAGAAGCCTGTAAGTGACATCATACTTAAAAAGGGGTGCTGGGTGAGGTGTGGGAGGTGTGGGCAATAAGAGGGGGAGGGGTGTGTAAAACATCTAAGGAGGAAACGAAGAAGGAAAGTGAAGGTACAGCACTTTGTAACAGGCTATCACCAGATAATTTCCCATGAGTATCTCTTTGTGCTCCTTGTGTCTCTCATGGGAGTGTTTACTCTCACACCTTCAAACACACACAAACATACAAAGACAATAAATGCAAGTCGGTCTCTTTTTCCTTTTTATTATGTTGGAAGCACTTGCAAGGGCAAGGCTGCTCTCAAAAGGTGTCTGTGTGTAGACCTGTATCAGTGAAAAGAGGTGTGAGATATGTGTTTGTGTGTATTTTATTGCAAAGTGAGACTCCCAGCTAGCAGTAAAAGCTCCATCTGCATTACCATGACAACAGCCCAGTAACAACAAGGAGACAACACCCTTCTCAACCCTCCTAACCCCCATGAGCTGTGTGTGTACAACTCTGTGTGTGTGTGTGTGTGTGTGTGTGTGAATGCATGCTGATTACTTGCATATTTGATAATGTGCACTTGAGCAAAATTCCTCTGTGTGTGTGCGTGGGAGACAGAAAGCATCCATTAGGGAACATCTTAGCAGGTTCTGTCTGTGTCTCTGAATGATGGACACAGTCTTAATAGCGCCGCTTGTTTGCCCCCATCGGGGAGTGGTCACATACACACACACACACACACACACACACACACATACAGACACACAGACACACACACATCCTTGCACTCCATTCCTGCCTCTGTACTGAATTGAATTGAACTGAATTGATACCTCAGTGCTTTTCTCCTATTGCCCTGCATCAGCCAGCCAATTGTACAGCTCACTGCTCATCCTCCAGGAAGAGATGACATCATTGCTGGCCAATAGCATCGCAGCTCTAGGGTGTGCTTCTTTCTGCCAGTCTGCACGATCAAGGGTGCTGAGAAAGGGTTTGTGTGTGTTTATGTGTGTGTGCGCTTGTTATAGGAAGACAAAATGCATCTTTGGTCTACCTATGGATCAAACAGTGCCTTCATCATCATCATCATCATCATCATCATCATATATGAACCACTTTCTTTTCTTTCCTCCCTCTCTGCTCTCTCTTCACCCATATTTCTCGATCTGTAACTTTCTGCCTCTTTTCCTCTCATACCATTTTTCTTTCCTGTTTTCTAGCTATCTCTAAAGTTTTGCAATATCATCATCATCATCTCTTCCTCTGGACATTGCCTGTTTATGTGTCAAGTTCCAAAGTCTCTCGGAGGAATAGGATTTGTTTGTACTGTGACTAGGCAAAAACTGTTTGCATGTGTGTGTGTTTGTGTTTTTGTATTTGGGTGTTTGTGTGTGCGCCCAGCAGGGAGTAGGATTTCACTGTGACCAAGCTAAAGAGAAACTTATTTTTGATAAACTTCCCTGCAGTGACCTTCCGTGCAATGAGAGTATTTGCCTGTTTGTGGTCATTCTGGAAACCAATGGATATCCTGAAATGTGATCTATTTTTTCCTTGCTGTCGACTGATTTGCACATAAATCTTCCCGAAATTGTGTGTATTTTCAATGTATAATATTTTAACATATATTTTAATTAGTGAGTTTTGAAGTTCCCTGAAGGAAAATTTCTTTTAAGATTTGGACAGTGTTAGATAAGCTGCTTCCCCTGCAGTTTTCATACTGTGTTAAGCAAACCAACCAACCCAGCTTTGTATGTAACAGACAGATGCAAGAGTGATATAAATCTTTTCATCTTACCTTTTTTTAAACAGTCGGCAAAAACATGGAAGATTCAGGGATTTTGAAAAATGCCCTTTGAGGAAAAACAACATGAAAAAGATGCCCCGCTAAGCTCCACAGGCAGTGGTTTGATAAAAGTAACGCAGTCACAATGTATTTTACTGTAGACTTGGAGCAGATTTGTGGACACAGTCATATCCTCACCTGCTGTAGATGCTGAGAGTCCCAATTTTCAGGCCAGTGAATGCTGATTTAATCCCACTGGACATCTGCTTAAAGCTTAAACCCAAATTTAGTCCATCGACACTTTGGTATGTAATGCAGTATTTTCATAAAATGCTGCAAACAAGCACACTTAATTCAATAAATGAGTTATTTTTTATAATAAGGAAAAACAGAAAAGTACAAAGCTGTGCTTGTGTTTGTGCGAGAATGGCCATGTTTGTGTTTACATCCTCTTTCTTGGCCAAGCTTCACACAGAAAAGCTGATGAATCCTCTGCTGTCACTCACTGATTAATTAATTAGATGCTGCGTCACCATATGTGTTTAAATCCATAGTAACAAGGTGCATCTCAGGCCACAGCCTCTGGAGAATCAGTATAATGTGCAGAGTGTAATTTTGAGTCTTTGCCCTCTTGTACAAACATATGAAGATACTAGTGTCAATATTTATTGCTTTCTACTGTCAATGAGACACAGATTCATATTTTTATTTTGACCAACCAGAGCCTCCTTCTCACCAACCCCCACCTTTCGGTGTGCCTCTCCTTTGCCCATCCTTCAACTGCTGCTTCTCTTTTTGTCCCTTTCATGTTTAACTGCATGGAAGAAATGCATGGTGGATTTGTGGTTTTCCCTTCACACCTGTCACTGTCATGATAGATGATACTTGTATGGGTGGTAATGGTACTGGCTCATGGTAAAATGGAAACTAAGAAATAGGTGTGTGTGTGTGTGTGTGTGTGTCTCTGTGTGTGCTTAGGCATCTATTTATGTATATACAGAGGAAGCTGTTGGAGTATTGACGAGTCCTTAGGCTTTGCTCCATCCATCAGGGTGATGACCTTTCACCCCCACAAAGCTTACAAATTAGCTTTTAATGTTTCAACTCAAAGAAAAGAGGATGACAGTGAGTGGTGCAGCCCTTAAGGGGAATTGCAAGTGCGTGTCTGTGTAAGTTATTGCATTGTGTCCTTCTAAAGAAATATTGACACCAAGCTGAGAAAAGGTTTGTTATTGTGTGTGGACTCTGGGTTAACTTGCTGTAATTACTTTATTTATCACCATGAGGCCATATTCAGAAACAGTACTTTTGCAGTTTGTTGACATTCGTGACATTTTCAAACCCTCTGCCCCACCGCTCTCAAGCACCTCTCAGAGCTGCCAAAATGAAACATTAGATATGTATTTCCAGCTGAGTGAATAAACTGCCCAAAGCATCTTTCAGCTGCCCCAGCTGGTTGTGGGTGTCACAGACACTAACAGCTCCAGTTTCAATTAAAGACAGAGAGACAATGCTGCAAAGATTGAGAAAGAGCAGTTATTATTGAGGCTTTTATAGAAGAATTGAGATTGTATATGGATTTGATTTCAGAATAATAGCAATAGATAATTATAAGATGAAATATTAAGCTGGTGTTATACAAATAGAGTAGAGTAAGCCAATATGTGCTCTCAGTTAATTTCTAGAACCATTAAAGAAAATACTACATAATCTATATAATTGTAACCACACGTTTAGAAATGGTTTGTTGAATGCATCATTTTTATTTCCTTCCCTCTCCTCGTTGCCTCTCTATCTCTGTCTGGTTCCCTGTGTTTTGCTGATGGAACAAGGTGATGCCTCTGCTGTTGTGTGCTTTCAACACACATTCACACACAAACAACTACACACTGACAGGGCGGTTGAGTGGATTGCTGAGGGAACATGCACAGAGCGGGGAATGATATGATATGTGGTTGAGGGTTGGCAGGTTGAAGCATGAGGAGGGATAGAGCAAGAGATGAACTGGCACTGAATAAAGGAGAGGCCAAGATGACTAGTGATAAAGGAATGGATGAAGAGGAAGATAAAAGGCGATGTAGGGAGTTGGCATTGTAATAAAGAACATATTAACAGAGAGGTTGCAGTGAAGTAAAGGAAAGTCAGTCAGATGTGTGTGTGTAGATTATGCCGCTCTATAAATTGTACCACAGAGGGGGAGAGGTGAAGGATGTGAAGCACAGAAATGCAGTGATTTTAACAGCAAGGCCTAAATGAGCTTTGACCAGTCAGTGAAGATGAGCAAGGTCTGTGCCAGCTGTGCCAGGCAGATTTAATGAACAGTTACTTAGCAGTTTTAACTGGGTTATTTTTATTTATCGTTTAATTATTTTATTTTTCTTTTGGTCCCTTGGCAAGTAAACTGTTAACTGTTACAGTATCATGACTAGTTGCGCTACAGGGATCAGGCTAAGACTTGGTACCTATTTTGTTAGACACGCACAAAAATGGTCGTCCACACACAGTCCTCCTGACAGCTTCACAGTGTTCCACTAACTAGAAGGCAAAGAAGAAGAACTGTACTAGTGAGCAAAACCTTTGTTGTCTATTGACAGTGTTGAGTTTACTCAGTGAGACTGTATCCTACGTTTTCATAGGTTTATGAGTAATTTCTATATGCAGTGTTGTTAATGAGTTCACGTCATTGTCATTATGAGATCATTTAACACAGAGGGGAAAAAAGTACACAATACCTCCTAATCCCACAACCGTGAATTAGCTCTTCGTCAAAGGTAAAATATTCATGTAAATCGGGCTCTTTCCAAATCCTTGGTTCTGTGCTGGTTAAATCTTTTTTGGTGTATGCTCCTGTGTGAAGTGATTCCACAGTTAACAAAACTGAACATCTGGAGACAGGACTAAATGTTGGACTTGTCAGAAATCCACTGAGCCATGCTGGCAGACACCCAGGTCGCCACACACTGTAATGTGTGTAAATTTAAAGCATGAGTCATTGCAGAGAAAATGTCTAAAAGCAGTGTGAGCGGGCTGCACTTGCTTACTGTACTGTGGCTACACGTCTTTGTTTTCTGCTGTTATTGTTGTTTTACTATTAGATTTTAATTAATTTGGATTGAGCTCAGATTAACAGATTCTGGCTGCAGGTTCATGGCAGTAAAGTGGATCTAAAGGGGGTTGTGCTACTTCTACTACATCATTTTGTGTATCCTCAAGTTTCCTGTTTTTAACTTAGTCTTTCAATGAACTGACATTAATGTGAGGAGTTCTGCTGGTCTCTCACACCTACACACACAATCATACACAAAATGGGATACCATGATAACTGCTCCCAACCAGCCATGTTTTCCTCTTCAGTACACACCACTGCACATGACAGAGCAAAGCACACATGGGGCACATTAACCCCTCTGTGTCACACACACATACAGTTTTCCTCTTGGGGGAAACACCAGCTGGGGCATGAAGACTATGACGTTACCGTGGCAACACCATCTAAAGGTGTGGCTACGCTGAGTTGACAGTAATGACATGTGTGCTTATATCTCTTAATTTTTTTACTTTAGTAGGTCTGGCATATTGTGTTTATTGCTCCACTGCATAATGTTATTTAAGTGGAGTTTTGTTTCTTCATTGCTGCAACAGTCTTTGCATATTACAAGTGGTCACACATTGTGCTCTACTAGCTAATGTGCACTAATAATAATAACAATAATGATAATAATAATAGTAAAAAAACATTAAACAGACAACGTGTGAATCAGGTTTGTAGGGTTTGTAAACGTTGTGAGTGAAATTCTTCTGAAACACACAGCAGCAACTTTTTGCATCTTTTCAAACCAGTGAGACAAGTTTTCATGTGCAATAACTATGCTGTTCTAAGTCAGGAAATGATGGTCATCTACTGTCCCAACGAAGACAACAGGTCCTCATAGCCTTTAAGATAAACAGCTCTGATAAGCTGCAACCCCTCAGCCTTCCACTTTGCTTTATAGTCACTGGGTGAGTTGCTGCAATTAAAGTGTGAATGTGTCTTTATTAAATTTGTATGTGTATCCAGTTACAATAACACAATGTGTCTACCTTCATTGCTGTGTCATTAGCAGAGCTATTAAACTAGTTTCAATTGAATTAGGTCCATGCAAACTATCTAATTTCACCCGGAGAAATGCTTAATTGAATCTGTGTAATCTCTAATCTGTATTTGGGTGACATCAACACTACAGTCTGTTTCTATGATTCAACACGCTATCATCACCCTCACCAAAATGCTATGCTGTCGTCTCTACTTTTACCTGTTATTCTTATAAGTAACAGTGAACAGTGTGAGTTTGTACATCAGTGTATTCCTTTGTCGTCTTTCTATATGTGCTATTTCTGTGTTTCTGTTTGCTGTGTATGAACATTTGGCGTGGGGGATGTGTATGCGTGGATGCTTGGGGGAAATGCATATTTGCTTTTCTTGTACTTGGGTATATGTGTGTATGTGAGAGAGAGAGAGACAGAGAGAGAGAGGGTGAGAGAGCTAGACAGTGTGTAGCCTACAGGCCTGTTTAGCAGAGAAACCATGGGGTTAGGAGATAAGGGAGAGAAGTGCAGTTGAGAGTCGTACTTAACAGTCAAACATCATTAAAATCTCTGCAACTTTGTGTGTACATGTGCCTCAGTGTGTGTGTGTGTGTCTGCATGTCATTTGTATTGTCTCTTCGTGCAAATATGTTAGTGTGTGAGAGTAAAAACCTTTGTTTTATATCATCTGTGTGATACTATCGTTACTTTTCTCTGTTTTCCTTCTCATTTTTGCAGACAGCGCTCTCATGTGCAAACATGCAAGAGATTTTAAACGAACCAAAGTAAATGAACCCAGAAAGATACAATTAAATTTGCAGGAGCGTCAATATTGTGGCTGTGGGTGTAATAATGATACTATTCAACTCGCACTTTCAGCAGTGTCACACACACAGAGGACATTCACCCCTTCAGGCAGCTGATTGTCAGCATATATGTTTTTGGCACAATGACATACACACGGACACACAGAGACACACATGTGCACACACTTGTATTTTACTCTCAGTAATGGTCTTTTCATCCAAGTGATGTTGCCCAGCAGGTTGATGAGAGAGAGGAAAAGCGTTAGTAGGTCTTTGAGCCAGAAACAAAAAGCAGGAAACAAAGTGCCTCATAAAGGTAGAAGCATTAAAATATGAATGGCAGAGTCAGATAAGGACAGAGAGAGAGCGAACAGTAGAGGGGGTTAGCTCCATAGTAAATAAGACAGATACTTGCATCACTGTATTAAACACACACTAAATAGTAAGTTTTCAAAACAACTCTCAATCACAACAATAGCAGAATTAGGAGATGTCATGAAATGGCATGAGATCATGGGAGTTGTTGTCTTCCCCACTAACAGTTTCATATTCCTAGTCAGGGTTTTGCTGGTCCTTTACAGCAGAAGCAGGACTTCAGGAAATGGTTGACAGCTGAGACTCTCGCTTTCACTTCAATTGGTAACTTATGATCCAGAAATTCAGGAGGTTTTTTACCATCAACCAGTTATCCACAAACGGACCAGGGGATTAAAGTAGATAGGAGCACAGAATAAAGCAGTTTCACTTCAAAAATCAGATGCAGTTAAGTGGAAATGGGATGTCTTGGAGTGAATGAGAGCTAAGATGCCTTTGCTTGGTTTTCTTCTCCTATAATTTAAGATCCAGACATCAGATGACTAAAATCAGTCATCCATTCAAAGCACACAGTTGAAAATGTGTGCATTAAAATCACAGATTTCTCCAAGTTTTAGAACTTCTGGAAACATTTGTACAGTGATCCTGAGAGCTCGAACCATTGCAACTTCAGAAACCACATGCAAATAGATAAAACATTTCATTAATTTGACAAATGGGTTAAAACATAAATGTGCGGCAAATCCTCCTAACACAACAATATGAAGTGTTTCCATGGGATACTGCAAAATCATGAACCTGCCAAGGACTCACTTGTCAATGCTTTGAACTTCAAAAATGAGAGATCATTTTACAGGAATGCATGGCTTTATTGTAATATGTGCGTTATAATATCCATTCACACACGTCCCAGCCGCTTCTAAATCTTTATTTGTTTCCCCTGGAAGCATTTCTGTTGTGTTTTCAGCAATTACACTTTTTTGCACTACACAATTGTAGTACATGTGTTTTCAAATGAGTTTTTTAATTTGGTGTGTTTTGTTTTGTGTGTGTGTTTTTCACAGTCACTAGTCATAGAACATTTTCCAAAAATTATTTTTTTTACATTACAACTTGTCTTTTATTTTCATAGTTCTTTTCCACAGAATTGTATTCACAGACTTTACTGCTGACACTTTGGGACAATGAGACAGCAGGATGTCACAACAGTGTGCCACATAATACATACACGTCCTCCTTTGAAGGCTGTTACCCCAACTGATTCTCCAGAGCTCCTTCATTCCTCGCCTAAATGTGCTGAAATGTACCGAAAGCCGCAGCTCTTACAGCACCATGGTGGAGAGCATGATTGTATCAGACATTTTGCATGTTCATTTGTGTTTTCACTTCCACACAAGGGTGTTCACTGGGGATGAATTTCATGTCTCCATCCCTTTTTTGGAAAATTCAATAGAATGAAAGAAAGGGATAGCGACATGGCTGATGGAGAACGCAAAAGTGCGCAGCAGAGGGAAGGTGTAAATTTGAGGAAGAGAAGGGAGCTGTGCAGTGCAGATAGTGTGCGTATTGTACTTCATGCAGTCTCCGTGGAAGTGTAGGTGTATGTCATATCCTGTCCACCAGCCATCACTCAATCCAGGGAGTCTCTTCACTGACTCCATGCTGACTGACAGCTCGCACCACTGCACTGTATCTGTGTGTGTGTGTGTATGGATATTTCTGTGATAAGACGTATATCAGCATCCAGCTGCCTCAAACGCTAAATGTCTTCTCTGTGTATGTGTGTGTGTGTGTGTGTGTGTGTGTGTGTGTGTGTGTGTGCACAGGCGTGTGCATTTGCTGGAGACACTCATTCCTAACGACAGTAAAAGGTCACTGTTATCAGTCTCATATTCTTTCTCTCTCTCTCTGCACCAGTCGTCGCTGTCACTGTGGAAAAGGAGAAGCTGCTTGTCTGATCATATGAAACATCAGCGCTGTTATTTTCACGTACGGTTTTCTCCGTAGTTAATGTGTTTGTGCATGCTGCCGTGTAAGGCAAAGGATGACTACAGGAAAATATAGGTAGCTTTTCATCTTGTGGTCTGTGTCTGCTTTTATTCTTATTCACAAATAAATAATTCTAAACTGGTTTAGGCCCTACATATGTTGAACAAGTCTGGATTTAATTTCTCTTCAGACTTGATGGATCAATCTGGTTGATTTCATTGGATAGAGGCAGGATTTCAGTTTGAAGTCAGTTCTATTTTAAACCATCATCTAGAGCAAGCAGATGTGTATGGTTGTTACTTGATTAACTGGTATTTTAATGTCTGATTAAACACAAGTTTGTGTGAATATTCATGAAGGTTATTAAATCATATCAGACAGCCTGGCTTCTTTAATTAGTCTGGTATTAGTTTTTAATTACCTTAATAGGTCCCATAATCATTGTTCAAAATGTTTGCTTTTCGTAGATAGGAGTGCACATTTTTTGTCTTTTTGGGCTTAAAGGGTTAATGATTTTATTCAAATCACAGTTTATCAAAATTAAATACAGTTGAGGGATCGAATAACAGCAGCTTGAACAAACTTGCAGTGTTTTTATCTTATTTTCATAAAGTCGTGTTTATGTGGTGGCTGTTTATGGCACAGCAGACAGGCCTGAGCTACAGCTAAAAGCATGTGACCTGCTCTAGTGTGTTGTAGCAGCCTGCCATGAGTTTATCCCTGTGAAGTAGAATATCAGCCAGAGCTCTCAACAAATTTGTTTAAGAAAACAGACACTCACTTTGTTGTCGCTGTCTGACTCTCTCATGTCATCCCTGTTGTATGTGTGTGAAATAGACGAGATGTGTAAATATTTTTCTGCCAAGGTAAAAAAAAAGTTAAAAGCTATAAAAGCCTCACCATGAAAAGGTCATGGTAATAAGTCAGTGGCATTGTGAGGCATTTTTAAATGGGGTTCAGGCTTGTAAAATGCATCATTAGCTTGGACACTGCTTGAGTTCAGCCTGAATGGAAAAACCATGACCCACAGTTTCTTTGGACCTGAGCAGAATTTTACTTCCAATACAGCCATAATAAGGTATGTCCAATTTTACCTTTCATTAGGACTTAATTGCCTCTGTCTCTGAAATTAAGTTTGAGTTTTTTTAAAACTGAATAATTTAAGACAGGTCAAACAAACCATTCCTCAGTGTATAGTATAGAATTATTTTTTTCCCATTCATTCATCTTATACTGCTTATGTTTCCGGGTCGCAGGGGGTGCTGGAGCCAATCCCAGCTCACAGTCCATCACAGGGCCAGCATACAAAGACAGACAGAGACAAACACAACCACTCACACTCACACTCAGACCTACGGACAATTTAGAGTCACCATCAACCTAAACATGCATGTCTTTGGACGGTGGAAGGAAATGGGGTGAACATGCAAAGTCTCCACAGAAATCAAACCCGCGGCCTTCTTATTGTGGGGCAACAGCGCTGACCGCTATTCTGCCGTGCTGCGTAGAAATTTATTTGGCATGCTAAAAGGAAAATATGTAAATATTGTATCTTCCATTAGCTTTGATTCAATACTACTATCATCACCCTTGTGGAAAAAAATAAGGGGTGTATGTAAAAAAAGTTTGATGTTACCAGCACTCCTTTTACTGCTCATATTATTTTCCATGTGCCCTTTAGAATATTATACCCGTGTGAACCAGTGTGAATGAAACTGTGGAAATCAGGCTGGAGGGCAGAAACAGGGATTACAACAGTCTGTAGAGGGGTGATACTGGCCACGTATGTATATATTCGCCCCTATAATGTGTGCATGCCTGTGTGTGAGTGGGTGTGTAATAGGAGATAGGAGGACTCTGAAGGGTCTGTTTGCAATAATCCTCATCTCTGTTTCCCCAAAAGATAGGAGACATAGAGTTGAAGGGGGCAGAGAGAAGAGCCAAAAGAGAGAGCCGACCAATGGATAGCAAGGTACCTTAACAATTGGACCCCTCACCTTGATGTGGGTGGGTGGGTGTTTTTGTGTGTGTGTGTCTTCAGGAGGTGCCCCCCTAACAAGGCAAGGGCCCTGCCTCTAACCCAGCCCCTTTCCCACCCCCATTGCTGCCACCACCACTCATGGTGTTACCATGACGATGGGGTTAAAGGCTACCCCATGAGCTGAAAAAGAAAGAAGGTGCATTCTGACATGAGATTAGATGTGAGAGCTGCAGACTGTTTAAATGAATTCTTCTCTTGTGTTGGTGCTTTTTCTTTTCTTCCGTTGGAATGTTTTCATTCCTCTTTCGTCAACTTTGCCATTTTACCAGCATGGATGCAGACTTTTTTTCTTCTTTCCCCTGTTGGGTTTCATATTTGTTAGCAATTACCTTCCATTTCATTTCTCATTCATGCCTTTGCTCTTGGAGTTGTTTGTTTTTAGCTACATCCCTCTACACCACTCAAGGTACTTGCAAGAATAAGCAAACAAACGTCTTCAAAAGCAAAAAACAACCGGCTGATTTGCACTAAAGTTAACACCCTAACCTTCTCTGTTGACAATTTTAAATACCTGGACTTGTGAATTTCTGCAAGGATGAGGTTATTTCTGCTGTGAAGTTATTACTTGCAATTAAATCCTTCGTTACCATTTGTTTGATAAAATCATTTTTTATTAACTTTATCTGACTGTGAACCTTGTTCACAGAGTTGATCTGAAAAGAATGTATAACTTAACTGAATAGGTAATAAACACAGATCCCACTTAGCATAGAGCACACGACAAAACCAAGAACCACTTGAGAACCACCACAGTTGATAACATGCTGAAAAAATTTAATAGTTTGTGTTTTATTTATGTATAAATATGTGCATATATTTAGAACTGTTCCCTATTATCATCCCTTTCATTTAATTTCCTTTTTGGTGGTCCATTTTTGTCTTACTGATTGGGTGTAGTATTTGGGTGATACTAATGTCAATTTTCACCCAGGGATGATGTGGTGATGTCATTAGACGGGTCTGTCTAATTGGCCTGCTGCGAGGAAAAGAGGCTTGGGTGCATGTTGGTGTAAATTAGGTGATGGATCACAGTGTGTTGTTATCTATGACTCATATTCACACATTCCCACGTCCCTCTAAAACCAGTCGAGCATTTCCTGACTCCCCACCATCCTGTCAAACTGTCATAAAATATACATCCTCTTTGGCTGCATCTTAAGCACGCTCTTATCTTCGGTAACCTGATGTTACTTTCACTCGCACTTAGGCCTCACCCAAAACAGAGCTTCATCCATTAATAGTGCCACCCATGTAGAAATCAGACATATGCACCAATTGGATGGATGCACCCACACACATCCTGCAGACATGCACGCACACACACACACACACACACACACACACCAATACCAATCACTTCCTCCGTTCAACCCCCTGGGAGTGCATAGTCCTGCATCAGCTGCTAAATTGCCTAAACTCTCTCATCTGCTAATGGGCTACCTGTCTTTCTGCATGTCTACTTCTCTGTCTACATTAATGAGTTTCTGTTGTCTGTCTGTCTGTCTCTGTGCCTTCCTGAATGTCTGATGTCTTGTCTTTATGTATTCGGGCTGCTTTGTTTGTCTGTCTCGGGCTGTTTCTGCTGCCTGTCTGCTGCTGTTCCTGTCCTCCATTGATTAGTAAAACTGTTGGTCCCTTTGCTTTGATCTAATATTTGGCTCTTCATGACCGATGTGTTGGTGAATTCATGATCTCAATATACACATCTTTGAAATCAATTATGATTATGTGCTTTTATCTTGGTCTTAAACCGATACGAAATACAGAACAACAAAAATGATGGTTGCCTACATCTGTATTTGTAGTTCAGTGTTTTCTTTTCCACAACTTTTTTCTGTCTATGACTGCAAATCAAGTGTGCTAAGTAGAATTATAATTAGCATTAGTTCCAGATACAGTAAGAATGGCAGGAATAGCTGTCCAAGGTTTTATGGTGGTACAAATACTACTTTGTATTCATACTAACATCTGTAGTAATAGAGGGAATTGTTACTATTATAGAAATCATAGTAATACAAACAATGTTTGTTATTTTAGAGTAGTCACAAAAGCAACTATGGGAAATGTTCGCAGTCAAACTGCTAACAGTAATATAATTAATAAATCTTAACTTTGTATCTGATGTAATTAAATACAGTAAAATTGTTATAGTTTGTTATTATGAGTAGATCTAATTGGAGCAACCAAATTCCCATTAATATGAACAGCAGTTGCAGATGTAGTAGGTGTAGTGCACAGTCAACGAAGTCACTGTTGCTATGGTTGATGAAAGATGGACATCAACATCACGCATGCCAACAGGCCAACAATAGTGACGACGCGTTGCTATGGCAACCAAGAGTGACATACACCTAGTCATTACAACAATAATAGAAATACGTTAGTCTCTGTAAACACCTCCCAAAGTACTGTATCAGGAAAGATTACATGCTTCACCTTCACCTTTCCTGAGCTCTTGAGTTTTGAACTTCATCCTTGTGTCCCACTCTACAACAGGACAGTGTGTCTGCCACTACATTACATAAACATACACACGCACATGCGGGTGCACAGTGTCTTTACTTGTGTTGAAGGCACAAGGGGAAGATTTTTCCGAGTGAAACAAGAATTCAGAACATAAAACACTACAAAGAGAAATCATACGATGATATATACATGGGATTTCACTTCGATGGTTGCTGTGTGTGACTTTGACTTCTTCACAGTTAGGTCAAGATATAATAAATTAGATTATTGCAGTGTCTTCTTCTGCTCTTGTCAAATCACTTTTTATTGGATGTTCATATTTTGGTCTCTGTCAATGTGTCCCATCTGATGTCAGTCTATTCCTTGAACCATGTCATAAATAGAGCCCCAGTGACATTTCAATTTGCCCCATCACCCTTCATATATATACACACACTCACACACACAAACACACGTGTATGCACCAAGTTCATTGTTGAGCATCGGTTCAATGGCAGGCCTCTACTGGGTTTCCACGGAGACAAGGAAAAGCAATAACTGCACACTTGACCCCTTTGCTCTTTTATTGGCCTCCTCTCCCCTTCACACACACACATTCACTCTCACACCTCAAATTTAATCTGAGAGAATGAGCCACCATGACCATATTCCTCCATCCTCCCCTGAGGATTGGAGAAGAGGACGAAAGGAGGAGAGAAGAAGAGGAGGAAGTTAATAATTTCATCTTGCAATGACCTGGAGACGATAAGATCGATTGTTTGGCTTTTGCTGTCTCTTCATATGAAATACACACACACACACAGTTTGCAGCTGGAAACGCACTCTGCAAACACGGATCATCAGTTTGTCATCCTTTTTTTCTCCCCCTGCATCTCTCTCTCCCTCTCTTTCTCTCTCTCTGTCATATCCAGTCTAAAAACTTCAAGAAACTTTGTGAGTGTAAAAGGATGATGTGAGAGAGGAAGATGAACTGTGGGGAAGAGGGAAAAGACTGTCAGAGAAAAACACAAGGCTAGAGAGGAAGAGAGGGAGCGAGAGATTGAAGGAAAATATTAGCAGGAACGACAGGCTAGCCTCAGCGACAAGGCTGTTTACTGATTATTTTGGTCTCTGGTCTCATTTCTCTTCATATTGGCAGAGTGGAGATAATATTCTTTCTGTGTTTATTCCTGTGTGGGTTTCTGGGTTTTTGTGTGTATTTGTGTGAAATTTTTTTGTGTGTGTGTGTCGATGTGCATGTGTCTGTGTTATTCTATGTGTGTCCTCTTTGCCTCAACTAAGATCATCAATCTGAACTCAATCTTTCCACAATCACCGGTTTTTCTGTTGTCTTCTCATAATGTCAAGGTCCCAGGGTGGGATTTGCAGATTTTCTCTCCTTACCTAAGCAAATAGCATCTGAGTTGATCCGGCACATGAGCTCAAATTATCTTTGAGAGTGCTTAATCATACTCATCAAACATTTTTATTCATTATCTACAGTTTTTCTTAGTGTCTCATAGTTTTACTGGGCATTTAATCAAAGTACGTGTCAGTATCTGCTAACAAACCCCATTAATGCTTTTATAATTATCCAGTATTTGGAGGTAAACTAGCATGAAAATTTTCAAAAGAATTGACTTTCATATTTCACATCCCAGATTTCCCCTGAGTGCTGCTCCTTGTGCAAACAGAAATATGATGCTTTGTAATCTGAAATCTAATCTGATTGCTTGTGTGTGTTTAGTGCACAAATGTGTGTGTTTAGTGTACAAGTGTGTGTGTGTGTTTGCGCACGTGTGTCACTAGCCATCCTGAGTGACCACAATCAAAAGCTAAAACTTGGTCTCCACAGTTCATGAAAGCAATAACAGCTTACTGCTTATGATTTCTACGTCTCAGTAATCAGGTCAGGGTCGATTGGATTTGTGTGTGTGCACTTGAGTGAGTGTGTGTATGTTTGTGTGCAAGGCAGCACGCAGTGTTGCTCTCCTGCAGTGTTGCCTTCTGTAACAGAAGTGTATATTCATGTGTATGTGTGTTTGTGTGTGTATTTGTGTAAGTGATATCTACCACATTACCATATTGCATTCTTACTCTAATCCTGTTATGCTCCTTTTTTATTGTACATTTTTAAATATATATTTTAAGATATCAAACCCTCCTTGGATTCTTATCTCTGTGGGATTCCCCTGAATAAATCATCTATGGTCTATTTCCATTTGAATAAACTGTTCCAGCTACAAAGTATATAAATTTGTTTCCACTCATGTGTTGTTTTCTCCACTTGTTTGCTTTGTGCAGTTCTCCAAGGAGAAATACCTGCTGGAGTCTCCACCTGAGAAACTTCGCAAAGAACTGGAGGAGGAGCTGAAACTGAGCGCCGCTGACATCAGAAGCCATGGCTGGTACCATGGACACATACCCAGAGAGGTAAGAACAAGCCTATATACACATACATACATACACAGACACACACACACACACACCATGAAGAACACTTTATAATAAGCATACTTATTATTATGTGACATTGGAAGTCCTGGATGAATGTTTGGGAACAGATGGAGGCACACATGCTTTCCATGGCAATAAACGCTTAACACACTGCTTGTGTACAGTATACTGCAGCACATACAGACTCACACTGCCCTTGCCAGACAAGTTTATGAAAACACAAATCCCCCCCCAAATAACACTGACATTTTTAGTTGATCTCTAGAAAATGATTTCTTATTTGTAAATCAGTAATTGTAAATTAGCTGTTTAAGTCATTCATCCAGCACAAAAGTATCTTAATATCTATTAATTTCATTTTGACAGATGTGAGAATTTGGTGCTGTTTCCTGTTTATGTTAGTTTAAATTAATTATATTCTGTACAACATTAGTAATTTGAAGATGTCACATCAGGGCACTGATCATGGGGTGCATTTACTGTTTTATGATAAGGATCAATTGATTAATTAAGTAAAAAATAAAAAATAAATAAATAAATAAATATATATATATTATATATTGGATTTTGATTAAATCAATTCAAGAGTAATGAGTTTCAACGCAAACACTGAACTTTCTCAATTTGAAAAGCTTTAAGTAAAGTCTCATTCCCTGCAGAAGTGAAATTAAAAAAAAATCTCAAATAAGTGATTGCTGCTGCAGTTCTCATAGTTTAAATATGCCACATGTCATAATATATTTCAAAACTCCTGACTTAATTAAGATTAAGCACAAATGATAGTATTTCTGTGTGGGTTGAGGCAGTTGTCAACCAATAGTCTTAGTTGAGCGATTACTTGGACAAAATCTCTGGCAATGAAAACCCAGTTTAAATGCTTTACACACAGAATGACACTGATTAATGAATCCCATCATCTGTCACAGCTCAGTAGAAATTGCTTTAGCGTTCAGAGGGAAGGAAACTCTGCCAAACAGACAGCTGCACGTGTTGCTGATGTATGCAATTGAATTTCACAGCTGGTGACTGAGACACAGGGACACACAACGAGAGACCTAAGCCCACACATACACTCCGTGCACATGTGTAGGGCTACTTCTAAATAGACACAGCCTCTGTCTCTTGATCAACCTCTGTTCTGTCTTATGCCTCACTCACATATGAACACCACACATTCAAATCAGCCATCTGTGAGTCTCTTCTCCTTTGATTTACATAAAATATTAATTTATTCATAGATTTGCCCCAGTGTAAACTTGGGGAAACCCTGAACTCCCTGGTTTCCAAAACAATACTTAATGACTAGTTCACCCACACTGAGGGGGGATACTGTACATTAGCGTCTCTAAATCCCATCCTTCGTGCTTAGTTTTGTCATCCTCTTCTATTCTTCTTTCCTTTAAAGTTAGGACTTAAAGTTTCTGTATATTGACCAGTGTTTCCTATTTAGTTGCATTATTTTATGTACTCTGTATGAGGGAAAAACATGATAAATTCTGAAAGGCAATGAGGGATCAGAATTTATGGAAACAAAAGAAAGGAAAAACTCACTAGCGTAAGTAAAATGATCCTGCGCTTGTTTCGAGTTTCTGGTGTGTATGTACTGCCTCCTACTGGTCACTGACATTCAAGTTTTATGTTGATTGGATTCAATGTGTTAGATGACCATCCCTTTTCAGACAGATATTTTTAAAGAGAACACTGCTCAATTTCAAATAGACCACGACTACTGAGTCAATATTTGTAATCTGTTTGTGCAAAAACCAGTGAAACATCTACAGTTTGGAATCAGCAAGACATTCAACATGAAGCTGTCTCATTGGCCACGAATGGGAGATTACCTTTATGGATTTCTTGTTTTCTCCATAAATTTAAAATAATGTTTTTACAGAAGAATTGAAATCAATAAAAATAAAAGTAATTCCAGCCATTGTGGATGGCATTTTATCCTACACTGCCAGTTCAAACTCTGCATAACGGGGACAGTTTGGCAGAGACATAGTTGTGTGTTTGTTCAGCAACAAAGTGTCCTAAGGCACTGTCATAAATAATCATGATTCTCTAGATTAAATTATTAAAGTGTCAGTAACAAAATGTTCACACACTTGCTCCAGCTCACTGAGCCAAATTTGCTTCCAGTTCTTAAGAACTGGACCCTTTTCATTTCCTTTTCCAATTTAAAATCATATGCTTTATTTCCCTTTGTCTAGGTGTCAGAGACTCTGGTTGTGCGTAATGGAGATTTCCTGGTGCGTGACTCTCTGACCAGTGTGGGTGACTATGTTCTGACCTGTCGGTGGGATAATGAGGTGCTGCACTTCAAGATCAGCAAAGTCCTGGTCAAATCCAATGATACAAAGGTTTGTATTCAGCTCTTACCGGCTATCTGTTAGTGTATTTTGTTCTTCTTCTGTCATTTTTAACTTGAGTCATATGTGATGTCGTTATATTTAGTTGGCAGGAAGGACAAGAGTTAATAAGTAAATGCTGTCATCGTCTCTAGTTTATTTCAGCCACCCCCAGTGTTCCAGTGACTCTCTTATCGATTCATCAGGATGTGAGCAGGAAATGTGCAGGTGTAATTTATAATATTAAATTTAACTCAAGTTGTTGACAACAGCATACACGTGTCATTTTGAAATGTCAAAATATTGAGGATGTCTTTGTCACAGATGTGACCAGTCAGAAATGCACCTGGGCATACAGTGCATTGCAACATTATATTTAAATTAACCCTCTGTGAGAAAGGCTTATTTTCCGTTGACCAGCTCCGCCTTTCTTGTTTCTCTACTTCCAAATCTCATTTCCCACCCTGCTTTGTGAGTTCGCTTTTATTGTGAGTTTGAAGCAACGTATTGGATTAGTCTGCACTGTGTAAGCAGGTTTGATGCGCTGTTCAAATAACAGAGCAACATCAGCTCTTTGTGTTCCCCACTCAAAGAGATGTGTCATCTGAAGGCTCCCCCTGTGCAGCAATGGAGGGCTAGATTACATTAACGGAGAACACACATGGTCTGATTCTCTCCCTTCAGACTGAATGGGAGCCCATTAAAACAGTAAATAAAGGATTCCAAAGATGATACATTATATGCCGACTCTTCATCCTCAGGTGCAGTACATGTTGGAAACTGACAGTTTCGACTCAGTCCAGGAGCTTGTGAGGTTTTACATTGGTCAGCGCAAACCAGTGTCCCAGTCCAGCGGCGTCCACATCTACTGTCCAGTCAGCAGGACTCTCCCTCTACGCTACCTGGAGGCCACCTTTGCATTGTCCAACAGCAAGCAAGGCTCCGCCTACTCGCCATCCAGTCAGAGGGGGGCGTACATTAAGAGGAGGAGCGTCACCATGACCGATGGGCTGACGACAGAGAAAATGATACCCCACAGGTTAGCTTCAGGGAAAATGGGTGGAGTGATGTATGTTTTTGACAGATAGAGATGCAGCTCTGTCATCGAGCATAACAGCTGAGTAACCTACGATTAAATCCTGATCCTTATTTAAATCCTTATTTTATTTATTTTTTTTTTTTAACATTGTTTCATTCTAACTTCATGTCATATACATGATCAGTGACTCAGACAGTCCCAGCCCAGTTGGGACACCAGTGGCACCACCAGAACCAGAACTGGAACCGGAACCTGTGTACAACTGCAGGTTGTGTGTTTGTGCGACATTAGTGTTGTGTTTGAGCACCAAATTAGTCAACTTACCTCCCCCATTCCTGCAATTCCCTCACTTCACACACACTTCTCTCACCTCTCACCACCTACCACTTTGTAATGGGCTTCTTAATGTTTCAGAAAACAGAACGAAGCTGGTTGAAAATGGAAATCACAGCAAAGGAGCAGAAAACTATGTTGTGTACAGTGTGAAAATATATAACAAGTGTTACAGTGTAACAAACTTTTGGGTATGATTATAGACCGCAATGATTTCCTGACCGCAATGATTTCCTGCTGTCAATGTCATAACAAGTAGTAAAGACTACACATATTGAAGTATTTTGTCTAGATGTGTAGTCACACTGTATTTGACTACATTTTCTGCATTTTCTGCTCCTGCTTATCTTAATTCATAAATAAAACAAAATCTGAAATGTTTGCATCGGGAAGTGGAACAGTCGCCTTTAAGGATACACCTCCTCTTCCTCCTCTCTCACCCCGAAAAGATAAGCATTTACATTCTCTACCACACCATTCCTGTCATCTGAAACTGATAGATGTGGCATCCTAATTTGCACTTGTTTAGTGACGTTCCCTTCAGTACCTTGACAGCTTTTAAATCCAAACCCTAATGTTTTAACATCCCACAAATGCTGTGTTTGCAGCCCATCAACCATCCACCACCACAAAGATGCAATGCGGAACTGTGCAATGAGCATGGACCAGATTCAGGAGTATCGCTGCCCCTTGTCGCCTGTTGGGGAAACCCCCCTGTCTCCAGCATATACTGCTAGTAAGTGCCAGCGAAGCACAAACCCAGCCGCATGAATCATGAGGGACTAAATGCACTTCCCCTCACATTCACAAGCACATCCTCTGTTGGGGACTTTCTGATTGTTCTCTCTTTTTTTCAGTCACCAGACAGAGAGCCCACTCAAGTGGGCGGGTTCTGGCTGTTGTCCCACCCTCCCCTGTGATGCGTCGCTCCAGTGACCCCCAGCTCAGCCCCTCGGCCAGTAACAACCCTCCAGAGCATCCCGCACATACTTCACACTCAGCGCACTCTTCACCTGCCCATCATCCCAGCTACCAATCACATTCCTCAGAAACAGCAGGGAGCTACTGTGACCTCAGACCCTGCCCTGCTGGACCCCCCAAGCCTCCCACTAAAAGCTACGTGGAGCGGTTGCGAGTAGAGGAAGGGAGGGGGGAGGGTGCAAGGGAGGAAGGAGAAGGGGTGTTCTGCGCACCACAGGTGGAAACAACATCATCATTCAGGCCATCCAGGTACATGCATGTTATGCTTCAAAAGGATTCTTCTTAAGCCCCTCTTTTTAAGTTAACTAACCTATCCTGGCTGGTGTAAAATTGATGGTTTCAAAGGTCAATATATCCACTGATGTTTTGCTGTAAAGGGCAAAAATATGAGACTGAAGCCTTTTTTTATCAAGCGCTGAAGTGCAGCTACTGCGTGAGTTAGCTGAGACTGACTGAGACATAGTTTGGAAAATGGCTACTGTGCTCACTGTATTTTATTGGACTTCCAATGCCAAAGCAGGATACAGTGTAATAGGGTTGTAGAAGAAAAAAAAATGCGTTGGCAGCAGAGATGAAGCAGACAGCAGGTTCGGACATCTGAAAATCACATTTGGGAAATTTGGTGCTGGGGGGCTTACTGCTATATGTGTTTTAACGCTACTCGAAAAACTAGAAATTAGGGCAGTGAAGTTAAACTGTAGACTGGATAGTTGAAGAGAAGGAGTCATACTTTAGCCACACAGCCCAATCCCAGCAAGTAGAGATGGTAGAGACTGACCTGGCCCATAAAGATTTAAAATTTTTTTATTTACAGCCCATCAGGATGACTCCCTGTAGGCCTGACGGCCAATTCTACTAATAGTAACGTTAACTAATCAGGTGTGGCTATTGTGTTACTGACACCTTTAGTTCTATGTTACTGGTTTTATCAATTGAACAAAGAGCCTTCTTCATGAGATGTGGGCCTCGTTCAACATCTGAGTAAATGATTATGGTTGTCACAGTGCAACATGAATGTCCCGACAAAGAACCTTCGATGTCAGTTAGCAACAGTTGCACCATAGCATAGTCTAGCAGAGAGCACAACATTTTCTTAAAAAACTAAACTTTTAACATAAATTTTCACCCTGTCTTTATTTAAAAAAAAATTGTGTTTATGTTTTACATACATGGTTTTTGAAGCAGACAACTGAAACACTGGTTGAACCTCCCAGGTTGTAGCCCATCTATAGTTACAGCACTCCTGTTGTAGCCCTTGCCAGTGGGGGATTCCTGTCCTGGTTTTCTAATGTAGTTTATTCGCTCCTGTGCAGGTACGAGTCTTGCCTCATGCCAGTTGAGAACAAGCCTCTGGAGATGTCGGTCTTGAAGAGAGTCAAAGAACTGCTGGCTGAGATGGATGCAAGGACTGTAGCTAAACACATCACCATGGTGGACTGTATGGTATGTATAGACACGCATAGTGTAACCAAAGACACAGAGGCATGTATACCAGTGGACAAATATTAGTACATGGCTAAATCTCACACACCACACATGCCAAACCATTGTTTTTTATTTTTTGGGCAGGTTGCTAGAATATTGGGCGTGTCCTCAGACATGCAAAAGATGATGGGAGTGTCCTCAGGGCTGGAGTTACTGACACTTCCACATGGACACCAGCTGAGACTTGATCTGCTGGAGAGGTACAAACATTTGTTTTTCGCTGCCTTCCTTTACACATCGCACAGTACCTCTTTCACCAATTCAAGCATTTATTATTGCTGCTCTTCAGCTTCTCTCTTCTCTCTCATCTTTTGTCTTCACTTCTCTGATCTTGTCTTTTCCCTCTAAATCTTTCACCATTTTTACCCTCTCACGTTCAATTTCTGGTCCACCTCTGTTTTTCCTCTGATTTCCTAAATTTTACCAGAAAGCCATCTAAAAAACTAGACGTGAGCCATAACAGACTATATTACAACTTTCTTTTTTAACCTTGCTTAAGTTTTACAATTATACGTTTCGTAAAATCACCAACATCTGTACGCTTAACTCAATTTTTATCTGCAATAATGAACTATTTATTATGTTTTATTGAATAGTGTGTCCCTCTTTCCTCAGGTTCTACACCATGTCTATCATGATGGCAGTGGACCTGCTAGGCTGCACAGGGAGCACTGAGGAAAGGGCGGCCCTACTCCATAAGACTATCCAGTTAGCAGCTGAGCTGAAGAGCAACCTGGGAAACATGTTTGGCTTTGCTGCTGTGATGAGAGCCCTGGAGTTGCCACAGGTAAGAGATGGATACAGATAAGTCACCATCGTTAGAACTCCATCGATTTCCCTCAATTTATTATTATTATTTTTATTTTTTATTGCTCATTATGTCAGATCTCCCGCCTGGAGCAAACATGGGTGACTTTACGACAGAGACATACAGAGGGCGCTATTTTATATGAGAAAAAGCTGAAACCTTTCATGAAGAATATGAATGATGGCAAAGGTGAGTTTCTAGTTAACATTAGTTTGTTTGACATGTAAGTAGCTGATGTGTGTTTCAATGTGTTTTACTCCAAATTATATGTTTGTTTATTTGTTTACTTACAGAGTTAAGTGTTCTGTCCAGCACCTCCTTCCCCCACATCATTCCCGTCCTGTCCCTACTGGAGCGAGGAGTGGCTCTCGGGGAGACGCTGGAGCCATGGGAGAGTGCAGAGGTTGGAGTAGACGTGGTCATGTACCACTTAGAGGCGGCTCGTACCATAGCACATCATGGGGGAATCTACAGGACCAACGCGGAGACAAAATTGCAGGGTAAAGTCAAGTGCAGAAAAGTTAACACCACATCCTTGTGATGTCTTGTTCTCAGTCCAGTGTGTGTTAAATCTCACAGTATTAATGCATTGATGTTAATAAGGACGTGTGGATACAGTATCAGGGTCATGACATCACCAATTTGCTGTAATGATCATGTCGGTGGTTACTAAGTTTACTGCATTGATCTCTATTACCCCTGCATTGGATCTCAGTTTGAGGCATTACTGCTTTATTGAACAGTCTCTCAGTAACTATCAATTAAAATCTGTTTTCTGTTACGTGTTGCTATAGATCAGCCTGACATCAGTCTGCTCTTTTTCTTGACGAACAGAGACATTTACTTCATACAGTTGTTAAGCTGGTTCAAAGCTGGGTGTCATAGACTGAGGCTGGAGAGGTTTCACTCTCTAATGATTGATGAGGGCACAGAGGGTTATCTTTGTGTAGCTTGATTGCAATGAGAATGATCACATTCAGAAAAGCATGAATCATTCTTTACTTGAGTGACCAAATGATCTCATCTCAAAGCCTCGTCGGGGCTTTCAACCAATTCTTTTAGGTACATTTAGGGAAAATAACAAATACTATTTAGTTAAGGGTTTTTTTGCATTTGGTGGACTTGTTTTTATATTTGTAATTCATGTGTTTATTCTTGGAGACCTTCCATATAACTGTACAAATATTGCATAACTAAATGCATTTTTTCCTCTCCTCCTCAAGGATTCCAACAACGAGCAGAAATACACGAAATCTTCCAGACAGAGTTTCAGATGCGTCTCCTGTGGGGCAGCCGTGGCTCTGAAGGCAGCCAATCAGAGCGCTATGAGAAATTTGACAAAGTCCTCACTGCCCTATCACACAAGCTAGAGCCTCCTGTGCGTCACAGCGAGCTATAGCACCTACTCAGAATGCCCGGCATCAAATAAAAACAACCCCCCAACCCCATCTGTAGTGGTACTCATAGTACCACTCATAGTGGTACGCTCTTATTTTGCATCGTAGAGGATGATGTGGAAGAGTCCAATTTGAACACTGGGAGGGGTGAAAGTGACTAAAGAGGCAGCTAAAAAGCATTTGCATTGAGCACTAGGAACACAGAAAGGACGGATACTAACTTAAATTGTGTTGCACTGACTGTAAACTCCAAATAAAACATGGAGTTCCTTCCCTGTGGACTTCATCACTCACCATTATAATATTTAAATGGCAACAAAGACGAGACAAGCTAAGTAGTAAAGAATATGGTGGAGAAGGACAGGCTGCTCCTCTGCTTGATACAAACAGTAACGTGTACGGTGTGCCACAAGGGCCAAAACAGAGCTGCAGAGTTTGGCTTTGCTCCAATAATACACAGACACTCTCTTGTTTCAAACAACTGCTGTCAGACACTGTAGCAGAAATGACAACAATAAATTACATAGCTCATACAGTATATAGATGTTTTGTCTGTGTGACTGAATGAGTGTGTGCCTTTCTGTATGCATATGTACGTATGTTTACATTCCTTCACTTTCTTGTGGTTTTTTTTTTTTTTTTTTTATCCTTCCTTTTTTTGTCTTATTTATTCATGATCAAAGGATACCAGATCATTATGGATGTTGCTTCACCAAAGTTACAAGAATCCGTCAGTTCTCATTCTGAGAAAACCATGTTCATAAAGCCTCATCAAATATGCATCAAGCTGTCTCCCATCAATCCATTAAAAATGTATTAGAGCCATGTACATTAATAAATGTGTCAGAAATTTAATATATGAAAAAGTAATGTTGCAACTTCAATATGAGGACTGCACAGAGTTGAAAACATAAGAGGACAAAGCAAACCTCCCTCTGTTGTACCTGTGTGTCCAATACATTTGATATTGTGTGGCATGTGCACAATATGTAGCTTAACACAAGCATTTAGAGGCTATGGAAAGAAGGGATGTACACTCTTCTAGTCAAAGCAGTTTTTCACTTAATATAGAAACATGTATGAACATTCTTTGGTGACTTCAGCAATATGGGGTTACAATTAACAAATTTACAGAAATAATTAAAATGGTTGATGAATGCAGCTATTAATATTGCACCAAGTATAATGTTGTTTTAAATGAACAACTTGGCTAAGAAAATAAGTCAAAATTCAGTATACATCATACAGACGACTGATTGAAGATAATACTCATCAGATTCATTTTTCATCTTGATTTTCATCTATTTATCTTTTTCTGTCGTAAAATTTCAATGAAAAGCTTCCACCAATAAGGACGTGTTGACTTCAGACCTGCTACAAATAGTTTTGGTTGTTGTTTAATTGCAATAGGACTACATTTTAGTTGTCTATCAATCATCAGATCATTTACAGTATATAGGCCTGAAGTCTTCTCTCAGGCCTAAACTTTAATTTCCATAAGGAAGTTTAAGACTCAGTACCCGCCACATCACTTTCTTTTCAAATAGTAATGTTTCATTTTGCACCTTTTCTTATTTAAACTGATTCTCTATATGTGGCTGAATCATATTTGACCTGTACAGATCGGAGTTCATAGGAGTCATGTGCCAGCTCCCTCTGCAGTCCAACAGGGGGCGGTGTTTAGTCAGCAAAAGAAAAAAAACAAAAAAACAAAACACAATCTTAAATGGTAACACAATATAAGAGGGAGACAACGCACACACACATACAAGCGAGAACATTTGTCTGCTTTGAGACCAAGAGGATGCCTGCTGGTTTAGGTCTGATATTTCCCATTTCTGATGATGAAAAGGTGAAGAAGGTGTAAGATTAATTTTTTTTTGTTTATGTGTTGTCTTTTTATGTCTTTTGTTGAATGCTGTACAGGAATGCTCTGACAGTGTGCGCATTCTCCTGTCATGTGTAAAAGGACTGTATGATATGAACTTAAAAATCAAAAAGACAAGAAACGATTTAGGTCTGATCTTGTGGGGTTTTTTTTACGTACTGTACATAATTCACTTTTTTTTCAAATAAAATGATACGCTTGTCTCCATGTGTTTGGTTATCTGTTCAGACAAACATTTTTGATAAAGTTCGTAGTATAATGCCTTGGCACGAAAAGCCTGATAATATATAGGCTATATATATTTTATATCATCATCATCAAATTCAATAAAAAGATCCACACAATTAGCTGTTGCTTTATGCCAAATCTCGATATTGCTTATTCTTCTGTGCCATTAACTCAATTGTGATCCAAAATAGTAATTTCTGTCATTTTACTTAAAAAGTAACTTAACTTTTTGAAAAAGAAAAAAAAAATATATATATATATATATATATATACATATATATATATGTATATATATTTGGAATAATTTCAATAAGCCACCCTGTTACAGTTTGACATGTTCCTTCTTTACACTGAAGATGGACTCTGTGGCTTATTTTATTGATTTTGAAGGCCGGTCAGTTTTTTATTTTTTTATTTGTTCATTATTTCGTCTGTGATAAATAAGATAACAAAAGAGAAAAAATTGGAGATAACGACTGGCTGTGATCTTAAAATGTTCCTTTTTTTGTTCGCCCATCAATTTTAGATTATTCCCTTAATTTCATTAGAAGTGAATAGTTTGAATCTCTTTGGTCAGTGTGAGACACGGACAGGAAGACTTCTGTGTCCGGCTTATTCAACTGGCGGCCGGCGGCCCAGATCCGGCCCAGCGTAAATTAATGGTTTGATTTCAAATAAATACAATTTAACATTTTATGGGAAAACTGGATTATATGAAATATTAGTCACAACAAAAGAGTGACTTTGTCGGTTTTTATTTTCAAACAATGAAGAAATTAGGTAAAATCGACGCAGAGAGAGACCCCTCCCTCTGATGTGTGGGTGTTGCGGTTACTTCTCTCTGTGTGACACACACAAACACACGCTCTTCACTGTCTGGCAATGGAAAATAAACACTAAACTAAAACAAAGTTCGTTATAGTGGGAACAGCCAGTGAAAGTCATATACACGACAAGGACAAGTTTTAATTGACTGCCTCCTGATTTATTCTTCCTGACGCCATCTTTACTCCAGTTGGATTTCCCAGCAAACAGGTAACCATAAGGTGAAGTTTTCTGATGGTTGTAAAATAACGCCCTAATAATGTTTGCTCAAAATGGATTTAGGAAATATTCAACAAAGTACTTAAAGGAGAACGAAGAGTTGCAACCTTTACCGTCAGAAGACCTTCATAGACATTTTATCCTACAGCCTTGAACCCACACACACGTTTAACTGGAGTAGCCTATATGAAATATGTTGATGAATAGTAACCATTTAAAGAATGATAATGGGTTCGCTCTTTAATTCAGTCTGAACTGGACAGACTTGCATTTTAAGGTTCATACTTCAGATTTCAGATTTAGTCATCTGGTAGCTGCTGGTTGCTGGAGGAATAGTGCTGATAATGACAATAGCTCAGGGAAATGTCTTGGTGTCTGAGGCTTTCAAGAAATGTGCTCCCGTGAACAACATAACTAAATAGCCCTGATGTAAATGACTGCCAGACTCATCATTTAAGATAAAGAAACAATGGCGTTCTCTCTTTGAAATATAAGAAAAGATGATGGTGATGGTGAGCCACCCTGCTATACTCCGGGTTGGGACCCGGTTCCGGTTCTTTTTTTTGGAACGGGTTCCATCACTTTTGGATTTTGCCACAAACGGGTATTAGATTGTCGGCAGCAGAGATGGGGACTCGAGTCGCACGTCAGTCACACACTTCAGAGACTTCACACTTGACTTGGACTCGTGTTTTGGGAACTTATACAATACCCTGGGAAGTCTTTAGGGGATGTTGTGATTCAGACTCATAACCAATAGGGGACAGTATTTCACTGTCCACCCTAAACTGACCTCCATCTCACAGGCTTCACAGTGTGCAGTCATCCTTTAGTGGTTCACAGTGAGGAGCATCCTGATTCCTGGTCCATGCCAAGTGGCTGTGCAGAGCACTACTTCCTGACTTCCAGTAGTTTATACACTTTTTGTTCTACATTTCATGGACTGTGCACCCTCTTGAATTCTCTATTTCTGGTTTATATGTTGTGCATGAAAATATTCAAGTCAGTCTTTCTTTTTTCACAGGAAACGCACGGTATGAGGTGAACCGAGCATGCGTGTTGTATGAAGCATCACACATTGTTTTGCAGACAGACCCATGGTGATGGCAGTGGGAGGGAGACAAAGACAGATGGACAGTATGTGTGTGTGGGAGTGTGAATCCTTACATGAGTGAGTGTGTGTTTTTCTGTTTGTGGTTGCATGTGTTTGTGTATGAGTGTGTGTCTCTGTCAGCACGTGTGTGCCTCAGTACAGATGTTGCAGGAGTACTGCTGTTAGTCTTGCTGTTTACCCCTTTCAATAGGAAGGCATCAGTGCAGCCTGGCTTGGCAGCTGTTATGCTGAGGGGGGCATTGCAAGTTTATACCAGGTAAAATATTCCTGGGAAAAAAAAAATCAAAAAGTGGAATAATGAAATTAACTGTAACATAGAACAGAAAAGAACAAAACAAGACAAAATACGATAGAATAAAACAGAACAAGGCTGAACAGGATCCCCCACAATCAACAATAGAAAATTATTATCCACTCGGCTCTTTGTCTCCCCTTCCCATACAGTTCCATAGGCGTAACATGTTATGGATGTAATCTCTAAGAGGATTCTCTCTGCTTGGTATCATGGCACATGTTAATTTCAGCTCTTTATGTTCCTCATTGAAACAGACCCAAGATCTCCAAGGCCTGCCTGCCTGCCAGCCAACAAACCATCATCAATTCACCCCTAATCTCTCCCCCCAGCTCTTTTATAGCTAATCCATTGTGTTGGTCATTGTCATCTGATCATGTGTGACCTTGGCTGCTCTATAGCCAGTCCCTGGTAGCGTTGCTTTGACTTTTGACTTCCATCTATAACCCAATATCGGTTTTGGCGGTCAAAGCTGGACTCGTAGGAGTGCAGCAGTACATTTGCTTGATTGTGGGATTTCTTCATCTCAAAAATTTTTTAAATCACATCAAACTGAGAGGCTGAAGCTAGTATTACTGAATTTTGATTTGGATATGTGTTAGCCCTACCCTTAACATGTCGCTGAATGTGCACAAAATAAAAGGGAAAAACAGTATTTGTCATGCAAAAAAAAAAAAAAAGGTTGCTCTTGTCTATTAGGAAGTGAATTTATTTTGACTGTTCCAAACCACAAAGGGCATAAAATCAAAAGTAATTTAAATGACTTATACATATTTGCAGATCATTTCAATAGGCAATTGTGCTTCCAGATTCCACACAAAATCATGCTTATTTGATTGCATTACATTCCCCCAGATTTTAAGATTGACAGTCATTTCACATCTTCAATTAGATTAATATTTTCAAAATACTAAAATATGGGAAAAGAGAAAGTTTTGAAATAAAATTGGTGCATCTGCAACTTTAAAACATTTAGAAACCTGAACAACATATATGTGTATTGCAATTATTTGTGTACACTTATCAAAAGCAAGTAAATGATCAAAAAAGACAATCAGAATACAACAGAAGCGTGGCGTACTATCCATAACAGCAGTTTGTGAACCTCAAAGCAGCTTAGCAAATGTGATATGACACCCTGTGATGGTGTGATCATTCCTGGATAAATAACTCCATAACCATGAAACTTGCAGACATAAAAATCCCACCCACACCCCACACCCCACACCCCACTCTGCCTCCCTGTCTCCCCCTGAACTCAACCCTTGACTGTTTTCACCTCTGAGGATACACTTCAACCAAGCTGAGATGAAAGTTTGTAACCAATAACTGTACTCATCATGTCTTCATTATCTTTCAGAACTTCAACTGTTGCCTCTACCACCATCCTCATTTTCCCGCCTGCCTCCTCACCCCCACCAGGCCCCTGGTCGATCTGTCTATCTTCCCCTGCACTGACTCCTCATTAACACATGAATGAAGACAGGGAAGGGCCTGCTAAGGCTTGGACGCCAACAGAAGGCAACGGATTTGCAATTCAAACCTCATACTGACCCTTCACACCCCCACCTCATCCTCTCAGCCCTCTATACTGCGACTTGAACTGTCACCACTATGATTGAGGACGTATGTAAGGAGGGAGAGAAGGATTGAGAGAGACAGATGTGCATTCACACACTTATGCCATGCCTTTGCTCACTTTTATATTGACGGACACAATTCGAATACATGCAGACATGCACAATTGAAAAGTATGCATGAGAGAGTGTGCTGCATGTACACTTTTCCAATATAATGATTTCCCTTAAATAAAGTCAAGTTCAAGGGGATATCAGTTCCTAAATGAAGTCACCACCATATGGCATGCTAATTGCAGAAATTTTGGCCAAGAAACAAGGGCCTCAGATAATTTTACTCTGGCCGGGAAGTGTTACAAAATTCCACAAAGGCACATGTGTGCAGTATACTATATCTGAGTAGAATAGAATAAAATCAAACAGATGCTCACATGTACAGATGTACAGATGGCCATGTAAGCATCTATTTGGTGCTTACAAGTTCAAGTTCTAAAGGTGTTTTCGAATTCTGTGAATGTGCTCACAAGTTATTCATATTGACTACATTTCATTTCATTTAACACATAGGCCAAACTTCAAATTAAAGTGACCAACCAGATGTTTAGTGCATTAAAAACACAACAGGAATATTTACACACTTTGGTAAAATTTCAAGTGATCGTGACTATGTATAAAATAAGACAGACTAACTGTTTTTGATAGATGTATTAATTTATTTATCTGGTTATTTTGTACTGTTGCATTTAGTTTATTCTGAAATATTTTGCCTACAATGCAAACTGTACGCAACATGCTGGCAGCACTGTATTATGATTATGTTGACAGCAGTAAATGGTGAGACCATAATAAATAAAGAAGTGAAAATGATCCATTAAATGACATTATTATATCATGATATTACTTTTCTGACTTTATTCCCAGTTATTATAATCCTCTCATCAACCAATGAGAAAAAGGCGTTCATGTATCTACGTCACTTCCGGATATCGGCACGGCTACTTCCCGACAGTGCCGACAATATGGCAGCGCCCGTAGCGATTCACCTGGAGTTTGGGTAGGCCAATTAAAAACCCTTTTATCGTAGCTTCTTGTGCTTGTGAAAGCTGTCTTCCAGCCGCTGTACCGACATGAAACGTTCCTCTACCGATGTAGCCAGGAGTTTGTGACTGAAATATCGAAACCGTGTTGTCGCTTAATCTTCCGGGCTGAGGATGGAGACCGAGCTGCTGCATGTTAGCTACAGAGGAGGAGCTGCTGACTGATTGACTCTTTGCAGCCTGACAAACATTTGCAGACCTTAGACTCAGACTCAGACTCAGACTCAGTTTGGAATCACGAAATGAAGAAAGAAACCCCGATTTGACCTTCATTGCTGTGATTGTGCATTACTTTTAGACTTAAGAGCTGAAAAAAACAAGTTAGGTTGAATTATGAGAACCCCCCCCCCAAAAAAAACTAGCAGCCAAACACACTTCCTCACACATGGTTTCACATTATAAACAAAACTCTTGTCATGCTACTTTATATTGTAATTAAAAAACAAACCAAAAACGTTTTCTGTCTTGTAATTTCCTAAGGCATGGTCTTATTCATTATTCCTTTTAGCCATTGCACAAAGATGATGGTGAAATGTGAGGTTTGTCCACATGGCAGCATAAGAAGAAGGGGAGAAGTTCCAAATTAATCCACGTTTATATGGGTTTATATGATTCTTGGACAATTCTTCTTGGCATTAACCTTGGAAGTTGTTCTTTGAAAAAAGTTAACAGAACTTAGAATAAATGCAGCCAAAGAAAAGGGGTTAAAACCAAGGTATGTATATAAATTTATTTTCTGTATAATTACATATTTAAGCTTGACTGTTGATCACTTATACCCATTTTCTTAATATGTCTGCCCCCAGACTTTAATTTGATCAAATTCATTGTGGCAAACATCACCTATGTCTTACTACAACCACATTATACTCAGTTGTTTTTAGGAAACTTCCCAGATAAAATAATTCATACAGCATATTAAAGCTTTAAGCTTTATAAATTCATTTGATAGGTTCATTACCATAGAGGAATATCTGTTTTTCATTGGTCCAGTAAATTTAAAGCACACAAACCAAAGAACTTCATCCCATCGATTGAAAATCCAGTATATATCATCATTGTTTTCAAATGTAAAATTATTGGTAAGTCAGTTACCAAAAATTCCAGACAGTTAATTTAATGCCATCTGTATAATCATCATATCACCCAAACTCAGCTGTGCATAGTGAACACATGAAATGAATGTTTAATAATTAGTCTTTGTAAGAACTTCATTTCAGGGAACACGGTTAAAACAGATTTGTAATCTTACTTTGTCCTACTTGTTTTTCTAAGACCAAGAGTTTCTTCAGCCAGACACACATAACACACAAAACCTTTCTCCCTGTCTGACCAAACTGCGCCGGGCTCGGAGTTTTGGGAACTACGGATAAATTAGATTTATATATTCAATCCAACAATCTGCTCAGCCAAATTCAATTTATATTTGTTGTTAAATACTGTTTCTGTTCTGATGGTAGGCACATAAAGACACATGAAATGCCTGTGACTTTTTTTCTGTGGTCTTGCTGCTTTACGTGAGAGTTGGCTGGCATCAGTATAGAAACAAATGAGCATATCAGAACACCCAGTGCTGACTTACTCTAAATGTATGTCAAAATGATACAGAAACAGCCATGTTTATTATCTCTTTGACTTTTTCTTTGTATAGCGGAGGAGCAGAACTGCTTTTCAATGGTGTGAAGGAACATCATGTGACTCTTCCCAGCCAATCAGAGCCTTGTGAGTATCACCTGCCACCTTTCTGTCAATGTTTATTTGTGGGCTAATGAATCTAGTATTTATTCCTTTGTATAAATGTTGTGTTTAGATGTGATATGTTGCTGCGTCCGAGGAAATCCAGAGCTTAGAAATGTGTATTATATTTATACTTAATTTACATTATATTTAAAAAGGAACAATCCAGTGCTTCTGCAAACAGGTCACACATACTGGTCATTGTTTAGTGTGAATGCAATACCTTTCATTGGCATTAAAACAAAGGGGAAAAAAAGGAAAATTGTATAAATTTCCCTTTACATTTCTCTGCTACATATATCTTCCAAGGTGTTATCTTCCCATCACTTTGCTACTTCCGCCCCCTTCATCCTCTTCCATCTACATCTGTGTGGCTGCATGTTCTGCCTTTTTTATCCAATTGTGATGGTAGTGCTGGGCGGTGTACCGGTTCGTATTTGTTATGATATGAATTTTTTATATACCGGCAACACTGGTTTGAATAGCCTAAACATGTCCGGAACACAGCCATGAAACTAAAATATGCACCTTCCACACCATCAGGTAAAACCGACAAAGCTAAAGGACAGACGAACGGACAGCACTTTGTGGGGCCATGCAAACCAGTAGGCTATTAATATTTGTGCACAATGCACAATAGTCATGACCATGGATTGGAATAGGCAATTCTTAGCTAATATGCAGTAAATCTTCTCTCAATCAGTGGAAAATGTGGTCAACACTGAATCATCCATGAATAAAAAACCCACCAAATACTGTGAAACCGGAGTAATTCTAAAAAATACCGTGATATAGAATTTTGGTCATACTGCCCAGCTCCATGTGATGGCATCCCTGGTCGGCCAGCCCAGTGTTTCTGCAGACTTAGGTCCATTTACAACAGGTCACAATTCATTTTCTAATAACGGTGATAAAATGAAACAAACGGAGAGCAATGGCTCCCAGAGATGTAGCATAGGGATCGTTCACATTTTTTATTACTTGTGTCTATTTTGTGAAGACTGTTTTTGTCTTTTGACATCAAAGTTAAATTTGTACGTGATGAACAAGGTTCTTGAATGTGTAGGATTCAATTTATCTTCACTTATATATATGTAAGTATGTGTGTTTGTGTGTGTGTATGGCTCTTGTCACTTGCAAAGGTTTCCCACTGGTAATACTGATGCATGTAAATGTTTGCAGGGAGGAGGTAAAAGGGGGGGTTACAGTTTATTTTGCCTCTGTGACTTGAAAACAAGGGGCTGTGAGGACTCAAGTAATTTTTGTCACAGACCATTCTCACTGACTCTGGGAACAAGTTCATTTCTCAATTCATAAAAAGGTTTTCCACCTCAGGATCCAAATGGATCAGATTTTATTTTGCCAAGGGATTTGAAGGTGAAGTGTAGACTGTGAATTACAGTTGCCTGGATGTCAAAGTATTGTGTCATTGTACATATATGTGTGTTTGGGTGTGCATGTGTGGTATAAAAGAACAAATAAGAGAAATATGTTCTTTGGTATTTGACTAAACAAAGGGTGGTCATCCATGGTGTTGATGTTACCCAGACAACAAAAAGACAAAAAATGACCAGAACAGGGAATGCCAGCCAGATATCACATTGCTGCACAAGCCGGCATAAATGTGTGTGTGTCTGTGTGCATGAAGAACACTAGAAAAACTGAAATTTTGCCATGTAGCGCACCAAGTTAATAATATTAATGGCACAGGAACCCAGAATTCTGATAATACATTTTCCTGGCTGAATCCTGGTTCTGTAATCCTGAAAATGTTGCTTTCCCCTTACACATCTTTGTGTGAGTGTATGCGTGTGTGTGTGTGTGTGTGTTTGTGTTTGTTCATTCGTTCGTATGAGTATTACAGGGGGGTGCACTGAAGGCAGATATAATTGGTTCTGAATCCTTCGTATTTCTCTTTGACCCCAGCCAGTGATTGATGACCCTCGACTGAATGACCCCACCCCCACTCTTTCTCTCTCTCCCTTCTTCTTTATATAACTCTCCCTCTCGCCCTCTCCCATACACACAACAAAACCCCTGTGGTCTAAGGATCACACAGATTTTGCCTCTCGTATCAGCAGAAAGATGGATAGCTCAACCCCCCCCCCCCCCCCCCCCCCCCCAGAACACCTCCACCCCACCCCCTCACATGACGGTCATAATTGCATGAGGACAGAAAAGTAAAAGAAGAAAAGGCAGAAAAAGCTGCATGCTCAAAAGGAAAGCGGGCATGGTTTTGAATCAGCGTTAAAATGGCGCCTTTTCTCTCACCTCCCTCCATTTCTCCTTTTCCACCAAGGCAACGCCGCTGTACCAGGATGCAGTAGGAGCCTGTGACGCATTTTCCCTTTCCCGTGTTGGTTTATTCTCTCATTTTCTTAATGCCTCAACCTGGACAGCAAAGCTTCAGCAAAAACCTTCACCTTTCACTGCCTCTATGTCAGTGTTCTTTACTCTCTCTCCTCTCTTTCTTTGCATTGACTTTTACCTTCTATACAGTTCATTTATAGGGATTGATCAACCACAATATTAAAACCAATTACCTGTTTTAATGTCTTAGCTGATTGATGTACAAACTTGGATTTTTGTTTTTGACCATGGTGATTTAAATTCCTAGACCTTTGTAACCTTTTACAGGGAAAACACTATGAGGGCACCGTCGGATGACTGTTTCTTCTATAAAAGACGAAATTGTTGGAAGTTTGAATTTGTACTAGCCGTGTTTGTGTTTCGAGAGGAGAAGGCAAAAGATAGAAGGAGAAACAAAGAGTAGGTTTTATGAGAGAATGACAGTGTGTGTGGGTGACAGAGAACAAATGAAAAAGTAAATGGACAAGAGGATGAAGGAGCGAATAAGGGGTAATGGTGGAGAAAAATACCAATAGTCAAAGGCAGAGAGAGAGAAAAGAAAGGAGTCACTCCAAAGAAGGAGTTATGACCGCTGTAGTGATTAGTTCTGTTTTTAGCCCTGCAGAGGTGCAGGTCAATATTCACTGCCCAGTAGTGTGTGCGCGTGTGTGTGTTTCTTTTGCTAAGGGAGGTGTTTGTCTCTTTTTATATGGAGGCCTGGAACCATAGAAAACTAGCACTATCATTACACTACTGAGTTGGCCGACAGCACTGCAATTAACCTCAACACCATCCACATAGGCTTGGAGGTGCGTGTGGAAACAAACACACACACACACATGCTCACACACACTCTATACAACACACATCATCCATATAGTGTGATGCCCTCATAGCCACAGCGACTAGGCAGATGCTGTTAATGTTGTTTTGTAGACCCAGTCTTAAAGTGAACCACTCCCACCCGTGTAATTTCATTATCTGAAAATGTGAAAGATGTTTGGGGAATGTTTGGACAGTTACAGAAACAAGGATGTTTCCGTAATTTTAGCCTCTGTATCTAATAGAATAATTAATTTGAAACATAAAGCAAAATCCAATTTTGCACAAAATAATCTTCTTCTGCATTTTCTTCATGAATTTCTGGTTAAATTGAGCCTGTGTACTGTCTTACTGTGATATTAGCGCTGCCTTTGATCCAGCTGAACCCCTGAATCCCTGAGTGATTCGACGCCTACCTGCTAAAGCCTCACTGCTCTCCCACACCTGGCTTTGGATGACTCTAAGTCGTCCTTTTTACCTTCGTATCTGCTCCAGCTGCTGATGCTCTCTTTGTGTTCTACTGTAGTGTATTTTGTCTTTCTCTTCTGTATTTATTCACTCTCTCCTTCCACATTTCTGTACCTCATTGGTTTTTTCAGTCCTCTGTAAACTGGTGATGGAGGCTGGTGCTAACCGACTGTGTGTGCGTGTTTGTGCGTGCGTGTGTTTGAGCTAGCAATGTGAGTTGTCATGCAAGTGTACATTAAGCATACAGTTGTGATCAAACACATGTAGGCAAAAAGTCAGGAAACGGTGACAAGAAAATATCTGTGTTGTTATTGCATTCAGCTAATGACTGTGCCCAAATAATAGCATAAAAGATATAAGAAAACACACCAATCATTTACATACACATACAAACACTCAAAGGCTTTTGAAACACCTTCAGTCTCATTGTTAATGATACCAATAACTATAATATATTCATTGTTGGTTGTTTAGTGGGGATTTATCCTAAAACCTCTCATTGCCGTTGCCTTTGTGGTTGTCAGTCGGCCTGAGTGAGGCTCAACCTATTGTTGAGACAAGGTCAATCTGATTGTTCAAGAGAAGTTCAAGACTCATAGAAAATTCAAGCATCCCTTATATTCAAGCACAGGCATTTAATGTGGGACTCTAACAAAGGAAATTATTTTTCTGAAATAGGATTTTGCTGCTTGTTCCATTAAACCTGCATTGAAGAGTTTTGTGAGAGACCACAGAGAAATATGATTGTATTTATATCTTTTCAAGGTCTACATGATTTTGGAAAAGGTCAGCCTCAGTAATTGATTTTTATCCACATTGTAACATTTAAAGCCACATGTCCAGATGTAGATTGTTTTTGGTTGCCAATCTGTGTGGTTTTTTTTTTTGCTTATACATAAAAATCATTAATTTTGTTTCTTTCTAATCAAGGCCATTGACATCAGTCACTCCTCCCCCAAAGTCCAGTGCACCCCCAAACATACACATACACTCATAAATATACATGCACACCGACTCACACACATACATTTACACAGCCTCGTCCCGCCTGGTGCTTCTGTCGCGTCACATCGACCAGAGGGCTGGAAACCTGCACCTTGACCCTTAACCCCTAACCTGTGACCTCTGTTGTCTGTCTGTGTATGGCTTTGTGTGTTGATGTGGGCGTGGGGGTGTGTTTGTGTGTGTTTTTGTGTGTCTGTGTTTTCTAGGGGACATAAAGCAGCTGCTGGTCTGGATCCAACGGAACCTGCTCAAGGAACGGCCTGAACTCTTTGTCCAAGGAGACTCTGTGTGAGTGTGTGTGCACTTGACACACACTTGGTCAGTGTGCAATAATATAACCTCACAGGACATGTTACACATCTCTCTGCTGCTGGCACCATATAATTTGATAATATTTGATTATAAGACAGCTTTCATTCTTTTGAACATCTAATAAAACTGAACCAGATTGTGGGTCTTTCTGACAAATTTTTTCTGCAGTTTAAAACAGCTGAAATGCGGAAGGGAAAAAACTGTCCAGCCTGCAGGTTATAAATTTCAGTAAGATGATTACCTGTGTTCAAGGGTGTGTGTGTGTACACAAGAGCTTGTGGTTTGTATGTACGTGTGTGTGTGTGTGTGTGTGTGTGTGGTTCCATGGCTCACAGCAGTATTATAGGACTGGCTGACTTTTACAGCTGCCTTTGTGCAGGACTATTTATAGCACTACCTAATGAATGGAGAAAAAGCAGAGCTACCTATAAACCTTATAGATTAGATGTGTGTGTTTATGTGTGCTCTCTGCTGGCAGCACACACAGTTTTTGAACAAACCATCATCAAGGTGTTCCCTCATTATCTTTTAAAGGGATCTATGTGTGTTGTGTTTGATAAGTTTGCAATCTTTTGTGTTTTTTCCCAGCACAGTTCTGTTCGTGTGTGTGTGTGTGTGTTGGCTTATGCAGAGACATTTGTTCTCTCAGGGTTCCTCTCACATTGCCCTTTCTCCTTGGCGTCATGAAGTATCTACAAGCTGAAAATAAGCCAGTTTGAGCTATATGAGAAGCATCAGTGTCTGTTTCAGGCATAATCTCGCCATCCGCATTCACTAAACTCTCTGGATTTCAGAACTGAATACACGCATCTGTTAAAACTGCACCCAAAGGTGTCTGTTGTTACCCTCCCCCATTGTCCTCCCTTGAAGACTGGGGATTTTTTTTTTTTTTAAAGCTTCATGCGTATGTTATTTTTTGGCCTCCGTTAATATCCAGAGACAGCTTGTTTTTCATCGTTTTTCTTACTATTGTTTTCCCTTAGCCCCGTTTACTGAAAGAAAAATCACTATTATGTTCACTCCTTGTTAGCAAGAAAACAATAGTTATTGGTCATTGTCATTGGTAATAGTGTTGCTTTATATATATATATATATATATGTGTGTGGAAATGGAACACTTTAAATTGCATAAAATTAGCAGCAATACATGATCTTTTATGAGTTGTAACATTAACATAAGGCACAGAAAAACACACATTCAATCATTTACACTAATACGTTTATTAGCATGTAATTACCAGTATTTCTCAAGCATGAAAGCATGTCTATTAATTTTATACTGTGACGTGTTGAAAATTAAAACACTGGATTCAATTTCCTTTTTTCCTTTGGGGTACAGTTTAATTATAATATGTTTATGCCATATATATGTATTTATTTTTTATTCCATTTTTACCCCACCACATTTAGGTATATTTATCACTTATCTGTTTTTCTACTGCATTAATTTGATTGATGTCAAGCAGCGTTACAAAAGAAATTATCCCTTTCTTGCAATCTTCCACCCTGAAAAGACAAAATTGTAATTAGTAAGAATTAGGAGGAATTTAATTAGCAGTAGTTGGTATATGGTGCAATTTGGCGAACTGACATTAAGATAAAAAAATGTAATTTTCATGCCAAAGGTTTAAGCTGGTTTTTTTTTCCTATTTCCCCTTTATTGATCATTTAAATTTAGTTTGTTGCACTTCTTTAACTGAATTTTCTGTCTTTTTTTCCAGAAAACTATTTCAAAATATTTTTTAAGGAATTTTTTAATTTTTTATTTATTTTTTTTTTTGCTATCTATATAAAATTTGTTTTTGTGTTTATTTGTGAGAGCTTTTTGCATGATTTCACAGCTTTTTAAATGAATGTGTCCGTATGTTTGAGTGTGACGCCTTTGGGAAATGCATTTGACTCAAAACGATGTCTTGTCCCACAGGAGACCTGGGATCTTGGTGCTCATCAATGATGCAGACTGGGAGCTAATGGTGAGCACTGAGAGCCATGAACACTGTCAGTGATATGTGTGTGCTTTTGTATGTGTGAAAAAGTGTAATGCTTATACTGCTTTTAATCTAAATACTCTTATGGAAGTCCTAATACAATGCTCAGTGTTTAGAGCAAATGCATGCAGCAGAGTTCATGGCTACAACTACATGCACAGATCCCCATAACATAAGTGCCAAGGATTTCTAAAGCAGAATCAGGAGTAATGCTTGTGTGCATGAAGGTTAGCCTGTTTGTGCACACATACCGAGGTATCCCATTTTCTCTGACTCGGTTAATGTTTTATATGATGTTGAAGCAGCTGCAAGACAAGTTTGTCCTTGGGGTCTCATACGTGAACACACATTTACATGCACAAACAGTGTGAATGTTTCAATTTGAATCCATTGATTCAATTATAGGACTCCACTCAGGATCTAAATGAAATGAGAAGTTTGCTATTGATTGGACCCCAAAGGGAACAGAAGAGTAATATGCATATTTGTATTGGTAAAGACATATACTTCTCCTTTGACATGTACAGATGTTTAAATATTGAAAATGTTGTGTGTTTTCTAAACCTTAGGGGGAGCTGGATTACAAACTACAAGACCAAGACAACATTGTGTTTATTTCTACTCTTCATGGAGGATAGAAAATGAGTCAGGAAGGCAAATATATCCTTGACATCTCTGTAACAGCCTTTCATCCGCATCTTCAGCACTCTTCACTCTTTCCCCCACATCCCAACAACACTTCACCCCATTGGATGCCGTGAAACTTGTCAGCCTGCACCGTGAAGATTGAGGTGATTGCTGTTAGTCTGCAGGAAAGAATGGGAGTTTAAAGATGGTTATTGAGAAAAATGTGGAAGCTGTAAGACAGGAACTCTACAGACCTTTTTTTGTAAATACCAAAATTTTTTTTAGATCAAGCTGGACTGGCTGAGGGCTGTCATATGAAGCTCTGGTTGTACTGCTCAGCTCACAAATATGAATGTAAATACCTACAGATGGTGTCCCTGACTTAATCACTGTGGAATGTCACTTCCAGTGTAACCATCAATTAGAAAATGACCTTATCTTGAGATCTAGTCAATTGAATAGTAAATAAAAGTTAACACTTTAACATTCTCTAATTAGCATTTATATACTGCATATAAACATTCAATAAATTGTTCACACTATATCAAAGTTGCATGCAGATTTGATACATTAAGGGTTTAATAATACACTTATCAACAAGTACTTCTCACATACATATTTTATAGACCTACAGCTTTGTTAGCTGTAGGTCTCAGCCATTTAATCCTGTGTTTGTACAACTACTACTGATGGAAGCTTAACAGGTGGGGACGGGTAATGAATACATTAATAAACACCTAGAAATTTACTTTTTCTTTCTTACAGTTGGATTATAGTGTGTTATGACTTTTTCAGTGTTTATATAATTCTTATAAATATAAAAAAAAAAGATTTTTATTCCTTTTTTTCCCCAAACGTTTTTGACATGTAATTTTTTTTAATGAGTATAATTGCTTCTGATATTCTTGAAAAAATATCAAAAGTTTCTTTGTTTTTATTCATTTATTTATTGACGATTTAGTGTGAATGGTTTTTGCACTACAACTTTTGGAATTATAAAATCAACTCATATTTTCTGCTATCATCAAAATAGATTTCAAAACTATATTTATAGTATTTATCTATTTATTTATTCATTTTTATAGTTTTAGTTTTACCCACATCCCCGACAAGAGGGAATATTTTTTTTTTAGATTTTTTTAAACCCAGATGTTATCTTAATTAAATATATAGTAGATAAGCCAAATGCAGACTGATTCTCATGTTCTCTCTGGTCTAATTTATATTATTCTCTTTGTTGAAAAGTTCCTCTGCAATGCTATATGTTAAATATCAATATTAATGTTGATCTAATGTAAAGGTTACTGGTCTCTAAATTCCAAGACCGTTTTATGTATTAATTTAATCTCTGTGAACATTGTCATCACAACTTCCAACTGTAGCTGTAAAGATCCCCCCAGTACCACACACAGAGGCCTAAAGCCACACGCTTTCCTCTCTGAGGGCTTTTGCATCATGCACGCTGCGATAATTCGTGGTGATAGTTTATACCTGATCGATTTAAACCCAGATCTGTGATCACACTGCAGTTTTAGGCTGATTAGGCGACACTTTGGGGAGATTGTACCGTCCTATAGTCCCACTCAGATGGAATATTCATAAGGGAAGAGTGTGTGTGTGTGTGTGTGTGTGTGTGTGGTGGGTTTGGTGGGGGTGTGAACTACAGAAACACTGCGGGAGGTCGAGGTCTAGCCTCCAGGCTGTCCTCCCCTGAACGCCCGGGGCGACCTAAAACCTTTTCTCGGTTGTGGAGTCCGATTTGCAACGGGAAACTGGCCGATAATGGCCGGTAGAAAAGAAATGCTAATGAAGCTGCGAGGAGGTTAGAGAAGAGAAAGTGGAGCTCTGTGTCAGCCAGTGCAGATCCAGGAGATACTGTGTGTGAATATGGTCAACATTTATCTATTGGCTCGGTGCCTTTTACCAGCCAACATGTAATTATTTATTCAAAATATGAAGAACACAACAGACTGTAAAGTATTCGCCCTCAGCTCCCATTGTCATCTCATTTGCTCTCAGTAATGAACACAGGCGGTTTTCCCCCCTCAGTCCTGCTGGGTCTGGACTATTACCTGGGCATGTTGACACTGTCCACATGCTGCACACTGACTGGCTGACTGCTCTACAGGAGACAGGGAGACGATGCTGCTGGTGAGAGGATGGACCTGGCAATCACCATCAGATCACACACGTGTATCATCAACAGCCTCAGCTGCTCAGGTTACAGCAGTGGGAATAAAAAGAAGTAGCCCCTCTGATCTCAGTCTGAGGTGAATGACCATAAAGTCACTAGCAGCCAATAAAAATAAAGCACCAGACTATGATTATACATAATAACATCGATGTAGTGTTTCTCTATACATATAGCCTGAAAAGATAGTACTTTTATGAAATTGCTTTATCTATAAGATACTGGAATATATCCTAGTAAAGTATATTAACCCTAATATTTCCGTTATGCTGAGAAAATTTAAAACGTTTTTAACCGGTTTTCTTATTTAATATGGTATTATTTGTTAACTGAAATGACACCTGGCATGCTTCTTTTATGTGTTGCATAATTTGCAGTGCATTGTGTTTAGCTGGTGCACCCATGGGCCCCATACTACCCTGCAGTGAATCCAGTGCTAAGACTCAATGTTGGTATGTTATAGTTTGACGTTAACAAAACACTGTAACTAGAAATGTACAACTCAATCTGAAACCTGATATTATTACTGGGCCTTTGTGATGTTACCATGTAAACCTTCTGTTCATTCTATATTATTATTAATAGAAAAACGCCTGCAGGTGCTTATGGATAACTGGCGGGAAGAACAGCATACATTTGTGCAAAAAAATACCTTCAAATATTAAAACTGTTAAAAACAAGCGGTTAATTTAGAAGCTACTAATATGCTGTAAAAAAAAAAAAAAAAAAAAAAAACAATAAAAAACGATAAAAGAAATAAACAGCTAACGTGTCCAAAGGTTGTATACAGTCTACTGAACACGGATGTATTTCTGCGAAAGACAAACATGTAACATGATGCTCTAATCCCTTGGAATTAGGAAAGGTTAGTCTTTAATGTTCAGCAACACGCAGACACACGTTGACTCTATGTGTGTGTCTACATGAATTAGTGAGTCTGTAACTGAGAGCACAATTAACACATTTTAAAACGTATTTTAAACGAGTAAATCTCCTTTACAGCCAAAATATTTTACAACATATATTTCTGCACTAAACTTAAACGCCTAAAATGTAAAAAAATAAATAAATAAATGAATAAACAAAATTAAAAAGTCCTTTTTATTATGTATGATCTAAGATTAATATTAGTCTAAATGTAGATGGAAATGATCAATGAATTCGAATGATTTAAAACCGTAAAATTATTATTATTATACTTATTGGTATTTTAAACAGTGAAGAGGAGAGCGGAGTTAAACAAATCATTGGCCAAAAATTGTTCCACGTGATTTATTAGTGACGCTGTTTGGCTTCGGAAATGTGGCAGCATCCTTCCCAGGGCCTCTGCTGGTCTCTTTGCTGTGCTCTGCTTTGTGATTTTATGATACTTTAACATCTTTACATTTATTAGTCCGCCTTTGATTGATTTGGATGTTTAGAAGCAATAAATACAGCACAGTGCTTGTATTTAAATATCTGTGGCTCAGTGCCCTGCTGCATGGGGTTCTTTGAGTTTTAGTAGTTTAATAATAACCCTAACCCTAATAAACATTTTCTCGCCGAATTTAGCTGTTATTGAACCTTGGTTTAATCTGCCCCCTTCATTTGTGCTCCACCGCCCCCCACCCCCCGTTACTCCATGTGGCCTGTCTCCTGTCTGCTTTTTGTTTGTTTGTTTGTTTGTTTGTTTTTTACCTTGCCTCATCTCTCCACAACATGCATGTGTGCCGCATGTGATCTTTCCGCTTACTGCTTTCTACTGTTTGCCAAACAGAGTCGATACATCAATGCTTCCCGTCGATATTTGCCATTTAAAACAAACAGTCTTCATTAGATCTTCGACAAAATGTAAATACCAATCGGGGTGCCCACAGCGCAGACCCCGAAAAACACATTACATGAGGCAGAGTGAGGTTTCCTCCACTTTATTGGCCCAGTCCCGCGTCATAACATGCAAAAACTCTGATGTGCATCTTACCTGAACCGAGACAGATACAACACAAAAGGGGGCCACAGGCCTTCCTATAGCCTCCTTTGTGGCTTGGAGGCCTACAGTCTTCATGTGGCGTTCGGCCAAAGGCAGCAGAGATGAATGTGAGTCTGCAGCAACAGATGTCCATACACAATTCTTGGGGTTGAATTTTGAGTTTACTCAAGAATTGCGTTTGGACAATCAGTCGCTAGAGACTCTCGTCTGTATCCTATGCCAAGAAGAAAAGAAGAAATGAAAACCTCACGGTGAAAGCACAGTGTGCACGGGCAGTCAGTGGACAGGCCCACGGGTGCACCTGCCTCGGCTGCCTAAATGCCCTTTGACAGTATTGGCTGTGTCTGATGGCCTACTGAAAACTGTGTGCTTTTTCCTTTTTATTTTTTTTTTATTTTTCTGGGGAGATGCGGAGTTGCAACACGGTGCATTATTTTAGACAACGGCGCTGCTCAGCGTTGCTCTTGGATTCGTTTTTACTTTTTGGAAAAATCTGCTTCCTCCCTGTGCTTTTCCAACCCTGAGCTGCTGCACCAAACCGCAGCACCTTTAAATACAACATGTGGTACAACTTTAATCCAAACCCACTTATTAAATGCCAGATAAGTTTTGCTGAACGCCATATTACAAGAAACTATCTTCTCTTTTTTTTCCTTTTTTCTAAACATAAGCTGCAATGACTGTGACTTTTCCCAGCCCCCCCTGTCTCTTGTAGCTACCATTACCTCTCCACGTTACAGCACTGGTTGCTAGTTGTAAAGTTAACCCCAAGTCTGTCCACATCTTTGGGGCCTTAAGATGGCTGAATGGCCTTTGCATCCTAAAGTAAAATGTCATCTCTCCTTTGGTTCGCCAGTTTGACTTCTGAAGTGTGTCAGAAGAGAGAAAACAGGTTGGAATCAAACAGCTCGACTAGACTTTCTTTCATTTTAAAGTCCAAATCGAGAACGCCAGGAAAACGCCATTTCTGCACCTGTGTTTCTGTCATCGATTTAAGGAAACACTGTTCAGTTCTGGAGTCTCAAGAAGCACAAAGCCTTTCCTTCCGCTGATGTAAAATTAAAATAAAAATAAAATAGAATTTAAAAAAATCTCCTATTTGAAGAAAAATACTTGCAGCGTTTATCTTCTTCTCTGCGGTGCTTTATAGCTGGTGATAAAAATAATAATAATAATAAATAAAAAAAAAAAGCCCCTTATAGTTCTTAGTTCCTGTAGGTGCGTCCTTGGTTCCTTTCCCACGGTGTGCGTTCTCCGGCTCGGAGCTCCGTCCAAATGCCCCCCAGCGAGCGGCGGAGGATGGTGACAAAAAAAAAGGCTGAGGAGCGGCGGGCAGCTACTCTCCGGACAGACGCTCCTTCCTTCCTTTGCATCCCTCCTTTACGAGCCTCACGGTCTGCCTGCCTGGATGGCTGACTGACTGCTCGGCTGGCTGGCTGGCTGACTGGATAGATGCCTCTCTGCTCTCCTGGCTTTTTCTTTGCGCGGCTCCAGCAATAAACGGCGCGGCCGCGACGCAAGGCGGAGTGAGGAGTGGAGAGGCTCCTCGCTTGGTACTGAATTTGAATAACACCACGGGGTGATAAATGTCCATTGTACTGCTTAAGTAATGAATCTCCGCTGTCCTCTATGTCACACACACTCGCCAGCAGCTGCGATGAGAGACCAGCAGCCCCTCTTAAAGACACAACAGCCCTATTTTCTACCCAAAAAGAGATTACAATCCCGACACTGTTTACTCTCTGACTGCACTGCATGACGTTTAGTGTTTCTCTTGTGCCCCCTCTCTTGTGTGAGCAAACTAGTGCAACGCTGTAACCAGGCACTTGGACATAAAGCGGTGCCTTCAGCGCCATGTGCAGCCATTCTGCTGCAGAAAGGGCAGCCTACTGTAGGCCTCTGAGGCAAGTGTTGTCCGAAGTGACAGAAAATGAGAGGATTATATGGCGTTTATGTGACACACGATTGATGGGTCGACAGAGAGCGTGTTGTCTCCCACTTTGAATAAGATACATCTCGATTTAAAGAACGCATCCCTCACATAAAGATTCAATAAACCCCAAAAGAAAGTGCAAAAGTGCAAAGAGCCTTTTGCGTTGCACATGTCCTGCTGTAAATTCCCATTATGTTGCATTTGTGCAGGTTCGCTTTTATTTATTTCAAAGTGTCAAGGTTAAAGCTTTTAGCCTTTGGGCACATTTGCTGCAATCATGAACACCCTGACTGATGAGATCAGATTAAGTAAGTATGCCTTACAAACTTTAAAACAGAGTATTAGCAGAATTCCGAAGCGAATTAAATATCTCAATGTTTCAAAACATTTTTTGTTTGTTTGCAAATATAACGGAATTTTAATCACAGTGGGGAAAATCCAATCAAGTTGACATTTTATTGTGTTCATGCTTAAAACGCTTTCGGGTGTATGACCAAATATGTGGTTGTCATTTTTAAACAGGAGATGAGTGTCTCCTCCCCTCACTAGAAACACTGGTCGGAGTCAAACCCATCCTCATGTGCATATCAGCACTTGCAGATGCTGCGTTCGCGTTGCAGCTTTTTGATGCTTACAAACGCCACCTCCACTCTCTCTCAGCCTCTCTCTCTCACTCTCTCTCTAATAAATCATCCTGACTGATCCCGCCCCAGGCGCAGGGGGTCCTCCTCTTTAAAGCTCAATCCGTTTTTTCCCTTTTCATCCCTCTGAAGAAGCCGAGTTAACCTCTGCTGATCCACAGGACTAGAGCCCCTCAGCCGTAGCCCGCCTCTCATTCATTCAACCAGTCACTCATTCATTGCTCTTTTTTTTTTCTTTTTCTTTTTCTTTTTTTGAGTGCTGAAAAGCATCCATCTCCACTCCTCTCCCTCTCTCGCTTTGCCTTTTCATACCCTAACTCTTCCAGAGGCGGGAAAACCAGCAAGTCAAGTGGGTCCACTTTCACTCTCACCTTGACATCCCTAACTTGAGCTGCTCAGAGTTGTATGGATGCAATTTATACAGTGGGCAAACACAAAGATAATTTTGTTTGTTTGTTTGTACCTCAACATGCTGCATGGTAAAAATCCCAGGCGTCTGTTACTAAAAGTGACTAACAGCTCAACAAGTGATACACATTACATTTACTGAAGTACAACTAAGTTTTGAATTTGAGTATGACTCATATAAAAAAAAAAACTGTCTGACTTTGCAGGTTTAAAAATCTTATTCCATTTTTACAGAGTAAATAGCAACGTAAAATAATGTAAAACACTATCGACCAACTTCAGTTGTTGAATTAAGGCCTTTTAGCTCAGTTGCTTTCATGTCAGCTGTTAGTCTTGGTGGTGTATAGTAGGGGTGTTTGTGTGTACACACTGAAACAGTAGGGAACCGCTGCACTCCACGCAGGGGCCGCTGTGCTTCCCTCCATTCACAAATCAATGTTTAACCCGCTGGCTAAAAGGCCTGGCAGGGGAGAGGGAGGCCCAGTCGGTGGGGTGGGCTATGAAACCATGCCGCCAAGAGATGGAGAGGAGAGAGAGGACAAAGGGAACAGGGGAATCCTTAAAATAAACCTCCTCTGGTGAAGGCATCTCTTCCCTGCTGCTGGGGCACAGCTACAGAGGATGGAGAGCAGAGGAGAGGGTTATAGAGAGAGGCAACTCTGTGGCAGGGAATGTCATTGAAATTTATAGTGGGAAGGATGTTAAGGCAAGACAGGGCATGGAGTCAAATGGACAAAGAGGTAAATTGAGAGGAGAGATTCTGAACAGGCTCAGTGGACAAACACAATTCCCCTATCCGTGTCCTTTCCTGCTAAAGCACTGTATTTTCTGGAATGATCTTTATAAAGGAGCAGCGGTACACTAATTTCATCCAGCAAGCATTAAAGCAGTAGGACCTGCTCCTCTGCACCGGTTGCTTGCAAAATTTAGTGGATCAAAGTGGAGAAATATATGATGTACAACCAGGGGCATTAAAGGAGACAGCAGCAAATACAGGAGCCAATTACAGAGAGACACAGAAGTGCTGTTCAAATCTTAAGGCCATGATGCACAGGAGATACACTTTTAGGATTCATTGTAAATTAATTTCTCTGAACATGCTTTTTTTTTTTTTTCTTCACCTCATGCGTGTGTTTCCAGGCTGTGATGTTACTTATAAGTGAGATATTTTATAAGTTTTTGGAGCTTTAGTGGGAAAACAAATCTCATGTTGTCACTTATATTGATATTTGCTCAAAGTGGCAAGACGGTGCTTCATATTTTGTTTGAGTTTTTCTTGGTGTGAGAAAAGTTGTGTACTTAACTATGATGGGAGGCTGGACTGGTAAAAAAAAAAAAAAACGTCAAAAAGTCATCAGCGACTGGCATAATGCCTGTGATGGAAGGCTTACAAGAAAGAATTCTTAAAAATATGCATTTAGTGTGTCCTGCTACTCAGACCATTACACACTCCTCACCCTCTGCCACCGTCACAGCCACACACACACACAGACACACACACACTCCTTTCCCCCCAAGCATGCTGCTGCCTAAACATCCCCCAGAATTCTTTGACAGTGGCTGCGGTGTTGCTTGGCAACAGGGCGACGGACAGCGTCATCCAGGGAGTAACAGAGAAGATGAGAAGCAGAGAAGACTCCACTAATCTCACCAGTTGTTAGTGCAAATCAGTGTTTTCAAGACTAAAAGATACAAAAGCAAATCCACCTTTGAAAAAAAAAATTTGCATGATTTAAAATGTCAGGCTTTTAAAATTGTGCTTTTTTTTGGTCAAAATAGCTGACATTCCGAAATCTGGCCACTGCAATAGAAATCTATAAACTGACTCTAAGATATAGCAGCATAAAGAGCCAAAGAGGACATCTCATTATCTGGAGACTGCCCACTTCAAATGGCTGCACCGCGCAGTCCGGCTCACTGTCATCATAAAACTCATCATCTGCTATGAAAAAAGATCATATTCTGGGCAATAAATGCATTTGTTAACTTTGAAATTCAGTATAAAGATCAAACCTGAAGTTGAACATTTTAAACATTTTGATGATGATCTGTTTCATATTCATGAGATTGGATAATGAAATTGTACCTGCATCACTGACCCCATAATCTCATTATTTCAGCCATTTCCAGAGCATTTAGTCTGTGCATCAGTTTCCTTGTGCTGACTAAGTAGTATCGTGTGAAGACTGGACTTGATGTACATAGGTTATTTTTTACTGAAGCAATTCTGTTTAAGTGCTTGACTTAAAAAAAACACATACACACACACATACACACCCAGCCCACTGGCCAGGCTATCAATTTATCCATACTGCTGTCAGCTGCACCACATCCCCTCTTCACATCACTGTAATACGAAGCATCTTGTCTATAAACTTGAGTATTTGATTTCACACAGCTACAGGAAATAGCTACACGAGAAACTGCTGCTTGATACAAAGTCAAAACAATCCCTGTGATTTCCAAATGAGCTGCTCGGAGTCTTCTGAACTGCTCATCACCGAAATCATTCAGTTAACAAGAAATCACAAATAGCCACAAGTGGAGTTTATTGCTGAAAGGATTAAACAGAATGACAGAATATTAATTGGTATCATGTTCATAATGGAGTGATTAAGTTATTTATCAAGAGAAAAATGAATCTTCTTACACATGCATTTTTGTTGCTTCCCTCTGTTTTATGTCATTTCATGTAGAGCAGCATTGCGTTTGAAATAAATAGATTGATCATCAACGATAATCTAATGATGAATTGGTCCTCTTCATGCCATTGGAGTCAGTACATTTTCTCAAAAACTGTGCACAGAAAAAGAGAGGCACTGATGCGGTGGCTCAATTGGAGTTCAAATAAAACATACAACTCCTTAAATAGTGAAAACATTACACTCCTGAGATACATATAAAATGACATCAGAGGCGTGCAGCAGACAGAGGGAAGCTGCTGTAGCTGCTGAGTAAGAGGGTATGTGCCACAGCTCAGACCCTGAGTGACAGGTATTGACCGCCCAGCCAAAAGACGTCTCTGTGGGAACGCTATTGATTATTGCCACAGCAATAAAGGTCCCGGAAGCTTGTGAGAATGTCACGACTCTCTGCTGCCTACCAGCTCCGGTCCCAACACACAAACACGAAGACACAAACACTTTGGCTCTGAGACATCCTAACCATTCTCTCACGCTAACTTCAGCATTTGGGCCGGAGAAAAAAAAAAAGATGAAAGAGAGATGGATTGCATAGTGAGTGCCTATAGGGTGTGCTTTTTGGGTGACTTGGATGATCAGTGGGCCCTTGACTGGACCCCCTGCCGTGCTTTAAAGGGCCAACCTAGATTCCAGAAAACATATTTACATACTGATCATTTTGGATTTATTTGCTTGACTGTTGAAATGTCTGCTTAAATTGCACAAAGGTAATAAAGGGAATTTCATTGGTGGTCCCTCTATCCATGAGGAAAAATCATATTTAAAACATTTATATAAACACTCCAGTCTCACCAGCATCATTTACTGTTGATCGGGACGATCCACAGAGCATTTTGTCAACAGTTTAAAAAGGAACTATTAAGTTTCAATGAGATTTAATCGCACTGAAGCTTGTGGATTATCCAGAGGAATAGAAAGAATCATGTGAGCACTTTAGATTTCATTTGCCTCTATTGTACTCAGATGGCAGCTGGAAATCTTCGGCTTCTATATCTCCAAACTTGCAAAAATCCAACAAAATGCATTTGCTTGGCTTGTGAGTCAAATGAATCCCCACTGCACATATGCCATCATCATATAACTCCAGTTTATCCACTTTTTCTCTCTCACTCTTTCCTTGCAATCTGGTCAAAACAATACAGAATTTTCCTTTGTCTTTTTTTTTCTCCCTCCATCGCTTTCTTTCCTGCAGCCTTCTGCTTCTCTTTCACACACCCCCACACACAAACGCCATCTCCACCCTTGACCTCGCAGTGAAAAGTTAGTGCACCCGAGGTTGAACTCTCCCAGGTCGGCCTCAGCCACAAATGCTGGGAAAGTGTCGCTGACATACATATATATATATGTGTGTCCGAGTGTGTTTGTGTGTGACTGTGGAAACACTTGGGGTGTCATGAATAGGAGAGATTTGACCCTCAACCCCCTGACCTGTCCACACAAATGATGCCTTTAACCCAAGGATGCTATTGTTCATGCTGACTGCTTTAGTTTGTTCACAGAGCCAGCCAAAGGAGCCAAAATTCATTATATACCACTTTTCTTATTATTTTCTACCCATATTTATGCTTCTCCTCACCTTTTATTTCTTCACAAATCTCTCTCTCCGGTTCCCATCACTCCTCTTTTTGCTCTTTGCACAGCTTCTGTCCTGCAGCCCTCATCTTCTGATCTTGAATTTTCACTTGAGGTTGGAGCAGTTTATGCATGAGTGCCAGCATCCATCCATCATTTTTCGCTTAAAATTAGTATTTAAATGTTTCTTCTGTTCTGTGTAATATTCCCCTGAACTGTTTTAAGCTGTGTGCATGTACACCTAAGTGTGGAGACAGTAAGAGTGTGGCTGTAAAAGGAAATGATGAATTTGACAGATCTCTATTTAGACTGTTAATGAAATTGTGTCTAATTTAGTTGATTGGTTCAGGTTATGCTGCACGCATCATTTACACTACAATGTTCTCTTCCCTACAAACTGGTCAAAGATGATATAAACCTGCTGAGATAAAACCAACAATTGAATAATATCTTGAGTTTCTTTATGTCTTTTGAAAACAGTTCTGACAACAGCTGTTAGAGGAGTTTCTTGAAATAGGCCCCAGGGACTTCCAGGGGGTCAATGAAGAGGTTCAAGGTGGCAAAAATCTTATGTAAACACTTGTTTTTATCCAGCACATTGAGCACCACAAAGGGAAACAGAGACTGGGGATGCACTCACCTCCTAGTTATGACCTCATTAGACAAGTAAGTGAGAGAAATTTGTTGACCCTCAAATTGACAAATATCATAAATGTATGTCAGATGGTGCTGCTCCACCAGAAAGTGACCCAAAACACATGACGGACAACATCCCTGTTTTTATCTTCCAGCCTCTTCACAACTCACCACATTCCTAAAATCAGACCACAGTGCACCCATCTGCTCCTGCAACCTTAACTCAGCAGTGAACTGTCTTGATCTCAGCCTTCTTAACTCCTTATTAACAATGAACTCTGTAGTGGCCATATGAAAAATAACAGATTTCAAGTTGCATTAAAACTTTTTACCCTTCTCATGGCTAAATACCAGAAGCTTCTGCTCAGAGCTACCCTCAGTGTTCAGCCCCTCTCCATTGCTCTGTTTGAGCTCATCCTCATTTCAATGTGAAGAATTACAAAAATGTTTTTCAAACAGGATCATAAGTATTAGGCTGAGTAGCCTTATCAATTATCCCTGATCAGGTCTTCTGTATTTAGTGCTCATCTTTTCCTAAAGGAGACCTGGTGACCCACCCACTCCATGGCCTTTACACCATCAGCATCAGCCTGAACGTTTTTTATCGGTGTATAAACTTGGGCCAGAGGCGGAATTCTGATACTATGCTTAAATAAAATTTGCAATAATACAATGTAAAAGCTGCTATTGCAAATCAAAGTTTCATTCCGTTGAAGTATATATATATATATATATATATATAACATCAGCAAAAAGTGTATATATTTGTGCTCATTTTGCTTTATGGCTTCTTGTATGCAAGTTTGCCTTATTAGAAACAAACATTTAGCATGTTTTTTGGCAGATTTGAATATTCCATATACTTTTGTTGTTTATTATATAGCAAAGCTTTGTATTTTATGACCCCGGACTTAAAATGTAACTGAATATAATCTGCATAATCTTTTCAGTACTTGTGAAAAATAGTCCCTATACGCGCAATCATCTTTTCCACAATAAAAAAACCTGTTCTTTCTATAACACTAAAGCCTCTTTAACATGTATGTCCTTTTTCTCCTCTTTGCCCTCATAATTGTAATGATTTTTGACGCTTTGTGCTTCTACGGGCTTTCTCTTGGATCAAACCCTCCCTCTGCTGGTCATCACCAGAAACTGCTGCCACAGTAAACACCAGAAACTGACATGTAGGCCTTTCTGCTGTCCAACGCAGCCAAATGCTGCTTTAACATTTGAGGCTAAATTTACGTCACTTAGGGATTAGGGCTAGAATATAATAATATAAAATATTAGAATGATTTGAAAACTTACTTTGCATTTAGATGTAAACACCTTCACTGCAGTCCCAAGCACTTATAATGAATCTGCTGATGAAACATGAAACATGAAGTGAAGGAGAGATCATCTGTGTCTGACAGTGGTTAGTGCGTTTTGTGTTTGACATATGAGATTTTTCCAGGAAAAAAAAATGAAATGCCTGAGGACGTGAATGTCTGGATAAGTGCATGGCAGCTGCTGAACGTCATAGTTTCCCTTTTTTCCAACAGGATGTGTCAGTGCTGTACAACACTCTGACCAAAGCACGCCTTTTGGATGAGGAGATCACACTTTCCTAAAGCCTGCAGCGGAAGTTGTAATTGAATGATCTCTCGGATTGGATTTGGATTTGCTCTTGGTGGTGGGGAGGGGGGGGGGGGGGAAGCGAAGCAACTTGTTTAATAAGTTAAAGTGGGGGGGTTGATATTTTGGGAAAGCCCTTTTTTTTTTTTTTTTTTTTTTTTTCTTGGATTGCTGACGCGTCCAGCGGCGGATACGTGCAGCTTCTCAGCTGAAGCTCCGGCAGGATCCGCTCAGCCTCTCCACCATGTTACTTCACTTTCTCGCCTTGGCGGCCTGGCTTTCCCAGGCACAGTGTTACTTTTCGGAGGAAAAGTATCCGGAGGAGTCCAAAATGCAGCCGCCTACCGTGGTGGTGGCGATCATAGCCCGGAACGCAGCCCACTCTCTGCCGTACTACCTCGGAGCTCTGGAGAGACTCAACTACCCCAAAGATCGCATCTCAGTGTGGTGGGTTTCCTGCATGGATCTTCAGGTCTGCCTTTATTCGACCATAGCAGCCGTTCAAAAGGTCAATGGCATTTAAATGAGTCCGTGAAAGCAGCAGCCGCCAGCCCCCCCCCCCCCCCCCCCCCCCCCTCCTCCTCTTCCTCCTCTTCCTCCTCTTCCTCCTCCTCCTCACTTCGCCTTGTCTTTCAGTCCGTCATTGTCTTCTGCTCGCATGAATCCAGAGTTTACTCCACCTGATAAAGTTTCTCAACAGCGGTTTTAATATAATATGTGTATGTGTTTAGGTGTGTGTAAACTGGATCTATATATAAAAAAAAGATAAACTGTTGCTGTCTTATTTAACAGCAACAATAACAACAATAGAGCTGCTATAGTCACCTGACACCATTTGTGGTGGATTTAAAATATGAAGCATTTGTAATTTCTACAAAGGTGACAATGGTACCAATGTGTTTACAGCAAAGTCTGTGTTTATTTCTTCTACAACCTGAAGGTTTGCATCACAGTAAACCTGCAAATAGTACATTTCCTGAAAACTGAGTTTTTCAGGGATGAGACATTGTTTGGAGCTAATCCAGCAAATGAAAGGCCCTGCAAATTTCTTCCAGATCACATTGAACACATTTGATCAATTATCACATTGACGTAAAACATCATACAAAGGCTCAGTATAAATGCAGAGAGAAGTTCTTCAAACGGATTCACATTCGAGTCCTGAATGGTCTAAATTGCAGAGAAATGGTGAAGTTACATAGACCAGGTTGCAAATTAAAAAAAAAAAAAAGTAATTAAAGCTGCGTAATGTTTCAAGTCATATTTCATCATTTTGTCTACTTAGAGTTATTCCTCGAGTAAAACTTTAGTGGGGCAGAGCGGAAGTAGCAAGGAGATCACTGATGTTGAAATATTTTTAAATGCACGTACAGTACAATCTTGATCTTGATACCCAGGATCTGGTGCCTACTTTACAGCTGTTTGCTGGTTTTTAGTGTTTTTTTTTTTGTTTTTTTTTTTTACAGCTTTCTCAGTACATGTCATATGAAGATCTTCAGGGCTGTTGGATTTATATCCATTCCCTCCATTAAAGCAGCAATTAAAATAATGTCTCCCACTCATCTTCACCAAGTTTAGAAAGATGTACTCACTTTACCATCTGCTTTCTCTCTCCTCAGGGCTGCCACAGATCACAACTTAGACAACACCACAGCCATACTCAAGGAGTGGCTGACTGTCATGCAGAAATTTTACCATTATGTTGAGTGGAGACCAATGGAGCAGCCCACGTAAGTCCAAATACAATGTATTCATGTATCAAACGTGATCTAGTTTCAACCGCCTTGCCGATGGTCCTGCTCATTCTGTCTTTTATAGCCTCAGGTCTGTGTGGAGTCTTGAGATAATCAACATAAATGAGAATAATGCTGCACGCCTCTGCTTGTCCATACATGTTTTTCTGTGTGGACATCTGCCTGAGCAGAGGAGGCCATCAGTGGGAATTAGTTGTGCATGCATAAGAAGTCTACCTTCCTGTTCACAGTCACTGAACTTTTAAATTGTGTTACTCCAACTGTATTTTAAGCCCTACACAAATATATACTGTGTTTTTTTATACAGTATACGAAATTTATTGGGAAATCCAACCACATAAATTCATGTACGTTAGAATTTGTGTTTTGTGTTTTGGTGTTTATTTCTTTGTTTCTGAGAGTTTTGTAATGGTGCAAAAGACTTATACTATATATATATTTGTTTAATAAGCATATCCCTTATGTCATTTATTTGGAAAGGGTATTTTGTTACAGAAAGATCAGCCTGAGTTTAAAAATATAAAAAAAGATTCCAAGAAGTGTATACGTACTCTGTATTTCTGTCTGTCTTAGGTCCTACGCAGGCGAGCTCGGTCCTAAGCATTGGCCCAACAGCAGATATGAATACGTGATGAAGCTGAAGCAGGCAGCACTTAACTTTGCCAAGAAACGCTGGGCTGACTACATTTTGGTACATTATAAAATAATTTCACTTGAGACAGCAGTGTATGATTCATATCATTACCTGCCTTGATCCATCTGATGAAATGTGCTCCATCTTTGTATCATCTTGTCTCACTTCAACAATGGATGAAATAACAGCAGCAAAGTGTTTACTCTGTTTTCTCTTTGTGTCCTTTGTCTGCTTCAGTATGCTGACACAGACAATATCCTCACCAACCCAGACACCATCAACCTGCTGATAGCAGAGAACAAGTCAGTGATTGCTCCAATGCTAGACTCTCCAGGAGCATACTCTAACTACTGGTGTGGCATCACTCCCCAGGTGAGCAACAAACTGTGAACTTGTTTTGTTCATGAGAAATCTGTCTTTGCTTTTGCATTAGATAGCAAACTAATGTTGAAAGTAAACACACTTTTGTATTTGTGTGCACATTTTTTAGGGATATTATCGTCGAACAGCAGAGTATTTCCCCACCCGTCACCGTCACAGGCTGGGCTGCTTCCCAGTGCCCATGGTCCACTCCACCATGCTGCTGGATTTAAGGAAGGAGGGCATGAAGAAACTGGCCTTCTACCCTCCTCATGAGGACTACTCATGGCCCTATGACGACATCATTGTGTTCGCCTTCTCCTGTCGGGCAGCAGGTTTGTTGGTGCTTGTTTTTGTGCCTAAAGACAGAATAAAGACAGGTTGCACATTTAATGTCTTGTTCATAAATTTGTTTAGCTGGTGATTTATTTTTGTTGTTGCTCAGAGATACAAATGTACCTGTGTAACAAGGAGCGCTATGGCTACCTGAACGTCCCAGCCAAACCTCACCACACCCTGGAAGATGATCGCCTCAACTTTGTTCATGTCCACCTTGAGTCCATGAGTAAGACCAGACCATATTCACTTTGTGTTAATAACAAAAAAAAAATATCAAACTGATACCCAAACTAAAAATAATAAATGAGAAGAACATGTTTTTAATCCTTATTATTTGACTAATTTCTGTTTTTCTCTTCTAACTATAATGTCACCTGTTTGTTTCCAAAAGTTGATGGTCCTCCCATGTACCCGTCACGCTTTGTCCACATGTTCCCCAAACAGAGAGACCTTATGGGCTTTGACGAGGTAAGGCGGTTTTTGTCTGAGCATCAGAGGAAAACATCTTTTTACTTATTCCTGAGCATTATTAATAAAATCTTACTGTGAAACCCCTTGTCACTGGCTTTAAATTAGATTATTGTAATCTTTACAAAAGTACTATACACACTCGGCCATTTAATGAGAGCTTCAAGAAACTCAACTTTTTTAGTTTCTTTTTTTAGCATCATAGAAAGTGTGTCCGTACTGAATAGTTAGTCATGAATAAAGAGAGGTTGAAAAAAGTAGAGAGTAAAATGTGGATTTGAATGCAGACATAGACGTTTTAAATTAACAATATGAATGACATGTATGACCTGTAGCTAAATATTTTGTTCTCCTCGCCTTAGATATATTTGATAAATCTGCGACGCCGTCCTGACCGTAGAGACAGGATGTTGTTCTCTCTGAATGAGCTGGAGATTGACGTTAAGGTGGTGGATGCTATAGATGGAAAGTAAGTGGAGCCCTCTAAACAATAAACTTGCTTAGATGGAAAGTGTGTTTCTAATGCTTTCATGTGAAAATCTATACTAACAAAGCAGCTACTGAAAGGAAATGTAGATGAAGAATGGCTGATAGGAGATTCAAACATATCAGCTCATGATTTTTGCTTTTAGAGTAGGTTGATGGTTTATTTATAATCCCATTTAGAGCAAATCTGAAAGAAGGCAATTATGACAGAATTTTTTTTTTTTTTAATGGGTAAATCTGTGCTGTTATGGAAATGCGTATAATGTGTGTGTGTGTGTGTGTGTAAATGTAGTGCACTGAACAGCAGTGACATTAAGATCCTGGGTGTTGACCTGCTTCCGGGGTATTACGACCCATTCTCTGGACGGACCCTGACAAAGGGAGAAGTGGGCTGCTTCCTAAGCCACTACTACATCTGGAAGGAGGTGAGAGGACAAACAAATTATACATGAGAGTCTTTTTTATAGAGAGGAATAAAATAAAGAGGATAAATTCAGGTGTATCATTGGGGACTGCTCAGACTGCCTTGTGTATGAATAAGAATTAAAATCTATCTGTCAAATAAAAACTCTTCCAAATGCCTCGTGAATATATGTAGATTTTTTCATTGTATTCACTGCAATTTATACTGTTTCTAAGCTTAAGTAAGTTATAGATGACTAAAACAGATTGATGATACGGACTGAAATTCATAGATACAAGACTCAAAGCTTGCAAAGTTACTTGCTAAATAACAAATTGATTGTTTTTCTTTAATTTCTTAAATACAAGATTTGATTTGAAAAGTTGGGACCTAATGAGAAACAAAAGTTTTCCCTTTTCTCCACAGATGGTGGACGAGCAGATGGATAAAGCATTAGTGTTTGAAGATGATGTTCGTTTCCAGTCCAACTTCAAACGAAGAGTAATCAGGCTGATGGAGGAAGTGGAGCAGGTGGAGCTGGATTGGGACCTCATGTAAGACAATGCTCTTATTCCCATGGTTTCTGTTTTTACTGGGGTTAAGTTAAATCCAAGGAGGGGAGACGGGGAGGGGGAAGGTTAAGTCAATACAGTATCCTCAAAAAAAAGTATGTTGGGTGTATGTGTGTTGAGGAAAGTGTGAAAAAGTCAGAAAAGAAAATCCACACTCAGGAATTCAGCACACATCATTCAGGGCTTATTTAAACAGAGTTGAATAGTGTCAGAGTGTAAATATTCCCTCGTGTGTCTCTGCATACCAATGCAGGCCTGTGTTTGTGAGTCAGTATCCCTGTGATCCAGGTTGTAAAAAACATGGAAACAAACTTCAGAAAAATACTGAAGTATTTGAAAGAAAGTGGGATGTGAACCAGTGTCTTATTGGTATTGTGTTATAGTTTCCATGACTCTCTCAGAAAGTGATTAGACACATGTGCAAAACAAATATTCCAAACAAAAAAAAAAAAGGAAAAGAGAGAAATACTTTCCAAACCGTATGTCGGCAAAAGGTAGCAATAGATTTCATTTGCTTTAGACTTTTGCTCCTATATCGCTCTTTTTTTCTCATAGTGGTTTTCTGTTGCCACAGATACTTTGGCAGGAAGCAGGTGAATCCTGCAAACGAGGAGGCAGTGGAGAGTGTTCGGAACTTGGTGGTAGCGGACTACTCATACTGGACGCTGTCTTATGCCATCTCCCTACAGGGAGCTCAAAAATTGCTTAATGCTGAGCCGCTTTCCAAGATGCTGCCGGTCGATGAGTTCCTTCCTATCATGTATGACAAACATCCCAAGTATGTATGACATCTGCGCTGAAGCCACGGGCACAAATATGCTCCTTTTTTGTTCTTTCCCACGTATGCACACCTTATTCTTTCTTTTTTAGGGTCTTTGATACTACTGAATAGATTTAAATTATACGCTGGTTTCTTATCAATCGTACTCATGTTCAGTAATGTCTTTCAGTGAAACTTCCAGCATTCTTCTGGTCAGGAACACAAAGTTAAAACAGACCTCATAAATCAAGCCAATAATCTTCTCAATGCCTAACTTTTGTGCAAACTTTGTTTAGTGAAGTCTATGGCTTTAATTCTGGGTTTCTTTAAAAAGGAGTTCAGCTATGGCCTTTATCTGTATTATTGACAGTTTACTATGTCATGCATAAATCTTTACTCCATCAGAACATTTTACTTTTGATAATACACAGACTTCATTGTAGTATCTCTCTCAGGAATTGAATGTGTGGAGCATGGACCGCAACTTTAGGCGCAGTGAAGTTGCCCGGCAGACTCGAACAGCCAGAGTAGAAGCAGACGTGTTTGTTGTGAATTTAGAGAAGCTAAACATTTTGTTCTTTCACAATTTGTGCCACCATGAGGTTTAAATTGAAATCTTTCTGCTAACTCAACACAGCTGTATTTTGAATATAGTGGTAATTAGCAAATGCTTGCATACTTACATGCTAAACTAGGACTGTGAATGTGGTAAACATTTTACATCCTAAGCATCAGCAAATTCATATTGTCTTCATAAGCACCTTGCCGTGTTACTAGCTCTAAGCTTAAAACTTTTCCTAAACACAGCACACCATTTTGTTTCTTCCAGCTCCAAATATAATCACTATTATGTTTCTTTGTTTTCCTCAACTGAAGCCTCCTCTGTCTTATGACTCCGTTATCCCGAATGCTTGTATTTGTATTCTGTACTTGTTTGCGGTTCATTATAAAGATGTGGTTTGCATTTGTTTCAACACCTTCAAAACAGGTGTGCTTCAAACTGTTTCATATTTAATGGCACTCAGTTATGTGCCTGAACCTAACCAGACAACTTCTTTCATCGTCCCGGAGTGATGAGTAAGAAGAGTAAATGAAACACATATGCAGTGCTGGCTTTAAGAGGTGAAGTGGACTTTGGGCTGAAGGGCCTGGTAACCAGAAGGTCTCGCAGAGTCTCTGTGCTTCATCGTGTGTGGAAAAATAGGCTTAAAGCCAACCCACTTTCCTTTTCTCTCTTTCTCTCTCTCTCCCTCATCTCTGTGATTCTAATTTGTTATGCTTGACTGGTTTGCTATGAATGCACAACAACCGCACACCACACATTGGTCCTGCTGTCGCCCTCCATGCTAAGAGTAACAGAAAATCAACCACTGGGAAATAGATGTGTTTCAAATTGTCCTCCAAATACACATATTATCGATTAAAATTGAAGGGTAGGAAATATTGCTAAAAGTGTGTTAATATTAAATTGTTGATGAAGTTTTCTATGCTGTTTCTTTCTTTTACTGTGACATATGAGATGTGTTAAAGCCTAAAATTAATCAAAACAAATGCATGTGATCTCTAATTGTCATTCTCTCTCTCCTCAGTGACGACTACAAGTCCCATTTCCCCAACAGAAACTTACAAGCCTTCAGTACACGCCCCCTCCTGGTTCAGCCATGTCACTATGCTGGTGAGCCCAAGTGGGAGAGCGACACAGAAACATCCACTCTGTGGGATGATGACTCGGTACGCACCGACTGGAGGGGTTCCCACAAGACCCTCAAAGGGTCACCACCACCAGAGATGCTGTCAGCTGCCTACAGGGATGAACTTTAGTTTGTAGCTCATGTAGCTGCGGAGAACCGGCAGGTCAAAAGGCCACAAGGTCAGAGGGACAGATGCTGAGACGAGGAGCTGCTCTCAGACTTTGTTTCGGTCCACAGTGTCAGGCGACGGACATGCTCAGTGTCATTTAACCTGGACTTTGGTTTTTTTTATGTTAGCATGTTATCAAATGTGCAGCGCAAAGTGAATTTTTTGCTGACAGTTTTTGTTGAGGCTGTTATGTAAAAAATCGATACTTTAATACTTGTGAATCTTAGCATATCAGATGTTTGAACTTGCACAACAGATCTTTCTCAAGAACTATCAACCCTTTCGATTTTTTTTTACTTAATTCAGACATCTTTATAATTCTGAGAGTTTATACAGTTTGTATTTCAAGAACACTTTGGTCAAATGTTAGCTTGCAATGGTGTGTGTGCTTCTGATGATTGCATGTTTATGATGCTAGTTACAGAACTTTAGAAGGAGACCGGCTTCTCAATGACTTTGCGCTAACCGCAGACTGGGGCTCAAGTTGCTCCACTGTTCACAACTCTTGGCAAGTCTGGACACAACCCTGAAACTGTTGCTATTATTTCTTTTGTTCATCCCAGTGTGTCAGTCTTCCTATTTATCAATTTCTTCATATCTTCCCCGGCGATTGTCGAGAGAAACGGCACAAAGCCAGACTGACCCTAATTAATATTTCCTTTGATTTCATTAACAGTTTTAAAGATGATATACCTCAGGGTTTCTACAGACAGTAAAGAAACTGCGTCATTGGCAGAAGATTCTATGCAGGAGGTATTTTGTTAGTGAAATTTACACATTGAAGGTTTGCATTTGAATAATTTTAGCTTCATTCAAAGTCATTACCAGGACTGATATCACATTGACTTATTGTATGACTTTCTACTCTCTGGCTGAATATTTTGCCATTCAAATTGAACTTCATGGTCAGAGAAGGTGTGACATCTGGACCATATCTTTTTTCCACACATAAAAAAAGAGAAATGTATATATATCTATCAACCACAAAACCTTATTAAGTAGTTAAGTAAAACCATACATAATAATTGTAACTTTACCAACCATAGAGAGTATAGAGCCAGTATATCTGCTATTACTCTGAAGCGATTGAAACAGTGATTATCTTTGTCAAAACGCCAGTGTTCTCCCAGTTTGACCTCAATAACTTGCAACAAAATGTGGGTATGTGTTTTAATCTGAATCGTCATTACATTTATTAGCAGTTACTGCTACTTCTGCCTGAGACAGGCTCTTGTAAAAAGCAAAGAAATTTAAAAAAAATTGTGATTTCTAAAATATTTGTATAAAAGTCAACTTTCATTGTGTGGATATCTGCAGCTAAAACATTGCCTCCAGCTTTTTTTTTTTTTTTTTTTTGCAGTGTTAACATTTTTTATTAGAGCCCCATTTATTACCTTTTAACATATTGTGTTGAAGTAAAAATGAGCCCACATGTATCCTAATAAGGTTTTCCGTGGCATCACTGGGCTCTTTTTCGGTTTAGGAGTGTTTCGACAGGGTTGCAAAAAAAGTAAGTGATGTCATTCTCATGTTCCACGTGGACTGAAATTACACTGGTCAAGTTACACTAAACTTAGACTACATGTGTTTTTGTGTTAATGATGGTGTATCATTTGCCGTCATTAAGTGTGTCGCTTTTCCTCCATATATCTTAATTTATTGGTTGAGTCTCTCTCAATGTGGTTGACAGATGATTCATTCAACATGATGTACAACAGGCAAAGTGCAATTGCTTTCCGACCAAAAGCCTCTCTCACTGTCTTAGCAATAAATCTCTACTCAGATGTTAGAAAACAGGAGTTTAGGATGAATATGTAGCAAATTTTGTAGATGTTAATAAAAAAAAAATGTTTTTCATTGTTTGAATGTCGTTATGGATCCTATTAATTCACAAGCTTTGGTGGTCAAAGTTTTTACTAATTTGAGTGGAAGTAAGTACAACCACATGTACTGACCAACATCTTCCACAAGATGGTAATATTTCCCTGGGTTTGGTGAAAGTCTTTGGAAAATGTTCACACTATATCTGTGATAAAACTTTCATTAGCTTTTTTATTTTGTCGACTAATCTATCTGTATGATCGCCAGTCAATTTAAACATTAAATATATGTTTCAAACATCTGATTTCAGTTGCTTTAAAAATAAGTGTAAATAGTATTTCAATCCATGGTCAAGTCTGTGTAAATCTTCGTGGGAGTGTTTCAATAGCAGTCTGTAATTTTAATTTCTGTATGCTACACTTCTGGAAAAAATTTTGTCTCAAAGTATAAAAAAATCAAACAAGATTATCACTTCTGTATTCAGTTCTCTTCATCGTGTATTGATGTATTCAAGTGATGTGTTCATGGATGGTACAATAAGAACAGGTGTTTTATGCACTAACAATACACTTAGAACAGAACTTGATAAAAAAGTTTCAAGTTTACCTCAGTTTCTTGCATTAATGCATATTCATTAGTCCATATTAATGTGTACACATTTGCTGGTTAGATCTTGTTTTTATATATTTATATATTTCTATCATTCAATTTCATCTTTCTGCTTTATCTTGCTTATTTTTTCAGTTTTCTTTGCTGCTGTAACATGCAAATTTCATCTGAGGGACTAATAAAGGATTATTGTCTTAAATTATCTTATATTTACAGTTTGGTCTCATCCTTAGTTATTTTTTAGTTTCCACACACGTACATATGGCTGGATGAAAGTGCTCACATTTAGCTTTGGGCATGCCACAGCTGTCAGCACATGCGATGATCCATTTAGTTTACGTGACCCCAATACCTAATACTCTCTGGAGCACTCTGTCACAAATTAGAGTGGGCAAAACATAGCTAATGATGTGTCACAACATATAACCTATTTGCATATAAGCTTACTGATTGGATAGTAAGCACATATAAAGACACAGACACACACTCTTACACATTTGAATGTGTGTCAGTGCCATGCTGCATTTAGGAAACCGTAATTTAACCACATGAAAAGCAGAAAAAGTTCAAGGTTGCTGCTGGTGAGTAGCTCAGCTTCAGCCTTCCAGCAGTTTGCACACACACTCACATATATAATCATGTACACACCCACAAACCCAGTTAAAGTGTGAGGGATTGGCTGCAGCTCCTACATTCAGCTTGTTGCCAGTTGAAGGCTGTATGAACCGGAGAGGACCCTCTGTGACAGGGCAGAGGCCTCAGCACCTGATTGGCTCCCTGTATGGAGGTGGGGTTTTTGGAGGTCAACTTGGAAGGCAGAGGAATTGCATGTGTCTCAGAGCAAAACGTTTCATAATGCAGTTATGCAGGCACTGGAGTTTTTTGGTTTAAATAGTTTTCTCTTCTTATTTCTCCTTTTCTCACTATATAGTCCCCACTGTAAATTAACTGTACTAACTACAGTTAACTAAACTCCTACAGACTCTACAAACATGATGTTTTAAATTAACTTATGTCCCACTTCCACTAGGTTTCATCTCTGGGCCTCGAGGACTTCAGCAGCTTCTGCAGCTGCCACGCTGACACCCTCCAACACACACACACACACACAGAGACATATGGGTGAAAATATTGACAGAACAAGTAGAACAGAACATAACAGATAAATAAGAGAAACAGTCCAAGCTTATATAAAGTATCAGAATACCAGTTTAACACATTTGTGGTCTCTCAATGGTATTTCTGAAAGTGGTGACAGATGATCTTCATTTTTGTTCTTCCATTTGTAATATTGCACTTTGTTATTACCTATTGAAATTCAAGCAAATTTAAACAAATGCTCCATTACAATACTAATACAACAAAAAGTGTGTATTGTAGGTTAACAGCTACAACCTATATATAAGCCCTCATCCATGCACGTTCTTGGTCTTTTGAACAACCATTACTCATGCGGGTTTTACCTACACATTGTATTTACATGTACATTTCCATTTCCTAAACAAATAGGAAGTTTAGGGGTTTATGAAATTTAATAAAATGGCTTTTAGCTCCCACTTTCTTATTAACACTCTGGTATATCCTGCACTTTGGCAGGGATTTGAAATACTGATTTCGTTTGATTTTCCTATTTCTGACTCGACAACAAATCCTACCCTCCTCAGCGTTTACACATGAGCATGTCTACACTGCAACGGTGGACTTACTCCTCTGGGCGGAGACGGACTCAAGGCAGGAACTCTGGCTGCAACTCCCATCATCTGACACTTACCGAGCTGCAGCCACCGTGACACACTTAAAAGCAGCCATTTTCCCGCGACTACGATCCCCTCCCTCAGCAAACTTTTTTTTTTTTTTCTTTCACTTTTTTGGATCTTGCACCGAGTGTGCCCGGCAAGGTCTGCGACCAACGTAAGTGTGCATGTGGACACCGAAAGCGCTTTCATGCAACATTTGCTGCATGAAGCTGTTTGCGGAATTGGTCACGGTGAATTGCATTCAAAGCTAATCGAAGTGGGATCACATGCAGGGTTTAATGCCACGTTACTGCTCAGGCTCATTTTATCAGGACGGTACGTGGCGTTCACGGCCGAGCGGCCGCTGTAAAAGAGACCACGCGTCCTGTTATCCACGATAGTGTATATGATGTCGTTTATTCTCACAGTAAACTGACACCGACTGTCGATTTTACAGCGCAAGATGGGTTTGTGAAGTTGCTCACGCTGAAAATAACATCAACATTTTGCCGCATTTAGCTTTAAACTGTGTTTTTAAAAAGTGGTGTGAGTCTTATAAAATCACCTTTTTACCACGTGTACAGCTATAGTTGTTAACTTAGAAACATTATATAGTTAAATGTAAATATTAAAGGCTAGGCCTATACCTAAATTCTAAATGGTTAATCTAAACGTTAAACCTAAATGCTAAGTCTGAATGTTGAATCAAAATTGGAAATGTTAAACCAAAATTTTAAATGTTTAATCTGAACTGTTAAATGTTAAATCCAATGTCCTGTGTGAAACAAAATATTCGGTTGTTTTGCAAATTCACACTGCCGATTCCCGGAAGTAGGAAAATAAAAGCTCGAGATGCTCAGACTGTATTTGCAGAATCAACTAGGGAATTAAAACAAACTTATCAGATGGAAATGAACACCTGAACATACACACTGACGATGCACAGCTTTAAGTCTGATTGCTTCAGTGTATCCCCCTCGGGGTGGGGGAGGACATTGCTGGCCAAAGTGAGACCAAAACATCTCGTTCGCGCCCTGATGGCTGCCTGTGGTACAGGTCCCGCACTCTCCATAGAAGGGATACTTCAAACCTCAAAGTACATGTCAAATAAAATTTCTTCAAACAATTTTTTTAGTTCTTTTAAGTAGTTATTATCACGGTAATGTATGTTCAAGGGTTAGTTTCCCCAGATAACTTTGTTTTAATTCGTTATTTGATTCTATAAACACAGTGTGGCCATCTCGAGCTTTTATTTTGGTACTTCCGATGCAGGCAGTGTGAATTTGAACATTAGTAAATATTTAGATTTGACGTATAGATTAAGAGTTACACTTAGATTTATAAATTTAAGTGCAACAGTTAATATACATATATATATATATACACACACACACACAGTGTTTGGCAAGCTACTTGGAAAGTGTAGTGAGCTAAGCTACGAGTTACTCTAACATTAAATGAAGCTTAACTACATCAAAGCTATTACCCTCAGAAATGTAGCAAGCTAAGGTACAGCAAAATGAAAGTAACTAGTGCAACTACATCCAAGCTTTTTACTAAACTGAACCAACTTCGTGCCAAGTCAGTGTTATGTTACCGATCAATAAAACTCAGTCAAACAGATACGCAGGCAAAAAAGTTAAGTTGTTTATTGAACAGTGAGCTGCGCTAACTCACAACACGACCAAACCACAACAGCAAGAATGAAGACCTGCTTCAGTCACAACATGATCAAAAACAAAAGTGTGTATATGTATTTACACTGCAAAAACTCAAAATCCTACCAAGGATATTTATTTCTAGTCAAAACAAATCTCATTACACTTGAAATAAGTCATCACCTAAAAAAAGTAACTTGTTTTTAGACAATTTTCACTTGAAATAACATTTCAAATACTTTTAAATATATTTGATTTTTTTTTAATGCCATCATGTTTGGTGGGGCAGTCAGGGCTTTTAGGGGGGCATTGCCCCCCTGTGCCCATGCCCAGATCTGGCCCCGTTGTAATGTTTGAGCTAATGCACCCGATCTTTGCTCCCTCTGTAAACATGAGTTATGTGGCAAAGGAAGTACTTAACTCAGCAATTATTTTTACCTTTAGAGGACATAAAAAGTGGGCATTTTAAAGTTTGTTTCTGTGATTTGCACCAAAAGTTGTTCACGCCACAGTTGAGTTGGTGCAGTACCCTGCCGCCAGTCGTTTAGCAACGTCTGCAGAGCAAGCGAAGAAGAAAGGCTGGACCAATTGCAGCCCTGCATTCTGGGCCCTCAACTGTCAAAAGGGAATGGTTGAGACGTCAATTATTTCAACACACTGCAGCTACAGAGTAACTAAACACATAGTAACACAAATTCCTCTAACAACCGCCCCCTCTCCACCTGACTGGTTCCACAAGTATGGACGTAGAAAGCTGACAATGTGAACCGAGGTAAAAAACGGTTTTTAGGAGATGAAAGAATCACTGACAGTTTTTTTCAACATTACCATAAGTTTCTTTACACAAAAATGAAAACGTATGTGAAAACGTACAAGTTTAATCGATTCAGGTTTTATTAGATAAACAGTCGTGTAGCTATTAGTTTGTATTAGCAGACCTATCATATAAAAAAATATTAATCATGAGAGCTGAAAATAAGATTACTCCTCCCTGCAAGTCCAAACCCAGCCAGGGTCCAGCCTCGTTTCAACCGACAAGGCCTGATAACTTCATGATTTTCTAGTTGAAGAAGGATATGGCGTCCTCCAAAGGAAAGTAGTGTGGAAGCCTGTGAAAAAAGCCTTACACTATTATGGTACAATATCTAAAGTCTGGCAGGTCCACTAATCTTCTTTTAGTGATAATGAAAAACCCCAAACCTTGATCTATGTAGTTGAATTTTCTTTTGCTGATTGTAGTGGACAGGAGACTGATAACTTTGATTGTAGAAATCTAAGAGGGAAATCAAAGCAGGGTATTGCTGACTGAACCGGAGTTGAACAGCTGAATTTAAAACCACTTGTTTTACCTCACTTTTCTTAAACATTTCCACCATATTGTACAAAATGATGCAGAAATTTATTTGGTGTAATGGTAGCAAAACTTTGGATTTGGATCCAGAACAAGCACATACCAAATATAATCCAAGCATGCAGTAGGTGTGAAGATGGTCAATTAGTTACGGATATTTGCCTACAGAGTCACTGCCGCGTCTGCAACCATCTACTTGAAATCAATTACATAGACTTGTGCTGCCTCATAGCCACTGCACTTCTCCAGCGAACATTGTCTGGCATTGCTATTCCTGCACGTGAGGCACTGCCAGTCCAGACTGTCCTCATTTGTGGTTTCTTGATGATGCTATCAGAGCCAAGGGGGTCTCCCTATCTCTTAACAGCTCCAACAACCAAACTTGCTGAATTTGCACTTACTGTGCATTTTAGCTACCCTCCTTCACCTGTCCCCCTAGCACTTTGAAGTAAGCGCTTAGTGTGAAGTCTGTTCGATGACACAAAGTCATTTGCTGCCCAAAAGCTTAGAGCTGTCCCTCACTGGTTGGATTGGTAGATTGGTTGCATTGACATGACCTCCTTCTGAAACTTTGCGTACTTTGTTCAATACAGTACACATATGCTTCCGCAGCATCACACTTTAACTTTTTGTGCTCTTACTGTCCATAGAGGGCTATGGCCTTCCTAGGGAGTGCAGTTCGGCGGGTGGTGTTAGCAGTGCGGTCCCCTCTCTCTCCTTTGTGCCGGACAAGTCCTAGATCCTATAGTTCAGAGCTTACGAAGGAAAAAAGTGTTCCCTATGATAAGACGCTCAAACAAGAGGATGGAGCCTCCTCTGGACCCACTAAACTTTTGCCCAGGTGAGCTCAGTGGCCTGAAAGAAGGAGTGAATACTGTACTACACTATGTGATGAAAATCTATTTGAATTTGCCTTATATTAACACAAGATTCTTTTTTTGATAATGATGTACACGTCTGTGTAAATGGATTTTTGAAGTGATAGATCAATACGAGAAAGCAGTGCTTTGAAATTATGGTAATGGACCAATTGCTGGAAGTGTAATGGTGATGACTGAGGAAGCTCTGTGGATCTCAGACCTTGAAAAAGTCTGAAAATGAAAATATTCATATAATTTTGATGAAAAAACTTTTTTTTTTTAAATTTCAGGGGGAAAACATATTGTTGATTTCAGACTTTGTATTCCTTTAGTAACAGATTTTACATTTGAGTTTGTTAAATGAATAAAACTATTATTATGTATTAAGTGGCATTGTCTTGAACCCTCTTTGATGAAAGTCATATTTTCAGCTCACATATAGTTTTCTGCCACATGCCTCAGGTCAGCTGATGTGGTGGTAATTGGAGGAGGCAGTCTGGGCTGTCAAACCATCTACCACCTGGCTAAAATGGGTATGACAAACGTAGTTCTGCTGGAGAGAGACAGACTGACTGCTGGCACCACCTGGCACACTGCAGGTAACAAGCTGTAGGACTATAGATGTGAGGTGTAGATAGAAGTGTAAAGAGTGTGTATTTGCCTGAGATAATGCTTACTAAATGTCCAGCAGTCAAATATTTTCAAGTATTAAAATAAGATTTTTAAAATCAATATTATAATGATATTTCCTTGAAAATTAGTTTAAAATATCTATCCTGATGCTTACTCTTACTTATATATAGTATGTTCTTTCTGGCGTGTGCTTCAATTGTAGGTTTGGACTTTGTACATAGAGACCTTTCAGTTGTGAATTTGTATGCTCACCTGCATGGAAGCTTATATACAGGACATATGTTTTTGTGCATCTGCTGATGTGCCTGTCTATTCAATAGGCCTGCTGTGGCAGCTTCGTCCCAGTGATGTTGAAGTAGAGCTCTTGGCTCACACTAGAAATGTGATTAGCAAAGACCTGGAGGAGGAAACGGGTCTCCACACAGGCTGGATTCAGAATGGAGGACTCTTCATTGCCTCCAACAAACAGAGACTGGATGAGTACAAGCGCCTCATGTCGGTAAGAAAGGAAAGAACAAAGGCTTTGTTTTGGCTAACCTGTGAAAAGGGTGTTTGCATGGTTGGGCAAAGAGATTAAGAGGTAATAATTATAATAATAAATCAAATTTATATAGCGCTTTTCATAGTACTCAAAAACACTTTACACTTTACATAGGTGCACACCAAAAGCACACAAACAAAAAATATGTAGATAAGTGGCAAAATGTAAAGTGCTTGACCAGGACACAAAAAAAAAAACAGGACAGATACACATCAGGACAATAATTTGGGGGGGGGCAGTCAGGTGTCATAGGTGATCTTGAAGAGGTGGGATTTGAGTTGACCATGGACCACAAGATTTATCTGGTATCATAGTGGATTTTGGTGGTGTTCCTCAGTGGTTTATGAAGCAAGAATTGGGGCTGTTTAGTTTTAACTTGACAGTTAATGTAAAAGCATTGCACAAACAAATCATGCAAGTAATTTCATTTTCTGTTGCAGTTTTAACTAGTGTCATTAGTGTGTTTCTCAATTGTGATTGAATTTTCTGTAGAACAGACTTTGAAACCTAAAACCGAGATCATGAACTGACTAACATGCTGCCTGCAAGCTGTTTTTAACAAAATGCTGTTGTATAGAAATGCCATATGGTCTGCTCCAGCACTGAGGAGAAATAAATTAAATATGCAATTAACTATGGTAAGATCCAGTCATTGAAGTTTAAAATGGTTTCCATAGCAATAGTTGTTACTCGGTCCACTGATATGAAAGTACACTTTGTGCAAGATCAAAAAGCCAGAGGCAGGTGCGATGAAAGAGCATTACACATCAGGGTTTATCTTTGTAAGCAAGAATACAAGAATAGAATTAAAAGGAAGAAAAGAAGTTGTAGAGTAAAAATTCAGACTCATTTGTGCTGCATCAAAAAAGGTCTCTAATCTTCTAAATAATTAGCCATTACAAAAATAAAAAAATCCATTACCTGAAACATGATGTGTGCGTGCATAATATGCTGCCTGTGTAGAGTAAATAAACACGTTTTTAAAAATTGTGTGTCAGTTTGTTGAATTGCTTTAAAGCATTGATGTTTGAAATTCTAATTATTCAACACGATGATGGAAATGGGAAAGGGCTGCAAACTAAATTTGCTTTTCGTAAAGATAGTATTGAGTTTTCTTCCGTTATTATTTTGGGCCAGAAAAAAGCAAATTAAATGTTGATATTATGCAGACAACTGACAGGTTTCCATGTAAGAACTCATTTAGCAGAGCATTAACCAGTGATGACTTCAAATGAATAAAACCTTCTCAGGCATAACCACAAAAACTGAAGTATGTCATATCCCCTCATTTCTAGCTGGGGAAAGTTTATGGTATTGAGTCCCATGTGCTTTCGCCTGCGGAGACCAAGGACCTTTATCCTCTGATGAATGTTGATGATCTCTATGGAACCCTGTATGTACCAAAAGATGGCACCATGGACCCAGCTGGCACTTGTACCACTCTGTCCAGAGCTGCCTCCACCAGGGGAGCCACGGTAATGTGTACTGACATGTAGTGACCGGTTGTTTTCTTTTTAGACCATGACCTTATGTCAAGTAGTGGTCTAGTAAACCAAATAAAGAACACTTACTCATTAGAACTTATAGCATACCTTACCCAGAAATGATCAAGTTTGCCAAAATTTACCATACAGTATTGCAATCAGAAGCCTATACAGTTGCTATTTTTAATTTCAGTTTTGCATCCATTTCTGTGTGCTTGTAATTTCAATTCCCATGTATTTTGGTAATTCAAAATGCCTTCAGTTGTCTCTTAGATGTAATTTGTGCAAATTTGCACAGTGATTAGGTTTTCTAGAGTTTGATCTGCTGTTTGTAATTTTTTGTGACGTGACAGCTAACTATTGATAGCTCACTTAATAACACCCTTATCTGAATCTACTGTAGGTAGCTATTACATAACATTGTGTGCAGATAAACATACATTTCTGTTAGTAATTCTGAAAATATAACACTTTTCTTCTATGATCTGCATGATTTATGATGGGAAGTGCAAGTAATATTATCTAAAAGTTACATAGTTGTTGATAATGCTGAACACAAATTCAGCACAACGCAACATTTTATTCCTGTCTTTAACATAGAAATCGGTGTGAATACACACACACACACATGCATTTATTCATTTGAGATATTGAAAAGTCTTGATCATCATTTCTTGTATCTACTATACAGTTCCTCTGTTCATTGCATACAAGCATTTATGTATACAATACAGTATATACTGTATACAGTGGAGCAGCACATACTGTACATACCATCTCTCTCCATGTTGTATGTGAATAATTAATGTCCTCTTTAAGGTGATTGAGAACTGCCCTGTGACTGGTATTCAAGTGCGGACAGACGACATCGGGGTGAAGAGGGTTAAGGCAGTTGAAACCCCTCATGGGATCATTGAAACACCTTGTGTGGTGAACTGTGCAGGTGAGAGTCAGATAAGTGATAAGGTGATGTTGATTGACGAAAGGCAGATATGTAGGAGTATTGAAAGAATGGTTTCCCCGTTGAAGCTGTTTGAAATTGTGTTTGTCTTGGATGAAAGGTGGTTATGAAGTTGCACTTTTCTTCTCCATCCATTGTGTGCAGGTGTGTGGGCCACCAAGCTAGGGGAAATGGCTGGAGTCAAGGTGCCCCTCATAGCAATGCACCATGCCTACGTAGTGACAGAGAGAATTGAAGGCATACAGGTAGGACAGCCACCTATCACATCTAGACACATTTGACTGTGGTCAACAATATATTACTCTAAAAATATAACCATCCACTACTGCTCTTTTGGTCCTGTGAGCATGCTGGCAAATGTTTTCCAAAAATCATTAGATTTAGATGTGATCTTTTGTTCTCCATCTTCCATATTTTCTGGCTGTGTGTTTGTTGTTGAAATACACAGTCACTTAACCTTGATTTATGTATTGACATTCTAGAGCTTGTTAATGTAGCTACTTCAGAAAATTCAAACAAATGCTCTTGATTGAATTGTTATGACTACGTAAAGCAATATAATGTTGTCACCTTTCATAACAGGTTATTAGTTTTATTATTGTATTTGTGTGCTTTGGATAATAGTGCCAAGTGTCTAGTGTGCCAACTCAGTGACTATTTCTTAAAATGCTAAATGTATTTTGAAGAAAAACACACCTAATCAACCCAGAGGGCTTAAAAAGTTTAATGACTCAGCCAGTATTGAGCATTGTGCACAGCAATCGTGATTGAGAGTGTTTTTAATATTCCACTTGAATTATGGGGATAGCCACTTGAACTCCAAACTGAGGAATAAGCTGGTCAGAGTAGTGGGCCTTGCCAGCAAAATAATTGAGAATCACTAAAGAGACGTGAGCTGTGTAAGTCCAAGAAAATGGACAAAGCCAAAGTATCATGACATTTCCGATCATTTATTTTCTCAGGACTCTGAAAGCGCCATTGGGTGTCCTTGCTTACCAAAAATATTTGACAATCTAGTATTCCAAGTGCAACCAGCATTGTTAAAACTCTCACATGTTCTACTATAATATTTACTAGTGTACTCTAGACTTTGTTTATTGAGGTTTTGTTGCAATGCCAAATTTGTCTATACCTCTTTATATGCTGCTCTTCTGTTCTATTCATATATTCATTTTGTATTGTGTTCTTCAGTCGTCCTCATAAACAGTACAGGGTGTCCATAAAGTCCCTTTACAACGCATAAATGTATTACCAAAGCAAATGAACAGACAAATATGTGGAAATTATTATAAAATGAGGAGCAGATATTTAAGTTTTTTTTTTGCCTCATTTAATACACCTCTACATGGGCACCATCCAAGGGTTAGGGTTAGGGCATTTACCACTAACCATTTCATCATCAGGGTACCTGAAAGACACAAATCCAATGTGATTTAAAAACTTAATAACAAATCTGATTAAGATATCTCATCAGTTGCCTTTGTAATAATTTTTTAAAATTGTAAACAGACTTTATGGACCCTCTGTGTTACTCCAATTTAGATTTGATTGTTCTTTTAATTCTCCCATGGAGACAGAAATTCCTTCATCTATATGTAATAGGTTTATATGACCAACGGGGGGCACTGTGATCACACAGATTTTAGCATATAATAACCCGAACTGTAAGGGTGTGTTCAAATTGATGCCTGTGCTTCTTTGTGTAAGCGAGAGAGAGGGATTACGTTATTTGTATTGTAGATTTTGGGCGCATGTGTATGTATTTGCATGTTTTCAGAAGCTTCTGTGTGCAGCTTTAGTACATGGCTGGTGATCATGATCCACTGTAACTGTGTGAAAGAGCATTGTGTTGTCCTCTGAGTGTTAGATTTAGTTTAGTGTACACATGCGTAAGTGTGCTCATCCTCTACAGGCTGGTGGTTTTAGACAGGCTGTCAGAGCTTTTCTGTGTTATGTAGTTTAAGAGCAGCTTAACCAGCATTACTGCTTCATCATGTACGCTGACATCAGCCCACACACAAAATGACACTCTCAGACGCTGTGAGGAAATATGTACTCACCAGGTTGTGCAACTTCAGGTCAAACATCAAATGCTGACTGATGTGTTTTTGACCTGAATGGCTGGGGTGCCTTTAAATTAAAAAAGCTGGCTCGCCTGCAGTAACCAGTGTTTGTCTTCATCTGTGTGAGGAGATGAAGAACAGAATGTAATACAGTGCTAGTATTGATCAAATGGAGTAAACTGAGAAAGGGAGCAGATTGGCTTTTACTAAATACAGTGAGTTTTTTTCCAAATGTCAGCTTGTTCACTGATATTTTGCTTTTATAACCAGAGAGCCAATTTGACTTGGGAATGAAAAGTACTCTCGACAGAATAAATACAAATGACAAAACAAACTTAAAGTGTAACTACTCATTAGACACTTGTACAAGATTACCTACCGGGATGCAGGAGGATGAATGCTTCCCTCTGCTGTGTTTTGAAAGAAACATTTCATGGTTTGTCAGTAACTGTGATAGCATACATAAAGAAACGGTATACTTTGTTAGTGCATGTCATGGAATGTGCCATTGGTGCTGTTCAGATGTTTCTGGATGTTATGTCTCATACTGTAGACACTAAAGTAAATATCCTACAGTCCAAACTACCAAGATGCAGTGATTACCATTAGTGTTTTTAGGAAGTTTAATAATAATTCTACACAATTATCTTGTTTACAAGGAAGATTGGAGTGTTAGACTCAGATTTTCTTTATTTTGTCCATGTTAATGAAATATGAGCATTCACTTTGCTCTTGACTCTCTGCAGAACATGCCAAATGTTAGGGACCATGATGCATCAGTGTACCTGCGACTTCAAGGGGATGCCCTCTCTGTGGGTGGCTATGAACAGAATCCCATCTTTTGGGATGAGGTAAGTTTGATTATTGTGTAATGACCATAACCATCTCATTCTCTGTTAATACCTTTGTGACTCAGAAACCTCACAAATTGACTGTGCGTGGCTGAATGACAAACATGACGTAATGTCTGTCTTGTGTGACATAAAATCAAATACTCCAATTAGGTAGCTGAATAAACTTTAATCCTGTTTATATACTTCTCATTCGCTCTGTCAGCGTGACCTCATCTCTTATTTAATCTGTTTTCTTTCCCTGCTCTTCATTACTTACTGCTGCATTAGCTTGGAGGTCAAACTGTATTCAACAGGACTCATAAACCTGTGTGTGTGTGTGTGTGTTTGCGTCTGTGTGTATGTGTGCGTGTGTGCGTGTTTCTGTTTGCATTCTTCTTTCCACATTGAGTATGAAGCTCCTTGAAAAATGGCATTATCAAAATTGTATTGAAAAAATGTATTATTGGGGTTATATGTCTACTTCCTTACTTGCAAGCATTTAGATGACAAAATTGGTGCTACATACTTCTCTGCCAGGATGCAGCTAGCCTTTCATGTTGCATCTTTTTGGTTTAATCCATACAAAATGTCTATCAACAACAAACGGGTCTAGTTTTGCTGGATCTTGCATTTTAACTGATCCAACCTAGCTGGATCCTTTTCATAGTCTTTCTGCTAAGATAATTGGCTCCTCTTTCTAACTATCACCTAGAGTGTGCAAAGTTGGTGGGGTGTCAATCTTCTCATTAGACCCTCGGCAAGAAAGGGAATACGCATATGTCCCCAAATGTTGAATAATTTGTTGGAGCTGGACTCAGGATGAGTTTGAATTAGCTTAGCTTGAAGACCGGAAACAGCCAGTCAGGCTCTATCACATGTTAACAAAGAAATGGGCCTGAAATGGATGTGATCTAAAGCTTATCTAACTTATGAAATAATGAAACTAACAATTTAAGTCAAATACTGGAAGTTCTTCCATGGCTTGTGTAAAGACACAATTAACTGATATTTGCTTTTATATAATAATGGTTTAAGAGAAACATCATATTCACACTAAGTTATCAGAATAGTATTGTGTTGTCATCAATGATTAAAGTCATTATTTCTCATATTAATTTCATACTTGATATTTAAATTCTAATATGCAGACAGATGAGCACATTACATGCTCCAAATTAGATAATCTCATTTATTTTAATGACCCCATAACCATTCTTTTAGCACCACCCACAAACCTTAATATTTTTAGCTCCTTTACTGTCGAAATTGCTTTTATTGGAGCCTCAGCTTATAGATTGATCTACCAGGTCTCACACCTCTGCTTTCTTTTATTTATTCCTTAAGATCTGTTCCCTACAAAGCAATGTGATCCTTGACCCATTCCATTCGAAGTTAAAGATTAGGCTATCCACCTGTTCAAGTGTCAGAACGAGCTATATAAATGCAAAGGAAGGATTTCTTCTACGTAGAATGTTGATCGTTAAAAATATATCAAGTCTCAGTTTCTATCAAAGGAGACAAGGTTTTTGTTGGACACTTATAATATCTTTCTGCCTCTGAGTGATTTCATGACTTTTTGTCTGGCTGCCTGCCTCCCTGTCCACAGACTCCTCAGTGCTTTTACATTTTAGAGGATTTCTTTGTGCAAAAGCAGCTTCTTTTGTTCTCATTCTGCAGCTTAGTGTTGCTTTGATGTCTTGGGGCGGATGGAGGAAGAAAGAGAGAAGATACAGAAAGAAGAATTAGTAGGGAGACAGGGAGAGAATAGAGGATGCCTACTGAGTGAAGATGAGGAGGATCGATGGCTGTGGAGCGATTGCGAGAAGTGTGATGTCTAGGACAAAGAGCACTGCTTCTCTGATACTCCAGTTGAGTGTCAGTGCTCGGTAATAATGCAGAATTCAGTGATTGCTTGATGGCAGCCCGTGTCAGCCTGCACATCCATGTGACATTCAAGTCATAATCAAAACTAAAAGTGTCAGAAGCTGCTTTTAGAATGCCCTTTGCTCCACTGTCTAACTTCAGACTTTAAACTCAATGAAATGCTTATATTTAAGACATTCAGCATATTAGGAAGTAAGTTCCTAATATGCTTAATGCCACATAACTGCCAGAGTGATGTGGCACTCGCCCTCTGAAAGTAAGAGAATAACTACTTGTGTTGGAAGTAGAAATTGTATTTTTGCATCTGGGAGCCAGGATGGAGAAGAATTTCAGTCGAGGGCTGACCAGATCAGTGTTGGGTTATAAAGAGAAATGCGTCAGGGATTAAAATGGCAGCATGTAGCATGAGTTGGTGTGCAATTTTGAGCACCCTGACCCAGCCAGATTAGTGGAGGAGTTGAGACTTTGGTCTGAGATGAGTTCTTTGTTGGCGTGGCATTAGATGGAGTAGCTAAAGGCCACATTTTGGCTTGGCTGAGACGTAGGGAGGGAGAAGTCCAGATGGGATCAAATTAAAGTTTGAAAAATGAAAGGGAAGGATCTGATTTGACAGATACTGATTTCCTGGTGTAAAAGAATAGATTCAGACTCTTTGACACACTTCACTGACACAGCTGACTGGCTACAGTCTCGTGTTTAACTTGTTAAAAGTTTTGTCAACAGTGAAGGGGAGGCTAGTGGGAGGCAAATTAGTAAACAGACCAAAAAGACAGCCACTTACCACCCTAAGTGAAAGAAACAGTAGAAAACAATATCAACGAAAGTGGCAGTTCACCCCACTACCACACTAAAAACCCAAACAGTAACAACACAGTGAAGACAGTGAATACTACATAAAAAGAATGAAACTGTTTCGATAACATGGCAAGGGACGCAGGGTGATTTTAAGCATCATGATGAAATGAGAGAATGCTGACTGGCTGTGACTCTAACTGTGCAAAGTTTGATTTTACTGTAGATTTTTGCACCCTTGAGTTGACAGTTGAGAAATTTTACATTGTTCTTCTATCATTTTTGACTGTTCATTTAATGTTTCAACAATTTCAAAATAAAGCCCTGCCTACATTAGCTTAGAGCAGTAGGATATACATTTTCTTTGAAACTTGACGTCAGTGTATATAAATGGGTGTCAAAATCATACTTGTAAAATGTGTAAAACTGACAAGAACGATCTTTAACAACAACCCTGAACAGGCATCTATTTTTTGGTACATTTGAGTTTGGCAGATTGGATAAAAAAAAAGGAATGTCTGTGTTTACTTTCCCAGGTGTCTGATAAGTTTGCCTTCAGTTTGTTCGACCTGGACTGGGATGTATTCACACAACATATTGAGGGTGCTATCAACAGAGTCCCATCTCTGGAGCAGACTGGCATCAAGTCCACAGTCTGTGGACCAGGTACATTCACATGCACATAGTCATACAGAGAACAGTTCATATAAACATACTGTAGGCCTTGTATATTTCTTAAAAAAATATGCATTACCTCAGGGAACAAACAACTTTCATGGCTCAAATTTAAAAGTGAATTGTATCCATCCACGAAGTATGCTCCCATCCTGCTCATCCTCATGAATACATAAATGAGCATGTTTCATGTTTGTAGAGGAGATAGTGTGATTAATTCCAGCCTGACTCCTTGTCCAGGCAATATCATGCTGGTTGGTTGAGTGAGCCAATGTGTTGCTGTGCAGCCTGAAGAGTTACCGTATGGAATTGGATTTTTCATCACTATGTTGATGACAGCACCTGAGCTGTTTGGAGCGTGTAAGTGATAGATTTTATAAGGTGCAACATATGAAACAAACTTTGACACAAATACACACGCATATCTAGACAGACTGGAGTATATTAACATAGCATAACACAAACAGAAATGTAAAGATAGAGACATAAATAGTGATATAAGAGGGAAAGAAGGACAGATGGAAAACATCTCAGGTAGAGACGTGAATGACAAAAGATGAACGCCAGAAAAACACGTATAAAACAATGGAAAGGTTCAGAAATCAATTAAAGGGGAACTCAGATGGGGATGAAAAGGATAAAAAATTAAGAGAAAAATAGGAGAATCATGCGTTGTTGTTGTTGCCCGTCTCCCCACCTCTGCCGTTCACTCTAAGGCCAGCATTTGTTTCATTGTTAAATGTTATATTTACATTTTAAGCACACCACTGTGAGCCATGAATTTTGATAGCTATTCCTCAGCTGTTTCCTTGACAAGAAAATGGTAGAATATAGAAGCACTCTCAACAAGGATTCTGGTATTATGAGTAGTTGTGGTGAGGATAGACTAAAAGAAATAAGTGTTTTGGTAATTTTCTCCCTCATAAGGTGGGTAAAAGATTAAGGTTAAAGGTTATATTATATGTTTTCTTTTTGCATTTTCGGCAGGCAACCAAATATGGCAAAGGACCGTCTTCATATGTATTTCTAAACACATAAGGATGAAATGCTTGTCTTCACTATATGTTGGAGAGAGTGAATGCATTTGTGTATTTTTAGCTTTCCTGCATGAAGTGCTTGACCTTGGATCTCCTTCTCTTTAAGTTTGGTTCAGTGGCACAACTTTCCTATATATACACACACTTATAAATGTCACTTATATCTTATATCAATATATATATATATGTGCTTTCTGAAGCTGCCTGTCTCTCTAAGGGATTAAATGTATCCCTTCTTTTAAAGACTTCAGGAAATATAAATGCCAATAGAGCTTCTACTTCAGTTAGATTCACTAATATGGACAATATTCCAACTTGGGTTAGTTTGTGTCTCTGCTGTTTCCAGAATCATTCACAGCTGACCATAAGCCCCTGATGGGAGAGGCACCAGAGGTCAGGGGTTTCTTCCTGGGATGTGGCTTCAACAGTGCTGGTAAGTGCTGTGTGGGCAGAAAGATTGAAAGGGAAGTGGCTTTTAAAGAAATGGAAGACTAGAGAGAGTGAGAATCAAACGTGTGATAACAGAGTGTATCTCTATAAACTTTGTATATTTAATGGTTCAGAGCTTTCCCCTCGAGGAAACTGTGAAAGGATAGAGCTGGAAAGGTCAGCGGTCTTTTCAAAGAAGGCAAATAAACAGCAAGCATCTGAAATGGTTGAAGATTGTTTTTCCCTACACTTTGACACAGGTTTCATCAATCCCTGGATAATCTCAAGGTACTAATGAATAATGGAGTGCTTTTGCAGTCCACAGAGGACAGGCACAAACGTATACACATACAAACGACAATGCAAGTCTAGCTACTTTTAGTCACACTTGAGCTTACCTCTAACATCAGACTGGGAGGAATGTGAGGATATCAGCAGTATGGAAAACAGGAATAGAGGGGGCATAAAGGGTAAAGTAATTGCCGTTATTATTTGGCAGTTGAGTGAAAGCTTTTTTCCAGCATTAGAGAAAATGTTTACAGGGCCAAGGTCTAGAGTTTGACGATGGCTTTAGAGGTGCATAGAGATGGAGTCTTAAGTGACAAATGACATTTGCATCTATGCTGTTGGCAGATGCTTTGTAATGTTGCAATGTGTAATAACCCCACAGCATATATAATGCAAGACATTATTAATTCACTATGTAATAACTTCGCATTATTTGGTAATGTTGAATGAAACAGATTCACCTCTTACAATGCATAGCTTTGATAATTTGCAAGTAAAATAAAATAAAAAAAAACAACAACAACAAACTCAAAACTACACAGTGTTTTCAGAACAGAATTACAGTTCATTTTCACGTTGGTCTTGCATCACATTCAAGTACAGCAAGGGGAGACATCTGAAGACATTTTGAGAGCAATGCAGAAGAGAGCTGAGGGAATGCTAAATGGATGACAATAGAAAGTGACACTGATTGCAAGTACAAAAGCAGAGTGAGCGGGCAGTGAAAGAGGGGAAGCCTGAGCAAGAGGGTTCAAATGCAGGTATGTGCTCACACATCACGGGTATCTATGGTGACATTTATCCATGCCACCTCGATTTGCTGGTTGTGTCCACCTGATCTAGGGAGAGCTGGATCACCCTCAGCTCTCCTTCCTCCCTCTCCATCTGTGCACTCATCAATCCACCGATTCCACCTGCCATTCAAACGTCCACTCAGGTTTGACCCAGAGTGACAGTGTCCACAGATGAGTGAAGCCACGCAGGGAAAAGGGCTGCTTTGAGAGGTAGAGATAGAGGGGTGAAGGAGGGACACAAGGACACACTGGTCGTAAAGCTGCATATTGACGTTGTGCTCGCAGCACAGTGATGTGTATATGTGCACACCCATGCAGATGTGCAAGTGCACGCACACACACCTAGACATATAATCTATGCAAATTACCAGCAATAGAACACAAGAAGGAGGTTGCTAAAAGGGAGCTGCTAATTAATCCAGCAGTTTTGGGACTCAATGAATAAAATACTGAACTGCCAGGTATTTTTAGTTGAGTTGAAATAAACAAAATTCTGCAGTAAATGGGTGCAGCTGGTGAAGTTAAGTTGCTTTGGGGCAGCCGTGAGCAGGGGTCAAATGATGGAACAAACGTCCAAGCAATGTCCTATAGGCCAGACGAATGACATATAGAGGCTGTGGCACAGGACAAGATCTTCTCTTTTCCTCTCCTCTCTTATTCGTCAAGTAGTTGTACATTTTTGTACATGAATTAGTTTTATTGATCCCTCAGTGAAGTTACTGTTCTAAACTAGTGCTGTGTCCTCTGGGAACATTTGATGAGCATTTTTTGCTTTGAAATTTTGATCAACTAAGCAATTAATCAATGAAAGACAGACTTACCAGTAACCCCAGACCAAAGCCCAAAGATATTTAATTGAAGAGTATATATAGATGTTTTTTTTTTTTTTTTTTAGTAAGAGTTGATGATGTTAGAACTAGCATGAATAATAATTATTGATTTGTAAATTAAATAAACTAACTTCCTCAGCTGTATTTAATGTGTTTTCCATAAGGAATTGGGTTTTCACAACTGTTTCTGTGCCATCCTTTTTCTGTCAGGTATGATGCTGGGGGGTGGATGTGGTCGAGAGCTGGCTCACTGGATCGTACATGGCCGTCCTGAAAAGGATATGTATGGATATGACATTAGGTATGTCAGTGCACACAAAAACTATCAAAATCAGGCAGAGGCCATAAGCACTGACAGTTACCACAGGAAGTTTCATAGGTCTGATGTGACTCTAATAAGGATATTGGATCGTCCCAGAACCTAGAGACTTTTAAATCCTTTCTAAAAACCCACTTCTTCTTCCTGCAAACTCTATGTTTTATTGTTTTTACTGATTGCTGTAATTGTATTATTATTATTATTATTTTTATTTTTATTTTTATTTTTTTATAATTTCTTTTTATATTATTTTATTTTTTTCTATTTTTTCATTTATTTACTTATTATTGGGTGTAACCTGGTGCCCACTTCTGTACAGCACTTTGGTCGACTGCTGTCGACTGCTGTAAATATGCTCTAGAAATAAAGTTTGAGTTGAGTTGAGAGTTGAGATTTTACTAGCACACCAGGAGCCAGAACAATAATGAAGACTGACTTTTAATGGTCATCTTTTGAATTCCTCTTTCTCTCGTTTCAGGCGTTTCCATAACTCGCTGACAGACAACAAACGCTGGATCAGAGAGAGGAGCCATGAGTCGTATGCTAAAAACTATTCTGTGGTGTTCCCTTTTGATGAGCCGCTGGCCAGCAGAAACATGAGGAAAGACCCTTTCCATCAGGTATAACAAGCGGTTTGATCTCCAGTGCAGACAGTTAAACAGAATGTTTGTCAAGGACTTCAATTAAACAACCTAAATGCACTGTATTTCCTCTGTGAGTTAGTTGGACGACTTTAAGTTGTTTGATGAGTCATTTTAAGTTTGGCCAGCACAGGTTTCATCCAAAGAAATCTCCCTTTCTTCTTCTTTACAGCTACTACTAAATAAAGGGTAACAAAAAGCAATGAAAATGATCATGAATGAATAGTTCACTGATTAGTAACATTCCTAACTATTAGACATATTTTCATATTTTAAAGGAAGGATTTCTAACAATAAACTTGGTTAAGAACACCAGTGAATGGAGAGAATGATCAAATAGCCAAAAATACTCTTAGTGGAGTTATGGCATTAGTTTTAAAATTGGTTGTTATTTTTTTCCTCCTGAATATATAGATAAAAACAGTGTTGGCATCATTGAGTCATGTTACAGGACCATATTTATACATATTTTGTTTATATGGCGTCAATGTTAAGCTTAAACTTGAATTTGTTCAAGCAGAGTGAGATAAGCTGGACTTGTACTTTCAGATAGAAAGTGTAGGCAGTGGTGCTAAGGATGAGGACTTTGTCAGACACCTTTTGGCTTTTTCATAGCTGATGTGAAACTTTCTGTCCATTCATATAGTTTTAGCAGTTGTATGACTAACCCCTTTTTAATTTAGCTGTCTGATTTTGGCTCTTCTCTCCTTGAGTCATTCATGTTCGACAACTTCCCTGCACCCTCTATGTATTTAGCCTCCACGTATGTTTCTCATTTGATATTCCTGTGATCGCTGTGTGAGAGAAAAAGAAGAGTGGCTGTGTCTTTCCTTCTATTAGATTCTTATACCTCAGTGTCTGCTTTGGAAAGTAAATGAGACAGTAATGTGATGATAGATGAAATCAACATACTGTAGAAACAAAGCTTAGGTTATGCTTACTTTAACGTCTGCGCCCATAAGTGTAAAGAGAATAGAATACATTTCCGTTGCCAGTAGGAATGTTAGCAATACTGACTGCATCACACTAAATATGTTTATCTCTGTCACCCTTTTTTCTTTCTGTCTGTCTCCTCTGTCATCCCATGTATCATTTACTCAAAGTCAGAGGCAAACAGCTCATTCAGTTTGACTTTTTTAAGAGTGTAACATTTCTCCAGCAGCTATATTTCTTCAATGCAATTACTGCCAACATGACTAAGTGATACACTTAGAATGGTCCGGGATGTCTTTCAGCTTCCTTTCTCTGCTAAGCCTAACACGAGCTCTGAATGGACCTTGCCACCATATTGTATGCATTAATGACCCACTTTAATGACCATATTTTCCTTTTACAGTCTTCCTACCTACCTTTTGAAAGTTCACTGTTAAAAGTTTAACTGCAATTTCTATTCCCACTCACGTATGCAGGTATTCCCTCAGAGCTGATTTCTATTGCACAAATTACATTGAAAGTGTTTCAGTGTATTTTGTAGGTCATGTATATGGATTTCTTAGAGTTGATTATATTAAACTTCCTGACACCTTTCCTGCATAATTAGACAGAATTCCCTCAGGGCTTTTTTTTATACTGAATGAGCAGTCAAAAGGAATGAAAGGAGGGTATCCTTTTGGATCCGTTTGGGATTGATTTAGTCATTCCATGACAGAAATGCAAGTGGGAATTACATTGTTGACACTGAAGTATGGCTGTTGATTGGTGGGGGGGGGAATTTTCACTCCTAGGAATTATAAACAGAGCTTCACCTGTGTTAAGAAAAACATGCCAGGGAGGAAGATTATGGTACAGTACACCCACACCACATTTTTTTATGAGCACAGATTAGGAACATACTGCTGCTTCTGTCCATGTCAGTTCTTTAAAAAAATTTTCCTCCCCAGATCAGAACATAATGTCACTCTGTCAATCTTTAATGTGCACAATTACAAGTGCAAGTTCAGCTATTACCAGTGTTATGGACATTATAATGTGACATCAGATTGCCTGCTGGTCGACTACAGTATTCAAGCATTTAAAAGACCCTACTCTCAGGTGGTCAGACTTTATTTCAAACGAGAGCACAATTCCTGAGAGAGTAAGTTGGTCCAACCCTCAGCTACAAGAACCATTGGAGCCCTGCTAATCACCTGTCAAGGGCCATCACCTAGCAACCACCTGCTGTTGGAATGCCTCAGATAAATGCAGGGGTGGCAGAGCATAGAAGGAAAAACTGTGGAAAAGTCTAATTATTGTATTTGAAATGAGCTTTTGTTCATGATATTGGCTCAGTCTCCCTTACGTAATGTGGTATGGCTAAGAGGTACCCGCGTGGTTTGATTGGCCAAGAAAGCATTCCCTGTGCAAGTACTTTTAGGAGGCAATACGAGCTTATTTGGGAGCCCAAATAGGCCATCTCTGACATTGCTGCTCACACGTTTTCTCCACCTCGGTTAGCACTGATGGTAAATATAGCTCAATGTGGGAAGTTTTGGCAAGAGACAGCTAGTTGCCTGCTAGGAAGAGAGCATAGCAAAACATACCTACCTACTGTGGGCGACTGTCAATTTTAACAAGGAGGATGAGCACTGAAATATCTTATTTCAGCATTGTTCAAAAGATCAAAAATTAACACGCATGCTATATTTGCAACAGAGCTCCCTCCAAGTTTTAAGATTAAGGAAAGCAAATTGTTATGCATTATCATGTCATAATGGGGTTTTAAGCAGAACTAATGATTATCTTTGATATTAGCATTGGATCAAATAGTTAAACTGTGAAAGGATTTGAATGTAGTGACACAAAAACAAATTTTCATTGGTTGACTCCGCAGCTCTTTGGACCATTTCAGCACCATTATGTTCTTTGGTTCGGTTAATCTTAATTGCTTAGTCTCTCACTTTGTTTCGTATTGCATAAGACAGCTGTTTACAGAGAACTCTGATAAACCCACTCTATGTGGCCTGCACCGAATTGCAGACGCTTAATGGGGAACTTGGAAAGCATTCAGCCAGGTAATTTTCTCAGTAGTGTGTTTGTGTGCCTTTTGTTTGTTTCAGGTGCTGATGGAGCAGGGCTGCGTGTTCCAGGAGAGACATGGTTGGGAGAGACCTGGCTGGTTCAACAAAGATGGCTCTGCTCCTGTGAGACCCATTTACACTACAAGCACATACCGTACACAACCAGATGCACACTGATGATTTATATGCATGGACCTCTTGGTTAAAAGCAGTAAACACCAAAACAGTCCAGATTTAAATTGTTTTCAAAAGACTTGCTGGTTTGGACCTTCTGGAACAGGTTGACTCCAAATAATGGACAACACCGTCGCAGTGTCAAGTTCAGTGCTTTATCCTTCCCTATATTCGACAAGCAGTCATGATTAACTAGTCTCTAACTATTTGTTTTCCTCTGCTCTTGTAAAGGTTAAGGATTATGATTACTATGGGGCTTATGACGTAGGGAAGAATGTGAACTACAAATACAATGAACTGCTGGGGAAAGAATACACCTTTGACTTTCCTCCACATCATGATGTGGTAAGATAACCAAGTGTAAATGTATGTGCTTGAATTGGACAATGTTCATTTAAGTACCTGCAATTTTCTCTTTTTAGCACAAAAGGACACGTAGTTATCTAAGATATGGCAAAAATATTATTTCAGCTTTTTTATATCATGTCACAGTCTGTTAATTGGAGTGTGTTGTGATTGTTTTTTAAATACAGATTAAGAGTGAGTGCCTCTCATGTAGACATGGTGTGGCTGTGTTTGACATGTCCTACTTTGGAAAGTTCTATCTCACTGGACCAGATGCCAAGAAGGCGGCTGATTGGCTGTTCACTGCTGATGTCAACAAGAAGCCAGGTCAGTCTGACTGCTGCTAATGGTAACACACACACACACACATACACACGTGTGCTTCAGCACACACAGATGGGGAAAAAGGATTGATAGAATGAAGTGCACAGATAGATGGACAGGGGCACTATAAAAGATGCCAGTACATGAAAGAAACAGGGTGGTGACAGAGGAGTCTTGCTTTTGTCTTTTTTTTTGTGCAACTTTTTGGATGATCCACCATTCAAACCGGTCATAAAACTCACCACTTTGTCACCTTTGTCCATTAATTTGAGTACTTTCTCTTGTTTGACAAATTTGTAACCTACAAAGTAAGTGCAAAACTCAGTGGAATAACCCCTAAAAAGAGTGCTCCACCAATTCACAAACAAAATATCTACAACAAACTTTATAAAACTTGTACACAGTTCTATAAACTTATTCCAGTGGGTGGGAAAGTGCATCCGAACTTTTGACTTTTGTCCGTTGTATGCAGTAGTACCCTCTTAGACCTGAAAACACAGATATTGTGTAAATTCCCCTCTAGGTTCTACACAAGAAATGTGTTTACTGTTGAAATACCTTTTAAATGTATCTTAAATTTCATCAATTTCTGCAGCCTCTTTATTTATTTCCTGTGCTAACACTGAGATTGCCTGCTGTCATCAAACGGCTGTATGAAGTGGTTCACAAAACCTTTTCAGCATGGTAGATGACGCATTATCCAACCTTACACTTTATAATTTTTGTCTCTCTTTACTAGTTTTAAATACGGAGCACAGTGGTAGTTCTTGAGAATGCTCAGAGAATATTTAATGTCTTGGCTGGCAATTTCATGTTTTAGTAACAAATTTAGACAGTATCCTCTTTGATACCTCTGACAAATAAAACTATATCAATAGATCAGTCTAATGAAAGATGCCTGAGTGACAATCACATGTTAACATGTCACTGCAGCCATCAGTTCTTTCAGCCAATGGATGAAAGTCATGTCATCACACAATGTTTCTTGTAATTAGGTGTAGATTTAATTTACATTTGACTGGTAAATTATTTTGAAGATGTCTTCGTTATGAATATCCTTGTTAAGTGATACTCTTAGCAATCGTTAGTTTCTCATGGGGTTCACATTTCAGTCGTTTCCTTGGCAACTATTGCTTAGTAAGAGAAGGTTTGCATGTCATCAGGGCACGTGTAGCCCCTGGAGACAGAGATTTAGAATCATTCTTTCACAAGGTTGTGAATGAAGTGTAAGTAGACTTGTGGGTATTTAAGATTTGTATTTTATAATCGCACATTTGGTGCAGGAAAAAAAACACACACACAGGCACACAAAACAGAAACTAGATCACTCCCAAACAGTCAGTTGCAAACAAGAGATTGACATCAGGTTTAGGTTCGTTTAGTTTGTTTGTTTGTTTGTGTTTTTTTTTGTTGACTGTATTACAAGAGACCAAACTGTTTAATTTGGCCTACAAATTATACTGCGAGAATGAGTTGTTTATGTGTCTGTTTCAGGCTCCACTGTCTACACCTGCATGCTGAATAAAAGAGGAGGGGTGGAGGCTGACCTGACAGTGAGCCGACTGGAGCCTGGTGCTGCCAACCTGCCCCTGGCACCGGAATCCAATGGTGTGATTGGATTCTGGAACATTGTTTTCATATTTATCTGTTATATTGTTAAATGTGTTGTGCTGTATGTTGCTCATTTTTCTTTTTATTATTTCCTTGTTGTTTTTAACAGTTGTATTCCATCATCCCACATTATATTTGCAACTACATCGTTACTCCCTTCTTATGCTTCTTCATTACTCCAAAAAGCCCAAAAACTAGTCAATAGAAAAAGGCAAGATAAAATGATTGATTCATCTTATTTAACCAAAATTTCATAGATTGGTTTGTTATTGTATGTATAATCGCTGTCATTGTTTCTTTTTGGTATTTTTGTTTAGATATCAATTAATTTGTTATTGTAATGTAAATTTTTCATTCAGCTTAACAGTTTTCTATCTGTGTCTGTTGTGTCATTGTTTCTGTCCCACTCCCGTCAATTTTTTTTTCCCCTTCTCCCACCTTTACTCCAGGTGATGTGTATTACCTGGCCATTGGAGGTGGTGTTGCAGAACACAACTGGAACCACATTAGAACAGTTTTTCAGGACCAAGGTTTCCGCTGCCAACTGACAGACCACTCGGAGGACATGGGGATGATCAGCATCCAGGGACCAAAGAGGTGGGATAAAGGAAAATGGAGGGAAAGACATTATGAATAAATATACAGTCGATCATAGAATGAGTTTGGTGAAGAGCAGGGGAGAAAAGAAGAAGGTAACTGACCAGTCTGAAGATGCATTATGATTCACATCCTGCACACAAAAGGTGGGGAAACTGAAAAGATGAGCTGTTGGATCAATGAGAGCAAGTTAAGTGGCAATTCTGAAGACTTGGCCACTGGCATGACGGGTGAAGGGACAGAGATAGACTGAAAGCAGCAGCTGGAAATGCGACGATTCTAGGTTAATTCAGCAAATTGATGTGGCCGTTGGCTGTTTCATGTTGCTGTGAATTAAATTTACATCAAAGTTAGGATGATCAAGATTTCCCAGAGCAGATGCACTTGCAGTCTCAAAAACAATTTAGAGAGTTTAAATTGTTGTAGCTGGCAACACCAGTTACTATTATCTAAAACTAGTTGGACCCATCTGTTTAAAAACGTGAAGCATCGTGAGGCAGAGGAATGTAGACTTTTATATGAACCTGTACTGTGGTTAAATGCTAGACGTCTCAAACCTTGTGCAACTATTAGAAAAAAAAATTCTAGATCCAGCTTTAGATCCAAACAAAGGTGTAATTTCACAAAAGAGCTAGTACATACTGGTTTAAATAAACCAGAAGCTCTTCTTTTCACCTGACACACAAGTAAGATACATTCAATTTCAATACTGAAAGGTAATCATATCGAGTCACATCTCTTCCACTGCACTGCCTACCATACTGACTCCCTAGGGTAAATACTGCAGGGACTTCAAAAGAGTCAAAATCAAATATCCTGATTAAGCAAATGTATTTATCTTCATGAAATTATTGAATTTATCAGATTTTAGGCCCATGGTTTGTGGTTTTGATTTTCTGGGAATTTTTCTTTGAAAATGTCAAAACAAACTTTTACTTCAACTTTACTTCAACTTTTACTTGAATTATGTAACTATTGGAATACCACGCTCTTCCTTTTTTTCTTCCAGAACCTTCATCTATTGATTTCTTCATCTAAGGATTAGAAACCATGCTATGTGGTTTACATTTGAGCACAGGAAGGGAAGTCCATGCTTGTCCATTCTTGCTTCCCACAGTTTTCCCTTGCCTTTGCTGAGTAAATGATCCGGGCCATGTTTACCACTTAGCGATCTCATTCTCTGAACCCCTGATTTATCTCTTCCTCCCCTCTCACCTCACCACCCTCCATCTTCGTGCTTCCCTCTTAAAAGCAGCAGCGTTAGGCCACTGTGTCCTGTGTGTGGGTTGAGTCGATTTCTTCTCCTTGAAGCTTTCTTATTTTTTTTTTCTCTTAAGTTTGCTTTTCTCTCAGACCTTACATCTCTGTCGATGTTATCTATCGTGTTTTTCTCTCCTCACTCCTCCTTTTTCGTCCAGTGTTCTTTTCCCCTTTTGTCCTGTTTCTATCCTCGTTGCTTTTAATGCTTACACCGAAACAGAAATCAGTGCATCACCAGTAGACGTCTGTATGTGCTTGAATGTGTGTATGTGTGATGACACACATACACAAAAGGAAGTTGATTATGGAGCTCCTTGAGTTTTCTTGAGCACCTAAAGTGCTCTCGGCTTGTGTGTGCATGTGTTTGCTTCTGAATGTTTTCTTTCTGTGTGTGTGTGTGTGTTTGTGTGTGTGGCGTCTCTTTGCACAGCAGTGAAATGATTCTCAGCGCCTCCTGATTGTTTCTGCCACATATGAGGAACTACAGAAAATCAGCTCTCCAATGTTTGGTTCTTATGAAGCAAATGTATCTCTTTAAAGCTTGAGGAGTGAAGAAATTACAGCATTTATCAAAATGCTAAAAATTCTCTGTATTTACCTTCTCAAAAATATCTTTCAAATACTGTGGAGAGGAGAATAGGTGAACTTGTTGATTCTCTCTCACACAGCTTGGCAGCATGCTCCAAAAGGTGAAACTGGTGGTTGCTCGGTTTGCTATGTTATGAACCTTATATATAATGAATGAAATTATATGATATCCTGTAAGGTGTGTGCGTGTCAAAAGCTTAAAGCCATATTTAAGTAGAAAGTGAAGGAAAAAAAAAAAATATATATATATATATATATATGTATATGTATATGTATATATATGTATATGTATATGTATGTATATGTATATATGTATATGTATACACACACACACACACACACACACATTTGCTAATTGTCCTCATTCTTGCCTTTTAAAGTTTGGTGAACAAAACCTTGCTTGAGGGTGGACAGAAATTGGAAAACGGCATATAGAATTGATCAGCCTGTCGCCATCCCCAATGTTTTTTTTTTCCACATGTTTTATTCATTGCTTGCATACTCAAATCTGCATGTAACTGCAGCTACGTCGACTTTCTTTTAGAAAAAAAAAAAGGACACCTATCCAGCTACACAAATGTAACCTGAGCCCTTCCCCAAATATCTTTAACCCTGGCTCTTTGCCGCACTTGCAAAAATATCTTCCAGAAAAAGCCTCACGCATTGTATTCTCTACCTGCCCACTCACTTAAATACAAGTACCAAAGTACGCTAAACATAGTAGTTTTTTTCTGTTGACTCATCTTTATGTAATATTGATTTTAGTGTGTGTGTTTGTGGGAGAAGTAGAGAGAGTACATTTTTACAGCAAATGTAACAAGTACTGCTGAAGTTTTGTACAATCTTTTCTCTAAATATTTAAGATCAAGGTAAAAAAAGTAATTTCTCATAGTTCCAGTATAACCTGTAATGTAATGTAACAGTGATGTAAAAACCGCACCAGTTACCAGCTGAAAGTGTAAAAAAAAATAAATATTGACTGCTTTTAAATAACTGACACAGTTTTTGTGTTTTTGCTTTCTGTGCAGTCGAGAGGTGCTACAGGAGGTATTAGACACAGACCTGAGCAACGAAGCGTTCCCCTTCTCTACCCACAAAGTTGTCAATGCAGCAGGACATCAGGTGGGAGAACACACACTTGCTTGATGCAACTTTCTGCAGTAATTGGATGTGGTACATTTGTCAGCTTCACAATAATCCATCAGTCAGTGCTTGCTAAATAAATAAAAAAATAAGCTTCTAATTAAAAAGTATTTCTATGCAAATCACATGCTGAATGAAGCTGGTTTATTATTTCAAACGTTCAGTCAACAAAGAGAACTGGGGAAGTCAAATATTTATACATTTATGATAACAGTAACAATAATTTTTGGCTCACTCTAAGCTTCCCGAGTTGACCTCTACAGGGTTTCTGGCCTCAGATCAAAAAGAGCATGTTGCACCAGCACATGCAGCAACACATATGTCCAAACATATTCTCCATGTTTTAGCCGTTCTTGAATGAATAATGCAACACTTCAGAGATTGCGGTCACCGTCTTCTCACAGCTCTCCAGGGGTGTTTGTGTGTGCATGTGTGTATGTGAATCGCTTGTGCTGCGTTCCAGCTGGTTGCTGGCCTTGTCTGGGTGACATTTTAATGGCTGCACTGCTGCGAGGACAGAGCTCTCACTCTGCCCTCTGCTCTCCACAAAGCTCATTAGACTCTCTCTCTCCTTTCCTCGCTCTCTCGCCACTTTAAGCGTGTGTGCCGGCCTGCGTGTTAGATCCTGTATTGTGTGTCTATGTTTGATGTTTGCCTGGCATATCTATGGGTGGCAGTGTGCATGAGGCATCCAGTTATTTCTGTGCATTAGATTATGTCACCTATGTATCTGTATTGATTGTCTGCTGCGAACAAGCACAAGCTTACATGCACAGTCCTCCCAAGAGTTTCATGGTGTACATATGGGGCCCAGAGTGATCCCGAGCTGACCAGATGGCCTGGCTGTCACAGCATCCCACTGGGGAAACTGTTGGAGGAATTTATTTATTTATTTATTTATTTTTCAACATATTTTTCACTCCCTTCCTTACGTTCCTTTTCCTCTTCTCCATACTTTCATTTTCATGTGTACTTTTTGCATCCTCACCATTCTGATACATGTCAGTTTGGGGTGTTAACCTATAACCTGTAATGCATATACGACATAATTACAAACCAAAGTCTATCTGTTCCTGCATGCTGCGTAATCTGACATATTCTCCTTCTGCCATCATGCTGGCTGACTTGTCTGCCATATTAATGTGCATGTACCAAATGTGAGCGAAACAGCTCAGTGCGCGTCTGTGTCCTGTAAAAATAAAGCATAAGCACTGTGTATCTGAATTTTCATTTTTTCCCTCTCTGTGATAGAGAGATACAGGTAGCGAAAGAAAGGTAGAGGTTGTCTGAAAGCTTTTGAGATGTATATCTCAATCTGTCCACTTTTGCTGTCTTTTTTTCGATCCTTTTTCTCTATCACCTCACTCCATCCTTTCTCTCGTTCCATCATTTCCACCTATCACCTCCAGAAGCTTTATGTTTTTATCTCTTTCAGGATTTAAAGCACTTTGGACACAACATTCATTTCCAAAACCAAGATTGCACTTTCCCTCTCTCCTCTGCAGTGCACCTTATCTTATCCTTGGATCTACTCATTCTTTCCCCCTGCATTCTTGCCGTTTGCTCCTCTCCCTTCAGCAGCAGCACATGGAAAACATTGTTTGTATTAAAATGGATGACAAGTAAATATGGTCTCAGAAAATTGAAAAAGGTGTTTTATTCGTGTATGTGTGTGAGCATGCACAATCAGGGGCTTTGCACCTTGCTTCTGTGGAGCTTTCCGTCAGCTCTCTAAACTTCCTGTCCATGTCCTCTCTCATCCAGGTGCGGGCTATGCGTCTGTCATTTGTGGGAGAGCTTGGATGGGAGCTGCACATTCCCAAAGACTCTTGCCTTCCAGTCTACCGGGCAGTCATGGCTGCTGGTGTAAAGCATGGCATCATCAACTCAGGCTACAGAGCCATCGACTCACTCAGCATAGAGAAAGGTAACATTTAATAAAAAGTCATAAAAAATAATCTGAAGGCAGCTCATCTTACAATTTAATTGAAATTTAGCCAGTGATGAAACTAAATGAACCTATAGTGTTCTACAGTGATATTAATCTGAAATCAAAATATGAATAGAAAGTGTCCATGTTCATTAAAAAGCTAAAAAATCCAGGAGTAATTGAAAGACACAATACTAACATTTTGATGCAGTTTTTTTTTTTTTTTGCTCAGTGAGTCTGCCTCTTTATCACTCCTTTATTAGGGTACAGACATTGGCACGCTGACCTTCGACCAGATGACACACCATTGGAGGCGGGGCTTGCCTTCACCTGCAAACTCAAGAGTTCAATCCCGTTCCAGGGTCGTGACAGGCTGGAGAAACAGAAGAAGGAGGGGCTAAAGAGGCGCATCGTCTGCTTCACCATTGACGAGTCGGTTCAGATTCTGTCCTGACATTATCTGTTGGCCAGAAAAAAATCAGTATGGACAAAGAAAACAGCAGATTCAGACATTGTAGGAAATTTTAAAAGACTGGTAAAACAGTTTTTCTTGAATAAAACTTCTAATGGTGAAGCCACTTGTTCCTCCAATAGATTGTTGCTACTATTAAAGTGGTACTCAGAAGGGAGGATAGATTATCAATGCATCTGACAAATGTGCAGGGAGTAAATGTAAAACTGATTTATTTTCATGTGTATGGTTTGAAATAGCTGAGCCGTAGATGTGCTTGCTAACGGGATGGAGAAGCAGTTTGATGCAATATTATCATATTTCCTTGCTGTGATTTTCACACCCAACATTTTCAGAAACACTCGTCATTTTCTTTTATGCTGTTTGTCCAGAAACATATGAAACATTAATAGTTTACGTTGTAGATTTTCAGATGTAATTCCACCATTTCCTTTCTAGTTAAAATCTAACATAATCAATATTTAATAGTCAGCTGGAGCATTACATGCTCAAATGGGCTGAGAGGATACTATAAACTTTTGGTTTACACAAAATTTTCCTTTCTCTGTCCCTCTTAAAGGAAAGTACCAATGTTTGGTCTGGAGGCCATTTTCCGTAATGGAGTTCCTGTTGGTCACCTACGGCGTGCTGATTATGGCTTCTTCCTTGACAAAACCATGGGTTATGGATATATCCGTAGCCCTGATGGAGGAGTGGTAAGCAAATAGTTAGTGGTTAGTTAGTAATTAGTTAGTTAATTAGTTAATTAGTTAGTAATGGTTTGTTTTACCATCAAAATTCATGAATGTGAGCTGGTAGATGCATCAGCCATTTCTCAGTGTTTGTGTGTGTTGCTCTCCTGATGATAAAACAGAGGCACAGACCATAACAGATGATGGAACATCAGACAGAAGGATGACAAAAACCAAAAGGAATTGACTGAAGTTGTGTGCTTAAAGGCAAAGGCAATTTTTTTTCATAACCAAAAAAATTGAACAACCCCTCTGTGATTTTTCAAGTATTTAGATCAGATCTCTGTTTCTGTGTATCTGCTCAGTAGACACACATTAAGTGTGTACGTGTTGTGTGTATATGCAATGTGTGCTCATTACTATTATCTCTATTTCACTATTCTGAGAGACAGTGGTAACCAAGGAAATGAGTACCCCATTAAAACTTCTCCCCTGATTACACTGGCTGCCAGACCAAGTTCTGTCATGCGTCAGAGTGGTGCTCAGCGCTTCCTGAAAATAAGTGGCTACAGTGTATTTGTTGTTAATTGTGTATTGCCAAATAATAATGGGCAATTGAAGACTGTAGTTTTCTTTAAGCAACAGTAAAACTGCAGATGGAACCTCTTAGACTTCCATAAGGTCATGTATTTCTAAGTGGGGCAGAATACAGTATGTGGTGGGGTATTATGAGGCTGTCAGTTATTGTGCAACGTCCATGCACACTTCCCTCTCCTGCATTGCTAGCTTTACCTTAATGTTGTTGTGCTTTTTGCTACAACCCACAAGCTAAGAATTATATTAGGCTATATAGACTTAAAAAATGTGCATGTTAGCGTCAATTGGATACCTTTTTGTGTAACGACCCTGAGTTTTGTAACATACATATGCTTAATACTATAAAGAATACTAGAAGGAGAAAGACCAGTGAAGAATTAACACAGGGACATTGAAAAAAATTAAATGCTTGTTCACTTTCTCAAAGACTTAATGAACAATAGCGCACGGTATGAACTGAATTATCTTCACTGTGCTGCGTAAAAGACACCTTGCAGAAAGTCACATGTTTTGCAAATATGGTAACAATAGATGATGTTCATGCTTTTTGACTGATTTCTTTTGGTTGAAATGAATAAGCTAGAAATAACTGTATTGGGATTTAAATTTGAAATGATCATTAGAAATCAGCATGCCGCAGGGTTTCCAATAAATCAATCAACACAGCCAAATCTGAACTTGGGTCTCAGATGACTGAAGTGTGTAAAGTGCTTGTCCGTTTATATAGAGCCGGGGAATCATTGTCCTTCCTGGTGTTGCATAGATGTTTGAAGGCAGCTTTGTTTCTGAATAAGAATAAGAGTCTTTAGCTACAGTGGTGTTCCCTTTAAAGTGTTTAACATGGGGAAATAAGGAAAAAAAAAATGAGAATGCAACTTTTACAAAGAGCATGGATTAAGAGATAATTAAATTTTCTCTCTGTTTAAGTTTCCACTGGCTTCTCATCTCTGAAAATTTAAATTCTCTCCTCCTTGCTCTTTAATTTATATCCCTCCGTTTCTTTCCATCTCATAGTGTTTTTATCCCGTATCTCTCCTCCTTTCCTTATCAGGTGAGTGCTGATTTCATAAAGAGCGGCGAGTTTACCCTGGAGAGGATGGGAGTGACGTACAAGGCCAAGGCCCACCTAAAATCTCCATTTGACCATGAAAATAAACGAGTCAAAGGCATCTATGTTTGAGAAGGACAACAAACGTTTAAACAGAAGCCAAAGCACTTGAGACTGAGAGGGTGCAACATCTTTTTTTCATGCAGGTTAGCATTATGCATCCATTTCAGTTTTTGCCTCTGTCAAATCTCAGGTACCTCAAATGTTGTTAATTTCATCATCTCTGTGATTTAATATAGTGGATATGCTCATTAAAAATGTAGTCTATTATGAATGGTCTAAAATCTGTATCAAGATACGGTGCTTTGTTGTTGTGGGTGCTTCAAAGTGTCGTCTTGCATTTTTATGACCACTCTGGGTAAGATGAGTAGTAATACTACAAGTCAAAGAAGTCAGTCTGTCTTCTTTCCATGAATCAAATAAGGCTTAAATGAGTGCTAGTAGCTAGAATACCCAACTGATGCCTCACGACCCTACTAACATGTTTAAAAGTCACCATGACAAGTGTGTGTGTGTTACTCAAGGACAGTCTAATCATTTCTCAGTTGGTGGCCAGAATCTCTAATTATAAAACTAAACCTTATTATAAACTGGCTGTTATTATATGTTATGAAAATGTGGTAATAATGTAGTGCAGTAATATTTCCTTCCTTATTTATACTATGAGGCCACAGTGCCTTAATAGGGAACACAAGTATTCTCAGCTGCACGCTCGCCATACAGGCAGTTAGTCAGATTACAGTGACTGATGTTCATGCTGATAATAATGACTAAAGAGAGTTTAACTTACTCGTGGCGTATTTAAATCTGAAGCAGATAGTCCGAGTGTTTATCAGAGTTGGAGGGAATGCAACAAAACAGAAACACCCCGAGGCACAATGTGCCAGCCAGGGAGAAAACACAGCTGAAGAAAAGTGACAGAAAAAGACAACAGTTATCATAAAAGCTGCTTTTAACAGATACAACCCCTCAGTTTCCTGATCCATCCCCATGTCGTTGTGCTTTCCAAGTGTTAATCCACTCTCACTGCTGTTTGCAAACTCAGTGTTCTTGGCTTTGTGTTTAAACCGACACATTGCTCTTTAATGAGCCTATCTGTTTACCATTTGTTTGCTTAAGAGTTCCCATTTGTCTTGTGCCGTTAAATCGAATTGAACAATTTGTGTACTTACTTCAGAGTAGAGCAATTTAAGTTCAGTTCACTGCTTTGAAACCTTACAATTCAAAGTTTAAGTTCAGTGTTGTAGAGTGGCTAATTGTATAGTGGGACAGTGCTATAGAAACCTAATATGAATTGTCTTTCACACACTCACACACAAAGACACAAAAAATGTGACTTGAAGAGCAAAAAGAGAAATTACTAAATTGGTATCTTGGTAACCGATTCATGCCTTTAACGCAGGCACTGGTACATTAAGTAATTAAGATGTTTTGTTAATTTTTTGTTTACAAATGAACTACAAAATGTAATTTTGTGGTTTCTGTTTCATGACACTTAACAAGTAATTTTATTATGGATTATATTTTCCACCTGTGTTTACATCCCTTCAAGTTAGTGCTGTTCCAGCCAAAAAGAAAAAAAAAAAGAACAAAAAACTAAAACACAAGCCAATCAAACACACTTAGCAAGCAGTAGCCAAAAAGCAGTTGTGTGCATAACCACTACTCACATCTCGGATGTGTGCTGCTACTTGTTCAGCACAAAATGTTTACTAATGCAGAATGATTCATTGATCCTACCCAGAAGGCCATTAATAATTGAAATTGTTGTTTTCAGGAGTAGCTCAGGTTAATAACAATATTTATATGGGAAATGTGAAACAGACTGATAAACCCTATCCATAGTGGTTCTTTACCAAAATGGGCTTAGAGGTTTTCCTTCATACTGTTTGTAGAACTTTTTTCCTTCCCAGAGTGCCATGTGAAGTTTATCAGAACAAATGCCTAGGTGATAATTAAAGCAGGTAAAGTGCAAAAAGTATTCATTTCTCATTGCTGCATTTTTCAGCAGAATCATGTCTATTGTGCGTCCTTGTTATGGTTGTCTCATATTTTTCTAAAGAACAAAAATGATGAATCAGTGGGAGGATGTAATGACCAGTCAAATTATTACTAATATGTTAAGTTAGACTCGTTTATTCAGCCCAAAGTTATTCATCTATAAATAAATGTCTTTCTAACTTCCAAGAGTTTTGTGACAATTATTATTCAACACACAAAAATGATGAGGGCAACACAGTATGTAGAGTGTAAATTACAGTGATTAACAATAGTAATACAAGTTAAGAATTCAAATAATTGTTCTAATAAATACTGAAATTTCCCAATAAGTCATTCATTATAGAGTTTACTATAGAATACAATTATTCACCAAATGACATTATAATGCATATTTTTATAATTTTGTCATCTTCAACAGAGTAATAGACAACAAAACTACAAATAACACAAAGATTCAATATATCACAATTCCCCGGTAGTCCCAAATCTCAAGTATCAGAAATAAGGGCCATCCCTGTTGCTTTGAAGCTTTCCATTTGTTTAGGATTTTTATCAACTTTTGTCTGTCAAATAAGAACACTAAGAGTGAATGATTATAAAACATACAATTGGAGCAGGTGTCAAAAAACACAAATAAAAGGACGTCAACTGTCCTCAAACATGGACATGAAAACAGAAATTTCTGCCAAGTCACAGGATCTTGTGTACTTTGCCCCCAGTTAGGTGCTGCCAAGCGCCAGACTGAGCTCAGACTGGTGGTGTGAGCGGCTGGCTGCTGGGTACAGCTCTTCCCTCGCAGGGGTATCGAGGATTTTCAAGGACGGCGGTAACCACTGGTACAGGCTGTTTGTCCCATTCTCCCTGGAGAAACAAATATAGAAGATGTAGTTGGCATGGTGTGTTGTTGGGTCCCTAAAAAAAATGTCAAAGAATGATAAAAACAGGTATGGTCCTTGATATTTAGAAAACAGATTTATATAATTGTTGTGCAGCTTCAAAAACACACTGATGAGCACTTTGTTTTGGGTCTCTTTTTATTTAAGGCTAAAAAGACTTGGCAGCTTTCCTCTCTTTTATACCCTGCTGTTTCTCAGTATTTACATGTTTGTGCCACTGAGCCTTTTCATTTATCACTTTTTGTCACTTACAATGACAACAAAATACAAGCTTTTCTACAATGTGTGGTTTTATTTTTGTCCCATATACTGTAGAATTTATTGTGGTGGCCCGCTGTGGTTTTTTTATGATGTGCAACAATGCTGTTGAAGATTGTTTGATCATATATTGATGGTAAAAAGAGGTCTTCCTCAATTTCCTCCAGTCAGATACTGTCAAGTGAAGGGAGGTGAAATATTCTGTCCTGTGTTAGATAGCTGTTCAAGTTTTGTCTGCCTGTGTGTGTCTCCGTGTGCTGAGAGCTACATTTAAATGTCAACACTTGCTAAGAAGCATTGTAATATTGCTTTAATATTGCATGATCTTTCTGCCTCTCTAGCGCACCCTCCACTAACCTTAGCAAGCGGTGGACTCCAGTCAGATCAGGCTGTTGAAGTAACAGGCCATAATTTCTGTGTAGAGGGAGAGTAGGTGGCTGCTGCTGGAAGACTGTTGGCTTTTGGCCTTAAGTTGTCTTTGTTGAACGTCTCTATTTTTCTCGCCTCTTAGTTGTAAGTCTGCAGATGCATTGCTTATCGTCAACTACTACTCTGCATGGAGTAATGGGATAACGAAGGCTGGAGCCATGAGAGCTTGACTTGAAGCTGGACTGCTGCATTACTTTGAGTTTATTTCATGCATTCCCCTGAAATCTTGAAAATGGTTTCCTTTAAAATGCCCTCCAGTGGTGGCACCATTAAAGGTCAGCATTTCAGTTTTTTGTTTTTTTTTTAAAGGCCACCAAGTAATGGTGAGCTTAAAGGCCTTGAAAACCTATTTTCTAAAAAGTAAAAGTAATGAGGGCCCATGTTAAGTTTTATGATGACATGACAGCTAAGTTCTGCTATCGCTGCGTCGGCAGCTTTGAAAGTAAGTCATCAATCTTCATTCCTTTCCTCACCAAAAGCTATCTCCTTCAAGGATGACCTCGATTTATGTCAGTTCTTCTCTTCTACATCTACTCTACTACTAAGTTAGCGTGATAACCAGCTAACTCTGGCCCAGTCAGACTGTCTTGGTACTTTGTGATGCAACATCCTGCTCTGAGGTCATATTAAAGCCTCTTGTCTCAACAATGGCTAAAGCTATTTCCAAGACTAAACAGCCATTAATTCTGTTAATAATATTGTAATAAATGAATTCACTTAACATAAAATCAGGATCTCTATATGTTTTAATCAGCCTGATCTTTTAAATTGCATACTTGTTTTCGTGTACCCTTATATTAGTTACTATTTCTCTTGGTTATGTATTAGTTACTATTTCTCTTGGTTATGTTCTTGTATTTTCTTCAACACTGGAATCGGAGTAAGGCAGCTGTATTTGACCTTTTGTGTACTTAAACAACTGCAAATCAAAAGAGAAAGCCTGCTCTGAAACTCTGAAAAGTCTTGATCAATGCTTATTCATAGTTTTGAACTGAATTTAATTTATTTATTCTGATCTGAACATTCTGTGTTGCGTGAGTATGTGTGTGTGTGTGTGTGTGTGTGTGTGTGTGTGTGTGTGTGTGTGTGTGTGTGTGTGTGTGAGAGAGAGAGAGAGAGAGAGAGAGAGAGAGAGAGAGAGAGAGAGAGAGAGAGAGAGAGAGAGAGAGAGAGAACGGCTGGATGCTCACAGGAAAGAGACGTGCTGTGGACTGGTTGCAGTGCATAGAGATGGGGGCTGTGTTATAAAGGGAGTCAAGCACTTCTCCAGTAAATGTGTCCCAGTGTAACTGAGAATACTGCTCCGTCACACTGACCTCACCACACACACACGGATCATTTCCCTGGAACCTGGAGGGAGGATAGATGGAGAGGGAGGTTGAGGAGAAGTCGATAAAAGAGAGGTAGCCAAGTGAGATTGAAAAAGGAGGAAGAGATTGGGAAAAAAAGCAGTTCAGAACGATGTTAGGATGACACAGTTTCATTACAAAAGGACAAGGTATCTGTTCCTTGAGATTACAAAGAAGCAATCACCACTTTGGTCTTTGGACCGGGGGGTCAGTGAAAAATTGTTAAATGAACAAGAGAAACAATGAAATGATTTCAGTAAGAGACAGAAAACATTTTACTCCATGTGCTACCTGTTAATGAAATTAAAGTATTTCTGCAGGTATCCTGGGTCAACGTGGCTTTTGCAGAGCTCCAGCTGAGTTCGTGGGTAGTAATGAACATAGTTGACACACATCTCTTCCATGATGCCAAACCCTCCCTGAGAGGGGTATGAGAAATAAAATATGGTGAGTTTAAAGTTTGTTTTCAATATTATTAAGTTGTTGACATTGCTCACAGGGAACTGCGTAGAAACAAGTATTTTATATTGATAGTGTGTTGTTTACCACTGTAGGCTTGCTCCTATCTTCAGTGTTGTAAGTGCACTTTGTTATGAGGACGTCACCCTGCAGGATCAAGCACAAACACACCAGCAGTTCAGCATATATTTTAAGATTAAAAAATTTGCTGAAGATCATTTTAAGTTTGCTGACAAAAAATAAATTATTTAAACAAGTGGTCTGCTGTTAAACATGAAGTGGCTTTAGGAAGTTTAGCTGCTATGGATTGTCCTGACCGTTCTTGTTGTTTGGGGAATCTCCTGTCACAGCACCGGTTGTACCACCTGACCCTATTTAAGGACCTTATTCAGCAGCGTCATATTTTACTTCAATACTTGGAAATAAGAAATGGAGGGTAAAAATACATCAGGGGCCTTACAGTTCACAGTATAGTAAAACTTTTTAATCTGAATGTAAACCTGTAAGGGAAAGTAAAACCATCAAAAAGTTGTTGCCGCTGATAGCTTAAAATGCAGGAGATGGTGTCTTTTTTATACTTACGGGTAAAACATTCACCATTTTTCTCAGAACTCGGATCGTCTAGAAGAAAGAATACAAAAATAAGTGCAACATTAATGGGAAAATACATTCAACATCAATTTTTAGGATTCCTGGGATCTTCTCCTCATACATTTGGACATGAAAGGCCTGCATCTGACGCTGTCATCTCTAATTGACAATGATTTGTTGTTCCTGTTCCTCAAAAATATAATTCCTTGTTTCCACTAGATATGTTTCTCCTCTGCACATCCCTCTCTAGCATCTTAATTGTTTGCAAAATGGAACGCTTGGTGTAAAATACCCTTATTACACACCACACTGAGATAAAACTCTGCCGTCTTTCCTTGGGGCTGAGGGGCAGCTCTCATTAGATGTGTGTGAAATTGCCTAATGAGGCTGCAGGGTTCGAACAACAATGCCCAGGTACACTCAGATTAGTCTGACATCAACAACAGCTGGAGATTTTATCAGGCAGTCTAACAAATGTCCTCCACCGTGCCTGTGTGTGTGTGTGTTTGTGAGAGTCGATCTGCCTCAGGATATTGCATATACATAAAACATAATTGATGTCAGCTGCTGTCTCTCTACAATGTTAATGTTGTTTGTCAAGTTTGATGTTGATTGACTGAAGTTTTTTTGTTTTCTTGGCTCATCCTGAGATCTGATGTGTATCACTGTCACTGTAATTCTACAAGTACAGTCACGTCAGTAAATGAAGTCAGGAAAAATCCAAAGAACAGCCTAATAGAATAGCCTAATTATGGAAGTGTTAAGGTACTTCTTAATTTGTAAGACTAAAAGTGTATAATTCATTTGAATCATTCATTAACTGCTTCCTGCTTTTGGAACCACAGAGGTCAGATAGAGTTAAATAATATTTCTCATCCCTCTGTGCCACTGAGCTTCTATCACTGACGAAAAACTGTTAAAAACATTGGCCAAAAATGTTGCCCAGTGTTCCATTAATATGCAGAACATGGCTCTGTTTTTCATTTTGAGTAAAAGCTGCCACAGTAGGACGTCTGTATCGCTCCGCCACTGAAAATATTCTCCACCAAATAGACCATATATCCCTAACGATGCCTAGCTGCTTTAGGGAATTATTTTGCCTTTTTTTAAAAATTATATTATATATTTATTCACCATTTTAGAGAATGAAAAATCCCTTGAACCAATGGTCTTTCATTGTTGAAAGACCATTGGTTCAAGGGATTTTTTTGATAGTAAGAATATAGGGCATTTTTTTCCAGGGCTGGTGTAGCTCTACTTCTTTTTGCCCACATCTACTGAACAACTTCAATGGCAGTCCCTTTGCCAATGTCATAAACGATATTGAAACAAATTCCTCTGTAACAAGTCAACCTCTGACCAGCACTGAAGCCTTTGCTTGTAATATTCAACTTGTGTGTGCACAGCCAATGTTGCTCACCCAGTGCAAAATGAAAGACTAAATCTAATAACTCTTAACTGTCATAGAAAGGTTTTTATATTAAAAGATGTGGTATAGTGAGCCAGCATCAGTCATTTCTTGATATTTCTTCCCCAGTGGCTCACAGCTCAGTGAGGAGTGGTAAAACTCACTTTTATGCAGTCTAATACAATAGCCTAAAAGATACAACACACAAAGGCAGATCACAGTAGTAAGGTCCTCTGGGTAAAGCGACCCTGCTTTATCTTACCTGATAGTGTGTACTGAAGTGCTTGTCCTCCTGGACCACCTCCAGCTCTCTGCCTCCCCTCACCAAAACTGTCCTCACCCCATGGCCTGCCAAGTGGGTGTGCAGCTGAGAGGCAAATATATAGATTCCTCCTTGTGGCAAAGCCTAGATTGATGAAACAGACAGACAAACTGACAAAGAGTTTGTTTTTTTTGTGTGTGTGTTTTTTTTTGTTTTGTTTGTTTGTTTTTTTAGCTTTCACCATCTTAGAATAAAAAAAAATCTATAAAATTATGTGTGTATATATATGTATGCATGTCTACAGCTGATATCCCAGCATTTTTCTCGAAACATTTAAACCATAAATATCACAGTATAATTATAGTATAATAATTTCTTTTATACGTACAGTCTGGGTGCACTTGGCGGTGCAGTACCCACTGAGGTAGAAGGTGTGTTGTTTGGGCGGAATAGCCATGACTGGAGTATAAACCAGGCCCAGCTCCATGATCCCTGCATCGTAGCGCCTCAGGCTGGGGGTGTAATATAACCGTATCCCTGATGAGTCATGATGACCTGTGTGCATCATGGAATATGAAGAACATTAAACATTCAGTCTTTTTGCTGGTTGATCATATAAATACACGAGAGCCGGAATTGCCTTTGACTAAACCGGTTTATTTTGGTTGCTGTTTTTCTTCTAGAGGAACAAATTGAACATTTATAGAAGACAGAAAGCACGGGGGGGATTATAATGTCAGAGAGGAATTACACAAGCGTAATGAGTTTCACATATGGGCTCTATATCTGAGCCTGGCCAGTGTACATGCTGCCACATTTTGAATCATCCACCATTTACCATGCATAGACCAGGAAAGACAGAAAGAAGTAGTTGTGGCCTGTAAATATTTACTGAGTTGGTAAGAGGTGATTTTGGTTTAAAAATTTAAAACAATGACGTTCCCAGGAGACCATGCTTAGTTCACAATGTCCTAGTTCGCAGGTTCAGCTGGGGACTTAACAAAGACTTTAAATGCTTCTAAAAGATTTTAAACAAACTCAAATCAATCACTGGACACACTAGTGTGTGGTTGTTATTATCAGGCTTTGGTTTTAGGGGTGGAGATGTTGGGCAAAATGTTTCAAAGCCTTAGCTCTGTCAGGAGACTCTGAAGGAAGATGTAAGAGGATATATAAAATCTTAACAGAAAACAACTCCTAAACCAGAAAGACGTGCAGAGAATTAGAGGATGGTAATTTAGGCGATGTGGGTTTCGTAAGGTCAAATCAGGATGAGAAAAGCAAAGTCTGTAGTGACTTTTACAGCCGAGATCAAAAGGTATATCTGGAAAATTTTAAATGAATCGCTCTGTTGAAGATAAGCCTTGGGCTCTCGGAGCAAGATAGAGACAATTCTGCAGCTTCCATGTTTGTGTGTCTGTGTGTGTGTAAGAAAGAGAAATCTGCAGACAAAGTGTGTGTATGTGCACACGTTTGTGTGTTTGGTTACATATGCACCGCATGTACCAGATATCAGGAGGGGGTTGTGGTAATGGACCTCCAGACGAAGGAACCTTGAGGATCCTGGTCCACCCATAGGCAGCCCTGCATCGGGGGGGTAGTAAAAAGCCTGCAATGAAACACACACTCACTGATTACACTTGATTTATTATTCCTCTCACTCATGCAGGGCTGCTTTGAAGTTATAGCAAAGACTCTTCACATATTGCCCAGATGTGATTTTAGGCTGTTGAGTAAACTCCTTTTTCAGTTTTAATATTCTCATTGTGATTTCTAAAACACTTTTATTCAGGGTCAAACTCCAACATTTCAGAGTGCAGAAATCACTTGTGCACGTCAGCATTGTTATAAGTAAATGGAACTGAAATATAATCACAACCTGGGACTTTAAAGGGCGAGTGTCCTGAGGCAAGAAACATTAAAATGTCTCATTGCCCATTCTGTTCATGGCAAACATTGTTAGAGCATAACAAAAAAGGTGACCGCGAGTAATCACACACCAATGATCATATGAAGTGTTGAAAGAATATTTCTCCTTTCTAAAGTCTTAACAGGTGTTTCTAAAACTTCCTAAGGAGAACGTTCTCTTTCGCATACGATGTGATAAAAATTGAATTACAACACACATGACTCACACACACTCTTTGTGTCCACTTTATGATGTGCTCTTCTGCCATAGTGGTGTATCTAAGAAATCATAATTATATCAGGTCTTATTCACCTACTTGCCCAAACTGCAGAGATAATTAATAGCTTGGTTCTGAAAATAACAAGATGCCAACACACCAACTAAAAACCACCCACAGAATTTAAAATGGAAACAGACAGTAACATGTGGATTTGAATCTCAGACTTCTTTGGGGTTGTTGGGACAATGACCTGTCTCAAAGACTTGTACATTGATTTCTACAGACGGAAGGCCAGTGTTCTCATAAAGATACACCCACTTGGGCTGCCACTTGTCAACCTGTGAGGAGGAGAAAGGAGAAAGCCCTGCTTCTCTTTCATTCTGTGCTTTCTGAATTATTTTGTTCATCACAGAAAGAAAGTAATAATCTCTGGATCACCTCTGGCCCTGTGGGCATCCAACCGTCATCATGGAAACCTAACTCTGAGAGAGGCCAACATTAAGTCATCTCCCCTTATATAGTTCAAAATGTAAGAAAGAATTGCTTTATGTAATCTGGATCTTATGTTTAGTGGCGCGATCTTTAGAACAGCTTTCTCCTCCACAAATACGAACACACATACACCTATTTTCCTCTGCTCCTGGCTGCGAGGATAACATCATAGATTATTGCTTTGTCTTCTTTCAAACTTCCTCGACTTTACATACTCTTACTTTCCTTTTGTTCCTTTGTTTTGTGTTTTTTGCAAAGTCACATTTCCCTTCCGATGCGGTGCTGGGGAGAATGAAACAACACTATTAAGAGGTGACGAAAGAGGCCTGAATACTTCCCACCTAATCTTGTCTTCACAGCTCACAGCTTGCAAAAGGCATCCAGCTTGTTTTTGTTTGGCTGGCAGATAATCCAATCAGAGTGGGGCCATGCTGGCTGTGATACAGTGCAGAGCAGAGCACAGAAATATGGTGACAGGCTCACGCTTCCTTGTCCTGTTGGCTTTATGTGACTTGCAGGCTGCTTACCTACTTGGCCAGCCAGCTGGATGGTAGCTGTAGCATGTAAGCGGGGATGATATAGTACCTGATCGATGATTGACTGAATGACTGGTTGGGTTTTTTCAAGTACAATTTCAGTAAATGACATTTTACAAAATGCCAAAAGGTGTGAAAAGAGTAGAGCCATGATGTAACCCTTTGCTCTCTGTTACCTTTGTGCATGCACATGAGAATTCATTCATCTTCATCTGTGTCTTTGAGTGCCCATGTAAGTAGTTTGTAAATGTTTGCCTCCCACATACAGACCGTCTCTGCACTCTGAATAGTTCTGTGCTACGTGTGGGATCATCTTTGCAATGTTTTCCGCTTATAATTCTAGGCTTGGCTATCACTGACGTAGGCGTTTTTGTTTATCTCTTATAATAGTTTCAACCACTGGACCTGAATCAAGTTTAATTTCAACTTTAGCTTTCGATTAGACACCTGTTATGTGTGTTATAAAAATGTGACTATGTTCGCGTATCAGTTTAGTCTGCTCTGCTGGCCTTTTTGTGAATGCCTCTTTGTTTTGATGATTTAACAAGTTTGAGTCTTGGTTTTCATATCATACCTCAGCCCCCATAGCCCATGCAGCCAGCACGTGGCGGCAGAAGTTGAGTTTACCCGGCTTCATCTTGTCATCGCAGGAGCCGCTGTAGTCTGGAACAGCACGGACATCCGGTGAACACTCAAACACCTCTATGTGATGCACAATGGCTTCGTTACCTGGTGTTATCACTGACTCGTACTGACAGGAACACACACAGAAACAGAAAGAAGAGAGGAAGAGACAGACATTGTTTAAGATGTTATTACTGCTCTAAAAAAAAAAAAACCCACACAATTGCTGTTATTACCTCAGACTATCTATCTTATTTTGTTCTTTGTTCTGAACCCGATTGCATATAATTACAGTAAATAGTCCAGATCACTTTCGTAGTGAAAAAATAAGGATGTGAGTTAACATGTTTGTCGTACGTTGTCCTTTCTCTTTGATTTCTGTTTTTCTCTCGCCGTGACGATACAGCCCATGTTGTATTTGGCTGTGTTTGGCTGACAAACAAGAAGCAGCAAGAGTTGCCTGTGCGGGATCACTATCTAAAACGCCCACTCCACACTATGTAAGTAAAGTCGATGTTAAATGTTCATACCATGACAATGTGGTTCTTGGGCATGTTTTCGGGCAGCTTCTGGATGAAGCACCAGTAGGTGGTCTCTTGATTTGGTATGATGACATTTGGTGCCACGACATCAAGCGTCTGGACATCTGGTGGCAGAGTGGGTGATGGCGTATCAGGGCGCAGCATCAGCACCCTCTGTATCCCTGTGTGGATCCGGGAGAGGTTCAGCTGTTCAAGTGAGGCAAGTGGTTGGTCCAAGAAGCCGTAGATGATGTGCACAGTTCCCTCCTGAGCAATCAAAACAATAAGGAAAGGTAACAAGTTGTATAGCTACAGAGCAGACGTGTAATTATAATTACTAATTATAACAGGAACAGCAGGGCTGAGTGTTTCAGAAGATGAATCATCATTTGTGATTATTATTTGGCTGAGGTGTCCACTAAGGCAAACACAGAGAAATCGAATATGTCGTCATAGTGATTTTTATTGGTTTTGTGTCTGCAACTACTCATCTGGTACCATGGAAACCAAAGCCATGATGATGAATGTTTTACTTGTGTTGATGATCCCAAATTTCGGAGCATTTTAAACTATTAGTTGTCTATGATACAGCAATAAAAATATCACAGCACAGACATGCACCTTCCCACTCACACATGGACACCCATGTTCAGACATACAATAAAGGTCCACTGCAGTATGATGTGCTTTAGGCTACACACATGCCTGCACGGAAACCTCTTTCCCAGTTCAACTAGTCAGTTCAGCACTGACAGCTGTTTTTTTCTTTTAAACCTTCATCTATCTAATAACCATCAGAGGGCAACTCCACGAGTGGCAAAGAGAAGTCCAACTGTGTAGTGAATGGGAAAATGTCCCTATTTCTTATGTCCCTCCTACTTCACACATTATCCTCTGATACAAAGACAAACACAGTGTGAACCAAAATTGCACACCTCAATGAGGTAGTCTCTGGGATCACAGGTGCTGAATGGCCGTTTGAAGAGCAGGTAGAAACCATCAGGTCTCTGTTTGGCTTCAATCAACTCGTAGTCCTGCTGGCTGTCCAGCGAAACGTGACCCTCACTGTCACTCCATGCATCCTGAAGAAAATGGAACACACAATATTATAAATTCAAAATGTACACATAGAATAAATACCAAACTGAGACAAGAGAGCACTTAAGAGCCTGCTGGCATTTATTTCATGTAGTCATAATTTGAAATGAGACATTAGATTGTTGCTGACTAATGTTTGTAGAAACAGTCAAAGGAAACATCTAATTTCCATCATAAAAACAAGTTAGGGATGTCTGAGCTGATTGTGATATATTCATTATTATTAAACCCTTACTCAGTGAATTCCATGGAACCTCTTTTCCATGCAAAAGCGAATGTTCAGATTCAAGTTTTAGAATTTAGTATCTGAATGAACAATAAGACTGGCAAACTTAGGCAAACTTACAAAACAATACAAAACCTATAATAATTTTTACAGTTGCAGTGGTTTATTTATGGGTGGCTTATGATGCAGCTAATAAAAAGGTATCGGTGTGCTCGTCTCTGCTCTGAAACCCTTTCAACCCAGAGTACATGATTCTACTTTGCTGCCAGGAGGCTTTGTGATGGCTCAGTCTGTCTGTGTTATGTTTCTCACATTCATATCTGTCCAGAATAGCACCTGAGATCATTCTCTTTATTTCTGTCTCCCTCTCTGTCCCTCTTATATAACTGTTCTGCACAAACTGCAAATATTTTTAAGCCAGCAGTTTTGATAAATTATCTGCTGGGGATCTTTAGAAATATGGCCTATTATATATATTATATTATATATATATATATATATATATATATATATGCGCTTGCAACTAACCATTCAAGTCGCTTGATATAAATAGATTGATTAATAAAGGGATTTTAGGAGGCCATGAACTACGGAGCATATCTGAAATATTCCTAGCTTCTTGGCTTTTTAAGAAGAAGCTGTACGTGTGTGAAGGTGAATGAGACAGAAACGGACAAAGAGAGAAAGAGATAACTGTAGCACAGCAGTGACCTTTCCTCTGCTGATAATTTGTCCTTCCTGAGGGAAGTAAGACAGAAGGAACGAGGGAAGGAGAAGAGTTGGAGAGCAGGGGGAGATCAGTTTAAGAAGAAAATACATTACAATGATGTGAGTGTTTGAGAATTTAAACAGCAGGGATGTGCTGCTGGATTTGAGTAACTAAAGGGGAACAAGGCTGAACTAAATGATAGTCCTGATTATCAATAGGCCATCTCCTCCTTCCTGCTATAGGGTTTTCACTCATTACATAACAGTTTCTTGCTAATCAATGCAAAAAACTGAAAACAAACCAGTTACCTAACTTCAGAAATTTTCTTCTCTTCCTGATATCAATTGTCTGTGAGGATTGACTCAAGATGTTCCTTTGGAATCATAGCAAAGATTTCCTTTCTTGTGATTTATATAAGTCAAGAAAAGTTACCAGTTTTCTTAATGAAATGTATTTTCCATCCCTGGGATGTCAGTCAGCATTAAATGACAAAGCAATGCAATTTCTACATTTTATATGTATTTTGTGGACTCCACCGACTGTCACCATGGTGACAGTTCTTCTATGGTGTCTCTCTCAATGACCAGTTGTCACAAATTTTAGCTTTGAATGTTCAATATTTTGACAAACACAACAGACATGCACACACAGACACCTATGTATGTTTATATGTATATGTATATACATATATTCAAATCGTTTTAACTCCACTAACATAGTATTTGATAGCAGTAGTAAAATGATGAGTGATTTTTCAGAAAAAGAAGGCTAAATTGGATTTGTTAAGTCATTTATGGCAAAATGAAATGAGGCATTTTACACATCTTAATCAGCAAATGATTCAATTTTCCTATGCTACTATCTGCTAATGATTCCCACATGAACTTTAGCTGTTAGTGCAATTTGAGTGATTTCCAATTTGCAAGAGCAGATAACATCCTTTGTGGCTCTGAGAACACGAAGCAAACTGTCATCTGGCTCCTCGTGCAAAATCACCAATCACACGCCCCAGGGACCAAGGACCAATGAGGAATAGACGAATGCGGGAGACCTCCACTTTTTAAAGACTTTCTTTTAATTTATTTGACAATTGAGCACAAAGGAAAAGATTAACAATTTTCCTCTATGTTTAGAAACATCTTTTTTTCAGTCTGACTTTTTAGAAATTCAACACAATGTGTTTAAAATTCAGTCACTTGGAAGACAGATGAGACAGAAAATACAATTCTGACTCTTGCTTACCCCAAAGTAGCTCTTTGTCCCGGAGTCCCACAGCACCACCAGGTCGGCGTTGGTCAGCTCCCCATGGTCAGACATCCCCAGGACCACGCCGTGTCGGAGCTCTGCCACCTTCAGTGACATGTAGACCTCCTGGTTGGCGTAGCTGACGTTCCAGGCCAATTGAAGATCCCCGCGGGGGTCAAGGGGCATACGGAAAGGCATGGGGAGAGGTGGGAGAGGGCTGGAGGGGCTTGATTCAAGGCTGAAAACATCAACAGCATGGATGGGTGCCTGATATGATGCCACCAAGATGACCATCAGAGCAGCCAGAGCAGTGAGGTACAAGATGGTGACGTCCTGAAGGCGAACGTTTCTATTTAACACCCTCATAACCCCAGTGACAGATCTCAGACAACTTCAGAGTAGTGGTGGAAAACTTCTCCCTTTTTTTATTTTATTTTCACTTGTTTTGTCTCAACCGCCAGAATTGGTTTGGAGTTAGGTCCAAAAAGTTTTTCCTGACAACGTTATAGTAGTATAAGCTGTAACTCTCCAAACTCAACGGTGTCTAATGCCTCGCCAGCTCTGCTCTTCTTTTAGGACAAAGTCGACTCAGTATCTCCTTTGCAGCAATCAGGTGAGGTTGCTTTTTCTATTCCTCGCGTGTTTTCTTTCCTCTCAGGACCTAATTTTTTGGAAACTTTGACTTTCTTTTGGTTATCACTATCCTTACAATCTTTAGGCTTCCCTTTTTCCAAGCGCTTGTGGGTATTGTCTCCTTTCCCAACACAACTGTTCTGTCTCTTTCTCTCTCATTCCCTCAACGGGCTTTTAAGAGACTCCTCCCTTCTGAGTTGTCTGTTTTTATCCAGCCTAATAGTATTACATTTGTTGAGGAAAATTGGATTGTATTCTTTAAGCCCCTAGGGTCGACCATGATTCTGCACATCTGCCAGCCCCTAAGTGATCCAAATTCAGCCATGGACATCATCACTATCGGTTTCCTCTAACCAAACTTAATTGCTTGTTCCGTCCCTGTCTTTTTTTTTTTTTTTTTGCGTGATCATGCATCATACATTTCCTTGTATATTTGCTAACAAAATGTATTCCAAGCACTATATTTCTCTTTTTTGGATATTTGATTTAAAGCAAATTTAGAGGTCAGCAAGCACTTGTGGAGGTGTAAACCCGGCAATGTGTTTGGCCCTTTCCTAAAGCCACCGCCCAAGGCTGCAGAAGACCTAATCAAACTGTCAATTATGGCTTTCAAAAAGCTAAAGAGACACATTCAGGCTGGTTTAAAAGGTTAGCACATCCCTGCTGGAACGGTGTGCGTGTTTGTGTCTGTCTGTGTCTTTGCAAAAAAAACCAAAAAAAAAAACAGGTGAGTGGGCAAAATAGATTTGTGAAATACTGCTCTTTGGCCTTTCAATACCATCTACACAGGTTTCGGAATTAATCAAAGTTTGATGGGGCGTTCGGCTGGCTTGTCATAGGTGGCATGGATCAGTGCCTGTCTAGTTTAACAGCAGTTCTATATTTTTTTTCTATGGTTCTGATTTTTTTTTCCCGAACCTATTACAGGGCAACTTTGATAGAAATATGCTGGAACAGGCCGGGGCCAGGTCTCTGGGACCTTGATTCCTTGAATCAATATCTTGATGTGAGTTAAAGAAAATTGCCTTTCATGTATGCTCCTGGAAAACCTTGTCTTCTTGTCTTTACGCTTCATTTTTTGTACAGATTATGCAATTGTAGTGTAACATGTCAATTAGTGACCATTGAAGGTCATTTTAGTTGTTTTTTGTTTTGGGGTTGTTGTTTTTTGTTGTTGTTGTTGTTGTTGTTGTTGTTTTTTACACTTTTGGGCGGAACCAGGCAGGTTTACTAAACAAAAAATTTGCATTAATACTTGCAGTGGGTTATCTGTGTCACTGCTACTCTGCAGGATACCCGAGCGTTTAATTTCTCTTCCCTCTAAATTCATTTTCTATCTGTTTTGGCCTTTAAGTGTCTCTAAGATTTCTCCATATAAATCAGCTATAATGGTTAAACCATATTTATAATTTTTCATGTCACATATAGCAGGTTGAGCCTCAGACTATTGACTGTCTTTTCAACCTTTGTCCATTTTTATATACAAAGAACATTAAACCTTCATTCTATCAAATGACCATCAGGGGGCGACTCCACAGGTTGCAAAAACTCGAGTTCAGTATAGAAGTCTATTTGAAAATGATTCTACTTCTTACGTGATTTACCTTTGTAAACTAATGAGTTTCAAGTCCTGCTTCATTTAGTAATTTTTTTTTTTTAAATTATGGTTCCATCGAGAGGAAACTAGATGATAAAGCCACAAAATGGCCTCAAAATTACATTTTTGACATACAGACTATGCTGGACAGTGTCGGTTCTTCAGTATGTAATATTGCTGTAATGAAATTAAAATGACTGTCAAGTGTTTGTTTTTTTTTCTTCTGTTTTTGTTTTCAGTGCCCACGTCAAGTAGAAAAATAAGCGAGACACCAAATCTTTAGATCACACGATGCTGCCACTGCGTCTTCTTTAACCCGTTCAACATTGAGGCTGTAGTGGAAACCAGGAGCTAACAGGAGAGTGAGGAGCCTTTCAATCAAGCAGTTTTTACATACCCACACAGTCATAAGGTGAGATCCAGTCAGGCAACTCCACCAGCTCCTTCCACCAGCTGGAAATGGCAACATCTCCAAAGATCTGGTGACATTACACTTCCAGTTTATGAAGATTAACTGCTATGGAAAACATATTCAAGCATGCACCTCCTGTTTTCTTGTTTCCAGGACCGGCACATACAAAGGTCGGGGTTAATCTTTGTTAAGCTTTGACAATGCAGATTAGCTTAGTGAGACAACAGACACACACACGAGGAGACGTAATTACTCAAGTTTATTTATTCACTTTATGTACAGTAATAACTTTCACACCCTGTTTATAGTCTTACATGATCTGAGCAACATACTATATTACCAGTGTCAGACACATGACTTCTTGTACTTTTAAGGAGGTGGCAAGGAGATTTTGCTAAGCGGTAAGAGTTAGAGTTCATTAAGATAAATGGGTAGGACAGATTCGCCTTGACAACAGTTTCCAAACAGGCAGAGGACATTGCGTTGAGTTTCATTCCCAAAAGTTTTATCTGCACAGATGACAACATTTATTGTAGGGATAACTTTCTCCATAAACTGTGTGATACAAAAAAAAAAAGTTAATAGCACTCAAAATGAATGTCACAGAGTTCTTTACAAAATTAAACACAGGGGTAAATTCAACAAAGCAGAATGAACCCATCCTTACAAAAAATGTAAGATGTCTAATGACTACAGGGAGCCAACACATTGGAGGTTTAATTACAGCTGATCATCTCTGCAGGTGACTATGATGACTTCTTCATCTCCTGAATGATGCTTATCAGCTTTGGCTGCTTTTGGTTTGAATTAAAACCTGCACACATTTGGCCTGCCGCCACCAACGCTTTGCTAAAGAAAGTACCTTGACATGAAGCAAGGACCTACACAAAAAAATGAAATTATAGGTAAATTTGCACCATGCTGCTGTGATGCACAGATGTGCTTCAGAAACACTGTCAAGTATCACTTCATGTACATCCTTCATCCAATGCATAGGAAGTGCCTCCTCATTTGTACATTAGTTTTGCACATTTCTTTTCATATAGGACGGATTCACTGAATTTGAAGGAAAACCCATCTAGAAAATGAGCTTCGAGGTGATTGTGAATTCTGTGTGCGTTAGATTAGATTTTGTACATGATGTCAAACCACTGAATCCCAATTTCTGGAGGAGCGTCACAGAGAGAAATGTTTGGATATTAGCAGAAAACAGAGAGGGAGCAGAGCAGAAAGGCTGGTATCATATTAGTTAATGTAATAAAGCGTCCCTGAGGCCAGCAGAGATCCGTGTGTCCTTCTAATGACAATCACGTGAGGCTCTGTAATCTCGTCTCTCTCTTTATGTGTCTCTGTATCTGAACAATAATAGTTTCTTTTTATCTTTTACACCATCACACTTTTGTATCTCTTAACAAGTCTGCCCCCCCCCCCCCGTCACTCTGCTCTCTGTTATTGCTGATCGCCCACTCTCTCATTCGCTCACTCCTCTCCTGCCTTCTCATTTCACTTACATGCACACTTATCTTTCTGCAGCTGCTCCTGATGTGTCAGCAAAAGAATGAGACGAGGTGCTGCAAAGTCGGCGGTGATCCGTGGGGGAAGAGAGAGGAGAGAAGGGGCTAGCATGGGGGATGGGTGGGGAGGAAGAGATTTAGGGAGAGAATGATGGGCCTTTGTTTAATCACATCTGTGTTCGTGTTTATGCAAGATGCCTGGGGGTGTATGTGACATTATCCTGCCTGCAACAAGACAGATATTACCCCCCAAAACTTCATCATCTTGCACTGCAGTCAATTTGGGGCAGACACATGCAAGGACATGAGGAGAGCTAAATAGCCAGCAATTTATGCTCCAAATGATCCATAGCCTGTACATGACAGCTTCATATGAGCAGAGATGCAAAAATCAACCTGTAGAAATAAAAGCATGTCAGTCAGTTTGTAGTGATTGATGAAACACAATTTTACTTGGAAACCTTAAACTTCAGTTATTAATGTTGTGGGTTTTAAAATGGAGCTGATAGATCATTACTTGAACCACACAATTCAGAATTCATATTTCTGATACTTTTTACTTTGTTTTCCAGCATTTTAAGTTTGAATGAAACTATTTTAATTCCATCATCTCGTTCTTCAGCAGTAGGTTCAGTGGCACCAAACTGAAGAATTAGCACCACCAACTGTTGATGAAGCAACTCCATGTTTGATATGAGTATTAATTAGCTTTATTTTTCCAAGTTTCTGGGACTTTGGTTAAAGTTGGTACTTCATTTACATGAAAACTTGAATATGTTTGCTAAATATAAAGGCTCTGCTTTAATTTATGTTGTACTTTAACAAGTCTATATGAGATTTTTATATATGACTTAGAAAACGCATAATTTAAGTAATATGAGTACGGCAATATCTCAAGTTTGGTTCAGTTAACTGATACAGTCACCATGTTATATCAGTTAGTCAAAGTAAAGCTGTAAAAATAAAAGCGTAGTGTGGGTTGAACTGAGAGAGGATGGTGCATAGTCTCACTTTAGCATCAGTCACACATATTCCTAACAACTTTGCTGAAACCTACTAAAACATAGCGAACCGTTGGTTATAAGAGTTTGGGGCTGTAAGGCAGTGTCCACTGAAACACTCAGTTGCAATAAATTGTGCAGTTGTTGACATTACCTCATGGACCGTAATTTGTGGAACCTTAGTTTAGATTCTGGTATCAAACCTTATTTTATTTTGACCAAAAAATAACAAAAGCTATGAATATGAAGTGATCTGAATTTTAGCCACTCTGGCACACTTCATCCTGATTGCATGTGCATACTGTGCACACACACACACACAAAGAGAACGAAGAGGTGAATAGAAGCAGAAATCACCTCAACACCAATCCAACCATCTCATTTCCTTCTAATATAAATATTTCAATGCTGCACATACATACAAAGTGCCTAAATCTCCACTTCTGTGAGTTTGAATAATGAATGCAATAAAAACTCACTCTGCTACTCTTAGCGTTCCCTCAAACTGGCTCCTCGCCTGATCTGAATGGAAGAAGTGAGCAGTTGTCGGGGTAGAGTGGATAATTGCAGGAGACTATGAGTGAAGAAGTTTGAGACAGGAGAGGAGAAAGAGCGAGAGAGACAGGGAGGAGAAACAAGTGGTGAAACAGTTCAAGAACGAAGCGCTGTGGCATAAAGAGAGACAAAGAGCACATGGATCACATCACACATTGCAACAAGTTGGAAAACAGCCTTTCACATCCATGGTAGGTTTCCTAATAGGTCCTGTAGTCAGGAAGCAGGGGGACAGGGGCAGAATGGAGGGACAGGTATTACAAAAGAGAAAAATGATCCTCCCAGGGATAGATGAGTCCGTTGTCCTAATGGAATTGAACATTGGACATTTTGTTCCAGACAGAGGGCCGGGTTGTTTTTTTAACCTTGGCTGAACCCCGGGCAGGGGACAGGTGTAATTCTTTTAATTATCTTTATAGAGTTTGCTGTCACATATTCATATAGTTTGGGTGATAAACTGATGTGGCCATAAGTGGGAGGTTCAATGAATCTGCTTTAAATGCTGCAGTCGCCTCTAATGTCCAACATAATAGGACACGGTGAAGGTTGACTTTCAGGTTTTGCCTACAGTGGGCTGTGTGATGGTTGCTGGTGATATTTTCCAGAGTGTATTTAAGGAAACGCACAAAGAGACACACACACTTTCTCTCTGCCTCGTAAACACATTGCTGTTGCACAGTTGCTGCTATCTCCACAGACTTGTAGGTTAATGGGGACTTTTTTTGACATGTTATATGCAGCACGGATGAGAGTCTGCGTAACTGTGGAGCTTATGAGCACTTCAGATACATTTTTTTCCACATCACAACATTTTCCAACCACATCCTCATCTAGCTTCTCTCTCTATCTCTCTCCCCCTTTCTCTCTCTCTCACCCATAACCAATCTGGCTCTGTGACTAAAGCGCCATCTCGCAGGCTGCACTTACTCACTGAGTCCGTTGGCACCGAGAGCCACCTCTCTGGATTTCAAGCACATTTCACTCCTCTCCGCGCAGTGCCGTGCATCCCTCTGCAGGAATCAGCAGTTACACAGAGGGCCAGCATCCGTGCATCAGATACAGCCTATAGTTCCATTTATTTGGTGGCGCTTGCCAGCTGCAGACACTTTGTAGCCCTTTCGAGCGACTCGTCAGCTTGTTTTCTGTTTTTTTTGTTTGTTTGTTTGTTTTTTTCGCATAACATACGATGCATTGAAGGACACATGCGGGAGAGGGAGGAAGTAGATTAACAGGGTGAGAGAGAGAATAGAAAAAAAGGAGTCGTGCACGCAAAAAAACTAAACCAAAAACAGAGCAGATTGGCCGCGTAACCTCGACCAGAACTACAAACCGGCACCTGACCTCGACCTCCTCTGACGGTGGGAAACCTGGTTGTTGAAATGGGGATGTCGAGATTTTCGATCATCCCGTCTCTTCCTCTTCCTCCTCCAGCACACATGCTGCCGAGGCTGATGATGACGATGGTGATGATGATGATGATGATTGCGTAGGAGTGTTTTATTTTGCGGCCAGCGTTGGTTAACCAGTCTCTACTGTTCTAACAACTCCAGCCAGGCGGTGGATGAAACTGTGTGCATGAGGCAGACTGACTGCTCCCAACACACACCGTCCTCCTTATCCTTACTGTGGATCCCGGTGAATTTTTCTCTTCTGTGGATTTTTTTCCCCCCTCTTCCTGTGAGTCTGGAATTTTACAAAAAAAAAATGTCTTGCATGCGAATGAGAAGGCAGTGCCGGGAAAAGTAATCCAGAAATCATTTATTTCACCTGGACATTTTGCAAAAGGAAGAATTTGCTGTTTTCTTTTTAACTGACAACCACACAGGATCAGGATCGGGGGAGTTTATTTTGAATCCCCTCTGTACTTCTATAGTGGGCACCCAGGCTGCGTTTTTGTGTTTGTTTTTACTTTAATGACACCGGGGACTTTCTTTGTAGCTGCTCTCATTGTCCTCTGACTGAGGTCCACACCAGCCAAAACCAGCAGAGGTCGGGACCTGTGCTCCGAGGAGCCACCACTACCTTAGATGTGACCCGGTGAATTCATCTTATCTCTGAAGGTAAAGATTTCCCACCGTTTTAGAAAGACAGCTATTCATACATTGTGTGGTTTTGTTTAATCGTTCTTATTCATGTCTCTATTGGCTTTTGGCTTTAATGGAAGCGAAACTGATGTGTGTGCTTGTCAAGTCATGCCGTGGCCAGAATTGAGAATTTGTCTGTTGTCTGCTTGTTAAAAGATAGATAGATGGCTGGATGGATGCATAGAATTTTTGGATTTCAGCACCATGGACAGAGTCAGCCTTGCTTTACGGATGGAGAACTCTGCTTCTCTTCCTCCCTTTTCAACCAGAACATGTATAATTGATCATAGTCCACATACAGAACATTCATACATGTTACACAGTGTGTGTATCCAGGAGCCTTAACTGAAACATGCTTTACATACAACCATGCGGCTATGCAGGTTGAATTATACAAAGGGAAATGGGTAAAGGTGACGAAAAGGTTGGATGCTTTTGTATTGTATCACTGACTTGTTGGCCGGCTGGCTTGCCACATGCTGGCAAAACAGCATGGCTTTGGAGCCAGAGCTGCTGTCATCAACTGTTAGCTGTGGTCACATCCAAACAGCTTGCTCCAAATATTTATAGGCGGTGGAAATGCATCCTGAGTAGCATTATATAGCTGTGAGACATGAAAGGCATTCCACTAAATGCGGTTAAATGTCGAAAATATTTTGGACAAGGAACACACATGAAGCAATCCCCCCCTTACTGGACGTTTTGGAAACACTGTGGTGGATGAGGTAACAGCCAACCAACAGAAAAAAGCACCCACATGTGTAGTCAGGAAAATTTAATCATCATATACTTTCCCCTCTTGCCAGCAGAGATATTTTTTAGTATTACAGTGGAAGGGTGGACTTAAGAATCTTGGCAAAACCTGAATGTTTGCCAGTAAAGGCTCTATTTCCCACTGCCCAGACTGGTAACTGATCCATTTGAAAGTATCAAAGTAGTAATAGCATCCCAAATGACTGGAAGCGGAATACTATTCATTCGCCTCCGATGTGCTTTTGTGATTTCATATGCAAATTTTTCACTTTTTCCCCAGCCACATAATAAGAATAAAATCTTACCACATCCCAATATGAAATTAAACCGGCACATGAAGAGGGTTAACAAATTTAAGTGGAAAAAAAAATCTCTGTATGGGACATTAGGGGGCACTGACAGTAAAGTCACCATACCTCAAGTCAACTAACTAAACACCTGTGGGATATTTTGGAGCGCTCCACCATCACCTTCAAAACAGAATGTGGGGGAAAATCTTTTGAACAGATTGTGTTCACCCCTTCAGCAGAGTAACACAGCAGCCCAACACCAGTCTTAGAAGCTTAATGGAGGTTTTCCCTGAATTAGCCAGAAGGAAAGAGGACCGCCGGTCTTTGATACCTCGGTATTCTCTGCTGTACATGCTGTTCATTCAGCTACAGTGGATTCAATTATGATGTCGGTGCTGTCATCATCTATCATAATACCTAGACTCAACCTAGAGAACACGACTACATTCTTGGTCTGAAACGAAAATAAACACACGCATACGCACATGCTTCGCATGCATACTGCTTTCAGAGGGCCAGCAACAATGAAAGACAAGGAGGGGCTTGTGTTCCTATGGTGACTCCATCAGTGACCCTTGTAATAATCTTGGCCCCCTGGGAGAGCAGTCATACTCCTGCATACACACTTGCATACACGCACACACACAGATTCAAGTCCCCCTTGTAGCGTGACTATAAGTGACTGTGTGTTACTTGTCTGCTAACTGCTGCTGCTGCTGCTGCTCTAGCAGCCGCTCAAAACATTACAGTAGGAGAGAGAAGAGAGAGGGAGTTGAAGGACAAGCAGATGAGTAGGATGGAAAAGCAAATCTGAAAGACAGATGGGTGATGAAAAAAGATGAAGAAAGGTGTGAAGAGAAGCGGGGGGGGTTAAACATTGGCAGTCAAAGAGTGAATACAATTACAGAGGCAGCATAACCACCCTTTTTTTCAAGGCATTGTAAGTACTCACCTATTAGCCTAATTACTTTTAAAATACACTAGTGGGAGAGGAAATTATGATAAAACTGGTGTGGTCGAGATAAAGAGGGAAGAGGAGAGGTGGAGTGGATGGATGGAGACTGGGGGAAGGGAATATGGCTGCTCAGTGATCATGTTAAACAGTTGCCACCCGTTCCTCCCTTCCTCCACCCGTCTCTCCTCCCCTCCCCCTCACATCTACACCCTGACATGCTCACACATCATGCTCATGCACAGACACCAAAATGACCAGCATGCACACACACACATGCGCACAAGTCGTTTGGCCAGTAGGCCTCATCCCAATGAGTGATTGTAAAAAAACTGAAGCTCATTCCAAGGAGTAGAATCGAGATGGGGGGGAGGCGGGGGAGGTGGGGGAGGAGAACAGGAAGAGGCTGAGGAGAAACAGCAGCAGGGGAAAAGATACTGCTTCACTCTGTGTGCCCTTCCTGAATTAATTAACATGCACATATGATATGAATGGTGTCAATAATTGTATTAATTACACGGTAAACAGAAATTGTCATTTTCTGTGTAATGAAAGTAATTTTTTTTTTTTTTTTTTTGCTTCCACTATAGGCCATGTTTTCGGCTGTTTTTGCCTTCATTCCTTCAGTTATTAAGAGTTTTTCTCAACAACATAATTGCTGTGATCTGAAGACAGGATGACATCATTAGACTCACTTCACAATTATGTTACATTTATGTCATAGTGTTGAAATTGTAATTAATAGAATTTAAGTGAAACTTCTTCCTTGAAATCATAGATTGTATTGATAATTGACAGAATATTCACACCAAAATAACATGGGGTATTAAATTAATACAGTTGATTTTGTTCATTTAATTTGACCTATATCTGGTAACAAACTGCCAGAAATTCATAACTGATCAAAAGTTGCTTTTATTTAATCTCCTGTGGCTTCAAGGTTGTTGCTTATGTTTTTCTTGGGGTCCAAGTTCGTCCAAGTCAATAAAACATTCAAGTACAAGTCATTGCCCATGTTATGTTTTTTATTTTCATCAACCATATTGTTGCTGTGTTCACAAATCTCAGCATTTAAATATGTTAATATAAGAAATATATTATTTTCCTTCAAGCTTTGCACAGGCCACACCTGTGTGTCCTCAAAGCCTATGAGCTCAGTTCAGGATCGACAAGTGTAGCTGCACAATATTAAATCTGAGCCTGAAAAGTTGCAAACGTCAACATGCTGCTTTTGGAAAGTGATGAAGCGAAAAGAATTTAAGAACAAGATAGCTCAGCAAGGTCATTTTGCACTTGGTGGCCGTAAGCATGAGCATGGGATGAAAGTTCCTCATTGAAAAATTCTTCTCTTTGTGATGTTTCTAATCTTATTATGCATCTCTGCATTTCTGCCAGACTGCATTGTGCCACGCTTTTATCACGAGTTAGCTGGGAAAAGTTTGTTCAAGTAGCAAGTAGCAACAATCAGACCAGAGCTTATAAGCATAAGCCGCCCACTCAAACAACAGAAAAGGCAATGGTAAAATGTCATTCTGCAATAGCTACGTTGCCACGGTAACTGAGGACCTGTTTGTACATTTATACACACTGCTTCTTTAGCACTGACCATTAGTATTAACAGCCAAGCAACCATCAGCCTTGAGCTTTTAACACATCACCTTCAATTATCTTCACATTTCATCGAAGACATGTATCCATCCATCCTCTCAAAGGTACCCTCTGCTGCCTTCTCTTCTTCTTTGTTGGTCACTTATTTCTACATTTTCCTCTCCTCTCTCACCATGCCTGTGTTCTTTGGTGACTGCTGCTAATCTCCATCATCCTATATTTCTTTTCTTCTTGGACATTTCCTGCCATACCTACCTCCTTTATTGCTTCCAAAATGTAGTCATATGTGTTGTGCTGCTCCTGTATGGACACTTTGACCTTCGGAGGCTAATGTAAACAGATACAGCAAACGCAATACTGGAAAGACAGGAAGTCTCCCACATGTGATGTTTTATTGACTCTTTCTCTCTGATTCGCTCTTTATGTCACTTACTGCACATGCAGACGGATAAAATTTGTCCATGCAAGAATCTTCTTCCTGTGATGTTTAGCAGGGATGGGAGCAGTCTATTGCTTTACTTTGTCACATGCAAATATGCATGTGATCTATGTGTGTGTGTATCAGATAAGACCAAGACCAATTCTTAGATAAGGGCAGCGAATAATTCTGTGAGATTTTTCAAGATAAATTCTTTTTTAGTGTATAAATTTTCTTTTAAACCAAGCTCTTGAAGACACACAACACACAACTGAACTGTGACAAACATAAAGCATTGTTGACATCTCAAGCACGTTTACCAATTAGCATTACTACTTGCTGCACAAAAGAATGAAAAAAAAAAATCATTTTTCAGTGTTATTGTTTTATTAATTTTCCAGAATACAACAGGGATGGGAATCTGACGGTTACACCGGGGTTTGTTCCAAAAGAACCGATTCGTGCCACGTGCCACGCAAGCTGACCATAATTGTAATGAGTGGCCACAAACCAAGGTGGAGTGAAAAGCCTGCTGTCATAATGACAGGATTGGGCTGATGTGACTGTTATTTAAATATGGCCTGTGATCATGTAATTGAAAAAATAGGACTTAAGCGAAAAGCCACAGCTTTTCCAGTCACTGCATGAAGTTGGTGTAAATGTCTGACCGCTGGTTTTGGAGAGTTATAGAAAATGTCGAACGCAGCCTGCTCCAAACTGGTGCTAGAAAACAGATTTCAGGTGCTGTTCAACCATCTGACAAGCATTTCTGTTGAAGCATAGAGGCCTTTAGGGATGCTAGAACATCACACATGATAATTTGTGTAGTCCCAAGAGGTCTTTGTCTTTTTAGGTGATGGAAAAAACAAAAACAACAAATGCTATTGTTTACCTTTTCTTTATTCTTTCTACTGTCAGTAACGATCAACACTCTCTAATCATTTATTTTTGCAGCCTTTTAAATTATGATATTCCTGAAACTGTGATGGTGACATAATAGCGAGGAATCAGCTTGGGCTATGCTGACCAATTATTCAAATCAGTGAATTTTGAATGGGCAGCCCACAGGAGAATACGTGTTAACTTTAATTTAAGTCTGACATTAAGGGCCCCATTTAGCTAACGGTAAAAGGTATGAAGCTGAGCTCTGTCGAATGCAGCCATTATGTGCTTAATGCAGATTAAGTGTTTTCTGCTGTGCACCTTCTTGGAGCAGGTAACCTATACACTGCACTGACTGAGCTCCATGGCCTCCATCCAGTATCACTGAAATAATGCTGACACTGGGCACTAGAGCAGGTCAGGGGACAGTCAGAGGGAGAATAGCCGCTGTTCTGTTCAGGTTGAGGAGGGAAATGTGCAAAAGAACTTTCTAAGAATGCAAAGTACTCTTTTTAATATATAATATTGTGTATGTGTGCATTTTTGGGTGTAGCGGTAGGTAACATTTCCACAGTGCATTTTGCTCTATGTCGTCGCAGTATGATGATTTCATCAGTGCCTCAGACGCGTAGTAACTTCCCACTCTCTTGAGACTCTTCTGAGCTGAGTAACTTGTAAATAGCACGTTTGCCTGAGAAACCCTACTTTGAATATGCAAAGTGAAACACAGCAGGATCTATCCACCTCTGTGTCAGATGCACTGTCTTTGCTTATGAGTGGCACTACTGCTCAAAATGATGCTCAATAAACAGAGCCTGCCTATGCTCCTACAGGCGGCTGTACATCAGCTAAACAGAGAGAGGGAGTGAGAGTTGTGGAGAGCAGAGCGGCAGACATAGACAGCAAAGCGAGTGGAAGGAAATGCTAAATAAACAGAGACAGACCACATGGAAACGGAGAGCATGAGAGCAGGTGGAGGTAAAAACAAAAGAAAGGGAAAGATGACAAAAAATGAATGACTTCAGGCAGATTCCAAGAACAGCTGCTTACACAGGAAGCCTTTTGAAACAAAGAGGTAAAGATTTAACAGCAGGGCTCGAAAACATTTATAACATATGCCTGATTCTAGTAAAGTTTGGTTACACAAACAAAGAGGAAACTGACTCTTCTCCTCCAATCATCTTTGTCAAATGTGTGCATCAACCACAGCAAGTGCTGTGATAACCAGGTTATGATACCATTGTGTGACCTGACCTTCATTGCACCACCTCTTGTTTCACTACATTTACTGTGTGCGTCTCTGTCTCTGTACACTGTAAGTACTCAACGCTCAGCATTTTAATGCACAATTCTAGATTGAATATCGGATGAAATATTCATTATCCAATCCGAGGACGTTATGACTGATCAGGTTACATGCCCTTGACTTAACATGAGCTAAGGACTCACACACAGTCTGCTAAAAACAACATCTTGTCTTTCATTCTTCTCTCCTCTGACACACACAAGTGACAGATGGTGGTACCATTCCTCCGTTTGAAAAGAACAGATTTTTATAGAGTGTCGCCCTAAATCTCAATTCAACTTAAAAATGCAGAAATGCTATTAAAAAAATATTATACTTACATGGATTAATACTTGTTTTATGGTCCCACATGACTGGCTGACAAGTTGACAGATGATCACATGCTGGGGGTGACCACGCATGGCAGCTGTTCACAAGAGGAGATTTGCACAAACAGCAGCAAACAAGATGGATGATGAAAGCTGCCATTACCTGTGAACTGAGTCGACCTCCTGTGGATAGTTGCGTTTCTGAGCTGACTGGCTCCAAACTTGGAGAAAGGAAGGATGGCTGGATCCAGTGTTGAAGGTGAAGTAATGACACTGAAGGATGGCAAAGAGTGTGTGTGAGAGGGAGAGAGAACGGAGAAATTCTTTTTTGCAATGCAAGATTTTATCTGGACTTAATCTGCTTGAATGTGAAGCCAAGCAGGTGGCATTTAAGGGTTGTAGTGTGTCACACATTACATCTGTCAAAGCTGCCAGAATGACATCATGTTTCACAAGGAAGCTCAAACTTACTAAGATAACTTGTCCCCATCCCAGGGCTTAAAATCTACATACCATGCTGTTGCCTGGGGAGAGGAGGCAGAGTAAGGAAAAAGGCTAAAATTGGAAAGATCTCATTGTCAAGTGTCAAGGAGCAAATGTAATTTAATGGTGTCTTATCTAATTCAGGAAGAGGAAAAAGAATTAAATTTATTTGAGGGCAGTGTATTATCCTGAGCAGGTAACCAGAGGGCAGTGTTATGTGTGTGTCTCCTTACCCCATGATTGTATTTTTGAGTATTTTGCATTAACGTATTAACCTGTCATAGAAGGAGATTCAGCCCAGTATTATCTGTTCGGCTGATGTATTTGCATGGCTAACATTTTTCACACCAGGGGGTCCTCATGGAGTTCATAGTGTCCTGCCCAGTGTTAGAATAGAAACAACTGCTCACATACAAACACAAAGATTATGCATTGCTAAAGGTGAGGGAAATGGGCTGAGATTTGGTTTAGAATTTCATTATGATTGTTATTATTCTTCAAAATGAAAGAGCACAGAGGGAACAGTGTTTAGAGTGCTTGCATAAATACTTCTCAACAGGCTGATGCTTTGTCATAAGCAGCAGTTCATTTCTACAGGGTCCACAAGACTTTACTGTGCTGTAGCTCTGCTCTTGTCTGCTGTATTTATGCTGCACTAAGCAGAAACAGAAACTCCTGCTTATGTTATTACAATCAATTTGCTTGAGGTGTGTGAATGAATTTATGTGAGTGAGAAAAAGACACAGTTGTTTGCTCCGCATCATCAAACCTCGCTCTTTCTCTACATGCAAAAGATTGCATTCAGGCACTTGCACACAGACGCAAAGATATATGGGCACTTGCTTCATCTATGACTTGGAAGTTGAAAAAAAAGCTGGGCATGCAAATATGCACAAATGTTTGGTCCATACTGTCAGGAAAGGATGTTTTTCTAAATGTGCCGGTTGCAGTGGTTTCCTGTCAAACCAAGCGGCCATTGATCCATCTTGTGCCTCTGAGCTATATCCATGTGCCACTGTGTGTTCAGCACTGCTGGCAGTAGTCATGCCTCATCAGTGGCTGATTGAGCATGTTGTATCAGCAGCAGAGGCTGCCAGTGAGATAGTATGCATCAGACTTATAAGACCTATAAGAGGTAAAATACCTCAAAATCCAACAACTCCACCATTTTTGTTTGGGTCGTCTCTTGTTCCCTGCAGCAGTCCATCAAGGTAAGTTTGTTGTATCCAAATTCCCATTAACCGATTTGGGTCTTTAAATCTAAGACCAACATATGAGCTCTGTGTATTTAATTGATGAATTTAGCTTTTTGTGGATACTTTTTCACATCCTGCATCACACAGTCTCAGGGCTAAGAACTGTTAGCAGTCCATCAACAGTGAGATTCAAAGATGTGTAGTATCTCTGCACCAACCTCAGCTCCTAATGGTGCCAGACAGGTGGTATTATTTGCACAGCAGTGAGTAGCGCATGGCATAGCACAGGGGAGGAGCGGGAAAAGCAGTGACTGACAATTGTGATTATATATAATTATTTTGAGATGATTTGAGAATGAAAGATTATACGTTTTACTAGTTTTTTTCCATCTGTATTTGAAAAAAAAAAAACAACAACAACAAACAAACAGGAAACTGTTGCTCTTACATTGTTTGGACATGGTGACAGCCTTTACCTAATGGACTTGGTAAGCATTAACTATTCATGATCTGCTGCATTTCATTATAAAATACTCCAGTGAACTGCCTCCTCTGTGGAAAAAGGTGAACACAGGTGACATTCACAGTAGGTCCATATTGATTTTGCATGCTTATGTATAGGAATCTCAATTTGATTTATACCTCAGAGAGTTTTAATAGAAAGCCCAAAAAAGTCAAATAAAAAAAATATTTTACTTTCATCTGATATTTCCTCCTTTCAAAATGGGAGGTTTATAGCAGCATGCAATATGAACTGGGCGAACAACTCAGCAAGGTCATTCAGATGGATGAGAGACATTTCGTGAGCTGTATAATTAAATGAAGACCCCCAAGTCACAGTTAAGTTTTTTTTTTTTTTTTTTTCAAATGTCCTCATGGTGCTATATTCATACCAGCCAAGGGCCATTTTTATGATATATTGTTCACAGAGGGGCACTAATTACGGGAACGTTGCCTATGCAATGTGAGGACACATGAGAGTGATAAAAACTATGTCTGGTTTAGGTCATGGCTGAAACCAGTTTATCTTTCCTCCGCCCACAACCCCAGACTCTCTTTGCTCTCTCTCCTGACACCCTTTAGGATTGCCCCGGTGGCCAATTCAAGGTCAGAGTTGCGCAGCAGCCAAGTGGCTCATTGCCTCTCACCATGATGATGAGGTTGTGAGCTTTGCCTGAGGCTATCCCTGTGTTGCCATTATTCTTGGAGGTCAGTCCAGCTGCAGAGACACAATGAAACAGCAGCAAATGAAAGTGCGACATTTTATATTGGTTCAGGGTGAGCGAAGAGCCTCAGAGGGAAAGTCAAGTGATGCCACACTCAGGGTCAGAACAGCCTCACAGGATAATACTGGGACGAGCCTGATGAGGAATTTGTAAACTAAACTAAACTAAAGCAATGTGTATATGGGTCCATTAGTGTGGTAAGGGTTGTTTTCATTCATCACAGTGTCGCTTCAATATCTTCATGATGGTCCATATACAGTGTGTACTGCACATCAGTACTTCCTAAGTGATGGTGGATGTGATTAATGTTGAACGGTGAAAATCTGAACTAATTTTAATGTCCTCTGATGAAAATGGTATGTGGATATTATGTAAGCTGCCAAAAATTTGGAGTATTCACTGTTTGTACAGTTCATGAGATGGCAGAAAATGACTAATGGAGGACAAAAAGCTGTAATCACACAGACTTCGTTATGACACTTCGGTCAATGCGTCCTTTGTGTTAGCAGATTTGGAGCTTTTTTTACTGAAGACATTTTTTCATCACAGATTGTTGTATATGCTTCAAGAACTTTTGTGTGTGTGGGCTGTGTCTCTGTAAATGGCTCGAAAATTGTGTGTGCGGTGAAATTGTACTTTGACGGCTGCAGTAGTAACAGAGCTCATTCCATTGTTCTCAGCGCATGTTATTGTCCCTTGAATATGACTCAAATCCACCACCTACTGTGTACTTCTCCCCTGTTGAATTGAAAACCTGTCAACAGCCATTATTCCTAGCAGGACCTCTGCTGTGATCCCTGCCATGTTTCATCGCAGCATGGCAATTTATTCCAAAGCCCACTGTCTGAGCATGTTAGCTAGTACTAAAATTATTGCATGTGAGTGCTTGTGTGTCTTTGTGTTGTGTTTGTGTTTGTGTGTGTGTGAATGTGTGTGTGTGAGTGTGAGTGTGTGTGCCCACTGCTGTTCTTCTTTCACCCTAACCCACTTGTCATTTCTGTGGACGAATACCAGCAAAAGGAGCTGAGCAGACAAGTTTGCCCTCCTCCAGTACTATTTCACAATGGAATCTTGTGTTTACGTGTGTGTGGCTAAATAATTAACACTGTTCGTCACATTACTGCAACACATCCCTCACACGCTGATCTGATTGAGGAAGCCCCAGGAGACACACACTCTCCCTACTCTGCACAATGACTAATGCTGCCTGTATATGTCTGTGTGTGAGGACGGTGAAGTAACTGTGTGTGTACACATGAGTATTGACTTTTCCTGTGCTGTTAGTTGTGTGCATAATGGTGGTTGTAAGCTTGTCAAGACATTTAGCCAATTTACATCTGCCATTATAAAACATTTTGGGTGATCAAATTGCAAATTGCAAATTGTCGGATAGTGCTTGACCATATAAAAGATCCGTTGAGGGATGGATAGCGATCTGACCAGCCGAACCATCTCTGGGTGTGGTTTGGGATGCATGTTGACCATATTGAACACAAGTGTTGATGCAATTGTGAGACCGCAGCCATCAGCAAGTAAAAACAGCCCTCTTCTCCCTCCTCATCTAAGCATACAAGTGCATACTAATTTGACGGTTTTCACTTGGAAACAAATGTATACCTAGTCAGATCTGAATGTGAGTGCTGGAGATGTATAAATACACAGTATAAACAAAATCTGGTTAAAACCCTATCAACAATCTATATATTTGATGCAAGTTATACATCAAGATAGTTTTGCGTTTGTTTTTGTTTATAATAGTAATGCATACACATAATCACCATTATCACACTATCACCAGACATCACACCAGACATTTAGTACTGTGCCTAAGACAAATTTCCCTTAGAGGACAGTAAAGTTTAATCTTACTCTTAGTCTTACATATTTAATGTACAATACAGTTTGATATTGAAGCATACTGTGTTGTTGTTTTTTTGTTTAGTTTTTTAGATTAGATTTAGATTTAGATTTATTGCTTTTCAGCTGATTCCCTTTAAGTTTGTACAGAGTGTACTTTACACGGCCAGGCAGTTTTGTAATGAGGTTCACTGATTTTAGTGACAGTGACAGGTCCTATAGGAACAAAGAACAGATCTGAACTAAATTAAACTATCTCATCATATTCAGGAAAATGGATCATTCTTGCTGCTTCAGCAGTTGCAAAAAAGATTATTCTCAAAAAGTTGTTAAAGGTTAGTGGAATTGTTCTGAACAAAACTGGGAGAAAATGTTTTATGATATCTGACTTGTAGAGAAATGTATATCCAAAGTTAATGGTGCGACATATAAGACATTATCCACCTGGTCTCATGGTTATTGCTTATATTCTGAGGCTGTTCTTGCACACAGCTCTTACTTTAACTGTGTTATTTCTTTAAAGGTTACCTCCATTCAACAGTGAATTCCACAATGATTTTTTATCTAGCAGTTAAATTTCTGAAATAAACATTTGTATATTTATAGATTCTAGATATTAATGGTTATACGTGTTAAAGATTGTCTTGAAGGGATCATTAAAACGCAACTGAAATGGAAATTCTGTTCTGAGTGTGATAAATCATATACATAGAAATGAAATAGCCCCAAAGGTTTGAAATGTCATCTGCATGAACACAGTTATTTCTTGCTTGTTTGCTCGTGTATGTCTGTTTGTGATACCAGCACCATAAGCATTACCATGGAGTACTGGTACCAATATTCATTGTAGTCCCTAGCAACTCCAGAAAAATAGCGGGCTCTTTAGCAGATTAATCTTCCACTGTCTTCGCTGTCTGCGTGGTGTGCTGGGGAGGTAGTGCACAGTGGGCTTTCTCGAAGCTTTTTCTCTGAAAACAGCTGCCTGCTGCGGTCGGGAGCAACAATGATAAGAGCATGGAGTGTAAACCAAAACAGTGAACTTGTGGGCCATAAAAATGAAGCTGGAACACATTAAAACTCTCCATAGAGCTGAGGGGAAACGCAGAGTTACTGAGAGGGATGTTTTTCTGTCAGTACCTGTGAGATCATCCTCATTATACTTACATAGTCATTTGATCCACTGATAATATAAGATTATTTGTTTCCCCTTTACATCCTACATTGTCAATAGAAAGCTTATTAATATTTAATAAAGTGATAACTAACTAAGCAAAGACTTGATTTGCTGACATCAAACCTGTCCCAAAAGTCACATGCATCCTGAATGTATCAGTAATCCTTTAAAGCCAATGTGCTCTGTTCTTGTTGTTCCTTTATGTTGGTTTGGTTGGTGGACTGTGTGGCCTGCAGATTGGATTAGGGTCCAGCTGTATTGCAGCTTGAGGGGAAGGGAAGCTGCCTTGTGTTTGTAGACAAGGCTGATGGCTGCTGTAGACACGGTCTGATCCATTCTAACTGTATGGAGCATCTCTGGAGAAGCATATCAACATGAAAGCTAACATGGTTTAGAAAAGTTACCCACAAAGGAATTCAATGTTCTTTGGATGCTTTTCAGGGTGAGAATGTCAAAGTTGTTAGTCAATTAGTGGATAGCACACATTGTCTTACAGTGAAGAGCATGTCAACAGCACATCTGATGGAGAGCTTTGTTTGCTGGGGTGTGGAACAGTCACTGTATCTGTATATTTGGTGGTTGAATTGCAGAATAATGCACATTTATGGCATTTATAGCAGAGTATTTCTGCTGTTTCTCCCATCACCATATTTTGTGTGATGAATTCAGCATGAATGAATTCTGGTGTCTATTTTAGGGTGTGTCCATGTCACAGTTGAGTTAGATCTTGACAACACGAGCATATACTGCTGTGTGCTTGGTGCTGATAATGGCTTGCACCATTGAGTCATAGCTTAGCAACAAGCCTGCTGGCCTATTTTTGGTTTCAGGCAATTATCCACATTGCAGTGTGATTGTGTTGTCCTATGACACTTCCAGATTGTGGATGTAATGAAAGGAGAAAGTCTACACCCACTTTGCTGAAGTATCCGTAGGGTTTTTTTTCTCAAAAATATAGAAACGTTATTTATCTCGGAAACTGAGAGACAGCTTTTTCTATTTTCTTAGTTTTTCTCTTTTTTTTCAGATGACAGTGTGGTGACAACTGTGCAAAGATAAAGCCACAAATTAAGTACTTTGTAAGAAATTGTAAGAAACGCGAGTTACTACAGCAAGAGGACCACAACACGACAGACAATGCAGGGCCATAGTGTTGCAGCAAAAAATATATATCATCAAAATATTAAAAGAAACCACAATTTTGTAGAATTTTTATCAAAGTTTGATGGCAGTTTTGTATTGAATTTATTTATGCTTTTTCAAAACCATGTACTATATTTTTTGGAAATAGAGAAAAAGGAATAAAAAACCCTGAGTTCTTGAGACATTATTGATTTGTAATTTTTTTTCCAAAAATACTCCAGGGAATATGAAAAGGATAAGATCAATAATGATCAAATTCTTAGTGCAGTGCAGATTTTGCAGCAGTGATATAAGAAAATTGTGTAGTTGAATGTACTAAATTACATTTAAATATGATCAGCCAACCAAACACACCACACCTGACCGTGCAGGATTCTCTATAGGAACGGTGCTCCTATTTGAAAAAGCTATTTGTATGTTTAACTACACAGCCAAAATGAGCCACAGCTGTTTACTTACGAGTTAGGAAGAAACTTTGCAAGTTCAGCATTCAATTTTGGCACCTCACCAAAAGCTGACTCTAAAGATGGAAAGCAACAATTGCTGTTACCTCCTGTCTCTATTATGTCTTCTAGTGAAGTTTGCATGAGAGTTGAATGAATTGCTGCCACTTTATTACTTTACGAAAAAAAAAAAAAAAAGAATCAAGGACGTACTTTTGGCAGTCTCGGTGACAAATGTTCTGTGATTAATGTACAATGCTTACAAGGGGCAAAATGAATATTCACAGCCTGTAGGCTTAAGTCATTTTATGGTAATCCAACTGCTGTAGAGACCAAAAAGAGGTAATTAAAGAAAACCATTGATCTACTAAACTGAGAATGGGGTCAGTGCAGCCTCAAGTCAATCTTACTGCCTAAAATGTTCTTATTCTGGACTGCAGCATTAACCCCCCATGTTTTTCTATCCAACATGTGAAACCACTGTTTGACAAACATTTCCCAGCGTTTCTCATATACATTATGGTTGATAAGAAAGGTAGTGCCTCAGATAACAAATCCACCACTACATTACACTACTACACTACATATATTATATATAAATGCAAATCTAAGTAGTTAACAAAGGAAACAATAGTACAATCAAATGGAAACATGATAGATATACTGCAGACAGTAACTTTAGATCTGATTCTGCAGAGGTCTTTCAGAATGAACTCAAAGCTCAGCGTCATATCTCAACATGTCTTTGTTGTGACCTCTGATTTAAGGTCACCCACTTAGCTGTTTCCCACAGAATAATGCAACAAAGGTAGTTATCTCTTTCTGTGCTTTAGCTGTGCTCATTCTCTAACCTTTCTTTCTGCTCATTGTTGAATCACAGCCAGCACCCTGTCTTATATTTTTTTTTCTTCTTCATATGAGATACCCTTGGTCTGGACTTTACCTAATCCAGGTTTCACCAGGAGGGGAATCTGATTAAGGAAGCGATGCTCTAAAAATGCTGTTTCATTCTGACTTTGAAAACCCTTCAGGGCTGTCCCCAAACATTCACTGTCTTCATACATCAATACATTGATCACATACTGGCTGTGTTCCTGACAGCCAATGCATCAGATGCAAAGAGATAACTGCTAAGCAAGGCATTCTCTCCCACCTGTTATATATCTGCTCATTGCATGTTTTGGTATATGCATTTTTCTAGTGTATGCAGTTCTGTATTATGTCCGGAAACATATGTACATAGTGGAACATAAATCACATTCAGCTGTGACACCAAACAGGCCCAACTACATTTATTCAAGTTTTTTACCATTTTTTTTTAGAAGATTTTAAGAAGTATACATGAACAATATCCCCTACAGATAAGGCCTTTGGGAGTCCTGCAGCTAAGCATGAAAAATATTTACTTTGACCTCACTTTGGCATCTTCTCTCCTCCTGTTGTTGTTCCCTCTCCATCCCTCTACCGAGTCCACCTCTCCTTCACGGTTGCTCTTACTGTGTCTCTCTCGCTGCCTCTGCTTCTCTCTCTGACCCACCCCCCCCCCAAGAGCCTGGTTCTGCCCGAGGTTTCTGCCTCTTAAAGGAAGTTTAACAACTCCATAAAGAGTTTGGTCGAGACCTGCTCTGTGTGTAAAGTGCTATATAAATAAATTGATTTGATTTGATTTATTCAACATGTTTGCATACATGTTTCATGAACCTAAATATGAGGAAATTGCTCCTCATTCTTCTCATTTTTATTCTATTACTCTTCTATTCACCTTCTAGCCCTCCAATCAGTGTTTTCATTCATTTCTCATCATCCCATCTTCATTTCCTCTTTCTCTCATCCACTTTTCTTTATTTCCATAGGCCCTTGATTTGCACTTCACCCCTACAAATCAGTGTACCATCCCCTCCATCATGTATCTCCCCGTGACATATCCATTCATCAAATCACTTGCTATCCCTATTGCTCAGTTCATCTCAACATCTTTTTCTCCTGTTTGCTCTGTGTCAGTTCATTGCTCATTCCATCTTTGTTTCTATCCTCTCAGCTCTCTTCACTCCCACCATCCATTTACATCTTAGCTCTCCTGTCATTTCTGCATCTCATCTTTTTTCTCATACCTCTTGTTTCTGTGTAATCCAAGCTGACATCCTGTCTATATCATGAACAGCGTTTGTAGGATGACTCGATTACGTGTCTTCTAACTGCTGGATAATTCAATAAGCACCATTGAGATGATGACACACAGTTATAATCTACTTAATGAAGCCACTGTACTGATGAATTGTGTGCTTTCTTCTTCTTCATTTCTCCATTCACTCGTTCCCTACCATCCTCTGCTCCTGTCCCCTTCCCTTGCCTGTCTTTTCTCCCTCCTCTCCCTCTCTGCAGGGTGTTGATGGAGAGCCATTCGAATGACAGCCGGGACAGTGGTCATCACCGGTGGAATTCTTGCTACAGTTATATTACTCCTTATCATTGCAGTACTGTGCTACTGCAGACTGCAGGTGAGGCTGCATGCTGCATTCAGGCTTGTTACATTCAGGGCGTTTCTCATTGAGTTTTCAGAGCTGCAGGTAAGTGATAACTTTGTCTAGTTGTTGATAGTCATAGCATTGTGTTAAATGGCTGTGCAGTAGCTTTTTAATCTTTGAAACTGTGTTTTTGACTCTGAGTTACAATACATGATAAAATCTTTCTTTCAACTAAACATCTTAATTTCTGGATCGAGCGGCTTTCTGCGTCTGCACAACTGCCAAGGTTGCAGAATTGGCTAAGTCTGTTATCTAAATAGAAAATGTTATTTATTTATTTATTTCTCGCTCTCCACAGCTGCATTCACTATCACATCCAGAGTCTGTGATAGACTGTCATGCTATTTGGGCAGTAATGGTTTTTGGAGGACTTGTAAAGCCTGTTCAAGAGTATTAGGGATTTCACAAGGGTGAATTTTGAGTGAGTCTCTTAACGATTGAGTTCCAGCCATTTAAATCAAACATATTGCTCAAGTGTCACTTTTAGGTAAAATGTCAAAGTTAATATGGGTACCATTCATCTGCAAGGTCACTAATGCGCTTTCAAATTAGCAGCAGGAACTCTGGAAACATACACTTCACATAATCATCCCTAAAAGAGTGCATTGCCATATTTATGGTTATTAGTGATCTGTAAAAGGTGGGTTGAAACCCTTTTTTAGAAAGTCAAGTTAATTGTCTTTTAATTTGTTTTTATAATATATCTTAACTGACAGTTATGAGGGTGGTATCCATCATCTCATCAACCTCAGGCATAAAAGCGTATAAGCATATTCGTCAAAATGTTGAACTTTTCCCATGTCCAAAAGAGAGTGACTGCTTCACTGCTGTCAAAGCAGCTGAAGGGTTTAGTCCAATGTAAGATAAAGTTTTTGATGTAAAATAGAAAGAAATCCACATCATGGAATAGCAATCCACAAACTGCAGGAATGTTCCCTGGTGGTGTTATTTGTGTTATGTTTCAACCTGACACAAGTTTGTCAAGCATAAAAACACAAATCTGTTTGTCTCATCTGACCGTTTTCATTTATTTTGACTCAATACAGAGTGCCTGGCTAAGGCTAGTTATCTGAAAAAGATAAAGATGGACAGTGAGATGGCTTTTTAAAGTGTACCAGGATGGAATTTCCTCAGTAGGAAAGTGAAATGTGTTACCCAACCAATGTGAGATAAGGATCAAAGAGTAGATTAAGTGGACTTTAAGAAAATTTCTAGAGAAGACTGGCTTCAGACCAGAGACACTGTGGCAGATATGCTGATGCAAGCTGAGCGTTAACACATTTTCCCTTTCCACTTTCTCGTGTGAAATGAAAACTTTTTGAACTTTCCGAGTGTATGCTTTTTATTAACTGTACAGTTTGTTATATTTTCTATTTTACAATCTTCAGCTCTGAAAAATGAAGGCACCAAAGTGCCAAAAATAATTAGTTTAGATGCTCGTTCTCCCTTTCTTTTAAACAATTCAACCTCAAACAAAAAATATCATATTATTTATCATAACATTAATAATAAATGAAAGCGATTTTTTTAACTTAATGACTGAGGTGGAAGAAAGTCTGGAATAATAACTTGATAACTTGATACTGTATATAACCGACAAAGATAGTCAGCATTGTCATTATGAGCATCATATTATACTGATTTACATTTAGTTCAGAACACTACATTGTACAAGTCCAACCTCAGGGCATCAAAGCCCAAAAAGTCAACCACACAAATCACAATTTTTTCTAAGCACTCACATGAAACAACTGAGTGTCTGCAACAACTCACCAGCTCTGCCCTTGTCTGAGGGCCAGAGGCTTTTAACAACAGGCCTAATAAAGGCTGAAATTTCGCTGCCATCAAAAAAATTTTAAATACTGTAATTCACATATGTGACAAATAAAAGACTGAAGACAGCTGACCAAGAATAAATCAGGTGCTGGCCATCAAGCTAGAGAAAATGTATATGACACCGGTTTTCCTCTTCTTATCGTGTAGCTCTCAACCATAAAATGCTTTTATTTCTTTAAGTTTTATCTACACTAAATTTACCTCTCGACAACTAGCAGCTAGGAATTTCACCAGTTTCCATCAGTCGAGGCATATGTTAATATGCCTAGACATATTTTAATACATTTGTACATATTTTTCCTTTAGGGACTTTATAAAAATCTCATCAAAGAAGTCCAAATTCCTGCCCAATCTTAATGTTGAAAAATCTCCTTACAGTATTAAAAATTATAAAGTGGGCTTTATTTTTAGTTGGGAAAATTATGCCAGAAATAAATTGAACTAAGAAATATTCTTGTTTAACATTAATATCAAAAATATGGTTTAACAGTGTTTAAAAGAAGAAGATTACAACAGGCATATCATCTCTCCTGCTCAGATCTGAATAGACTTCTAATAATTCTTATATTTCAGAGTAAAATCAAACTCGATCTTCAAATGATGGCTTCATATTGGTCTGATGCAAGAAATACTCATCAGTTCTGCGGTCAGATGTGTTAAAGGCTTCAACCCTTTATAGAGGAAAGTGGAGTTAGATTTTGAGAGATGTTATAGTATTGAGTAAATCTCATTTCTGTCTATAGTAAGCAAACCATAGTTAGTGGCATCATTGACAGATGTGCAGATATATTAATGGTGCTTTTATTTGTTTTATCTCATCCTATTATCAGTATTACTGCTGTAAGAAGGAAGAGTCCGAGTCGGAGGAGGAGGAGCCAGACTTTGCAGTTACATCCCGTATCCCACCTGTCCACTCGAATCACAACATTGTGGCGGCAACGGCCGCCGCCTCCTCTATCCCTAATGGCCCTGCCCTTTTCTCTACCCCTCCACTGGCAAGGAAACTGACACGTTCACAGACCTTCTGTCCATCCTGTACACACTATGAGCTGCCTTTCTACCTCCAGCCACCTCAGCCGCAGATCCACCACCAACCAGATGGGTTGAGGAATGGAGGTGACCGGATCAGCTACCGCAGTGTCCAGCAACAAGATCTGGACCTGCCAGTGCCTGTGAACATTTCAAACTATCGCAAACCAAACCTTGCCCGTTCAGTCACCATGAGGGACATGTTCACACGCAGCTGTAGCATCAGCACTGATGTTTAGCTGTGTGGAGTTGAAACTTGGTTTAGAATTCTGTTTAAATGGAATGGAAAGGCCTAGGCTGGACTGACCTTGAGTCAGACTTTGCTTATGTCATCCTGACCAGTTTAGTCCAGTCTAGTCTTATTTAATGTGGTCTCGTCTCATTCTTCTAGTCGTCTCTTGCAGAATGGAGGACAGGGATGGCTCTCAGGACAGCATTTTCAAAAGTACTATGCTCAGGTCGAGGACCTCACACTTGGGCGTATATACACCTATAAATATTTAAAAAAAATGTTAAATTGTCAATGACATGAAATTGTTTTGAATAGTTTTTTTTTCAACGAAAATGGAATTTGATAAAAATTTGTTAAGCCCTAATCCCCCTGGACTCTCCTACCAATGGCCTAAAAAATATACAGATTCCTGCCATGTCAAAATGACATAACCCGCAGGGATTTTCTCTCTGCCATAGCTGCTAAAAATATACATGTACATATATATGTATGTGTATATATATATATATATATATATATATGATTAGGAGACATCCAATGTTTCCCTCTTCTATGATGGGATGATCTGTCTGTTCCTCCATCCACAGATTATAGAGATTATAAATGTCAATCACCACCAGTGGAAAGACTAGGGAACGAATGCCAACGGATGTCATGTTTTAGCTGCCAGCCACAGGCATTTTAGATAGACTTAACTTAGGCCATAATATTTTAAGACATAAAGGGCTTACAGAAGACGTAAAAATCCCTGGTTGTTTCCCCACATCCTTTCATAGAGCTCTCCAGTTTGACGGAAGACTGACAACACAAAGTGTATATACAGTAATGCACTCATAAACAGACAACAACCTCTGTGTTCCTGTGGGCAGGGTGGACTAAGTGCCAAAAGGGGCCAGGTTCTTGCATTCGTGTGCATATGTGTGAGCGTGCCTGCATGCATGTGTGCGTGTGTGTATAACTTAATCAATTGTTATACTAGAATTCATATTCCATACAATTAAATACTATCTATTATCCCTAAATATGCTGAATCCAGTGGTGGGTTGCAATAACATTTTTAACAATTATTGTAAGGGGTGAATTCTGAGGTTAAATCTCCATGTTCCACTTTACCCTAAATTCATGGTAATGCAAAGAATGACCCGCCGTTGATAATGCAAATTCAAACTGAGTGTGCAAAAGTATTGGAAATGTTTATTTTAATGCTATGACACAGACTCAAGATGTAATTGGCTGTCAGAGGCAAAAGGTTTTTATGGCAACACTTTTAACTTTACAAATGTGATATTTGTTCCAATTCTTCACTGAAGTTTCAGTTTTTGAACTCTTCACTGCACTCCTTTCGTTGTCTCCAATTTGTTGATCTATGGATTCATGGGCTAAAAATTTATTCGACCTTAAAGCCATGTCTATAAATATTTAACAGGCCATAGCATACACTGCAGTCTCTCTCTTATCTTGACTCGTTGGACTGAGGAATTTTTGTTCTTTTTCTGAGGTACGCCAAGAGCTCCTTGTTTGGATTGTTTTTATTTTCTGTACTTGGCTGATATTCTGACTGGAGGAGCAGCAGCTGAGTTTTATGGACACAGGACACACATTTGATGAATGAAATTATCTACTGGTGGCTGTATGAGGAGTTTAAACGTGATTGGATTGTTCCTCTTGGATAAATGCTGTTGGCTCTCTCTCTCTCTATTGCTGTCTCTTTCAGTTTCTCTGCTGGTTTTATCAGTAATCATCTCTTTTATTTTCCAAAAGGGTGAAATGGTAACTGACTAATGTTTTTCCTCTTGTGACATGTGCTTTCCTGCAGATACACTAGAAATAGTCCTCAATGCTATGCTTTTCTTTTTTTTGAAACTGAAACTATGTGACAGTTGCACAGAAAATTTAGTGCCATAAAGAATTATGAGAGAAATATATTATTATTATTACTATTACTATTATTATTATTATCATTATTATTATTACAAGTGTATATTCAAATGCAGTGTTGCTTTTACCTAAAGTATTTGAATTACTTGATTTATGAGCCAGCTGTTTTTTCAGACTCAGTACAGTACAGCAGAAATATTTCTGTCCTTGTTTCTAATGTATAACTAACAGACACATTGTTGCTAATAAAATGGTGTGAAAATCATTCTGATCTGTTTTGTATTTGCTGTTAAATAAGTACACATCAAAGGCTTGAAAATTCATGTACAAGCTTAGGGGAAGTTATTCAATCAGTTCAGGTAATTTGCAGATTTGTTTTAAATGTTTAAAGTGATCAAATGTCTATGGTGAGGTCTCATGGTAATCAATGGACATTTGCTCTTATGAAGATGTGTATTTCCTGGGCAGGACCATTTGTCAGCTGGCTGCCAAGTGGCGAACAGTGATTTTAGCTAGAAGCATGGTGCATCATCCTGGATTATGTTATTTAGTGAACTGCAAACTGCCTATTAAACATCAGCTAGCTGGTTTGTTCAGACCACCAAACCACAAACAGCAGAGCTGCAACATTTCCTACAAACAACTTTGTAGAAAACATTTTTTTTGTCCAGATCAGTGGTTCTCTGGGTGGGCTCCACGGATCCGTGTGATGGTTCCAATGAAATGTATTTTCCCTGGGTATTGCACTCTTATCGAACCAAAGTCTGTGATAAAATTGTTCTTAGTTTAGAAATCATTGACAAGAAAGTTTGAGAACCATCAGTGTACGCCAGAGTAGAGGTATAGACCATTGCTTTAACTTATCACAGTAGCAGACTGGTTGTTTATCTGGATGTTTTTCTGCAAGAAAATGTAGTCTCATTCCAGAGTGAAAACAGCATTTAATTTTGCTTCATTTTTTGCAAATGTCAGCTATTTCATGTTGATGAAACTTATATGCTAACATCTGTTCATCATCTCAGCTCAGAGCTGAAAATGGGATGAAACTAAATATAAAGATAAAAAGTTGTTATGGGAAAAAAGCAAACCAGTAAGAAAAACAAACAAGAATGGGATGCTCAAGTGTGATGATAGACCGCTCTGACAGATGTAAGGAGATGATCACCGGAAGGCTGAACGGTGAAAACATGGAGCTTTATTCTAACAATAAACCAAGTGAGTCAAAGAGGAAAGGCGACTAATCATACAATAGACAAACAACAGAAAACTATTTCAGAGAGGAACTAGAGGTAGTTATTAGACAGATGAGTCAGAGCTAATGAATTAGAAATAGCACATACCCCAGAACACACAGACAGATGGAGGCGTAGAGGAGCTGATATCAAACTGAGGCCTCCCTGGCAGAGACATGAATAGCCATTTTGTGATGGCATTAATACAACAGCACTGCTTCAGACACAAAAACCCTTTCAGATTATGATGGATTCCCTTTGATGTGGATATATTCAAACTCCCACTTATTTCCACATGAATTGCAAGTACTGTAACAGGGAATTATTGTCACACTAGAATTCCTCCCACAAAATAAACTCGTTCAAAATGTATTTGTTTGTTCTCTTTACAGCCTGTGTAATTTCATTCATTCCTTCATTTTCAACCGCGGGGGGTGCTGGAGCCAATCCCAGCTCACATTGGGGTGAGAGCGGAGTACACCCTTGACAGGTCACCAGTCCATCACAGGGCCAACACACAGAGACAGACAGAGACAAACAACCACTCACACTCACACTCACACCTAAAGACAATTTAGAATCACTGAAAGGCCACAGGCCCGTGACTGAACCCGCAACCTTCTTATTGTGGGGCAACAGCGGTAACCACTATGCCACCGTGATACCCCCCTGTAATTTACATATAATAATACTTGGACCACTCGAGGCTGGAAATATAAGTGGCAGGAATAATAATGAAAGGTTTAGTGAAGGTGTCTTTTTGTATCCAGCTTTTATGATCTTCTCAGGCAAGAAAAAAATAAAGTTTTACAAAGTACAAAGTACATTACATCACCTTTTCAGGCCCAGAACAAGTGTAGCATGCATCAAAGAGTGTAGGAATCAGTATCATGTAGATGTTGAGGAAGATGTCCACCAGTTTTGTGAAAAAAGACAGTATCCTTCCATCTGCGCTGACATTCATTAGCCTTATAACTAAAACAACCTGACACAAATGCACATTTGAACTCTCCCACTCCTAGCATGTATGCATATCAGGAGTAAACAACTTTCAAGTGTATCTTTGTGTGTCTTCTGGTCTTTGTTTGCATGAAGTGTTTTCATCGTATTTTGTATGAATAAGCACTTCCTTAGGCTAAATGAATTATTTAGAGGCATAATCACCCCCAGTGTAAGCAGAGCTTGCAGCATGGCCTTTAGAGATGTATTGATGTTTTATGACATGCTTTGAATCATCCTCCTCATCTCCCCTAACACCCTGTAGCTGTGTGCTCACTTTCGCTGTCCGTCCACTGAGTCCCTTACAGTCTTTCCCCTCATTTCCAGTATTATGTGCTGTGTGTGTGCGTGTGTGTGTGTGTGTGTGGATGTGTGTGTGTTTGTGTGTGCATGTGTGCATGTGTTTTATGGGTCTTGACCATAATTCCCCAGCAGTGGAGTTTAGATGCAGCACAGAGGAGCAGCTTGGTTTCCATGAATTATGAACATGATATATAGGGGGCTTTCCAACTAATATTACAAACCAAAGCTTCCTATCCCTATTCTACTTTCCCCTTATTGTCCTGCTCTTTCAACAGTCTGGCCTAGTCCGACCACTCATATCCTTACATTCACTTTCTCACTACCCATGTCTGTTCTCATATTTTGTTTTTCGATGTATAATTCTAATCTGACTCACTTAAAAAATTCCAAAAGCTAAAGAGATAAAACTTACTTTTTGATGCTCGAGCATTGTGGAATAACAATATGTTAATCCAATGAAAAGGACATTGTGGCTGCTAATATGGTGTCTTTATGGTCTTCGCTGCGAATATAGGACCATGTTGAAATTGGCAATTGTAGTTAATTTGTTTGACAGTCAGCCAAAATCTGACTACGGTAACTCAATTTGAAGTCAATTTACTCTAAATTACCAGAGATTCCTCATTGCCTTCCACAGAGAGTTTCAGAAGTAAGAATTGTGTTTTGTTGTTGTTGTTGTTATTTTTTGCTTTGTTGTAAATTAATTTGGGATTCAATGTAGGCTTCATTACTGAAAAATACGCACTTCAAATGTACCCTATGCAGTTCACACAGACATTTTTATACCCACCATACACATTTTTCACTGTGGAGATTTTGGTGTCACAGGAAAAACATTGGGGGTGAATAAAAATGAGTTAAGGCTTAATTTATTTTAGCTGCATCAGTTTCAGGGCCCTGGCTTTTGTCCAACAAACTCACTGTCACACTGTCATGGCTTCCTGGGATACTTCAATAGAATGGATGCCTTAATATTATCAGTAAGACTTGTGGTTTTACTACTGTAATTGTAAAAAAAAAAAAAAAAACTTGTAAATTGTAGATTTGAGCCTAGATGGTCAACAAAGAATGCAGACATATTTTAAAAGTAAAACAAAAAACATATAATTGTCTTCATTCAGCAGCTTTTTAAGCACAATTCAAGACCACAATTTTCTGTAATGATGCGGTTTTACAGAACATTCAAACTATTCCTCTCCCCAGCAATATTGAGATTACCCAGACTGCCCAAATTAAACACAGACAGTAAGAAGTTTGAAAGTGTGGTTGTACTTTAGGATGCTATAGTAAACAGGACTAACTTCAGGAACATATGCGTGACATGTGACTATTTATAAAAGGAAAAAAAAAAAACAATAATCCCTAACATTACAGCAGGGAGATTAGCACATTTTCAAAACTGGAAAAAAAAAAGATTTTAACAGTTACCAAAACACTCTGAACAACTGTATATAGCATGTATTCAGAATCTGTGGTTGAGTAACACAGGTTTATTGCTGTGTCACAGATAGAGAGAAGCAGCCATTCTTCACAAATCTGTCTTGCACACACGATTGCATGCAGGAGCCATTACTGCCCAGTGTGTATAATCGTTCGATTTCTAAAAGGAAAAAAGTCCATGCCTCCTGTCTGAATTTTTCATTCCCACCATCTCTGTCTCTGTATAACAACTGATAAATAAGCAATGAATCCAGAGGACATAAAGCAAGAATGGACTTGATTTTATGTCCTCAACACCCCCAACGTCAACTCCCCTAGATACACATTCTGTCTGTCCTTCTCTTTCTCCCTCACCATCCTCTTGTCTCTATGACCTCTCTCTCTCTCTCCCATATACTCTTCAACTCTCTCATTCTCTCTTTTAAGAGCTATATATTTTTGCTGTGTTCCTCTTCCTCTGGTTCTTGCAAAGTGAACTGCACTGGAAAGACTCTGGCCCCAATAAGCAATGGAAAAGTGCATGTCTTTGTTTGTTTGTTTGTGTGTGTGTGTTTGTGCTTTTCTAGTCTGCACATGACCTTTTGCCTGCTAATCCATCACTGATTTAGATTTAGAGCACTAGTAGCTTTGAATCAGCCTGAGAGGCAGCTTGATTGTTGAGCAGTCCACACTCAGTTTAGATGAGAATTGAATAGATGTCACAGCATCACTCCATGATTATGCAATATTCTCCTCAGTCAAGAAGCATGTGGGTTGTTTCAGACAGAGAGAGTGAAAGAGAAAGAGTCTGTAAGTGTTGAGAGGGAATCAAGGGGGAGGTGTGATGAGGACAGAAATATGCAAGTCAACTTAACCTAAGCAGTACTCTGACACCATCTGGTGGTCAATAAGTGAGCAATGAGGACAGTGGTTTCTGAAGTTGCTGTGCAACCATCTTGACCAACGATTGATCTTTTGGGTAATTTTTGATCAAAAACAACAACAGTTGTCTGCTTGAAGATTGTACACTCTTGTTTTTATCTGATTTGTCTAACTGAAAACTAAATATTTGACTGTTGCTGCAACAAAACAAGACATTTAAAGATGTCAGCAAGTTAATCAACAAAGGGAATAAGCATTAGCTGCAACTCTAGAAACAAACTAATTTGTGATGAGATGTTGCCAATGTAACATTGTATGACATCATGTTGACAATTTTGCAGCTAACTTATTAACTAAATGCCTAGTATATAGAAGAATGAAACTCCATGTTCCAAATAAAAATTGTGTAAACGTGGTTTGATGGCCTAATGGCTGAATGACAAGCTGAGGCGCAAAATCAAAACATGGAGGCTGAAGCTGAACAAAAGTTAAAATGGCTGAAGTAATGTTTAAAATAGTTTAAATGTACTGAAAGATGAAGGAAAATGGAATCTGAAGGGTTCAAAGAAATGATTGAAGCGATGCTAAAACTGACTAAATGATAAGAATCACGGGAGAGCTGGAGAAGTGTAGGTCCTGGGGTGAAGAAATTGATGTCATCATCTAAACAAAGAGAGATGGGCATCACTGACACAACTTCCTGAAACAATGCTGAAAGTGGCTGAAAAGACAAGTGAATAGCAGAATTTACCTCAAAGCTGAAAGCTTGTAGGCCTATACATAAGACGAAAAATGTCGCATTTGTAAAAATAGTTGAACAAAGATTGGGAGTTGAAATACGAAACCGAAGCTTGGAGATAAGATGCATTTGATTTATTTATCTTTACAATGATTTACTGAATTATCCTTGGACGTCATGACTGACTATATAAAGAGAGATTTGTGGGTGTTAAAACTAATGCGCTTTTAGGCAGCATTTAATTCAAGTTCTTTGAAAAGATAACATCAACATTTTCACATTAAGCAATAATATCAAGTTCATTTACAAGTCGAAATATAATTTTAGGTTATTTGTAGCGATTTTCTTCTCAAAATATCAAAATTAGAGTCGAGAATGAATCATGACCGTCTTTTGTGGCTCTGTCGTTACCGGGGTAACCAAACTAAGTCCCGCCCCTTGGCTTCAAAGAGCCAATCGGGCTTTAGCTCCGGTGTGTTTACTGTTAGCCGCGAACTGCAAACTTCCTGCCGGTTTCTCTCCTTGTATGCTGTTTGTTTGCGATGACTGAGTATAAAAGGCACATTTTCATAATATTTAAGACACTATGAACACAGAGCAATCCCCTGAAAGCCACCCAAATGCAGGCGATTGTTCAGTTTCAACGCCAGAGGCGAAAGGCTTGAGGAGAGGAGGTCTGAGAAGGTAAATATAAGGCTAATGTTAGCTTGTCAGGGCTAGCGTGGATAGCCGTGTGTGGTAATAGTTACTAACTGCATCTTTATAATATATGTGGCATAAAGTAATCTCTCTGACGTCTGGCTTACTTATTTTATCCAGACCGGCTGAGGCTACTGCGATGATAACGTTTCTTCTGTCGAGTTGCTGTTTTGCGTTTGCCCACCTTTTATTTACAGAAAAACTAAAATCTTGGTTAGATCGTCTCGGGTGCGCTCAATATTTTATTTATTTTTTGTTTGTTTCGTTAGCTAAAGTTGGACCATATGTCACTGGTTGAATCTTATCTTTTAAAAAAACAATCAATCCATTTTATCATCTCCAAAAAGTTAATCTGGATCTTTATCTTTCAACGTGTTGAAAGCTTTTGTTGTCTTACAAACAATTAGAAACTACTTATTTGTCTCTGAGTAATTTTTAGTTTGATAATAACCATCAATTACAGCTAATGGAGGCAGGGTTTATTGTGGGATGTTAGCAGTCTTGTTGTAAACCTTTTTTTCTGGCTAAAATGTCTCAGAACCGACAGCTATTCTTTGCTGTTATTGACAAGGAGGAGCCTGGAGAGTTGCTGAACAAATAACAAATCACCTCAGAGATAGATAACTCTGTTTATCTGTCATTTTGTTTTGCCCTGTCTTTAACAATATTGTTTCTCTTTCTCTAGAACACCATTCTTAAAGAAAGTACACTGCAGCTTCAAATCACCTGTATGTAAACAAACGCACACAGACAAATATCCTGCATTTAATGCAACTCGTACATTCCTCTGTCATGGTTCCCTGTTTTGCACCTCACAGACTCAAGTTACCAAGAGTGCTAAAGTTAGTCCTGAAGAGGAGGTGGCAGAGCTGAAAAGGAGAAGAGAGCAGCTGGACACAGAGATAGCACAGCTGGAGGCTGAGTAAGTACAGCTGCGTATGTGCTTGCCTCTCTGTTTTTGCAGTCCATTTTGAATAATATATGATGAGGTTAAACATGTAAAAGTGATTATTAATGGTTTAGTTCAGAATTTGGGGATAGGAGATAGTGAGGATATAACAAATATTATTCTGAAATACCCATAATATCAGTATTTTCTTTTCTGCACACAGTTTATTAATAGGATCTGCCTTTTTTTCAGATATTGCTATTTGTGTATGTCTTTGTATAAGCATTTGTAAAGATCTGCTTTTGTCTCCAGAGGATACAGAGTAGAGGAGCTGGAACATCATATTGATAAGCTGCATGAATACAATGACATTAAAGACATTGGACAATCACTCCTGGGCCGTATTGGTGAGACAATGCACATATTGACCGGACATCTTTCTTGTTCCGTAGTCTGAGGTCGAATTTAAAGGTGACAATAATTGTTGAAGCATAGCATATTATGAATATCATACTTTATACTCTATGTGAATACCGCTAAATTGTAAGGCCTTGTTCTTCAACAATATACATTTGAAAGTAAGTGTACACTTAACATTTCAGCATCGCCTAATTTATTATAATTTAATTTTCTGATGTAATTTACCTTTAGCTGTACTAAAGCGTAGTTGGTTATGGTGAATCAGATCCTACAATAGTGATGACTGTGATGATTTTTTTTTTTTTTTTTTTTGGACAGCATTACCACACAACTCATTAAAGGAAGTTCCCCAATGGCATTAGTTTTAGAATTCAAAAATGCACAGCTTTTAATAATTAAAGGCATAGTCCTCATAACAACATGTCTACCGCTCCTTTTTGTTTTGAGTTGTGCAATGTTTTGAAAGAAAAATTCATCAAGCAGTACTTTGGGTTTTCATTTTGTTTGCTCAATTCATTTCAATAGTAAAGTATAGTATGAAAGCAACTTAAGCCGTCTATAGTAATGCTAAACTCGTTCATCATGGTAGCCATTTATAGGATTTATTTCCCCCTCCCTCTGTTACCCATGGCCCTTCTTTTGTAGCTATGATGGATGACACCCATTTGCTTAGAAAAAATTTTCATCTTTTTTTTTTTTAATAAACTGTCACCAAAAAAAAAAAAAATTGTGTTGAAAGATGACAGCTACCCCAAACTGTCACCAAATGAGCTGCATGTCTTTGTGACTAATTTTTACACCTCTTGGGTCAGTTATTATCAGGCAGTGTGAATCCCGAACAGACTTGATGACACATACAACAATATGCCTTTTTGTGGTGTGAGTTGGACCTAAAAAAACAAAACAAAAATGCTTATCACATCCTCAAAGGTCACCGCTATGACTGCAATAAATCAAATCACCTTTAACAACTAAAGGCAACATCAATTTCACCACCCAATCATATAAACATTGTTACGTTATTTTGATGTGCATGATTAATAGTCTCTGTTCATTCATAACAGCTATCATTGGAGGAAACATTTGAATAAAGGGTGTAGGTATTTCAGAGATTGCATGTAGGCAAATTGTGAGCAGCATATCCATATTGAAATTTTTGTACAACCTGCCACCAGAGGGCAACAGAGCTGTATCACTTTTTGCCTCTTAGTGGTACAGCAAAATCCAAGGTTAGTCTGTGATTTGACTTTAGACCATGTGTAATTCCACAACACTAATTACATCTGCGTTTAAACAGTACTCTCCTACCTGTAAACTATTTTGTCCCGTAAGATTAGCACTTAAACTGTTGAAGTGATTTTTTTAAATTTTGTCGTCTGCCAGCATACGAAGTTCCAATGGAAAGCATTTCACTTTCTGGGTGAGATCAAATGTCATGTTGGCCTTTTGCCATCTCCCTACAACCTTCATCATAATTTCTAATTTTCTAATTTCTGGTATCATACTGTGTATTAAAGAAAGGTAGATTTGAGGCATACCGGTATGAGGAAATAGGCTCCATTGTGTGAGTAAATGCTGTAAGTCTGCGTATCCTCTGAGTTGATTCGTGCGCTGTAACTGCATGAGGTCGAGAAGTCATCACCTTTTGCACTGTGAACAAAGTTTTAGTGAATCACAACCAAGTCACATTGTGGTCCATGCATGATTCATAACAAACATGACTTTTAACCTACTTTGGGATGTATGCACTTGTCGGTGTAGTGTTAAAATCTGCACATCCCTCTGATATAGTCTACTAATCTTTGCAGAATATGTACCTAGATAATTATAATTTTTCCTGGTATTCTCTAAATTGCATATTTTAATTTTCTGTAATAGTCTTTGTAGAAAAACTGTATTGGAATTTAAAAGGTGGTTATCCCTTTAAATCCTTCTTCAGTACAGTGGAGTCAGGATGATAATGACCTCTTAGTGAATGGAGATGGCGTTTCCCCTCTGACACAATGACACTCTTTCACATCACACACACACACCCACGCACACACGCACACACGCACAGACAACACACACACACAATTACAATCTCTGTCTATCATGCAGACATGCATAAACTCACATGTACACAAAGTGTTGGATGCAAACACATGCTATCATCCCCTCTTTCCCACTTACTGCTCTCTTTCTCTCTCACTTTCTCTTAGACACATAGGCACTTTAACAAAGAGACTACACTTAAATACTGAGTTGCTTTTGTACTGTAAGCTGTTGAGCTGAGAGGGAGGAGAGCAGTGGTCAGGCTATAGAAAAAGACAGGAGACAAGTGGAGATGCCCTGCAGTACCCTCTAAACACAATGGTCCCTTTGTCTTCCACGATGTCCGTTTGACTGTCTGTCAGTCTGGGTGAAGGTCATTGTCGTTTAGAGCTGTCTGTTTTTCCATATATATTCTGTGAAATATTCAGATTTGGTAAAGATTACTTAGTTTGGATAATCTAAGTTTCACCCATAAGTGAAGTTCAGTCTGCATATGATTGATCTTATTGATGAAATGAATAATGCACTTTATCAACAGTGATGATCAAGAGGTCAATTTGTATGGAGGGCAGTGCGCGTGGTTGAGTAGTTAGTGCCTGTGCCATGTAATTGCAGCGTCCCAGGTTCGAATCCCATGCTAAAGGTCATTCATTTCCTGTCAGTCTCTCTGCCAATTGCTGTGTGAAATTAAGGCATAAAAAGCCCCCCAAAATCCTAAAAAAATCACATGAATGATGGGTATGTTAGTATTAACATCACTGGGTGCAGGTGAAAGCAAACTATACAGAAAGGGAGAAATTTTTGATTTACTGTTTTTGGTTGTTCTGTAACAGATTCTTGATTCCTGCCCTCCAAAAGTGACTGACAAATAAACAAAGTGAACTTCTATTGCCCCTTATACCAACAGCACTGCATGTGCACACCCTCAATGAACAAATATCAGTTACATATGGTAAAAAAAAATTAAAAAATACGTTGGCAGCACTTTAGTGTTGGACTATTGCATATTATATTCAAGGCTAGTGAGAAAAAATTATGAATTTTCATGTGCAAATGTTGTAATGATCTCACAATTAGAGGCTACAGATGTGTATTCGGTTGATCTAATGAAGTCCATATATAAGTGATCCTACCAGTACAATGCATGAACATCCTGCACCAATAAAAGTTACAGTTTCGTCAGAAGAGGCAGACTGGTCAGCCCAGTGAACTTGGTTTGAATCAAAATGAGGCAGAGATTTGTGGCTTCAGTGGTGTTATATACACTAAATTCTACTTAAACAAGAATAAGGAAGAAATTTTGAAAAAGGTTGATTTTATAGTTTAAGTGGCAATGAAAATTACCGTAGAGAAGGACTAACATCTCAGTTCTGTTTTACCTTAACTTTAAAACTTCTGTACACATGCTTTTCAGTAAGAAAAGGCTTTATGTTTAAAGTGGTTGTTTAGTCCTACCATTGTGGGCTTGGTCTGTTGAGTGTTTTCAAGATTGTATGAAAAAATTAGGAAGTTTGCCATGTAATCTGCTGAAAGGGCCTAACCCTCACTTTACTTTGTCTTGCAGCTGCCCTGAGAGGGACCACCACAAGAGATCTCTACAGCCACTTTGGCTTGGATTTGGATGACTGAGAAAGGAAAATAGTGAAAATACAGTGTCAAGAGTTGTTCCTAAGACCAAGTGGAGAGGAGCATAACGATCCAAAGGAGGATGAACAAAAATTTGATAGGAAAATGGATTTGGATAGTTGACCTCAACTTCTTCCTTCAGTCTGCCCATCTTGTTTGCAATTCTGTTTTCACATCTGTAAAGAGGGATTTTGTTGTTTTTTTTTGTTTGCTTTGGAGACACAAATTTTAGAGGCAATTTGACCTTAACTAAGTGGAGTTTAGTAACTGTGTGAATACAACCCTGGTTATATGAATGCCTGTTCAAAAGCGGCAATGCTCGACCTTAAAATGTGAAATAAACAGTTTCAGCTCCTACTATATTATACTCTGGACTGAAAATAACACATAAAAAGGTGCCATCATACAGTATGTTCCCATTTCTATTATCACCTTTAAGACCAATGTTAAAAACAGATGCCACTTTTAAACCAGGCCTGACAGTTAAATTTGACTTAGATTGCGACATGTTTAGTAGCATAACACCCCTTAGAGGGTCATCTTCAGGCCACCCACACAAAAGTCCTAATGGGGAGGGGGCGGAGTTAGACGACTGTCACATTCATCTACAGTTTTCCTGTCTGTCTCATGAAATGGTTGATTGCAGTCAATGAATAAATGACTGCAATCGACCAGGGCTCACTGAATTTACTGAGTGTGATATAAATTAGGTTTTCTGTTAGCCCTGCACTGAGATGACAAAATGCTGTCACCATTTTAGAAATATTTTTATATGAAATATCAAGGTAGTTGATTGAGAGCCTCAGTGCTTCAAGCAGGTTTCATCATACCATCACTGATGATCTTCACAGTCTCCAGATCTCAACCCAACTAAACTGGGAGATTTCAGGATAATGTATTAGATAATCCACAATCAGAAAAGTTTCATATACCCTTCTAGCAGAGTTAGGGGACTTGCAAATCAGTGCAAGGTGGCCAGTGAAGCTTTGGGGGGATCATTGTGGAGCAACTCTTCACAAAACCCCTTTATTTTATTTATTTATTTATCTATTTATTTTTCATTAATTTTTACCCATTGTTATTTAAGAAGGGTCCCCAATGCTGCTCTGTTTGCCTGAAATATTCAGCGACAGAATGGGCAAGTAAAGGGCATAATATACTGGGTGTGCCTTTATCTGTCTGAGAGGGACTGATAATGTGTTCTCTTCAACTGTTAGCAGCTGAGACACTGCACAGTTGTGACAGTTTGGCTGTGTTTGTGTGTCAATGTACATTTATTCTCTTGTGTAAAACTTGTGTGCGGTGAAAAATTGAGTGCACTTTAATCTCTCACCTGCACGTCAAAGCTAGTCTTAGTATCCTAACTTGATCTTCGAATACTTATCTTTCAGGCACTAGAAAGCCTGAAAGTGTATCACCAGGTGATAAAGCCCTATCAAGTGGTTAAATGTTTACTTTTATGTGACGAGGCCGCTTTATTCTAGCAGATTGGGGATGGCTATTGAAAATATGTTACTTGTAAGGTGTTCTGTAAAAACTAAAAAATACACTACCTGTCTGGGAAAGTCATAGGTTTGGACACACTTTCCTATGGTAGTATGTCACTGTTAATTTCAGCTCTCCAAGCCACCATTGAAGTAACCTCTTGTGATCTGCAGCCATTAGTTTCAGTAAACCGTTTTAACCATGTAGTTGATTATGCAATGAGGGTGAAATGTCAAATTGCTGTAATAGACGACAGCCTAGTTGTATGATTTGAAATAGGCCGACGTTATTCTGTTGTGCTGCAAGACTCATGGCTTTTAAAATAAGACATCAACATATTTACATTGAATGAGGTTGGACCAAAGAGTTTAATACGCAGTCACCCTGGGCAGATCACTTGGCACAAATCTAATCACATTTTTGGTTTAAGCCTTTATTGTAGATTTTGGCTTGCAGTGGTACATGATCCTGGACACCAGGCTGCCGTTGGACTAGATGTCCTTCCTCATTCTTCGGGTTCCCAGTGTTGACAGACGGGTATATAAAGCACATGGGAGTAATGGATGGAGACAGTGAGGCGGACTCTACGGGGAGAGGCAGGGCTCATTTTTCGCCGAGCTGTTCCGCATCATGGCCTTGTCACTTGTGAGTAGAGTCCGCTATGCTCCGGGACAGTAGGCAGGACTGCACCGCATTTCCTCTTTGCTGAAGCTGCAAACCCCGCCCCTAACCGGATGGGGGCTCGAATTTGAAAAAAAAAAAAGAAGAAGAACTGCAGTTTACTATTGGCCCTTGCCGCTTTCCGTCAGCGCTTATTCCTGACACACACGCGACAAGCTGACGGCGGCGGGCGGCCGCAGCTAAGAAAATTATAAGGTCATTTGAATTAAGCTTGCTAACGAGGTTATCGGCTACAATAAATCCAGAAATTATTATCAGCGTTTGTGACAATGAACGGATGATGATCTCGGGGTCAAAGTCGACGAGCACCGCCAGGAGAATTTGACTCCCGATCCCCCCACCCGGAGGAGGAGAGGAGGAGCGGTGGCAGCTCGGTGTGATATTAACTACAGGAGGGGATCCAGGAGCTTGTATGTCCGCCTCTGCGTGCGTCCCTGCCCGTCTTTGAAACCCGAGTGAGTGGCAGCGAGGAGCGGAGGGGGCCCGAGCCGGAGAGGCTTTTAATCCGATCAAGGTGGAACCGCACACGGCCAGGCGAGGTTCACGTCAGGGGATTTCTGCGCATCTGCATGTTGTGACGGTGTGAGCGGAGAGCAAGGTATGTAAGCCAAAAAAAACAAAACACTGGTCATCTCAGCCACAGCCCAAGCTGACTGGACGTCCCCGTGATGTTCAACTTCACGGATGGGTCTGGTTATTATCTGGCAGGAGAAAGGTCCTTTGTCAACCTTGTGAGCGCCAAAACCGGCTGACGATTTGAGATGTGGCTTGACACTTTAATATCAGGCGGCTCTCGGTCCGGGAGGGGGAACTTAAATGGACGTGGTCAACATATTGTGTGTGTCTTCATCCTCCAAGACAGAGCGAGGTTACCGGTGCTGTCACACTGTCCATCCGCTTCCTCGCTTAAGCCGATGCGCACCAAACGCTGCGCATCCTGCTGCCCCGGTGCGCCTGTCTCCATACGAACCCGCACCAGTCCACCAAACTGTCCGACGCCGTTACGATTGAAGGCCCAGCATGACCGCGCACGCAGTTTGTGATGGGCCTTCAAAAAAAAAAAAAAAAACAAACCCAAAAAGCAAATATATGAATGTGCGTAGTGGGCTTAGCATCCGTGTGCTCTCCCCATCCACTACCGCAATATGATGCTACGCGCCTTTTAAATTTCCGGGTGTAGCAAAAGCGAATGATGAGGCTTTTCACCCCCCACCTTCTGACTGAAGTAGTGTCTTCCTGCATTTTTCTCCTCTGACAAATCCCGACACGTCCATCCGTCGGACGTTCAGAGTAATTTAATCATCCACATTGAGCACAGCTAATGCCATCATCAGCACTACAGCCAGGCAGGCAAAGATCCTATCAGCACCTTGACTCCAGAAATGAAGGCTAGAAAAAAAGGCCCAGTTCTTGTTCCTTTATGATAAAGGGAAATACCCCCCCAGTGATTTTTCTAAGTAGCCTAATGAATAGATAATAAGCAGACTAAACCTATCTTTTACTGGTTTAGGATCATCTTCCTCGCTATCAGGTGGCACTGAACACCAATGTCAGCCCATGCTGCCCTCTGTTGCTCTCAGCTGTTAAAAGATTATATTAATTAGAGTTAGGGCTCTCCCAAGGTCCTGCCTGGCCTTGGTCTCTGCTCAGCTCCAAGAAGAAAGGCAATCAAAGGTTTTCCTGATTCTTATCAGACCCATGCATGTAGAAACACATAAACTGTCCTAGTTTTATTTGTATATTTGAAAAATGTTTGTGTTCTCGTTTTATATGACTATTGTCACTAGCAGACTTAATGCAAGATGACAACATATATTAAATAAATAAAACTATAAACTCAGCCTACTAGAGCTGAGTCACTGCTGGACTGACTGTATACACATGCTCTGTAAACAAAGGCCAAGTAGATAACATTGTTATGTGGCTGAGTCGAAAACTACCATTAAAATGCAGATTCAAGATCACTTTTACTTCAGTAAACCCCATGTAATCTTTCATATACAAGAGTGGTGCTTGGCCAGGGGTGTTTGTGACTACTATCTGGGGTCTGTAGCTATTATCTCTGTCTATTTATATTTGTGTGTATTCTTTCAGGATGATGCGTCTAGCGTGTTGCACAGCCCTGCTGTTTGTACTGAGGCTGCTGGTGGGCTTGCCTTGGTACCAGGTTCTCCCAGCCATCCTCATCTTCTACCTGGGAAGCGGAGGATGGAGCTTCCTGCAGATTTTTGCTAAAACTGTTGGCCGAGACTTACAGTAAGCATGGGGATGTTGTGTGGTATGGGTGAATATTTAAACATAGATAAGTTTTGGATTTAAAGTTATATTCTTTTTCAGGCATGGAACATATAAGAAACATAAAAAAACAACAATCATGTTATCCTTTAACTGCCGTAGCAAGTATTAGCCAAAAGTGCAGTGGAGCAGTAGTACAGTTGGTACATGTTTTAGCAGTGGCAAATATTCAGTAGATGATGCTAACATCCAGAATATTGACCTTCAAGTCCAATGGAACTATGGGGGTAAAGTGCTGACTTTAAACTGTAATTCTGAGAGTACAAACATCTAGATTGTATCAACTGGATAGGAGCGAAAACATTATTGTGGTCTCAATGAACTGGTCAAAAAGATATTAAATCACTTTTATTTTCATATAAAAGAAGATTATCATTCATACAATATAGAAAACAGCCAAATCAAAGAAGATTGACCAAAATTTGACACCATCCAAATTCTTTGAGCCACAGTCAGAGTTTCTGGGGAGAATTAGTCGGCCACAACAAGACCTTGGATACAAAGTTATACACATCTGGTATCATGCAAACATAGGAACATTAAAAATTTTGCAAGTCCTTTCTATCAATCAGAATTATGTTTATCACAGCTCAGTGGAATAATATGTGATGAAACAATGACTGATAACTGATAACACTTCAGTGTCCTTATATTTTGGAAGAAAATCATGTGGGTACTCAAAATGATCCATCATCTGACTTCTGCTTGTTCCAGTGATGACGTTTGAAGTTTGTCCATAGGATTATCATTTTCAACATGTCAAATGTTTTCAAACCTTGAACCCTGCAAAAATGCAGACTAGCTTCTTTGAAATCACCTTCAAATAATTCAGCAGCTAGGACCTGAGGCTTTGTTTAAACAGTGTTAGCCACCAAATGCTAATTCTTGCTTTGCATGTTTCAAAAGTATGTGGCAATGGCAGTAAGCACGAGGAGGGGGAATATTGTTTAAATGTCTTACTTAAAGCCAATATTTACAGTTGTAGGTTGCTATGGTAACTGGTTTGCTGTTAACTTCCTTTTTGTTTTCCTCTTTTTCTTATTGTAAAAGATGGCATTTTATAACCCTGCATGAGAAATAATCCAATGCAATCTACATGCCTCTACTTAAAAAGAGAAAAGATCAGTGCATCTACTCGGACACAAATGCCTCAAACTTTAACTCCATGTACTGACAGTCTCTTAGTTAAAAATTCAACATATCCCTATCAAATCATTCAATTTCCTCAGTGACACATACATTTTTACTGTGTGGTGTGCTTTGATAAAGCTTAGGTATTTTCACTCTTAGAGGCATTTTGGTTCACTTTTTAACATCTTTGTAGACTAAACCAACCGCTAGTAGAGACAGTTCTGCCCATGCAATTGTCAGTGATTGTTATTGCCTGGTTAGGTGCGTGTTTTCTAGAACTGGTTGTTGGAGTGTTTTTTATTGTTGAGCAGTTCATTGCCAATATGAAAGTCCACTCATGAACATGAATAAAAAGACCATAAACTACAGCATTTAATTATATTAGTTTAATTACAGGTCCATCTCAAAGTGTCTTTGCTACCAATTGATCAGCGTGATTAAAAATAGCTTAATGAAAGCTTCATGTACCTTCTTTGTTATACTAGAAAGAGCCCCAAACAGCTTTATTGAGGTAAGGTGTACAAATGAAACAAACAAGCAGCAATAAAATGATGGTTATTTGGACCAACATAAAATTATTTAATGAAGAAATGCAGTGTTTCCGTGGAGTTACTTGGTTTAATAGACTTTTATGATGTTGCTGTAATTTTTTAGTGCTCAGCAGAGCGCCCACTACCTGTACCAGTGGAGCATAAATGAAAAGTAGTGAATGGGATACAGACTTTGCCCCTTGGATTTAACCAATCAGTCATAATGTTTTTACTGACTAGTGCTGTTAAATTTTGCACACTGCATCTATTTAGAATGTAGAATATATGATCAAATATAGGACATATTTACAATTTCCCCGCTGAGGGACCATATTTTTAACACTGAAAAAACAAATCCTCTGGGATAAAACTAATAAAATCTATGCAAAGTATGTGCAAAGGTCAATCAGGTAAGATACATTTGCTTTTGAAATCAAAGGACAAATAGCATTATCTCAACTCACTGATTTTGGTTTATTACTTTGTTCGTTTGTTTCTTCAGCGCGGCTGTTGTGTTACTGCGGGTGAAGATGAATGTCAGACGTCACCTCAGAGAGAAGAATACAATTCCCAAGATCTTTGCTGAGACAGTGCACCGCCATGGGGACAAAACGGCTCTCATCTTTGAGGGGACCGGGGAAAGGTGGACCTTCCGACAGTTGGACGAGTACTCCAACAGAGTGGCCAACCTGCTGCTGGAACGGGGTTTCAGGGTAAATGTTTAAAATAATACAATTTCCTTAAAGAATGAGGGGAAAAATAGACTTCTATGTTAAATTTAACACTTTATGTGCAGACACCTTTCCAACTAATGTCTGCTGCATATGAGCGTTTTTGATTATCCCTTTATAGGGAAACAAGATAATCAAAATTAAATTTCAATGAATCAGTTAAAGGGCAGTGAATTTGATGAACCCCTCTGTTTGTCTGCTCAGGAGGGTGACGTGGTGGCACTCTTCATGGAGAACAGGTCCCAGTACGTGGGCCTCTGGCTGGGTATGGCCAAGATCGGAGTAGAGGCCGCTCTCATAAACTTCAATTTGAGACTGGAGGCCTTGGTCCACTGTGTCACCATCTCCAATGCCAAGGCTGTGGTGTTCGGCTCAGAGCTGACTGATGGTGAGAGTAAGATATAATGAAAAAGGGAAAAAACTAATATGCGACAGATTGTGTTCTTTTTAGTAACATAGTCAAGTTTATAGCTAAAAGTGTGAAGTTTGTCCAAGAGGACATTTCAGTCTATATGGCATTCCCTCATGCTGATGGGTGTTCTATTGCTTCTTCTGGGTTGAGAGAGGTGAGTGCTGAAAGCAGAGGTCGTAAAAGGCAGATGGGAGGTGTCTCTGTATCATTGGTCAATGGAGCTATAGATGGCTGATGGATGGGAAGAAGGGATGAAGCAATGACAGGGCAAGTGTGGAAATGTTTCAGTCGTCAGTCTACATTGCTCAAGGTCTGAGCAAAGAAGATTCATAAATGATAAGTGGAAAGAGATAAGAGGTAAATGAGGAGGCTGGTTTGACCTACAGCACTGGGCTGTAAACATTAATTCATTCATTCTTCTTCAACTGTCACTGTTTCCGGGTTGAGGAGACAGAGACCATCAACTACTCACACTCACACTCAGACCTACGGAAAATTTAGAGTCACCAATTAGCCTAAACATGCAAATCTTTGGACGGTGGGAGGAAACCCACGCAGGCACGGGTGTAGACATATACACCATTACATTCAGCTGGAAACTGATTAGACAATAAAAAACAGAGATTTAAAATAAAAACTAGAAAAAAAAGAGCTGCTTTGAAACCACTGTAAAGCCCCAGTGAGTCACAGATTATTTTCTATATGAGCAATATTGTTACAGAAAAATTTGTCCTTGAATAGTTAATAATTATAGCACAGAAAATTGAATAGCTTAGTACTGGACTTGAACTAACATTTGAGCGATTTACATTCACACCAGTATCCCAGTTATGATTTGTGCATGTTTATCCCAGCTTATCCCAGTTTCAGAAATTTGTATAAAACCTTATCTTGGTTTTGATAAGCCTATATATACTGTCCAGAGTATTCATAAAAACCAGGGTACTGTATGTAGATTCTATTGTGATCATGAAAATCACACAGTGTCTATTTAGCAATGAAACTGAATAAACTTTATTTTGAGTGCGCATTTACACCTCATATTGCTTGGACTTTAGAGGCCTTAATGATGTCAAACTGCAGCAGGTCAGTCGAGTGGTTCAATTTGTTCATGATGCTTTTTGAGTCTCTGCCCAATCCAAAAGCTCTGATCTCAACAGCTATAAAGAGAGAGCCAGTTTTGAGCTGCTCACCCTGAGATTGATGGAGCAGTCTTTGTATTGGATCCTGGACCTGTCATGTGCTTTATGCCTTTAAGTAATTGGAAACTCGGCCTCTTGGCCACTGAGGGGGCCAAAGTCAAAGCGGCTGCATTAGTACTGAGCTAGCAGATCATGAAGCTTTTAAAATAAGAAACACTGTCTGTTCTTTCAGGATAGAAAATGAGAACTGCTTTAATTTGTTGTTGCCTGTCTTTTTTCTGCCTCTCCACGTTACATTGCACTTGCTCTCTCTATACAAAGTTGTTTTCCTTTTTTTCTGTCTCACTTTCCCCCCTTCCACCACAGAATTATTTTAACCCTTAGCCCTAAACTTGCCTTACGCCTTCTTAGGCGTCTTTCTGCTGTGGTGCTTACAGCAAATGCTGTGCCAAATGCAGTCCTCTTGCAGTTTCAGATGGTGAAACAAATCTTATTTGCCTTAATGTGTGTGTTTCCCTCTCGTAGCTGTTTCCGAGGTCCACAGTTCAATGGGGAAGGCAGTGCAGATGTTCTGCTCTGGAGACTGGGACCCTAAACGAGTCCCTCAGGGAACAGAGTGCCTAGAGCCCCTGCTGGAGGCGTCCCCATCCCACTTGCCCAGCCCACCACAATGCTCCTTCACAGGTGAGAAATTCTATGTCCATCAAGGCTCAATCAACGATTAGGAGTTTTGCTTATGGAACCGATTATAGGTGACGTTTTCTGTGGTGTGATAATGATTCACCAACCAACACAAGACTTGGTTATTAGTAATAAAACTTTCTAACATTCTTTCCATCAAAAGTGTTATGGTACTTCACCACTTTATCATAGAGAAAAATAAACATTCACTGAACTAAAATATCCAGGAAATGATCATTGATTGTTTTGCTTCTATTACTGGTGTATTTGTGTGATCAATCATATGATGTTCATAGACTGGATGAAAGAATGTTTTACTATTTAACAACTAAATCCAATTTGATAATCTGATAAATAAAGATAATTTAAACAAATTTGACAGTCTCCATTTTGACAGTCCTAGTTCAAGTGAGGAAAAAGCATAGTTAAGGTCAAACATAGTTATTGATTTTGAGCTGGCCATCAAAACTGTAAGTCTAATTAAGGATGAATGCCAAACATTTACACTGCTCAGATTATCAGAAGTGCATTTACACATAACATACTCAGACTGCGACCATTCAAAGAGCATGTTGTTGTTAATTTATCTGTGTTATATCACTCTGTGTTTCAGATCGCTTATTCTACATCTACACGTCAGGAACCACTGGGATGCCTAAAGCTGCTATTGTGGTGCACAGCAGGTAAGAAGGAGCCGTGCGGCTAACTAACAGACACACAGGAACTGCAGCTGCTCTCTTTCTTGATCCATGCAGCTTTCATGTGGAGTACAAATACTGTTAGAAGAGAATGGACAAGAAATAACACAGATTATGTTGGTTTTCTTTCGACTAATTGTACTTTCTTCTCCATTCCTGCCTCTCCCGACCCTGATTTCAAGATACTACCGCATGGCAGCTTTGGTATATTATGGCTTTAGGATGTCATCAGATGATGTGCTGTATGATTGCCTTCCACTTTACCACTCTGCAGGTAAAGCCATAACTGTGTGCCTGGAATGTTAAAAGTAAGGCTCTTTTCAAACCTGTATGATCCATTGTCTTGGTCAGGTCAAGGTTTACGCTCCAGCTAAGTGCAAGAAACTGCTGGCTTATCTACAGCCCAGTACAGAGTGCGTTCAACTACAGGAACCTTTATCTCAAACCACCAGTCTTGGCCCTTTGAAACAAACTAGAAAAATTTGATTGAACATACTCAGACGACTCTCTTTATAGGGTGTCAGTACATAGGGTATTAGGGATTATCAAATTTGCCCGAACAACACTTCCAGTTATTTTATCATTTAAAGTTTCTGTGGGTTTTTCCATGTTTTTACTTCATACTCATACACTTTCACTTGTCAGAGTGAAAGACAAGAATTGCTCAACACTTAGTTCAGATAATGTTACAAAGATATAATATAATATTAAATGGAAGTAGAAGTTGCATGTTGTTGTTTTAAATGATTTGTCTGGAGATTTCCATGCTGTGGCTGGGATGCTACAACCATGACCGCCCGTATTTCTCTGTCCACAGGAAACATTGTAGGAGTGGGCCAGTGTATAATACATGGCATGACTGTGGTCATCAGAAAAAAGTTCTCTGCCTCCCGTTTCTGGGACGACTGTGTCAAATACAACTGCACTGTAAGCATAGTCTAAATTACAAACCCCTGCCAAAGATTTAGTTACTTGGTAGCCCACTGCAGCCTCTTGGTGTTTCTGAAAATGTTTCTTTCCTGTCACTGCAATTCCCTAGCTAAGCTTTTCCATTTATTTCATTATTGTGAGCTTAGGGTTGAATCAATAGTTACTCTAATCACATCACTGTTATGTCTCTAACTAATGTTTTTCTTACTACCATCTTCCAGATTGTCCAATACATTGGTGAAATCTGCAGATACCTGCTGAACCAACCATTTCGGGACACAGAGAGGCGGCATAGGGTGCGCATGGCTCTGGGCAACGGCCTTCGCCAGTCCATATGGGTGGAGTTCATGAACCGCTTCAATATCCCACAGATTGCAGAGTTCTACGGAGCTACAGAGTGCAACTGCAGCCTGGGAAACTTTGACAACAAGGTGGGAAAACATTCTGCAAAGAAGTGGTGATAACACTCAGACAGAACAAAATCCTTATACTACCGCGCAAGTTTTCTAACCTGAAATAATTTCACATTATCCAAGGATTTTCTTGAGGTTACTGTTGTAAAAGCCTCCTGATATTGAGTCATCTGATGATCTGTAAGTGTGTTGTACAAGTCTTGGCAGCTTCAATACAAAACAGTCCTGTTTTGCTAGTTAAGACTTGTGTGCCTTAAATCTCCCTCATTAACTGAAGCCTTTATGTTCACATTTTTGTCTTTCCTTTAGGTTGGAGCATGTGGCTTTAACAGTCAAATTCTACCCTTCATCTACCCCATCAGACTGGTGAGGGTTGATGAAGAGACCATGGAGCTCATTAGAGGACCTGATGGGGTTTGCATTCCCTGTAAACCCGGTATGTTTTCAGTATCCAGTCTGCAAAGAGGGAAGTGGTGAAAATCTTGTCAATACAACTGATACTGATTCTGATTTAGTATTTGCATACATTTGTATTTTAACTCAAAACTCTGATACCATCACTGAAAACAATCCATACACATGTATTTTTGAGAAAGTGCAGCTGTTAGTGTATTAATTTTTTTGTTTGTTTGTTTGGTTTTTTGTTTTTTTTCAAATCAAAAGTTACTGGTTGAGTTATTCTGCCTAAACCAAAAATTGCAAATTTTTGGCTTAATATTAAACGATTCATTAAACCCTTTTACAAAAAGGTTAAACAGTATTGCCATTAAGAAGGTCCCTTGTTTCTTGGCATTTATACACTGAACCAAAGAAAGCTGCCATAATGCCATCCCAGTGTGTGGCTTTAGATTGTATGACAGCATTCCAGAGTTAAAGGTGTGATGTGAGGTTGCCTGGTGATTTGGCAGTTTGACAACCTCTATTGCCGTCATAAAGGTGGAAGGACAATGTGCTAGATTACATGTTTGTACAGTTCATACAGAGCAGCCGGGGAGAAGAATGGAACAGCATTCCTTCCTTGAATAGGCAGTTTAAAAGATCTTTTTAACATTAGTCCTCTGAAAATAATACACTCTGTATGGTTAATTCGAATTCACACGAAGGCATTTATACAATCATGCTGTAAATCCCACTTCACACCTCCCTCTCATGCTTTGTCTCTCCCATTCTTTGTTTCCCCTTCTCTTTCTAGGTGAGCCGGGCCAGCTAGTCGGCAGGATCATTCAGAATGACCCTCTGAGGAGGTTTGATGGCTATGTCAACCAATCAGCAACCAGCAAGAAGATTGCTCATAATGTCTTCAAGAAGGGAGACAGTGCCTATCTATCTGGTTAGTGACGCACGCACACACACACACACACACACACAGTTATGCACTGTGTTCCCTGCTGATCTTTTGACCTCTTCTCACCAGGTGATGTTTTGATCATGGATGAAAACGGTCACATGTACTTCAAGGACCGGACAGGAGACACATACCGCTGGAAAGGAGAGAACGTCTCAACAACCGAGGTGGAGGGAACACTCAGCAGACTACTAGACATGAAAGATGTAGTTGTGTACGGAGTGGAAGTACCAGGTAATGTCTTCGAACACACATTTTGAGCGTAAAGAGTCATTTCTCCATTTTTAGGGTTAGGGTTCCTCCTAGCACTTGAAATGGGCTTTAGGGATCCCTGGGAGGTTTTGAGATGAGTCTCACCATTTGTGTGAAATTGTGTCAAATTACACCAAAATCAGTCCCCAAAAACAAGTTTCAAAGATCAAACCTCAATCACTGATTTAAAGAAAATAAATAAATACATAAAGTGGATACAAAAAAGATCACATCACATTTTACTGCAGAGTATATAAAGAGATGAATGGATAGATGAGAGCTGACCCATACAGTGTAGTTTTTACAGCTGCAGTGTCTTTGTTTACTCTTGACCTATAGTGACATTAAACTGTTTCTGCCATTTAAAAAAAAAAAAAAAACAACAAAAAAAAAAACGAGCTGTTGTTGAGAGTCTGCACACTGACACAGGAAATTCCAGTTGCCGCTTTCCAGCCACTGTGATGAGATTAAAAAAAATGTATTAATCCCACTAGTAGTGACCTATAACTAGAGATACACATCATAGAGACCACAGCAGACTGTGTAAAGACACACACCGGACTCGTCACCTCCATGCACAAGTATGAATCTGACCTGAATCCATAGTGATCCGCAGAATTGAACCGCTGACTTACCTCTATCTGTGTGCACAGGAGCAGAGGGAAAGGCTGGAATGGCAGCCATTGCTGATCCATCTCAGTCCACTGACCTGCACAAGTTTGTGAAGGACATGGAGAAGGCTCTCCCACCATACGCCAGACCGGTATTCCTCCGCTTCCTTCCAGAAGTCAACAAGACAGGTAAAATATGCTTTTCTTTGCTGTTTGAGTCAAACATAAAGAGGGAAATGAAGAAGTATAAATCTCCCTCTATCTCAGTCTGCGTGGGAACAAGTGCACATTTATAACATCATGCATACTGTTTCTTGCCAGTGGAGAAGCGGTGTAATTGTAGAATCTTTTTTTGAAAAGCAAATTCCCAATGCGCATATCTAACAGTGGCACCTCACTGACAGGAGTTTAGTTCAGTTCAGCCAGCAAATGCAATCTCATTTTCCTGCCTCTATTTTCTTTTTCTCTTCAATCTGGGCCGAAACACAAATCGAGAGTTTTATATTTTGTAATTTTTTCCCTCATTTTACTTCACATTCCCCTCCATCCTGCTTTTCTCTCCAATTCAGCCACACTTCAAAGAACACATACGAGTACGAGTAAAAAGTTGATCAGAATTGTTGGTTTAAAACAAAATGTTTGCTTTCAATTCAGTTTACATTTGCAGTTTTCAAATTGAATGTTTTAAATATTGGCTTCACACACATTCAGATATAAGCAAACTCTATGACTGTTCATTGAAGCAACAGCACCAATTCAAAATCATTGCTACTAATTTATTAATAATAAGAGAAATTGATTTAATAATGAAATTGATTGAATAACAAGAACAGCTTTACTCTGGTAATTCTGGTAATTCCTAATCTCTGGTATGTGGGAAGAAGTTTAGAGGCTATGTAAGGGAAAGTGAAATATGTGCTTTATGTCTTTTTGTCTCTCAGGAACATTTAAGTTTCAGAAGACGGAGTTGCGTAGTGACGGCTTTGACCCCAGCATGGTGTCAGACAGACTCTACTTCCTGGATTCCAGCAGAGGGTGCTATCTGCAGCTGAATGAGGAGATTTACCATTCCATAGTGTCAGGGAACCACAAATTGTGATGATAAGGATGACCTTTGCATCTACACATGTACACATATACAAACACAGAACGGAAAATAATAGTGTAAGAGCAGGATAGCAGAAAGCAGGACCTTTTCCCCATATACGCAAAAATACAGTTTAAAGTAATAGCCATACACATTCCACGCAGCCAATCTCAAATGCCAACACATTTACACACACACACACACACACTTCACCATTGCTCCAACATTGTATTTTCGACCCACTTTGCTCTTTTATCTCTAAAAACAGACTTATGCTCGTCATCCACAGACATATACACACACACACACACACACACACACACAGCACCTCTCCATCCATCCCTCTTGAAGTCTCCTCTCGCTACCTCAGTAAACACAGAGAGGCGCAAACTCAGTAACCAGGTCTATTTGGTAACTTGAACCATTCTTCATAGCCACCAATCCCAGGTCACACAACCCTCAGACGACCCCTGCCTACTGATCATGGTCCATCAAACCGGATGTTTGACTGGGAGACACCAATTTGTTTGGGGGGGGGGGGTTTAAAGAGGACAGGCTGCCTAGCATCCAGAATGCAAAAACATGAAAATGTAAACTTGATGGATGATAAAGAGGAACGCGGATTCAGTACACTTGTGGACCTATGAGGATGTAAACTGTCTCTCTGGATGTTGTTATTTTAGTGACATTGTTTTGTGAAAGACTGGAGCCTCTGTCGTTGACTTGATCTGCACAATTAGCCGCCAGTGACAATAACGCCTTTCCTCTGTTTGAGGACACAAAGAGTGAAAGATCTTGGAGAGCCTTTGATATGTAACCAATGAGTTAAATTAGACCAGTGGTTGAAGCTGAAAGTTTTACTAAAGTGTAATACGGCTTCAGAGTTTGCAGTGCAATAATCAGCCGCACCACATGAGAGCTGATATAAAATCAAGCTTTGTATTAAAACCAGATATATTTAATTTGTAATGTTTTTTTACATATTTAAGAAAATATGAAAGTTTTTAGTAATTTATGTTGTTGTAAAAGCTTTATCTTTATTTGCAGTGCAAATGAATCAGGTTTTTTCTGCTTTATGTGAATCCAAATCTGTGCTTTAATAGTCCTTATGAATTAAACTGCATTATGAATTTTTATATCAGCTGTTGGAACACAAAGTAAAATGCACTGACTGATTCAACCCTGGGCTATATACATGGGGCTACTTCCACACACAACACTGCTCACCTACCAAGCTAACATGCAGCAAGGTCGCGTGGCTCTATTGTGCAGGTTTTGTCCAAAGAGGTAGTCCACTCTCATATATAATCTTCTGAAACAATTGAAGAGGACTTAACTGAAGAGAGAGAGAAGCACCGACTAGCGTCATTCGAGAGGACTTGTGTTTTTAACAATATTCTGGTGCTAAAGCGGGATATTCTGCCAGATTCAGAGCCGAACGATCCAAAGATTCATAAGTAGGGAGTAAGGACACTGCAACTGAGACGATGTCTCAAAATGGAGCAGCAGAAGAAGAGAATTTGTCTTCTGTTATCGACGTCTTGTCTTTTGTTTGCAGTAGCTGTCACCAGAGGTTGTAGCAGCATCGTCAACCACAAGCAGAGCACTGTGCCTTACTGTGAGTTCACCTCCCAGATTCACAGGCCCTGCCCCACACTTAGTGTCTCATATGGTCCCTGTGTTGGACTTTTAACTTCACTCCTCTCGTTCAGCTTCGGCAATCTACCATAATCTCATCTGTTTGTTTCCAATTTTTCTGTCATAGTGGCCTCACAATGCTGGCCCAAACCTTTGGAGCTCAAATTTTACTCTGAAAATCGTTTCCTAGGAAGCAGAACTAGCCCAGCAATAGACATCTTTATCCTGCCAGGTGCAGGACCAGTTTGTGTTGCAGTCTCACCCGGTGTCCAATTGCTGCAAGGCTGCTGTCACAAAATTTTGCAGGGACCTTTCTTTGTTCCCTCAGATATCCCAGCCCTGACTGTAACCATAATTTCTCCTTTAGCTGTTTTTATTTGTTTCTTGGGTTTTCTTTAAGATATCGCTATCACAAGCCTTTGTCTTTTGCCTGCCAACCACTCAATTTTTCGCAATTCCTCTGTCCTCTTTCCTCTGGCTTCTGACTGTGCAACCCCCCCCCCAGACATATTAGAGGGATTTTCTCCTTCATCAATTTTTGGGTTTTTCAGGGGGATTGGCAACATCAAGTTCCTCCTACACACTCAAAACTGTTTTCAAGTATCTATTGTCAATGTTGTGAGTAGTCTGCCATTAGCCTGTGATTTTTCTTGTTTTTCTTACCTTTGCAACTGACCACATCCTAAGTTACCTACAGTACCGCCAGGCCACTTGTTTCCAGCATTTAAGGTCGGGCGTTAATGTAGAAAACTTCCAATTCAGAAACCTTTTCATGGCAGTGCTTAGGCTGCTTTGTTTTCTGCAGACTGAGTCTCAGTGTTTTCAATGGCTTTAATTAGTTTGTACTTTGCACAGTCAACCTTGTCGGCTGTAGTCTGCCGACAGCATTCGGCAACGTTGCTCTCACTCATCACTCCGCTGTTTTGGGAAGAAGACCAAAAGAGCCATTTGACAGAGATTGAGATTCATCCCTGCTTCCTCTGTAGTCTGTGTATTTTATTCTTTAATGATGAGTGTGAAATGTTCTCATGACTGTCTGACAAGCAAATGAGTGATCAATGATGATGAATTTGTAAAGTGTGATTTATATATCTGAAGGACCACAATTTGGCTGTTATGATGCTTCTGAGGGTTACATTTATGAACCCAGCCCACCAGGGGGCGCATGATTCAACAGCCCCAGATAGAGCACTCTGAATAAGATGTTTGCATTTTCTTTTCTCTTTTTTTATGAGTTTAAATTATTGTTTTTGAAGAACTGTACTATTCTTTGATTGATTCACTGCTCTTTGTGTTTGCTCTTGTATTCTTTGTGTGAAATTATAGCTTTGTGATTAAGTATTTAAAAAAAAAAGGGATTCATGAGTGAGTGGAAGACAATCAAACTTTTTTTCTTTTTAGTTTAGTTTTTTTGTTTGTTTGTTTTCTACTTTTTGGCACAAGGAACCAGCCATGGATCTACTTTTCTGGGTGAAATTGGTTGTAAATCTTGTCCAGGAGCCATTTCCCAACTTTAGGCCTGCAGGGACTCAGGGCTCAATGGGACAGTGGGCATTGAGGATTTGGATCATCTGTTTGACCAGAGGAGGGCGGTAAACCTTCATCTATACTTCTTTTCACAAAGGAGACACAAAGAGACACTCACACTAATGTCCTCAGCCCAGGATATAGAACAGGGTTCGGGTTAACCCTGGTAAGCCTGGTCCTGGGGGGCTACTGGCCTGCATTCAAATGAGTGACTCTGCAGAGCTTGATGACAAAGTGATCATTTGGGTCAGGTGTTTTAGAGGAGGGAAACATCTAAATCCCTGCAGGACCAGGGTTGGGGACCCTTGATATAGAAATAATAGTTTAAATGAAACTTAACATGCTGTGTTTTAAAATGTGGATTTTCTCCCCATATTGTTCACCAAGTTGAATTAAAGAGATGTAAGTGTTTCATGACAATGGTTAAAATCACTAAACCAATCAGTAAACTAATATAATGCCTCTAGCCTAAACATTGAAATAGTAAATTTGGCCATTTTATTTCATGCATTGATGTAAATGTTTATTCAGCCGATCTCCATTGTGAATAATGTGATAGATTCACATGCATCAATGTCTTCAGTGTTTGCCACTCGGCTCAGTCAAGAGTTTCTTAGTGTAAACCACTGACGTGTGATCTAAGAACCAATCACAATGAAGTTCGTGACCATGTGAGGATCAGTAGCCACCAGGCAAACCACACATAACAAGCCCTGAATGAAGATTTGTGTATATCTGTTCGTCTCTCTGGTCATATGATCAACATTTCTGTTGGGTTTTTTTTTGTTTTTTTTTTTTCTTTTCTCTCTCTCTCTCTCTATTTGCACTTTTTGTTTGTCTCTTCCTTTCGGTCGTGGTCCTCAGGAACATCAAAAAGTGTTAGAGTAGGACACTTGAAAAAAGAGCACAAACTAGAGAAGTTTGTACATGTCTGCCGTGGTGTGAAAAGTTTTTTATTATTTTTACTTTATTGTCTCATCGCACAGGCGCCAACTCTGAGCTTGTGCAGAGTGTGTAGGGGAGGTCTGTGAGGTGTGCTGTGTGTGTGAGACACACTGATGTCCTCTTGTCCACTGAAGGTTAGCTGTATACATCACATATTTCAAGAAAATGAGATAAAAGCAGTGCTCTAAATGGAAAAATCATTATTAATAAAAACTATTTAAATTGTTCATTTGGGCTCTGATTGTAGAAACATTTTTTAACAGTATGATTGACACCACACTTCTGAGTGGAGCTCCACACTCAGTTTGTTTATTTTATGACTATGATGACCATTTACCCTCAAAGGTTGCAGCAAAGACCTCAAGCAAAACTTTGTTAATGGTTAAAATATCTTTGTTGTATTAAGAAATGATTCCCCCTAATCACATAGTCTGATCTCTTTACATTTAACCTATTTACTGATGTGACAAATTGCACCTGTAAGGGAATTTTTGGAGCTAACAACGATCCATTTACCACTCCATGGAAAAAGATAAACTAAAATTGAATTTGACCCACAACAAACTCTAAAAGGCTCAAGTCAGTTGTTGTGTTGTGCAATCCCACTTTAAACATCGATTGTATGTTTTGTATATACATCTACTGTCCTCACTGTTGCCCTATTTTTACATTTTACTCAGCCCACAACATCCGTTAGAGCCACAGTTGGGATTTTAGCCTGACCTTCATCCTGATGTTGAGCCCATAGCTAGGAGGGCCCAGGGATTGAAATTTGACTTTCAGCTATTTTTCGTTTGTTGTTCAGCTTTAGCCAGATCAAATAAATGGTTCACTGATATTCAGAATAATATATTTCCACTTTTGGCTTTTCTGAAGTAGTGAAGCCAAACATTTCTTGGAAAGCAATTACTTTCCAAGTGAGAAAATTATTCTCAATGTGACAGAAATTGAAATTGCAAGTGAACCCATGAGACTCTTTTACTAAAAACAGTTGAGAAGTTTTTCTTGTCAGGACATGAGTGCGATTTTGTACTCTAGCCAAAACTCATACTGAAAGCTGTTTTGTCTTGCACATATCTTACCTCCTAGCAGTGATGGAAAGGTACTGTATTTAAATGCTGATCTGAGGAATTTGTGCTTTATGTTATGTCCCTTTTCTATTTAGTTGTTATTACTTATTTTTCAAGTTTATTTATCAAGTTTGGCTTTAAATGCAGGACTTTCTCTTTATAATTGAGAATTTTAGTGTTGAAGTATTAGTGTTTAGTGTTAATTGGAAATTTTAGGCAATAGTGCGTTGTTTCTACTTAAATGATCTAAACACATCTTCAAAATAGCAACATCATTATTATATGCTGAAAAACAAATTTCTTCTTGGTTATATGTGTCATTGTGGGCTATGGTCTTACGAAATTTGTGTGCGAGATCTTATGACAGACACCCTATGAGTCTCAGTTGATGTTAGTGAACCACAAGCATGACATATTCCTGTACATATGGGAAGTTGAGTGTAGGTCCAGGTTGTTTTGGAGCCAAACATCTTCAACACTTGGCCACTGTTTAGCAAATCCTCAGCGATGATTGGCTGACAACCAGGTGGGTGGATCAGGAGAAAAACAAACATTGCCACGGGCTCTGCCACTCTGTACCTGTCTGTTGACTACCTACAGTTCACTTTAGGCTCAGGTCAGATACCCTCTTTCAACATTTCAGCCCATCCACTTCAGGCTACTTTGTCTTCCCTCCACAACCATGAGGACCATGGGGGTTTCTGCTGTTGTCATGGGGATGTTGTGTGCAATGATGGTGAATGCAGATGTGAAGCCACAGAGAGATTTCAACTTGCAGAGGGTAAGCTGGACACACACAATCAGCTCTTAGTGTTTGATGAACTGACTTTGGTTTGTTAAGTGAAAGGAGTCTGCTGTTGGTCCTGTCATTATTGTCTGTTTAATATAGGTGACTCCATCTGTGTGGGAACACTGTGTACTGGCGTGTATGTGTGTGTGTGTCCAAGTTTGAGAACGGTTTCTAAGATGGTGACCCAAAACAAGCAATAAGCCTATGGGTTTAAGCTTTGCCTCCGCACTGACAGTCCTGTCACAAATTGTTATGATTAATAAATTTGTGAATCCCTGTTTTTCTGGTTTCGTCACACAGCAGATGTTGAGAGAGGTCAGTTTGTCTTTTCCCATGGTACGTCTGCCATGGGAAATGTCTTGAAAAGGAAGATCTTCACTTGTTTCCTGTGGCTACTTTTATAGAAGTATTTTAAAAATCTTTCTTTTAAGATTTTTCCAGATTTATCAACTTTCCAACCTGGCATGAGTTCATGTAAAACCCACAACAAGACCCAACCTGAAATTCTCACTATGGTTGCCTCCGTTTTTTTGTTTTGTTTTGTTTTTTGTTTGTTTGATGGTTTATTTGATTGTTTTTTGTTTTCATGTTATTTACCTTCTGAATCACATGTTTATTTGTCAGGCTTAAAGTAGAATTTATTCCCAACAGAAAGCTACACGCTGCTTCTGCCTTGTCACTCAGTGTCCGGATGGTTAATCACCACTCACAGTTCCTCACATCCAGTCTGTGTTTTAAAGGATCTGTTTGTGGATCAGGAGAAAGGCTGCAGTTTACTCCAGTGTTTGCAACATGGTACCAATACAGCTCCCTTGTTTTCTCACTGAGTCTGAGTCTAAAAATGTAGAGTCTAAAATTGCACATAAATATATTATAAAACAGCCACAAAATGGCAACTGTTCCATGAAGCAAGGAGACTAGTGACAGTCTATTTTTAATACCAATCTCAGAAAAACCAAAACCAATAATGAATTGACCAGTAAGTGGCACCTGATATAGCTCCTTCTTCTGTGCCACAAACTTTAAAATTTTTGTCAGCAGTGAGCAACATCATTGTACTGGGGAACATGTTCCTTCATTATGATGAACGCTGGCACTGCAGTTTATGTCAAGTTGATCCCACATGCAGTGTCATGCTTCCTTAAATATTCATTGGCACAACAAATCTATGAATGAAAATAGTCTCTGCACGTCAGTGTGTGCTCAGGGACCTTTAAAAAACTACAGCTATTTTTAAAAGAGAAACTACATCTAAGTGATGTGGCCTGTTTTTAGAGAATTAGCGACTTCAACAGGAATCAATGGCCTCATAGCAGAGAAGAGCATACAGAGCAGTAAAGTCAGAATGACATGAATATTAACTAGTCATAAAAGGCATAGTGTAAAGCACAGGAGGATTTTTTTAAATGTAAACTTACATTTATGTGTTACATTTAGTTTGCAGGGAAGTGGTATCGTCTGGGCCTGGCCTATGAATCTCCGGGTTTTGTCCCCTACAGAGACAGACTGAAGGCCTCAGTGGGCACCATCACGCCACTGCCAAACGGAAATGTTAACCTAACAATGTGGGACATCACGTGAGTGTGTGCGTTTGCATTTGTGTACAGTGGTGGAGTGTGAGCACAGACTAGATATATAGTCCATCTTGGTCAGCACCGGAAGTCTATGTGATGGTTAAAGAAGATAGCACAGGGATAAAGCAAGATGAAGACTGGGTGTGTTTCTTCTGTCTGCCTCAGGCCTCTGGGCTGTCACAGTAAGGTGTACCAGTACGAGAGGACCAGCATCAATGGACAATTCACCTACTTCAGTTCACGTAAGTCCCTGACTCTCCAGCTTTCCTAAAGATAACAGAGTTTCAGTTCTGATCCTCAAAGAAAGAGGAAAACTTAAATGTTAATATGTTTTGGTAAGTTTCAGTGTTATAACTCTACTGACAATTACCTGACAATATAATATATGACTGTCAGTCAGTGGGTCAGCTCAGCTAAGGCTGATATTTGGAATCACCATCAGTTCAAGGAAAACCACAGACCTCAGTCATGGTGGGTTCGTCATTTGACACAATGTAATGAGGAATTTTCTCATATGAAGAGTGAGAATTTTGAGAGCAGAAGCAAAAGCGAAGCAGAAATTCGTTAGTTATGTTTCTCTTTCATTTAGCAAAAACATGAAACTGACGGTTTTACTTGAATTTTGTCTTTCTACTGTGTTTTATTTATTGCTATTTGTTTCACCTTAATGTCCACTTTTTAAAGGCAGAATGAAAAAATATTATAAATGATTCATAGTTAATGTGTTATACTTGACAATGACAGCGCACATCTGGATTTATTTCCATACATTAAGTTAAAATTTTCATACTTGGTTTCTCTCATTTTTTGTTGTCATTTTGTGCAGCATGTAAATGTTGTAAATATTTATCGAACACTTCTGGATTTTTCATGTTCATACAATACATAAATACTTTTTCTCTCAGGCCACAACATGGCGAAGGACATCACAGTGGTGGACACAAACTACTCAGAGTACGCTCTGGTCCTCAAGCACAAGGTTTTTCACAGAGAGTACACACAGGTGGCACTTTACGGTGAGACACATCTTCATATGACATCCTAACATGTGTCTTGTAACTTCACTCCAGATTCAACACTGTCCACGTGTCTCTGTACTTTTGCAGGCCGTTCTCAAAGACTCAGGCCTGAAATCATTCAGAAGTTTAAAGCCTTTGCCTTGTCCCGGGGTTTCTCCAAAGAGTCTATCCTGACTCCTCCTCCAGCAGGTACATGCGCAGATAATATGGAGCATTAGATGAACATTAATCTTTGTTTCCTAGTTCTTATGCATGTATGGGGGTTTTTTTTCTGGCCAACAGAAAATTGCCCACCATCTGGATCTGGACGTTAGGTAGGTCTATTAGGAACATGTGAAAGCAACAATGTAGTTTCATGAATTCCAGTTTAAGGGCGTGAATGAGTTTCTGTTTCTCCCTCCAGGTTCTCATACGTACCTGCAGTGAGGGTGGCAGTGTGTGTTGATGTGCTGCGCCACGTCTCTTTTCCACTTCACTTTTCTCCTGCATTTACTGCTATTCATTTTCTTTCAGCAAAGCAAACAACCTCATTCTGGCTAAAAACGTTCTATATAGCCAACGCTAAAATGATAAATCCTTTTTTTTTTGTTGTTGTTGTTTGATTTTCACAATTTTGTTGCATTGACATGGTTTGATAAATAAAATCAGCCTTTACATCATTTGCTTGTGTCACTTAATCACCAGACATTTTACAATATAAATGATTTTGATTTGTTTTTTGTTTTTTTTGTTGGACATTGCATGAATATTTTTATATAGAGACTTTTTATGATCAGGGAAATTCATCACGTACTTAATTACAATTTATAAAAACACCCTAAGAGATGTAAACATAAACACATTACTAATTATAATCCAATAACATAATAAGCCTGGTCATACAATTACTTTTGGTCTGTTCTGCATATTTTGGTGGGAGTATATCATTTTTTGCTGAAATAAAAAAATCGAATAAAAATTTTATGACAAGACCTTTTCTCTTAATAGAGTATTTTTACACTGTGATATTTTTACTGTGTGTGTGTGTGTGTGAACCCTCTGTGGCACACTGTGCATGGTTTAGGTTAAGTTGCTGAATTGTGTTTTGTTTGAATATATATACACACATATATATAAATATAAATAAATAAATAAATATATATATATATATATATATATATATATATATATATATATATATATATATATATATATATATACACATATACATATACAAACTTTCCTAAAGAAACTTTTGTCTGTGAAGCCTCACAGGGTCAGCCTTTTGGCTACTAATTATCAGCTGTGAAATCCTGACATGTATTGATTGATTCTTTGTATTAGCTACAGATTCTGAAGTCCAGCGATTCATCGCTGATTAGGTGGACCAACAGACACGTAATCACATGTGTACACGCACACACCAAGACACACAAAACAGCTAAATCATGTCATCATGTGATCAGAACTTTGTTCTTTTAGTTTTGTGATTTTTTTTTTTTTTTTTTTTAACTCACATTCACACTACGTCAATACAGCTCAGCAGCAGAGCAGGAGGGACACACAAAGAGGGAGAAAACCATGAGTCTAGTTTCTCTGCTGCTCCTGGCCTCTGCCTGGACCCTCCAGGGGGTCCATGTGCTCCAAGAAACTCATACCCTAGCACAGGACAACTTTAATCTTAGCCAGGTGAGTTGCCTACACATTTCCTTTATTATTCAGAACATAAAAAACACTCTTCTTACAGTGGTGTCATATTTCTCTCTTCCCTCTCTTGTCTTTGACTAAACTGTAGTATCTGTAATTCTTTCCTAAGTTGCCAGCTACTACTTCTCTTCCTTTGTCTTTTTATTACTCAAAAGTTGTTTCTGTATATGCTCGAAAGGATTGTAGCCAATCATTTTTCGATTGGAGATATATTTATCTGTGCAGTTCATGGGGCACTGGTATGAGCTGGCTGTGGTGTCTACCTGTCCTCACTACATGCAGCGAAAGAGGGGAACCCCCGTCATTGTTGCACTGGAGCTCAAACATGTTGCTTCTGAGGGCAACTTCACAATGACAGCCACTACCCCCAGGTCTGTCTCACATCCATCCACAACACACACACACACACACACAGTGAAATGTGTGAAATATATAAATATATATGAAATATATGTGTGTGTTTGTAGAAATGTCTCGTGTCAGCAAACGTCCACAGTTTATGGTTTGACAGACACTCCAGGACAGTTCTTCCACCATGTTGTCAGTATGTTTCTCATCTTTTTCCATCCCTCCGTCCATCCACACATTTCACATCACTGGCAGCAGGCTGTGTACATCTACCACTAAGACATGTTTACAAATCTGCCATGCAGCACACTGCCAACGCTTTCCTTTCCCTTCCACAGGGTTTGGAGCAGATGTTGATTCCTATGTGGTTCATACCAACTATGATGAGTATGCAATGATGTTCCTGAACAGCACAGAGAAACCATCAGGAATACAAACCACTACAGTCAAGCTTTATGGTGAGGGACGATTCCTGAGTATCTCAAAAAGACTATTTGTTTTACCTTTCTGTGTGAATGTGCCATTTTTCATCTGATATGCAGATTATTGTTCTGTCTTCTTCAGCTCGAGCTTTGCATGTCAGTCCTGCAGTGCTGGACAACTTTAAAACATTTGTGAGACAACATGGCATGGAAGATGGTGATATCATCATGAATCTGAAAAGTACATGTGTTGCTATTTTTTGTCTGTCTTGCCATGACATTGCTTTTTTCTCTCAGCAGACTGTAGACGTTTTCCAGCTTACATTTATTTTTCTTACTGCGCATATTTTGGCTTTTAGAACACATTTTTTAGCATATTACAACAGTAGCTTCATTCGCTTTAGGTATGATGGTGAGGCTGCCAGGGAATAACATTCAGCTTAAATCACAAATCACATTTTCAGACAAAAGTTGTCTTAATGGAAAACATAAAGCCCCCTCTCTGTTTTACTATCTTCCCAGGCAACTGTGTTCCAGGTCAGCCGGTGGCCGAGCCCACTGCTCTTCAGGTACACAGCTGAAAAAACAATTACATACGGATTACACACAGATCTGTGTCTGAGAATGCCTGTTCACTGGCTGTGTGTGCCTTATACATCAGTGATTCAGATTTCATTTCCCAAGAAGACAAAGAGAAATACACTGCCTCCTGTGGACTCTGGTAATATTTGACCAGATGAGAAGACAACTGAATCACTGTGTAAAGGTCACTTTACTCAAACTCTAGTGTGTATTTTATTTTTGATTTTTTTTTTATTTTTGTATTAAAAATGTGCAGACTGACAGAATGACACATGACAGCCCATATTAGCAGTAGTTTAGACTTTTGAATTAATACTTCCGTTTGACACAAATTTTTCCTCATTCCACAAAATTTGAAAACCCTATTTAGAAATGTAAGGGTTGGTCACAAATCAATTTCAAACATGTGAAATGTGTTAAAGGTGAAAAAAAGACAGAAAGAAATGTACACCATTGTATTTGATTGATTTGTTAAACCTTCTCACCTGTCCAGAGTGCACCTGCCTCACCTAGAACATTAGCTGGGATTGACTCTAGTACCCCCCCACGACCCTGACGGATAACTGGATGAAGATGAATGAATGAATAAATGTTAAGAATTCTATCTGCTGAGGGTTGGTTGCACAAATTACTGACTAAATAAAAGCGGAACTCTAAAAAGACAGCCGGGAGCCGTGCTTACATTAACTAACATTTAATGAAAAACTATGTGCTGTGGAACAAATGCACAGATGCTTTTTAGCTAAAGCTTTTCCTTAAATCATATATTTCAGTCATATCTGACATAATGATTCGTCTGCTTTGAATCGAAGGCCACAAACTCACTCATGAATCTTAGTGATAAATCTCCTCTCCAATCTGCAGAATCAGTATTTATTTTAAGGTCTTCCTCATTGTCAAATTGATTTTGTGATCATTGCTTTTACCACCATATGCAGATCCTCCTTATAGCTAAAATCAGCAGTTTTGAAGCTACCTAATTGCAAAAATATAAATACATTTGTTTATATTAATAGGCCTGTTTCATTATGTTAAATCAAACAGGTCTTGAGTTCATGACCCACTGACTCCATGGCTTACTTCCTGTTTAAATCTAAGCATTATGGGAGCTGTATTTCCAAAATGTAGAGCAGGGCTTGAGTTGGGAAATAGACCTTGCTCCATAGATTAAACCAGATTCAATTTGACAAGATAACTTGTCATAAAAAGTCACATCCAGCAGAAGAAAGTTGTAAATGTGAATTTCACATTAATCACATGTGCATAATGCAGGATGAAATAGTATAGTTGTTACTTTTGTATGTCAGAGTATAACAGGTATTGATTTGTTGCTGTTGCCAAACCTCTGAAGTCCATCACTCTCGTGATCAGCTGTCCAGACAAGTCAGAGCTCAGAGAGGAAGACAAGCAGAACTTTGGTCTCTTACTTGTTTGTTTTTTACTTGGATGTGTTAGTGTGTACAAGCAGGGGACACAGCACACATGCAACAGGTCAATGCCCCCTACCCCATATGAAGAGTTGAGTCTTTCTGGGATGCAGTGTTCCAGGAGTTAGTCGCGTGCGAGACGAGTGAGCAGACAGACTGACAGGATGCAGAAAGTGATTCTGGTTCCCCTGCTGATCCTGGGATGGACCTGGACTCCCAGTGGGTTTGCTATTCTCCCAGAACCTCTCTACCCCACACAGGAGAACTTTGATCTTGCCCAGGTGAGTATCACAGTCCATATATAGTCAATGATTAAATTACTATCTGATGAACATTCAGCAGGAAGAGGAAAAATTTGTACGGTAATGGCCGTTAAATATATAGTTAAGATAAAACCTAGTTTATGTTGAATAAAATGGTTAAAGTTTGGAACAAAGATGCAGTTTTAGTTACACAGAGTCAGTAAAAGTTAAGTGTTGTATCGTCTGAATGAAGTTATGAGATTTTGTCTCCCTCTTTTTTAAATTGAACCAGGCTGTCTTAACATCCTGAATACTTTGACTTGTATTTCCGTTGTTTGTTTAGACTACCAATGATCTAGTTGAAGGAATTCAGTGAGCTCTCTGGAACTGAGCCTATGTCAGCAATAGGTATGATATTCTAATAAACTGCATGATATATTGTGGCGTTTCTTTGTTACAGTTCTTGGGAACTTGGCATGATATTGCTGTGGCAGCTTCGTGTCCCCATATGCAGCGCCACAGGGCAGACGCAGCCATTGGTAAACTGATTCTGCAGAGAGGTTCAAGCGAAGACAAACTCAAGATGACACGAACTGTACAAAGGTTTGTAAAAAGTGTATGTATCGCACAAACACAGAAGTAGACATTTTAATCTTTTTGAAACTTATATTTGCTATCACACATATTAAGAAAAGACATATCAATGTCAAAAAAAAATTGTGCAAGTAGTGCAAAATTAAAAATTCAGCAAAGAGCATCAGTTATTGTTAACTGTTTTAGGAAAGTAACTCATGCGAAATTGGTAGAAACTGTGTGACCAAGCTAAAATTAATGTGCACAGATTGTTTTTTGAGATTAAATTAGAACATCTCTTCGTAGCAACTAAAACAAAGAGTCCAAAATCTGAAGCTGATGCCATCTGATGCATTTATAAAAGTTAGATTCAGTTGGATGCTCGCTGCATTATACATGATGTAAAAGAGAATGTTTGTGTCCTATAGATCTGGAATATGTCGTGAGATCTCTGGGGATTACGAGTTAACTACAACACCAGGACGATTCTTCTACCATGTTGCGAGTACGTATTTCTCTGTCGTCCTCGGTCTGTATAACCTTTTGTCGATGTAACTTTCTCTCCAGTGTAGTTTGGACACGTTCTGTGACTCTCCCTGTGCTTTGACTCCAGAGTATGGCTCAGACGTGGATGCCTATGTGGTTCACACAAACTACAATGAGTATGCAATAGTGATAATGAGCATGAAAAGATCATCAGGGCAGACTAGTATCTCACTTAAACTTTACAGTAAGTGATTTTTTTTCCCCCAGTTGTTTTATTTTACAAAACAATAATCTGAATGGTGCATCTGTGTTTCAGCAGGATTTCAATACAAATTCTCCTGAATGACGCACAAAGCGAAATCACACTAGTACTAGTACAGTACTAGTCTGTGTAAATAGTTTTCATTTAAATTTAAATGTCATTATCATGGTAATACAGCTCAAACCAATTTCTGATTAGTTTAAATGAAGATTAAGATGAATTTGTAAAGAATCCTCCAACCACAGAAACTGTTAAAATTAGAGTGGACTGTGCATCAGCTTCCTGCTAATGACTCTGTCCTCTTCAGGTCGGACTATGGAGGTGAGAGATACTGTGCTGGAGGACTTCAAAACACTGGTCAAAGAACAGGGGATGAGTGACGACACTATTATCATCAAACAGAACAAAGGTGCTGCACAGATTATGAAAACAAGAAGAGACTGAAACACAGTTCGCATCTTCATTAAATGTCTTACTTGCAGTATAAAAACACAAAATATAAAACACTGGACCAGAAAGTTAAGACAGAAAATGGAAGGAAAGGTGTTAAAAGAGTCTCAATGCTTTCATTTAATTTCTTTGCAGGCGACTGTGTTCCTGGAGAGGTGGTGGCAGAACCAGCTCAATCTGAACCTCAAGTACTTCAGATACATTTCATTAGTCAGACTTATGTTGTCAGACAAAGTATTATCCGTCTTTTCAATAGCTGATTATCCTTTCTGTTGAGTACTCTCAATACGATCAGTTACAAATTGAGTAAATATTTAATTTATTGGAAACCGAATGTACAGTAAACGTTGAAGTAAAAGTATATATTGTAAAAAGTTGTCCCTCTTAAGAGAGCTGAAGTAATTCAGATAAGTGTGAACTTGTTACATTAACAAGATTAAGCCATTTCCAAGTTTTGCTTTTAATAAGGTCCAATGCTGCAACTACAGTTTTGTACATTTGTGACTTTGTTTGTGTTTGTTTGTGTGTTGATCTGGTTTTAATAAGACACCGGAGCAACGAGTTACAAAATATACAATGTCGTTATTTTTTAAGATAACAATATTATGGAGGCTTGTGTGTTTGACTGAGTGTGTGTGGCTGTGATACAGCGGGTGAGGAGAGATGCAGCTCCTGCTTTGTATCCTGAAGAGGAGGGTTCTGGCGGTGAATTAGTTCTTTTCGGTGGAACCGGTAGGAAATCACCTTACTCACATATTTTAATACTAACCGTACAGTGTATCTCTTTCATGAAAATGACTGTGTGCTGAAGTTTCTGTTGTAACTATGGAAATATCCGTCCCCTCTCTCTGCAGAGGCCTGTCAGGCAGCCCCAGATACAGGTCCATGTTTCGGGTTGCACCAGCGTTACTACTACAACGCTTCCTCAATGAACTGTGATCTATTTAAGTACGGAGGTTGTTTGGGCAACCAGAACAACTTTGAGAGCGAGAGAGAGTGTCTGCAGAGATGTCGCACTGAGGGTGGGAAGCAAAATACATCACTTTGTATGATGCATTATGTAAAACATCAATATTTTTTCCCGTCGCAACTTTGTTCTGTCTGTCCTGATTTGTTTGCGGATTGCTCCCAATTGTGGAAGAGCCATTTTCCTGCGACTAACTGCTCCGGGGATTAACTGGAGAAGTTGGTGGTAGTAGGATGTAGAAATATTAGCACTCCAAAAAATTATGCAGTTGCAGCCACTCCTTTTCAACAACCAGAGGCAGCAGGAAGCAAGGAGTTATAGTTTGCTAAATGTTGGGAAAGAGTTTCTCCCCATGTGACTCCCCTATGGGCCCTTTAACTGAACTTCTAGCCTTCATGAATGACAGTTTGAGAACAGAACTATCAAAACACATCTGTGTCATCCTGCTTGTGTCTGAGCTGGGAAAAAAAAATGTCTTGTCTTGTCCTTCCAGCTGTGTGCCGTCTGCCCCTGGCACCCAGTCCCTGCACTGGTCAGCCACTCATCTGGGCCTTTGACTCCACAATCGGTGTGTGTGTGCCCTACAAACAGGGTTACTGCCAGACCAACGGCAACAAGTTCTACAGCAAGGCTGAGTGTGCCGAGTACTGCGGGGTGGTTAAAGAGGATGGTGAGATAATGCAGAACAGCAGTAGAAACAGAGAGCAAATAGAAACACAAACACATCTCAATGATCAAACCGGTGGAAAACCCCCAAACACAGATATGACCGCTGATACCACCACAAAGAGAAGTTGGTGAAACTGATTTTGCCTGCTTTTGATTTATTATATAGTATTTTCTTTGTTTTTGCAGAGCTCCTGGGTGAAAACTGAATGACACAAGGTGCTCGTCTCATCTCATTACTAATTTGTGCAGCTCGAGCCAGAATCACAGAAGTTGAGCAGTAAAGACACAAGTTTATCAGTCAAAATATATCACCACAGATCAACAATAAACCAAGTCATTACTCTGTTTGGAAGGTGTTTTTATTGATCATTGGATTGTTTATAGGCTCCGCTGACCGAATTAGCTATAAATACTAATTCTGTAAAAACTTTTGTCTTCTTTATTCCTGTTATATGCTGTTGTTTCAGAGCTTCAAGGTGGCTAACCACTATGCCGCCGTGTTGCCTCTACTATCTGTTGTGATATATAAATTTGCATCCCAGCAGTTCACTTAAAAAAAGACAACAAAAAAAGCATATTACCTCAACTGGCTGACTTTACAGATTTTTTTATACACTGCTTTCCTAAATTGCCTTTACAGGAAAATGGTCAGCAGGGATTAATTAAGGTATTGTCCCAAACTGGAACTACTGATGTACAGTGTGTGGATATAACCAGGAGGGGGTGATATTTCTCTATTTAAAGTGATACTTCTCTAGTTAAAGAAAGTTTGCACTATTATTTCATACAATTTTAATCACACATGTAGACATTTCTACAGTAAAAGTCCCAAATAGACAACGGAGGTTTTCTCATATTTCCATTCTCATTTGGGCTCGTCAACTCATTTCTGTCTCCTACTGTTTGTTTGTTTTTATAGCAAATGAGTCATTCAGTGCTGAAAAATCACCACATAGCCTCCACGCTACTTGCTCTATCTCTCTCTCTCCTACGAAGGAGCCAGGCTTCCTGCTCTTAGTTCCCAGAGTTCCCGGCTGCTGGCAGTAGAATGCTGGGAATATCCGGAGAGGAAGGGGAAGTGACATCACAGCGGTGACCTTCCGTACCAGGCCATATCACCTGGTGCTGAAGGGAGGAGAGCTACCAAACAAGTTCAAACATACACACACACAAACACTGGACACACAGAGAGATAGTCAGAGGCATATAAAGGACTTCTCTTGTTATTAGCACACAAACATGCTCACTAATCCAAACTTCATGACACAGTCAGTCTCCTCTGTCTGCCCTTAGCTGGCTTTCCAGGAGAACATAAAGAGTGAGAGAGGAATAACTTTGAGCAAGTTTCCCACGAACGGCGAGAGGAAGCGATAACTTCAACTGGTCATGCACAAAACTTTCCAGTACCTTTGCATACACAGTATGAGCTAACCACATATCTGACAGAAAAAGTCTCACCACACTTGAGCGAGTTTATCACAACTGCTGACGAGTTCTGTCTTTCTACCCCTTTAGATCTTTTTCTTGCTGACTGCTCTGAGTTGGTCAGAATTACTCATTACAACTGCAAGAGCTGCAGCTCCACAGTGTGTGAAGCACCTCAATCCTCAGACAGTTGGACTTGAAGTGAATTGCTTTTAACAGGCGATCCTTTGAAGGGGACAGACAATACTAGTTAAAATTCACTCTTTTTCAACAAAATATGCTGCTTACACATTCATGCGTCACCATTAATGACACAACTCAGATGCCATATTTATGCAGAACAAGTACTTTTGTCTTGTATGTTTTGCTGATAATGCTTCTGTTCAAGCTGACATCTCTTTCACTGAACAGTAACGTAGATGTACATACACACAGGTTGCACACAGATGGGAGCTGGACTTGCACACAGTGAACACATGGCCTGCTGTGGAGATGTTTACTGGGGCTGGAGAGCATGTTAGCGGTTACATTCTTAGAAGCAAGGGCTAGACGAAACACATATACACACTTACAGAAACGCATAAAAACAGACGATTTATAGAAAGACGGGAGAAGTCCAGAAAAACACATGGATGTCATAGGGGTACGATGGATGAAATGAAAGAGAAGATAGAGGCAGTGAAAGGGGGATTGATGGGGGAGGTGAAGAGAGAAGATTCTGATGCCCCTTGGTGCTCCATCAGGAGGGACGAGCATCAACCAGGGAGGGGTGAGGGGGGGTGGCAGAGTGTGTGTGGTGGAGACATCATTATGCTGGATGACAAAAGAAGAAGGGATTCTCTGGTCAGCTGCTGCTGCTGCTGCTGCCACTGACTATTGTCCTGCTAACAGAAGACCCCCTCCACGCACACACACACACACACACACACATGCATTACTCTCTCTCTCATCTTGTGTTGGACATCACTTTCTGTCCTTCTTCAAGTTCAACTCTGATTACATGGCCGACCAACTGGCAGCCCCCCAGCATTTAAAGGCCCTGTGAGCACCCTCCCTTAAATCCCAGCTGTGTCATCTGGGTCTTTTCAGCACGTCTGAGATCTCAACAGACGTTTGCTCCAAAAAACAAAGACAGAATTTGCAAAGAACTTCAGGTTTGGAAAGAAGATGGGAAAATCATACTGACTCAAGTTCCTAGCTGGTTGAGTAAATATAAAAGATAAACATGGGAATATTTTCCAAACTCTCTGAGAACATGCACATAAAGATACATGACGAAGCACAATTTAAAAAACCTGTGATGACAGTACTCCCATCACAGAATGGTTTTGTGAGGATGACAGTTATGTGAATTGTGTGCTATGATTGTGACAGTCACGGACTGATGTGTTGGACAGCACTCTCCACTGCTATCATCAAAACACCAAATGAGGAAATAACTTTTGGAAAAATAGTTCAGCCAGTATAATTCAGAGATTTATTATTGAGAACTTGGACAAAGGACGCTGTTCTGGTGTTCCCATCATCATCAGAACCAAGATACTTTATGTCAGTTACTCCTTTTGTTTGTTCCCTGTTTCTAGTTGTGAGGCCAGTTCCTCCAAATCTATCTGTTTGTCTGACTTAAGAAATACAGATATTGTCACATTTAAATGTATGAAATATACAGTTAGTTATGTGGACTGTCACAAATGCTATTCATGCAAACAACTTAGAGTTTCCTAGAAATTTTGGAAATCAGAAGGGAAAGAAAAATGTATACAGTAAATATTTGGGGGTAATGATGCAAAGCCTAATTATTAAAGGGTTAATAAATACATGATCATACATGATTATATAATGATAAATAAAAACTGTTGGCAGCTGTTTATCCCCCTCCAGAAAAATGTAATACCTCCTTTTTTAAGTCATCATGAGGAACCCTCCATCAGACCATCTGGCCATTTACAAATCCACCGATTGTTTACCGACTGTAAACTACAACACATACTTAATTATTAATAAAGATTCATAGATTTCTCACAGTTTTTTCTCAACCAGACATTCTTTTAGTAAATGGTAGATTCACTATTTATGAAGCTTCGATTAACAATTCATTAGGTTGTAAAATACAACTTATACACCTGTCTGCCTGATCCAACGTCTACTTTTTAAGACGTTTCTTCCAAAAGTAGAGGATTGTGGAAAAAAGCTGCCTGTAATTAGTTGTGCCCCACCTTTAGAGAAGTGTTATTGTTTTCAGAGAAGGATGGAGGATAGGAGGCAATAAATTCACCCACCTAATGGAAGCAGCTATGAATGAAGCTCTTTTCTTCCCTTTGTGTGTGCTGTGTGTGCATGCACCTCACGTAGTCGCCAAAGGTGCTGAGCTCTGCATCATCATTTATCTAACGCTCTTGTAATTTCGTTTTCAGGGACAGTGCAGCAGTGTCAGCGTGTGCATGTTTGTGAGTCTGTGCATCTGAATTGTGAATGTGTGTTCATATTCAGTCACTATGTGGTTGTAAAAGATTTCTTGCACATCTTAACTTCTGAATTCAAGTCAATCCAGACCATATGACCGTTGACCAAGTGGCCTCAAGAATATTCATCCCTCCACTGTCTTCCTGCATAATGTGTAATACTCTGGTCCATTTTCCTTTGACTGGCCTCTATTTGACTCACACACACACATACAGGGTATATGACCACTCAGTGACACTCACAGACAGACAGACACAATAGGAGACCCAGCACATTCCTTTCCCCAGGTGGTATAAAAGACACAGCCAGATCAATGGCCTAATGGGCTTCAGACCAATGGTGGATGATCATTAACCCCCAACGAGTGTGAATTCCTCAAACCCTCAGCCAGACTGTGACCACTTTGTGTTCATATACAGGGGTTTTTTTCTGTTTCAGTGGAGCTGGTTAACTGCGGTAGAGGTCTGAGTGAGACGGTGAAGTGTTTTCTTGACCTCTGTAAACTATGGACATTAACAGACATTAATGAACAAATGGACTTTAACATGCAGGGACACAGAAAAGACTTTTCCATTCTCTCTCGGACATTAAATGAGGTGATCTGATTATAGTTGAGGGCCCAACTCTAGTTAATTTTTTTTTAAACAGGGATTTAATCTTTTTTGGGGGGGGGTAACTTTGGCACCTAAAAACACTTAAAAAAATCAATTTGGGGGTAAATAAACATGTTTATGTCGCTGCCAGTTCGACATCAAGCTCCTCTAGGAAAACAGATTTCATCTAGGTAAAATTCTGGCAATGAAATTTTATTTTTTTTGGAATTCTTCTTCGACTAATGTTTCCTTCTACCAGGTCACCTCTCTTCCTCACTTCAGTCCTGAGATTCAGCAGGAGCTTCCTCATCCCCCAACACTCCATCCTTCTTTCTCCTCTAGGCTTCCACTTCTATTCCACAGTCCCCACAGCGACGTGTGTTTGTGTGTGTGTGTGAGTGTGTGTAGAGAGCTTGTGGTGGGAGGACAATGGGCAGTAAGGGGGCTGGCTGAATGGGACCATTGAGTCTGCTCAGCCAAACAGAAAAGCATCTCCCATCTCACTTCAAAACCCACAGCTTTACTCTGTACAACCAGGCCTTTATTCTCCGTATTCACTCCTTGACACACACGTATACACACACACACACACATATATATACATCCATTATATATTATCTATCAAAGAATAACTGACAAACAGAAAGCTGACTCCTGACTCATAAACTCAACTGAACTGAAATACATACATTATTTTATAATTATCCTGATCATGATTTCATGTATAAAACATATACAGAACTTATCCAGGCTGTATTTCATTATCTCAGAGAACCACAACACTGTACACCAAAGACTATCTCCTGCAAACTATGAACATTTCATCGGTATGTACAGTTCTGATCAGCACAAGTCTGAAGTCTGACCACCTCCAAGTGTCCAGCAGCAATGTGAGCAGTATGTCATGATCTGCAAGGTAACGCAATTGCAGTTTCCACCCTGTTTTTAATTATAGACTTTGTATTCATGAAAACCGCAATCACAGTACTTCAAAAGTAGTGATGTCATTTGTTTTGTCATCTACTCCTTGATTAACTGATCGTCCCATATCTGCAAAATGGTTGTGTCTTATTGTGTTTATGTCTACATAAACATCTGCAAGTAATCAGCTTTTGTCTGTTGTCGACTGTGTTTTTTCAGCACCTGGCCCAAATATAGGACAGGATGTGAACCCAGTAACACGAGATTGAAACAATTCAGCCAATACAGATAGACATTAATATCCAAAGCTCATTTTCTTTGCTGTAAGAAAAAAAAAAACCCAGCAGCTGTGTCACAATATGTGTTAACAACCCAATTCACTGTAAGTCCTGTAACACAAGGTATTATGATGAACAGCCTGTCAGACAAAGGCAGCAGGCCTTCACAAAGAAAGTCCTGTCACAGGGTGCAGTATCAGCGACAGTTTTTGTCAGTGTTACACTAAGCAATTTAAACTCCATCAAGCTTGTTAGCCTAGATCCAGCCCTGAAGCCAGCCTGCTCATTGTGTGTCCAGCACACTGAATCATTGGGTAAGAGGATAATCCATACAGGGTTTAGGTATAGATGGATGTGTGGTGTGGTGCATCAAATGCATGACGATCTATCTATCTATCTATCTATCTATATCTATCTACACACAATTTCCATTCTCCCCTGTCAGTTTATTGCAGGTCTCTGTGTTGGAATGGCATGGCATCACACAAACACACACGCACACACGCACACACAAACACACACACTGGAATAAAGGCAGGCAGCAGGAGCTGTGGTGTTGGGGTAATATGTGTTTGTGTGTGTGTGTGTGTGTCAGGGATAGGGGTAGCTGGGTCTGGTGGGGGTGTTGAAGGTCCATATGGGCAGCCCAGCTCTTGCATCACCCCTCCTTCCCCCTGCAAACAGGCAGATGTCAAATGGGACGTGCCTCCCCGAGGGGGCACAGGGTCACACTGCACAGGGGTAAATAACAGAACAGGAGGGAGGGAGAGAGATGCCTTCCTGCCAGCAAGCCCCCCCCAAAACACACCAAGAGAGATGTACACACATGCTGCCAGAAAAATGCAGCTGACACAAACATACCAACACACAGTCCTGGGCATAAATGTATTACTTCCAAGTAGCACATTAAACAAAACCTTTGATTTACTTTCAAATTGGTTTCAAGAAGAAGGATGTAAAAAATGTAAACTCAAAGGCATAAAAACATGAACACATATGATGGCTGTGAATAAAATGTAAAAGAGACTTTAATATTAAAGTGGTGACTGTGTGTGATCGTTCCTCAGTTAGTGATCAGAAACTTTCCTGAAGATCTAATGAAGTTATATTGTGCATTCACCCTATCTCCTCATATTGTAGTATGTTATTTAATGGTGCATGATTCTGGTAGACTCCTGATACTATTTTGCATGCAAAGCTAAAGCTATTTAATTGAATGTCACAACTTATTTACTGCAGAACTGAGTTGTAATGATTTTTACATTACAAACTGGCAACTGACTGTAAGTAAAAAATGTTTTTATAAAACCAATGATTAGGGCGTGTTTGTGTGTGTGAGGCATGTATGTGCCTATGTCGCTAACACTTGTTTGACGATGAAGGGGGACTCAACTCAAGGACAGGTGTTAGCATGAGTGTGTGTGTGTGTGTGTGTGTGTGTGTGTGTGGAGGTATGGGCTGCAGTCCTAAACAAAGCAGGGGAATGGACATACGCACACACACACACACAGGCTGTTCTCTGTGTATTGAGCCCTGAATGGTTACGCCCGCAGGGCAGGAGTAAGGTTACTTTACATACTGCACTTACAGCTCCCTTTACCACTGGGGTATAAAATGGATTAGAATGAGAAAGAGAGGAACAGAGGGGTGGAGGGGGGAGGGAGAGGGGTGAGAAAGGGGAGGAGGAGGGCTGGGGGACTCCTTTTGTGTAAGAGGAGGTCTGCTGCAGCTATGGCATGGCTATGGAGATGGAGGAGCGGGGTCACTCTCCCTGCTCTCCCTCCCCCTGTTCCTTTACTATAGGCTGGCTGCTCTGTCTCTCCTCCTCATTCCTCCCTTCATCCATCCCTTCCTCCCTATTAGCATAGCAGCTGCCTGATACAGGGCGTAGGGTGGGGAATGACCAGGTTGCTGTGTGCATATGTGTGTGAGGGTGTTTTGTGGAGGGAGGGATGTTGGGTGGGGTGAGAGAGGGAAGGGGGAAGGGGGGGTCCAGTCAATGGCGGTCCGTCTGGCTGGTGAATAGCAGCTAAAGCAGGCCCCCACAAGCTAGACAAAAGGGGCCGGGAGGGAGGGGATGGGGTCAGGGTGTGTGAGGGGGATGGAGGGAAGAGGGAGGGGTGGAAGAATGAGGCAGTGAATGGAGCGCCTTGTCACTAGAGCTATGGAAAGAAGCACAGAATGAACTGCAAGAATGAAAGAAAAGTTCAAAAAGGAGCGGAGGGCAAGGAAAAGACAGCTCCACCACCTGTCTCTCTCTCTCTCTCTCTCCCCCTCTCTCAATTTATTTCTTTTACTCCCCTTCTTACTCATGGGCAGACTTTGGGAGAGGAGGCGATCGCTACTCGTGTTTAGCAACAGACATGTTTTTGTTTTCAAAATGAAAGTGCAGTATCAGCAGGATTTCGCTGCTTATTGACTCTCTGCTGATTTCACATAATATGGGTTCATATTGGGGTTTGAATTATATTGTGTTTCATTTTGGGAAATCATTGCAATCACTGAGTGTAAAAAAAAAAAGGATGAGTGCACAGAAAATGTGGTGATTATTTGACAAATCAGTTAACCAGTACAGAAAACATCTCCAGATGATACTGGCTTGTTTTTTGTGAATGCCTCGAGGGATAGCGTGGGAAATGTAGGGGAATTAACGTGTTCAGCAGGTTTCATTTCAACTCATGCTCAATTAGTTGGGGTTTTTTTTTTTTTTGCAGCTGTATTCATGCAACAAATGAAAAGAGGCAGTAAACAAAGTTCAGCTTCCATCGGACGTTTACAAGAGAGGATGTTAATTTGTTTCATGGGCTAAGAGAAATCATAATGGATGAGCATCCCATTTATAGTCATGATCAGTGATCAAAATTTGATCAAATGGCTCTTTTGAATGACTGAATGAATTCACTGGAGATGTTTTCAGCAGAGAGGGGCAGCACGGCAGCGTAGTAGTTAGCGAAGGTTGCGGGTTCGGTTTCCGGCCTGGGGCTTTCTGTGCGGAGGTTACATGTTCTCCCCGTGCCTGCGTGGGTTTCCCCCAGGTACTCCGGTTTCCTCCCAACGTCCAAAGACATCATGTTTGGGTTAATTGTCCGTTGGTCTGAGTGTGAGTGGTTGTTGGTCTCTGTCTGTCTCTGTGTGTTGGCGCTGTGATGGACTGGTGACCTGTCCAGCGTGTACCCCGCCCTCACCCAGTGTGAGCTGGGATTGACTCCAGCACCCAGAAATGGATAAGTGGTAGAAGATGAATGAATGAATGTTTTCAGCAGCAGAAGGACGCAGACCCCACACAGTGGACATTACCTGCCCAACACCAAACAGCACACAGACACAGTGAGCGCCGGGGAGCGTGTTTAGAGGCTGCAGAGTCAGTTCCCTGACAGAGGCCGAGTTAACTTTAGACCGTTAAGTGATTCCTCGACAACAATGCCACAAGCATCTTGTTTGCCATCAAAAACTCATTCATAGGATGATGACATGAGTGTGTCTTCACAGCTTGTTGTGCTGCCCTGCTGCCTGTGCTAAACAAGCCAATAAACATACATTTCATTTAGCAAATGGATGCCATTTCTTTGATATCATCATCGAGGAGAATCAAGCTGAGGAACATCCTGTGAAGGCAGGCAGGCGTATATAAAGTGGAAAATTCACTGAACAGCTGCGAGAACTGAGTACAAGCCGGAGCTGCTACTCTAAAGGTCCACATTTGATTCTTTATTGTATATGCACATAAAGTTGCATCACACCCACATTTTCTGTTACTCTAACTGATTAGGTAATCAGGGTCACGTAGAACTGTGTGGAGCTGGAAAAGAAGTGGCACAAATAAGCTATCAAAAAAACAAACCAAAAAAAAAAACAAAACTGAAAACTCAGGGGCTTCAGTGATTAGTGGCTTTGCAGCATCTAAGCCACAATCTTGTCATGGTTTGTTTTAGAAGGGGTGGCTTTGAGGACATATGGTTAAGGTTAGGTATCGTCAACAATTTTTAAAATGTCCTTAGAGCAAAAACACTGAAAGGCAACAAGTTGTAAAAGCTGACACAGGGAAATAGAAACTCTTGCCACAGTGAGAAATGAGAACGTAAAACACAATGTACTTTGAAGCACTTCAAGTACCAGAAAGTCTGTTAAAACGTTTCCCTGAGTTCCTCTTTACGTGGTTTTCATCATTCAATATGTGCCTGCAGCAACTTTAAAGGTTCCTCATATCTGTCCTTATCCTAAATATAAGGCAGAGCTCATTCAAACTGTTTGTATATTGTTACTCAATCAGAAAGCAGTTGTGTCAGTTTAAAGGGGACTTTGAGGAAGTCACACACAGGGTTCTCACAATAAGAGCCCAGGTTGAAGAAGAGCCGTTACAAAATGAGGAATTCAATGTTCCCAAACCAATTAAAATGCATTTTACACATATCAAGACGTTCTATTAATCTTGTGTCTCGCAGATCAAGTGTAACCCTTCAAATGAGAGCTTTAACCCTGGATATGAATATTTTATGAGCCACTGAACAATAGCCTTTTGAGTAGAGATGAAAGATAATCACACAGATGCTCTTGAGCTGCTGTAACATCGATGCACCAACAACATTTGCCTCTTATTCGTCAGTGAATGACAAAAACAGACGCTATACATATGTATGTTTCCATTCACTCAGACAAAGGATTGGAACTACAGATATTTGTGTGTTTCGACCTGTTTACATTTTTGAAAATGCGATTTTGATGCCACTTTCCAAAGTTTTGCTGGATCTTTGGAGTCCATTCCCATTCGGTTCCTCATCTGATTTTTCTGTCTTCTCTGCAAAATTCCTCCCCAAATGCCTTGTGCTATCTGACTTGCTAAAGCGGGCTGCTCTATGCAAAGGCCAGACCAAGATGAACAAGGAAAGCCAAGGCACATGAAGAACCTATTAGGGGGCCTAGCAGCCAGCAGCAACCCTGGGAGGCCTGCCAACTCAGTGTGTGAACAATGGGAACCCAGCTCAACAAAAACATCCTGCAGAAGTGAGAGACTGGGTGAGAGGGAGGGAGGGAGGAAGGGACAGCAAGCCAGATAGCCTGTTCAGCCTGCCACGGTATCAAAACACAGAGGGCCTGGTGTTTAAAGGAGCTAACTTTCCGGGTTTTGACTCTCTATCTGACAGAGAAACACATCAGCCCAGCGCACTTGATGTGGTCAGCTCAGAACATTTAAACTGAGGTCATCAATGGTTCAGCAGCAGCTCAGAGTTGCAAGTTTAGCAGCTGCTCAAACAATAGCATGAACTTTTACTTGTAGTGAAAACCAGATGTATGCTGCTGCTACTCCTTATTTTCACTTGGCATTCAAATTCAGGATTAGACTGAAATGAAAACCCCAAAACCACGTCTGTTAGGCCATTCCATCACATTTGCAATCCCCTCTTAACTCAAGCGTTTTCCGTTAACTGCAGGTCCCAGTAAATGTTGCAACATGACCAGGTCTGACATGTAAAAAAGAGGTATTGTTGTGTTGCTTTTCCCACGACCCTCCCACTGCTGCCGAGCAATATCAGTTGCAGCTCAGCATTTGCAGGAAATCTGAGGTTTTCTTGTAACTAAACTGGTTCTTAGGTTGATGAGACAAATGCAGAAGAGATTAACCAATTGATAAGACACTCTCATGCACAGGCTGTGCAGAATACACTCACACTAACACAGTGCTTATTAACTTTATGACTCATGACTGATCCAGATGTAAAAATGGTTTAACAGTTTAACCAACCATTTTCTGGGACACTTCAAACACTGTAGGGCAGGAGGCTTCAAAGTACATATTTCATGAAAAAACACACAAAAATAGACATAAAAAAAATCCCAAGCAGCAATAGTCTTCCCCTTACAGCAAAAAGGGTGCTAATGTGGAACGGATAAATCTTTCTTTAGAGAAGCAATATAGAAGGATCACAGAGAGGGTGAGAGAAATGAATGAAACAAGTAAAAGTAAAAGGAGAAGAGCACAAGTAATGAGTGGCAGACATACTGAAGTGTGCAGAAAAGCAAAGAGTGAGAGGCAGAAGCAGGTTGTTAGCCGAGACCTGAATTGTGGTGCAAAGCTTCAGCCTTAGTCGTTAGAGAGCACAAGAGAGGAGTGTGTGTAGGAAAGTTTTTGAGTGTGTGGGGGTAACATAAAACCGGCTCTCCCACAACACACACAGGGGAGGGGACCCTTCTTTAAACTGAGCCTACCCACAATGCACTGGGCTCTTTTATCCCAGCAGTGAAAGGATGAGGCCAGATGAATGACAAAAGGAGAGAATGGGGATCTGGGTTGGGCCCGGATTGGAAGAGAGGGAGGGGAGAGAGACAGAGAGAGGGGAGGGTGAGGAGAGAGGGGGCGTGTTGGTGTTTCCCAAACCAACCTTTTCTATGAAAAATGCAGGAGGGAGGAGACGCTGAGCTGCAGAAACATATGCATACACACTGAATTTGAGTTTAATGATTTCTTTACTGGCTTGTACACAAACGTACAAAAATAATACAGCACTCATCTCCACATGACATCATGTCATCATCACAGTGTTACAAACGTTCAAAAATAAAAGAATACAAACAAAAACAAAACAAAAATCTAAAATTAAACATGATGGAACATCTGCATCACTCATGAAAAATCAGCCGTTTCCTCTTGCTTGAAATGAAGCAAGTCCAGAAACATAACTTGGTCCAAAGAAGTCAGCACTTTTTTTATTTTTATTAAAAAAATCATCTCACTCATGTACACCAATCCGGCGGCTGGCTCCTTACGTCATAAATGTTATGACCCTGGTAAGCCAAACAACCACACAACCGTGCAATTTTTAATCATGTTACAATGATCTTACCATCAAATGTATTATTCCCCTTTCAAAAAAAACAGGAAGACAGCACTTCAGAAAAGAAAGTGCCCCAAGATATCATCATCATCATCATCATCATCATCAGAGTTGATATATATATCCATATGTATATATACATACACCCAATCACAGAGATACACGCATCTTTGTTAAAAAAAAACCTCCATGTTTTTTTCACAAAGTTAACACACACATTAGGACATTATCACCTGGAGCATATATTTATACAATAGTATTTTGTTGTGTTTGTTTTTTTTCTATTCAGAAAAAAATTTAAATGTTGACATATAAAAGCCAACTTTTCAACAACAGTCATCAGTGCAATATTCAAACAAAAAAAAAAAAAAAAAAAGATAAGAAAAAAACAAAACATCAAGTTTAAGACAAGCAATGCATATTTCATTTGTTGTCTGATACCAATCTACACCTTGATGTATGGATCTATCGCTTCAGTTACTTGTTGTTGTTCCAGGTTTTAATGGTTTTTCAGTCTGGATGACTGTTTAACACAGCAACCTGGGGCCTCATGATGTTGCACACACACATACGCACACACTTGAACAACAAACAGACACACACACCCCACACTCAGCAGCTTCCCATGAGGTGAACCAGTGCCGCTGTGAAGCTTCTGTACAACTGTTGGCCATTTGAGCAGTAGGCTTTAAAAAAATAACATCAACTTTAACAAAGAAAAATAATAAAAATAAAAGAAACATACAAGCAGCATTGATACAAATGTTAGGGTGCCATGACTTTCAAAATGCAGCAGGCAAGTTTGTGGAACCAAATTCTCTCCTTTTTTTCCTTTTCTGTGACATCCTGCAACAGTCATGTGTTTTTATTCTTTAAGTCTTCATCATCAAACAGTATTAGGGTCCTGCTCAGTAGTAGTAACTATTCCAAAGCCTTGGCTCCTGCAGTTACCCCTACAAACACTGGGGGCGCACAAGGCTCCGCATTTTTTGTGCAATAAAACTCCCTGCATTTATAAGTCATGCGATACAATTCCATGTTTATATGACTGAAAAAAAAAGACCAAACAGCCTGAAGAAGGGAAGAGAGAGGAAAAAAAGAAAAAAGAGAGAGAGAGAGAGAGAGGTTTATAGGGAAAACAACGGCAGTGATAGAGAAAGATAGAACCACAGACTCCCATGCAGAAAAAAGGCAAAAAAAAAAAAAAAAAAAATTTAAAAATCACGCTTTGCTTGTTGGTTTGGTTGTAGTGTAAAATAAACTGTCCCGACTGAGGATGCTGGGATGGGTTCATTGCATCTTCTGTATTGAAGTCCATCTGTCAGGCTACATGACATGAAAAAACAAACAAAAAACAAAAACATACTGGCATGCGGATGATCACAGACAAATGGGGAATCTCCTCAGACTCCAAACAACGTGGCAGAGTGGTGAGAGAGCTGAACAACTTGAGAATACTTTATAGTCGAGGTAGCTGGCAAAAGGCAACCAAACAAAGTCCTTTAAATGGGAAGAGATGGGGGAGAAAGTCCTCTTGAGGGCTCAACAGGCTAAAACAGGGGTTGAAGGGGGGTGCTGATGGAGGGGCGGGGGGGGGTGTCTTAGTGAGGAAGAGTGGCAGGTCTTCCTCCACACGGGACAGTATATACTACGAGTCTGAAGCAGCTTGAGTCACCCTAGATATTTTTACACTCATAGATTTTTTTGTTTAAGAACCACAACATATTCAAAAAATGCATCTTCTCAATGTACCTTCATAAATAAAAAAATAAAATAAAAAAAACAAAAAAAAAACAACAACCCCAGCCTGCTTTCACAGTGATGACGAGTATGTTAATAAAATACTGAAAGGAGATTATAAAGTGAATTCCAAATGCGACTTTTTTTTTTTTTTTACACAAAGCGAAAGCAGCGGTTTTTTTTAGTAACACAATGACCATCGGCAAAGTGGTCGCACTGGCCTGAAAAGTTGGACGCCAGCATGGCAAGATCTGCCCACAGCAGCAGGCGCAGCGCAATCAGCTACTGTCTCTTTTCTCTTGAAAAAAAATTAAATAAAAATAAAATAAACAGAAACACAGAAATATAGTAAAGCTATTGTGTACAGTACTTCACAACAATGATGAAGTCAGTTGTTGTTATATAATGATTACACATCTGAAAAGCGTGTTGGGTAGCCACAATGCCGCTCTTTGAGTAAAAAAGAAAAGTCTATGAATTTATTAAAGAAAACAGACCACTGACAGCCAACAGAGGGCAACCCTTCTTCTCCTGTTCATCTATCTTCCCTTTCAGATATTCCAGCATGCAGCCATATAGCATCAAGTGCCGTGTTTCATTTAAAATAACTTAAAAAGAGAGAGGGAGAGAGAGAGAGAGAGAGAGAGGGCGAGAGAGTTTTGGGGGGGTTACAACTGAACAATGGGGAGCAACAGGTCAAATCTGCCCCCCACAGCCCCCACAAAGAAACTATTCAACTGTACAGAGGATGGGAGGTCATGGATAAGAGGAAAAAAAAAAACTGGGCCATCTGCACTCTGGAGTCCAAACACACACACACACTCACTCACTCACACACACACACACACACACACACACACACACACACACACACACACACATATGTGATACACGGAGACTGGCTTCTCTTATAGTGGACGACACGTTCTAGTTTACACATTCAAGAAGAAAGCTTTAGTACCAACAAACTCACCGAAATGGCGTTTTTCTTTTGTTAAAGAGTCGCGTTGAAGCGCTGAGTGTGAACCCTGCAGTGGCTTCACTCAGGAGTGCAGAGAGGGCCCCGTTTGGTTTACAGTGAGGGAAGACTATTGTGCAGGCCTATTTTGTATTTCCTTTTATATATATGTATATATATATATATATATATATATATATATATATACATATATATAATTTGGCACAACTATGTACAGAATGGCAGTTTGTTTTGCTTTTTCAAAAGAGCCTGGCTTTCCTGTGTGTTGCAGTTTTGTGTTCCACTTGTTGCTGTTGTTTTATTTAAGGTTACTCTTTCAGATTTTTACCTGACAGCAGAGACAGATCACCGGGCGCCAGAGGAGTACTTGGCCTTGGTGATGAGGTATAGCACAATGTCTTGGTGGCCCCCGAAGGCGGCGATGTGTAAAGCGCTCCACCCTTCCCTGTTGGCCAGCCGGATATCTGCACCAAACTTCACCAGCAGTTTTACCAGCTCCAGATTTCCGTCAATAACGGACTGATGGAGGGCAGTCTGTCCTTCTGGACCGAAGGAGTTGACATTGAACTCGCAGTTTGTCATGTTCTGCAGCAATGAGTGGAGCTCCTTGGTGTTGCCCTTCTTCACCGCCTCCTGGAAAACCCTCTGCGGCGCAGAGCAAGTCGACACATCCGCCTGGCTCATGGTTGCAGCTCGCTGGATGGTGGGGAACCAGTAATCCTGCCTGGGCTCTAAAGCTGATAATTATGTCTTCTCCCTGTCGAGCGTCTCTGGTCTGGTAGTAATGCCACAGTTACACTGGGTTATAACCAGCTATTAAGGCACTTTAAAGTACTGAAATAAAAAAGGATCACTGTATATATCCCAAAAAGGACAAGAGAGGGAATAACACACTCGGTGTGCAAAAATGTTAATATTTGAGAGATCCTAAAATCCCTAAAACATTGATGGGTGCTCTCATGCGATCCAGGGGGCCCTAGATGTAGCTGGTCTCCCCTCTGTAGCAGCAGCAGGTAGTCTATCGCTGGGGATGGAGAAGCCTCCGACTTCACTCGGGGGGGGAACTGGAAGCCCGGTCACTATCTCCACAGAGCAGCCTCCAGGTGTCTGGGTCCCCGCAGGCTTTTCCTTGAACGGTCCGACCTGGTTCCTGGCTGTTCCAGGCTATATGTTGCTGCACATGTGGCCAGGGTGTCTGGGAAAGACAAAAAAAAAAAAAAAAAAAGAAGAAGAAGAAGAAGAGAAAACACCGCATAAGTCCCGTTTCCACACCTACAGACCGGGAGAGAGAGCCCGCATTCCGCAACATCCAGGAGTTGAGCCGGGACTTGTCCGTGCGCACACGTTTACTCAACATTCACTGCTCGGAGTTTTTTTTTTTTGCCAATAAAACACACCTTGAAATATAATCCGCCTCAGACGTGTGGCTTACCTTTGACAGATGGACGGGTCCGTGGCGACGAAAACCATAGAAATCCACCTTGTGGCCCGGTCTGCGTCCTCCGTGCGGTCCGTGTGAGTCTCTCCCCTGAGTTGCGCTCCAGGGTAATATTTTACGCGTCCTTTATATGCATGACAATGCCTTCCCAAAGAATCCACTGTAGAGGAATGGGCGGAAACCCGGGGAGGTTATAGGCTGCTGGTTTGGTGAGTGGGCGGGACCAGGACGCTATGAATCTGCAGGGAGGGGGCGTGGCCTGGCTAGGGTCGGGGGGGTGGCAAACTGTGTTGCAGAAATATTAAACAAGCCGCCCGCAGCAAAGTCAATGTGAGCTGTATAGGGCCTATCCGATCTCCTGCAGCCGACCCCAGAAAGTGGACTCGGAGCCAGAGGCTCGGTGTTGTCAGAGCACGACTCTGGTGAGAATAGGGGGCACGTTGTAAAAGAGCAACCACCGGATTATGATCGACCGGAGCGTGAAACAAAAGTCTGTCAGGTCTCATTGACAGATCAGACAGTTTTCACTGCAGAACCAGGATTTTCCTCATGTCAGGCTCCGGGACTGCTGGAGAATAACCCAAACGGAAACTCCCCTCTAAACCAAAATATTATCATCAGAAAACAAAGACATGTTTTTACGCAATATCAAATTATGATAATATACGTTCATTTTGTCCGCTACAGTATGTGAAAGTTCAAGAGAAGCACCTAAATTTCTCTCCTCTATAGGACAAAAAAAAATGCTGGAGTTTAAAATATATGAGAAATGTGTTTAATGTTGTTTGTGTAGGCCACTGAAAAGGTGATATTGGTCGTAGTTTGGGTAGTTATAAAGCTGGAGCCTATGATACCCAAACTATCTCTTCACCGTGACCCTGACATGTCTGACTAACTACCCAGTGAACATATCTGTTCATTTTGCACACATTTGAAATAAAATAATCCCGATTTTTGCCAGAACTGCGCATTTTCTGTGCAAGAGAGACAGAGTGGCAGGTGTGAACGCATTTTGGTGAAAACTCGAGAGACAAACAGTCTCTGTTGAACCAAACGGTCCAGGATTCTCGGTCGGGGAGATTATGGGCGGCTGTTTAAATCATAAAGTGCGGATATATTCCAGTTGTTTTTAAAATGACGAGGCGGCGGGACGTCCAATAACAAAAGCTCTGCGCTACTTCCTTTTTGCAAGTGAAAAGAGGTGACGCTGCGCGCAGATTGACACACCGCTCGGCTTACCCCCGCCACCGTGGGAACTGGAGCCCGTGTGTGAGATAGTGTGTGTGTGTGTGTGAGAGAGAGAGAGAGAGAGAGAGAGAGAGAGAGTACGGTGGCGATAAATACAGATAGAAACGTTTCGACAGCGAGAATGTGTGTGAAGGTGACATAGATGGACAGATGGAGACACAGAGAGAAAGGGGGGGGGGGTTATTACAGGTATTACATCTCAGCATCTCAGGCTTCATCGGGCCGTTTGCTCCGTTTGGCTGCCACATTCTCCGGCTCATTAGTGTAACACATTATAAACCGCTCTCTGCTCTGATGGTTTGGCGGGTTTCACACTGTCCTTTTTCCCACACTCTGAACTGTACATTTGGCGCACGTCTGTGACCGCATCTGCCGGTATGAGCGCACGTTTCAGTGTGAAAGAGACTGCAAAGCATAAAGGTCACGGCCTGATTTATGGCACCTAGAAAATAAAAGCCACGTGGAAACATGGCGGCACGGACATATTCCATAGATGGTTTCATTATATGCTATTATTCCACAGGGCCACCTGGAAGTAACATTTTACCACGAGTCTAAATCAATCAAAGGTACTTTGTTGGTCTAAGAACAGCTAAATCATTTATTGTTTCAAGTTGTGTTACTCCTGAGAGGACCAACTACACATAACTTTTAAAAATTAACTAATAAGGGCTATAGTGAGTTCAACAATAATCCAGTAAGCCAATAAAAACAATCACATTTAAGTGGAGATGCCATAGTGATCTACAACACCACCACCGATTAACCAAATTGATCATGTTAAGTAACCTGTTAGATCTGGGTCTATTATTTTATTGCAGAGAAAATTGGTTATTTGGTGACATACAGCTTAAATAAAACTGACTTGACCTTAACCAACCACAGTTAGAGTAGTTCAACAGTGAGTGAAGTGGAAATGTTTTGGTTATCTTCTTTTTTTATGAAAATGCTAAGTTTTGGTTAAAGTGGTCTCCGTCTGCCAATGTTTATGCCACTTAACCTGACACCTGTCAGGAAATCACCAGGCTTCCCTCTGCTCATCACATCATCTTACATGCTGTCACAGATTTGTTCAGAATTGTATTTCTAGCTTCAGGACGTACTCCTCTCAGAGCAAAAGGACTGGGAACAGGTTTGTGGTGACTGATTCATCTACTTTGGGAATTTAGCCCATAGGGCCATCTGCAGGTGACAGGCTAAGTCTGTAAGGCGTCTAATATTTGTTTGTTCCTCTGCCCACAGCTGCAAATGGCCCAAAACAAAGACAGTGTCTCTGAGTCATTTACAGAAATGCGGTGAATACTCAACTCTGAACTTCTTGTGTAGGCCACAGTAACAGATGTGTGTTCCTCTCTGTGGTCTTCATATAGCACAGCACTGGGTTTAGGAGGAGCCCCCCCCCCCAAGCCGAAATGCACACGTGTTATGGGTTATGGTTACTTTCAGATTTGAATAGTTTTAGGAACAGGATAGGTTTTTTTGGGGTTTTTTTTTTATCGTGTTTCGCTTATATTATGTTTTTTTCTTTGAGTTACTGAGTGATGTAGAACATCTTCTGGAAAATTAGGAACATCTGTCCGCTATCAGAAGTTTTGGCTGCAGAGCGTTTGGATACTTGGAAAACATTTGCACAGACCGCAGGAGCCAAAAGTTTCTACGATTGGATGCGTTTCTGCTCCAAACTCTGTGGCATTTGCGCTTCTCTTTCTGTCCCCTCCTCCCCACCACTTAGCCCCCAACTCTGTTTGTCTGGGAAGCAGTCAAGACCAGATAGAATAGTAGAGAATGTTGTTTCGGTAAACTTGTTCAAGCAGAGACAAAATACTTCTCTAAATCTCTCTTTGGTATGTTTTCAGACGCAGGTACAATTATTCCATCTGAGCGTAAATGTGCACAAGTAGTGCCGTTGGTGTGAAGGATGACCTGGGCGCAGGGGGAGATGGTACCAGTCTATTTTAGCTTTGTTTGGGTGGCTGTATTGGGTGCTCATGAATAAGACGTGACTTATTCCAACCTTACAGAAAAGTCAATTGTTGTGTTGGGTTGTTGAGTTGTAAACGGAGCTCCTTACAGATCGGGGCTGCTCGGCGCGCAACGCTCTGGGCCGGTATTTGGCGCCGAGACCCAGAGCAGACGGAGCCAGACAGGACAGGAGGAGCCTCCGGTCCAGAGCCGGGAGGTCTGCGATGCGTACAGCGAGAGTCCAGAGAGGAGATCTGACACACGGAGAGACACATGTGCAAGTGTCAGGCAAAAATGAGCATTTTTCATCACGGAGATGTGGCAATATTGTTCTTTTAACATTGGTGCCAAAAAGCATGATGAACTGAGCTCTCTCAGTGTGTGTATGTGTGTGTGTGAGAGAGAGAGAGAGAGAGAGGGAGAAAGAGACAGCGCAGTGACGTTTTACCAGGAGGGAGGGGCTTCTGAATCCAATTCATTCCGGGCACCACGTGTCCTCAGAGCGTGGGAAAGAGGCGAGCTTTTCTTCCCAGCAAAGAAAGAGCAAGGATCAAATGACACGGTGCTGCAGCAGAAAGCTCGCTCTGCAGAGGCTGGGGCTGCGACCACCCGGACAAGGACGGCACAGGGCGCACACACAGGGGCTTATTTTGGGAGCTTGGGTGTCGACTTCATTCATAGCAATAAAAATACTTTAGGGAAGCTCGATGTTATCGTAGTTGTTATACAGTCTGCGTTTTTTTTTTTTTTATTAAAAAGAAACGAATGGAAATATGCCAGTGTTTCTTTGTGTTTCGGGATGTACATTTCAGCCAGAAAAAAGTAATAATATTTACAACTATATCATAGACAGACAAAAGCTAAAAATTAGGCACATTCCTAAACCTTCATTTTTTTGGATGTAAAGATTTTTCTCCCTGCAGATAAGAATTAGGCAGCTTGGCCTCAACAGCAATTTTCTGGTGGCATGAGTCATGGATCAAGTTTCTTATCCACCTTTTTTCACACCTTAAAGTGTAAAGGGAAATCACATAATACAGAGTAATAAATTTGTTGAATAAGCTCATAAATAGAAAGATTAATCACTTACAGCATGACTCCAGTCACAGGTGTTATTTCGTATTTGGTTTCACTAATGATATGATATGATGGGTTACATTGGTGTCATTTTTCTTTAGAGAGCATGAGTAAATGATTAATGATTGCAAGATAAGACATATTCTATTGTGTGTAGTAGGTGGCATTACTAAAAAGTCATCATCATCATTATTATTGTCACAGGATGCTCCGCTTGAGAACATGGAAGTCATATCTGAGACAGTTCTTGTTGGAGTGACAGTCTATGGCTGTTAGATTGACCAGTGCAGGGGAGCAGCAGGTTCACATACTGTACAAAGTACAACAGCTCACCAAGCACTCACAACAATGACCAGCCAAGTGCACATTCACGGCCACAGACGCCCACCTTTGTCACATTATTCTTCAGAGGTGACAATACTTGTCCTTGCGTACAACTGCATTATGGATGGTGTAATGTTACTTCAACAAAAAAAAAGCATCATGCCTACTTTTTAGAATGTCCTTAACATTATGCAGCTGGTAATATTCACAAAACATTTGACATCTGCAGCTTCAATGTGGTGAAAATTATACAATGTTATTAAAAAAAGCATTGAAATTACTCAAGAGGAAATGTTTCCATTGTCTTGTACCAGTGAATCATCCTGAGGTTCAAATCTCTGACTTCCTACTGCAGCTGCTGTGATTCAAACAACCACTAAACACTCATTTACCTCTGATTCACAGTATGACCTGTCTTGGGGAGTAAGTGTGGCTCTTTTGATGGAGGTTAAAAGATCCATAAAATAAAGTGCACATCTGGCTTTTGTTTTTTATCTTTTATGAGTTTAAAAAGATCTAGCCTGTGCACTTCAGTTTCAACAAAAGGCACAGAAAACACCAGAAAATCTTTGATTGTTAAAATTTCCACACTCAAAGTTTTAAAACCCTTTTGGGCAATCCCATTTTCTGCAATCATACAAATGTAAAGTTTGACTTATGGACAGAGGGGAGGTATGAGAAAATATGAGGGGATTTAAGTGGTTTATGTGTTGGGTTACTCTGTGACCCTTGTGCTATGGAGCCCCGGGGCAGGAAACCCCCACACTGTTACACCTGACAGACATGAGTGCAGCTTAAATCAGCTCTTAAATTTTTCCACTCTTAGTCCTCTCTGAACCACACCAAAACATAAAAACACCCACCAACAATTTTGACATATATATATCTATATGTGTGTGAATAAAGAAGGAATGAAAAGTCTTTTTATTTACAATTATTCAGCTTTTGTTGAAGTAACCCAAAATATATATATACATGTTATTACAGAGCATGTAAGTTTACAGAATAAGAGACACACAGGAGCTGAGCCCTGTTATCTTTTAACCGTAGTTTTTAGGTTGAAACAATAAAAATACTTTTATAGTCTGATAGATTTAAAGTATGGAGATAACATACTCTGGAGAGTGTTTGAGGAATTAACTAATTACAACTCATACTATCCCAAAAAAACCCATAAATCAGCATGAAACATTTAGCAATGAATACAATCAAATAGGTCAAACATGAGTATGACGCTTTGGTTCACTGAAATTAAAATGAATTTGAAATTCTTAGAAAGAACAATAAATTCAAAACTATTAAAAAAGGAATTTTGGAATGGCAAAAGCCTTCATCCATATCCCCCATGAAAAGTTTTAATACTGTCAGTAACAGGAGCTCTTAACACTGGGAGCAGTAAGTTTATGGAAATGTTAAAATAAAAAAAGAAAAATGCATTAAATCACCAAATTTTTATCTGAAATATCAAGTCATTATAAGTTATTTCAAGTAAAACAAATACGAATTTGTGGTTTAAACTTCCCACTTATAATGTTGACCCAATTTTACAGCTTGTTATGTGCATTTTATTCTTTTATCATATGAAATAGAAATGCTTCTATGTACAAGGCAGTTTAATTGGAGTTCCTAATGTGGTAAATGCAAGAACCCTACATCTGTCAGTTCAGCTCTGCCGCTTTAACGGGCACAGCATCCTCATCTGTTATTTTTAAGACCTCCTGAAACATAGAGAGGACCCGGCTAAAGTGAGAGCCTTCCCAGAACACTTTGCCACATCTGGTGCAAACACAGAAGAGTGGTATCTTCAGCAGGAGGGAAGGGTGTACGGTGTGGAGCTGTATGGGTGCACCGCCAGGAAAGGTCAGAGTGTCAGGGTCCAGCCCAGAAAGGGGGGCCCAGCGACACTGAAGGGCATACCTGGGGAGTTCAGGGGTCACGTAGGGGGTTAAGATGTCACCAAGCTTCTCCTCTTCCCATTGATGGGACCTCTGCTGTATGTAGTCACTGTTGTCTTGGTCCAGCAGAAATCCTACAGGTAAAACACTGCAGTTGTAAGTGAGATTGATTACAGCTTTGTCAAAACCACCTTCACAAATGTGTGACAGACAGAACTGGAGCACTGACAGAGATACATTCAGGAGATCAGGGAATACATCCTCATTCATTCTATTCAGTTCAGAAAAAATCCACCCTGTCCCTTATATCACTCAGTGATTTTCCGTGTGGCTGGAGGTGTTTGACTCACCTTTCTGTTTAAGCATCTTGGCCATGTCTTCTCTGGGCACTGCCACATACTGATCACTGTTACATGCCTGGACAAACAGATGAAAACTGTCACTAGAAACAGGGTTTTGAAAATGTTGTCAATACTTTCTGGGCCATTTACAGTTTTGATATTCTTCTATGTTTTATATTTTTTTATTATGCCCAAGAAGTATTTCCATTGCTTCCAGATTTACATTTCTTAATGCACAATCTTTATCCTCTTGGGGGACATTCACTTTCTTTTTTTAACTTCCACTTCTTTACTGACAGTGACCAAATCAAAAAGGTCACACCTCTGTTACGACCTGGTCTACAGTAGGGTGGCAGACCCAAGTACCCAAGTAACTTGTGTTGACCCATTCACACCAATGGTAAACAGACATTTTTCCCCCGGTTGTTGGTTTGGTGTGAAAGAGCCTAAGTGCTAGAGAAAGAGCAGATGACTGTGTGAGTGTGTGTCCAGAGACAGCGTTTACGCCTCAGTAGCATTCACATGTCCATGACGTGCTATCCTTCTCCGCAGTAAAGGCCTCCCTGGTGGGACATTAGTGACCTCTTGTTTGCCAGCCCCTAACGTGCACACACACTTGTCTGTAAGCCATCCTGACAGCACTTCAGTGCTAAAAGCCTTGTCAACACACCTGAGCTCCACCCAGCAAACAGCATTCCACTTAGAGGTGGGCTGTAAATCAAACCAGCCTCGCAGACCTCACAAAAGCTTTAAGCTCAGTCAAAGCCAGTTTCTCTCTTTTTAATGGGGAAAAGTTTAATGAAGGCTGCAAATCAGAAGCATGCACCCATCCAATGCAAAATGATGTGCTCTCCTTTGAGTGCACATATAGAGCGATGTTTGCCTCTGTGGTATCTGAGGTCAGGATTCGAGAAAGTGGCGAGACAGTGGTGGTGTGGGAATAGCAGAGGTGTCTTCTTCTGTCTTGTCTGTGGGAATAAAGCTCAGCTCTCCCTCAGTACATTCTGTATTACCCTCTTTGTGTCTGCCTTAAACACATGCACTAACCCACTGAAATGCATGCACCACACAGACAAAACACCCCACAATTCACACAGGTTACACTACAGTATGCAAAAATCCCCACACACATACAACTGTTCATGGCGCATACACATGGCTCACACATATGAGTGTGGCGGCAGCCAGGAAAACAGACCCAGTTATTTGCTCAGCTCAAAGTTTCCCAGAGTTGAGCAAGCCAGAACCTGCTCTGAACTCTCAAGGCTAAGCCATGGACAGGCAGGCACACACGCACAGCGGCTCTCACACACGCAACCTGGATGAAAATAATTCTATCTATAATTAATCTAAACACAGCGAGTTACCAATACAAAACTCCAGCAGAGATCAATGAAACAAATAAATTATGTCAAAAGTGGAATTATGAAAGATTTTGAAATTATAATAAAAATTCTAACATTGGTGATGTAATCAAAATTGAAATGATATTAACAGATTTAAAGATGAAAGAGATTTGCTTTAAGTGGATTAATGTTCCTCATCGTAATGTATGTGACAAAAAAAGCTTGGTGAAAGTAATAAAGAATTACATTTAAATGAATACAGATGTTAGCTCTGTACGTTCTTCTACGGCTGGAAACTGTGTTGGCCTTGATGTTTTTGGTGACATTTCGTATGTTTGCCTGGCTGCAAGGATCTTCAGCCTTGATTTTTCCAAAGAACTATTTAAGAACTAGAATTTTCAGACATGCAAATGTCACGGAGTGCATGCAAAGCACAAAGACCAACAGGTGCCCTCCCTATACTTCCTACACATCCAGCAACATGGAAAGCATTAGAATGAAAGTGTTGTCACACAAACTTTAATGTGGAATGTTTGCACGGGGAAAATATCATGTTTGTGATCAGCATGCCACTTGGCGTCAGTCACAGTTATTTGTGCCAGTTGATCAACATCAAGTTTTTAAGACTGATGCCTCCAATCAGTCCAAACCACCGCCTTATTAATTGTGTGGTTATTATGTGTTCTTTGGGCAAATGTCTCCCCTAACGGAAGCTGAAATCACACTTTAACACATTCTTAACACATAAACACATTACTTTTACCTCTATTTAACTGTGAAGACATTTTCGGTAGCAAGTATTTCTGTAACTACTCTGCCTGTCCTTTGTTCTGTCCGTGTTTTTCAGGGAACCTCCTGCATTCTCACACTTCGTTTGGCTATGCCACAGAAAGAATACTCCTTGCTGTGACAACAAAAGCTATCTAAAGTGTGATACTGTGTTTCAAAGGATGGGAGATGGTGGAAAAAGAGGAGAGAAAGGGGGATAGTGGAGAGGAGGTAGTGAGAGAGGGAGGAGGGGGGTGGGAGATTTTTCCCTAACGTTCTCAAACACACACACACACACACACACACGCGCGCGCGCGCGCGCACACACACACACAAGTTCACAGTGCATTGGTTCTGTGGGCAGCTCCCATGGGAAAATCCTAGACCAATCTCAAAAGGCGGTGCTTTTAGGGCCGATGTAGGTCACATGGTTAGAGCAGCCAATTGGGCACTGGTGATATGATTCAAATTATGGTAAGTCAGGTAAGGGGCATCGTGGGAACTGGAGAGAAGAAGAGTAAGAGGGGAGCAATAACTGCATCATCTTTTCCCTTTGAAAATTCTTCCTTTTGCTTTGCAATATCAATACAAACTACAGGCAGAAATTTTTTATTCCACTGTGCAATGTTTCTGTGGTCCCTTCCAAAGAGAGACAAATAAAACATACAACAGCAGAGATTCATTGTTTGCACCCAATGGTCCATATCTGGGATATTCTGTCATCTTTGCTTTCCTGTCATTTTTTTTTTTTACCACTGTGAAATGTCCACTGTATGCGAGATGACAGGCTAAATTGGAAAAAGCTACTTCATGCTTCCATAGAAATGATCAGTAAAGAGAGCATGGACTCCTTTCTCTACTTTCCCACAAAGCCCCAAAGTGATTCAAATTAAATCTGAAGGTCTTCTAACGACTGACAATTTCATTTCGTTTTTATTGAAAGTTGGAGATGGATAAGAAAAAGGGCTGGAAACAACTTAGTTTTCTTAGCACTCTGATGTCATTTCACTGTTAATCATTAAATCAAGCTGTTATCTTTAAGTGGAAAATAAAACCTGAAAGGGTGGGTGAGGTGAGAGATGGTCATGGAATAAAGGTTTTGACTGAATAAGATTATATGCTTCATTTTTAAATATGCTCTAAGCTACAATTGGTATTAGACATTGAAATATAGCTTAATTTCAATTTCAAGCCTATGTAGAATACTTAATTATTATAAAATAACAAAATTATGCAGATTATTGGAAAGGACTGTCAAATTTCACTCTAAGTCAGACAACATAAAAAAAATTATGTAAAATGTATAATGTAATGGTGACACAGAAAAAAACTCCACAAAGAAGCATTAGGCCTTAGTTGAAAACACATATCCTTATCAAAGTGAAGTCTTTCTGTATATACTGTATCTTAACACCTTGGGTACGGGTCAGCCTTCTGTTGCAGTATGACCATGAGGGAAATACTGTGGTGACCCACTAAATGTACTTTCCCACAGTATGCTGAGGGTCTGGCCAGTGTCTCAGCGCAACAGTCAGGTAATTACCAGGCCTGTTAACTAACCACCACCACCTGACAGCAGCCTGAACTTGGATCACAGCAGAGCCTGTTTGGGCTTGACATCACACACACCTTCCTCTGACTCATCTCACTCACACAAATGTACAAACATATGCACTCACACATGCTGGAAAGGCATGTAGAGGATGTAAAAATTCACATGCAACTCTCTCTCTCTCTCACATACACACACACACACACACACACACACACACACACTCCCTTCCCTGACTCACGTTGCGCCCACTCATTTCACCTGCATGAAGCACAAATTAGCGAAGTCATTATTTCCTCACAGATTTTCCATGAAACAGTTATGCCTAGAAAGTGAACATTTTCTAAAGCTGTGCAAGATAACAAATGGATATTGGTGCGTATGAAGATGACTTTACAAATCCAGAGAACATATTTGCAAATCAGCTAAAACAGACATGCCATCTTTTTCTAATCCCATTTCCAATGTATATTAAGTTACTTTATGTCATTTTATATCTTTTTCACTGTTTGATTTTTTTTGTGTGCCACTAAATCAGTCACCACATTCGCTAGCACCTTTTTGGCAACAATATCATCGAATAACATCCAACAAGCAGATTAAAAGTTCAAACCTTTCTTATTGTTTCTATTTTTTTTATTAAGATGCCTTTTACCCAGTAGAAACTTATATAAGTAAATGAATAAATGATGTGTAAATTTCAAAATTCAATATAACATTGGAAATCCCTTAGTGGTTGTTTGCTTAGAACAATAGATTTCATGTTTATTGTTTTTATACTTTTTTATTGCATTTATGTTTTAATTTTAAAAATTTCTAAATTGTTATTATTATTTTTGACAACTCAGAATCAACAATGACATTACATTATATTAGTTATGACATCCAGCATAATGATATTTGTAAGTGACATTACATTAAAAATGGAAATGCTTTCTATTGAATTATCTATTGAATTTGTCGTGGTCAAAATTGTACCAGGTTAATCAGTCCCGACACTGACTTGTTTTTTTTTTTAATCCACCAAGAATATGAAGAGGAACATTTCTCATTTCATGGATTGCTAGTTTCTTCTCCCTTATCGTTATTTTCTTTCCTTCTTGTACAAGCTTTTTGTTTCTTTCTAGTCAACTTTGTTTTGCTCTTTCAACCATTTTCTCACCCTCCTCTTGGTCTCAACATTTCTGCCTTTTCTTCCTTCCCTCGTTTGCTCCCTTAGTCTCTCTTTATTGGAGCTCATTAAAAGGGGTAATGAAGAAGATAATAGTCTAGAGTCTAGCAGATAACAGTCTAGCCGTCACACAAATAGCACTAATGCTTTCCCTCGTCTTGGCACGGTAAGTTCATTCTGTTTTTTTTACCCACTCAACCTTCAACCTCAACCTCCATCTCTCTCTGTTTTTTTCTCTCCCTCTCTCCAGTTGAACCTATGTCTACTCTCTGGCATGAAGCTCCATCTACCCCCTTGCAGCGTTCCCCTCGGTCTGCTTCTCTCCTTCTCTGGTTGTCTCTCACCTCTAACCTCTCTTTTTCTTTCAATCTCCAAGTACTCTTTTTTTTCTCTCCCCTTAGACGCCAGATAGCTGGGGCCGTTCTAAGCCAAACAGCTCAGGAAAACAGCGTGCTGAAAAGGTCCGTTGACAATGCTGTTCACTGGGCAATGGGTTTTGAAGAGGGATGAAAAACAGCTAATCTAAAAAACATAAAAAGCCGGATTAAACCACCAGCCAGTCTCTATTGATATGTTGCATTTTTTTTAGTTAAAATTAAAACAACCAGACTAAACAAGTGTGAGGGACAGTGTGATTAGTTCCACATTCAAAACTTGCCCTATTGTGTTTTTCAGGTATATCAGTTCATTCCAAGGTCAGTTTTGGGTTATATTCTGTGCTCATGTCGAGCCTCTAAACATATTGGCTGATTGGTACCAATGGCTGCTGTATGAGGAGCAGATTGACCAAAGCGGAAACAACTAATCTAACAATTTATTAGTTCACAATCAAGTAATCTTTTGTGTTTGGGAACACAAGCTAGGTATTTTTGGCTTTTGCTCTGTCTAAAACAAATAATTTTTAGGCATAACCTTTGGTAATAGGAAATTATGATATGAATTACCATCTCATAGTTGCTTGCCTCTGCCAACCGACCAGGTTGCAGGAAAAATGGTCAGTTTCCCCTTCCTGAGTTACAGCATGGAATAATGGCCAGAAGTGTTTTTGCGGAACAGTGTGATGTGGTGGATATAAAATGTCATCACTTTATCATTTAATCCAAGTACACATTTGTGTAAAGTTGTCTCAAAATTAGTCTATGACTCCTTGAGTCTTTGTGATAGTGACCTTTGACCATGAAATGCTTGTCAGTTCAACCTTGAGTAAAAGTGGACATTGTGCCAGATCGTGCAATTCTCGCTAGGTTTTCCTGATTCATAATTTCATGAGAACACAAAGGATGAGAGGTAACATCAATCTTGACCTTTAACCTTTGACCACTGAAATATGATTAGTTCATCCTTGACTCTTAAACATTTGCATCAAATTTGAAGAAATTTCCTCAAGTCATTTCTGAAATGCTGTGGTAATGAGTTAGGGACAGACAGAATACCTAAAAACATAAAGCCTCGACTACAGCTGTTGCTGCCTCAGAGGCACGATGAGAAAGAAAAGTCATTATCGGAAAATAATCGTTAGTTTCAACACTTGGAGAATTTGAGATCTCTGCTTTGAGGAAATTAAAGTTAAATTACAACTGTTCTAAAAGCAAAAGAATCACCTTCAAAATCACACTTTTTACCGTTTTTAGTGAAGACACTTTCAGAGTAAACACAAATTTGTGCTACAAAAGGGACCAGACTCAGTGACTAACGCCCTAGCCTTAACAGCGACCTTGCGACCTGCCCTACGTGCCCTAAAGATAACTATATCTAATTAGCCCAGTGAGCAGTGATAACTAAACAACCACCTTTATAAGATGGCTTTGTATGTAGTGAATATGTATTACAGTTTACTTATTTGGACAGAAAAAAACCTTAAAAGCTTTTCTTTTAAGCCAAGTCTTCAGTTAAACATTAAGCACTGTTCAACTTTGTTCACATGAATAAAGGTTGAAATTTTGATAGCAAGTATTGTAAAAGATACTGGAACAAAACCAGCCACTGTAATAAGCAGCTCCACCTAAGCATACACCTGACTTGACCCTGAGCAATAATGTATATGTCGTTTTATAAATTGAACAAAACACTACTCTGGATTATTATCGCAACTATTGAAAAGGCTGAGAGAAAACTTCCAATGTCCAGCCGCATAAGGTTGGGGACACCCCGGGATCCTTCTCTGCATGTTTTCTTTTGGAAAAAACAAATTTTGAGGTGACAAATGGTACGTTTTGAGTTTTTGTCATATAGACAAGTGGTGCTCTAAAATAAAGAGCCACCATAAATTATCATTTGAGACAGATTTGGTGCTACAAATGTTTTCTCCCTGTTTGTCTCTGCAAGGGGATTTTTACACGTTACCTATGCCTTCACTGCACCAATTCAACCCTGTGTTACGACATCTACAACTTTCCTCAACATGCGCTAACAGTTCTCAAACTGTCACTACACCCACACGGCCCAAACAGAAATTCAACTCACTCTTCCTAAATACATCAACCTGAACTACATCTGCCTACAGACACACATGCATGCACGCACACACACACACAGACACAGACACAGGCAGAGTCTCTTGTCATGGGAGAGCCACCGGCAGATTCCTTTGCTCAATGTTTATCGCTGCAGGTGCATATTTCACCCTTGAGCCCCCCTCTTCACATATTCACAAATATTTCCTTGTTTCTCATAAACAAGCCGGGAATGTTTTTGTAATGCAGAGTGATTCATCCAGGACTGCAAATATTGACAGTGGTGCCTGCTACTGCTGGTCAGATCTGTTCTCTTCCCAACAACTGTGACAGAAAGGCAAGTAAGTGACCCTCCCACATGGCTTCTTGACAGATAGCAAATAATTTTATTTATAATTTTTAATCTTTTGAATGATTAAAAGTGGGTTTGAATGACTCCGGCAATTTAAGAAAATACCAAAAGGTTTCATGGATTAATGAAAAGGACTGATCGTCTGTGGTCTAGACTAACATATTAGCCCCCCATTTTATGAGGGGGGGGGCTCTGATTCAGGGACACCAGTAGACTATCTAAAATCATATACAGGGGTGGTATCATGCTGTAGTTGGTTGGTATAGAAGCAATGTGGCATTGCAGGTATTGGGATGTCTCTGTTAAAGGGGCAATTGGATAAACTTTCCCTAGTAATTAGATTCAATGTTGGAGCAGTGTGGAAGTCAAACTTCATTCTATTCTTGTACTTTACTACCTATGGTGTCTCAAAGTTTTTGGGAAACCAGAACCACTCATATTTATATATATCCTTGTGAACACAGAATTTTGCAAAATTAGTAAATTCTCCATCTGTGAAAGCACAAGGGTCTGTGCATCATTGTGTCCTTGTCAGTGAGCGTCTGTGTGTAAGACCTGAGTGTGCATCTAATGTCTGCATCTGCTTTTGGACTTATCTACAAGCCATGATAGAGACCAAGGGACAGCAAACATTTGATTTTATTGGAACAACAAACGACCAACTGGTCCCTGAGGCAATGCAGTGAGATGCTGTGCAGGAGAGTAATAAGATTACTGCTTCAAACTGTTATCAAACTAAGAGCACTGCTGAGCTCCTGCAGCTACAGACACAAAACTCCCTCTCAGAGTCACAGGTATTATCAGGACACACAAAGAGGATGCACATACAACTCATGGTGGACAGTTTATGCAAAGACTAGATAAATGAAAATAAAAGCAGGAAAGGGGTTAGGGTTAAGTGGCAGTAATGCAGCAGGATAAGACATCTATATGTGTGTGTGTGCATGTGTGTGAAAGAGAGAGAGAGCGAGAGGGAAAGAGAGTTCAAACCCACTTCAAAGTGCCTCTGTTAGCCTTGTTCATGTCAACGAGAGACACAGGACAGGGACACAACATTAGAAAAGCAGAGAGGTGGAGGGTGAGGTAAAAAGGGGGCTGTGGGGTGAGGTGGGGGTGCGATAAAAAGAGTTGGGGGTAAAAAGGAAGCAGTACATGGTTTTGAACAAAAGCTGAAGGGAAAGACAGAACTGAGGTGGAGGAGGGTAAAGGAGGGTTAAGGAGAAGTGGGTCGGAGGTGAGAGGTTGGGGTATTCGGGCGGGGGGGGGGCATGGTGAAAGGTTCACCTCTAGTGTGAATGCAATGAGGTAAAACCAAAAGAAAGGACGATAGAGAGAGTTCCTGTGTCATACACCCTTTTTAATTCCACCCTTCCTTCCCTCCCCTCCTCTCCGCTGTCCCCTTCCCTCCCTCCACCGTTGCTCCCTCTCTGCGACCGGGCCCAGCAAATTCCCTAGGGCCAGGGGCAGTCCCCTTTCAGTCTCCAGTGACACAGTAATTAGAAGTGTGGGAACTGAATCCGTCCCTCTTTCTGAGCCCCGCACACCTCCCTCCCTTGCCCACCCCAAACCGCAAACCAGCATTCTGCCCCAACCCTTCCCCAGCACTTCCTTTGCCACCTCTCTTTTTGTAGCCCACCTCTGTTCTTGATCTTAGGAAGTGGCATCTACCCTCAGAAGGAAGTCTCATATGGCAGAGGGCAGAATATGCTGACATCCAAGACTGATACTGACCTTATATTGAAATCAAAATATCTCCAGGGCAGCATCATCCATTTCTACAACTATACATACCTGCCAATCCAAAAAAATTATGTTTTTAAGTGACAATTTTAAGGACACTGAAAATATGATTTAACTCATACTGGCTGAATCCCTGTGGGCCACCTATGAGGTTTTCATGGGAGCAACACATCACACGCACTCACACACATATGCACACACTCAACCCCATACCCTTCATTCACCCCCCTCCACTCCACCTCACCCCACCCCCGCCTCTTCTACAGCCACAGAGTCCCCTATCTCATCGAACAGAGCAACGCTGTCTCTCTGGCTCTCTGTCAAGCCCACCACCACCACCCCCCAACCCCCACTTGCTATCTCCGCGGCGATAACCATGGGAACAGCAGCACTGTGGGAACGGGCCACCAGTTGACCAAAATAGACAGCAGGAAAATGGAGGGAAAGAAAGAAAGAAAGGGCTCCCTGCGTCTAAGGAGGCCGGTGTGTGTGTGTGTGTGTGCATATGTGTATACGTGTGTGTGTGTGTGTGTATGTGTGGAGGAGGTCCATGGGATCATCCAGACCGACAGGTACTCAGGCACGCCAGTCACCTCTGGTTTCCACCGACAACAAAGAGGGACGCTGGGTGGCTTGAGTTGCTACATTAATTCATTAATGGGTATGCAGCTTTGGTTTGAGTTGGTGGGACATGCTTAAAGCTCCCCTTCTCACAGATACACATACACATTTTACCAGTCATACACTAGCTTGATAGCAGTGTCCCACACAAAAAGGCTACACCCTCAACCACAAACACCCACACCCAAACTGCACACTAATACTACATTATTACACACCCAGACACACCCACAACCACGCACCTCTAAAAGCTCACAGAGTTCAGACTGAAGTTTACACAACTTCAGGAATGAGATAACTGGAAAGGTTGGCATTCGGAAATATATGAATAGTGTTGAAAAGACTATTCAGTTAAGTTTCAGTGGTGATGATGCAATGAAAGTGATCAAATTAGACTTAAGTGCTGCAATGCTCTTAATTAAAATTTAAACTTTTCTATTTAGAAAAGAAGGCATAATAATGCAAATAGTCAAGTATTCTTATCTTCTCATTATGGAACACATAGTAACTTTGCTTTATGTATTAATATCATTATTATCATTTTATTTTCTGTATTTAGTCAGGATCTCACAGAAGTGCAAAATTCTTGATTTTGCAGGTGGTTTTCTCAAAAATTGGACTATAATTTGGGTTGGTTTTTTTTTTTAATCAGATTTTTTTGCTTCAAAATTGCGGAAAATGCCCACCCTCAAAAATAAATAAGAATTTTGAAAAATTGTAAGCCACTGTAAATATCATGGAGTTCACTTGAATTGGGATCGCACCTATAGGGACTGAATTTAGAGACCAGTTGTTCATTTCTTCACACATACCACAGTCTAGCAATGTACCACTGGTCATACAAATAACATATTACAGACGTGATTCCTTCCACCACATCAAAGCTGGAATGCACACTTAGATAAATATATACATTTAAAGACAGTTGTCAGGCTGCACATCATGAGTTAAAATGCTAGTATGGAGTTTTTATGAGAAACATTTGATGTTGGTTTTCCTTGATCTGAAAGAGGAGGGGGAGGAAATGAGAAAAGATGCGAGTTGCGCTTCATCGTCTTTTTTTTTTTTTTTTTTACCTACTATGGGTCTGATTTTCCATTCCATTTATATTTATCTCTTAGTAGCTGAGTCTTTCCCTCTCCTCTCATTTTATCTCCCTATATCCCCCCCAAACTTAGTGTTGGTCTATAATTCGGTCTATTTATGTGTGATTTCCTTTGCCACTTTTCTCATTCATCAGTACGATCCTCTAGACTGGACCAACATCCTCATTTGTTTTCCTTATATCCTTCTGTTGATCTATTCTTTCCAATTCCTACTGATCCATCTACCCTCTCTAGCTATCTACACTGCCCCTCCCCTTTGTTCTTTCAGGCCTTTCCCAGGCCAAGCAGCCTGACCTTTCCAGTTTTCTACCTCTTTGCTTGCCTGAGGGTGGAGTGGGGGGGGGGGGTGCCAGTGACCATTCCCACCCTGCAACAACTTTCACTTTAATCTTACTCTGTGGGTAGCAGATGAGAAGGAGAGAACAAAACAGAGGAAATGTGTGTGTGCCCACCAAGCCTGGAGCTCCCAACGCAAACAGACTTCTAACCTCCTGATAGCATCAAAATCACGTAAACTACCGGCTTTCTGAAGAACCAGTGCAAGACATAGGTTAAGGTTTTAAGGCTGAGCTTGTCTCACATTCCCTGGCCCTACACTCGTAAGTACAAGCAGCTAGCAAGCAGACAAGCACACACGAGGCATTTAAAGAATGTACAGGCCACATACACTGCAAAAACGGCGTTGAAATAATGCTGTTCACACTTTTACACAACGAAGAAAAAAAAATAGCAATACATCAAAGAAGAAGTTTCAAAACACAAAATGCATGCATGTACACACAAAAATGGAGCTCACAAACCACAGACTATGTGGGGGGTTACCATCTATTATCTCTGTCTCCATGAGGTTTAAATTTAATTGTTGACACAACTCATTCTTGGAAACTGCACACACATACAAACTTGCACGCACACACAGCGTGCACATACACAGGGGTGATGAAAATGAAAACACAACTCTATAGCAGACTATACTAATGGACTGGGTTATTGGTGTTAAGAGATATAGGCCAGTAATTCTCAGTCTTGCTGGTCTTATCAGCTGCATTAACCTGATTCTTATTACACTGAAGGTGTAAATCATTTGTTTATTCATGGTTACAGCTAAAACCTGCTCTGGTTCGTGGTTTTTTTTTATTACATTTTTACATTTGCAAATAAGAAGTTGACATCCACTATTTTTGGGGAAAAAAAAACTAAAAAACTCAGACAGAGAGTTTCTTTTTAATCTACAGGACCAAAACTATAAACAGGACACAGGAAAACACATACAACCACAGCATTTCAATACCCCTACTCTTGTGTGACTCTAAGCACAGACAACAGACCACACACATTCATCATGCAGAGAGACAACCATCATAAGCTGAAAAGTATCTGAAATTATGCAGTCAGTAACCCAACATTAGGAAAACACAGCAGGGATAGATGATATGATTCGCTTCCTAGAATGCCTTCATGTCACCAGGGATGTAATGTTATTTTAAGTAAAACCTTCCTAGGACGAAGTAGCTCTTCTTCTCAAATATTGTAGAACTGTTAAATGTGTAGCAGAGCTTATGCTGGTGTCTGAAACATGGGAACAATTTACCGCAACATAAGTAACTAGTTGAACAGAAGACTGGCTCCATTACAACTGGAGATAATTCTCTTCACCAAAATGGATTTGACCCTCTTTTTAACTAAAATTTACAACAAGGTTGTACTTCCACTTCAAGATAATTTCAAGTGTCACATGTGCAGCTGCCTCAAAAGCATGATTGCATGTGAAAAAGTTAGCAAACTCGTAAAACACAAAGTTGTAACGACACTTAACCTCTGTATTTCTCATGGAAGGTATTAACATAGCTAACAAGAGTTCTTTATCATCCAAGCTGTGTGCAGCAGAGGCAGAATGAGCTCAGGCGCACTGCTGTGTTGCACTACGCATTTAGTGTGGGAGAATGATGTATGATTCACTAAGCTGCAAAGACCGAAGATCACATTTCACTTTTGCAAGGGAAACCATTATACCATGACCACAGACACAAAGACATACCAGCAGTATCTGGGAGAGGAAAACACAATTGTTCAGACTGGTTCTCACAACATTTTTGTAAACTTGGCCATTTGATTTCAATTTTACTGATGGAAGAAAATATTTTTGAATAACCTAAAAGTAAATCTATAACATATTTGGATGGGCATATAAATGGTTAAAGCCAATAATTAAAAATGTTTTTGAAAAAAAAATTGACCTACTTTTGCAATTGGTTTCATGTATGTAAGCTCCAAAAGCATAAATCTTCAAGTTCTACAGCAAAATGAAAAACAATGCATTTTTAATGGCCAAATATCTGTTTTCTGTGCGGTACTGTTGTTATTAGCTGACCCAAGCATTGTTGTTATACTGCAAAGAATTCTGCCTCCCTTAGGAGATTATTTAGAAGCAGAGGGCAATCACTCAAAGCAGCAAAGTCTGGCTGTGTAGCTACTGTGCTCTGCAAAACATGAGAAACTTCCTCTTTCTCTGCGTGTTTGAGAGGAAGGCATAAGTAAGTGGTTCCCTCTCCCTGAGCGGCAGGGGAAAGTAGACCCTCTCGAGTGCCTCTCGGCTTCCCCACCTCCCCCATGAGCCAATAATGCAGTCAGACAGAGTGCGAGAGAGACACACACACATTCATGGTCTCTCACACACACATGCACACTCAGACACACAGTGTGGTTTCTCCTCTGGAGGGGAACATAAACAGGGCTGTCTGTCTGCAAGCGGAGAGCTAGTTCTCATGACATCACCACCCAGCAGGAATGCTCTGCTCTGCCCTGTCAAAAGCCCTCTACCAGCCAGCAAATTGCATACACAAAAACACATGTTGAATGATTTATGCACGTTCACATTTCACAGGAAAATGTAGTATACACACTAAATGCATCTACATAGAAAGAATTTAGAATCATTTTCTTAGTTTGAAATTGTGTTTCATTTCTCACTGTTCACAGACATCCCCTTCCTCTGTATTTCCTCACATATCTTTATCATGCTTGTTTTGCTTATCCTCCCCAATAACTTAATAATTTCTCATCCTGTCATATTTGTATTGCCTGTGCTATCCGCAGAGTCAGACTACATGCAGATCACAGCAACAGATCGTCAGCATGAGGAAAATTAAGGAAGGCCAAACTATGCAAAAGGAGGAAATAAATGAATAAAGCTATGTAACCTATGAGAAAGTGTTTGTTTGTTTGTGTGTGTGTGTGTGTGTGGGTGTGGGGGACATGGGAAATTACGCACTACTTCATTGTATTGGTGTTTGGAGGAAAAGCCCTATTGAAGCTCTCCCTCCTTCCTTCTCACCTCTCTTCCTCTCTCTCTAACTCTCTCTTCCCGCTTCCATCACTTCCTGCCATTTCTTTCTCCTCATAGCCATCTCCCCCCAACTCTTGCTATTCACCCCTTCTTATTCCCCCTTCATGCTTCCCTCTCTCCATATCAACCCGTCACTGTAATGCTTCTCTTGCAATGTCTCTCCATTCTTTTTCCTCCTCTCATGCTTCTGGGGGAAAGCAGGAGCAGGAAGCAGCTTCGCTCTCAGACAATGGAACACATCAAAAAGCAGCACCAGCCTCACCAACTTCATGCACACACTCACGCACACACTCACACACACACTCACACACACATATACACATACACACAGACACACAGACACACACACACACACACACACACACACACACACACACACACACACACACACACACACACACGCACAGAAACACAGCGCAAGACAAACAGGACATTCCAGCTGCCGGCTGCACCGGATTCCTCGCCTTGGCTAATCTGAAACGGAGAGTGAGACTGGGAGTGGAGCTGAGTAGGGAGGCTGGGTGAGAACAGGGAGATGGAGTTGGCGATGGAGAGTGAGAGGGCCACGCAGAGGGTGAGAAGGAGGAACAAATACAGAGAAACATCCAAAGAAAAAAAAACAACAACACGGGGCACAAATTGGAAAGGGAGGATTACAGAAGGTGAATCAAAGTTGAGAAATTGTGAAACAATAATGGGATACTGTATCGGGTATGTTTGCATATAATTGTGTCATTGTGCATGTCTAATTCATAAGTGATAATTACGCAAAATCAAGTTCTCTACATATCAAGGAGATGGTTCTGAATCATAGCTTCCTCATCTACTTCTTTTGAGGGGGGGGGGGCATGTGTGTTTGATGAAACAAACGTGATCGCATGTATATGGACCAAGTAAACGGAGAGAAGAGAAACAAAAAGAAGGCAGTGAGCAATGGAACGAGAGAGACGTAAGACCACATCTACAACGTTGTGGGCAAAAAAAAAAAAAAAAAAAAAAAGATATGTTGAAATCTTTCCCACAAAGGTGACATTGCTATATCAGTTTTTGAGGGTTTGCTGTGGGTGGTTGGCAAACAAACAAGTAAAGAGATGACTTGACATGCTTCAATGTGCAGTTTTCATAGTGCAGGTGTTTGCTCAGACCTTTATTTCTATGTGAGGTTCCAGACTGCTATGCAGTTGTATAACAGTTATGACTGGAAGGCATATGCCTGTTCATCTGAACAAATGAATGTCTTGATCTTAAAACACAAATAGAAAAATAGGTAGTTGTCACAACCCACCAGCACTTGCACTGTGTGAGTGATTTCACTTTTACATAATAAGTATCACATGAAAACTGCAAAAAGCAGCTTAACAGATTTTGAATGCTTATTAAGTGTCCTAACAAACAATCAGTAAACCATTCATCCAGCCCATCAAGTCCTAATTCTCAGCACCATTTGAGCAACTATATATTTGTGCGCAAGCCCACACACACAGATTCATATCATGCATGTACCCGCACACACAGGTATCATTTCGTTGCTCTGCTATCCCTGGGGCCAACTTGACTGTGGGAAAAGAGAGCTGGCATGATTTTTTTTATTGGGCAGACGCTTGGTGAGTGATGGCTCATCTTCTTCCTTATCTGTCGGTTTGTGTGTATGTATATCTGCTATTGTGTCTGCACAGCCAGCCATGAGAATCTTCTTAAGAATGAGTCAGGGACACTGCAGACACATCCCACAGGTTACTGCCCACAGAGCTGCTGGTTCTCTGAGGGATTTTCACACTTCTTATGGGGGAAAAAAAAAAAATCCTTCTTGTTGGAGACTGGACCACAACTGTGATACAACACAACACTAGCTATTTGTCACATCTACTGCACCTGATATGTGAATATCATGAATATTTATACTCTTCTAGCTTAATGCTTGAAGATGAAATGGCGTGAATGCTTTGTATGGCCAAATACACTACCAGTCAAAAGTTTGGACACACTTTTTTGTTCATTTGAATGAGAAAGTGTTTCCAAACGTTTGACTGGTAGTGTATATGAATAATACTGCATTGAGAATATTAATGCAGCACATGTGTGTAATAACCAGTCACTTGCTGATACAATTATTCTGATACTATGACCTTATGATCGAATTCTACAAAATTCTTTACTCAAGCTATAAATATTAACAATTAACTGTGATTTTTTTTCTTTTGCACATTAGGGTCCCAAAAGAGTGGAGAACACTGGTTTGACATCTGTTATTAGTTTTTAGTTTTATATCTTATGTATGTACTACTTTCTGCCGTATTATGATGGGCATCCAGTGAATAAGAAAATATTACAATTATTATCAATTTCAATTACATCACCCAGTCCTGATTTATTTACATATTATCTATCCAATACTCAAACCAATACATCTGTATTGTACATATCATAAATGTACAATACAAATGTATTTACTCATCACAAGACTATGAACCATTGTTCAACTCGTTCAACAATGACTTCCTTAGGTATGGCAGTGTTTTCCGGCTAAGCACAGAGGAATTGTTTAATCATGAATGACTCCTCACCAGAGACAACATTACACTCTTCTTCAAAGCTTAATATTTGTAGTTATGTATTACTTGTACTCTCATTCATAAACGTGCACTCTAGAGTGTCCCAAGAATTACAAAAGCTTTTTTTCTCCCTAACAGAGACAAGACTGAAAGACAGACAGCACATTGCCCCCATCAAACACAAAGTCAGACATACATGATGACCATAACTCATAGCTACAGCCACTAACTATTCAAATGGGTGTATGCCAGAGAGAGAGATTGTGAAAATGATTGTGAGCACAGATTTCTGTGTGTGTGTGTGTGTGTGCGTTCACTTTTAGAACTGTCTCAAATTGTATGTGTGTGTTGGAGAGTAACAGGAGACGTGCAGCCCTCGCTACACACAGTGGGAAATATTTGGGATGGTTTCCCTTGGAATGTCTTGGCGTGCCTATGGAATGCCCCCCCCTCCCCCCCTTCCTATCTCTTTCTGTCACTCCCCTCTAGTCTCCGGAGAGGGCAGGGAGAGTGGGAAATAGGCGGGACATACAAATTTGAACCCTGTTTTGCATGAAGAACACTATCTGCGCAGAGACTTCAGATGAAGCTACAGCACATACATTATGAATGAATGACAATTTCATAGTCTAAGTGCAACCAAAAAGTGATGCTGTGTATATTTGGAGCTATAACGCGCCAAGTGGAAGTGTAAAGATTAGCCTCAATGACAAATGATGTGAGCTCAAGTCTCACCTGCTAAATTTGAACACTTACGTACATCCTGACAATGACATGATCAATCATACACTCACAAGTGGACAAATATACACACATGCATTCACACATCGCCAGTGAAGAGTAACTTTAAACGTGTCTCAACCTCTCACATTCCTCCTGTTTCGCAGCCCGCGGCTCTCTTTGTAGATCAAAGGACAGACAAGTCTTTCTATCATCTTGCCTTCCTCCTCCCCCATTCCTTCAAAGCCACCTTTCACAGACACTCTCTCTTCCTCTCACTCAACATGCACTCATTGCACTTGCACCCCTCCCTCCCATTAATGCTATCTAAACTGAGCCATATTATTTATATCTTTCTCCACATCTCTGATACACTGGCTCTTTTTTGTTTTGCTGCTGTTCCCTTTCTTCTTCTTTTTTCTACCTCCCTCCCATCACCTCTGTTCTCACTTCTTTCCCTTCCTTCCTCCCCTTTTCCTCTCCCTTACCCCCCCATCTCTCCCACCCCTCCCTCTCACGGTGTGGCGGTTCCTGTTGCTCTTGTTTTCACTTCCCCAGTCGTCTGGTGCGTGGGAACCAGTGTTTCTACTTCACTAATGTCTACAACAGAGTATGTGTGCTTCTTTGAACGACTTGCTGTACTCCCATGTTGTTTGCGTATAAAAAGGTGCTTAATGACTCTGTACGTGTGCATGAGGGTGTTGAATGTGTGTGACAGTTTTGGGTGTAGACTCTGTGTGCGCATTGCTCTATGGGCAAGTTTGTGCGTTTTGTTCATGTCTATCTCTCAGGCAATCTCTGCTATCTCAACATGTCTATAAAAGGCCAGTATGGGACATCTGATGGAACTGTGCAAAGGAAGTGTGTGTGTGTGTGTGTGTGTGTGTGTGTGTGTGTGTGTGTGTGTGTGGATGGATGGAAAGTATAGATGGACCAGGCATTATTGGTGAGGATAGGATAGCTGAGTAAGGAAACTGTGATGGCACAATCACCACTCCACCCTCTTGCCCTGTCCGTTGCTGGAATCCACAGAGATGAAATTTAAGGATTAATGACCAAGCCAAATATTGTAACACATCATATCATCTTGATACCGTTATATGGATGAATGTCAAACAGAATTTTTGCCTAATAATTTAAAGACTTGACAATTAACTGGTAAGTTCTTCTTTGTGTATCTTTGGAAAAATGAATATTTCTTTACCATTTATGAACTTTGTGTTGTGAGTTAAATCACGTTTTGGGTTTCGGTTTTTTTTTTTTTCTTTTACAGTATAGCACATGGAATAATTACACATTACACGTTGAGCATTTAAGCCTTGGCTATTTTGCATTGCCTATCTGTAGATGGGTCTTTACAAACATACACAAAGACTTATTTCCATAGAAAAAAAATTTGATTATGAAGTTACGCTGATTCTGTTTCATATATGATTACATTGTTATTTCTTTCAAACCAAAGCTTTTACATAATTAAAAAGTCGTGTTGTGTTTTTTCCTTTTTTTTTTTTTTTTTTTCCCCCTAAACAATTTATACACTAAATGCAGTCTGCAGAAAAGGGCAGACATACATCTCTCCTTCACTCTTAGGGTCTCCATGGTGGATACATTGCTATGCCTCTGAAATCTGTGTGGCCTATTGATATACAGAGACAAACATTAACCCCCTCCCTGCACAATCTTTACACAATCGGGTAGTCTTTGGTTAATTTCTCCTTTTCTTTTCTTTTTTAATACCTTTCCCTAATGATATTCATCAGTTGTGTAAGAGAGGGAGGGAAAGGCAAAGGGAGAGGACCTAACCCATCCATTTCTAATCACAGAGCTCTACAATCAGTTAACAAAGGGATTAACTTCACCTGGGTAGCACTTGGAGCAGCCCCAAGGGTAAAACTCTGTGGCTCTCACACCTATACACACAAATCATGTCCAGCTTAATTTCACATTAAATGGTATTGTAGTTTCAATATTTGAGTGAAATTTTAAAATATAAATCTAAATAATTCATACAGTATTTATATAAGTGCTATTGTGAATTACATATTGCTTTAATTAACCTGCATCTTCAAGGTAACCCTAAAGTTTTTTTGTTGGAAATTTGTAGAAAACACACTTCAAGACAATAATGTTTAAAATATATGATTCCAGAATTCTTTAAGGAATAATGAAAAGGAATAGGCAGGGTCTTTTCAGTTAATTGTCATTTCTATTCATCCTGTTTTAAACAGATGGTCATGCCCTGGCAGAGGTTGTAAATAAATTATCCACATCCTAAGATAAAAGTTCTGTCAAGTCTACTGTTGGAAGTAGGGGGAAAGATCTGAGGCAGAGGTTGTACTAGTATGATTTTAGAGGTCACATTTGGTCTTAAATTGATGATAATACATTAAAGTCACTTCCTATTTCAGGGGGTGAGCAGTAACCAATAAATGGGGAAGGTAGATGGGTGACCATTTGGTTACTGACCATTCCAGGCTGTTCTTTCTTTTTTTTTTTTTTTGTCTGTATGTGGCATCATGATATCATTAAGACAGGAGGTAGCATCAAGCTGGTCCAGGTTTTCAACATACTATGCTTGACACAAATGCAACCAGTGATGTGTCTTGACACATTTAAGGCCCCCTACCGGGAACCTACCAGAACACCCAAGTTTGGAAACTGTCCTACAGAGACACCACTCTTCCAGTGACCACCACTGCTGACACACACAAACACAAACACAGGTTTCTCTACACAGCCACCCAGGGAGATATCTACAGGTCAGGTATCGTAAATCCAACATTGGCTACCTAAACACATTTTTTCCTCTGGCTTCACAAGCACAATAAGAATTAGATTAGCCACTTGATCTTTCTGTAATTGTAGAAAGAAGATTTATATATCCAGTTTTGTTTCTCCTCCAGGGTGAAACATTTTTTAGGAAATACATCAGGTTTAATTTTCCTACACCTTTGTCATTTATTTTCTCATTCTTTTATCCATACCTTCCTTTTCAACATTTGTACACTTCCAATTTGGGATGACAAACTAAGCAACATAACCCAGGCGTCCTTTTCCCCCAGCTCCTCCTGAGGGTCCTGAGGCACTCCCAGGGCAGATGGGATATGCAATCCTTCCAGGATCTCAGGGGTCTGCCCTTGGGTGTCTTGCGAGTTGGACATGCCCAGAATATCTCCACAGGTAGGAAACCAGGTCTGCTAAAGGATAACTAAAGAGACTGAAGTAAAAATTAGCCAATTTTTGCCATTGCATCTGCTATCTCCTTTTTTGGTCGCTATCACTGTTACAATCCAGTACAACACATAATACTGCCAATCTGCTTGGCAATCTCTCACTGCATCTTAACCTCACTTCTGGAAAAGACCCCAAGACACAATCCTACAGAAGTGAGAACTCAGACATTATCGCCCCCTAACATCACTGGGAAAAAGTCCCAGCCCTTATGCAAGACTTTGGTTCCAGATTATGAAAGTTAGGAAAACTAAATCAAGTGTGTGTGGCTTCACCTTCTGAACTAGCTTCAATTTTTTCCCCAAATGAGAAGTGGCATGCTGCATGAAAAGAAGGTTTGGTATGTTAAAGCCCTAAACTTTGTCTGCCCCACTCCAAACAACAAAGTACAATAGAGTTTCCAGTTCCTTTTATTATATATTAATTTCTTCACATTTCATTCTGGATTACACAACACACCACAAACACCACAAGCTTTGCTCTCACAATTCAGGAAATTAAGCAGTTCAGCAGTGATTTCTAACCACAGAAATATTTCCCCAGTATTTATGGTGCTTCTAATTCTCACTGATACAGGAACTCAAACCTTTTCCTCTTTCTCACCAAAGTGTTAAAGCATCAGCTAAAAGCCTAAAACAGCAATGTAATATGTGTATACAGTATGTAAGGCTCCAGGACTGTGTGTCTTATAAGGTGGTCTGAAGCACTGTTGCTAGACAGAGCACAGCAGTCTCTTGCTTTCTTGTCAGCATACACACATCAGACTTAAGCTACAGCTCCGGGAGCTGTCACCTGCAGAAGTCCACCAATAACACAGCCATTGTGGGGTGTGTCAGAGGGAGACAAGCAAGAATAGAGGAAGGTTATCAGAGTCAGAAATCAGAAATAGTCTTATTGCCAGGTATGTGTAAACACACTAGGTATTTGACTCTGGTGTTTCAAACTTGGACAAGGGAAAGACAAAAAGAAAAAGTTAAATAAATAAAAAGGAAATATATATATAGATGCATACACTGAAATTAGAAGTAATTTCAGTGGAATAATGTACAATAGTGCAGTAATGTGCACATGTTCATGAGGTTGTCCATTGGGCTTATGGGGAGATCTGGGGGAAGAAACTGTTTTTAAATTTGGTGGTTTTGGCAAACAGAGCTCTGTAGTGCCTACCAGAGGGAAGCAGTCTGAACAGCTTGTGTCCAGGGTGTGAGTTGTCTGCAGCGATGGTACCTGCCCAGTTCCTGACTCTGGACCTGTAAAGGTCCTGGCTGGAGGGCAGGTTCGCCCCAATGATCTTCTCAAGTCATCATTCACTTTGTGGACTGGTGTGAACGTAACCACCTTCAGAATAACACCAGGAAGACAAAGGAGATGGTGACTGCCTTCCAGAGGAGAGCATCCCACACTTATCCAGTGAACATCCAGGGTTTGGACATTAAGAGGGTGGAGTCATAAAAATACCTGGGTGTCCCCTCAATAATAAACTGGACTGGTCTCGCAAGATGGATGTCCTGTACAAGAATGGCCAAAGTCGGCTTCTCTTGCTGAGGAGACTGAGGTCCTTTGGTGTGTGTGTGTGTAGGACACTGTTGAAAACCTTTTACAACACTCTGGCAGCATCTGCACTTTTCTGTGCTTTAGTTTGCTGGGGGAGTGGTTGCAATGAGACATAGAGAAAAAGGCAAACTGGATAGGAAGGCGAGTTCAGTCCTGGACTGGCCCCCAGAGCCTGTGAAGGAGGTGGAGGAAAGGAGGATGTAGGCCAAGCTTATGGCCATTATGGACAACCTCAGCTCCTTTAGCAGCAGACTCCTCCACCCTTCCCTGCAAGGAGTGCTACCACAGGTCATTCATTCAATATCTCAGTGTTTGTGAACATTTTGACTTTGGATTTAATTGATCCAGGGTATTCCCTGGCCTCACCCAATGTCAGGTCCTTCACCCTCAGGACGCATCATACATTCAAACAAAATGGATAAGATGGATGGATGGATGGATGGATGGATGCATGAATGACACTCTCATTCACGTTTTCATGTGTGCAAGTAATGAAAATCACTGATACCATTTTAGTGAGAAGAGAAACTGATCTAAGATGATTCAGAGATTATACAGGGTTAATTTTAAAAATACATTCAGAACCAGCTTGAACTTTCCTACCTGGCAGCGGCTGAATATATCACAAGGAGTGGGTTGGACATTGAAGTGTTTGAGGACTCGAATAGCCTGATCTCTGGCCTTTTGTGAACAGTCCAGGGACAGACAGCGACCTTCAGCAACTTGGGAACGCAACTGGAAATACGGGAGGACAGAAGCAATAAGGGTATACGAGAAGACAAGGAACACATGTGAAATGTGTCATGAGTTTCTACACATGAGATAGGTTCCTGACCTTACAATCCTTGCTACTTACACTTTGGAAGGGTTGTCCACATGTGAGTATGACTCTGTCTTCAGCCTGTGCTAACTGACACACAACACACATTAAAACAGATGCAAAATTAAAGTAATGTCACAATCATTGATTCTTTCTGTATATACTATTATTACCTACAACATGTATTCATTTTGTTTGAATGTATGAAGTTATTGTCTCTGTATGTCCTCAGACCAGACCACTAACTCACTTTTGCTGCTACTCTGTGATCATCAGTGTTCTCCAACATGACCACATCAACTCCCAAACAGCGCAGGTACCTCCCAAGCCCCTGCAGCATGTTGTCACACACCACCCGCAACTGCTGGGGAGGCAGAGGGTCGTTGTCTTCTGAGGGCTTCTTGCCACACAGCGTGCCTTTCTCTGTGTCAGAGTGAGGAGGACTGACCCTTTCAGCCCCCTGAAATTCCTAAATGGACAGAGGCAATAATGTGATACTTAACTGATGCCCACAGGGGGATTTTCTTTTCACTTGCACCATAGTGCAGCAGGGTCAAAGCACAGGGTGAGCTATACAACTGCACCCCTGGAGGTCATAGGAATTTAAGAGCCTTGGTGTCAAAAGCACATTATCCCTCCCTGTAGGCTGGATGCTCAAACCAAGGTTCTTTATTTTCTGCATTCATTCATAAGAATCAAGGTTACTGCATCCTTAACAATAACTTATAAAAAAAGTTATTTATAATTCACATTTACAGCCTGTAGAAAAGGACCCAAATTTAAAACAATCCCTTCACTGGAATATATATGTTGTTATATAGTTCATATAGTTCATTTTAGTCTCTCACAGATTAAAGTTTCTTCTACTGATTCCAGTTCATCGCTAAAACATCTGTCAAACAACTATCCAGAAAAAGTAGAGAGGAAAAAAATAACGTTTTCCTGGACAACATATACATCTTCTGTTTTTAATGCCGCTCTCTTGCCATGTTTTTATGTCACACATATGAGTCTTGTGTATAATGTTACATCTTTTAAAATGTGACCTGTAGCCTGATCTGTGGAGTACAGTATTTCACTAACATGTATGCTGACATGTATATATTCAAATCTTCATGTTCCTGGCAACCTCAGAAAAATAACTGAACTCTGTCGATATCAATGGAAAAAATGCCACTTGACCCCTGACCTCTTGGCCAAGGGTGGGAATCTTCTGCTTAGCCTGTTTCTCCTTCTGCTTCTTCTCTCCACGCTTCTCTGATTGGCTTGAAATGATGCTGTGAAAGTCGTCTGGCAGCCCAAAGTATGCTGTTTTGCTGGAGAGGACAGAGTACACATCCAACAAACAATAGGCATCTGCCACTAGAAGAAAAGATGAGAAAATTAAAGAAAAAGAGCAAAAGATGGGGGGGTGTGAATTGATTTGTTTGCTGGTCGTCATTCACAATTCACTTTTTCTATAGTGAAAAAAATAGCAACCATCTGTCTCCTTGTCACTGTGTCGCTGTATGTGTAATAGTTTACCTGCATATCTAATTTGGCTGATGCGCAGTGGACGTTTCTCCCAGTTGGACATCTGTTCTGTCTTGTCCAGGGGCTTTCCCAGGACCTGTTGTACCAGAAGACTGAGTCCTTTCTCTGCAGAGCTCTCTCCCAGCAGCACCTCTTTTGGTCCATTTTGAGTCCTGTCGACTTTACTACTCTGGATCTATAAACAGCATCACAGACATTTGAACTAATATTTAAATGGCCAAAATGCACTCATTCAAATAATCTGGAATTTATGACAATGCAAAGCTCCAGGGAATGCATCCAACAAAAGTTCCTCCCCTCTTATGGCCTGCCGCAACATCCTGTTTCAATTGGTCATTCCTTGTGATTCCTTGTCCAAAATATAATGTGCATTACTCATATCTTTCAATATGCAGCCAACTGAAACAAATAGTGAATAAACCTCATCAGTTACTGTCCCATGTTGCCATTTCCACATTCCTGTCCCCCTCAGAGACTGTGATTTCAGCTACATATAGTTCATGCAAAATACTGGACAAATGGATAGCATCCAAATATAGGGGAGAACAGCATTCACTATAAACATCAAATTAGTTACAACCTCTGGTCTATCCTTTGTTGCATGGCACACAGTGGCTTGTAGAAGTGGTCAACAACACTGACCATGGTAAAGTTGTTTTTTTTTTTTTCCAAATGCAATAAACCAGAGCCTAATTTTCAGGAAACATGAAACAACAAACACCAGACAAAAAATAATGTTACCTTTTGGTGTACACTAAGTAGATCAAGCACACCCTGCATCTTCAATGGCTCTTCTAAAAACTGGTGCCAGGTGACCACGAGAGACTTGAGATCCCCAGTCATACCATAACCTAAATTGAGATAATAGAACAGAATAAAGAGAAAAGCCTCAGATAACAAGACTTAACTTTTAGCAAGATTGTAGCTTACCCAGTTTGAGGACATTTCTCTCAGAAAAAAAGCTCCTGATGAAGCTTACAGTGTCTGGATGTTGGCAGAATCCGTTTGCACAGAGATCTAATAAGAAAACCTGGTCAGAAACTGCAAGCTGTATCAGAGCAACTTGCTGAGTTGAGTTGCAACCGAATGTAGGCTGCCACTCCATATCAACTCCTACAATGCCACCTTCCTAAGAAAACAGATAAACAGGAGTGTACAAGTCAGTAATTCTCTGAGTAAAAAGGCAAAACAGGGTAACCATAAATACTTTCACTATTTACCCCAAGTCTCTCCCAGTCCATGAACAAAATGGGTGAACAATATTAAAATCGGGGCAGCTATTTTATTGTCTGTGGCATTAACAATTGGGTACCTTCAACACAATCTTTTGACATCTCTGGAGAGCCTCTGCTGTGTCCACAAAGTGAACTTTGCCTCTGGTGAGTGGCACCTGGTAGAACTTCTGACTGTGAGACGGAGATGGGATCCACTCCGCAGTTTGTGCCGAACCACTTAAACCTATCTCTCTGAGCAGAGTTAAGAGTGGTATGTTATTAACAGTCACTCTGAGAGCAAATGATGACTTCAGCACAACAATCCAACAGATATAATTTCCTTCAAGATATTTGTTTAAAATACACACTGGTAAGCAGCTTTGAACAGTATGAGGTGTAAAGCAGCAAATTTAAAACACACTGAGGTGGTGTGATAACGGTGTGAGCAAATTTCAGCCTAATGTTGCAATTCTGGGACAAAATGTTGTGGCTTCAACTATTCTTTATATAAACAATTAGAGGCTGTGCATACCACAGGTTGTGTAAGAGGATATGCTTATGCATATTTTAGCCAACTTACTGTAGGTCAGGTGGTAGACTGTGCTGAGTTTTCCATACCCGATTCGGAAGCTGATTTCTGGGGATCTTGTATCTCAGTGACCACTGAGCAGCTTTCTGGAGACTACTGTACTTCACCAACATCTCCACCAAATTTAACTGCAGCTCAAAGTCATCTGCCACTACATACTATACATATATAAAAAAAGCAATCAAAACATAATCATCTTGGACATGTTGTTTAGACCATTGTTTATTAAAGTACAGTTTATCCACACAGTGCCATGTTTATAAACATGTATGAGAACTACTTACCTGTACATGGTCACTCCAGTTCTCTTCCGTCATGCCTTTCTAAAAGTATGAGATATAAATATTGTCAGTATTTTTAATACTGAAATAAAACTTCTATCTGTACTAAGTTAGTTTGAAGTGATCAAACCAGTATTTGTTGAATTCCATATTGCTTTATTAAGACTTATGAAGTCCCTGCTCCTCTTTCACCTACATTTTATGATATACAAAAAATTTCTCCCAAGGTCACAGTTTTATATAAATTCAAAGGTCTAATTTCAACAGTTTTCCATTATATACAGAATAGTAACAATCTTTAAATCAAAGCAAGCAGGCTACCGTATAAAGTGTAGATGTATTGTAGTTAAAAAAATGTTAATTTGAAAAGTTTCTTTCAAATAAAAAAAGGAACACTGAAGTTTGTTTTTAATATGGTTTTGGAATTTGCTAAAAAGTGAGACTACCAAGAAATCAGCTGATCTTTGGTTCAATTATGTTAATTATGTATAATTACATTAAATGAAATCAGTGTGGGGAATTAGCGTGCTGCTTCCTTTACCTCCACAAACCTCTTGTACATGAGATAACGTAATGAGCTCAGTCTCCTGTTGTGAAGAGCATTTGGACACAGACCTATGTCAAAAACAGGGAATCACAATTATTTCTGCCTTAGATAAGCACATGAAAAAACTGTTCTCCATCTTGTTACACACCCTTGTCGATGTTGAATTTCCCCACGAGTCGTAAGATATGTTTGATGAGCAATTTGGGCTGAATCTGGTTCATGCAGTGTTTGGACAGGAAGATGTGAGGGAACTGTCTGCAAAATCACACAATCATGCAGATTTTCACAGGAGCACATTGGTGTCTGCATGTCCATCGAAGGTTCTCATATATTCACAAATGCTCCATACTTGAGTATCTCCTCTACACTGAAGCTGGGGTGGCACCAGGAGTCCAGCAGTGTGACGAGTTGTTGTTCTAGATGATTGTGGCCTGTGACAAAGGACTCTGCCAAAGACAACTTATCCTGCAAGATTAACGGTACACATATCTGCAGAGAAAATTGAAAAACAGAGTTTAGAAATTTCACATCTCAAGACATCATCTTATGTATTCACTGCTAGTAAAGATGAATCACCTTCACATGGAAATATCAGATTAAAATAGTGATCTCACATGCTCCATAATCACTTCCTTCTGCAGCTTCAATTTGATGCAGAGCACTGCTGCCTGTGAAAATTAGAGAGAAATAAGTTGTCTTGTAGTTATGCATCAGCATTTATTTCAGTTTTTACATTTGAGTAAAATCTCTCTGCCATAAAAAAAATTTGTCAATATCAAAATTCGCATTGACCTCTTTGTAGTAGCTGCATGTCTGCAAATTCATAATGTGCAGTCGGAGTACGGCTGGGTCCATGGAGCTCAGGTGATAGATGTTGATGAGGCTGTCTACAACAGTGGGATGGGTGTCTGTTAGCAAGCTCAGAGCACGATGCTGGAGCTTCAGTGCTTGCTGTTCTGAGAGTGAACTCAATGTCACCTGATGGAGTGAAAAAAAAAAACAAAAAAAAGAACAACAAAACATGAGGAACCCAAAAAAGCAAAAAAATTTATAAAATCTCAAAAAAGAGATTGGTTTATACTGCGAAAAAAGAAAGGATATTAAAAAAGAAATGACTAGGCCATTAGGGAATCATTGTCTCTGATACAGATCACTCAGCAGGCAACACCGAAACCATCGGGTTTAATCATACTGTTGTGGTGGCCGTAGTGATACAGTAGTACTGCCTGAAAGTACAGACCTGAAGAAACTCAAACTGTGTCTCTGGAGCATATCTTTTTACAGGTTTCATTGATGAAGCTGGTCTACCTGAGGATGTTCCTTCATCCACAGCTTTAATTCCACAAGGACCTGATAGCCAAGGGTGTGGCTTCGACCCTTCTGTTTGCCCATACAGCTCTCTAGGATAGTGAGTAAGGCCTCCAGAGGCTCAGACAGCTTTGAAAATCCCTGGAGGGCTACCAAATGTAGCTGCATGGAGATACAGAAAGAGAGAAAGGGAAAACTATTAGAAGAAAGGCTGAATGGATAAAACATAATAGATTGGTAATTTTTTATCTTGTATGTTCTGGCATCTAGCATTCAAATCTAAACCCTACTATTTGTGCATCATTCATATTACAGTGACAGAGTATTTACTGAAACGTACACCAATCTTTGTAGATGATAGATCACGTTAAAGGGAATCTCTATACATTTGGATCCAAAACACAAATGTAGATTTGAAACACAGAGTGGATGTTTGCTACCATTTCCATACAATTAGTTTGTGAATTTCTCAGAAAATACATGAGTTACTTTTGGAGTACACAAAGAACATTTATTAATGTTAACTGTTAGAGTGAAAAATTAGCAGAAGATATTATATGGTCCACTTTTTTTCTAAGTCATCGTCTCCAGATACATCACAGTGGTTCGTATAATTAGCCAACTGGCAAGTACATTTTTAGACTGGCCTGAGGGCAATTCACATGAAGAGGAACAGCTAACTTCCCTCTCTATGCCCTGCAGACATACAGTTGTGACACATTTGAAGTCTCAGATTAGGAATGAAAACAGTAAACTTCCGACATGAGAAAATAATATCTGTGTGAGAATGCCTTGTGCTATAATCTTAATTTGCAAAACAGATGTCATCCACTCAATATCCTCCTCACACAGATCTCAAATTCATTCAGTGCAATGCAAATTCCTTCCTGCCTACTGACAGACACTCTGGTTTCCTCATTAACAAACTCATGCAGTCACACACACTGGTGAGCTTCATTTAAACATGTCTGTAACCAGGCTCTCTGTCTGTTTCATTCCTTCCTGTGCAAATGTATCTTTAGGCAGACACAAAGACGCCATCCTTCTACCTTTGTAAACACACACACTCAATTTTACATATGTGGAGCTGACACATGTTGTGAAAGTGACTCTCACCGTTGGCATATCTTTCCGGTTCCATACCTCGAAGAGTTGGTCTCTCAGCACGTCAGGGTCAAGACCTAGGGGATCACACAACACACACACATAGAAGAGGTGGGGTTTCACTTAGACCTTTGACCTCTGTCAACCTGTCAAGGAATCACACTCATTGGCCTCTTCAGTACATTAGTTTTTGAGACTTTGGGATCTAATGGTAAAAAAATCTGATATGAGTAAATTAAACCTGACACTGGGTCATGAAATAAAACTGTTAAGCTTGAGTTCTGAAAATTGCTTCTGCCAATAATGAAGAGAAACACTTTCCTGTAATTTACATTTCCAGTCAATTTCCTGTTTCATTAGCAAAACTGATGTTTTCAAACTCCTCCAAACAGCTTTCTGCTTTAATGGACAATGGAATATAAACTTGGTGCAAGCCATAGTAACAATTCGTAAAGTCTCAATGTTGATTTGTCCTTCTTCTTAAGATCCGGTCATGTTAATGTGATATACTGGCAATACTTTGTTTGTTAAATCAGGCATAGGTGAGTAGCCATAATTTCAAATATTATTTCTTTAACAGGCACAACAGAGTAGCCATAACATGGGATTAACAGCTGAGGCTGGTTGGATAGTGGAGGAACCCAGCATTAGCTCTGCATTCCAGTTGAATCTGCAACCAAAATGGTCAAGAGAAGACTCTTAGGGCAATTTTTTGGAAGGCCGCAGTGGGTAAAATGGGCTGGAAAAAACAAGAGATGTGCATGTGTGTTTCCCGTTTTATGTCTAACTGCCTTTGTGTTTTCCACTGAGCCTTCCCAAAAGCTTCAGGTTTTTCTATTGCTCATGCTGTGTGGGCTCCTCAGTACCTGCCCCCCTCCCATCTACCTCCTTCTCAGGGCTAGTTTTCCTGTTCTCCTCTCCCTCCCTGCAGCAGCCTCTCTCGATTTTGTCTCGGATTTCCCCAGGAAAGGGCTATGCGGTGGTCATGGTGTAAAAAATACATGCCTTCCTGATGCATAGCCTGGGAAAGCTGACCAAAAGGTCTCTCCCTCTCTCTAAACTGGCCTCTTTCTTTAGTGTATCTCTCCAAGTTTTTATCTTCTTCAATTTTTCTTTTTCTTCCTTTAAAAATTAACTTTGCCTGCCAGAAAATCTTTTCCTGTACTTATCCTCAAGGTACACCCTTCCATGTTTATAATATTCATTTTGTTTATAATTTTTCCGAGTTTCTCCTCCTTCCCTGAAAATCACTCTGGTCTATGTTTTAAAAACAGAACAGAAAGAAATCTCATCTTCTGGCCCAGTTTGTGTAAACAATGCCTCCAAAGTGATTTCAGAAATTTTATAAATGCATTTCCTACCTACCACAGAGCTTTTAAATAATTTCTACTTGAATGGAAAATGTGTTTTCATGTACTTAAAAGTTGCTTGAGAAATCCCTTTGTAAAAGCACTTCTGTATTTCATCATAATGCCAAAGCTTTGACAACAATGTTACAGCATACTATGGGAAATGTTCAACAATAGTGTTGATCAGATTTGGAGTAAATGGACATGCAAAATGACTGATATGGCCCACTTAAAGGACCGTTAATTTGAAACATTTGTCTGAATGGCAAAGTATCCTTCGCTGTGGTTCTCCGCTGTTATAAACCCCACAAACACTTAGAGCACACTTAGAGCACAACCCACTTCACTTCAACCTCACTGTTTGCATGAGGAGAGGACAGAGAAGTAGCAGAGAGGAGAGGAGAGGAATGCGGAGCAAGTAGGTTTTTTTTTTTGGTTTTTTTTTTATAATCTTGGATGGTGGGTGAATGACAGAGCTGGAGGCTCCCCATTCATCACAACATAATAACCCCATCACTGCATACAAATACACGGACACACATACAGTACATGCACTCAGTCACCTCTGGGAAGGTGAAGGGTTCTTTTTATTTTTTCAGCCAGGAGAATTTGAAATATGAGAAAATACTACAACTTCATTTAGTGGATTTAAAGTAATCTGACTCTGAACCAGTTCATCACTATTGAAAAACTAATAAAAGTCACACATGAATTTCACTAAAATTAGACAGCGATTAAACCCACAGGCAGGTCTGACAGCCTGTTGCCAGGCAGCTGCCAAAACAAAGGAAACACAAAGATCAAGTGTCTAAATGGGGCATTTGGTGTCACTACAGCCACCAGAACAGCTTCAATGTGACTTGGCAGAGGTTGTGCAAGTGGCTCAACTCCATTGGAAGGATGCCACAACATTCTTCTACAAGTGCTTCTCTTTTTTGTATTTTGTTGTAGGTGCTGGGAAAAAAGCTTTCAACAGGTGCCATTACAGAATCTTGAAATGAGGAGAGTACCAGCACTTGCAGAATTTGATTCTTATTAAAGCAATGTTTGCATGTTAATTACCTCTCCAGAACTGACCCACTTCAGCTTGGATACTGTGCTAGTGTGGACTGGCACATACCTACAGGCTCTTGACTGAAAAAGAAATTCTAATGCTGATATCATTATAAAGCCCATGAGGTCACTGTGTTTTGTATGTTGCCAAAAAATGTGTGAGAACAAAGCTACAAATCAGTTAGACACTATGCAGAGACAGCACATTTATTTACCAAATATACTCAGTTTCAAAATAATCAAGCATTTATTTTATAGCAAATTAAATATTTATTTATGAAATAAAGACGCTAGAGTTCAAAGGAGGGGTAATTTGACATGCTCAGCTTTCAGAACAACAATCTGCTGGCAAAACCTCAATCAAACCAGTCCTACATGGTTATGGTGCTGTTTTCCTTTCTGTTAACTCCTGTGATAATCAGAGGTTAATACATTTTTTTCTGCTGCACTGCTGAATGTGAATACACTTGCCACACATGTGCTTTATAAGTACTATGTTGCATTGAAAAAAAAGGTATCACCTTAGAGTCCGTATACCCCTCATCACTGTCATGTACCAAAGTTTGTGTAGAAAAAAAACTTGATACAAACCTGTTGCCTCTGGAGCAGTATAGCTCATTTTGTCCTCAGAATGGTATGTTGTGGTCACTCTGTAGAAGAAAGCACGAAGAGCAACAAAGAGCTGTAAATAAGAAGTCCCCACAACAATCACACAAATATATTTCTGTCACAGTTTAAAATAGAAATCCATATGCACAGTAACAGATAATTATTTTACTAGCACTTAATGTGCCAATTTTTTCTAAAATATATCCATTGCCAAAAATATGTGCCATTTTAACTTTTTAGAGCCAAATGTTAGCTTTCATTGTTTGACCAACAGTCAATACCCAAAGGCACTCAAGTTTACAATGGTGAAAAATGCTGATTAAAAAGCAAAGAAGGATTCATTTTACAGGCTTAAGACAAAATGTGTTTTCCACATTATGTGTCTGAAAAAACCATTCACTCGTTAAAATGGCTGCTGATTCAATTGTTTCTAAAAGTATGTTATTATGCAGCAAACAGTAATACAGTAAAGCCATTACACTGAGCCAAGGTGCTCTATATTTGTTCTGAACTATATTGGGTACCAACACTTAAGTATGAAAGGTATTAAATTAAGAGTGAAAATATATCATGTATAGCTGCAGCAGATTAACACAAGATCGAGGAAAACTGTTCAGCACCTAATGATTATGGACAAGTTTAGTTGATAACATCATTCCTCCATACACATCCACAGAAACCTGTGGGAACAGCAGCCTGAGAAAGGGCCAGATGCCAGCTGGCTGTGAGACTAGGTTTCAGGCTGAGGATGTTTTTTTAGGCCTGAAGTCTGGTTGTTTCTCCCTGTCTGGATGTCTGCAGGCTCTGGAGGCGGGCTTTGGCAGTCAACACTGTCCGGGCAACTGCACTCCTCCGGAGGAATGGAGAAGGGAGAGAACAGCGATGCTGCACCTGCAGTCCAGTTTTTTTTATTGTTATTATTATCCCCTATCGCCACCTAGTGGTGACAACAAATACACACTCTACTTCCTCAATGTCTCATGCTAGCCCACTTTAGCCCGTGTGGCCCAGTCAGGTAAAGCTCACTCACAGCCCACCTGAACGTATATTATTACTGTCCTAGCTGCTGCTGTATTCGAGCTTTAACAGCAACAAAAACAACACAACGCTGTTTGTCGTTTTGCCAGCGTGAATTACAAACGTTAGCTACGGTGAGTCTGTTTAATGTAGCTCCCTGAGCTCAATGCTAGGTTGCCATGTTGTCAACTTCATTTTTTAACGCGTGTCAACAACCGACACTTGTTCAGCTTTACTCCTCAAACGTTATTTTGGCGACATGAAAAGACTCACCATGTGCTAATTTCTTCCACTACCCCCGGATACCTCAGTGACTGGTTTCTTCTCGTTACTTTCTGTGATTCACTGGCTCCATGTTAACTGGGTTTAAATTGCCCTCCGTTTAACCTCCCAGGCGCTGCTAACCCTCATGTACAAATCCCAATAATGTACGCATCATGACTCCTAAAACCTGTCCTGGATCTATTTACCAGAAAATGGAGATTGGTTGAGTTGGTGGAGCTGAATAGGCCTCACACTGGGAATAACGCTGCCTGGAAAACCCTTAAAAGGGCAATATTACCTACCTAGTCGTTGAGCAACTGCTTGTTTTTTGTTGGGTTTTTTGTTTTTTTGTGTTTTTTAAAGAGACGTCATGTCAGTTGTTGGTGCTCTGCCGCCCCCTGCTGGTTATACCACCAGATGTTCTCTTTTAAACCAGTCCTTTTGATCGTGAGGCATCTTTTTATGTGACGAGCTCATGCAGATGTATGACTCAAACCAAGCTAAACACCACCGAAATACCTTCATTCAATAAAAAAACATTTAAGAAATAACCACTAAGACTCGCATTGAAGTCAAATATGAGAAACCTAACAATAAACCAATAGCTTTAACTGGCCACACAAGCCAATTTGATTTATTGGCATAAAGACATCGTTATTATTATTATTATCGTTGTTGTTGTTGTTATTATTATCATCATTTCAAATCTAGAAATTCGATCCTGGATTTTAATGACTTTTACCTTAAAAAAGCATCAACATTAGAGAAATGGGACGCGGTGTCACGTGGTCAAAGTTGTTTACCACGTGTGTTGTGTGTCACTTCTTAAAAATACGCAACCGGGCACAGGACTCACTGTGGATGCTACTGGAGCTAACGTTGTTATTTTAGGGAGTCCCCCTCCCCCCCCCCACACACCTCGCCACCTTGGCCGCGCTGCGGTGCATCTTATTCCCCAGACAGTCCTGCTGGTCCTTAATATATAACTGTGGCGGACAGCTGAACTCTGAAGACCACCCTGTCTCTGTTTTTGCAAACACAGCTAGCGTTAGCTAGCGGGTCCCACAGCAGAGCTAACGGCTAGTTGCTTAGCAGCGATGGAGTGGCGGGGCAACGGAGCTCCAGTTTACCCCGGTGAGGACCCCAGCAGTGATCTGCCTTCAACAGCAAGGGGTTACGATGGTGTTTACCATCACCAGCAGGTAATTAGTTCATGGTAGGGGTCTAGCCTTGGGATTAGCTGTGGACCTTACTTTGCACTGAGGCGAGTTTTGGGTTTTAAAGTATCCTAGCTAGCTAAGCCCGATCATTGAAGTTGTAAAGTAACACAGTGTGATACTTGGCACGGACCATTGTGTGTTTATTATTATTTATTATTTTAAACCGGTTTTAAACTTTAAAATCAGAATAATTATTTCATCGGTTAGCTTAGATGAGGGCAGTTTCCAAACATCAGTGTCCAGGCTGCAGGCTAACCTGACGCCAACCCAAATTTACCATTATATTCCTCTCTAACGTAACAAGGTAAACAGATCACGAACAATGTCATCATCTTGTTTGGGAAGGCTAAATCAGTATCGGAAAGAGATCATCCATGTGTGGGATGCTTGACGAGATCAGAGGTTACAACAGGACGCGTAGCAGCCGCATTTCTCTCTAACACGTCTCCCAGGTCCTACGCATTGTCAGACACTTGGCAGCTGTGTGTGATCACTGCGGGGGGGGTACAAAAGGCATTTGGCTGTTTGGTAGCCATTGAAGAGATGGATACAAGTATAGTGTATTTTTAGCCCCGTTGCCCCACCCTATTCCAAATGCAGCATGGATGTGGTCATTAAAGCTTAAAAACCAAATGGGTTAACATTTGGTTTGTAATCCAGCCGCAGTTTGTAGCTCTCAGCTGTTTATTCCCAGGACAACCAATCATTCAATGGGAAAATGTTTGTAGACTTCATAGGGTGCTGTGGTAGGAACAGTTAAGCTCGCTCTTGATAACAGTATCTAGTCAGTATAATCCCCTCTCCCCTGGATGATGATGTTGTTTTGACATTGGGGCTTTTGCATGTTTTGTCAAAAGTTAGGATAGATGCACTGTCAAGCAAACCAAATTAGAATCCTCTACAACAGGACTGATTTGTGTATGCATTTGCCACTTTGTACGCTTTTATTTAAATCTCATGCTATTCTAATCATAAAGAGCATGGACTGGGAGTCCATGACAGTGACTCTCTGTTCCTTGAATATCCCAAATTTCATTTTCTTTCCATTTACCTCACAACAGTTACCATCATCACAACTTTGTGATTGTGCCATGGCGTCTCTCTGCCAGAGTCAGCAACGCTGTGTGAAGGCATCTATTGTTTCTAGCTGGAGACTGGCTGAGGCACAAGACCAGCTATGTTCACTAGGTGTCCATAGCTCAGAGTCCTTGGAACAGGAACGTGCACGGACACTGGTCTGCCCCTCAGAACTCACACACACTGAGGATGAATGGCGGCGCAAAGAAAGCATGCTGGGAGGTCAGGAACCAAGCTGCAGTCCTGTACTTGGAGCTGTCGGAAGTTGGGACGTTTTTGATAAGGTAGCAGAACTCCTGTCATTGTTACAGCATTTTAAGTTAGACTGAGTGATCTTACTGTTTGATGACCATGTGCCATGGTGACATTATAAATACCCAGTCTATATCCTCTTGGTCTTCTAGAGTATCATTAATGTCCAAAATCAAGCTGCTGAAATGGATCAGGAGAAGTGCAATACTCATCTCCAAAAGTATGAGAAAGAGATCAGGTATTTTGGTAAGTGACACACTAAATCAATGGTATACAATACACTTTGTCTTGCCCTCAGATTGTTAAAAAGCTGAAACTAGTGTATTGTCAGTTAAAGCTGTAAAAGATTGTCATGAGTTTTGGCAGGATTTCTCCTCCAGCCTTGGAAGAAATCTTAGTTAGTTTTCAAGTTAATATTTGAATCATCAAGTTTCATGTGGGATATTTCATCTCTGCCCATTAAATGTGAAAAAGAGGGTATGTCACCTAGTTTTCAGTCGACTCATTGTTTCTATCAGTTTTTGGGTGCTTCGTATGTCAGTTGGTGTTTAATCCATGTCATCAGCACTTTGTTGGAGAAATTTAAAGTGTCTTTACACTTATTGCAATGATCACTGCTGCTGCTCAGTGTTGTGCAGAGGAGTTTATGTCAAAGTCCTTGTTTTAATTTTTACCACACACACAAGTTATCCAACTTCTACATAAATTGAAAGTACATCACTCTAGTTAACTGGGATAATTGGCTGCCTTATGTCTTCTAGCTAATTTTAAATCCACAAAGACATGATTTGTCTTTATTGGAAGGTAAGACATTTCTCTTAAAAGATATAGTAACGTTCAGAATGTGTGGGGCTGTAGCAAATATCTCAGCAGCCAAAACTGAATAATTCAAAATGCTATCATGACAACTAAAGCAATGGCAATCAACTGAGAGGAATAGATAGATTTCCTGAGATTTTTTTTTTTAACCTTTTGTTTGTAATATGAACTCTAATGAAATTGTACTTGCCCTAATTTTAGTATTTTAGGCAGCTATGTTGTTGGACTGTACATTTTTCTGGCATGCCATAGATAGGACCAGCAACATTTTTACAAAGCAGTAGCAAATTGTGCAGGTGTTCAGTCTCTGCTGACTGTTTCTCAGCCTTAAATGACTTACTGCTACTCATGAATTGTGTTTTCCGTCCACCAAATCATACATACAGAGCATACAAAAATTACATAATGGGTCTTCATAGAACAAATTGACAAGTCTTGTATCAATTTTTCAGGGATGTTGAGAAGATGGGACGACAGTCAGAGGTTCCTTGCAGGCATGCCTCAGCTCATCTGTGAGGAAACGGCCAATTACTTAATTCTGTGGTGCATGAGACTTCAGCGAGAAGGGGTAATGTACTGATAGGCTTAGGCTGATGAAGTCTTTTTAGTTATGATAAACAATTCCTTCATAACAATAGCATCAAATGACCAAAACTGACAAATAATTTAACTCACTAACCAGTATTTTTTTACAAATTACATGTGGATATAAATTGTGGATTAAATATTTTTCATTATCATCATCATGATGAATACAGCCAACAACAAGCTTAGATTTTGTTCCTCTCAGCTCTTCAGACTAGAAAATCAGTGTGAACATAACATTACTTGTTGGTCACAGTCTTTCCAGGAGATTTATTGACGTTAAAATAGATTAAAGAATGGCAGCTTTATCCTTTTGCTGTCCATCCCTTGACCCGTTTAAGATTAGAGCTAGAGCAGAGCCAGGTAAACACACATAGACAATGAGGAATTTCCCATCCATCAGTGTTTAATTATGGATACTCTGGCTATCAAAATATGTCTCCAATATTCAGGCACTGGATATGTGTAACAGTTCCCTTCTTCTTGATGCACACTGAGAATATTACACTTCCAAAGAAGGAACGGCCTCACCTGCTTTATTATTCTCGTGTGTGTTTAAATTTTCACATTCATTATGAAACAATTTTAAACTAATACAGTTACACACAGAGGCTGTTTTAAGTCTAGAATTCAAAAATGGCTACTGAAAGACACACAGGCTCTCTGAAATCTTGTTATGCGTGCTGCAGAAAGAAGCACTGATGGAACAGGTGGCGCACCAAGCTGTAGTCATGCAGTTCATCCTGGAGATGGCGTTGAACTCTCAGAGGGACCCCAGAGGCTGCTTCAGACAGTTCTTCCACAAAGCCAAAGTACAGATAACTGCTTTATGCACTGCATTGACTTGTATAGCCACTCAGGCCCCAGGCCTTCATGCCTTTTGTGTTTTTCATATTTGCCATAATTTAACATATTTTCAGGTTTAGCGGCTACCACAAAGGCAATTAAATTTTAAAATATATGCTACACATTTATTCAGTTTTCTTTGTAATGAGAGCTTAAATACAGCGTGCCTAATTGAAGTCTAATTCCTATTACTTTGGATGCATATGTTTATTCTTTAGGCCATTTTCTGCTGTGTGTCCTTCTATTGATGTCTTTAATTCTCTACAGGAAGGACAAGATGTCTACTTAGAAGTCTTCCATACAGAGCTTGAGGCCTTCAAACATAGAGTTAAAGAATATGCAGTCAAGTTTAAAGGTGATATACCCAGCAATGCTGAGCAGCATAACACTGGCACAAACTGCAGACTTAACCCCAAAGAACCCCAGGAGTCTTTACCTCCAGTAAGTGTTCCATCATCCCTCTAAAAAAGTAAATCAAGTCACATTATATCCTTCAAGTGTCTGCTTTATTGTTTTGAGGAATGTAAGAAATGTAATGAAGCACTTCCCTTACATATATACTGGGGCTTTGTGTTGGTCTGTTCCGTATTCTTCAGAAATATATTTTTCGAACATCGACATCACCTACCCTGCAATCAGTCTTTCTTTGGTCCACCACCTTATCACCCTGTCAGACACTCTATCATTATTTTACATGGAGATGCAGTGTTGAACTGACTGGCCCTCATGACAAGGAGCTTCTAAGTATGAATCCCAGGCCCTGAGCTTCTCTGTGGTTTGCACATTTACCCTCTGCTTGCGTGGGTAACCTCTGAATACAACTGAACTGAATTATTTCAATTATTAATTTTCCTAGTTACATTATTGAAATAAACTTTAAAAAAAGTAAATGACAATATTCCCACAGAAATGAAAAAGCTTTTCTGTTTATGACGTAAACTATTTTTACTTATTTTAATATCCAGATCAAGTCAATTGTGAATGTTTTTAAATAGCATATTTTACAGGCTTCTCTGTTTAAGTTGCTCTTTCTAATTTCAACTCCTTTTCTAAGTGAGAGAGAATGAAGCCTTCTCCCCTCTATTGGCCTCTCAGCACTATAAGCTGCCAAAGATCTACTCAGAGAAAAGAAAAAAAACCTCCCCTTCTCACATAGTGGAATGTGATCATGCCCATAGAAAGTGAAACGGCTCTGGCCCCAGTTTTTGGAGTTTTTTGGGTTGTTTTTTTTTCTTTTTTAATCTTCTTCTAGCATTTTTCTTTCCCCTTAGCCTAAAATCTCAGTCTGTCTGTGAACGGAGCAGACCGTCTTTGTGCCTTCCCAGATTAGTTTTAGTCGATGGTGTGAATCAAGGATCACAATTTTAGTTTCAGGTCAGATTTGAAAGGTAGAGTCAGAATGCAGTTACATAAATATTTTAATCCTGTAACTGAACAGCCGTAGGTAAATCCTCCAGTGTACATCTCTGTAGTGCTAGTGTGTTTTTTATGTCTGTTTTTTACCTATTTTTGATTTGCTTTTTGCATGGCAGACCACTGCTGTGATTGGTTTTGCTGTATCATTTAAGCCTCCTGTCTTTGTTCCCCTCCACCAGGTGTCAGAGTACCCTATGAAGCGTTGTTTAGACTCTGGACTGTGGACAAGCACAGGAAAGTGGACAAAGGATGACACAACAGAAACAGAGGACATTCGCATGATGGAGACCTCCTAGGGAATGTGGGACCAGCCCCTGGTTTTCTTCCATCTCAATTGTCTCCCCATTTAGGAATAAACTGAATTTTATGCCCTTTTTCGACAGCAGACCAGGCCATTGGTATATCAGTGAATTGAGTTGGTTCCTGCAGTGACACAAGCTAATCGCACATCTTATGCTATAACACTGGTTTTAAAGATTTCTCATTAGCTTTAAAGGTGGTTTTTATTTCTCTTGGGCCAGAGCAAAAAGACCAGATATACCAATAAAAATAACCCAAGTCTCTTTGCCAAAAGCAAATGAACTTGGGTTAGGCCTGTGTCGACAGGTGCATGCCAGAAGTTGCAAATGATCTCACAGGAACCTGATTATCGGGAGAGGATTAATAATACAGGCTGCGTGGGTGGCAGTATGTTCATCTACTTGATTTTCTGAAACGGACAGAACAAACAGATGGGCCAAGATGGCATTTTTTGGCTCAAATTTTTAATATTTGCATTTTGTCGGTGATTTTTGCCATTCACTAATGTCCTAGAGAGGACCAAGAGGAGCAGTCAGCCTTAATCCTGACAATGTAGAAAATTAAACAGTTATTTTAAAACCCTTCTATCATAAATGCAAAATAAAAATTAGTTAATATCAATGTGGATATACATAGTTTGCATTGAACACTGCTTTTAAGCAGCTGCATGAAGGTCATTCATTTCTGAAGTAGTATTAATGTTAAAGTATTCCCATGTTATCTGGAGATGCTCAAGAAGCAATTAAATTGTGTAACCGCCTTTACATCTGACATTACCATGCAACTCTGGCATTCACATTTACCCAGATAGTGTTATTTTCAGTCTATACAAACAAGTACAAATTTACTCAGTGTGTATGTAAAGCCAACAAGGAATTAAGATACAACAAAAGATGAGTTCCCAATTAATCTAGAGAAGATAATATACACTGTACATGAAAGCAATTATTGGTGTGCACTTAGAACTTATTTGTGTTGTTCATTTTTGTAGAAAAAATTAATTAGTTGCTAATTTTTTAAGTTGCTTGACATTTGACAAATGATAAACTAAAGACAGTAGTGCATGGTTTTTGTGTCAGGATTATGTAAGGCTATATAGTACCTGCAATTTTTGCATGTGCATAGATACAAACAGAGTAAAGGGGGCAAGAAGAGCCCCCTTTTTTATGTATATGAGACAATTTTAGATAAAAGTAACAATAAATCATTTAAAGCCAGGTATTTTCTGGGTGCAAGAGGCATGGTGATGTAAGGTGTAAAAAGGGCACAACACATGTTACAGTTGGTTATTCATCAGCTGAAACATACCCCCATGGAATTAATTTCATCAGGTGTTAAATTGAATCGGCGCATCAAACCCGCACACAGGTGATTTAAAAACAAAAGACTGCAAATTCTTAATATCTAAGTTAATAAAGGCTCTCCTATGTCTCTGTGGGCTTTGCATATTTATTTGTCTCTGGTTGAGGGAGATGTTTGTGTAAAATACTCTCATATCTTACTTTTCCAACTCACCATGTTTTACCCAGCTTACTAAAAGTGTTACCACCCGTTCCCTTAAACTAGTGCACTGTGCACACTTGTTGATTGTGTGTGGCTACATTACTCAATTCTGGGATCTATACCTGAGTAGGTGATGAAATGCACCAGTGTGAAGGGGAGGAAAAAAAGGGCTGTTCTCTCCATAAAGAGACTTACTGTAAAGCTGTATGCAGAGCAGAGCTCTCTGCATCTGAATGTGTCCTGCACTTTATATTTCTCTTTCACTGTTTTTGGTTTTGTAATTTTTTGTGCTCTCAGTCATCCAGAATTCATTCTGAAGAGTTTTATTTTAAATGCCATCCTTGTAGGAACTACTGGGTTATATTGTGTGATATTTTCTTTTGTTTTACTTTTTTATTCTATTGTCTGACTTTTGTTTTCTGTTCAAAGGAGTTCTTGCCAGATTTACTAGCCTTCCCAGTAACTGTCCCCTCGGTCTGTTTACAGTAAATACTTGCTGAATGAGACAATCAGCAAGATTTTCATCAGGCAGTGGAAAAGAAACCCCACTCAAATCATTAAACAATTTATCACAAGCTTCTGTGTTATGCATTGTTTATTCTCCAACAAAAGAGTCAGAGTATGAAAAGCATCATAAATACAGTTATTGTGAGCAATGATGCTAGAAACAATTCGCTTCCTGTCCTCAGTCTTTTTTTTTTTTTTTTTTTTTTGGGGACTCCTTTGATGACTCAACTATGCAGAAATAAGTGTTGGCTGAAACTGCTGTACCAAACTATTGGCCAATGTCTCTGCTGCCTTGACTTTCTACTATAAACCCACTGACAGTAGGCAACAGTAAGATTTGGCTTCTTGTACTCCTGTGAAATGATTGCAAAACCAGTGATAAATGTTTGTGTTTTACTGTCAACTGCCACAAAGAACATCATTAACTTTTTATAAGCCCAAAATTACTTTATCCTAAATTCTTAAAGGATACCATCAAATGACAAGTTGCATTATGGGCAATGTAGGCTCTGGGTTTTGACAAAGGAAAGAATATGGTAAATTGAAATCTCTATATATTGTTCTGCTGCATTAACTTTGTTTCTTCTGACAATGTCATAAGAGTGCAATGTCAAGTTACTATTTGGAGTACTCACTTAATAGTTGTAGGAGCAGCCGTGTTACTGTTGAAAAATGTCAAATAAAATTATGACCAGGAAATGATCCACCTGTGTTGTTCTGGTGTACAATAATACACTAAATACAACAATAATCCTCAGAAGTTTACTGTGCTACATAATAAATAGTCATCACATTGTTGTAAGTTGTCCAGAAAGAGGAAACATGATTTTACACATTGTATTGTATTGACACAGTACAAATCAGGAAACATTCACTGTATAAATCTAAACCATGCTGCAAGGCAGGTAAGTATTTCTGTGGCTCTTCACATGGTAAAGCATTCTTAAGACCAAAGTGCAAACAGACAGCTGCAGATCAACCTTGAACCCTGTAATACCTTCCAACACGATGGCAGCCCCGTGCATACTGTGCTTTCAATGTTTTCACTCATTATATTTTACAGTGATAATTTAATCTGTCAAATCACATTTTTCTTCATAGAAATGGTCATAGCCCATGGTTAAAATGGACGCTGACATATTCAATAGGCAACAGCATTAAGACTTAACAAGTAGTTAAAAGAAACAGATGGTTTAATTAATAATATTAAATATAGTCTAATAAGTCTGGTCTTTGCATACATTATTCTATTAGTGGTCCATATTCATCAAAAAGTATGTACAAACTACATTACCTGAGCTATCTTGTACTTCTCCAAAAAGAGGCACTTCAGCGCAGAAGTTACTGAAAAACATGGAACATTTCCCTATAGAACAACTACCAATGCATAGGAAACAGTCCTGATAAGGCAGTTACAAACACACTATATTGTAAATTTCCCTCAACTAACACCATAATTAATCATTGCAATCATTACAAACCTAAGCATAAAAAAACATGTACAGTATACAGTACTTCATTCCTGAAGGCTGACTGCTTTCACTGGAGAGAACTAGCCATTACAACTGCTCCTGTTGCATTGCAATATTTTACATATATTTATTACATATTTCACTTTGAAGAATGTTAATGTCTGATTCAGTGATGTGTTGCTTTTTAAAGGCACATCATAGAATAGATCCAATCTGTGAAAACCCTTTACAACAAATGTTTGAAGGAATTTATGCCCACGTCCTGACTGTTTGCCAACGTGCTTTCAGCGACATTGTGGAAACAGTGGCACCACGAGCACTTCAATATCAGGCTCTTCCAAACAAAAATAGTGGTCTTACTGTTGTTATAAACTGTATGCTTGCACCTCATGTTGAACCATCAGAATAGGTTTTCACACACAGATCTCCTCTGATGAATCAGAAAGTGGCACTTTGATGGAATGATGTGTATGGAGTGATTTCTACTGGTAAACTTTCAGACTTCTCAAGCCTTTGTCTTCAGGCTTTCTATGCAACCTTTTGATTGATCAGGGAGAGTTTTCTGTGGAGCAAAGCCTCCACATGAGGCCAGATCTTGTTTGTTTCTGTGCCAGAGAATATCTCTAGCACACCTTTACTCCTGCAGAGGAAAACAAACAGAAATATCTTTATTTGCAGTCACTGTTTCAACTGTTTTTCTAGTATTACAACACAATCAGAAAAAAACAACACAAAAATTCATACATCTGCTGTTATCCCACATAGATAGATGAGAATTACCTTAAAATATGCTGCAGCAAATAAAACACACTGAAACCATTTTTCATCCTTTCCAGTGAACCCCTTACCCTTTTTCTTTTAGTCTGGAATTCTCTGTGCTTTTTTCAGATGATAAATTGCCTCTTTTTGTCAAAGCAAATATTAAGTGGGACACTAGCTAAACAATTCCTTAAGGGAATCTTTTGTTTTCCTACTTAATTACCCCACAAAGAGAAATGGCACTGCAAGCTCTTGTAAACCGGATCCACAGCCTGGCACATCCATGATTTTGTTTATGCCTTTTTCCTGTTTGGTTGGGGTATTGTTTTTTTTTTGACCTTTGAGATTAGAAACACGTTTTTGCATTATGCAAGTATATGTTTTCATTTCTTTTTAGCTAATGCTCTGGGAATGTGGTGCTTCAGTAGTGTTTTAGTTGAGCAAGCAACTCAAGAATGTGCAGGGGGTCGAAGCCTAAGGTCAAAGTTCAACAGTGTGGTCAAAGATTTTAAGGCAATTGGGTGGATTACACTTCAGTGACAAATTGTGCTAAATTGCAGTCAAACATGTGCCCATCGTTCCCAATTTTATGTGAAACAAACACTTATGATGAGCTTAAAGTACATTTTTTAATTGATTTGTACTTTCCTACCTGTAGTACTCTAAAACAGGCTCTGTCTGAGTTTCATAGGCCTTCAGTCTCCGTGTCACTGTCTCTGGCATGTCATCATCCCTCTGGACCAGCGGTTCACCTGTCAGATCATCCAAACCCTGGAGAAAACACATGAAGTTCAATGCTCAATCAACAGCCAGAAAAACATTAGGAAATTTCTTCATGCAGTTGCTAAATAAATGCTTCAGGTATTAACTTCCAACAACTAGTAGTCTTCCAAGAATAGCAGGATATGTCCAGTTCAAAGCCAGAAATAATACACCTCCTGGAATGTAAACACTGTTCATCAAACCCAAAGTAGTGCCAACTAACTGTGAAGAGAGACGGTGCTGACAACAGTAGAGCTTAATGCTGAAATGTATTTTATATGCTCATAGGTTTTCTTGCATTTTCACCCTGTGAAATGTCAGAACTGTTTCTGTTGAAGGACACAGCTTTAGCAATAAGGCAGCAGAGCAACAGGCCATCACTCTAATGATGATCTAATGCAGAGACAGTACAAAGCAGGACATGTGACTACAGCGGCCGACATTTTGCCTTGTCACAGTAGGAAAGGACATGTGTTACTAACAACAGTAATGGTGGCTCTGTTCTTTTCAAGTATCTCAAGAAGCTTCTGCAGTGAGGCCACAGAATTAGATCACAACAGCTAAATTTAATTCACCTATCATTGACTTTATATTTTGATTTTCATATGGTGACATGTACAATTGTCTTCTATGAAAGGCTTGAATCTAAATTTATCTATAGCAAAGTGTATTTTCTTACTTTTATATCCTTTAACCGCATTGGGGTTTATTGGCATCTTAGCACATTTCCTGGCTGGTGCTACATAAGTTGAACATACTGTCATTACTTTTTTCATTATTTTTACTTACTTTTCACTAAGTATTTGGTGACATGAAATTTTACTAAAACCTTAAAATGGTTACTTTATAATGGTGCTAGAAGGAAAGGATTAATACCGTCAGCAAGCTTCATTTCTGAATGTCTCTTTTTCTAAATAATCTTGACACTAATACAACCCACTCAATTAGAAAAACACCCTACAAACTCAGAGAAAAGGATAATAATAATGGAGTAGGGGTGCTTTCTCAATATGACCATTCCCATGGAGCATCATTTGAGCACAGCAAATATTTAATCTCAACACCCAGCTGCAGCCATTCTAAGTCTGCTTCTTGTATATTTCAATATGAGATGATTTGGGATTTAAATCAAGAGAGCGTGCACAGGCCCTGAAGACTGTTTGGATTTGTCATTTAGTTTAGATAAAAACCAATCTACTAATCAAAATATGGCCACAACTAAACCAGAGTAGATTAGCAACCGATCAATCAGAATAAGACTATAAAAACACCAACGAGCCTACCAATCAAACAAAGCATCCAACTAGATGCTAGACACCTTGGGTCTAAGTGTAAGTTTGTACCAAAACTCTTGAAATTCCCTAAAGGCATAACTGAGATATTGTTTTGTCACAATTTTGGCTGTGTGACCTTTGACCACCAAAATCTAAGCAACCCATTCTTCAAATCAAATCAAATCAAAGTTTATTTATATAGCGCCAAATCCTAAATAAGTTAGCTCAATGCACATTACTTATAGAGCAGGTCTAAACAAAACTCCTTCTAAAATAATTTTAGGGATCCAAAAAATCCCATCATGAGCACTGTCCTCTCATGAAAATAAATATTGGGGATTGTAGTAAATGGAAAAATGCTCATAAAATTATATTGATGTCAGTTACAGTTCTCTAAAGCATTGTTCTTTACTTAGATTATCAAACAGTTCTTTCTGTCAGGATGGAAACAGCTAATGGTGAGCTTCACAAAACCTCAACAGCTAGAAATCCGAGTCACAGAAGCAACTGTATTCTGTTTGATATGGCAAACAAGTGCATAATGTGAATGAAGGATTTTGAGACTTTTTTTTGTCTCTTACGTCTCTCTTTTGCTTTGCAGCTCCTCCATTGTTCTCACATCCATTTTCATTTTACTGGTGTGTGATTGTATTTGATTAGACCAAAGGTCCACACTTTTCTCAGCAAACAAGGGGACTGCTGTTTGATCTCCTCTCAGTCTATCACCATCTGCATCTCATTATGACCTTTATCTTTCAATCTGTCTTTGAGCAATCTCACATCATTTTGTTTGGTTTCAATTCCATTGACTTTAATTTTATGCAACTCGGTCACAAAGCTCCTTTGTTCTCTTCCTTTTCTTCTAGCACTCCCCTTTGCCCCTTGGTCATTTGTATTACTCCCATATCAACTTTCATCATCTCCTTTTTCCACAGGGAGGTTTAGAAACTGAGCAGCAAGGTTTACTTCTTAGACAAAAAGTAAAGCCAATTGTTAGCCAAATAAAGCAGTGGGATATCTGTGTTTGAAAAGAAATTCTATGTGCATCTGATTAATGAGTAAGAAAGGATGTATTTACAGGGACTTTAGGTGGATTGAAATCTATGTTGTAAACTCTGCCACTAGGAAGATGAGTCCAGCGAGAGGTCAGCCTCTGTTTGATGGTCTGGAATGGTACATTGAGATTAATGACTATATCCACACTGTAGGCGCCATCGAGAGCCTCTGCCTGAGAAACTGTCCGAGGAAAGCCTACAAGTAAGAGAGACAGACAAGAAAAAGACCAAACAAATAACTGTACCAAGATTTGAATTAAAAGACAAAAACCCTAATGACAACTTAGAAACTGTTATGCTGAGAGAAGAAAATGAATAACAGCCCTCTTCTGACATCTTAACTTGAGAAGTGTGAGACCCAGACAAAGGACATACCAAACTAAAATGCGACTGAGTAGTGATGTAAACTTACCATCTAGCAGCCAGCTGCACTGGCCTATTGCTCTCAGTTCACTCAGGATGAGACGGGATATGACGTCATCAGGTACCAGCTGACCCTGATCAATACAGGACTTCATCAACAGGCCAAACTCTGAGACAGAAAAACAGAGGCCGATGCTGATCATACTAATTACAAACAGGAAAACCCTTTTTCTCATGAATGTCAACTTAAATCACAATCTGAAAGACAGGCTGTACTGCTTGCATCAGTTACCTTCTTCAATTCTGTTAGTTTGTAGCATATTATTATAAACATGTTCTGTGTGTCCGAGCATTGTTCAACACACCAGAAATGTCACTAAGACATGGAAAAGGACCATGTGTTTGTAAAATGATGTATCTCAAATATCTAATGATATTGTGTACTATAAAATTTATGGGTACTTTTTTTTTTTTAACTGAAAATGGACATTTTCAAAGGATTCTCTGCATTTATGAGGTTAACCCATGAATTTTTTTCCTGTCGCTTCCACTTTAATTGGTCGGAGTCAAGCAGAAGACAGGAATTTCCTGACAAGCCTTGCAGAACTGACCTGACTGTGGTAAAACACTACTCTAATTCCACTCTGAAAGAGAGCAAAGGGTAAAGCTGACTATATAACTTCATGGGGGAATCAGAGGCTGCATGTAGGAAATGCTGTCACTAGAATTTTACACAAAGAAGGACCGCTTGGCGTTTTACTCAGTATTATGTACTGACATGTACAGGAAAAATCTATCCGTTTCCTTTGTATTGAGTACATGATAAATATAAATACAGCCCAATAAAGTCTGCACACTAAATCTTTAGTGAGCAAGGCTACTAATAGTGAAGCAAAGCAATTGGCAAAGAAACAACTTAGGATGCTTCATAAATATATCACTCAATTTTATAAACTGTGGTGGACTCGATCAAGAAAGGGGGGTTTTATAAATGTTCAGTATGAGAAGTTAGTGTTTCAGGAAGTTTCAGGACGTTTCAGGAAGCAGAAGGTCAATAGTTCAGACCCAAGGACCTCCTCAACTGATCACAATACAAGGTCTTAGTTACTGAGCCATTCCACTATGAGTGCACATACACAGATGGAGGGTATAACAGAGCATGAAAAGGATTGCTTGAGTGCATAATGAATGGTTAAAGCTTGACTGTGCAGCTGCAGTCGTTGCAGGGGTCTTCGAACCTCACTTCAGCCAAAATTACTGTGTTGAGATTGTTCAGTCCTGTAGTTAAAAAAAATCCTCATCTACAGCCCGGGGAAAAAAGGTGCCCAGCTTTTCAGTATCTACTTTTCATTATCATCATCCAATGTGATACTGAGATGTAATGGGCCTCTGATGTATTAAGTGTAAACACCAAAACAATGCTCTATAACTCTTCTAACTGTTTTGATCTTGACTTAAGAGAAAACAGCTTCTTGCCTGACCTGTGGAACTCCTCTGAGATAAAGAAGTCAAACTCTAGGAGTGGTGCTCTTATCACAGGGGTCCAGAACACTAACTCATCCACAATCACACTAAAACTTATAGTGTGTTGTCAGCTTTTGTGTGTGTGTGTGTGTGTTTCAATGAGAAGTTTTTGTAGATTTCCAGGACAGCAAATGCTCCAGAAAGAAAAGAGAAAATTTTTCTCATTGTCTTTTTGTTAAGCGCGACTCAAAGGCTAAAACTTGCAAGATTTTTCTTTAGAATTATACATACACATACTAACTTATTCTTATTAGTTTGCAGTGCGGCATTTAAAGCTTACCGGTTTTTGCGTTGATGTGGGCTCTCAAAATGTTCCCACTGGAAAGGTGAGTCAGTCCGAAACTTTTGGTTATGCGCGCAGAGACTGTTCCTTTCCCCGACCCTGGTGGGCCCATAATAACAGCACGAAAAATCTTTTGAAGGGCCATTTTCAGACGGTTTCTAATGAAAACAAATATTTCTGCGAGTATAACCGCCGAACACTGTTCATGAAACCCCTCCGGTGCGGATGCTCAGTTACAACTGGATCGGTTTTGCCGTCTTTAAAAAAAAATGCGCAACGTAACTGAGAGTGGGCGCGTCTTTTTCAGCCAGTCTAGACTCTCACTGGACCTTGACTTTTATTTCCCCTTAGCCCTGCAGAAAAACAGAAGGAAGAGGAGGAGAGGGGGGAGGAAGATGAACTCTGCACGACGTGGTACGGAGGAGAAGAGAAGAGAGGAGAGGATGCAGCCCCGTGACGCCGACAGAAATGACTCCGTTTCTGCAGTCTGCACACAAACATCGTCCTCTTGCTCTGTTAACGCTTTAGTTGAGATGTATTTATTGTACCATACGGTTATGCAATCGGTCCACTGGCAAGGTTGCGGTTATTAATCCCTTCCGAGCCTCGATCCCTTCAGCTGACAGACCTGCAGATAGTCGGCCGGGCTGTAATGGCCAACCCATCTGCTCCCCAAAGCCCGCTTTTCCCTCTGAAATATTCTACTTGGGCGTTTTAAAAGCTATTTGAATCGATCGATCTATAGATTTTTTAAACACCAACAACTATTGTATTACATTGCATTACATCTAATTATTGTGTTAGTGTTGGTAATGTATAAAAATATCTGTAAGATGAATGTAAATTTACTTTGTGTGACAGCTAAAATTGTTTTGAAAGAAATATAAAAGCTATCATTGGTGTAAATATTTATTGTTTACATTTTCACCACAGTTTGTGCCTTTAACCCGAGTTTTTTTCCATTCAACCACGCCCCTTTATGTTAATGAATGGTAATATGCCGTCTCCCTGTGGCCAGCTTTGGCAGCACACCTTTATGAAACATACTTTTTTGATCCTCCTGCTCTGCCGTATCCTCGTCTCCGACCAACGTCTTCCTGCACAAACACACGTGGATTTGTACTGACGACAGGCAGAAACAATAACATGGCAAGTCAGGGGCTCGACTACGACGGCTGCAATTTCTTGAGGCAGCGGCTGGTTTTGTCCACACTCAGCGGGAAGAGAGTCAAAATTAAAAACATACGGTCCAAAGATGACGACCCGGGACTCCGCGGTGAGTGGCAGCTTCACTTTGCATGTGGCGTCGCAGTTAGCTCGGTGGCTAACGAGCTAGCTGTTACGCAGTTGGGAGTGTGGTTAATCACTGGGCGTCGGACGTGAGGGATCGATAGAGAAGTGGCGTACATGTGAGATGAAGACAACCTCACCTTACTGTCCTCAGCCGTGTGGTTGTTTTTACACTGAAACAGCACTGAAGAGTTCTGTTTTTATATTGTTTGAGGGGTTTAGCTGGGAATATATGAGTTGAGGACGATCGGAAATTGCCATTGGAAATACATCAATTTTATACCATTTGCTCGATTTGCTCGATGTTTTGATGCAACTTTGGATTTTTTTAAACTGACCCATTAGTTTGCCGAAATGACCTGCAGACATTAAAAGTTAAAATAAACTTTGATTTAATACAAATTCATTTAACAAGCCGTCCTTTTCTGTGTTTCCTGTTCTCTTTCCTTTTCGTCTTTTCCAGATTTTGAGGCCAGCTTCATCAGACTGTTAGACAAAGTGACCAATGGCTCCAGAATAGAGATCAACCAAACTGGTGAGCGTAGAGCTGCAGTGGCATCTTTGTCACAGACTATCTCAGTTTACTTTCACTGGATATTATTGCTGATATTTAAGCAAAGCTGGCACTTTCATCTTGAATAATATGACTAAGCTAAAGTTAGTTATCCTTTCCTGTAGTATTTGGTTGATATTCGACCTATGATATTCAAAGCTGTAGCTGTAACCTTTTGTTTTTACCTAGAAAAGTTTACTGCATTTAATACAATTTTATTAATTGTGTGAACACTTTCCTCATTTGTAGTAATGGCTGCTCTGTTGTAATAGGCCTGCTCATCTTAGTGTTGGAGGGAGAAATCTGCTAATAGTCTGCAGACTCACTCACTGTCTCATTGTTTCTGTCCATTCAAGGTACTGTGTTATTCTACCAGCCTGGTTTGTTGTACGGAGGCACAGTGGAACATGACTGTAACCCGCAGCGCTCTATTGGTTACTATCTGGAAGCCTTGCTCATGCTAGCTCCATTTATGAAGAACTCTCTGAAGGCCACTCTGAGAGGAGTCACCAATGACTTGGTGGACCCAACTGTGAGGACACGCATTCATTACTGTGATAATCGTCCAACCAGTATTTCAGTTTTTCTCAAATTTGTCCTGCTGGTTTAAAGTGGACTATACTAGCTCCTGATCATACTGGGTGGAGCTGAAGCATGCTTCTGCACGCTATGTAAACTATGTTGTGGTTAAGTACACACCTCTCAAATCCAAATGGACACTGCCCTCTAGTGCACACAGCATTATGTGCAATTATATGACTGTTGAGCTCAACAGTTTAGCAGAGAGGACCTGGTGTCTGTACAGTTATTATCTATCAAGTCTGAAGTAGAGCCGCTGAATATGGCACAATCGGTCATGACTGTATTCAGGTTTTTTTTTTTTTGCTGCTAAGTTTGTATTCATGTTTAACATGTTGCCGTAGCAACCCAGTCTCAGACACTGCATTATCTGTTCTATAATAGCTCTTTTCTATGAGTGGTGAGGAAAGGAGCCAATAATAACTTTGAGTTCAGAATTTGGGAGAGAAGTAAAAGTACGTGAACACCGAGGATCATCTTTGCTTGTTGCTGTGATGTGAAATAGTCTATTGTCAGCTTATTATAAATGTATATGTTTTCCGCCATGTAGTTCCTATTTTCAAACTAAGCTTTTAACACTGTCTCCTGCAGGTTGACCTGCTGAAGTCCACAGCCATTCCTCTGATGAAGAAGTTTGGCATTGATGGAGAGGGCTTTGACCTTAAGGTTGACATTTTCAAAAATATTTTATTTACTTAATTGATTAGTTATATCTTACTTGGTCTCATTCTCTTCTCTCTTGCTGCTCCCTCAGGTGGTGAAGAGGGGGATGGCACCAGGTGGGGGAGGAGAAGTTGTTTTTACATGTCCAGTCCGCAGGACAATCAGGCCAGTCCAGCTGACTGAGCCAGGAAAGATCAAGAGGATAAGAGGAGTGGCGTATCCTCTTCAGGCTCACAATCATGGCTGCTTTTCATTTGTGCAGAATATTAGCGTAATAAAAATTGTTAAAACCTGTTCTTTTTCACACTACAGTCCGGTCAACCTATCTAACCAACACTCCAAACACCAGAGGTATTCAGCTTACAGTTATAAAGAAAAGCAACAAACACTCAAACAGGACTTTTATGCATTTTGACTCATACCATGTATTGATAATCAATATAGGTTGAACAAGTGTTTAACTGACTAGTCAAAGAGATGAGAGTAAAGCTTGGGAGACTTCCTTTGTTGATACATATTTATATCAGATGCCATTGGATTGTTTCTCTAATTTCTGCCTTTTACAGAGGAGAACATTTTTATGTTAGTGACTATTGGTGAAAGTCAAATGGCAGTATATTGAATACCTATGAAATTGCATTATTACAAGCCTTGACTGCCTAAACCCAGATATTCGCTGCGAGTTTCTCCTCAGATGGCCAACCGGATAGTGGAGTCTGCCAGAGCTGTCCTCAACCAGTTCCTTCCAGATATCTACATCTACACTGATCACATGAAAGGAGCCAACTCAGGAAAGTGAGTACCTCAATGTACATTTAGTGACTAGTAAGTTTCAGCTGTTTTTTGTAAGTTTATGTAACTCAGTGATTGGTGATTAAAAAGACTTAAAACAATTCATTTTGGTAAACCACAGGTCTCCAGGTTTTGGACTGACCTTGGTGGCTGAGACGCTAAATGGCTCCTTCCTTAGTGCTGAGATGTCTTCCACGCCGCAGGGGCAGGGAGACCCTGTACTGCCAGAGGACCTTGGTAGGAATTGTGCCAAGTTACTTTTAGAGGAGATATATCGGGTAAGCACACAAAAACCCCACATGTACTGCACGTATACATTTCTCTTGCATGTGTCAGTGTTGGGGTTTTTGGGGTTGATTTATAATAGAAAATGTAAGATCAGATTTGTTTTGCTCATTTTGAGTTGTTTATGTAGTTTGTCATTTAACATAAAGATTTTACAAGTTTAGTTTGGCTGTCTTGAAAATTTTATACAGGTCTTGTTCACTGTGAACAAATGTAATCAGAAATGTCCCAAAGTTGTGTTGCAGCATTTGCACATTTGTGTTCATAAACATCTAAGCTCTTGTTTAGTCGAACAATGAATTGTTTGCTTAGGATTTGCAACATAAAGTGTCATCTTTTTTTTCTTTTTATTGAAAATATTCATTTTCTCAAAATATGCTTGGTATTTTCAGAGACACAGTAGACAAAATTAAATCAACAAACAAATTGCAAACAAGAGAACTTACAACATCACCGTGCCCACACGGTTTTTCTGTAATATTTGAGGGAAGTGAAAGTTCTTGTCTCAACTGATCTACAAAGCAACTACCTCTTCCAACAAGTTTGATTTGGGTTTACAGAACAGCTTTCTACACCAATGTATCATTTAAGATGACTACGAAACTTTATCTGTAATCTCTTGTGCTATGTTTATTTACAGTACAAATGTAGTGCAATGATATGATCTTGAAGTTTGACTTACTCAAAAGCAACTTGTTTTTTGTTTGGCTACCATACTGGAAAATTGCTAGTATCCCTTAAAGTTAATATCAGCAATTAATTACCTTACACACAGCCACTCGAGGATCAGTTTGCAGCCCTGCAGGATTCAAAATTGCTGGGAAATACCTGATATACCAGAGAAAATGCCTTACACACCCAGCATGACACAGTGACTTCAGATCTGTTGTTTACTAGCGTTCTTGGGTAATGACCATTAACTCCAGTCTGGAATTCAAGTGAAAAGCTGTTTCTGGGCAGACCTACAATACATAGAGCTACTAAATGGTATTTGCATTCAAAATTATACAATTTTTTTAGACCCATTAAGATGGCTTGTGTCATCCATTTAATGAAACTGTAACGTAAGTGCGTTCCAAAGTCTGTAAAACAGTTTTAACTATGTTTTGGGGGTTTTTTTTTTCCTGTGGACAAACTGACAATAACAATTAAGTGCGCAAAGTGGTGCAAAATTACTCATCTTTGTTGACTGTTCACAGGTTATGGGCCAAAACTGTCTTAGCAATATGGTTTAATGTATGATTAAATACAAGTCAGTAAAGCTAAAAATAAAAAAAATAATAATATATGTAACCCTGTTGCCAGATTTAGCAACAGGCTTACATATAATCAGTTCCTTCTTTTCTTCCTCCAATTTACCACAGGGTTACTTTAGTTGTGTCTCTCTACCTTTCCCTTCCTTTAACCGTCTTTCCTGAAATATCCAAGCCAACAAAACTACCACAGAATGCCATGTTGCTTATTTTAATAATTTTAAACCATAGAATTATTTGTATTATTAAGTATCTACTTTAATGGCATAGCCAGGCCTCACAGGTGTCAAATTTTAGTGATTGCATTCAAAATTTCCTAAGCAGAGCAGTATTTTAATTCATTAGGGGATGTGTCAGCTGAGTAGTGTTTATCCGGCTACATGGACACAGAACTGTCATGTAGCCGTGCACACATGTGACTCTCAATAGTGGATGAAAGACGAAGTAACTTGTTGCTATTGTGAACATTTACATGCATAAAGAGTCTGCCATGATCACTCTGGGGGGGAAAAGGTCCACTTCATCAGAATATATACAGTTATATGCGGTGATTGTGACTTCACTTTGGTTCCACATGGCTCTGCCTCACACTCCTCTCTCATAGGAGCCATGTGATTCCAGTTAGCTGGTCATGGTAGTGCTGATTAACTCTGAAAGAGGAATATTGTTGGATCCATCTTCTTAACGCCAAGCAACAGAGCAGGGAGCTGTTGGTTCTGTAAAGCAGATTTCGACAATGGTAGATTAGTAATCCATTGACTTTCTTTTTTATAGTTATAGCTGCTGGAAGAGCAGGTAGATCCACCACGTTGAACAGCATTTGAATAACTGCTAATTTTAATATTTAACTGTAGCAGGAAGGGAGGATGACTGCTACAACGAAGAAGAAGAGAGAAAAGATAACACCAGAGTAAAATGGATGTGTGACTCTCCTGCAGGGATTGTTAATTTTTAAAGAAAATGGGAAAGGAAAAGGAAATTTGCCGGATTTGCATCAGAAGGCAAAAGTACTCAGTGCGCGTGAAGCTGTTTTGTTTGTTTTATGGTTAATCAGTAGAGTCTTCCTGTAGTAAACCAAAGCTACATGATGGACATTTTGTTTTTGGCAGCAACGTCAACGCTGGGCAGGAGCTGATGAAAGTGGTTACGTTCTCTGGTTTGTTTATTTATTCAAAATTATCTTTAAATTTTTCTGAAATTTAATTTAATTAATTTTCTGAAGTCTCTGTTATTTCCTACTTTTTTGCTTACATTCAGTTTTATTTGCAAATTTCCTTTTTTTTTTTTTTTTTTTAAATTTGAGAAGTGGCACTTGGTGTTCTCAAAGAATTCAGACCACCTATTGTTGTTTTTTCACCAGTGTGGAAATGGGGATAAAAACCGTTCTCACAGAAGAACTTTGGCCTTGATTGACCATGTTGTTCATGGTTACACTAACATGTCTCCTACTCAGTTTTATGATATGGAGTTTTACAGGTTTAGTCCAAAATTGTTCTGTTAGTCAAAGAGTAGGATATTGTACCACAGGAGAAATCGCTTGGCTGTGTCTGCACGTTTCTTTAGCTGCCTGTTGGGACAAGGGGTTTCAATTCGTGTGAAGGTTTTAAGGGACTTTTCCATAAAGCCTTGTGGCTGGTTAGAGGCTGCTTACCTGTGAGTAGTTTTTTTAGGAGGCGGGGCCTGAAACCAGCTGTTAAGAATTTTTCATAGTTTTAAACGCAGAATATTTTCTGCAAAAGCCTCAGTAGTTTATACTGCTGTAGACCACATCTGCAACACAGCAAGGTAAGATTCTTGGGCCGCCACTTTCTCAGTAGCCAACCACATTGTGGACAATACTAGAGTTCACTGAAGTACAATAAAACCTTGGTTTAAATTGTAATGAAAGTTTTATTCTCTTGAAGAACACTGCTTAGTTTTTACTGGATGCCAACAGCATGTTTTATATTGTAAAATGTCTTGTGTTAAATTTGTAACAAAGCAAAAATCTTTAAGATGGTAAAACCTGTCAAAATATTTAAACTGCATTAGTTGGTCATACTTGTACTCTCACAGCTTTTTTTTACTGAAGTAAAATATTGGAAATGAAGGAATGGAATGAAGCTAGAAATCTGTATAATTGAAGTATTTGAATTCACTTAAACCAGGTCTCATAAATCATATCTACCTGTCCAAGGAATGTAGATACCAAAACATCTGCTTCATCAGGAATAAAAACAGCCACCACATTTTTGCGATGTGGTCTCAGTTATATGATTATATGATTAAGTCATATTCCTGCTGACAAGCTGTCACAATGCCTGAATGAGTGGGCTTCATGCTTAGTTAAAATGGAGACGAAGTAGTATGGAAGACTGATCCTATTTAGCTGGAGTTAAGCTGTCACATATTTGTATATCAGGTTATGAAAAGGCTAATGTTTTGATGGACTGGTTTTCAGGATCATTTTAAAGTTTCCTCAGTTCATAAAATGCATTTGGGTGTGTCCTTTCTTACATAGGCCTTATATGAGCTACATAGCAACTGTTGTCGAGTAATCACGATGGCATGTGATCACTTGGAAACAGAGAGTGGGTCCTCTGTCCACTGAGGTCAGGTCAGAGGAGGCAGAAAAATGCAGTACCATTTGCAGCTCTCATGGATTGCCCCTATGTTTTTCAAATGTGGGGAGCTATCAGTGTGTGTACCTGTGATAAACGACCCCCCATCAAGGGGTTGCTGAGTTCTTTCTAAACAGCTCCATCTCTATGACGTTTTTCTGTTTTTGGTGCTGAAACACGTCCCCCTCCTCTCCCTCTGTTTTAGGGCGGCTGTGTGGATTCGACCAATCAGAGTTTGTCGCTGCTGTTGATGACCCTTGGCCAACAAGATGTGTCGAAGGTCCTGCTCGGACCCCTCTCCCCATACACGTAAGCCATTGTCCCATTGCGCTCCAAATGTAGAACGCAGTGGCCTTTCATTTAGTTATTCTTCTACTAGTGCTCTCTGGGCCAGTGACAATAATCCAAAGGTCTTGACCCACTGTAGGGCACAAATATACTGGACAAATAAACAACAGAGCGGATAAACACTCAGCTGCTAGTAATATGGTAATGTATTACAAGCATACTCTCGCTCTCTCTCTAAAGAATGGTAGCTAACAAGTCCTTTTTAATTTTTTTTTCTTTCCACTTTTTTTACATATGCTTTTGATCACTATCATCACTACATTATCATGGTACTAAATAAATACGTTCAAATATTTAGGGGTGAAGGAGTCAAAAATGAAGTCAATTGAACCCATAGCCGATTTTCAGACATTGTCACCATAGACAGGGAGTGAACTATGAACTGTCCATTTTCAGTTATCATGGTACCGGTGCTGTGTCCCTCTCAAGTACAGTACTATGATAACTGAAGATTGGCAGTGCCATCACAATACAATCCTCTCTCTTCTCAGGTAAAGCTAATGATAAAGTTTACCTCACTGATGTGCATCTGCCTGCTTTTGTGTTAGCCCTTTTTTATTCTAGTCTTTGTCTTATAATTTTTGGCACCCTAGTGTTATGAACTGAATGTGTATCACAGATTAAAAAAAAAAAAAAAATAGGAGTCATGGCATTTTACCTAGCATACACCATGATGTGAACCCAGAACGCTGTCAGAGCATTTATTTGATATGTGGAATATATTTTATCCAACACAGGGTGAAGCCCTCTCCTTTGGGATTATTAAATAGAAAATGCTTGACATTTCGTAAGCAATAGCACATAGAAATTAAACTGAAGTTTCCTCTCCAATTTCTCTTCTTAACTTTCTCCTCCCTCTCTCTCCCTCCTGCATCCATCTCTCTTGCTATCCCTCCAGGATCGAGTTTGTCAGACATATTAGAGATTTCTTCCAGATCATGTTCAAGATGGAGGTCCAGAAGCCTTCAGAAGATGAAAGGAAAGGTGGAGACAAGGTCATGATGACCTGTGTAGGAATAGGTTACAGCAACATTAACAAGAGTCTTAAATAAAAAAGTATTTTTATAGAAATGTTATGGTGTGTTCTTGTATTTCTTTGCTCACTCACATCCAGTAGTATAATATAGTGTTTTTATTAGTTTAAATGTGGAGGTTATGACATCGGTTATTTGTGTGTATCTTGTCTACTTTAAGGCTGTTTGTATTAAAATACAACATGATACTTTAGTAAGAAATGTAGAGTTATCAGTTACATGTATGTTTCCTAGAATACAGTCCAAAGCATCTTCATATGCACACATTTCCACAGCTGAATATGTCTTTTTGTTTGACTCATCCATTTCGTGCAGCACCAAAATGAAAACATAAATGTCTGTTCACACATTATTGGAATTCCACATGGAAAAAGCATTTTTAAATGGTTCCTATTATTGTCTGGAGTAAGGCAAGGCAAATGTATCAGTGAAAATCAAATGAAAAGGTCGTAATCCAGTCACCATTCAGTGTGGCTCTATATGTCTACTTTTTTTGACAAAGCTGCATTTCACACCATATGTGTCCCGTTGCAGGAGTTGGCTGAAGTTAGTCATCTTGGCCACAGATACTCTTGAGGGTGCTACCATAGCTGCCCGAAACTTCAGACTGCAGAAACATGAAGGGGGGGGTGCGAGGTGTTTTTGGTTTAAAGGCATGTAAACAACACACAATACCATTAGATTTAGAGTTATCTCTGGGTGCATGTACTGACCTCTAACTGGCAGTAAAGGGTATATCCAAACAGTTTCTTGTACTCAGCTCTGATGTCCATCAAATCAATTTCTGAGCGACTGACAATGATCCTAGTCAGAGTGGATTCTGTGGTCCCCAAACCCTGGAAAAGCAGCACAGTGAATTTTACAATAAAACAAAATGGTATAAGTAGATTCTGAAGGGGCAAATCTAAGAGTATCTTTCTTTCCTAAGAATGACTCCTACTCATTTCAAATATAGCATCCCTAGTTTGACGCAGTGCCTTAGTCTGCTGCTGTGTAGCTTTACATTTCTTTTATCTGCTGCTCTACAGCCTGTTGACACATTTCAACCAATGTCGCACATTTTGACAAAGCAGCAGCAATAAAACAGTGGCTTAACATTCCTTTCCACACCAGCAGTAACCAATACAAATGTCTACCGTGGTTAAAAAGAACGCAGGCTGCCACCTAACAATATGTGGATTTTGTCAGTAATTTCGCACAGCTTACCTTCATGCTCTTGAAAAGCCTCTCAGCGAGGTATGCAGGAGTGTTCTTCACACATTTAACTAGACAGAAAAATAAATTTGAGTTTTGACATTTTCTGCATAAGCATCAAACTATAAACACAATTAATGAAATGGACCACTGCTTAGTGGTAGGTTTAGTAGCAGCAGACATTGTGACATGTTTTCCTTCTCACCAACAGCCACTAGCAGCTTCTCCAGGTCTCCAGACATCTCACTCTCAATGCTCTCCTGGAGAGTCTTCTTGGCAATATTCTTGTACTCAATCAAGGCTGCCAAAACATAATAGAGATTTCGATGCAATTTTTTTTTCTGTCCAAAATATGTGACAGATTTCTGTCATACTTTTTATTTTTTAGCCACACCTGGTGTCATGGATTGGTTAGTTTGTTGTTCAGTTCACCAATTTACCACCATGTTCAGTCCAGACTAAAATATCCCAGACTTTGATTTGTACAGATATTCGTGGACCCCAGAATATCATACGAATCATAACAACTGAGGCAACCTCCGACTTTGCCTCCAGCGCCACCTCGAGGTGAATATTTCTGATTTTTAAATATGAAGTTTACTCAATTGTTTCCAATAAAATTTGTCAAAGGTATTCATGGTGCCCAGGGGACGAATTCTTATATATATCTAATACTTCTAGACATCTAGAAGCATCATCAGGTCAAAATACGACAATGAGTTTTCAATACATTTAATATTGTGTTATTTACTTTGAGCCAGCATTTAAAGATTGCCACTGTGAGCACTTAGCATTGACAGCATGCTGACACTAGCTCTTGGCTCAATGAACCATTGTGCCTGCCACATAATGTGCCCTAAAATGGACTGTGTTATTTTGTCTTTAATTACATTTGCACCAACTGAGAACATGGAAGGGATGTACTCACTCTGTCTGAGTTGGGGAACACTCCTGTGGCACAGGATGTCTATAAACTTGCCCTCATCAGTCCCCCACTTCTTCTCCCCTGCTTCATACAGTGCCTGGAAAAAAAGAAAATGCATTCCGCTTCATAGCCAAATCCTTTAACTGTAACAAGAAGGACACTCACAGACTGAGCATGGGAACAGCGTGCAGGCTCAGGCTTGCATCACATCAGGCAGTAAGGTGTGTTAACTGAGCTGAGCGGTTTCTTCAAGGCCCTTGAATGTGCTTGGTCAAGCTAAAAATACCCACGTAACAAATGAACAAGTGTCTGACACAGTAACAAAGTTTTTCTTTTTTTATGCCCCAGCTCTAAGTTCTTTGCATCTAAAAAACATAATTCAAACTTCATTTCTTTATTACATTTGTAATAATGGGCTTTGTGTCTGTGTTGAGCAATGCTGAAAAACAATGGTTGGTTACACAATCTATCATGTAAATGTAGTGACTATACCTTCGCATCTGCTTTAGCTTTGGCATTATCCACTTTGGTGTTCTCGTCTCTCTTCCCCTGTGAGGATGAACACAACAAAATAGAAATCTATTTAAAGTTGAGCCTTTTTGAATGACATTTTCAGCATCCCTATCATGACTTGACATCTAGGGCTAAACATTGTTTGTTAAGTCATAAAAGAACTTTCAAAAGATTTGAGAACACTTAAGGCCTTCAGGAAGAGTGGTTGTATTGTATTGATTTTAATGTACTGTACCTCAGCCAAAACGAGCAGTGCTTTGCCATAATCTCCAGATACCTCTGATTGCAGGTCATGAATAAGCGACCTTCCCGTTTCTTGAATAGAGCAGCACAAAACAAAGAATTTCAAAATTATGAATGTCTGACACCTGTTTGGCAGCACTAAGAGTTATTACCTAATATGGGAAATTACATATACACTGTGCTGTTGAGACGAACCTGCCAGGTATGTCTCATTAATGACCTTTATCTGTCTGTTGGATCTCGATGCAAAGATTTCTGTCAGCGTGCTCTCTGAGGTTCCTGGCCCCTGCATGCGATAAACACAAAATGTTATATACACCATCAAATTATGGCAATGATAATGATAATAGATTGCAGTGCAAATAGAGTAAAATTTTATTAAACCAAACTAATCTAAACAAAAATAAGTCTGCTGAGACGAATTACATTGCACCACTTAAATTGTGAAACACTAAAGAAAACAAGTTTTGGGATATACAGTCTCACCTTGATTGCTTGGATGATTTCATGACAGTCATACACTTCAGGAGGTGTTAACAAGGCTACTAGCAAGTCTTCAAAGTCTCCATGGGTGTCACCCTCTAGGTCAGCTTTTAATTTCTGATGGATCAAGGTAATATTAACACATGCTTTATGTATATCTCACTCAAAAAAACTTGAATACTAGACAATATAGTTCAAAAAACTTAAACTTGAATATAAGAATGGCTGACATACCCTTCCTGAGGCCTTCTCATACGCCCTTGCTATAAGCTGTCGCTGAGCATTGCTTCTTTGAGTCAACACCTCAATCAGTGTCTTTTCTGTTGTGCCTTTAATGGAGAGGAAAGAAAAAGCAAGCTTACAACTCACACTGCCCTTGGAAAGTTTGCAGGTTTATAACATTAAATATCTAGTTTGGTTTTTTTTGTTTTTTGTTTTTTTTTCACAACCTGAAATATGCACACACTGCACATAGAGTGCTTTATATATTTTTCTGATATGGGGTCATAATGGTAATTCAGCTTACCAAGACCCTCTATGGCTTTCCTCAGTGCAGTAACATCTTCTTCTGCTTTGAAGTTTGCCTTGTCCTTTATAGTTCCCCTTGCACTGGACTGGTGAACACAGGCACAGTACTCTCTTTATTATATCATACAACAATTACAATATTTGCTATCGATAACATCTTATATTCTAGACTGAAGCACTTGTCACTACCCATTCAAGCATCAGCAAACTGTGTGATGATAATCAGAACTATTATTATCAACATCTCTGTGAACAGGGGCTGCACATGAGGTACATGTTCATGGTCAACTCACTGTCACAGTCAGCGAGGAAGGGTTGTCTAAAAGCAGGTCTAAGTCATCCTACAATAGGAGTCAAACACAATTGCATGATCACCAGTCATTTTCTCATATTTTCAAGCAAAAGTTTAATTATAATCGAATATTATCAACGGCTACTCACCCAAACTGACATCGTTGTATTTCTTGAGTAAAGTCTTACACTAGGGAGAATAAAAATCATACGGCATTAATCTTTTCATATCACTCCAGAGTAATGTGATGCATTTATTTTCCTATGAAGTCTTTCCTCTGACTGTCGGCACATTTTTTCCACTTCATCGTTTGTCCTCATTTTTCATGACTTTCACTCCCAGCTTTTTGGGGTTTCTGTCTCCATGAATAAAGTAAACAAATCCTCTGGATCATTATTGTCTACATCCAGATAAATATCTAGAAACAGACGGTTACAGATTGAGTAATCCGAGCCAATCTAGAGGAGACATGAACAGGGCTGAACAAAATCTCCCCGTAACATATTTATCTCGATCGCTTAAAGTCTACAATTAAATCGATCAGCTAGGCGACAAACGGAAGATATACTTGAAATAAAAATCAGGATCCCCTTTTTTTCTTACCTATATGAGAGGACGGGATTTATGTCAAAGGAGGAATTTTACAGCGAGGCGATGTCGCCACACCTTTCAAAGTAGATCGTGAAGGCAACGCCCATATTTTTTGCTGGAGGAAGTGGAATCATGAAGACTGTGTTTAGAAACTCCTCCTCATGTGAAAACACTCACAACTCTGCCACGTTTTCTCCACTGACATTTGCACAATCTACCCAGCTCACCACTAACTTGTATCATATTGTCAATATTGTCTCAACACCATTTCAAAATTTTCCCTGTAAGACGTTCAGGAAACTTTTCCTAAAACAAAATCCTCGAGGTTGAATTAAGATGACATAACTTTAGATAAAACTTCCACTAACATTAAGAAACTTCTCAGGAAAGTTCGGTGTCTTTTATTGTAAAATTACCTTCAAACAACCTTAAGGTGACGTCCCCCTTAAGTTATTTAGTTGGTAACATTTTTTCAACTTCAAGTAATTCTTACAACCGTAAATTTTTTGTTTAATTGTGAATAAATAATTATCAATGGCGCATGTAAAATCTTTTGGGTTGTTTGTTTGTTTTTTTTCCTACTCTGTCAGTGACTTTTCATTAATGTGTTCGTTTATTTAATTTTTATTTTTCCAACATGTAGGCTACAACAAAATGTATTCCTGATTATAATCCCAGATCTGTTGGTGCAGCATTCTGTAAAGATAGTAGAAGGGCACATATTTTATAGTTCATACGTTTGACGTGAATAAAACACCCCATATATACCATTAGGTGCCGAAAAAAATGCATCTTTTAATAACATCAGATGTATTTCAGTAATAAGTATAATTGGGTCCAATGTAATGTTTGCTTTCAGGGCAGGAGCATAAAGCAATGAGTCACTGGGAAGAAGGAAATTAGGCAACAGGAAGAAATAATTCTTCATCACTGCCTCTTATTTGAGCAGAACTAAAAATAATTCTAATGCATATAGGATTTAAATGAAAAGAAATTATTCAAAGTCAGCTCAGCTCCGCACCCAACACAACATCCTTGATCCTGTAGATTTTTTTTTTTTTAGCTCAGGAGGAAACACAGAGGGAAAGACTTGAGGCCAGCATGAAGATCCACAATACGTGTTTGTTTTCACTTAACCAGAGGAAATAATATCAACATATAGACCAAAAAAAAAAAAAAAAAAAATCTAAAAAAATAGGTGATTTATTTATTTTTCTTTGAGGAAGCGGTGATTGTGACATCTTGTGGCTAACAGTAAACTCTACGCTACTAGGTGACAGGCCAAGAAAAGAATTTAGTGTAAACATTTAGTCAAATATTATATTATTTTCCTTTTCAAATAAAATCGCGCTCAGTTTAATATCATGTTTGACAAGGTTGCAACTCATTACAAAAAAGAATAGGTTACAGTGATATTACCTGAGAGGATTATTATACTGGACGCCCATGGGATTACTGTAGTGTAACCGTTTTTATTATTAATTTTCAAATGTTATTTATTTCTAATCTATCATCGATCATCGGGCCGATCAGAGTTCATTGATGGGTCAGATCTGTGATCCACCCTTTTTGACTCCACCCACTCGGTGACGCGTCTGTTGCCTTCCGTTGATCTTGTTACCCTAAGTAAGGACTCCAAGGTAAGTCCGCCCTCCCTGGATAACAATCTGATGTTAGTTATGTGTCAAACTACAATCTTAATTTTACACTGGACCTTCACAGCTGCTTCAATGTATTGACGTGGTAGTTTTAGCGGCGTTAGCCCATACGGAGGCTGGACCTGCCTAAGACCTTAGGGTCGGGGCAAACTGTGTCTGGGCAGCGAAAACATCCTGCCTGCACTTTGACAGCCCGGTGCTCGATGCCCGTCAGAGTACTGAGGACGTGTCACCGGCCATTTAACTAAATGACAATTACTGTACACGCTAGGCGAACCTTTCTTTTTCAGGTGAACTAGTCAACTCTTCATACACAGGCAGGTTTGTAGCTAACTGCCACCGCTAAAGGACTGACGGTTCGTTAGCAACTTGTTAGCTTACTAGCGACGACAGAAACCCTCACAGCTTTGTGTCAGCTAGCCAGGGCCAGCTACACCGTCTCACTCTGCCCTCAGCTTGGTAACTACCTTATTTTCCTCATATCTCTTCAAAATGTTGTTTTGAATAAGTTTTGGGTTTGTTTTGGGTTAGCTAGAGCTTGTTTTTATATACAGGATTACGTTAGCTGATATTGTTCATCGAGGCTGAGCTGCAGCTTGCTGCCTCTGTTATTGTTTACACGCGTCTACATGGATAGCGGTCAGCTGGGTTGCCCTGTGTGTGGCAAGACCGGATCGACTGCAGATTAACCGCAGTGGAGACATGGAAATGGACCTGACAGCGAGCTAACGTCTAGTCGACGTTAGCCAGATCTGCACAGCCCACTCCCCACCAAAAATGAAGAATATCGGGGCTCTAAAGGAGCACAGCTGTCTCTGCTGGGCTGTGTGATTCTTATCAGGGTGTGTGACAAAGGACAAGAGGTTGTCTGTCCATTTTACAACTAAGCCTGAGGCAACTCTACATGAGGAGCGTGAGAAGTCAACTTTGCGGGCTCCGACCGTCTGGCCCCGGGATGATGATGATGATGATAAAGACCCTACTGATCACCAGTCTTCTTGGCTGGGTAAAATGTCATGAGAGCCAGAGCATGACATCAGAGGAGAAGACTGTTATCAGGTGAGCAATGTCAACACAAACACAACAACAATGTCTGTATGTGCCTCCACAAATCACTGCAATTTGAAAGAAGTGTTTGTGTGCCATTTTCCCATTTGGTTACTTTATATTTCTTTTTTTCTTACAGGGACCAGATTATTGAAATGTTTGATCACGCTTATGGTAGTTATATGGTAAGATGTTCACTTGAATGTAATAATTGTTATTACACCTACGTTGAGACTTGCTTGTTGTTTGATTTTTAAAGCAGCAATTAAGCCATGTGTGGTTTGAAGTCAAATGTTGCTAAGATTTTGATGACGGTAGCTAAAAACAAGAGCTGTGAAAATGTTGGAAAATGGAATATGGCAAACTGAAGCATTGGTGACAGATCATTTGCAAGAGAGTGGTGGGCACAACTACTGTTTACACAGCTGAGGCCTATCATGAAGTATTATTTAACATTAAAGAAAGTGTTTATTACAACTCCTGTAAGCAGCTAATAACCATACAAAAGCTTTAGCAAAATACCTTCCTGAGTTAGAATCTTTCTATTTAGTTGCTGTGATTGTTTGTGCCTCTAAGGTAGGTGTCAGTTTTGGTCCACAGTGCCCAGAGCCTTAATTATTTTCTTTCAAGCCATCTGCTAATAAATAAAAGAATCTGAAAACTGGTATGCTGAATTGAAATTTGTCCTGAATTCAGTCGTGAAATAGTTAGAATATTTAGGTGTTAAAATGCAGGAAAAATGGAAAGTGGGAACAAAAAACTGTTGCAATATTGATGCTGCAGTTGTATGATCTCTGGACTACTCATTTCTTTTTCCTCCTAGAGAATTTTACCCTCCAGCCATCTGTCTTTAATGATTCTTGTTCAATAGACTGTTAAATGAGGCCTGAAGACATTCACTGTTTGTTGTGTTACAGAAATATGCCTATCCAGCAGATGAACTGATGCCTCTGAGCTGCAGGGGGAGAGTCCGTGGCGAGGAGCCCAACAGAGGCGACATAGATGACTCTTTGGGAAAGTAAGTTCATCCTCCACAGGCATCTGGGGTCTAGAAGGATCCAATGAGGTTATTCAGCCACGTCAGTTAAACTCAGTCAGTCCACTGACCCATATATTTTTAGTTAATCAGTTGGCATCCCTTTGTGGTTTTGGTCATTGGCCATGATGTATTATAGTAGTATAGGACAGCAAACATATAGGAACATAAATGCTTAGTTTTTTGTGATGTCTTGCCTCTCTAGGATTATGCAGTATATGCTAATTACAGTCTTGAAACAAGTCTTGTACAGTCTTCTGTTATGTATGATACAACACATCTATTTATATACTGCATATGTTACATAACGTAATTGCACTGTAAATACAACAGATTTGACATTTAACAGTTTACACTTCATTACAATTTAAACTGCATCAATGATAAAGTAGGATGCTCAGTGTGCTGAGCCTCTCATTATTAGATTCCTTCCTCCTTCTGTGCAGGTTTTCTCTCACATTAATTGACACCCTTGATACCTTAGTGGTGAGTATTTGCTATTCATTTGCATTAGCATGGAATTAGTTATCTCTTTTGTTTTGTCTTGTTTTGTTTTTTAATTCCTGTTTGTGTGTAAGCAGGTATTAAACAAGCTTGATGAGTTTGAGGATGCAGTAAGAAAGGCTGTGAAGGATGTACGTCTGGACAATGATGTGGTGGTGTCTGTGTTTGAGACCAACATCAGAGTTTTGGGGTATGAAACATCGAAATTTATTTACCTTTGTACAGCATATAAATATTAATGGTGTTATTCAAAAGAATGATCTTAATAATAAAATCCAGCTGGTGTTGGATTTTGATATCTTTCTTTTTTCCCTTCATGCAATTCTCCCCAGAGGGCTTTTGGGTGCGCATGTAATGGCTGACCTGCTTCGTCAGCGTGGCAATAGGATGCAGTGGTATCGAGATGAACTCCTCCACATGGCCAAAGAACTGGGGCATCGATTACTGCCTGCCTTCAACACCACAAGTGGCCTTCCCTACCCTAAGGTACTGGGTTATGCAAACTCACCACAAAGAAAAAAGAATGAAGGAGATATTTCTGATTGTAGAACTTATAAGAATTTGCTCTGAGCGAAAGGACAACATTCTTCTTCACTTGGTTTACCAGGTGAATCTTCGATATGGAGTCCTGAACCCACTTTCACGCACAGGCACTGAATCAGACACATGTACAGCCTGTGCAGGGACAATGATCCTGGAGTTTGCTGCCCTCAGCAGAATGTCTGGAGAGTCTGTGTTTGAGGTATTACCTCCCTCTTCCTCTGTTGAAAATTAGACAATTTCAGTATTCATTTTGGTTTTCTAATACACCCTTAAAGTGAAGGTAATGAGTTCTAATCATACAGTACAATGATAACATAAAGTTTTCTTTGTTGAAGAAACATGCAAGGAAGGCTATGGATGTCCTCTGGGAGAGGAGGCAGAAAGGAAGTGATTTGGTGGGGACTGTTATCAATATCCACAATGGAGAATGGGTCCGCAGGGGTGAGGCAATTTAAACACACAAATACATTGTGCATATGATCAAAAGAGTAGGAAAGGAAAAGAAAAGTAAAAATCTGTAACTAGAGCCGTACAGTGAACAGTTAAGGCAATATAGAGCACTGATACAAACATTACTTCACTTGAGTGACGTTGCAGTAATTTGACTGTCCTATCACTTCTGTGTTTATAGACAGTGGAGTTGGTGCTGGAATCGACTCATACTATGAATATTTGATGAAGGCGTACATTCTTCTGGGAGATAATGTTTTTCTGGAGAGGTTCAACATTGTAAGTTTTATAACGCTGTATCCCTGCATCTTCTGGTTTCTTACAAGTCTATAGTCCAGCCTTTGGCCTCTGCAATATTCACATCATTAGGCTGCCATTGATCGTGATTCTATTGTTATTGTTTGGATTGAAGAATTTTTGTTGTTCTGTTTTTCATTATGTTTGTTCACAACAGCACTACAGTGCCATTATGAAGTATATCAGTCAGCCTCCTCTGCTGCTCAACGTACACATGCACAACCCCACTGTGAGTGTGCGCAGCTGGATGGACTCTCTCCTGGCATTCTTTCCTGGCTTACAGGTCAGGGATCCTGTGTTAAACTGAGCTTAATCAATCATATTTACTCACATTAAAACACAGACTGGTAGAAGATGATGGCAGAGAGGTGTCCACAAGGGTTAATTGCTTTATTTAATTATAGAAATAGTTGCACTCATGTTGCTGGAGTGACATCTTATTTTTCACACAGGTTTTAAGGGGTGATCTGAAACCAGCTATTGAAACTCATGAGATGCTCTACCAAGTCACCAAACAGCACAAGTTTCTCCCAGAGGTAAAGGATTTTGGTAAAAATGTCCTCTATTCAATGATGTTTTCCCAGATCAAGTATTTATACTCCTCAATAAAAGTGGGGAATATGGATAAAATCTATGTATTATTTCAAAGCTCTAATGTCTTCAGCATTGCTCTACAATATAGAAAATTGTCAAAATAAAGAAAAACCTATGAATGGGTAAATGTGTCCAAGCTTTTGCCTCGTACTCTATGTACCCTTATAGCTAGCATTTTTCAGGTTATGACATATATCCACTAAAGTTGATGTGTAATAAATCCATTTAAAACCACAGCATTAACAAATACAATAGATGGGCAGCAGCTCGCAGCAGCCACAAATGCCCAACTCAGAAATAATTTGAAATATCTTGTAGCTCTTTCTTTCTAAAATCTATCTTCACAGGAACCTAATTTCACCAAGAGTTGTTTCTTCTTTTGGTTGATCTTCCTGCAGGCTTTCACCACAGAGTTCAGAGTTCATTGGGGCCAACACCTACTGAGACCAGAATTTGCAGAAAGCACCTACTACCTCTATAAGGTGAAAAAGCTGAATGGTCTTATGTTAAAAAAAAAAAAAAAGACTAACTAATGAAATTTACCTATTTCTTGTACTGTACGGCAATGATTCAAAACATTAAGAGGGGATAACATTTATTATATCAATTGTATGTGTCAAGGTCTGAGATATATTGCATGGCAAGTAAATAGGTGGTTGTGGAAGAAATTAAAAAAAAAAACAAAGACCTAAGACCTGACCAGGGCATCTCTAAAAAAGCAAGGCTTGTGGGATGCTCCCAGTCAGTAGTGGTAGTATCTATTAACTGTGGTTAACTAAGGAATAAATCACAGACTTGTTTTGAGTTGGAGTTATTTTCTTAGCATGTATACATAGGATTGGCCATGAAGTTTTGGTTAATAAGCGTGTACACAACACTTTTTCACATCAAGCACTAAATATAATGTTATACTGTGAAGGTTAGTCAGTTAGTCTCTAAGTGTCCACCTAGGTCACCATAGCCCACTGGCGGCTGCTCCTATATCATCTGCAGTTGCCATAGTTACCAAGGTTAGCAGGCCTCTTATTGATACTCAGTCTTGGTACATTTAGAGGGAGACCAAGAGGTGTCTGCAGTCCTAAAGACTGATTGTAAAGGAGAAAAGTAAAGAAGATTTGTTAGTGTATGCCATCAAACCAATAATATTTTGGTATCCAACAGAAGTTTCACACTTATTTATATACATATGGATTAGTCTGATATAGTAATATAGTTATTAACAGTAGAGCTTGAGCCATGTAATAACTTGTGGGTTTATATGGGCCATGGTTAGTTATCCAGTGTATATCTCTTTGGTGCATAGAGCAACAATTAATCGTCCTGCTTTAGACAACAATGTCTCTTGAAAACGCTTTGATTTCCGTCAGTCATATGGTCATTATTATATTTTGTCTTTTGCAGGCCACTGGTGACCCCTACTACCTCAGAGTGGGACAGTCCATTGTGGAAAAGCTTAATGCCTATGCCAGGGTGCCTTGTGGGTTTGCTGCTGTTCAAGATGTCCGCACTGGGGCTCATGAAGACAGGTATCATGTGAGAGAAATACCATTTCAAACATGTTACCTCAAAAGGTGAAGTCTGTTAAAATGAATTTGAACAATACTTTATAATCCTCTGTGTCTGTATATGTGAGTGTAGGATGGACTCCTTCTTTCTGGCAGAGATGTTTAAATACCTGTACCTGCTGTTTTCGGAGAAAAACCAGCTGCCCATTGATATTGATGACTACATCTTCACTACGGAAGCTCACCTCCTCCCTGTCTCTCTCTCTACCACCAAGCCACCCTGTCAACGCAACATTTCTGTAAGAACATTTTCTTCATCACAAACAGATACTGCACTACACTTTTAATTGTCTTATTAATGCAAGCTGTTACTTGCCAAACACGGAGAGAACAATTTAGCTCACATAAAAAAGTAATTTGATTTCCAACATTTTATGATGTAATTAGTTATTATTTATTGCCCCCATTAATACTTCTTACTATTGTTGTGTGGGTAAGTACATGTTAAAATACAAACTGAGCCTTCAATATGTTTAATGTAAGAGAGCAGAGAAATTTTGTCTAACCCTGGGTAATGTTTTCCAGGAGGCTGTTCCTGTTCCTCAAGAAGAAGATCTGTTCACACACTCATGCCCCAGCACAGAGACGTTGTTTCCCAACAACCCATCGTTTGCAAAATCCATCCGGGACAGTTACAAGTACCTCACTGGGGTGGGACGAGCGTTCCGCCCCTTACCTGTCAGGTTTGTTCAGTGGCAGTAGTTTTTGATTTTATCGTAATTTTGCTGATGTTATCCATTCATTCATTCATTCATCTTCAACCGCTTATCCGTTTCCGGGTCGCTTGGGGTGCTGGAGCCAATCCCAGCTCACACTGAGCGAGGGTGGGGTACACCCTGGACAGGTTGCCAGTTCATTGCAGGGCCAACAAACAGAGACAGACAGAGGCAAACAACCACTCACACTCACACTCAGACCTACGGACAATTTTAGAGTCACCAATTAACCCAAACATGATGTCTTTGGACGGTGGGAGGAAACCGGAGTACCCGGAGGAAACCCACACAGGCAGAACATAAAACTCCGCACAGAAAGGCCCCAGGCCCGGGAACCGAACCAACAACCTTCTTGTTGTGGGGCAACAGCACTAACCACTATGCCGCCTGCTGATGTTATCCATTACTATTTGTTTCTATTTAATTTATTCTTGTATTTCCCTCTACAGGGAAATTGAACTACCACTTCATGATCATGGCATAGAGCCTGTGGAGTTTTTGAAAAGCATGGGCATTTCTCTCACTCCACTGAATGAGGTCGCAGCAGGAGACACTGGAAGTCAGAAGGTATTTTTTTTCCCTCCTTTATTTCTGTTTTAAGTGGCCAATAAATGTGGACAAGCAAGTCCAAATATTTACGATAAGCCGTAACATTGTCCCAATGACATATTTAACTGAATACATCCCTTAAGAATTGAGTTACAACTCAAAAATGAAGTGAAAATTGGGTCATGGCAAGGAATATAGGGATTGAATGTTACAAATGCCCAGAACGCATGTTACCTTAGAATACTACATGCACTGTTCACAATCCATTTTTCCAAATATGAATCCATTCAGGAGCATAAAGGAATCTACCGAGTAAAACTTGTTGCAGAGGTAAGCCAAACACCAGAGGAGGAGGAGGTAGTGCCTCATGTTGTTCAACTCATATCCCCCCCATTTCTGGGACAGACAGTCCTCACAGCGGGACCTGCTAAGTTTGGAATGGACCTCTCCAAACAGGAGCATGGAGTGAGTTTCCAATTTGAAAGTAGTATATTATTCAGTGTCACTATCAAAACTGAACCTTCACAAACTGAACTCATGTGCCACAGGTGAAGGGCAGCATTTTGAAAGCTTCCCCCTACACTGCCTGTGGACCAATAGATAACGCAGTGGAGCTTAAAGGCCGCATCGCTCTGGTACTGCGCGGTGACTGCATGTTTGCAGCAAAGGCTCGTCGGCTTCAGGAGGCTGGAGCCATAGGAGTCATATTTATAGGTAACACACTAAAATCAATATTCATAGTTTAGAATAACTGCCAAATACTGTCAACAGTGTACCTCACACAAATGAATACATATTAACCATTCCCCTATTGTCTTTTTCAGACCACCGTGAGGGAAGTAATAGCGAGGAAACTCCCCTCTTTCAGATGGTTGGAGATGGAGACTCCACGGAGGACATCACCCTAGCTTTGGTCTTCCTGTTCAGCCGTGAGGGTGCAGTACTCACATCTGCCCTGGAGGAGCATCACAATGTGGATGTGCTGCTGCTGCCCAAGGAGAGACAGCTGGGACATGGTGAGAGCCAGAAAGAGTCAGATCTAAAGGGGATATGCTGTATTTCATTGTTATTGCCAACAAATCTGCTTGCAAGACAATAAACAAACCAGTCATCTTTCACTTCTATAAACTACAGCTTATAAGCTTTCTGTACAGGAAGCCTCTGCTTTTTTATGAGATTGCCAGCATGAACTTTAAAAATAAATGTATCACATATCTACATATTTATAATGCAGAAGTCTTTCAATATCTGTACTGAGTAAAGTTTTATCAGAATTTTGATAAAAATCAAATTTTCTTAGCTAAATGAGTTAGCTGCCACTTACTATTCCTGAGGACAAATAGAGCAACTTTGCTAAATGTATGAATTAGCTCATCTTCTTGATGTGGCATTTCACAATTTGTTAAACCTCGGCAGCACTTTTCATGATAAAGTCTTGGAGGGGTGTTGTTGCTTCAAAGCCTAAATCTTACCGTCTCAGATGTAATTCTTCTCTCTGCTCTCAATTTGATTCTACATGTCAATGTCAATGTCAGCTTTATTTATATAGCACATTTAAAACAGCCAGTGGCCTACCAAAGTGCTTACAGTAAAACAAAAATAATAATAATAAAATAAAAACAATCATAAAACAATAAAAAAAACATAACACATAAAACATGAAACAACAATGTAGTAAGATATAACAAATAAAAGACCTAAATAAAGTGACTGAACTCCGTTAAAGGCCAAAGTGAACAAGTGCGTCTTAAGCGGTATTTTAAAAGTGGAGAGACTGTTTGCAGTCTGCATAGTGAGGGGTAATGCGTTCCATAAGAGTGGGAGCCGCAACTGCGAAGGCTCGATCTCCTCTAGATTTTAAAAAGGATCGAGGAACATGTAAGAGCACCTGATTAGCTGACCTAAGGGCTCTGGAGGGCTGATGGAACTTAATAAGGTCAGACAGGTATTCCAGGGCCAGCCCATTCAGAGACTTAAAAACACGTAAAAGAATCTTAAAATCGATCCTGTACCTAACCAGAAGCCAGTGAAGTGAATAGAGCACCAGAGTTATGTGCTCACATTTCTTTGTCCCAGTTAGGAGACTAGCTGCTGCATTCTGAACAAGCTGCAGGCAGTTAAGCTTTAACTGCTCAATGCCGACATACAGGGAGTTGCAGTAGTCTAAACGAGATGTAATAAAGCATGAAACATCTCATTGTTTCTCCTCCACATTGTCCAGATAAGACAGAAAAACCTGTTGGCATGAACATCAAACTCCGCCTGGCAGAGGAGGGGGAGCTGGAGGACGGTGCAGCCAGAGGTCCCACTCTGGAGTTTGTCTTGGACAAAGGTGAAGTCCTTCTTAAGGAAGAGGAGCTCAGACAAGAGCAGCAATCACAACAGCACCAGCTTTATGCAGAGGCAGCAGAGAGTGACAGAACTGAACCGTGTTCAACAGATGTATCTCAAACTCCAAACTCTGGACCAGACACAAATCCTTGACTGCTGGAGATGACAAAGCAGAGAGTTTCCTTACACCGATCCCTCATCAGTTTCTGAATGGAATGTGCCTCAGAGTCCCTCACTGCCCTAAGTGGAGCCCTGACTGAATGAGCCTGCATGTTTACAGCCAATGGAGGAGGATCAAGGAGTGCAATGGCCACACTCACATCCTGCCTTGACTTTGAAACATAAAGATGACTCTATATTTATTTACCAGTCATGTGTAGACCTTATTTTCTGTGATGGTGGAAATGTGGGTTTTGTGATATCATGTGACTAAACTAGGTAGTTAATGGCTCAAAAGAGTAGGAGGAGATGGCTGGGTTGGTGCTGTCTAAACTTCACCTGTAGTTTTACTACTGTAGGTATATAGAAAGTGCACATGGTATTATTGCCATATATTAATGACTAGAATTTTAAAATACCTCAGCTTAGAGGAGATGGGGCAACAAAAATTTTCTTAGCTATGTTTTTATGCAATTCCAATTGTTTTTAATCTAGGGTGCACCTTTCATGACAGCAGGTACTGTTACATATTTAGTAATCATGAATTACTGGTCAGTAGAGGGTGTTAGCTAACATGGCCAGAGTAGATGGTGTAAAAGAGCTGGGGCCAATTTGAAGAGTTTATTTTACTTTTTAATAGTAAGCAACTTCAGGGAACTTCAAGAGTGAATGCAGTTTGCTAGGTTTACCCATTTGATGAAAGGGTAGTGTGTTTTTCTTTCTTTCTAAAATGTATGCACGTATGTGTATTATTGCTTTCAGGTGAAACCTCCTCATGTTGTTGCTCAGTAGTAATCCAAGGAATAATAACAATTGGTTTGCACAATAGATCACCAATAACTTTTTGATTTACAGTTTGGATCTTTTTTTCTATAAACAATTTTTTCTTCACAGCACAACTGTGTGATAATTGTCAAGGTGTAATTATCGTCATCTTAAAAACATTGCAAAAAGATTTTTTGCAACAAAATATCAACAGGGATGGTAAATTTGTTCAGCTGTAGGTTCATTGTAACAGATCAACCTACTTCTGTGATTATCTGTGGCAGATTTAAACAGGAATGACCATGGGACAATCATTGCATTTGTGTGGGTGTGGGTTTTGTACTGTCCAGTGGGATCAAATATGCTAATTGAGCTGTAAAGTCCAATTGGCTCATGCATATTGTTCTCAGAATATGACTTAGACAGTTGTACTCCACAGTATTGTTGGATGTATTTTTGAATCAGTTTTTTAACTTCCTCTTGTCAAGACCTAAATTTGGAGTTTATTAGTCTGCGTGTCACTTGCACTCAACACAAACTAAATCGGTTTTGGGCATTAATGTAATTAATATAATGTCATATAATGTTTTGCAACAATGAAAATTTCATATCTCTTAAATCAGCTTGTTCACATTCACTTGTGTTATTCTTATTCCATGTTTTTGTCTTTGTGGTACATGAAATGTGAGCCGAAGTTTGGGGAAAGCACTTTTTCTGTCAGTCTGTTTCCGTTTATGTTTATACATCAGTTTTTCCTGATGCTGCTCAGTTCATCTCAAGTCTTAATCCAACACAACATTTTGTTTTTGTGTTTAGCCCGTACAAGCCACTGCCAAACCGTATACCTCAGGACTATGTACATTACTGTTCACACAGGAAAAAGGACCATGGCTAAAAAATAAAAAAAAAACCTAATATTTAATTTTGCTCATTATTTGAAGGTTTCTGTTGATCAATGGCTGTTTCTCAAAAAGTGCCAAAAGAGATGCATGATAATGCTCCAGCTTCTGTTACATGTCTGGTCTGTATTTGGTTTCTGACTGTGTGCTGAAGCAGTCTGGTCAATAAACTCAACCTTTTCTTCTTTTATTTCTGTAATTTCCTCTGCATTTAAACTGTGAGGGGAAACAACTGGAAAGTTCTATTGCTGCGCATCAGTAATATTTAAAAGGATACTGTGGGCAGCTGAGCCTACTTGGCATCTGGTATAGTCAATTCTAAATCATTTTAACTTACACACCTGGCCAGGGATAGAATTTTTTTATTTTATTAAATTATAAAGTCTGAGCATTCAAGTTGTGTTTGAGTGTACCAAAGTACTGAAAGATTTGAATTTAAAGCTGTATTTGAATATTGTACTTCAGTACAAGGTATCTTTTATATATATAAAGGTATGGGTACAGCACTCTACAATTTCATATGCAATTTCCTCCTATTTATTTTCATATTATGCAATATTTCACAGAAGAAATCTTGCGATTAATTATGTCCAAAAAGCAGAAACCAAAATGCCTGTTTTCCAACATTTTGGTAATAATGCTGAATGTGTCAGATGGTAACAGCTACCACAGAATTACACAAGAAGAATGATGCCATTATTGATAATGAGTGATGATGACAATAGCACCGGAAAAAAAAACAACAATGTGTTGTCAAATTTCTAAATTCAGCTGCCTGCTGCCCTCAAATTTAATAACAGATGGTTCCCACAGGATGAATGCTTCATTTAATTTTCACAAAATGTAATGTAAATGTCGATTTATTCTTTGTGGAAGAATGAGAAACAACCGTAGGTGTGTCTGTTCATCTGATGTTGGCCAGTTGAAGGTTTTGTTTTTGCCTTTTGTTTGGACATTTTCTTTCAACTCTAAGCAAACAAACAGGCACATTCTGCCTTTCACCATATGGTCTGTGTGTGGAAATGAATAAGATAGCTAATGGGTGGATTTGGACAACAATAGAGAGGAATTATATGTGACGTTTGTTTATTTGATGTGTACTCATATCTCTTCTAATGTGTCCGGAAGAATCATTTTCCAGCTCCACTTTATCAGCTCATTATCTTTCTCTCATTAAGTTTTTTAATAGTCAGTCACTCTATGTTGATTCATTACAAATAAAAAAAAAATTGATATAATATTAAAATAAGATTAAGACCACACGCCTCCCTCCTTCAGCTCGTACATAAGCGTGTCCTATGTAAACCGGTTTCTTCTACGTCATCGCGTCAACGCGTGATTCCTTCGAAGGCTGCGGTCTCCCGGTAAACTGCTGCCTTCAGGTAATGTGAGTAAAAATAGCATCACCGTGAAAGACATTTGGAAACAAATATAAGGCAAAGGCGAAAATGGAGTGAGTGCAGATTTCCAGAGCACTGGAAACCTGAAGTTCACGATGCACATTTAAATGAACGTTTAAAGATATTGAATTATTCACGTTTACTCAATGTTTATGCGTCGCACACGTTTCTTTTCAATAATAGTAATAAAAACTACTGAAACAGCTTGACCAAAGATGGCCATACAACAACGGACTACATTCTTCCCACCTGTTATAACCATCAGATTGTAATACAGATACACAGACATTTCTTTTCCGATCGTGTGTACGAGGGTGCCGTGAAGGCAGCCAGTGAAACCACGCACACATACAGCGGAGCACACGCCCCCTCCCTCCCCGCCTGAGGCTCCGCTGTATTTAGCCCAGCTCAGGATTACGCTGCACGTTGTCGACGCTCTGCTGCCCGGCGTACCCTGCGCTGCTTATCGCTCTTTCTGCTCGTGTTTGCGCGCGCCGCCGTCAAGCTTTGGTTAAGCAAAAACCAATAAATAAATAAATAAAAGCGTGCAACCAAAAGGGATGGGGGAATGACAACATCCCTGGTCACCGACCGCGGTTCTCCGTCCAGTGAACTCCCCCAAGGATGCTGCCGCTTTCCAGCCCGAGGAGCGGACGCCAGCCCGGGGCCTCGCCGCCGCCGCTGCTGCTGCTGCTGCTGTCCGCCGCGGTCCTCCTCTGCGTCGTCTCCGTCGGTGCCGGCCTGCCAGGTAAACACACACACTCCAACACGGACACACACTCTAACACTGATACCAAACCAATTATCCTCAATACCGTAAGCTCATTTCCAAAGAGCCCGCGGCTGTCTGCCTCACCGCTAATGCATCTTTAAGAAACGGTGAGCAGGTGACAAACCTGAAGGCGCAGGCCGTTTATCCCGGGACACCTGACACTGCCGTTTTTATTTGATTGTGGGGAAAAAAACTCGCTTTAGACAGGTTAAACAGGAATGCAGGCCTTTGCCTCTGAGTGGGTAAGATGAGCAAGAGAAAAGACAATGGTGAAAACAACAACAACAACAAAAAAAAATCCTTCCATGTCAGGTTTCTCTGCCCATTTCCTCCTGTCGACTGAAAGGCATTTTACTTTGATGAACTGATAGTGGGAGTGTTTGTGGCCGAAAGGAAGGTAGATCTGCAGTTTCTTTTCACTGGTGACTGATCAGAAAAATGGCAACTGCCTCTCACAGTGAAGTTAGTCCAGGGCTCAAGTACATAAACTGAGCAATAGTCACACAAGTCAGATGATATAAACAAATAGATCAAGCAACTGCTTATTTTTAGTATTTAAACTGAGTACACGCGACTGGACAATACATACAAAGACAGGACACTAGAAAGTCATATTTTCTCAATTGAATCAAAGGATTTTGTTGAAGGTGGAAGTTGGTCCTTGTGTGCGTGTCACGGTGATGACCGCTGCTGATGTTAGTAGGGGAGATAATCTGCCTCTCAGAAACCCTGTGGGAGAACCAACAGATGGACAATTGCACGCTATCTTCAGCCTTTATCTGGCAGAGAGAGAGAGAGAAAAAGAGGTAGACAAAACATGCATTGAACATTTACTACTCTTCTTGTCACAGATGTTTGTGAATTTATAGATTTTATCATTTAGAAGTTTGCTTCAAGCCACTGAAGTTTGTGAATGAAGTCTAAAGAGCGTGACTTCATTGTTGCCTGTGCACAGCAAAGAGGATGGAAAGGCTGTGATCCTGTGTTTTTCCCCTCAATAGGGCAAATAAAAAAAATTCCCCTTTCATCTTCCCACGGATTAAAATCTGGGGAAACAAAAGTGTGACACAAACAGACAGCAGCGGTTTACCTGATGTGGAGAAATCTTTCCACTGTCAGAATAAAATAATCATCATTTCGTACAAACTGGGGACAGACCGGGGCGTTGGTGCGCTGCAGTCTGTAACGTGTCTCTTGTTTTTTTTTCATGCTCAGAAAAAAGTGGTGTCATTAGCAGCTGTATTTTTTCTACCTCGATGGGACTGGACTTAAGCACGACACTTGTTACACCAGAATGCAACCTGTTCATTGCAGCGTGTGACAATATGTCAGTGTGTGGGTTATAGTTTGCATATGTTGTGTTGACATCACAAGTTGAGGCAGAGTAAGATATTATTTTTTTCAAGCTGATGTGAAATGAGGAGGATTTACATCACTCTTGCATAATGTCACTGTACAGCAGTGTTGCTGTGATCACATCTAAACCACCGTGCTTTAAGGGACATTAAAGATGATTAAATATATTGGAGGCATCTATAAAACTTCAAAAAGCACATGCATTATAGCAGTGAGTCAGCTTTCGGCGGGATTTGAAGTGCATAGCAATCAGATGTTTGATCCAGTGAACATCATCACATCATCATGTTTGAATATGCCGAAAGCTTTCACAGAACACTGTGTTCTGGGGATGGAAGTAATCCAAAATCTCCATAAACCCAATCAATTACGTAAACCACGTCTAGTCTGTTGGCCAAGATACAGAATTAATAATTTTAGCATGCAGAATTTGTGGTCCAATCCAAGTTCAGCAGGAGCATTTTGAATTGGAAGCATCAGAAAAGTAACTTATTTTTCACTGGGAAATTAAACCATTTGCATGGTCTCTCTAGTTTAAAATTTTTCATTAGTATATTCCAATTCAGCCTGATCATTGTTGTGCTGCCACGTTAAATGCCAGGTTCGTCAGTCACCAAGCCACGCATAGACTTGATGTCATTGTCATTCAGACAGCAGCCGACTCTGGCCTTTCCTTCCTCCAGAATTAAACCTTAATGATTCATATCTTTAGTGTCACGCTCCGTCTCCACACGCACACTGGGCTACTGGCCTCAGTGTTTTTCAGTCACCCTTTTTTTGCCCTGCAGCAAAATAACCTGGCTGTCATCTGCATTGTAGTGGGGGATTTAGAGCAGTGAAAACTAAGATGGAAAGATATCTGCACTCCGTCAGAGCACAAACATACCACTGACTCAAAGACCAGCTTCATATGTAATGATTCCTTTCCTCATATGATCAGAGATTTGTATTTGTACTTCACATATATTAGTGTGCAAATAAAAGAACACATGGGAAGGACTGTACTGTCGTTTGGGTTCCAGAGAAAAAGTTATCCTTGAACTAATGAGAGCCGCCAGATTGAAGTGGACTTAAACTGTGCATTGTCCAGCTCTTTCAATGATATTTATACCACCTCTAAAAGCATTTGATGGAAAATCACTAAATCTCTGTAGGCTGAATAGTTGATAAGCTGCAGTGTCATGACCCAACAAAGGGAAATTCTAGTAACAAAAATCTGGCTGGAATGAGGAACAAGTCAGTGCTTATCTAAAGCCCTAAAGGGATTGTTTGCTAAAAATATACAATGTAAAGTACTACAAATGATCTTCAGTAATACTCAGCCAAATTGATACCTTCCACATATACCTTATTATGTTTTACCTTACATTTGAAAAAAGAAATGGATGTGAACTCTGCATCATTTCCAGCAGGTAATTTAGAAAATGCAATTTGAAGCTAGCACGTGGTCCAGTTTCAAATAGACTTGTGACATTGCCTGTGTGTTCTTTAAGGGGGTTTGACAACCAGTGCTTCATGAGTGGTGGTTACCCTCATATTTAAATTACATAATAGCCAGGAAAGACGTATGGACTTGTCTCATTGTGGTCGCTAGTGTCTCACTTTAAAGAGTATGACAGATGAAGCCAAGGTTTTGCTGCGGTGGCTTCTTGTAGCCCAATATTAGGCTTCTTAATTTGAGAGTGTACTGTTGGCAACAAGACCTTTTCAGCAAAAGAGAGGGCTGTAATTAACTAAGCAATTTACAGATTGCATGCATTGGTTTGTGTTTGTGCATCCTGATCAAGAAAACCAGTGTGTTTGAACACCAAGGGAACACCAATACCACCTTTTCTCAGTGCTCAAAGATAGAAAAACAGGGTAAAATTTTGAGGGAAAAATAAATATTACATTATTACATTACATATTACATTTCTGGAAATACTCAATACATGCATAAGCTCCCAAAAAAACTTCTGTACCACCCTGAACTGAATCAGCTAAAGGCCAACAAAGAAAATGACCCTGAGCAAATCAAGCAGCTTTTATGTGCCACTAACTTGTCACCTTTGTACGAATCCTGTCAACCTTTCTTCTGTATGCTGTGGGATACACTTCTCTGCACCACTCTAATTATAATGCCACAGTAATTGTCCCCCATGTGGTGGGTCAGACCCGCTATTGTCTGATGCCATAAGTTACTCTGACAGAGAATACAAATGACAGACGCAGGAGAGATATAGCAAAAGAATCACAACACAAACAAAGACTCCAGCGAGGAAGAAATTTTTGACATTTTTTGTTTTTGCTGCCGTTTCACCTTTGTCTCTCAGTAGTCACACAACCACAAGTGTATTTCCTGCCTCAGGATTATATCGTCTATTCATGTGTGCATGTGCTTGCAAATGTGTCTAATAGGTGCTAATTTATGCCCCATTTTACACCAAGTGTGGTTAAAAAAAAATGCTGCACACGAAGGAGCCATTGCATCAGAACTTGAGAATTCCACCACCTACATTATCTGTAACTGATAACAGTTTCCAAACAGTTATAGGCATCTGAATTGGGCCAATGTCTTTCTGAAGCTGACTTCTGAGAATATAATCTAGGTTAATGGTGCACTTTTTTCCTCTATGTTGGTTAAGTGTCAGATTTGGTTATTTTCTGTCTTTGACAGTTGACTTTGAAACCTATGCCTTGTCTCCATTTGTCAGCTTATAGCCTTGCTCGAAAGCTTTTTAATGCCCTGGCTACACAAAGTAAATGCTGTTTCAAGATGTAGCTTGGGCTCGATACAAAAAGTGTTATTTTAATGATCCCACATCGATTCTTAAAATCTAAAGATCGTACTTCAGCTTTAAACAGATACTACATCTTGTGTATCTACAATAGTTAGCTTGTTGTAAGTGGTTTCATTAAAGCTGCATAATGTGTGATTACCGTACGCACAAAATTGTTATTAGATCCTCTGTCACTGCTACTGCAGTTTCACATTCCAGTATCAATAGTGATTCAAACATTTTGGGAAAATTGATGGAGAACAAGTATTCAAGTAAAATACACAAGATTTCCTTGTTTGGTTGATTGCTGAGTTTGTCATTTGAGACTGAGCCAAGGTGGATAAACAGGAACAGAGTATCATGGCTACACAAGAAGTCATTGAAATGTACACAAAAAAGAACGCGTACATGCACGTTATCTATGTGGAAAAGAACACTTGCTGTGTATCAAGTGAAGAGTGCTCATTGGCTCTTTAATGTTTCTACTTGATTTGGCTTACTTCCTGTCTCCTATCAGTGGGTCAGGAAATGCACACAATGGGAGTGTATGACCCTCCTGGCCTGCCCACTTCCTACCTCTCCTAAGCCTTTCTCTCATGCACACGCGCATGCAAACACTACACAGTGTGTGATATTTGATGGGTCATATGAGTGGAGCATCCTACAGCAGCACAGGTTAATGGTGATGTGACACAGTGTGTATGTGTGCGTGTGCCTGTAAGTGTGGGTGTTTACCAGGTTGTGTGGGAATGCCTCTGTTTGCCTCTCTGTTCTTCCTGGCTGAGCACACAGGCTGGCAACAGCAGCAGCAGATGGTTGGGAAAGTCATTTTTCACTCAATCCAAGGACTACTTTCTGAGTCCCTTGGTTGCATAATGATTTTTCACACCTCTTCTGCCTTTACAGATACCAAACAACCTCATACATGGCAGGAACGAGTCTGTTTCCTCTGTGTCCATCTCCAAATTTCTCTGTTGTTTCCAGGCTCAATGTTTTCTGTCTGTTGTCTCCTCCCTTGTCTCCTTTGATTGAAATGTCTAATTAGCAACAGCACTGTGTGGGAGGCTTATCGATGCGAGGCCAAATCCTATGGCGACTTCACTTTCACTTCTCTGCCTCCTCTGTTATACTGCTAAATAGATTTGAGCTGCTTTGTTGTCTGGTAATCATGATTCGTATCTTTTACTTGCTCCAACATCTTGAGAAAGAGAGCTGTGACGTAAATGCCAGTAAGATTAGTAAAATAATGCTAATTAAGTCCCCTTTCAACCAACTGGTTCCCCTTGCATATTCAAATTATAAGAAATGATTTTCATGACGGCTGCTGATGAACAGTTTTTCCCCCGACACTTTTTTTTTTTTTTTTTTTAGTTTCTTTTTCTCATTGACCCACACATTTATAATGAAGCACACATACACATACATTAAGTCTGTGTCTGTCTCCATATTTGTGGCCACTAATGTGTGAGGAGAATAAATATCTGCATTCATGTGACTGCATTAGGTTCCACCACATTAACTTCCCACGTGATGAATAACGGATGAAGTACTGACCAAAGTTGTTGAAATTCAAACTGCATTGTTATAATCAACACTGCAGTGCGGATATTTTATGCAATAGAAAGACCCTGATATTTCACTTTCATAACAGGGGTTAAATGCCTTTTTGTTTTGTCTTAGACACCAGTAATGGTGTTATGTTTCACGAATAGCAAATGTAAAATCATATCTTTTGTTGTGTAAGGTGGTTTGGACATATACAACAAGTAATTCAGCAACACAAAGGGACTTTTGCTGTAGTTGCACCAATATTCTAACATGATATTGCAGTGTAGATGATATCTAGATGGCTGACATTTCATTGATGGCATATTTGAACATACAGTTTTGTCTCTGTATGTGTGACTAAGCTTATTTTTCCATCGCTGAATGTGACAAAATTCTACTTCTATAGACACATTTTCTTAAAAGACACAATTCTGGCAAAGAGCTCCTTTCGTTTCAACACATTTTACTGTAAAGAATATTTCAGGTATGAAAGGAACTACATGTAAGTTTCGCTATCGCTACATTAGAATTTACAGTCGAGAACAAATGAGTTCATTATCAAACTTAATTCCTCTACTTGCTGAGAGCTGTGTCCAGAACCAAAGTTGTCATTATCATGTCTTTTGCTTTGTTCTTTTGTACAGTTGTTAACACAGAAATATATGTATTTTTAATGAAGTTTGATGACCATTTGATTCCCATTAATATTCAAAAACATACTGGCACTTATTGGAAAAATGCATAATTCATTGTGTCTAGTCCTCACAATGAGGCACGGCCATGGAGTTTTGTAACGTGAATGATTTGCTTTCATGGACATGAGTGCATTCATCTGCAGCTGACATTCACCAACACAGCCCGTGGTCCTGATGGAGTCAAAGAGTAATGAAAGTAGTACAAGTCTTCCATTGGTGCATGCACATGTACACGTACATGCACAAGCTCCTTCTAGTGACAGGTATTTTCTCTCTTTAAGGTCAGAGGGATGAGTGAAATCAATGAGGACGTGGAAAGATTCGACAAAGGTTTTAAATCTGGGGGGGAAGTGAAAAGGAAGGCACGCGGCAGATAAAAATAAAAGCAGAGACAACCAAGTCACAGGGATGTTGAATATATTGAAAAAAGGGCTGAGCAGGTGATGCAGTAATTAAACTTAATAAGTGACCCTGTGGGCAGAGAGGGAGCGTGACTATCAACAAGCAGCAATGACTTAAGGCCTAAGTGGAGTTTTCCACCTCCATGTTAGTTTTGTGGCACAAAGTAAAACATTTCATTTTCCACCTACAGGTACAACAATGAATTGGTTCTCACACAGATGTCTCACAAAAAATAGAAATGCTCATGATCTTCCCACACTCAAACAGACAGAAAAACAAAGCTTCTCAGATTACACATGCGTTACTCTGCCACTCTCTCCCCGAGGCGTCAAACCAGTCAGCGACATCAGAAGATGGGGACATGTGTGTCTGTCTTCCAGTGGTGTAATTGGGATGTGTTGACTTGGTGAAATGTTTGTGTGTTTGCATGGCTGTTTACCTGCATTAGTACTAGCATGTTTTGCTATCTGTGGTGTTTGTGCATATGTGACATTATCAAACATGTGAAGCTTTCACTTTTATTATTTTTGTTTAAAGTATTTATTTATTTATTTATTTTTAGGTTTAACTATCGTTAAACAACAGAAAACACACCAACCCAAACATTCCAGTTCCACAAAAACAAAATCTATGTGTACAAGAAACAAATTGGATGTATGGATGTCTTCATTTTGAAATTTGCTCAGAACTGCACTGATGTTGATGTGGATATATATTGTAGTTTGATGTATGGCGTCCACATCTGCTGCCGCTTTGTTTAACATGTTATTTAGCAGTTTGAGTAAATCCATAACACAACCACATAAAATTTTAAAATATTTGCTATTTATTTCTGTTTTAGGGAGTACTAGTTTCATATTCTAGGTAGTGTGTGGGGATGAATGTGTATAAAATGTATTGATTAATAGAAAATGGACCTGCATATGTGTAAAAAAGTCCAAAGTAACAGTCTTCTGTCCCTCCTCTACTGTAGCTGCTCTTCATCTCTTCAACCCCCCTGATATTATAGGCCTCGTTGCCATGGAGGTCATTTCTCCTCCGGCACTCCCTATGTAATTTCCCCTTCTTATGCAGCAATTGAAAAATGACTGCGATGCCATGATGGGAGTGTGTTGCAAAATACAAAAAGAAAAAATTTCATTTTAATAGGATCTTAACTTGAATTCTTTTATACAATAAGCCTGTTTGACCTTTTTTTTTTTTTTTTTTTTTTTTTTTTACATCATTGAAAAACATTATACTATATATTATATCTCAAAATTATTTATCAGGGCAAAAACTGTCATTATCCCCCACACTGTGGGGCAAGTCAAAAGTGTGATGAGCCAAAATTTGTTGATAGACTCAGATCTGACCTTTTGGAAGTCGTATTAAATTAGTCGCCAAAACAGCCTTCTATCAGTTTAAGGACACATCCAGAGTCAATGGTTTTATCCAAAGCTCATCCATGCTTTCATCTCCAGTAGACTTGACTTCTGTAACAGTCTTACGACTGGACTCCCCCCAAAATACATTAAACAGCAGCAGGTCATTCAGAATGCTGTAACTCATGTTTTGACCAGAAGAAATAGATCAGAGCACATTAGTTCGGCTACAATTGTACAAATCACTGAATGGTTTAGGTCCAGAATACATGAATGACATGTTAATAGAAAATAAACCCATTTGGGTTTTGAGATCAACTGATTGTGGTCAGATAGTGGAGCCCACAGCTCAAAAGCAGATACAATGAAGCAGCTTTTAGTTGTTATGCTGCACAAAACTGGAACAAACTGCCAACAAAACATAAATCAGCCCCAAAAAGTGAAAATGCTTTAATGCAGTTGAAGAGCATTTCTCTTTTCATGTGGTTATGATTGAGTTCCTTAAAAGCACTTTAAATTTTAATCTTTCATTTGCACTGTTTGTCCTTTTCATGATTTTAATGCAAATCATTATTTTATGCTGCACTCTTTATATTTAATGCTCTAAATTAGTCTATCTTTTTTATTTTTTTATATTCTTTTTCTCCTTCTATTTTTCTGTACTCTTACGTTTTTCTTCCCATTATAATTTTTGACAATTTGTTTTTATGTAAAGCACATTGAGCTGCCCCTTGGTATGAAATGTGCCATATAAATAAATCTGCCATGACTTGCGTGCCTCACAAATACTGGGTTCATCTACTCTCTTCCCACCTGTTATCACTTCCTGTCTCTCATCACTCAGTGTGCTGTTCACCTTTATCTGGCCTGATCTGCAGAACCTGTGGGCTCATTATCTGTTCTGGTAGCATTGCATGTGGTTTACCTGCCTTCTGCTGCCAGGCAGACCTGCTGTTGCTTTCTGACCCACTTCTATCTATGTGGTATATCTGAAGCTGTGAGTGAGCGTGTATGTGTTTTGGTGTGTGCCTGTAGATACAGTTTGTGGGCTCCGTTTTAGTGTAAACTGGCCATAATCAGGTCAAGAGATTATCTCACCTGATTGTGGGTAGATCTGTGAGCAGCAGTAGCTCACATTTCACTTTGGCCTCTAATTCCAAAAAGGTGGGGCTCACCAAAAATTAATCAAACTATACTTTTCTTACTGTACAAATGTTTTTGTCCTATCAAACAAACCTTCCCTGTATGGGAGACTTGATAAGGTTACTGCAAAAGCTAAATGAAATGTATGAAAACTGAAACTGCTGTAAGGCAGAGACTATTTCTGAATGGAGCTTAAGAGCCAACACATCCATCAATCATAGCTTTGATTACAAGAGTGATGCATCTGTAATTCAGAAGTTTTTCTACTGCTTCATTACTCAAAAAAAAAAAATCTTCATGTAACTCTCTCGAAATAACAAGAATAATAATTATACAGCTCCCTCATAACATCAAATGCAGCTTGAAATGTTTCACAATAAAAGTTATTTGTAATTCTTTGTGGTTGATATACTAATACTAAAACTGTTGATATCCTATTATCCTATTCTCTCGCCAACTCACTCCCAGCTGGCAGTAAATGCCCCCACCATATAGATTGTGCCAAATAGGGTCGCCACTTCTGCAAGCCTGGCTCCTCCCACTGTGGCCCTTGTATCTCTTCGTTGCACGAGAACGAGGAAGGACGCTGCGTGGAAAGGAGGAGGCATCATCAGCACAGTATGAAGACAAAGATCTATGTATATCATTATGCACATACACTCACAAATGACTTACCAAGTAACTTCACAAGAGGTTAATGGAAGGACTTCCAACTACGCATTTCTTTCATCTTTCATGTTTTTTCATCAGTGAATGGAGTTTTTATTTAGTTCGATCAGGATTAATGACCATACACTCTTACATATCAGACTGTCAGCAAGAGAATGAAAGCCTTTGAAAGCTGATATTTTCACAGGATTTGGACAAGCAGTTGCACAAAACACTGACAGTGCCAGTTTGCCCCACATAGGCATTTTTCACTGTTTCTGATATTGACTGCAACACATGAGTACACTTCAAGAGCAAAATGAAGAACAGCAGGTTATGCTCACCCTCGGATCCCAGAAACAACCAGTGTAGGGTTTATATGAGAGCTGAAATAACTGCTCCTCTCTAGTTCTCGCTGAATTATTAGGGTGAATGTAGTACTGACTGACCTACCCACTCATTCTCTCTCTGGTCCTATGCTTACATTTTCACACCACATTTGTTCTTTGTCAAGGTTTCTTTTCTCGTAGTTGATGTCTGTATCATGTTGCCATCATCTCTCTTCCCCTCCACTCTCTTCTTTCGATTGCCTATTGATTTGTGTTCTTTCCCTCTGCTATCAGTCTTATCTTGATGTATTTATCCCTTCTCCCTTGTTCAGTCTCTTTCCTTTTTTTGGTCCAGCTCTCTTCCCTCCATGACCTTGTTATGGTCCTTGCTCCGCCTCCTCTTCTCCCATCATGGTGCAGTCTGATCCTCTTTGTTTTTTAATCCGCCCCTGCCCCTGCTGTGTCTGCAACATACCCACACACACACTGCACCCACATACTGCCAGCTTTAATCACTTAGATGACATGAATCTCTCTCTCTCTCTCTCTCTCTCCCTCTCTCTTCCCCTTCATCTCCCTCACAGAGTCGAATTCCACTCAATGCAAGAGCCAAGCTTCAAAAATAGATCTTGTTTTTCTGATTTACACACCCCAGCATGGCACTGTTCGCACAAGCGCCATTTTTCAAAAGGGTGTCTAGCAATTAGAGAAATTTAAACATCTTGTGTCTGCACTGGCTTGCCTCTGCTCAGAATTGTGTGTGTGTGTGTGTGTGTGTGTGTGTGTGTGTGTGTGTGAGTGAGTGACTGTGTATATTCATGCTTGTTGGTGGGCATGTGCATGTTCTCTGCAGCATTAATAATTCAGATGGGTCTGTGCAGGAGAGGACACGGTACAAACTTGGCTCAAAGTATTGGCAGGAGCACGGGAGAGGGAAGTAAACATGAGAAGTAGTGTGAGGATGAATGAGGGAGAAAGTTAACATCATATACAAGAAAAGAGGACTTTTGCAGTTTTTTACAGTCTATTCATATGATGATCAAGCCCGATTCTTTAATACAATTTGGATGTCATATTGATACTTTTATCAGTATCTCTGTGCATTTTTCACTGTGATGACTATGAGTGACATATTTGATGCTGTTGTGTGCTTATTTCATGTGGTGAATCCGGTTGATGGCAGGCCTCGGCTAAGACCTCTATTGGTTACATAATCTCCAAAGAGACTCCAGAATAGAATGATCCGCATGAGAAACTGACACAGACAGGCACACATGCATATAGCAGGCTAAATACTAAAATGAAACGATTAAATTATTCCAATTTCAAACCCATAAATATACTGTGCGTGGTTTGATTGGTTTGTTAGGGGCGGCACACATCAAACGATGTGGCTTGGCAGCATTACTACCTGCAAATTACACTTCTGAAGAAATATAATGGTTGTATTTTAGGACAAAATGTTTGATTATCAGAAATGTTGGGGTTGTTAAATATGAAAAACACATTTTAGAGACAGCAGTTTTGTCACATGATGAGCCTTCATGTCAAATAAATGTCAGTTAATTTAGTCTTCCCCTTCTCTCCTTCTGTGCTTCTTTTATCTTATTCACACATAAATTAAAGATCGTAACTAAACTAATGTATTTAGATTGTTCTCTATAATCAGTTTCTAACTTCAGATTCAGATTTCTTGCTCAGTGTACTTATAGTGGCAGGGTGTACTTATGACACTGAGGCCATCAAGTTGATCCAGGATACCACAGTCGTCCTCACCTAGATTGGTTCCTCCTCCAACTTTGCTTTTCTAGCTGCGTGCAGAAATACTGGATTTTTAATTATTTTTATTGCACAGTGACAGTTTTACTCTACTAACTAAAGTGGTGGAGCTTGTGTTCAGTGTTTTCCTCTGTGTAACGTTTTAAGATGAGAGTGTGCAGCAGGTGAACAAGTGTGGCAAGCAAAAGTAGGACCAGTTTGTGTTTGACATGGAGGTGTGCACTGCCATTGGTAAACATACAATATGACTTGAAGCCATATCCTTCGTTCAGAAGAAGCACAAACACACATTGTATTTTTTATGCAGTTAATTGGTGTTTGTGCTAAAGGCAGACTTGTTACACTGCTGGACTGTGTTTTAACTGGGTTGTCTCTTTCTGTCCTCCTTTAGCTTTTTCTCTCTTTTACATCCACATATACAGTATAACTTTAATGTCCACTGCTTATCTCCCCCCTTTTGTTTATACATTTTTACATTATGCAACAGAGCAGTCAACAAAAAGGCCCAAGACACTCTGGAGGCAAAATACACAAAATATCCCGCAGCAAGGCTCTTCTGGCATGAGATTAGATCATGACGACACAAACAACAAGTCGGTTACTTCATGTATAAAAGCTTTGCAGCCTTTCACTTATAGAATGAATGTATGAATTGCACATCAGGCTTACTGTATTTAAATAGTATCCTGGTATCATTTCCTTATAATGGCGGTGTTTTGGTTTTTTTTACCTTGATTTGTCATACTTTGATATATTTATTTTTATCTTACCAGTCACCTTTATTGAAATAATGAGTGTTTATATTGATATTTGTATCTTAATTTTTTAAAAACATGACAAAAATTACGAAATTATCAAATGACAATGACACTTATTCATTTAATAGTGCCTGACCATTTGACACGAACAGCTGACTTCATGCCTAAAGGCCAAAAAAAGAGTAAAACATTTACAATGTTTTATTGCAGACAATTTTTCTTTCACTCTGATAAAGACAGGTGGGATTGTTTATTGAAGGTAACTGCCTCTGGTTAGTGATTTAAAACTGTGCACTCAGCTGGCAATAACTTTTTATAGCATGTGGGAGGGTGACTCACTGCCAAATTATGAGCAGCACTAACCTTCCAACTTTAGGTTTTTACTGGCAAAATGACATTTTAACTGCATGACACTCCCTTATGTGAAACCAGTAACTAATAAAGTAGACATGAGTCCCTGTTCCTTCTCTTTTGACTCATTGGCCATTTCTTCAATACTGAAAACTGTGCTTGAATTGGGAAAATCTTTAACTACCAGTTCCTTCTTCGACTAGACTGAGTTGTAGATCTGCATGTATTAAATTTCCCACTAGAGGGCAGCAGGATACACTGAGAATAAGTAAATGGTTATGAATGGGGCTTAGGAAAGCCTCATAGGAGGAGGCTTAAAATCTTAACCATGGAAAAACTAACTAACTAGGTTTCGTAGTTTGGAAACGGGACAGTATTCTGCCATTGCATGATGGGTTGTTTGACAGGTTATCAGTCATACAACACATATCTAATTGAACTAGTCTTTACTTTGGACTCAGACAACTTGTGGTCATTTGACAATTCAAAGACTAAACAAATTTCTTAAAATTCTCCAAATAGTAATCAACAGATAACTTGTTATCTTTGTAATTCCTGATCTAATGCCAAGTGACGTTATTGTAGACTGATGAGCTCATGATCAGTTAATACTGTCCGCTTTATCAAAATCGATAGACAGAATTTCATCTAAAAACATTTACGCTCCTCAGAGCTCAGGTTTTCCTTTTTTGTCATTTGAGTTTCTGTACAACCTTGTGTGGTGTTGGGGAGGATGAAATGTGAATTGTTTGAAGTGGGAAAAGAGCAACAACAGATGTGTGTGACTCAAAATCCCTGTTGAGCTGTTAGTGTTTGTTTGTTGTACCCAACTACCCCCCGGGTGCCTCTCAAGAGGTTATGGGTCATTATCAGGACAGTGACAAAACTCTCTTATACAAGAAAAGGTGTATGTGCTTAGCCAGTGCTTGACAAACCACACACAGAGACACAATTGACACTTTTTTAGCTGAATTAGCAACTTTGGCTAAATATGCTCATTAATTTACATCTAATTTCCAGCATATTTATAAAAAAAACAATAAGCTGCTTATCTTTTTTTCAATCTTCTCTCAAATTTGAAGATATTTTTTCACATTTTTCTGCCAAGCACTGGGGCACAGTTGGAGTGCTCAGCCACCTGCAAAGTGCAGATGGTGCATCCCGCCTCCACAGACACCTGCTATGGAGTGCACTAAATGGCCATTAGTGGAGGGGGGCACGAAAATAACAAAGCAGGCAGTGAAAGTGCTGGCATGTCTTATCATACACATTAGCTCAGCCAGATGGCCAGCCTTCTGGAGTGAAAGGGAACTGTAATCATTAAAAGTGATGTGGATGGTCATAATAATTTCTAACAACACATTTGTTTGGATAGATACACTGGCATCTGCCAATTACTCTTTCATATTGACCTCGAAGTTCCACAAATCTGGTGTACATATTGGCCCAGACTTGAATGAATCACAGGATGATCTCAGGCATGATTAAGCCTTTTGCTGGAGATCAATTCTCAGCTACTTTTCTAATGTATCTGGCTGCCTTGCCAGCTTTAAGTGCAAATACCTGTAATTTGATATTTGATATATTGCAGGGTAACTTTACAGAGGGAAACAAAACTTTGATCACCTCCATTAGCAGCAAGCTATGGGATCCATTGTAAATGTAGCAACTCAAGCCCAGTGAGGCAGAGGTTTGGCTGATTGCTCCTGCCCCCTGCAGTGCCCCCCCCCCGGCCACACACACACACACACTATCGGCTCTGGTCTCCCTGGAGACATCGACAGTACAGCAGGAATGTGACTCACTGTCTGGCCTTAAGGGCTGTTAACAACAGTTTAGTATTGTCTCCTTTTTTTTACCAGTCCATAAACAAACAAGACACAAGGGCACACTCCCTGTCCATCACTTCAGAGGCCAGGCCCTGAAAAACACTTGCAAAGATTAAGAAATGTTCTCCGCACATGTTTAATCCAAGTGCATGTGTTCTCTACCTCTCTAACTACTTCACACAAGAATAGTTCACATTACCTACAGTCGCATAGAAGCTAACTAAATTTTTCCAGCTATAGATAAAAAAATCGGATAAAATTAATCTGTATCTATTTTAATGTTTTAATCATTTAAGTCATTTTTAGAGGGAAAATATCACAAATATTTTAGTTCCAGGTTTTCTCTTGCTTTTCTTCATCAAAGATGATTGTACAATGAATACATTCACTGTTTTCAGATATTTGTAAGGCTGAACATTGAATAGAAACAATAATTGTTGATGTTTAAAAAATAGGTTATAACCACAAGAAAGATCGGTTGCACCTATTATATTATATTATATATTATATATTTCAACTGATTGTAGGTTGTGGCTAAATATTTGTTAATACAGAAACATAACTAGGTGTTTTTCCCTGGTAACTATTTGTGATTTATATGAAGTTGCTGTAGATGATGTTATGTTTTGAGTTGAGTTAGTGTTTTGTAAGACTGATGCAGTTTCTGCAAAAGCTTATTAGTGAACCTTGTGCGTTTCTTTTTATAGGAACCTACTACCCCGAACTAGATGAAGAGATCGATTATCTTCAGTCTGTCATCGAAAAACAGGAAGTGTTGGATATCAAACAACCAAAAAGGCAGTGTAAGAACCCTGAAAACAGCATGAAGTCAAAAAAATATCTGGAGAAACAAATAATCACAGAGCCGTGTGTTTCACTGTAAGCCTTTCATGTATAGAAAGGTATGTTCATTACAAGTTCTGATGATCTTTATGTCTTTCTCACTCTTTCAGTTGTCGTCATCTCCCAGGCAGATGTCCAAAAAAGCATGAAAAATGCTTCCAAACACAGACAGAAAAGCCAGCCTCGCCCCTCATCTGGAAGCCTGCATGCTTCCACTACCACCCCTGGCCCAACAGGGACTGCCCTCCCGAACACAGTGACACCAAAGCCCAGGAATACTGGAGCTGACGGCAGAGGTGGTCCTGTAGTTGCTCCAGCACCCAGGAACGACAGAATTATTGTCAGTGAGTATGACTCATATGCCCTCATCACAGCAAATGTAAGGTAATTCAAAATGCTGCTGCTGCAAGATACCAATATAAACAGACCATTTGTACAAATTCAAGATGATTAGATTTGGTGTTTACTGCCTGGATGTTCACCAGTGATGTTTTCTGCTAGTCCCAATAGAACAGTTATGCCCTGACAGCCCACTGCACATAAAGACATTGCTTAAGTGTGGCTTCATTTCCCAGTAATGTTAATTGCTCATTGCTTCTTCCTTTTTTTTTTATTTCTCTGTTCATCTTTCTTTTTTTATCAACATGCAGTCATAATCTCACTGTGTGTGGCAGTGGGGACTATAGCAGTGATCCTGGCAACTGCCTGTTTCATCAAGTGAGTATAAACACATAAAGGAAAGCAGGAGGAAAATACATTTTGTGTATAATACAAATGGACAATCGTATTTTTTAGGGTGTTTGATAAACAAGAGCCTCTTAATAAAACAACAAATATTGCTAATGTTATATGTGATTGGAAAACAAATGTAAGATGGTGTCATAAGATTCAAATCCAGACAGTATGCGGCACATACTTTAAGTCCTTATGAACAGTAACTATTCTAATTACACCACCAATTCACAGACAGCAGGGCTAGCCTTTAAAATTCTCCTTGAAAGGTGCTATTGCTAAATATATATACTTACATAGTAGGGCATATTCTACCATCATAATGCCTGAGGCTTTTGGCATGTGATCAATATCTCAATTAGTCGCTCATGCAATGAAACCTAACTGCTCTTAGATTTTTGGCTACATTTCAATTCATGTTAGTTATTTGCTCTCAAAGTTTTAATAATCTATACTTGCTGAGTACTCTTTCAACTGTAAAACCAAAGATTTTTTTTATGCTTGCTGTTTATATATCGTCGTTGCGTTTAAGTTGAAAGATGTTTTAAAGTCAGAAGCAGCAGAACAGCCAACAGTGTTGCATGAGACTCACACTTATGATGGCTCCCCACAGATTGCAAAAGGAATCACATCTAGCTCAGAAGGTAGACTACCCTGCCTTTAAAGGACAAGGAACGTCTGCTGCCTCAGCCACTGGTGGTGTGGTGAGCCCATATTTCCTCCTTAACCAAACATCTATTGTTAGAGTGTGTCTTTCTCACATGACTTTTGCAATAACCACAACATCTACATTTGAAGTCTGTGTTTTTTCATTAAGCTTTTCATGAAGCACATTGTTTCTCCCACAGATGGGTGACAACACTCTGGCCCAAAGTGCTCAAATGTATCACTATCAACATCAGAAACAACAAATGCTGTCAATGGGAAAGTATGTTTCTTCCCCCCTGTTTTTTTTACAGTTCCTCCATCATTCCATCAAGTTCCCCTTTGCTTGCTACTCACACCTTGATGCAGGCTTCAAATTTTAACCACATCCTTTGAACTTGTGACTGCATCTTAACTCGTGCGTAACTTTTCCCCTTCAGTCATAAACCCGAACAGAAAGTAAATGACAGCGAGGTCACATCAGATGAGGAAGAAGTAGGAGGGGACTTCACAGTATATGAATGCCCCGGATTAGCACCGGTTGGTGGACACACACACACACACACAGTCATGTGTGTACAAAAATAATGATTTCTGGTGTTTGTTTTATATATGAATTTATTTTGCCTCCTTTACAGACTGGAGAGATGGAAGTAAAGAACCCTCTATTTGATGACTCTACTCTACAATTTCAGGGCAATGCCAAGTGAATGCTGAACACAGCACAACACACACACAGACATACACAGACATACAAGCAATCTCTCAGTAAAACACCACCTGATCCTGGCAACAGTTGAAATCATGAAAATGATTTCAATCTGGTAGCCCCTTTACTTTTTTTTTGCCATTCAATTATTGTTCATAAATGTACGGGACCCCAGGAAGAGTAGCCAGTTACACTGCTTTTGACTAATGTGGCTGTAACTAACAAAATACAAAATAAATACTATGTCTGCCCCAGCTCAGCTTTTAATGTTAAAAACCTTTGTTTGATTCCTTTTTAATTTATTTCTCTGACTGTTTTGGATCATGACTGTCTTTTAAAATATGGTTTTCAGAGTCTTCATGAATTTAATGTTTTGTCCTGTTTGAATGCTAAAGTCTAAGTTAAGATCTTCTCCTCATGTACCTTTTGTTACTTCCCCTCATTTCTGCAGCTATTTCCAAAGAATGTGATACGGTGTCAAAAGACACAAACACACACCTACATGAGTTGAAAAACAGGTGCCCTCCCTTGCATTTTGTCATGCAAAGCCAGTTGCAAAACCGCTTTCTCAACAGATACCCAGGAAATATTTAAAAGCAGAGCTCTCTGATACCTCTGTGACAACACTCTACAACACAGGGTTTACCATTAAAAATCTTACCAGTTGTGTTACTAATTTTATGTTTTGTCATATAAGCTGCACCTAAAGATTTTAAGTTTTAGAGAATATAAATATATATCTGGAAATGAATTACTCAAAGATGTTTGTTTGCATGGTTTACTGTACTGTGTTTGAATCACGGCAATGCTTTGATGAGTTATTCCTCCTCCTGTATGTATGCTGTTGCTAGAGGAGGAATGTACAGTAATGGTGACTTAGCACTTGATTGAAATTTTGGAGGAAAACTATACTGGTGGATGTCTAGGTGGTAAATATCACTATCTTGTATTGTCATTCTTTCTTCTGTCCTCTTGTCGGTCCCAAGTTAACTTTGTGCTGCAAAATGTACATACAAAGTGTGAAAGTGTTCACCTTTTATAGCTATTTGTACATGCAGACCAAGGAATTAAAAACTTTTTACCACATGTAAGAACTAGTTGGTTTTGCCTTTTCTTTGTGTGATTTTCATTGTATGGATCCAATAAAGTCAAAAGACTTTTAATGTGTTATATAGTGATAATGCAGAACAGAACAGGGGAGAAATAGAAGGGTTTATCTGTGCAGAAAACATTGTTCAAACACACAGAACCCTTACATCAACACAGGTAATATAAAGAAACCAAAGAGACATTTAGGTATTTTTAATCTCAAGAACTGCCATCACATCTTCTGTGCAATGAGCCATGTAGTGGTGCTGTTGACTTTTAATGTGGTTTTTAAACAGATGACTACACTTGGGCAGCACGGCGGCATAGAGGTTAGCGCTGTTGGCAACAATAAGAAGGTCATGGGTTTGGTTCCCGGCCTGGGGCCTTTCTGTGCAGAGTTTGCATGTTCTCTGGGTACTCTGTTTTCCTCCCACCGCCCAAAGACATCATGTTTGGGTTAATTGGTGACTATAAATTTTTCGTAGGTCTGAGTGTGAGTGTGAGTGGTTCTTGGTCGCCGTTGTCTGTCTTTGTGTGTTGGCCCTGTGATGGACTGGCGACCAGTCCAAGGTGTACCCCGCCTTCACCCAATGTGAGCTGGGATTGGCTCTAGAGTCCCCCGAAACCTGAAAACAGATAAGCGGTTAAATGAATGAAAGACTACACTTGGCAAAAATACATATGTCAGGGGTCAGGGCAAAGAGAAAGCTTGCATATCTTTGGTTGGTGTGTGTATAGTTATCTGTCTATGTGTGTTGGGAAGGGGATAAGTGAGTGTCCTTTGCCCACTGAGCCACATGCCATGGGCTATTAAAGTCTTTGTGCTGGTGGACAGTAGATAGAAGGCAGCCATTGGCCCCTCAGATGAAAACCTGCGTGGGTGGAGAGTCCGTGAAGGTGGGTGTCAAAGGCAGGACCATTAGGAAGAAAATCAAAAAGCCATCAGACTTGTTTGTGGGGGATGATTGCACTGCTCAACAGGAGGGGTGGTGTTTGGCGTCCAGTGTTATGTTATCAATCAGTAACTTGTAACTGAGATTTTTGATGGCTTACAGAATTTGGTAACCATTTCCCAGCAAGGCTACAACCACAGGAAACACTGAACAAAACTGTCAATTTGTGGTGACATTTAAACCAATGTGTCATTTCCAGAAGTGCATATACAGACGTGAACTAACCTTTACACCCTCAAATGAAAACTGATGGTATACAACAAGAAACAATGGAGAAATAAGACAAAAAAAAAGAAAAATAAATGCAACCAAAATTCATTGATCCTAGGTCATAGCAATGACAGACTTCAGTGAAACATGTAATCATTACTTTATAGATTTAGGACAGGATGGTGTTTTTCTCACAGCAACACATCTGCAACTTGCTCAGTGCTGATCTGAAACAGGTTTCATGTTACCTACACCTCTCAACCACACATTTATCCTTTTTGCCACCATACAGACAGAAGCAGAAGTCTGACACTGGTTGTAGATGCGGGTTACTTTCCCTTCACTCGTTTGACTGGTTGCACTGTGCTTTACCACCAGGCTTTCCTTTATCTCAAATTTTCTTCCTTTCTCTGCTTGACTGGACCTGCCCTGCAAGTAGTAAGCAGACCTAAGAGGTGTCTTGAAGAGGCCACTTAAAAAGCACTAAAGACAAGATCTGAGGCATCTGGGGGGTGTTCAACTAAATCCTTGGATACTCCCCTCACACATCTCCTCCTCACTGTACCAAGCTATTCAACACGGTTCCCCCTCCCTCCCTCCCCTTGGACACCCTGAGAGCGCTGTGTTCTGCTGTCCCTTTCTCTCTGAAGCCCTGCCTAAAGTCTACTATCTCTCTTGCTGTCTGTCTTTTGCATGACAATCATACTCCCAAGTCCATGGCCCAGGACAATGCTTGTATAGTTGGGGTTTGATGTCTTTAAAGCTATTGACCAAGCTCCTGTGGTCTCCCCAGAGGTTTCCTCATCATGGATTTGTATCTGTGAGGACAGAAACTGCTGATCTACAGCTTATGGTGAATGATATGATGATTTTTGAGAAGAAATTCAGTCTAAGCTCAGTTCCCAGCCTGGGACCACTGGCCACTAAGGAGATGACAAGAAGTTACAGATGCACTAGAATTAGATATCTTGATATAGATGTCTTTGTTGTCATATTTTCTGGTGTTTTTTCATTCCACTTCTTTATAAGCAATTTATTTATCTAAACCCCTTCTGGTAAGTAATCAAACAGCAAAATGTGCAAAAGTGAAAGTCAAATTGGTGAAAGTCAGACACCACTCCTCTGCAAAAGGCCAGGAGGCCGAAATAATGGAGAAACTTTATTCTACAAAATAGGCCTGGAAGAAAAAAACTATATCCACGCCGACACATTCTTTGATAACAAACATGCAGGAGATATCAATACAACGGTTGATCATTGCACCTGCAGACAACACCACGGTACTCAGATCTGGCTTGGACCTTTAGGACATTTAAACCTGGAGGTCTTGGCCCTCGGTGAACCCTCGAACCTGCAGACCAGAGTGAAACTTGTGTCTGGTGTTCTTTTGAGAGGACGGGAGGAGGAAGGGGGGAGGTGGGTGTGGGGCGGAATCAAAGGGCTGAGACTTATTGTTTCAATCTGAAAAGGAGCTAATGGTCGACCATCGCAACTCGGGATCTGAAATCCACGGGGTGCCCCGGGGCCAGCTCGTACAATGACACCCCCCCTCTCCCTCCCCGCAGTGCGTCTTCCTGCCGCAATCTGCGGCCAACGACTCGCGCTGGGGGAGCGCATCTGCACCGGTGAATCGGCCATCCAGGCCTTTGAATGGCCACCGATCAGGGCTGAATGACTTCAGCAGAAGGAGTTCACCTGAATCCTGTTGGTGGCTTTATTATCTAACTGCAAGTTTTTAGGTTTTTTGTCTTCCGTCTATTATTGTTATGAAAATACAACTACAAACTAAACAACTCAGTATTAAAAAAATAAAAATCTGACACCATCCTTCATGGGTTTAAATGTCTCCGCGTGTATGTCATGCTTTCTAAATAGCCTTTCCTTTACAGCATGAGTTGGCCAACTCGTGAGGTGTAAAATATCCTCACCTTAAATGTTAGTGGTTGAAATGAATGTGACAGAGATTTTCATGTCAAATCCATGTCCTTAGAGATGAATGATTTAAACAAACCCAGCTTTATAATTCATGTATGAGGTGAGCAACTTACAATAGTGTTACAGTATGTATTTCCAACAGCTGTGACCCGTGCCTATTTAGCAATGTAAATATGCTTTTTAATGTGAAATAAACCTGTGGAATTGTTAATGTTCTCCAGAGTAAAAGGGTTCATCTCACTTAAAAGCTGAAAATATAGTTGATCAAAAAAAGAAAGCAAAGAAAGCAAAAGAGCTCAAGGTTTATGTGAAAACACGCCTACTTCTCTGGGGGGAATCAAGGTCATTCACAAACTCTCCATCAGCTGTGCGCAATTGTGTGCGCCAGCCAATGGGCGCAGAGAAAAGGCGCTCCCAACACCCGCAGCTGTGATTAGGAAAAGCTGCGGGGTCTTGGCAGGAGCGGAATATTTGAGCTTGAAGGTGAGCTGGGTGGCTGGTGCTAACAGCAGGACTTCATGGAACAGGCCATTGGCGTATTATGTTGAACCAAAGCGGCAGCTGCTCTGGCCTACATTTCTGCACCAACACGGACCCTGACCGGACAGGACCTGGGCTGTCTCCGGAGACCATCGCCTCCTCTTATGTCTTTTTGGTCTTTGCGTCAACTTGAAACGGATGCGCCACTTTAAAAACAGCCACCACTAACGTTTGTTTTCCCCGACAAACTTCAAAATTTCGGAGTCGTGGAAGATGTCCGAAAGATCGCAGAGTCCGGAGTGCCAAAGCAGGCCTTACGACTTCAGTCGGGCCAACCCCTGCACACAGGTTTTGGGTCAGGATGGTTTGGGCAGCGCTGCGTCATTCCAGCTCCCTCACGGGGTCCTGCCAGACCCGGGCCTCCTCTACAACAAGTCCGCCTACAGTGGCATCACCTCGGCCTCTGCGCAGACCTTCTTCCCCTTCCCTTCCGTGGCCGGTGACTACAGGGGGTCCGACCTGCAGGCTGGAGAGTTTGGGCAACCCAAGCACTGGTATCCATTTGCTGCGCCCGAGTACACCGGCCAGGTACCCGGCGTAACTGCGGCTACCCAGCCTACAAACCTGAGCCCCCCCATAGCCGAGACCCGGGAGCAAATCAAGCTGCCCGAGATAAAGACTGAGAAGGACACCGGCGATGACTACTCAGCGGAGATGAAGGCTCAGCAGTACCCGACCCCGCCGGCCTCAGCCGCCATGCCCCATGGGGTCTTCTACCCGGCGGCCTGGAACCCGTCCTTCTGGCCGGGGATCGCTCACATCACTCCGCCGGGGGGCAATAACCAAAACCCCTCAGCATCCTCTGCGTCGTCCCCATCCATGTCCCCTTCGCCCCCGAGCAACGGACTTCCAGCAAATGCGTTTTTCGGCGTGAACACCACCCAAGCTGCCGCCGGGCCTCAGAGCCAGAACCCGGCCGCCTCCACCAGGAGCAGCGGATCCTCCAGCGGCGGCTGCAGCGACTCGGAGGAGGTGAGATCAGTCACTTAAATGGTGTCTGCAATGGAAATGTATTAAAGTTTTAACTTCAGTATATAGCAATCAAATCGGTATATCTTGGGGATTTGATTTTGGGCCAAGACAACTACCAGTAGCTGCCTCAGCCCATTTCAAATGGTGTTTATGTGGTTGTCCTGTCACACAGGAGAACCTTTCCACTGAGGAGCTGGAACAGTTTGCTAAGGAACTAAAACACAAACGCATTACTCTGGGTTTCACCCAGGCTGATGTTGGCCTTGCCCTGGGAAACCTCTATGGTGAGTCCTGACTGGAGATTGTTGGTCTTATGGCGTATCACCTCAGTCCAGAGTTGAGAAGTTATGATTTTTTTTTTTTTTTTTTTGTGTGTGTGTGTGTGTTCTTGTGTATGCTTGCAGGTAAGATGTTCAGCCAAACCACTATTTGTCGCTTTGAGGCCCTGCAGCTGAGCTTTAAGAACATGTGCAAGCTGAAACCTCTTCTTCAGAGATGGCTGAATGAGGCCGAGACCTCGGAGAATCCCCAGGATGTAAGTCTGCAGCTCTGACATCTGCCAGCTAGTTTACAAGACAACAGATGATCACTGACATCAGTTGGTCTTTTCAGGTCAAGCCAACTTCCTGCTGAGCCTCATGGAATCGTAGCTTTCTGTTCCATCACATGCCATCTACTGGTCATAATTTGGCTTTTTCGCAATCACACAAAACTTTGAACTTTGAGCTCCGTACATGGCTAAAGTTCAGTGATACACATCCTCATGAGTGGTTTTTGTGCTGCAATGTCCAGAATACTCATCCTCATGAGCCAACGTGCATTGGACATCATATGAACGATTGCATATTTCCAATTTTACAGATGTACAAGATTGAGAGAGTATTTGTCGACACCAGAAAGAGGAAGAGGAGGACCAGTCTGGAGGGTGCGGTGCGCTCTGCTCTGGAATCGTACTTCATCAAGTGCCCCAAACCCAACACCCAAGAGATCACGCACATCTCAGATGACCTTGGCTTGGAGAGAGATGTAAGGACCGGAATGGAACACTTTTTTTTTTTTTTTTTTTTTTGTTGTTGTTGTTGTTGTTGTTGTTGTTGTTTTTTGCATTGATGCTTGTCTACTTGGTCTCGTTTTGAAATTATAAAATGATGTTCTTGGCAGGTGGTACGCGTTTGGTTCTGCAACCGAAGACAGAAAGGGAAGCGCCTGGCCTTGCCGCTGGATGAGGAGTGTGATGGGCAGTATTATGAGCAGAGCCCTTCCCCACTGAACATGGCTCCCTCCCCCATTCCCAGTCAGAGCTATCCTGCTTCCAGCTACCCCGGAGCCCCTCCTCCCTCGCTGTACATGCCCCCACTTCATCGGCCTGAAGTCCTGAAACAAGCCCTACACCCAGGACTTGTTAGTCACCTGACTGGATAAACATGCTTGGGTACTCCCAGGCATGTCCACAGGTTACCTCTCTATCATCCCCATTCAGCTGGAGACGAGCCTCTCAATCTGAACACCTGATTGGCTGATTGATTTCGGTGGACCCAAGGATAGAAACTATTCAAAGGAGGGGGCTCTTTTCCCAACTGCAGCAATGAAATGGATCAAAGTAGCTAGTTCCTCTTGTGCAGAATCGAAACAAATTACCATGGACCACAACCTCAAGTCCACACCAAATGTTTGATCCTGGTTTCAAATGTGCCTTTGTGTCCTTGGATTAGTCATAGTAAATTATTCCATAGGCTTTACTCAATGTAGTTTTTTAAACCAAATAGGAGTTGGTGCTACAGTATCATCCAACTGTGGAACAATGATATAAGTACGAGCAGGGTTGGACAACCAGGGTAGTCCTTGCACAATCCTAAATCCTCAGATATTTTTAAAATCTTTTTATGGTGCCAATGAGGAAAGATCTGGGTTATCAAGGGAATCGCAATGTGAGGAGAGCCTCTTTAAATAGAACTCATCTTCTACAGTTGGATCAATATTTGTGCAATATATCTGTTTCCAATTTGAATAGAGCAGCTGTGGTATTGTCTGAATTGTCTTTCATTGAAATGGAAAATATAAACTTAGTGGAGAAATTTTGTTTTTTAACCCATTGATTATTATTATTTTTTTTTCACAAGTTGCTTTTGAAATCTTGAATATTCTTTTTAAAAAGATGTGCTGTTTGTATAGTGTGCCCAAATTCTGTCAATAGTTGCTTGTTAACATCATGAACAAATTTTTGCGGGGGGGGGGGGGTTGAGTCATGGTGAGGGAATTTGACTCAATACCTTTTAGCTGCAAAGTCTGCCTTTTGCAAATTTTCAATATTTTCTTGAAGGTGTCTCAGGTGAATTGCAGTGAGATGTCAGGCTTGACCCCCATCAAGTTGTCTAATACCTCATTTTCATTTTATTGTAAAGGCCTTTTTTTTTTTTTTTTTTTTTTTTTTTTTGTTAATGAAATAACACTCAATTCCAAATGAAATCTGAGTGCTGCTCACTGAACTTGTATTTTAAAAAGTTGCTTTTTATTTAGGTGATGGCTTTAAAAAAAAAAAAAAAAAAAAGCTGAAGACATTAAATGTCACTTATCCTTTCACTATAATTCATGACAAGTGGCCATAGAGTTATTGGCAGAAACCAATTTATAGTTGTCTTATAATCTTTAATAACATGCAATAGGTTTTGTTTTTGTTTTTTTTTTTCCCCTCTTGGTGCAGTCACAGCTTTGAATCTAGGAATTAGTTTTTAATATATAAACATTTCCTCGCATTGTAAATGGATTATAATTTATTGAAAGATTGGCTCCACAGATGTTTAGACTCATACACCTCAATTGTGTAACTTTTTCAACCATTTGTTTTTGTTTTGTTTTGTTTTGTTTTTTTTGTTTTTTTTTTCCTTCCCCCCCCAGTAAATTCTTTTTCTCATGTCCCATTAAAAGCAAATCCTCTTTGGTTGTACAACTTTCCTGTTACACCAGGCTATTTTTGATTAACTCCTGTAGAAACTACAATGAATGTCAGAAAACCACTTACTGGAAGTTAATTTTCTTAGATCTCAACACACGCCACTCTAAGTTCAGGTGGTTTTATCCAGAATGGATGAAAAACATGAAATCTGTTTCTCACGTCTCACAAATACAACTTATTCAGCACTTTGCTAACACATTTTAAACAATTTAATGTGGCAGTTATATACGGCTCTCAAGTCTCACGCATTTGGCGTGAGACACACGCATTTCCACCCGTTCACACGCTCGCACGCCGCACATTGTGTTTCTCACGTAGAGAAATTACCACGGTAACGTCCACTAAGTTGCACCGCCATTTTTTTATAACAGTGGAACAGGTAGGAATCAAGTGAGTTGAAACCAGCCAATCAAATAAAGGGTGTATCTACCGAACAGCCAATCAAAAAATAGTATTGCTGTATCCGGGTAAGGTTTTGATATTTAGCGACTACGCTACAGAAAAGAAGACAGACACTCGCCGAAATGAAGCAGCTTTCATAAGGACGTGAAGAAGACCCTATGATTACAGTAAGTCATCTCATCATTTATCCGTTGCTGTGGAATAGTCTCTTTTTACTTTCTATGAATATTGTGTCCAGGCAGCAGGAGTGGGAGCGAGTATGTGTGTGTCAGGGAGGGAAATAGCGCCCGCCAAATGCGGGTGAATTTAGTCAGTTTCCACATTTTCCAGGATTTCACATATTTAATACTTGAAGTATTAAGTTCAATTTTGATCATGGTCACAAAACAAATCCTTAATCAGTTCTTCACACATTGTGCTTTTTTTTTTTAGATTTCAGTTACTACTTCCCTTCCATGGGGCCACAGGAACAGGACAAGGTGAGAGAGGAGTTCCTGGACTATCAGCTCCTGGACATCCCCATGCCCCAAGATCCCACCACCTTTAATGTTGAGGAGTATTGAGGGAGTATGTCCTCAACAAAGAGCATGGTAAGAAATATTTTGCACCACATGACATACACATAGGCCCAGTCCCAATACACCCCCTACCCCTACTTTTTAGCCCTACCCCTAAATTTTGCGCGTTCCCGCGAGGGTAGTGGTGTCCCAATTCCTTTTTTCATGTAGGGGTAGGGGGCATAACGAGGGGTAGGGGCTATGAATCTAACCCTTCAGAGCGAGGGTTTTCCGATGCTGACTTCCCGAGGAAGGGCCAGTTCTGCGATCCCCAGAGAGTGAGAGGATGTGGATAAGTCGGAGGAAAAAACAACAAAAAATTCACAAGAGATAACAGACGTCGATGGTGTATTCTTCTCCGTGTACCTCTTGGTTTATTTATCAACCGAAGCATGATGAATGCTAAAAAAAAAAAAAACAATCACAACTGATCACGACCATAGACTCCATGTTTTTTTGTTTTTTTTTTGTTGTTTTTTTATTTTATATATATTGACAAAATTTACATTGACAGACAGAGTACGAACAGGGTGAGGGCATTGCATACGAAAGTAAAATCATGCCAATTGAAATTTACATGAACTGTAGCCTCCATGTTGCTGCTGGGACTACGCAGTCGCTTGCGTGGCCAAACGTAAACTACGCAGTGACATAGCAAATGGTGTCCCAATTCCTAGGGAGGATACAAAGCCCTACCTCTTGTGGCTTCCTTTCGAGGGTTAAGGGGTAGTGAGTAAGGGCTAGTGGTAGTGAGTAGGGTGAACATTGGGATTGGGCCATAATTAATTTGAAATAATAAAAGATAAGCATTTGAGTAATAGAGGCCCTTGGTTCCTTTTTTCAAAGGTGACCGGTTGAGCCAGTTTGGGAGGCTGTCAAAGATAGCTGCATTAGTGCTTGTGCTACCACATTCAAATGCTGATGCTGAGAGGGTGTTCTCCATGGTTGGACTGAACAAGACCAACACAAGGAACAGTTTGGTACTTGATGGCACTCTGTCATCCATCTCAACAGTTAAAATGGCTGGTTTGGAACCACAGTGTTTCGAATGGGAGCCACCAACCCCCGTATTGAAGGCCAAAACAAGCCACAAACACCTACAATAAACCACACACACACACACACACACACACACACCTGCACTAAAATGCTGAATTCAATAAATATTTTTATTTGTATGAATTAATGCGTCATTTGTCAGACCTCCATCCCCACCTCAACCAAATCCCCGCCTCTGCAGGCAAAATCTCACTCTGAACTCACTTCAAAACTTGAGAGCCCTGTTCCTTGTTTTGGTCTTTGGAATGTAGTAAAACTGTTGTATTTTGGATACAACTTGTATCCATTTACAATAACAGTTTTACTACATTCAGCAAATTTGCTGCATTTCTAGCATAGTAGGTAAACCTGGGTTGAATTTCAGGCTGAAGGCTTCTTTTCCCTTTATTCTAACTGGAGGTTCTTCCTGCAATCTCAAGGTAGGTGACTTCAGTAAGTCTAAATGCGATTAAACTGATATGGACCACAGTGTGTTAAACTAACGCTAACCCTTGACCAAGGATCAACCTTCTTTAATAGATGAAGTACTTGAGTCAGATTATCGTACATCTTGTGTTCAAACTTGAGCAGTCATGCATAGAATGCGATTATATGAGAGCAATATAAAAGGGTATTTCAACATTTGAAGCAGAGGAAAGAGCTAGCTAGAGTTAGCCCACCACTCTCCAAAGATAATAAAATCTGCTTTCTGCCATTCTGACATTTGTTACCAGTAATTAAGAGCTTTTATTTTTTAAGTTCAGACATAGACAAGTGATTTCATCTGTTTTGGTCTGTGCTAGGCTTTTTTTAGCATCATAAAATTTCTACATACATTACAGTTGTATTACCATTCTCATCTAACACTTATTTCTCACAATGTCCTGCAATTATTTTACACAAAGAGTTGGTATAAAGTTCTAGAGGGTGCTGAAGTAGGCGTGGCAGTTGTGTTGGTTGTGTCCATGGGCTGAACATTCAGCCAGCATGTAGGCATCTTTGCTTTTTGCACATTTTGATTTTAATTTTAGATGGAGTGGATGTTCATCTTGAATATGAACTTCTTAGTTTAAGTTGTTGTAACTTGAACAGTGTTTGGAGCTGAAATTATTGGTTGAATGATTGAACTGCAGAAACATCACTCTAGACATTAAATATAGTTTTGAAAGCAACAAAACCCAACATACACAAGTGCTAAAACGCACAGGTTTAAGTCTTGTCCATGGCTGGGCCATTGAAGACCAATGTGCCAAAGCCACTCCGTTGTAAGGTTGGCTTGCTTTATGTTGATGTAATCAAAGATGCACCAACACCCTGTAGTCTTGGGTCATGTGTGTTCCACAGTAAGTTTTCTTTCAAGGACCACTTTAGAAATTGTGTCATACATTTGCCCCAGTCTATGCCTGACATTTATAACAAAGGTTCAGTGAGTACTTTGGACTTTGTGGCTTTATTTTTATTTCCTAAACACAGTGTGAAATATGGGACCTTTTCTACACATGTGTGAGACAGCAATATCCCCTCTGCTCAATTTCCCACAGGTCTTTCCTTTGGCAAGGAGGGTCTGAATACAAGGTCCAGTGTTAGAAAATGTAGGACCAAATTTAATTTGTCCCAGGAATGTGATTCATAATTTTTTCTACAGTTATCAATCAGAATCAATGTAATGAAGTCAGAGAAATAAAATATATAACATATCATAATATACATATAATTATGAAGCAGAAAATAAGGACATGATTTCTGCAAATGTGTCAAAAATAAATAACTGTACAAGCTCAACTGTTATTAACATTAGCCCAGGCATCTAGATCAGAGTAAACCCTCTGCGGAGGTAAATTGTTGTACTGTAAACAGATCTTACACAGTCTTTCTCTCCAGTCCGTGTAAAGTTTCACTTTCCATTGCCGCTTCCAGGTAAAATATTCACTGTAGCGTTTTTTGTCCTCTGCCAGCTGCTGTAGATACTCTCCTAAATCTTTCACTGAAGCAAAATTATCAGAATGGATGAAAGAATTAGGCGGAGCCACAGCTTCGTAGTCACTCAGCGGTGGTCCAAGGACAACAGGCACTGCCCCGCCCAAATATGCATTCTTCCACAGCTTCTCAGTGATGTAATCTTTAGAGATCGAGTTCTCAAAAGCCAAATAGAAGTAGCAGCTTGAGATTGTGGGTAAGAGGGCTTCAGCAGGGAGATGTGTGTTGGTCAAACTGCCATAAACTTTCACTGGGATTGTAGCTTTCAGCTCATTGTATACTTGGCTTCTCTTGTGTTGCCTTCTGTAGTTACTGATCACCCAACAAGCCAAAAAGCTTTTATTTGCAGTGACGCCTTCCTGAAAATTTCCTACATCGTGGTTTAGTACCAGCTTGCCATAGGGCACAGTGATATCAGAATCCCTCCTGTAGGTTATGGTCATGTTGAAGATACCTGCAAATTGCTGCAAGATTCCATTGTTAGCAGGGGCCTCCAGGGACATCCATGCCCACCTCTGCCACTGTGGCCGTGGAAGGTCAGAGGGAAGCTTCTGGGTACCCTGAATCAGCTCCCTGTTGTGGAAGACCACCACGTGAGCTGAGGAGAACAGGGAGCGCTGGTCCACCAGTCTACATCGAGGGATGCTGTAAAGGTCCCAGCACACATCACCCTTCAGGCTGTACGGTATGTTGAAGGGCCAGTGCCAGAGCAAGATGGTGGTCACGTTTCTGTCATTAGTGGGATTTATAACTCTCATAGGTTGGAATACTCGCGGCCATTCCAGGAAAAGACATAGCAGTAAAATAGAAAGGAAGGCGAAGAGGATGTGCTTCTTCATTGAGTTGAGTAGAGTCTTCTTACTGTTAACACACCCCTGTCACAAAAGGGAATTAAGAATTGTGAAGGAGCTATTTGGTTTTTTATGTCCTTGCTTTTGTCATAAGCAATTAAGTGATAACTTCAAAAATATCCCTAAACATTGACTGACAATATCAATCTTAGTCAGAATAAGTTTTAATGCTAAAATCTATTAGCAAAAAAAAAAAAAAAACACATGCAAGTTTTTAGCAGGTACTTGCACGAAGTAACTCTGTAGCTGATGAGAATAAGCTTATTCTAACCTACAGTAGGCATATTAATATAATTAATAATTAATTAATAATTAAAACTAATCAATACAAAAAGAAATGAAAGACTTAAATTCGTCAGCATTTCTGACTGATAAAAACAACCTTTCAATGTTGCACGCTTTGCTGTAGTTTGTTTTCTTTAAATAAATGCAACAAGCATTAGTCATTCAGAGACCCGTACCTAGCCTGTTGCTGCCAGGGTGAAGATGACTCAATGCAGCCACACAAAACAGTTACTGCAAATTGCACCTGCTGCATCATAACTCAAAATAAGACCAAAAAACAACCTATTTTACCTTTTTCCTTTCTAACAAAGGAGGAGAAGAGTAGCTAGAGAACATTCAGTTAGAAAAGCGCTGACTGCCATGTGTGTTCTCCATTGGGGAAGTCCAATAAGGAATCATACTACTCAATCATACAACTGAACCGAGAGCACAATGTTGAAACCCCCATCACGGGGTTTCACTTAGGAAATAAGGAACTGATAAAAACTGATAAAAACTGAGGATGTGGAAACGCAAACAACATTGAGCAGTTGAGATCCTTTTCTTCTTTGTGTGTTTTTGTTTGAAAATGAAAAATGTGTTATATTGAAAAAAATGTCATAACTAGATGTGTGGCAACTACCGAAAAATGTACAGTGAGTAAAGATGGAAATGTCGTGAATGTCACTGACCAAATGAACCCTGTGGTTGTGAACTCTATGAGACTCTTCAGACTTTTAACCAGATATAGGAGAAAGGGTAGTGGTATCTGTTCATATATCAACTTTTCTATATAAAATAATACAGATCTTATCTGCATACAACATAAACATAAAGACCCATCTGTTGTATAAAATAAGAACTTGACAGATCTGATTCATGTAAAACCACACCTAGATTTTAAAATCATTTCTTTGGTTTTGATTCTTAAATATTTACTTCAAACAGTAGTTGTTTACATTATGAGAAAATGTTGCTTTTGATGTACAATTTGCTTCGTAGAATACGATCTCCCTCAGTGTAAAGCCTCACTAAAGTGAAGTTTTACCATGGAGGCGGAAAGTCTTTGAACAGGACGTGGTGAAAAGTTAAAACTGGCAGTGGTATTGGTTATGGGGCACTGGATGATAAAAAAGCCAATATATTTAATAAATGACAAAAAGTCCAAGGAGGAAGCCCGGACGTACAGAACAAGTAAAAAATACATTTTTTAAGTCTGACCACAATGCAAAGAAAGCTATAGGAAAGGGAAAACCTCAAACATCTGCACTAACCTTTTCACCAGATGAGTGGCCGCTCCTTTCTCTACCAGAATGATTGCATATAGGTACTTGATGCTCCGCTTAAAGAGTCTTAAAATAAGAAACACTGACACTTTTGGTGAAGCAGCTCTCAAGTTGCAGCTCTCTGGAGAATATGATTTGAGCTCATATTGCGTTAACCTGCTTCCTCCTCCACCAGTTCCTGCCTTATAGTGAGTATGATGCTGTCTGTTCTCCCTCATCTCTGTGGCAGCACTTCGAAAAGACTAATGCAATTAGTTTGCTGATGGGAAGGGAGGAAATGTCTTGTAATGCAGATGGCTGATAAACCCAGGCCAGTGACTCAGCATCAGTGACGTTACTGGTTATGGATAGTAAATGGAATTAAGGTTAGTGATTTAAACTTTATCACAGCAAATCAGAATGTGATTTATATCTTCTTCATTGGACTGTGTGTTTCAGACCTGTCAGTCAAAAATAAAAATAAAATAAAAAATACACAAATATAAACATAAACATGGGAAATATGGATTTTATATAGAAAATTACTTGAAGACATAAACCTGTTTATTTTCTTTTGCCATTAATAGACAAGCACCATAAAACAGATATATCAGCAGCAGGAAAAAGTGTTAAATTTTAGCTCAAATATGGAGGTTTCGCCACTGTTGAAATAATCAAGACAGAGAGTCAATATTTTCATTCCACTGTTATCATTACAAATATAGTTGTTTTTTTTTTAAATCTCATTATCTGTGTAATGTTATTCTTATTTCAACATTATTTTATCTACAGAAATTTCAATTTGTCTTAATCTTTCCTGCTTAACCATATTTTTTCACACTGATATGGCTCAGCTACCACTGTCCTCCTTTTGCAGGTTTCTTTCACAGAAAAAAACTTACAGAAACTGCACCAGATTCTTCTGCTTTTGTTATCAGAACTGTGTGACACCCAAGACATCTGTCAAGCTGAAATGCGTGTTTGGAGTTGTGTTATATCCCATAAAAACCAGCAGAGGGGAGTGTGCTACAGTGTGAAACTGACAGTTCAGTCACATGGGACAATCTGATGCCCATGTTTTACAGTTTTTCTGGATTGGTTACACACATTTTCTTAAAGTGTGCCTCATGCTCTCAGAACTCTACACACAAATCAAAAAACACACACACAATGGGCAAAACCCCTCAATTCTCCTGCAAAATTAAACTTTACATTCAAAACAATGTTATTTCTTCTTAAAATGGTATTTTGTTTTCAAATGAGGCACAAACCATCATATGATTATTTTATATGAACCAGTTGAACACAGATGTGCTCCGTGTAAAACATTATGATGAACGGAAAACACTTCTCCAGTCATCATAATGACTTAGGGCTTTTTTTTGTTTAGTGTTACACTTACTACAGACAGTACATACATAGGTGGGTTGTAAAATATTTTAGAATATTGTTTTTATACTCAGAACACACAAATACACAATAACAAATATATTTCATTTTCCGCACGAAAACAATGTACACAATGTACACCTTTGAAAAGAGGAACCAAGGGCCTCTATTACTCAAATGCTTTGCTTTTATTATTTCAAATTAATTATGGCCCAATCCCAATGTTCAATTCAATTATGTGTATGTCATGTGGTGAAAAATATTTCTTAACATGCTCTTTGTTGAGGACATACTCCCCCAATACTCTTCAACATTAAAGGTGGTGGGATCTTGGGGCATGGGGATGTCCAGGAGCTGATAGTCCAGGAACTCCTCTCTCACCTTGTCCTGTTCCTGTGGCCCCATGGAAGGGAAGTAGTTCCTGAAATCTGAAAAAAGCACCATGTGTGAAGAACTGATTAAGGATTTGTTTTGTGACCATGATCAAAATTGAACTTAATACTTCAAGTATTAAATATGTGAAATCCTGGAAAATGTGGAAACTGACTAAATTCACCCGCCTTTGGCGGGCGCTATTTCCCTCCCTGACACACACATACTCACTCCCACTCCTGCTGCCTGGACACAATATTCATAGAAAGTAAAAAGAGACTATTCCACAGCAACGGATAAATGATGAGATGACTTACTGTAATCATAGGGTCTTCTTCACGTCCTTATGAAAGCTGCTTCATTTCGGCGAGTGTCTGTCTTCTTCTGTAGCGTAGTCGCTAAATATCAAAACCTTACCCGGATACAGCAATACTATTTTTTGATTGGCTGTTCGGTAGATACTCCTTATTTGATTGGCTGGTTTCAACTCACTTAATTCCTACCTGTTCCACTGTTATAAAAAGTGGCGGTGCAACTTAGTGGACGTCACCGTGGTAATTTCTCTGCGTGAGAAATACAACGTGCGGCGTGCGAGCGTGTGAACGGGTGGAAATGCGTGTCTCTCACGCCAATTGCGTGAGACTTGAGAGCCCTGGTTCCAGAGCTCAGAGAAGGGGTGTACGGTTTGTGGATTTTAGTCATATACTTTCCATCTGCAGGCAGAAAGAAATTCCTTGATAGGATTGAGGAATGGAGAACATGGAGGGAGATGAACAACTACAAAACATGGGTGGGCAATGAACCAGTTACGGACCAGAGCAGCCCGGTGGAAACATACATTGTCCTGAACGACAACGTACCTGAGCTGCTCTGGTGGAATGAGCATGTTGTGTAGGGTGTCCAGGAATGTGATCAGCTGGGCAGTGTTGTAGGGGCCAAGGGTAGCACGGTGATGGAAGATGCCATGGTGCATAACTACTGCACACATTGTGATGTAAAATACTAAAATACTGTAAATACTGTGTAGGAATACAAAGTAAGAATACATTTCCCAAATACTTGAAACATACTTTATTTTTACAGACCTACAGAACAGTCCACAGGCAATACTGTACTACTGTACTCATCGAGTACTGTATTGATATGCAGTGCTGCAATTTCCTACTGAGAGAAGATTTCTTTCCTAAAAAATAGAAGAGCTCACCTGTTGCCCTTTTATGCTAAAGCTCTTACTGTATTGCTAATTGTAAAACTGTGTGACAGGTGTTTGCCCATGTGATGAGTCAGTGTGCATAGTAGGGCTATAACTTTTAAATTATGAATGACAGTGTGTTCGTTGTGAAAACGAGGTATTCTTCATGAAAACTGCCAAATGCAGAGAATTGTTTGTAGTGTTTTGAAAAAAGTGTTTTTTAGAACTGCAATTTGAGTTGTAAAAAAGGAATTGTGCTTGTAGTTTCGCGGAACTGGTTCAGGGGGTTGGTGCATGAGTTACATGTTGTGGTCATTGTGTCTCAAGTACCAGAAAATGTGCGTAGACAATTGAGAAAAACTGTAATAAATGCTTTCCACATTGGTGGATGTGTGCAAGTCTCACAGCCTCTGGGTAGAAGCTATGTTTGGGCCTGGTTCTTCTGGTCTCAATGCTCCACAGCCTTTTCTGGAGAAATTATAGAAGAAAGGTGACCTTCATCAAGAAGCAATATTATTTTCTCAAACGTAAGTATAAATGGTAAAAATGTAGCCGCAAGGGGGTACAAGCCAGTGCCTTATTGTGCCGGTCCCAAGCCCGGATAAATACAGAGGGTTGTGTCAGGAAGGGCATCCGACGTAAAACTTTTGCCAAATCAAACATGCGAATCGAATCAATGACTTCCATACTGGATCGGTCGAGGCCCGGGTTAACAACGACCGCCATCGGTGCTGTTCACATACAGGGTACCGGTGGAAATTGGACTACTGTTCGTCGAAGAAGTCGAAGAAGGAGAGGAGGAAGGTGTGTTCGTAGGAAGAGAGAGAAAAGGAATGGCAAGAGTCTAGGACTGAGAGTAGGGACTTTGAATGTTGGAACTATGACAGGGAAAGGTAGAGAGTTGCATGATGCAGAGGAGGAAGGTAGACATACTGTGTGTCCAGGAGACCAGGTGGAAAGGTAGCAAGGCTAGAAGTTTAGGAGCAGGGTTCAAGTTGTTCTATCATGGTGTAGATAGGAAGAGAAATGGAGTAGGAGTTATCTTGAAGGAGGAGTTTGTTAGGAATGTTCTGGAGGTTAAAAGAGTATCAGATAGAGTAATGAGTCTGAAGCTAGAAATCGAAGGTGTAATGTTCAATGTTGTTAGTGGGTATGCTCCACAGGTAGGATGTGAGCTGGAGGAGAAGGAGAAATTCTGGTTGGACCTTGATGAAGTGATGCAGAGCATCCCTAGAAGTGAGAGAGTTGTCATTGGTGCAGACTTCAATGGCCACGTTGGTGCAGGAAACAGAGATGATGAGGAGGTGATGGGCAGGTTTGGTATCCAGGAGAGGAACGCAGAAGGACAGATGGTGGTCGACTTTGCAAAAAGGATGGAAATGGTTGTAGTGAATACTTTCTTCCAGAAGAGGCAGGAACATAGGGTGACTTATAAGAGTGGAGGCAGGAGTACACAGGTAGACTACATCTTGTGTAGACGGTGTAATCTGAAGGAGATCAGTGACTGCAAAGTAGTGGTAGGTGAGAGTGTAGCCAGACAGCATAGGATGGTGGTGTGTAGGATGACTCTGTTGGTGAGTAAGATGAAGAGGGCAAAGACAGAGCAGAGGACTAAATGGTGGAAGCTGAAAAAGGAAGAGTGTTGTATGATTTTTAGGAAGGAGTTGAGACAGGCTCTGGATGGCCAGGAAGTGCTTCCAGTTGACTGGACAACTACAGCTAATGTGATCAGGGAGACAGGTAGGAGAGTATTTGGTGTGTCATCTGGAAGGAAAGTGGATAAGGAGACTTGGTGGTGGAATGAGGAGGTGCAGGAGTGTATACAGAGAAAGAGGTTAGCTAAGAAGAAGTGGGACACTGAGAGGACTGAAGAGAGTAGACAGGAATACAGGGAGATGCAGCGTAAGGTGAAAGTAGAGGTGGCAAAGGCCAAACAAAGGGCTTACGATGACTTGTATGCTAGGTTGGACAGTAAGGAGGGAGAGACTGATCTATACAGGTTGGCAAGGCAGAGAGACAGAGATGGGAAGGACGTGCAGGCGGTTAGGGTGATTAAGGATAGAGATGAAAGTGTATTGACAGATGCCAATAGTGTGATGGGAAGATGGAAAGAGTACTTTGAAGAACTAATGAATGAGGAAAATGAGAGAGAACGAAGAGTAGAAGAGGTGACTTTTGTGGACCAGGAAGTAGCAAAGATTAGTAAGGATGAAGTGAGGAGGGCACTGAAGAGGATGAAGAGTGGAAAAGCACTCGGTCCTGATGATATACCTGTGGAGGTCTGGAAGTGTCTAGGAGAGGTTAGCAGTAGAGTTTCTGACTGGGTTGTTCAACAGGATCTTAGATAGTGAGAAGATGCCTGAGGAATGGAGGAGAAGTGTGCTGGTGCCCATTTTTAAGAACAAGGGAGATGTACAGAGTTGTAGCAACTACAGAGGAATAAAGCTGATGAGCCATACAATGAAGTTATGGGAAAGAGTAATTGAAGCTAGACTAAGGGCAGAAGTGAGCATTTGTGAGCAGCAGTATGGTTTCATGCCAAAAAAGAGTACTACAGATGCAGTATTTGCTTTGAGGATGTTGATAGAGAAGTACAGAGAAGGTCAGACGGAGCTGCATTGTGTCTTTGTAGATCTGGAGAAAGCTTATGACAGGGTGCCCAGAGAGGAACTGTGGTATTGTATGAGGAAGTCTGGAGTGGCAGAGAAGTATGTTAGAGCGGTGCAGGACATGTATGAGGACTGTAAGACAGTGGTGAGGTGTGCTGTAGGTGTGACAGAGGAGTTCAAGGTGGAGGTGGGACTGCATCAGGGATCAGCTCTGAGCCCCTTCTTGTTCGCTATGGTGATGGACAGGCTGACAGACGAGGTTAGACAGGAATCTCCATGGACTATGATGTTTGCAGATGACATTGTGATCTGTAGTGAGAGCAGGGAACAGGTGGAGGAGAAGCTAGAGTGGTGGAGGTTTGCCCTGGAAAGGAGAGGAATGAAGGTTAGCCGCAGCAAGACGGAGTATATGTGTGTGAATGAGAGGGACCCAAGTGGAAGAGTGACGTTACAGGGAGAAGATAAAGAAGGTGGAGGATTTTAAGTACTTAGGGTCAACAGTCCAGAGCAATGGAGAGTGTGGAAAAGAGGTGAAGAAGCGTGTGCAGGCAGGCTGGAATGGGTGGAGAAAAGTGTCAGGTGTGATGTGTGATAGGAGAGTTTCAGCTAAGATGAAAGGAAAGGTGTACAAAACTGTGGTGAGACCAGCGATGTTGTTTGGTCTAGAGACAGTGTCACTGAGGAAAAGACAGGAGGCAGAGCTGGAGGTAGCAGAGATGAAGATGCTGAGGTTCTCTTTGGGAGTGACCAGGTTGGATAGGGTCAGGAATGAGTACATCAGAGGGACAGCACATGTTAGAGGTTTTGGAGATAAAGTCAGAGAGGCCAGACTGAGATGGTTCGGACATGTCCAGAGGAGAGATAGTGAATATATTGGTAGAAGGATGCTGAGTTTTGAACTGCCAGGCAGGAGGCCTAGAGGAAGACCTAAGAGGAGGTTTATAGATGTAGTGAAAGAGGACATGAAGGTGGTTGGTGTGAGAGAAGAGGATGCAGAAGACAGGCTTAGATGGAGGCAACTGATTCGCTGTGGCGACCCCTGAAGGGAAAAGCCGAAAGGAGAAGAAGAAGAAGAAGTATAAATGGTAATTTTGATTAACCTTGTGTAATCTGTGAAGTCAACTTGTTCCATAAAGTCACACCCTTACAGTTTTTTTCAATTGCTTAAGCACAATGTTGAAAACGGGGCCCAGTTTTTCAAAACACTACACCCAAATAGAACAACACTTCAGATCATTTGCAAAATGGAACACTTTGGTCAAAACTGTACAATTTCTTATAAAAATCCTATTTTCTTGTCATAAAATAAACATATCCATCATATGTGTGATTCTGTTTGAATCAGTTTAACACTCCTGTGCTAAGCCTAAAACACTTTTAGCATTTATAGAGAAAGTGTAATGACACATGACACCAATTGTGCAGACTAATGAAAATATTTATCTCTTTTCATATACTGAAGTCAGTCAATACTAAACATTTCAACAAAACATTCATAAAACATTTTCCAGTTTTCATACAGTATTACTGAATGTACCATTGTACCGTAGGTTTACAGTAGTAGCGTGACATAAATTACATATCCAATTCAGTACTGAAAAGAAGGGGCCTCATCAACATCACAGGCTATATTTTCATTTGAAAGGCAACGTGGGAAGAATCTTCTGGAGTGACGAATCCACTCTTGTATTGATGCTGCATCAATTTGATCCCATGCTCATCTGGACATAGGGCCGGAGATCATAAACCTTCCACTGCCATGCTGATAAGAATTCCTCAATGGGGTTTAGGAAGGGGGAGTATGGTGGAAGGTATTGGAACAGCAAATTGCCTGCTTAGGTTAGATTCCCTCAGTGTTATTCAATGGTTTACATGGTCCATAAGTGTAGCACGAATTTCATTAGACAGATTTGGTTGTCTTCTTCTTTGTGCACGTCCTACCCCACCTCCAGGTCTTCCGTTCCCTCTACCTCTTATTCCACCTTGTTTTTCTCCAGATTTGCCCTCTCATCTGTACTCTCCCTCTTCCTCTGACACCATCCATTTTTGTTGAAGACAGGTGGACTTACCTGTTGCCTTTTTATAGTGCTTAAACCTGATTGGTGTGTCTACAATTACAGTTTTTTTCAATTGCTTACACACAAAACCTTTATATATCACATGATTTCTAAAACCTGTCACTCAAACTTCACAACTCCACATCGAATAAGCAAAACCATAAACTAATTCTCAGCCTTGACACAGTTTTTAATTTAGCTATTCACTTTTTGCAAATCAATACACACAATTCTCTACCAAACACACAAAAATCTAACAGGAAGTAACTTGATTTCCTATTTCACACACAGCCAATCAGAATGCCACACTTATTCATCAGTGCCTCAGACTCTGTCCTCGCACGTGCAAACAATAATTGCTTTACTGAACACCAACAAATCACTGCCTGACATAGGCATATAAATAGGCCAAAGGTCAAGTTATCTGTTTTGAACAATGGATAACAACAATGAAGAGAGAGTCAGGGGAGTCAGAGGAAGTCGCAGAGGACGACAAGGACTTCAGGTTTGTGGACGACACTTTGGAAGGGGAGCAGGAAGAGGACGAGTTGGAGGGAGAAAGGGAAGGAGAGGAAAGAGAACCAAGAAGAGTAGTCTCTGATGAGATTAGGGCTACTCTAATTGACCATGAGAGAGGCTGGACTCAGAGTCCAGCCCTCCTTGTGGGACGGGGCCAGATGGGGGAGCTGGGGGTGGTGAAGAGTGCGAGAAAAGACCTGTTGCATTGAGTAGTGCAGGAGTGGGAGTGGCAGAGGAGGAGGAGGAGGAGAGGGAGGCACAGGGAAGGAAGAGGAGGAGAATGAAGATACATGGAAGGAGGGGGCGTCCTTGGTTTTTGAAGCTGGAGGTAAGAGGGGAGGGTGAGAGAGAGAGAAGGAGGACGAGGTAGAGAAGGCTGATGTAGGGAGAGGTTTGGGTGAGAGCGGTCCAGGTGGGTAGAAGTGGATGGGACTTTCGTATGTCAGGTTACCTTTGAACTGCCAATGGCATCGTCAGATCTGATGGCTCAGTGCGATGTGACTGTCCTGGAGGTCCAGTGCTCCCATTACTCATTTGTTGGTGCTGCTTCTCTCCTTCACCCTCCTGCCCCCCCCCCCCCCCCCCCCCCCCCCCCATCTTTTCCTCCTTACCTCTCGTTTTTTGCTCCCCTCTTCCTCGTGTTAACAGTCCTGTCCACACTCCCCTCTCCCTCCCACCATCATTTCCCATGTCAGATGGGAGGAAAGAAATGGCGACAGGAGGAGAGGAAGGAGTGGAATCTGTTGTTTCGGTGTAAAGGCGGAGAACTCGGTCTATGACTCGGGTCACAGTGCTGCCCAGCTACAACTTCAGGGCCTGAGCGAACTTATGGCCTCCTTCCTCACCTTTGTCCTCTACCCCCCCATCCCAGTCTCCTCTTATCAGTCCGCCACAGTCCAATCATAAACCTCCTCCCTCCATCACGCCGTCCAATTGCAAGCCTCCTCTTCCTCTTTCCATTCTTCCTTCTCTCTCCTTTGGCTTCTCTTCTCTCCGCTTATGGATGTGAAAGTTATTGAAGGGGGAAGCAGAGAGGAGAGAAAAAGATTCTTTTTCCACCTCTCCACCATCAATGTCCTCTTCATCATACATCCCCTCTGTAATATCTTCCTCTTCCATCATCCCTATGTCTCCATCTCCCCCATCTGTTGCTCTTCTGTTTCCATTACTGTGCCTCCTTTTATTCTCCTCCTCTGCCATGCGTTTCTCCCCAAAAGCCCTCCATACTTTCTCCTGCAGGGCCTGCAGTCTCTCTTTTGCCTCCTCCAGCTGTTCTTTCAGCTCTTCCCCTCTCTTCCTCCCACACGCTTCCTACCTCCCTCACCCCTGGATGCGGAACGGCTGCGGCTCTGCTGCTTCACAGCTCCGGAACAGCCCTGGCATCTGAAATGAAATTGACACGAGTAATTAAGTATGTTGACGGAATGTCACCTTCTGGATTAGTAGATTTAGAAAATATAAACCGATAAAAGTTTAGGCTAACACACTGGATAATGATAGCAACAGATGCCACAGGCTGATAAATGCAAATTCTGTTCTTAAATATAACTTAATCCAACGCTGTTGATAGCGAGGTTAATATGTAGGGAGAGCTATTGTAATTAAACTTTTAATTTTAATTTATTGTTGAGGCTGTGGAATGATGGACAAAGCACATGATATGAAGATATTGATTCTGGACTGTGGGTCATAATGTGTCTTATTACCACCGCATTGCACACACTTAACACTCTACGGGCCAATAATTACACAGTTCATTTTACATAATAACTAGAAAGTGAGCTATTTTGTGGAATAGTGCAGTTGGTACAATACTATATCAGGGCTGTCATTTTATATTCGAATACAGGTTCGAGTGCGGGGTGAAAAGTTTAGATTCATATTGTAATATATATTCATATTAATTATGTTGTATTTTCAGTGTATATCAGTTACCTACACTCGGTGCTGTGTGGTCAAGAAGCAGTGATGCCACTTCACAACTTTCTTGTGCATGCTGCAGGCCAGGAGTGCAGAGTAGATAATGGTGAGACTGAAAACACAAGAATGATTGCAAAGTTTTTCAATCAATCATACTAAACAAATGTCCCTAACAGTTGAAATCATCTTCTTTATCTTTCTTTCTTTATTCATTCATTTCAAACCAAACAAAATGATACCACACATGCAACATAACAAACAAATCCACAGGACACCACCGATAACAAACAATACAACAACCACACATCTTGAATATATTTTGAAACATACAGTAGGAGCACTTTGTTGTGGAGCATCAGTGATGCTGCAAGCCAGGAGTACAGAGTGGACCACAGTGAGTCTGAAAACATAGTAAGGTAAGTCAGGTATATAAAATAACAAATATATGTTTTACAATGAAATGTGTGGCAGGGCAGTTGAACTGGATTTTATATATATATATATATATATATATATATACACACATTTGTACCCTCTTTTTGTGCAAATTATATCTGTAGGTGAGAGCAACAGACTTGGAATTTCCCTGGGGATAAAATATCATTTATCTATCCGTCCGACATAAACATGCTTTCAGCACGTTTAGCCTTTACAGAAAACAGCAGATTAGCAGAGACTCAAGTTTTGCATAATTGTGGAATTGCAGGCTGTATAAAACCGCAGCTGTCATTCAGAGAACAGTCAAGGGTCAGACAGAAACAAGGCACTTGATTTTATGCACTGGCTAAATGAGTTCAAAAATACAAGTCCCACAATCCAACGCCACAGGAAGGAAGTGCTTCGTTGAATTACTGTTGCATTGTGGGTAGGCGGAAAAAGGCTCAAAAAGGGACGCGAATACGACCAGTGCACGTTGCAGTCTGTCAAGAAGAAAACAAGACATAAAGGCCGCGGTGAAGACAAAATTAAGGTAAAGCTCTTAACACGCTGAAAAAAACGGTTTCAACATTTAGTTTATCCAACACGAGTGTTTGTCTTTATTGTTCAACGGAGCGCATTCATCGACTTAGCAAACATGGCCCCCTCTGTTTCCCGAACTCACAATTTCTATTTAACGAAAGAATCAGGTGGAGATCTTGAAATTGTTATTAAAACTGTATCAAGGTTAGAATTTTATACTTAATCAATGATATAGCTCTAAGTTATGTGTAAGGCTAGATATTTGCCCTTAGTAAGTAACTGCACCATTAGGTAAATTAGCATAGCTAGCTAAAGTGGCTAAACTAGCGAGCGGTTTTATTTCTTTGCTTCTGCAATGAAAAAGGTTAAACTTTGTCAACATTCTCACACCAGCTCCTTGTAAATGACGAATCAATTCATGCCATTAAATTTAAATTTAAATAGTAGTTAAACACAAGAGAATCGGAACCGGCACCAATACAGCAAGGGTTAGTTGAATGAATACGTTCGCTTAGAACAAGCATTTTTTTACCCATACAATGGGTGGTTTTGAATAAGATAAAATACAAGCAATGTTTTACAATTTAAATAGATGACCATGTTTGTTATAATCAAGATGCATTATTTTAGACCAAGTGCCTCGTACCTCCTTTAATAATACGTCGAAATCACTGATTTCACAGAATGAGTAGGACAGTAATGCACTATCTATCATGGTGAAGCACATTGTAATGTGTCCTACAATATGATGTTTTTCAGAAAAACAGTACAAAATGTCTATTGGCGTACCAATCAAGGTTCTGCATGAAGCAGAGGGACACATTGTGACCTGTGAGACTAACACTGGAGAGGTGTACAGGGGCAAGCTGATCGAGGCGGAAGATAACATGAACTGCCAGGTTGGTTTTCAATAAGAAGCTTAAAAAAAAGTATTTACAATGTTACCTCTCTGTGCCTCATTTATAATTTCAAAGTTCTGATCCTCGAGTACTGAAATCCTATAAGAATATAAGAATATTGAAATATCACTGTTAGGAAGATTTTTAAGATTAATATTGCTACTGATGAGTTCATAATAATGTAATTAAATAAAGACTATTAACTATGTGACAGAATCTGTCATGTACGTAAAATATTGACAAAATTTTCCTTTGCTCCAGATGTCCAATATCACAGTGACTTATCGTGATGGCCGAGTAGCACAGTTGGAGCAGGTCTACATTCGTGGAAGCAAGATCCGCTTTCTGATCTTACCTGACATGTTAAAGAATGCCCCCATGTTAAAGAGTATGAAGAACAAGAACCAGGGCTCTGGGGCAGGAAGGGGCAAGGCAGCTATTCTCAAGGCACAAGGTGAGTGGGGTTTCTTCGGAACTAGTGTGTATTGATTCAAAGGAAATCGGGATTCAATAGTTTCATCAGATTCATTGCACTTTTCTGAAGTTTACACATTTAATATCTTTAAAATTTTTGTTTGAATTTTCTACAATTGGCTGCAGATTAGCAGAAAATAAATACTTCTCCCAATGCTGCTAGATCCCAGTCATACATTGACTCAGTCTAAGCAATTAAGTTATAGAGTAGACTTTAAATTTTTAGTAAACTTAATCAATGTGGAAAAACATTTAGATTTTGACACAGTGTATATTTCATAGGTGTCCAATTAAGGTCCACACCATATATTAATTGCAAAATTATATTATGGTGACCATGGGGCCATATCCTATTGTGTATACACAGTGCAGATATAATAATGTTGACACCTGTATATTATAATTCAGTGAACTAAAATAAACCTGCAGTTTATGTCCCAGCTTTGGATCTGTGTCAGAGAGTCAGTCATTCAATTATGGTGAGTTGTTTTCAGCCTGCAGCTTATGGTGCTGTATTGAATTCTATTAAGACAAACTCAGTAAGTTCTTCCCGAGGTAGCAAGGATACAAAATCTGACTTGTCTTAACATCTAACAAAAACAGGTGATGAGAAAACGATAGATTCACCAGGCATAATTTAATACACGAATATTATACTGCATTGTATTCATATGTCATGAATAATTGCATTATCTACCTCTTAAATATTTTTATCTAGCTTGTAGAACAGCAGTGTCATGTGTAACGTTTCCCCTATCCAGTGGGACAAAATTTTCATAAATGTTTTCTTTTGTCTTGTTTTTGTCTGCAGTGGCAGCAAGAGGCAGAGGCCGTGGTGGAATGGGAAGAGGAAACATCTTCCAGAAGAGGCGATAATTGCTACAGCTACTTTAACATTTTTTTTTTTAATTTTTTTTTTATAGTCAGGCGTTTTCTTTTTTTTTTTAACATTTTGTGTTTTTTGGATTGCATTTCTTGGATCTTCTTTGCGATCCTGTGCTTTGCAAGCCTTTGCTTTTATTTTAATTTTTTATGAAAATAAACATTCAGTTTGATGTGTCCCATGCCCTGTTTGATTCACTGTACTATAAATAATCTTGTGTAGATATTCTTCTCCCTGGAGGTTTGATTTGCATACAGTGGATATTTAAGACATATTTAGTGGTCTAAAAAACACTCGAAACAACTTCTTCCCACAGTGTTTACCATTGTTACGTTGCCAACATAGTGAAATATTAACTCGATTCCTGTAACATTCATAGGATGTCTGCTGTGGAGTCCAGGATAATATATTTAATGTCTGGTATCAAGCTTTTTGACGACTGCTATTTTAATACCAAGCTTTAAAAGAAAAATAATCCAAAAAGTCAAAACAAAGTTGTTGCCAAGTTTGGGGTGCAGCTCTCAAGCAGCCCGCAGGAGGGAGCCAGTCGGCCGCGAAGCGTCCCAGAAATCCTCCGAGATGAACCACCAAGGGTTTCACAAAGAGGTCGTGAGTCAAACAAAAGGACGATCACACTTTGTTCCCAATGTGGGACTGTTTCCTAAGGATATTTGTTTCTAAATGTGCATGTGGTGAAACAACAACAGCGCCACACCGCCCGCTGTGTCCACACTTCCTCCATGTGAAGCACGGGACCTGAGTCCTCGGCCGGATTGGTCCTTCCCCTCCTCGGCTCTCAGTCTTCCTCAGCCTCCGCTCCGCTCGCAGCTAGCTAGCCGTCGCAGCTCACACCGGAGCCGTGAAGGAGCCTCGCAGCATCGACCCAATGGCTTAAGACGCCCGGTAAGGCAATGCTTTTGTTTTTCTCACGCAGGGTGTCTCGGTGTTGTCGTGTTGTGGTCGGCCGTGCTCGGCAGCTTTCTCACGGTTTCACTAGCATCTCTGACTCCAGACAACAACATCTGCATGTTGACAGATGAGGCAGCTGCTAACGTTAGCTGAGCTTTTGGTTAGCTTCCTGCCAACAATTATTGTCCCCCACATTTTTAACTGGTTGTGTTTTGACTGTAAGTTAGCCAACACTACCGTGTTAAAGCTAAAACTTATGTCAGTTACACCCACAACACTCAGGGTCATTTGTGTTTCTGAAATTTAGAAATAGAAGTAAACGTGTCAAGTAGTGTGAATGCGTCAAAGGATTGCTGCTGATGTGTTATTTTCATTATTTTTGTGATTATTATTAATAGAGTCAGGAATTTACCACGTCCACTGACAGCCTGTAAGCACTCATTGTCATTTATTTCATTAGTTTCAGCCCTCTCTATTTAGATCAGTTAAAATCATCTGACTTTACTTGATAACACACTTGGAGGGAAACTTGTTTTTGCTGGCCATCAGGTCGAACGTGTGGTTTCTTCAAATGGTCAAAATTAGTTTCATTATCTTGTTCCTGAGCCATGAGAAATTAAATTAAATATACTAAATGACACAGAGGAAGCGTGACAGTTTATATATTAGAACAAAATATACATAAAATACTTCAGTTTAGTGTTTGAGTTGGATTCTAATACCAAAAGCTGGAGCAGTTGATTAATTGGTCAGCAAAACAAGTTTGAAAATCAGCAATTAATTCAGAAAATTTCCACAAAAGATGTATCATTGTGAATGGAATAGCTTTTGGTTTTGGTTATGGGATAGTTTGAATGGACATTTTGCTTTTTTTTGTAATGAGTAATTGATCAAAAAATACTCTTCAGCAGCTGATTAATTCAAAGTGGGTGATATGTCAACAACACCTATGACAATTTCCTGACGACAATGCCAAACATTTTGTGTATTTTGGGAACACACATCAAAGATTCTGATTAAGTTTTTCAGATTTTCAGCCACACGAAGCTGTGATTGTGTGATAACACTGCAGTTAAGTTAGTCGATGAAGCTCATCCCTCCATTTACAGGAGGTTGCATGGCTCCGCAGATCGCTGACAGGTTTACTCTGTTGATCTTTTAATGAAGTCGGGGCTCTTCCTCTGCTCCAGATGGCACTGTGATGTACTTGTATGTCTGCAGGCCTATGTCTGTGTCATTACTAATGCTGTACATGGCTTCATGGCTTGGACCCCCACAAGCTCTGATAAGTCCTCTTCCCCCACCCGCCCCCCGGCCCAAATAGTGAAGGTCAGGTCATGTGACTTTTGTTATCATAAGAGGCGCAGAATGGCATCTGGAGCTGTGCAGCATCTGTTTATATAAACGAAGCTCAAATCTAACTGCTTGTTCTCCATCAATCTGCTGTGACAATCAGTGACCAGGGAAGTCTATTCATGATACTCAGTGCCTTTGTGTAGGAACATTAGGGACACTGACGGAGGCTAAATTATTTCAATGGTTTAAATTTCGAAAACTTTTTTTTTTAATCTTCAGTGCTTGTGTGTGTCATGAATGTCTAACAAGGGGGGATTTGATAGTCTAAGCGTTGTGCTGAAAGCCCATCTAATGTGATGTAAGAGCTGGATGACGTAACTAACACAGATTTTTAAATATGGCATGCAAGTTACTTTTGTCAAATGAGGTAATTTTCTCAGCTCCAAGGTTACAGATTACGAGTGCTAGGCTAACAGAGGTTTGAAGTGTCAGAAATTCTAAATGCCAAATAATGGCATTGCATCATCAGCACAAACCAACTCATTTGGAAACCAGCTGATTTCTCATATTGCTATGAATATGGCTAGCCAGACTGTGATTGTGAACCACTATCCAAAGCCTGCTGGGATGAGAATGAGATTTGCAATGACAATATTAGAGCCCAACCGATTTACTGGCGTACTGATATTATCAATGTACCAATATTATCAGCAATATGAGCTATTTTCTGATTGGTATTGTCGGTATCAGTGTTTATAATTGTCGATTACATGACAATTAAAAAAGATGTTATCAATTCTGTCGTTTCATATTTTGTCCTCTAGAGGGCACACCACACCTTCATTTTTGGCAACATATGTACAAATGCCACAAATGACAACAATCAGCTGAGCCAATCAAAGTGGAGTGGAGTCGCCCACAGCGGAAATTATCTGTGCTCATGGTAAGTTGATACATTATCAAATAAATATAGTCACGATAAGTAATGTAAATGGTATATCATCATTGGTAGTAGTAGTGGTAGTAGCTGTAGCTATAGTAGCAGTAATAAAGTTCCCTTTTTTTTATATATCTCACCTGGTTTTCTGTTTAATTTTTTGACAGATAGCAAGTAGTTGATGAAGTCGGGTATGGGAGTACTCTATCAGAGACCCATCATGTACAGTGATAAGCAACATCTGCACAATCTCAGTGAATCAGGGATCTGGCACCAGTTGTACCAGTTTGTTCAAAGTATTTTGTATGGTAATAAAACCAAGTTAATTTTAAAATTGCATAATGTCTGGTGAGGGCTCTCAAATAATTATACAAAGCAAATGCTGGGGAAAAATCTTTATGTTATGGGTTTCAAAAAAAAAAAAAAAGAATATTGGCCTATTTATTAACCTTTTTTTTTTTTTTTTTTAAATCCTCAAACAACAAAATCGGTATCGGTCTTAAAAATCAAGTGTCAGCTGGGTTCTAGACAGTATTTTGTCTTGCTCTTAGTGCCCATGTAATGCAATGATTTTCTACCACCAGCAAAATTGAAACTCTTCATACGAACGAAACAGGCCTTGATGTACGCCTTATCTGAAATCAAAGTAGGTCAAGCTTGGTAAGTTGCCCCTCTTCACCGGATATAAAAAGCCTACTGTAGCTGGTGCACTGTGATTTTCATCCAAGGTCATGTCTCTTTTTTTTCTGTACTCCACCAAGCTTAAGTCCAATTGTCTGGGCACACCATGTTGAATACTATCTTTTTTTTTTCCAGGTGTGTGAAGTTGGATTGTATTACTTGGGCAGCAAAGAACACAACAGTGTCTACTTATAAGAAATTCACAGATCGTTTATCTCAGATTTGATCCCACAATAATTGGGAGGAGTATTATATTTTACCAAGGCTTTTACAGGATGTGTGAAAAGGATTAAAAAGACTATTCTGTCCACCAGACAGTTGCTTAATATTAATCTCTTTGTGAATGTGCGTTGATACTTCCTTTTTTGTTAGTTTATATCTCTATACATGGGTTAGTGATTGAGGTACACTGAAAAAAATTTGGAGTGTTATTTACTTGGGAAACCTAGGAAAGTATTTGCACTTAGAAATTGTAAGTAAATTCTACAAGGGCGATCATCAAATACACTTTACTTGCAGATATAAGTTTCTTTTATTAGCAAACCTCAGGTAATCTACTTTTTAAGTTTTACTTAGACGCTGACTGCATCAAAGTGAAAAATCTCTAAAACCAATGGCTTTTTGAGGTAATTTGTAAACAGTTTTTCTAACTTTTATTTATGGACTATATTTAAGTAACATTTACACAACATTTTACATAATTTTTCTGCAGTTTAAATTGCCTGAATTTGTTCTTAATGTTTTTGTTTATTGAAACAATGGCTTTTAATAAATGAGGCCACTGTTTAATTTAACAACACCTTTATTTTTCTTAAGTGACAAAACATCTGTTCACAGCTATATTCATATCACTAGAATAGATATAACATCAGATTGTCCTTTCAACTTTTCTAAACATTACATTTTATGCGGCACAACACATAAGTTCATAATTCAAAATATATTCTGCTTCATTTTAACTTGGAATAGTATGTACGTTCTGTGATGAATACCTGAATAGCCAGAAGGCCTTGCTTGTGATACAGCTTGCTCTACTTGCTTGAGAGGGCACTGTGTCATCTGTTTTGGGCTAAAGGACAAAAACACGAAGACAAAATAATACATTAAAGCTACAGTATCATGTAACCAAAATAAACTGTACCACTGTCAAACCAATGTATTTTTGATAATATTGTCAAAATATTTTTAAATATTGCTCTGATCTAAAAAATTACACAAATTTCATACAGAATCAGAACTGTTTCCACATATGTTACGTCTGGTCTGGTCTGGTCTAGTCTCTGCTCCACATATGTTATATCTGATCTGGCCTAGTCTCTAGTCTCTAGTCTCTGGAGGGGTCCAGTCCCTGCACTAGTCTGGTCTGGTCTGGTCTCTGTGATGGGGAGGGGTCCGGTCTAGTCTCTAGTCTGGTCTAGTCTCTAGTCTCTGGAGGGGTCCGGTCTAATCTCTAGTCTGCTCTGGTCTGGTCTCTAGAGGAGTCTGGTCTCTGTGGAGGGTTCTGATCTAGTCTCTAGTCTTTGGGGGGGGTCCCGTCACTGGTCCAGTCTGGTCTGGTCTGGTCTAGTCTCTAGTCTCTGGAGGGGTCTTGTCTCTGGTGTGGTCTCTAGTAGGGGTGCAACAGTACAGGTAGCCCGCGGTACGGGCCGTGTTCGTGTTCGTACGTGTTTTGTTCATAAAGAGACATTTTTTTTCTACCAAAGAGATTTATTTATTTTCCTTGTCAGAACAAGTTCCGAACAATTCTGGTATTGAATAACACTTTAAGTTAACAGTTGGTTAACAAATACAACACTTAAACTCAAATAGTAAACGTGCCTCTTTTTCCTTGCTTACTACTTACACCATAGCATAAAATATGTATAAAAAATTAAAACATACAAAAATGTAAATAAAAAATACTTTCAAATGTTGAAGTGCCTCTTAGCATTGACTACTAGTATACATAAATATTAGCAGTGATGGAAATAACGGCGTTAAAATAAACGGCGTTACTAACTGCGTTATTTTTTTCAGTAACGGGTAATCTAACTAACTACTATTTCCATCGTTACAACGCCGTTACCAACAATTAAATGTGGTGCGTTATGAAGTGTGAAGTGAAGCAACTCATTGAAGTTGCCATCTGACTTGGCTCTCAGACAGCCAGCCACAAGAGCTGCAAAGGTGTTTTTTTTTTTGTTTGTTTGTTTTTTTCTTTTGGTTGGGCAGGGGGGGCAGGGGGGGACTGCATAAGTGATGATGACTGGCTAAGGTAGAGTAAGATTTCATGGTAAGCCAACCAGAGGCGGGTCTTGTTTACACACAAACACACGCGAACGGCAGCCTCACACAAACTATCAGAGATAGCCTGCAGCAATGGCGAGTCTGGAGGCGATATTACGAATCCTACTATGGCCACGCCAAGACCTGCCTTACCCGCCAATCAGAGGCAGAGTAGGGCAGGTCTTGGTGTGGCCATAGTAGGAGTCATAAAATCGCCGTCAGGACCATTCAGAGGTAAAGTTGTCGTTTCCAAGGTAGAAGTTTTCCTGCTTCTGTGTGTGTGAGCTGCAACGGCTCCAGTTGCAACAGTGTGATAGGTTAGTCACCGTGAGTGGGCGGAGGCACAACAGTGTACAGGGATCGCGGGGCAGGGCTTTCGCCTCCTGTACCGAAAACCGCAGAACATAAGGGCGTATTGTTCCGTGCAGGGCATACCGAATGGTTTGGTATTTTACAGAGTACCGTTGCATCCCTAGTGTGTAGTCCCTGTTAGTCTGGTCTGGTCTAGTCTCTAGTCTCTGTGGAGGGGTCCAGTCTGGTCTAGTCTCTAGTCTCTGGGGGGGGTCTGGTCTCTGTGGAGGGGTCCAGTCTGGTCTAGTCTCTAGTCTCTGGAGGGGTCCGGTTTAATCTCTAGTCTGGTCTGGTCTATAGTCTCTGGAGGGGTCCAGTCTGGTCTAGTCTCTAGTCTCTGGAGGGGTCCTGTCTCTGGTGTAGTCTGGTCTGGTCTCTGGAGGAGTCCGGTGGAGGGTTCTAATCTAGTCTGTAGTCTTTGGGGGGGGGGGTCCCATCACTGGTCTAGGACCTGGTGGGCGGGTCTGCTTTTTCCTTGCTGTAGCCCAGTCAACGGGGAATCGAACCCATGACCTTCTTATTGTGGGGCAACAACGCTAACCACTACTTTTGTCACCAATTAACCCAGACATGTCCGGCTGCCCACACCGGGAATCAAACCTGCGACCAGTAAGATTTTATATTTGTGGCAAACTAAGAGTACACTGCAAAATAACAAAAATTATAGCTTCCTATTTATCTTATTTATAATAATTATCATCAGGGTTTTTTCTGCTTCAGAAGGGGGCTTTGGTGGTGATGTCTGTGGGGTGTGCATGGCAAAATTTGGGGGATATATATTTACAGATCATGCAAATGTATTAAGCGTAACTACATTTGTTATTGGCCATACAGTTAACAAGATTAAATCCATCTCGCTTTTCAGCAGACTGACTGGCAGACTGTGGCAGTGAGTAAGTCAGGGCTTGACGCTAACTTTTTTTTTTGTGTGTTTGTGTGTGTGTCTGACCATACGCTGTGTTATTGACCCTGAATCTTGCTAGTATAATGTTAGCTTTCTGGCTTATAGCTGAACTCCTTTCCCTGCTTCAATGCAGGAAAAACCCTGAATGACTTACCTTCAAGATGATTCAGCCACTCATTACATCTGAGTGCCATCGTCATCTTCTTGGGTTTTGGCGGACAACAAAGCCCATGCATCCTGTATGAGCGTCACAAGGCGCATGCGCAGATTCAAAACACACAACTACTAAAACTTACTTGGTATTTCTACATTCATGTGCAATGACTATGAAACCTTTGAATATTATGTGAAAATACATAGTAAAACTTACTCTTCACACACAGTTTATTTATTACATGAATAACATATATAGTTTTACTTGAATAATTCCAGTTCTCACTGATACTTACAATTAGAAAGTAAATATTGTGACAGTTAACCTAATAACTACTACTATACCACAAAATCTTTTTTTTTTTTTTCAGTGTAAGGCCACCCAGAGTGGGTGTCTCTTCCCACACAGTGGCTGTAGCTCCCACTGTCTTGTTTTTCTTGTGGCTTCCCTTTGTTTTGCTGCATCTGTAAGATTTACACAGCTCCCACACAATGGCACTGCCGCAATCCTGTCAAATCCCTGACAAAAATCAAGGAAACGTTTAGGTCTCTTTCCTTATTCCTTTTTTTAATGTTCTCTCTTCCTCTTTGCTTTTCTCCTCTATCCATGTCTCTCACTAATGAACAGATAGTATGCTGAGTGGATTTGGAGATAAAAATGGCCCTCTTGAAATTATGCAAAAAAGGTTTTGCTCGGATGCTGTACAGATAATATTTAACCATGTTGCATAACTGACATCAAAAGCAGACTGAGCCATTGCTTCTACAGTTGCATTTAATCCATCCACTTACAGATGAACTTGGTGGTGTCAGACATGTTTGCATGCCACAATTAGCGGAATGTGTGGGGAAAAAAAAGTCCAGACTTTACGGATGCTTCATGTGGAAATAGCTGTACCTACTTATGCTTCAGAGCTAGCACACAAGATCTCTGGTTGTTTTTCCCACAACCTTCCCACAGCTTAATACAAATATTGAAAGGGAGTCAGTGAAGATGTTAATGAAGATTGGAGTAGCGTAAGCTGTTCTTGGGGGGGGCAAGATGTGCTGCTGTGTTGTGGTTTTACAGCGCATGCTGACAGCCCTGCCACAGGAGTGATACTGTGGTCAAATAGGTTTTTATTATCTGTAGGAAGAGATGATCAGGACAGTCCTGTCAGATAAGAGCTGACTTCTCTGTTGTTGCTTCATGCAAAGCAATACGCTCAAATTACAAATGCAACATTTTCACAGAAATTTAGTCTTTAGTCTTCTTTTTCTGGCAGACTTTGCAGTACAAATCCAATTTTTTTCCTAATCCTAACCCTCCTCAATCATCTCTTGTGTCTCAAGAACAATTCTCCCAGCAATTTCCATCTGATGGAGCAGTGGTTGCCGGTCTTTGCGAAGAGGCACTATGTTTCCTTGTCATGTGACCCCATGGCCGTCTGCTGAGACACCAACCACCTGCAGCAGCCATGCATCCCCCGCGCAGCCCTCACAGCCCCTTCCTGACCTGCTGTGCAGCTGTCCCGCTCCACCTTTGAACAGCCACTCCGAAACACCCTCTCCAGACCCCATGGAGTCACTCATTGTGGTCACAGAGTACGAACCCAGCAGGCCACCAGGAGAGGTCTTAGAGGATGAGGAGGTAAGATGAAACATTTCCAGGTAACACTATATGTCCCAGAGATGTGACCTATTTGATTATTTGGGTTTCTGCTGATTGGAATGATTACATGGCACATGGTGATATGTGCCAATATCTTTATTTTTTTCACAACCCTGTTATTGGTCATTAAGTCAACACTTTGTAGCTTTGATTTCAAGATCATGTAAACAATGAGGGTTTTTTTTTTGTGTGTTTCACTTCAACATCAAGACATTAATGGAATCAATACAGGTTTATACACATTGTAAAGGCAATAATGTAATACTTTTAAATGGAAGGCATAGTGTGTGTTAATGTTAGAAAAGTATTTCAATGTATCACATCTCAGGTAGAAGAGATGGACAGTTCTGAGACCCCCCAGCCAGCTTCCTCAGTGGCGGCAACTTTCCCGACTCCTTCCTGTGACCTGCTGTCCCACACAGTTGGCCGGTCAGAGGCCCTGTTACCTGAAAGCCAAGGGCAAAGGGGAAGGTTAAACCTTTCCGACAGGAAATTATCTTTGCAGGAGCGCTCGCAAAGTGCAACATCACCCTGCAGCTCTCCGGGACTCAACGGGCGCTATATTTACCCATCGTTACCTTACTCACCCATCACATCACCCCATTCCTCTCCACGGTTGCTCCGCCGGCCCACTGTGGAGTCTCACAGAGTTTCAATCACAGACCTTCAGGTATGAGGCTGTCATGGTTCCAGGCCTAGCTTGAATTGTTTAAGTTGATTTCACTGTTTGCTATGTGTTGTAGCAAAATCAATTCTGGGAACATATAAAAATACAATAATTATGGTTTGCCCTATTGATACAATTGTTCATTTTTATATTTATTCTCCGTAAAGTTACTATGGATCAAGAAATCCCCAAAAATGAGCTAATATGTGGTTAAATTCAGCAAAATAGTAATTGTGATTGTATAATTTATGATCTTTGCACCATCCAACCTGTATATTCCTTTAAGGACTGTGCATTGCATAAAGCATAACACAACAAACTCATTAATCTTAATATAATGCAAGGTTCTTGTAGAGTTGAACATTCAAACACCTCTTGAACATCTGTTTGTTTATCAGAATATTAGTTTATCACACTCAGTAAAGTAGAATTACCCGTGTGCTTGTCTTAAAAGCAGCAGCACACTGGTAAAGAATGAACATTGTGGATGTGAAGGTAAGGTTTTCAAGTATACTGTAGCTGTAATCGCTGTAATATATAGATGTCCTGTAGATGTCATGTATTGTACAGTAGGTAGAATTTAGTCACAAACTGTAGTCGTGGCAAATGCACATATGGGCTAATTGATTGAAATATTTTCAAATATTCTCCCATGGTGGAGACTCCTTATGCTGGCATTACTATAAGGTACATGCCATTTAATGCTGGAATTCTCTGAATTCTATATTCACATCATCCCACCAAGTTTTTTAGCAAGGAAATGATCTAGTGTAGAGAATGCCAATCCATGAACTACATTTGGAGATACTGGTTTAGTCACTGCATCCTTAATTTGTGCGAATTATTCCCTGTAGGCCTGCTTCTGGTTGTTGTAAATCAACACTTATGAGCCTACTTCCTCATAATCATAGCAAAATACAATAATACAAAAAAATCATAGCTATGCAACACATCCTATGTCTGGATCCCAGGCACACTCCAAGGTTATCAGATAGGATAAGAGGTAAATTACCAATGTTTATTTTGAATTTATCCCTGTTCACCTTTTATGTGTTGCTTTTTGCTCAACTTCAAATCTGGATTTGTCAAGATAATGGTTTTATTTAAGAATGATTACTGGATTGAGCACCCTTGGGAGTGCTGGTGTGCAGAGGACTGCAAATGGAAAATAGGGAAGTTAATTTAAGGGAAATTCAATATACCAGATTGCAGTGTGCTAAGGAAAATCAGAACACATAACGTACATGCAAGTAGGATGTCAAGCTTCTAAAATATGACGTGATTTGATTTGAAAAGAAAGAATGTTCTCCTCTTTTTTCTTCCTTCCCGCTCTTCAAGGACTGTGTTCAACTCAACCAGTACAAGCTGAAAGATGAGATTGGAAAGGTATCATCAGAGACAACTCACTGATTGCTCCATTTCACTGACTCTTCCATTTTCTTCTTCCTTCCCCCTACTGCATGTCTGTCAAGTAGCACACATCATCAAGGACATGCAGTAACAGCCTTTGATATCCTCTCTCGGCTGTCCTCATTTCTTAAACTCTGTGTAAACTACCAGGCCATGGGAGAGTTGGAAAATGGATGAGAGGCTGGTATAAATAGCGCTCTGTAAGGGAGCTGCAAGGCTTAGTGAATACAAGTTTGTGTGTGTGTGTGTGTGTGTGTGTGTGTGCGTGTGTGTGTGTGTGTGAGGGATTGAAGAGGAGTGTGTAGTTGTAGACACATTTTAGGTTGTGAGTTTTCTGCATCTCAGTTGGCATGTAAATGTGTATAGTTTTGTGTTCAGCTGAGACAGTTAAAGCCGTTCAGGATTGTTGGAGAGACTCCTGTTGTCAGACCGTCTCTGGGCCTGTAGGATGAGCCCTATGCTTCTTCTCCAATCTGCTACCTCTGCATGAGCTGATCCTGCTCCCCCACGTTACGCCCCCTGTTCACTCCGTTTCTCTCTCTTTCTCTCTCTATGTATCTATCTATCTATCTAGCTGTTTGTTTTTAAACATTTATTTGTGCACACTGGCTTGTGATTGGGCCTAGTTTTTATCCTGAATTTCCTGTGTGGGTGTGGATGGGGCTTGATAACAGAAACTGGATCCAGTTTCTGTTTACTTAATTAGCCTGAAATCAAAAATGAAAGAGAGAGGGAAAGATGATTTCAATTTCTCTGTTCCCACTTTGAAGCAGCTGGTACTCCTTCAGTGTAGACTGCCAGCCCCCTCACTTCTCTCATGTGTAAGCATTTGTGTATTTGTTCCTGTGTGTATCAGTATGAATGTATGGAACATTTGCTTGATTAAAAAATAAATAAATAAATAAAATACAGCTCAACGTCAAATCATTGACTTCTATTCTGTTTTACCTACTGCTGGACCAGGGCTCCTATGGTGTTGTCAAGCTGGCTTACAATGAGGATGACAACACGTACTATGTGAGTTTTTCCACACACACACACACACACATAGAAATGTGCTATCTACCCAGCACTGTGTCTGTTTCTTACTTTTCTCCCATTCCTTGTCACTCGTCAAACACAGGCAAACCTCATAATAATCAGCCCTTTTGTGGTGTGATTTTATTTGAAACCTCCGCACTTGAAAAATGTCTCCTGTAAATTTTTTCCCTGCTGTGCTGATGTGCTGACAAATCATCTGAAGATTTTTTGTTTTATGCTCGTTATTGCTGCAATTTTCATTATGATGCACAATATTGACAGACAATTACATGGGATTAATTTAATATTCTTCCAAAGTGACAAACCCACATATCGCATTTAGTGATGTCATCGTTATTGTTGCCATAATAACAGAGGAAATTGGGACTATTAAAAAAACTTATTTTATCCCTGAGCAGGGAAGATATCCACTAACAGTACGGCTGTATCACAGCGTACTCCCAGTTCAGCATTGCCTCAGTGGTTGTCAGTTAGGGTAAATGTTCAAGAAATACAGGAAGATCTCTGCTTGCGTACTTATGACTCACTTGACATTTACGGAGTATGAGTATTTACTGTTAGCTTTTACATGGATGGTTTAAATCATTTTGGGATTTTACAATGTGCAGAAACAGTCAAACCTAAGATAAACCAAAGAAATGAAACCAAAATTGTTTTAAAAAATAAATATTCTCAAGTCATTTTGCTTCCAAAAAGTGTTTATTCTAAGATTTTATGGTGCAGTTACTTCAAGGTAAGGAATGATGATGAGCCAATGTATATTAGTTGCTTGTTTTTACACAAGTCTTGCTTTTATAATCTTTCGATGATGCTGGTCAGTATTAGTCACAGATGGTGAAGGGAAAAATTTATAGGCTGTCGGGTATTTGTATGTACGTGCATGAGTGGGCGCATTGTCATCACCTGATGTGCATCACTCCACTTTCCAGTACTCCAGTATCTTTCATTCTTTCTGTGGATCTCTTACCAACCCCCCCCATATGACCAAAACAATCTTGCTTTCTCTCCTGTAGGCGATGAAGGTGTTGTCCAAGAAGAAGCTGATGAGACAGGCAGGTTTCCCACGTAAGTCTGGAGCCAGGGGCAGATAATTACCACAGCAGAGAGCACAGTCTCCCATAATGCTACAGTGGAACATTAACACTGCAGACCAGTACTGAAACCCAGTCTTGTCTTTAGCCTGATTTTTGCCTTTCCAGCTTCCCTCAGCTGTCACTTATGCTCGCCCACATTGTCTCTCTTCCTTATCAGGGAGACCTCCACCTCGTGGAGCTAAAGCAGTCCCTCAGGGTCCCCCTAATCCTAAAGGGCCCCTTGAGCAGGTCTATCAAGAAATTGCCATCCTGAAAAAGCTGGACCATCCCAATGTAGTAAAATTGGTGGAGGTAAGTTCTATTTAAATGTACATTTAATATATACAATTTTATGTTTCGAGTAGTGATGAACCTGAACATGTTTAATGAAATTGTGAGTCATGATTTTTTTTTCCAATTCATAATTGCTTTTATTTTAGGGTGAACAATTGCATGCATCACTGTACATTTAAATAAGAAAAAAACAACACAACATTTGAGTGAAAAACACAGTTAGGCTTACTCAAGATAAGGCAGAGTATATGCACAGGCTATTGAAGATGATTCTCCCCAAAAAGCAGCAGAGATATGCTGCTAACTCATTAATGGAACAGTTTCGAAAGAAGGCATTATGAGTCAAAATTAAATATCTATCGAGGATTATTTAAAATTACCTAATCTGCTTGGAATGAGTGTAAAAAGTTAAAAGGCTCAGGTGTAATAAAACTGCATCATAAAGTAACAATGTATTGACTTTTTGCCACATGCAAACACAGTCAGACACACTCATGCATGAATGATTGACTGTCTTTCTGTGTGTGTGTGTGTGTGTGTGTGTGTGTGTGTGTGTGTGTGTGTGTGTGTGTGTGTGTGTGTGTGTGTGTGTGTGTGTGTGTGTGTATGTGTTTGTGTTTGTGTTTGTGTTTGTGTGCATGTGTTTGTTCACACTCATTTTCTCTGTGATTTGGTGCCAGGTTTTGGATGACCCCAGCGAGGACCATCTGTACATGGGTATGTTTTTACGACTCTGCCAGCCTTCAGGACACACACAGTCAGACTTTCTGTCATGCATGTAGCAAGTGTAAAAGAAGGTCATTTTAAACTCCCATTGAAATTTGTATTTAGTTTGTTTGTGCCTTGGTAGCTGAAAAACTCTCATCACTAACCTCATCTGTGCTTCTGTGACAGTATTTGAGCTGGTCAAGCAAGGGTAAGCTAAGCCTCTTTTATGGTAATGACTGTGTCACTGAAATAAGCCAAATCTCATTAGTTATTATTGCTAATTGACTCTCTCTGTCCCTCTGTCTGTTTGGGTGTGTACCTGCAATGTATTCAGGGCTGTGATGGAGGTGCCAACAGACAAACCTTTCAGTGAGAACCAGGCACGCTTTTACTTCCAGGATGTGCTCAGGGGAATTGAGTATTGTGAGTTTTCCAAACCTCCCGTTTTTATTGTTTTCAGTCTGAGACATTATTATACAACGTTAAGAATGGTATGATTGGGATTTTGTTTTGTCTTGGATCACTAACACTATCTTGTTGGGTTGGGTCACAAAAATAGTACAATTGTAAAATGGAAAGCAGTCTGATTCAAAGCTTATTCAGTATTGATTCACCTACAATTGAATATCCTGCTTTGATTCAGATTAGTTTTGACTGCTTAACAGGAATTTTGGCACTTTTCAATTCAATTGTAATATTATTGGAAGAAGAAATGCCAGACAGGTATTTAACTCATGTAGAGAATTAGCTCTTCAGAATAAAGCGATCTTGTTGCACATCCCCAAATCAGTTTACCTAACAAGATCTGCTGTCATCCCACAGTTTTTCCCTGCCATGTAGTCCTCCCTCCGTGCTGTACTTGACTTTAGCCACCCACTGGGCTCGTTTCACGTCATCTCTGGAGCTCTTACTGTATTTCAGCACAGGAGAGGGGAGAGAAAGAGAATGAGAGTTCTACACCAGGGACACTGAAACAGCCAGAACCTTTTTTTTTTTTAAACTGACTGAGTTATAATAACTGAAAAAGGCATGCTTGTTCAAAGCATGACACTGTCAGTTTCTTGGTCTTCTCCATTTCTAGCAGGAACTGTGTGTGTGATCTTTTTGGGTGGTGTAATAGCTGAAATGTTTATCCAACTTCCTGTTGAATTGTCCTGCCAAAGATTTCTCTACACGGCAAGCCGTTGTTGTTTTTTTCCTATCAAGCCAACAATTGATTTGCTCACAATTACATACACAAATACTCAGAAGGTGAAAATGTTATTTTAAGATCCCTTTGACAATCCAGACTTTTACTTTTTAGATGATATTTCTCTTGCCATAAGCAGTTATTCTTAATGAGGCAATATAATAATAAATATTTCTTTTTTCATCAGTACATTACCAGCGGATCATCCACCGAGACATCAAACCCTCTAACCTGTTGGTGGGAGAAGATGGGCACATCAAGATTGCAGACTTTGGAGTCAGTAACCAGTTTGAGGGAGCTGATGCCCTCCTGACGAGCACAGTGGGAACACCTGCTTTTCTTGCCCCTGAAGCTCTCTCTGAAACCAGAAAGAACTTCTCTGGAAAGGTACTCAGCTCACTAGTGCCCTCTGGGGACGATTTTCAGGAATGCAGAACTTTCTCCTCTTAGTATTCAAAAATGTGATTTACTGGTTTTCATATTTCTCCCAGTACCAAAAAAGGTTTTCTCTGTGTTTCTTCACACAAATTAGTAACTTTACACAAACGTCTCTTCATTTTGTTCATCAAGGCTTTGGATGTTTGGGCCATGGGAGTGACACTTTATTGCTTCGTCTTTGGTTCGGTCAGTCTGTTTTCTTACATAAAACTGTTTATTGGTACTTTAGTTTTTCCTTCAATGACAAACTGCTTCCATTTAAACCAAATACTTCACTTTCATTGACAGTGTCCATTCATGGATGAGCGCATCCTCAGTCTTCATCAGAAAATCAAGACACAACCAGTGGTGTTACCTGAACAGTCAGTTCTTTTTATTTAAACTCTTTGACGTCTGATCCTCATTTATAGCGTCATTTAGTAATATTTTAAAATACATTTTAAATAACCTGAAGGTATAAAATATTAACCAACAACATACCCTTTTGTAAAAGAGGACAACAAAAAAAAAAAAAAAAAAACCCAACAACATATATTTGTGTACTTGCAGGGAGCGCTAGTCATAAAACAGAGTTTGTTACAGCTTAGTAATCAAACATGTTTTATACCTATAGATCACATTAGCATAATCTAGAAGAGATTAAAAAAAAAAACCCAGCTTCAACTACCCTTTTCGTACAGAGTTTAATTTATGTTGTTTTTGTTTTTGCAACCGTTAGAGAACAGAATTAACATGGTTTTGCATAAACCCAACAGCATTGTACTGTTTATTCTTTTCAAATTGTATTGTCAGCATATAAATGTGCATGGATGTTTGTTAAAAGTTAGATAATATGATTAATATAGATTGTAAAATGAAATGGGCTGAAGCTTAAACCTCAGTTATTGTTAAAAATGGTTCACTGACCTGCTGCTGACCAGAGAGGGGATTCAGGAAACACAAGTGTTTGAACAAAAAACAATATAATTCATGAATTTGTGGAGAGGAAAAGAAACATGGGTCCTCTTCTGTACAGTAGATGCCTTGGGATTAACTGTAACTGCACTGACAGAGACAGGAATAAGAAGAAGAAGCAACAAAACCATGATTAAAATGATGAAAATTATGGTTATGATGAGCGGATGTAACAACTGTGCTCTGTTTGTTCTTGTTTCAATAGTGCCGACTTATCTGATGATCTCAAAGATTTGTTGCTGAAAATGTTGGACAAGAATCCAGAGACGAGGATATCAGTCGCACAGATTAAGGTAAATAATCACTTCTGATTAATCAGCTGGTGTATATTTATCCATGAAGCATATTTGCTATTAACATATGTGCACATTGTAACCCGGTATACTGTACTGCTCAAATTGAGCTATTTCAAAAGTCTTTGCATTTGAATGGGTTTTTAAAATTTGTCTTGGTAGCATCATTGTGTGCAAAGTAACTTCATAGCCCTTCTCATGCTTTTGTCCAGCTGCACCCATGGGTGACAAGGCATGGTGCTGAGCCCCTTCCCCTCGAAGATGACAACTGTTGTATGCTGATTGAGGTGACTGAGGAGGAGGTGGAGAACTCTGTCAAACACATCCCAAGTCTGGCCACAGTGGTAAGTTCATGAATGTATTTTTTGTCACAGCACATACTTATTTTTGGCTTCTGGTGTCATGAAATAAAATAACTCTGGCAGGAAGAAAATAATTGTAGATCATCTTTGTATCAGTATATGGAGAATATTACGTTACACTTCTTCAGCCTTAGCTATAAATTAATGTCAAACATTAGAAGCATGAAAGTATGGGGTGAATTAAAAGCCTGTTAGTGCTTTGTGTCTTATTTGAACTTTACATTATAGCCAGATAGCGTGTTGTGATTTCTGGATGCTGTCTGTTGTTTTATAGGATAATACAGTAGGTGTAGGCATCCTATATTAATGCTTATACAGTTGATATGTTAGGCTGCAAAGTGCATGTAGGGTTATCTTTTTACATCACAAAATAAAAATTACTGCTTGTTGCTACTATTGTCGTTCAGCAAAACACCTTGAGAGTGAAAGTGATGCTTTTCTTCTTAGTTTTTCTGAGCACAATATTGTGATAGGTGTGTTATTGTTCACTACTCTTTTTCAGATCCTAGTGAGAACTATGCTGAGGAAACGTTCCTTTGGGAACCCCTTTGACTGGGGCCGCAGAGAGGACCGCAGCAGTTTGTGTGCTCTGAGGCAAACTAATGCGTAAGTGTTGTTTACAAAAACACAACAGACTTTAAACTCTCTCTAAGGTTTTGCAGTGATATTCCACATACCGCCACAGTAGACTGTTATTACTTTTCTCCTTCCTCTCCTGCCCTGCAGGAAAGGCAGAGCAGGCAATGTGAGATACTGCTACATACATTGTAACCAAAAAAGGTAAATATCTGTAGGGCAAGTCTTGTGTGCTATAGTGCTGTTTAAGTGGCAGCAAGTCTACTTAAACACCCCTGGCATGGTAGAAGCAGCTGCATTTCTTAATGTGGCTTTTATGCTCAAACACTTCACTGCACTGAAGTCACTGAAGACTAGTATCTGCAAATATTCTCATGCGTCTGTGCTGTGTCATGCAGAATATCCTCAGCTGCAGGCAGATACACACAGAATAATATCCTGCAGACTGCAAACAAAAGGCACAAACTAATGTTGTACTTGACATTTTGTCAGAGGTGTTAATAAAAATTTGGATCTATATATTTAATTTTGCAGTGTGTAGTATTGTACTGATATGCATTATATTATACTGTGCCTAATTAAACCTCACTATCCTTACAAAAATGTATGCCTCTCTGACACAATGAAACCATTTGGTGCTTTTGTCCACACTCACGAGCCCAGACCATCCATCTATCTTGATAGGTTGTTCCTCACTTCTTGCATGAATCTACGACATGTATCCAAAGCACATGCCTGTTAATTAATGTCTCTCTCTCTCCTTGATGAACATGATTTCCCTAATATACCTGTTCCCCTCATGTCCTGCCTTTATTTGGTTGAATTTCCCCATGTGAATGATTGGTTCTGGCTATCACCTTTTCAGGTTTCCTTGCAGCCTCCTGCCTTGCGTTTTGTAACAATTAAATAGTTGATTTCAGTTCCTACCATGAGATTTACTGTTTTTCTCTGAGCTGTGATGTGGGATTGACAGGAACCTCCCCTCCCTAGCATTTCCGTAACTAGTTCTGTGTGTTCTCTGGTGTGTTATTTAGAAAACAGGAAGGTGGGGATGGCATGAGAAGTATGGACCTGCCCTATGTGGGAGAAGATGAGACTCTTTCCTGATGCAGAGGGTTTATTATGCACGCTGGTATCTGCCTGCCAGCACGACGCCCCTTTACTCACAGGTTTATTCTTGCAGTCTACACCTACATGCGTTTCCTGGGAGGTGTGTGAGCTTAGCAGACGCCAAAAAAAAAAAAAAAAAATTGCATCTAGGGCACTTTGACATCCCGCTGCCAAGTTTTTATTCCATTTCATATGGCTTAGCATGGGTCTGGTTGACTGTCCCATAGGAAACTTTCAAAAGAGACTCGAACTTGTCTGCAGTTCTAATAAAATAACCCAGTCTTCTTCTCTTATCCTGCATGCATTGACAGTCCTAGCATGCTTTGTCTCAGGCTTCAACTGTACAGTTTTGTGTTTTATCGTAGTGTAGCCATTTGTGTTTCTCCTTGTCTTTACTTGATTACAATTTCAGGTACACAGGGACATGGGAGCAGGATATTTTGATAGCTTGTGGGGAGGGATGGTTGTTTTTTTACCATCACCTTGACGTTCGCTTTAGCACACAGCAGGTTTCCTGACGATGATTGTCTGGTTCACCCTGCTTCAGTGGTAGTACCCAGGTTTTGTAATATATTTTTGAGTGAATAATGTGTACAGTTTTCCTGAAATGGAAAGGGGAGTGATAAAAATGTTTACTTCATTGAATGCATGTTCATTTTCCCAATGCAACTCTGTATAAGCTATTTATAAACACTGGCACACTCATAGACACACTTGTTTGATGCAACTTTTTTTTTTCAGTCTTACCACTGGCTCTTTGTCAAGTCTTCTATTTACTGTAATCAGTAGAAAGCTTTAAAAACACTTGATACAATGCTTTGTGAACAATCAAATTCATCTTTACTTCATACAAGAGTATGATTGTAAAAAAGGGCATGTCCTTCTTTTGCTTCTAGTGACTTTGTGAGCAATGATTTAATTTGTAGGTGCTTGCTATCTTCTTTTCTTAAAACGTTGGGCTGCAACAAAGCAAGTAATGAAAGTGCTGATGCATATGAGAAAAACTGTGTTGGTGCAAAAGAAAAAACTTAAAATAATTTTTCTGTTTAAACAATAATTCAGTTCTCTGTAATTGTTTGGACAAGGTTGTGTGTTGTGATGCTGAGGAGCAGCAGAGTTTCAGATGTGTCACATTTTTGTTTCACTTCTCAAACTGGATGTTTGTGTGTAGACTTAAAACAGTAAACAATGACTCTTGAACCTCAAGTTAAAATTGTGAATGTTCTTACTTGTTTTGTTTTGTATTGTAAGAATAACTGATATTTTAAAAGTGCACATTTTCAGGACACTAAAAACCTTTGATTATATACAAAGTTGTAAAGTCACTTAAACGAAAAACCTTTAAATAATTTGTTCTTATTGAACTATGAGAGCTGGCTACTACAGTAGATTTTTAGATGGAGCATAGTGGGGCTGCAGACTTTTTTGTACAAATCTATGCATATCTGTACAAGTGTTGAACCGCTGTAAAAACTGTTGTCATCTTTAGCTGGAGATAAATGCCACTCTGCAAATATTTCTAATTAATTAGAAAGTCCTTTTGTTATTTGTTGATGTTTTTCATATTAGTTGATCCCAAAGTATATTAATTCCCCCTCTGTCCCTTTTGTTTACTCTGCCTTTTCTTCATTTTCTCAAAGACATTAGTGTTAGTATAGATAAGGTCACTTGATGTGTGAACATAGAATATTGACATTATATCAATTATAACATTTGATGCTTCCATACTCTAATAAGCTCAGCACTTAAGTGCTGAATGTATGATAAAGGGACTGGACTTTGAATTTTTTTTATTTCTTACTACTTGCATGTCACTCCAAACTTTATGTACCATAAGTCTGTTTTTTTTAAAAAGTACTATGCATATGATATGTCTTTCTCTGTATGGTGCAATGGTTTGTTCTTTCAGATGCAAACTCAGTCAATGGATGAGGCAGGCTTTATGAGAATGACCAATAGTTTAGACATTTGCTTATCCTATATTTCAATTTAATTAATTTGAGCTGTCCACTGTGGAGTGATGCAATTTGAGAGAGCCAGTCTGGCTTTAGGTTTGCACACACCCTTTTTTCTTTTAAAAACTCAATGATGGTAGTCCACTATATTTTATGCCCTTCACTGAGTCAGAAATTTGATTGCATATTTAAAAAAAAATCTTTATACTGTGAAATGTTACCTCGTTGAAACATGCTTTCTAAACATTTATGAAAGATTATACATTCTGATATACTGTAGGTTGCCTACATAAGTTTACACCTTGAGCAAAATCAGATAAATGTTTGGTTTTGGTCCGACTATTTTGTCCTCTGTGAGTAACAGGTATGAACTGAAGGGCAGACTAAGGGTGTAAATGCTGGGTGACAGAGCAAGCCACAAAAAAACTGTATGATAAATGTTTTATACATACAATATTTAAACTTGTAGTTTCTTTAAATGAAGTCTCTCCCCATTCTCGTCTGAATGGCCAGTCTACAGTGAGTGATTAACCTTTATTATTCATATAAGTTTGAATTGTACAATGTCATTTATTAAAAAACTTTGGGGTCTCTTTTCCCCGAAATGCATGCCGACATAATGAACACATACCACTGCATTGTCATAGCATGATGGGTCCTTGACAACTATACTGGACCTTTAAATGAATTATTCTATACATTCTGTATCTTGTTCTGCATTTGAATAAAATGTTATTGCCTTTCTGTAACATTTTGCTCTGACTTATGAGGTTTTGTTTACAGTTCCAGAATCAAAAGTCAAGTCAAGTCGACTTGATTTCTAGAGTATGTTTTAATAGATCAAGATTGTCAAAGTGCTTCACAACAGTAAAATAAGTAAAAAAAAGTTAATCAGAAGTAAATATAGCATAAAAACATATTAACATACAACAGAACAAGAAAGCAAATGAAGAAAATGCACAGTACTGAACACAAGAGTTCAATGTGCACCATAACTTTACTAAAATCTGTAAACTGCCCTAAAAAAACCCCTGAATATCACACTTTGTTCCACTCTGACATTGTTTTAACATCTGCCATATTTTTTTCTTTAAATGAAATGCACTAAATCCTAAAAAAGTCAAATAGTTTGGTGCAATTTGAACACATCATTACTTAAACTGTCTATTTTGTGTACATCTTTGAAGTTACTTCTGATTGCCTAAAAGAAACTTCTGCAGTAGTACTTTAGATTGTACTTTAATGACCTGAACTGCAGTTCCTCTAAAACCCATTAGATGCTGAGGAAGTGACATTTATGGTACATCATTAGTACCAACGAAATCATTACAAGGGGTAGTCTGAGTAGATAATTTTCATTGTCATTGAATATACCAAAAACAAAATTAACACAATACACAATGCCCTTTAATAGTGTATGTATTTTCTGCAATGATATTTACAGTGAAGTCCATTAACATGTTAATTTTATCCTTTGTGGACTCTCTTGACTCATGTTCACGCTTGATGATTTTTCTGTGTGTCCAAGTATGTCAATATACAAGATTTTAATCTCCACATGAATGGAGGTTTCGGACATCTTGTTATATAAAGTGTCACACTGACCTCTTGTGTTAATTTCACAGTGCTGCAAATAATAAAAAATGACAAGAATGATGGATAATGTTCAGGTTCTCCATGGTTTTTAATTAATAATTTTGTTCCTTCATTAGACAAGAGATTTAAAGTTTATCTTTTACTATCAACAAATTAAACACACCACATGTTATATGCTATACCAGGAAAAAAAGGAAATAGTGAAATAATGATACACGTGCATGCATCATTTGGGAGGGCTCTTCAATGCTGATGGTAAAATCTAAATCCAAAGGAAATATGTTTGGAAAAGGAAATACAGTTTTATGTATGCAGACCAATATAACACAGACTTTTTTCTCTATGAACATGGAAACGTCAGCATAAAAATATCAAAAGGGCAGGTTTGAAATTGGTCAGGTCTCCAGGGCTGAAGTCTGTCATACCTTAGGCTCACTGCAGAACAATGTGATGTTTGCCATATGAGTAACTGAGTAAATGCAGTTCAGAGGCCATTTCAGATCAGCTGCTGATGGTTTCGGGGGTGGAGGGTGCATAAGGGAACCCAAAACACCACATCAGCAAATGAACACTCCTGATTGTGGCAGATTTCTAGCCTTTACCCATCATGCTCGGTTAATTGTTTACCTACTGGGGGCTGTCAGGTACGAAAGAACAAAAAACAAAAAAAGAGTTTTTGTTGATTGCTAGCTCTTTCTTCCAATGACCCACTTTCCCTTGTGCATCATACTGTCTCTGTAGTGTGCTCAATTAAAGCTGACTGCACTCTCCAGCTTCCAACGTATGTTTGAATGTTTATTAGTAAAAAAAAAAAAAGGATACAGAATAAAAGCACCCTTCAATTAGTAGCAGAATAAAGCTAAATTAATGTCCTGCGAATGCTCGAGAAAATTAAGGGAATGTATGAATTATGAAGTCTTGAAAATGCGGCAGAACTTGCATGAGGAACTCGACACTAGTCATGAAAATGAAAGATACATTTTTCAGAAAGAATCTAATTATGAAAGTTGCCTCTGAATGAATGGCGTGACGCTTTGTTCATTTTGCATTTGAATTGTAAAGTATTTTTCAATGTAGTTTTTCATAGAGCCGATTTTGCAATGCATTCACTGTTTTTCAAGTATGGTTATCTCAACAAATAACCATCAATTTAAAAATTACAATTAACTTTTGCACTATCATTTTAGGCAAATGCAAGAAATTTTGGAAGATATTGAACTACTTTCATGTTTTATTTTTTAAAGTAAAAATGACAGTATGCTTTTCAAGTAACAAAAATAAAATATGTCAGCTGTCATTGAAATGATACTGTTAAAACATAAAAGAATAGTGGATAAGAATGATTACACTGTACCCAAATGTGAAAACACAGTGGAAAAAAAAAAAAAAACACAATCTCAATTTCCTTCATGAACAAATTGTTAACAGATGGGAATTGTGTAGTCTGCTTGGTTAAATCTGGGCCACATTTGAAAAGATGATCCAAATACAATCCTCTAGAATATGAGGATGTGATATGGTACATAATCTTGATTATTAGGAACTGCACAAATATATAAGCTCAAATGCTTAATTTGTGTACTGTGCAATCTTCCAAATGTCAAACAGTCTGTTTGGTTTCCTAGTTTCCTTGGAAAACTGGTCCATGGAGCCTGTTTCCTTTTGAAAAGGTTACATTTTGAGAGCATGGTGATGTCATGTGTTGAATGAAACCTTTGAAGTGTTTCAAGTAGAACAATTCCAAAAGCAGTGAAGTGATGGAAACAAATAAATCGTTAATCTACTGCGTAAAAAGTGAAGAAAGTACAAAGTAAATGTTGAGTGACTTGACCTTTATTGCAGTATTTCCATTTAATTCAATTTTTACTGAACTGCACAGGCAGAAAATATCACATAAAAGTTTTTACTTCACTGCATATAATTATTAACCAGCTACATAGACATCTTTTTGAAATTAAGATTTTATCTGCAAGTGGATCATTTTTGAACAGTGCTGGAAAATAACTAAGTAGGCAAACATACTGTTGCTGTGATTAAGTGTGATGGCACATGAAGATTCGTGTTTGGGTTTCATTGTTATTTGAGTGTCATTTAGTGGTATGGCAGATTTTTATTTTTTATTTTGGTTGTTTCCCTGCAACTTAAAAACGACTTTTTGAGTGTTAGGACTGTCTTATCTGCATGTTGCCATGCTAATTTTCACCTAAGACAAAATAATTCAGATGTGTTAGCTTTCTCGTTCTCTCTGTCTTGCAGCCCTTCCAGTTCATTTCCTTTGATTTTGAGGCTGTGTATGTTGAGTCAACTGTGCTTTCTCTGCTGGCTTTTCAACTTGTGGTATTTGCTGCTACTGCTGTCCTGAATGTCTCATATCCATGTAGTGAAGGTACGCATACAGTATGGCTGCTTACAACACTCTACAGCATTTAACAAATTGTCCACTCCGAGCCATAATTTTGTGACCCTTCCTACCCCATTTCTTTCCTTTGTCTCTCTTTTTTTTTCGGTCTTTGTATCATCATCTTTTTTTTTCTTTTTGAAGCATTGAAGATAATTGTTTCCCACATGCAATCATGTTGAAATACATAGACTTAGGGATAATTCTAAGTGAAAGCATTGCACACTGAGGTGAAGTGGTTTTACAAATTGTAATGCATTGCCCACAGGGAGTGAATGTTTTGAATAGTCGGTGTCATGACTCTGGGTATAATTGGTCTGAGGCTGAAACCACAATTGAAATATCCATGGGTTTGTATCACAACACAGGGCGACAGAACTGGGACACTGATACAAACACACAGTCACACAAAGTGTCAGTTTTTGTACACATTAAACAGATAGTTTTGTGTTTTCCAAACTTCCATCTATTTTGGTCTGATTCAGATGATTCAGAAATTTAGCCTGAGGTAAAACTTTTGCCGTGTTTTCTGTAGCTTATAGTTCTTTGAAATGTTTGTCTTTTCACCTCCCAACAGGTGTCATGCTTGCTCCAAATAGCCCCCAGGCTGAGAACTATTTGTTTAGAGATCACTCTTAACAATTTTAAAAATTCACTTTATGCAAATAAAATACAGCAGCAGCTCTGAGATTAGTGAGTCAGTTTCTGTTTGAAGACCGACACAGTCTGGTCCCACTTCATGCAGGGACATGCTGAAAAGCTGATATTTGAACAAACTATCTACATACAGTATAACCTGTTTACTTTTCCAAATAAAAAAGAAGAAGCAAACGAGATCATTTTGCACTGTGGTTAAAGCAGCAGAATCAGACAATAGTGGCCTATATTAGCAACATTATTTTGGCACCAGTTATTCAAATATGAAAAAAAGGTTGTACTACTTACCAGATGAAAATATTTCTCTTTGATGTCACTAGTAATTTGTCTTGTAGTGACCACAGAAATACTTCTATATTTATTCTATTTAATTCTATATATGAAATGGAAGTAATTTTTCCACTACAGAGATGTGTCATTGTGTAGAGATCATATGAAATCACAAACAGCAAACAGACCTACATAAGAACAATTGTGTTGGATTGTGCAAGTGAATGTGGATAAAATACCCGTTTTAGGACCCCTAACGTGTGGAGTTGAGTGCCATATTCATTAATGTTAAACAAAGGCTGGCTTCTTCATGCACTCTGCAGTGTGCCTCTGGGGTTGTGAATCAGATGAAGTATATTGACCTTGAACAAATCAGCTTTAGATAGCAATGTCTGTCCTCCTACTGTGGGATGCTTGCTCCCATTAGCTGTGTACGTTGCTCAAATGTTGGGATTTTTTTTGTCTTTTCTATACCCATTTATACATTCTTACTCAGCTTTTCTCTTTGCCTTATAGCCATGTCTGTGTCCGTCACATACATGAAATAGAAATTAGTGAGACGTGAGGTTTGTGTTGGGAAAGAAGTGGACTTAAAGCTTCTGGACACTCAGGACATATTGCAGATTGTAGTGGAATACTAAAAAAAAAATACATATGTGAAATGTATTTGCAAACTCCGTTTTCTGTATCAAACTCAATGTTGATTCCCCATTTTAATTAAAATGGAGGCCAGAAAGTTGTGCAGGTGGAAAAGCAATGCATAGGGTGCAAGTGCATGGAGATTAGGGATCAAGGCATTTCTGGGACAGGGAGATAAGGCTCCTTAAAACTACTTAAATGTGAGGACAGCCTTATCTGCATTTTTCCATACGAAGTTTCACCTAAGATAAACTAATTAAAAACATTTTGTTTTATCCCTTTTGGTCTTGTGCTTCCAATTTATTTCTGGCTCTTACAATGAAGTGAGACTTTTTAAATGAAATCAGCAAGAAAGTTAAACCCCCTTCTTAACACGAGACTGTTTCTCTTCCTTTCACTTCTGTTATCAATGTTCTGCTGTTTTTATGAACGAATCAGTCTACTTTACAGGAAGCAGATTAGGCTTAGGGAGTGGTTTTTGCAGTAATGGGCCTTTTTATTTGAAATCCTTAACCCCATGTAGACCTGCTGTGACTGTTGTATTTCAGTGGTAGTTAGCATGACCTAAACTGTTTTCCCTGCTATAATTGTTTACTATCTATGTCAGTGAGAAAACAAAATAAAATTCAAAGTTTGAGCACAGGTTGGCATGCAGACATTGTTGATCCCGATCTGATTGTACTTTGGAGTTGGAGCTATCTGAAAGGAGGTTTTCTGAAACTTGGTTGGATGGATGATTGTATTTCAGAATTTAATAATACATAGTCAGTGGAAATCGTGTGGTTTTATCAGACTTTTACATCCAGAATGATTTCATAGCTCTAATAAGCTGTTCACTATCAGTGTAGTAATGATGGTGTGTAAGTGGACTTTCTTTTGGATGAATGTGGGGAGTGTAAATCACTGAAATGAGAAATGAGTTGAGACATGATTTTTTTTTCTGTCTGCAGTTGATATATGTATGGTTTTAACTTAAATCTCCTTCATTCACTTTTATCAGAAAGGGTTAGATTTCAGAGGTGCAGTCAGTCTTTATCTCAATGAGTTTTCTACCTGGTTAAATGAAGGAGTATATAAAGTCCTGGTTGGAGTGTTCTCAGTTAAAAGTTCTGGAAATGGCTACAAACCCAAAGTTGAGTCCAGATATGATTGCAAAAGATCCAGCTTGATATGAAAGCTTGTTTTAATGAAAATGTGTGTTTTTGTGCAAAGGGAGAAGAATTTGGAAGGTTTTTTTTGCTTTGTCCCCCCAAAACTGCAGAATGCACTTGTGTGTATCCTTCAAATGTTTTTTTTAGTCAGCATTCATATTTCTCCTGATCAGATTAGAAAAAGCCTGAAAACGAGCTGTTTGATTGGGATTGTTGTTCTGTACCTTTAGCTCATAACACCTCTGTTCATGTAAAGGCCAAAGTAGTTCACCCTTTAACATTAAATTCATGTAGGCTTGATTAAAATAATGTTTCCAAGGCTTTAGCTCAGGCAGTGTTCGGTCCTTCTGACTCTAAAATACTTGAGCGTTGGAATTAAACTGACAGATCTGCATCTGTGTGGCAGCCTGTCGGGAAACAAAAAAGAAAATCTAGGAATATTTTGGTACATTTTCTCCTCACTTCCACGAATCATCTTCACTTTGGTGTCAGCTTGTAATAATACTGTGTATATCACTGTGCATATCTGTTTTTTCTTTGGTCATGGTTCAGGTTCATGATTTAATGTACTTAAAAAATAGAAAAGTTTTGAAGATCAGAGTTTAAATTTCAAAGATGCTTCTTTCACTCACTTGTATTTTAATGTCAAAATAGTTTTTAACACTGTTATAATTTACTGGTGGAAAAAATTGGTGGCCCATTTTCACACAGCTTTTCCACCAGGTTTTTTTTTGTATCATTGTGTGAAATACTACAAAAATACAAAGCCTCTCCGTTCGTGTCCTCAGGACGGAGCTGCTGAGTGAAAAGAAGGCGATTTCACATTGAAATACGCAGATGAAGCATCAATTTAAAGCAGGAGAAGAATGAAAAATGGAAAATAATAATTAAAAAATATTATTTATTTTAAGTTCTGGGCCTCAAAATAGACGCTTCAGTCAAATTACTCAGAAAATGTGTTAAATTAGTTTGAAATTATTTTATTGGATGAAAAATATGGAATTACTGGATTCATTTATTCATTCATCTTCTACCTCTTACCTGTTTCAAATCATATCAGATTTATTTGTATAGCGCCAAATCATAAAAAAAGTTACATCAAGGCACTTTATATATAGAGCAGGTCTAGACCAAACTCTTTATAAATTATTTAAAGAGACCCAACAGATCCCCCGATGAGCAAGCACTTGGCGACAGTGGCAAGGAAAAACTTCCTTTAAGAGGCAGAAACCTCGGGCAGAACCAGGCTCAGGGGGGGCGGCCATCTCCCTCGACCGATTGGGGGGGGGAGAGGGAGACAGGGAGACAGGGAGAGAGAGGGAGAGAGAGAGAGAGAGAGAGAGAGAGAGAGAGAGAGAGAGAGAGAGAGAGAGAGAGAGAGAGAGAGAGAGAGATAGATAGATGCTGGGGCCAATCCCAGCTCACATTTTGCGAGGGCATTCTTTGGACAGGTGGGGGAAACCCACGCAGACACGGGGAGAACATGGAGACTCCACACAAAAAGGCCCCAGGCCGGGACTCTTCCCGTGAGGCATCAGCACTAAGCACTATGCTGCCGTGCTGCCCTATTGTTCTACTGAATATTTCATTTAAATTCAAAATGGTAAGATTTCCTGCCAGAAAACATCTCTGGCTGTTTTTTGGGGGCCAAGTTTGATTCAATTCTGAATTAATAAAAAAAAAATAAGAATAAAAATAAAACTCTGCTCCCTGACGCTGCTGTATCTGTTATACCTCAAATTATGGGAAAAACTTTTTGAAAGGCCTCCTGATGGCTTGGGCCAAATGGGAGAAGAACCTGGAGACGGGGTTTCTGCCCAAGTCGGTTTTGGCAGGCGATCGGCCGGAGTCCTCAAACTCACCGGCAAGACTCACCAGCCCAGCATCAGAAACCCCTTTGTCGTCTTCTTCAGAGTCAGTTTCTTCAGGAGAACTGCGGGAGTCCTTAAAGCGGTCCTCACATGGTGCTCTCTTCCCCGAAACTGACACATTCTAAACAAAATACGTTCTAAGTGATTCACCTGGTGGAGAACATACCATTTAGATGTCAGACCTGAGGCCTTTTGCTGCATTACTTTGCAGTAATGGAACAAGCTACACCTTGTTCCTTTTTTCTTTGATTTTCCCAATATGTTATCTGAACTGAAATGGCAAGTAAAGCAACAGAGACAGACAGACAAAAGGACATGTTTGCATCTTTAATTAGATTTCCGGTGGAGAGGAAAACAAGAAAGCTCTCTCAAACTCCTGAGTCAGAGTGCTTGTCACATCATGTTAATTTCAGCCCCATAAATTCAAACAAAACACTAATCACCGCTAATTTCTGTATAGACTGCGTATGCAATTTTCCTCTCTGATTCCTGCTGCACATCTTGTACAGATTCCTTTCCCAAGAGGAACTTCCTGAATTGACAGAATCCACACAATCATAGCTCCTTGCTTTAGCCTGACCAGTGTCCATTTGTCTGATCTGAAAGTTATGCCTCAAAAAAATATTCCATAAATCCAGCAGCTGTTAAGGGCAACATTTTTGAGAGTTTTGGCAGCGCAATGCTTCTGCTGAAATTAGAATAGCTTGACAACATGACAGGTTGTTTAACCGTTGAATTAGAAAATCTGTAGTGAAAACATGTAATGTGTGACTCAAGCTGAGAGAGCACCATAGGCCAGCACTGAAATGTCACAGACAGGGCACCAGCAAATGAAAACTAGAGTTCTGCTTATAGAAAGACACAAAACTCTACAATGAGCCAACCATTAACACACTCATGTAAATCATGACAAATGGAAAAGTATTAATCATAAACAGTTAGAGTATACCTTTATTGTGTGTATGTGTGTGTTTGTGTTGGAATAGCTTACGTGTGTGGACATAAGTTTGAGCAGAATTTATTAGATAACCAAAACTGTAAACGTTCTCTGCACGGACCACTTATACAAGCACTAAATGGTTCTTAATAATAATGATTCTGTATGACATTTAGGAGCTGTTGTGTTTTCAGGAGACACTGTTCCAGATTTGGCGTTCTGCTGTGATTATCTCACCTGTGGTGTGACTGACCTATGTCTTCTTGCACTGCCGCTCTCTACCTGACATGTGGCAGCATTTTGAGGAGAAGAAGCAGGACAACAGTGGAAAGTGCTCAGACAACACTAGTAGACCCTTTCAGCATCTTGCATTATTTGCTTCTTCTAGCACTAACAAAGCAAAAAACAAACAAACCAAAAAAAAAACTACAGGAGCATAAAAAGTGCTGGTACCAAAAAAGCACAAATATTCTTCACTTTGCAGGCCGAGAAACAAGCTTATATCCACAGCTTTTCCTGAAATGCATCAGCTTATGGTGCTCAGTTTGCTTCAAATGATGACTTTCTATCTTGGATGAAAACCTGAAGGAGACTTTCTTCACACACTAATCAAACCTCCGTAACTTTTTCTACACAACCAAGTGCAACACCATCCATGCTTTTGAGAGGAGGATTTTATGAATTCATATATCTGATCATGTCCTGCCCCTCTTTATAACAGCAGGCCGCCCTTTGGACAGTGGCCATTTGGACCAAGTTTAAACAGTAGATTTTATGTACTTTGAATACAGGGAGGGAAGCGCCTTGATGCAACTTTGTTATGATTTGGCACTATATAAATCAATCAGATTTGATTTGATTTGAGTGCCTCTATGCCATTTTTCATGTTAATGAGGCTTTAGCAGGATCCACTCCTCTCAGTAGATGTGCACCTGTCTTGTATCTGGATAAATGCATTTGGAAGATCAAAAGCTGTTTTGAAAAGGATAAAACTGTCAATGTTTAATGTTAATTTTGCCATGATTTGACTTCCTAAAATCCCTTTTTTTTTTTGTCCCAGCCCTATTGCTTTGTCTGTGCGTCTATCTCTGAGCACTCGCGTGTCACTGTCCTGCTTGGCTATTGCTTTCCGCATTTGACAGTTCTTAAGCTGTCTGAGAAAGCTCAGGTCACTCCAGCAGTGTGACGGCCTCAGACACAGACGAATACTTTCAATACATATTTTCTGGCCTAATAACTAGCTGACACCTGGCAGGAGCAGCACATGGCTGTTAACATCTTAAACTTCTGGCAGATCTGTTTAATTCAGAGAGCTTTGGTCCTCCGACTGGATCGCAGCCCAGTGAAGTGAGAGGTGCCAGAAGCTAGTTTGGCTATTAAGAGATGCCAAGTGAGTTTGGCAGAAGGGAGAGCAGCTGGCACTGTTGACAGGGGCAGGCTAAGTAGCCTGACTCCTCTGCAAAAGAGCAGAAGGGATCAACAGGGCAACTCCTACTCCGCAGCAGTAGGAGCACTTGGATGGCTGTTAGATCCCACTTGACATCATGAATCATACTACACTGTCTAATTGAATATAGAAAGATAATTGTAGGGATAAAGGTGACAATTCTTTTTGCTTCGAAAGAGGAGCAAATAGAGAAAATACACACAATACATCGGCATGTTTTTTTGTTTTTTTAACATGGAAAACACACACACACACACACACACACACTCACACTCACACAAGATCAGCACATTGCACTTTTTTTTTTTTTTTTACCAAAACGTAAAGCTCAATTCCTCAAACTGAAGATGCATTTCTAGGGACATAATACATTCATTCCAAGCAATGGCAACGAAGATTACAATATCTTGATAGAATAGACATACAGAATAATTACTTGATGGCTAAAACCTGAGTTATTCCAAAGTATTTCCATATGAAACTGCACAACAATGCACATCAAAAATAAATGATGCATCATTATTCTCATATAGAGTATTATTTGCATGACTAAAGCTATGCTAATATATTCATGTGATATATACACACATCATTGTATGGATTATTCATCTACATGTATGTATTTGAGATTATCTAAGCGGTCCAGTCAAAACACAGAACCATATTACGACAGAATGACTTTTAGTGATTTCTCTGAAGCACTTGAGCCTCAAAAAGTGTGTCCTTGCAACAAATGTTACTAAAATTGGATTTTATTTTAATTTTTTTTTTTTTTTTTGTACACTTAAGAATTTTTTTTTTGCTTTCAAACACAAGAGGCAGAGAGAGTTGATGTGGATAGTCCAGTTGTGTCTACTTATTCCTCATTCTTTCTTATATTTGTATTCTTTTGGCCCTTTTTGTTAGTCTTTAAAACTTAATCTGAAAATGAGGAAGAACAGAGGCGCAGCATAATTTAGTTTGTCTTCAGCCATCTTGTCCTGCCGTCCCTCTCCCAGCGACTCTCCAGGATGAAAGCAGGTATATTGAGCTGTTACTTCAGGTACTACGGGTTGAGCAATGTTCAGTCATTGGATCAGTTTGAACAGGTTCCTCGTGGCACTGGAAGGCTCCTCTGCACCCTTCATTCTGCTGTCTTCGTCACAAAAAATCCTCGTAGTCCAAAAGTTTGGAGTGCTGGCGTGTCTTCCAAAGTCGGTACAGGCGGAAGTCAAAGTACATCTCAATCATCTCTTTGCCTTGATTGGGTAATGAGACATGAAACATTTTAATTAATCTTTTAGGGAACTATACATTTTTCCAAGCAAGAAACAATATTAGGGCAGGATTTTCTAAGCCAGCAAATTAAAATATCGCCACACTTTATATGAAAACACTAGTATGAGGTACTACTTAACTTTCAAAAATGGTTTTATAAGACCTTCCGTTGCACTAGAGGAACCAGATGAAACACATTAAAATGTTTTAGGAAATGTTGGATCAGGTATTTGGAGAATGACCCACGGGCAGTACAAGTAAAAATATCTTGGCCTTTACCATGATTTTGACCTTGTGTCCCTGACTTTTACAGGAAGTGTAATACTAAACCATAAGAATATCCCTCCTCAGTAAGCATTACAGTTTTTCAGTGGTGAAGGCACAAATGATTGGGTTTTTATAGGTGGTGGCCTGTGCAAATTGATTCTCTCATTGGTGTCGCTGTAAATGTCCATGTGTCATTCATAAATCCTCAGGAGGACAAAAGTCTGTGACTTTTTAATGGACATGTACTGGCATGGAATGGCTGCTGGACTAAGATCCCATGAGGGGAGGGATCATTTTTCTCTGGACAACTATAGGTGAAAGTTAAGAGGCTTAAAAGGATGTTATTTGGCTCAAGACAAAAGTTATGAGCCATTTTGTGATGACCTGTGTCCCTGTAGTCCCACCTGAGGCCAGGGAGGAGAGGAATGAGTTTTTAATAGGTGCACAAGAATACAAGAAGGAGTACAAGAATACTTCTTCTGTGATGGATGCTATGCACTTAGTGTGAAGTTTATATGACTTAGATCTTGGACTTGAATATGGAACATCATATCAAAGTAGCAAAGATAGAGAGAAAATGTGCGCATGGACTGGATGCACATATTTGAAATGAGGGAGAAACTAAGAAATTGGAGATTTTTTATTTATTTATTTATTTATTTATTTTTCAGATTTGTTAAATTCCTCCCTCAAGCGTTACTGCATCACATATGGCATCTTCTTCACTCATTCATATGCGGCTGTCCTTGTGATCGGCATGTTTGAGTGCACGTTTGCTCACACCCACCCTGTGCTGACAACTCCAGCGGTGACTCAAACTCGACAGAATAAGGCCTCATCAGATTCTTCAGTTTCTGGAACAGCTGTTGGACCGAGATAAGAAACCAAGCACCCATTAATTGCACTGCACTTGGACACACTCACAGCAAGAGAACCCGTATCTTCAGACATAACACGCAATCACACACAAATACAGCAACATGGACAAAAACTTACAAATTCTGCCAAAGAGACATTTACACATTCATCCTGGGCAGGTAACAAAGAAGAGACGAAATGTTGCAAATACGTTCAGTTTTCTGCCTTGATATGACCTTCTGTAGTATCATGAAACAACATGGCTTTGTCAAATGAAGAGCAATATGAGCACATTAAAGCGTCCAGGAAATTAACGGAACAATTAAAGTCCTAATGTCTTCATTGAAGTTTTAATGTGAACTGTGCAACAATTTTTTCAGTTGTCCCTTCTCATTGTCATGCACATCAAACTTGAATGTCACTGATGCCTTGGTTGGATTTAATCACAAGGCATCTTTAGACCTCCTTGTCAGTGAAATCAAAGGCCAAATTCACCTTTTTTTTTTTTTATGGCGCTCAAAATGAGGTGGTAAATAAAAAGCTGCTTTCATCCCGTGTGTTTGCACTTTGAAGAGGATAAAAGAAGATAGCTAGTTGCCAGATGTGGAGGTTTGCGAGATGCAGGCAACACAGCTCGTCTGTAGTGCAAAGAGAGCTGCAGGCAAATAACAGATCGCATGCTGGTTCGATTTCTGCCTGTCCTGGGTGGCACTTAGTGGCTGATATTGCCAAGACTGATTCATATTTTGTGCTGATAAAACCTAAACATGGTCGAAAATTTCTGAAAACTGGGTCAGACTACATCTCTGTCTTGCTCACCTAAAGTTCATCCATCTCCAGCTTTTGTTTTCATTTTTATGTCCTCCAAACTGTGTTTCAAAACGACCGTTACAATGTTTAGGTGCTGTGCTGTAAAGTGTAGCCTCTAGTCCAACCTTCACATGGCTGTTTAAACACTCCTTATCTGTAATTACCACCATTTTTTACCTTTCATCAACCACTTAATTTTGCATTCAGATGTGTTGTTTCCGTCACAGGGTGCATGCATTACCAATAAAATTGTCCAGCGCACAACTGCAGATATTTGCATACGGTATATGACATACATCTGTGAATGAGGCAGTGGCTTACTTTCAAATGTGTATTTAAACGGTTTAGCTAAACATGTGCTGTTTGTTTTTTGCTGTCTGGAGTGAAGCATTGGCAGTTTTTGAACTGTTTAAAAATGGGTTGAATGGGGATTCCAGCAATGAACAGGTTTTCAGCGCACCATGCCCCTGATGTGGGTTGTTGTGTATTTGCTTGGCGAGGGTTGTGTTAAAAAGTTAAATAGCGAAATTCATTAATTGTATTTTCTAACTGTGCTGAAAAAAGTGCAGTGTGAAGATATCATTCTTGAGATTGTCCCAAATCACTGGTGAGAAAAAATTAGCCACACGGGTTGTTTTAGGATTCACGCTCTCCTGAAACAATCGCATTTGTGTCTGTATCGGTGCAGATATCACTGATGTGCAGTCTGTTCTGCTGGCTGCCAGACTGTCCATCAGCTCCAGAGATCCACTTTATATAACAAAGCATTTTGGCAGACATGGATGGAACCGACAGTTAGGTCAGACAAACATTGCTCGCTATGGTGTGTGTGTGTGTGTTTATGTGCATGTGTGTGTGCCAGTTTGCTTGTGTGTGTATGGGTGATTTGTTATTTGTTAAAATCAGGTAGAGATAAAGAGGTTCAATGTCACTCAGCTTTTACCAGCATTATTACCCAGAGTGAGATGATAGTCACTCAGGTGGAGAAAGGCAGCGAGGGAGAAACAGGAGATTTATATGTTGATTATCAGAAAAAGGCTGACAGACACAGGAACAGCAAGTATAAATATAACAGCAAAGAGCAACAATCAGGGAGATGAACACAAAGACACACAAATCAAGAGCCGTAAGCATAAAGAAGTGTAATGAATAGATAACTTGCCACATCTACTCTTAGATTTTCAATCAGTTTGTGCGGCACAGATTTTGAGCATGTCATGATGGTGGAACGGCGCTGGAATAATATATTAGTATACATTGAGCTGTTGGCATTAGTTGATATCCTCAATGTATTGCACATTTAATAGTCCAATACAGTCAGAACGTGAGAGAACTGTATCTGTGAAACTAAAGAAACACTAAACAAAAAAGACAGGTTAAGTCTCAGCAATTCACTTAAACTCCCTCAAGGTAAATTATGTACATATTAAATAATACGTAGGAGGGACGTAGTTTAAAAGGGGAGCAGAGAAGGCCACCCACGTCAAACACCCCCTCATCACAGGAGAAGGTCCATGACACCACTTGTTCCCAACCTACAATGGTGTCCTTTTGTCACCTCCCAGGAGATCTAACAACCGTTGACACTCTGTGGCAGGTGACTCATTACAACAGCCGACACGCTAACAAGTGACATTTACGATAATGATCCCAGACAGATTAAATACCTGGCTCCCCCAGGTGCCCCACCTCCCCAACCAAGTCCAGCTGCCCTTAATCCAACATGTCTGGGTATCTCTAGTGTAGAGCACACCTCTAAAGCTTCAGAAACAAAACCAGTATACCTAACATGTAATAATTACAAAGCAACGTATGAGACAACCTTTAACGTGCTAATAAGACAAGAACGTGCCCAGTCTAGTGGATGACATTAGCTCATTGAGCGTCTTTAAATTTCCACTCTTTCATTTTGTTCTCAGAATTGTTTATCATTTAATTCAAAGAGTTCAGATTGGGGAAAAATTTGCGTGCGTAAGTAACAGTAAGGGTAAGGACACATTTTATTCAGTGTACACCATCAGCTGCTGTCTCATTACCATGCATGATTGGAGGAACAGTAGATACTCGAACAGAGCAGGAATAGATAAAAAGGGATGGTGCCACACAGCTAATGAGCTGTAAAGGCTTTCTCATTCTCCTCAGCCTGTCAAGACAGATTGCTGTTGGTGGGGGGGGTACAAATTTGTCCTGTGTCATAATTTAAGTTGAATTGATGCAAAAAGATTTTGCTCGGATTAACTTCAGCCATGTGTGAGAATCATTTAATTTAAACAATTTCACTGAAATTTGAATTTAAGCAGTTTTATTTACAGGTTTGACTGGGCTCTTTTATATTTTGGTATTTAATATGGCCTAAGTTTATAGTGCTGGTCATTTGTTATTTTAGTTAAGGTTTTCTGTCTGAACACAGTGTGTGGTGTGTTAGTGTCTATACCTTTTCTCCATTTGGGTTGCCCTGAACATAACATCCCATAATGTGGATCAGGTTGGGTTCTGGGTTGACTTTGCTCATGAAACGACTCAGCCGCCTCCAGAATCTGACCATAGACAAAGGAAGCAGTCACATGGATATCCAAAAATAGAAAGAGCAAATCTAAAATGACTTATTTCCATTCACCACAGCAAGTTATCAGAAAAAAACCCCCAAAAACCATCTGTCAAACATAGACTGCATGAGTAACTCTTTAAAATATTCTGTCAAGCGATTGTCACTTTTTATTGGTTTGCTGTCCTGTTTTTGCAGTGAAGCAAGAGTTTTAACAGAATATCTTGCGAAGGAAATTATGGAACAGAAAGTGAGCCATGTGTTTTTATTCCTGAAACGAGCAAACACCACATATTCAAGTATGGCTCCCCTGGGAGAGACACATCACTCAAAAGTAGGAGTGTGTTCTTATAACTGACAAACAAATGTAGGGAGAGCATTGCACGGTCCCAGTGGAATATTTCTAATTTAATCAAGTGGGAGAGCTTTCACAGAAAAAGCATTAATATACTCTGAAAACACAGCAAAGAGCATTTAGCTGACAAATCTGTTTCAGGGCATGTGATTCTTTGAACACAAAATGAAAATTCTGTCTATTCTGAGTGAAGTGTTGATGTGAGGGACTTCTAATACAACCCTTACTCTGATCATTGGTGAAGTTAAAGTGTGCATTATGTTAATATTTTTCTCAGTCATGTTTTTCTATGTGTTGACATGGAGAATGTTGCTGTCAAGATATGTGATGATAGAAAGCTCAAGGTCATAAGCTAAGATACGTTAAACACAGATGGACCCAGAAGTCTAGTGATAACTTACTGGCTCATGTCCTCCTCCTTTTCTACCTTGGCAAAGGTTGCCACTTTATTCTTGAGTAAATACAGATGACCAGGGCCTCCCTAAGAAACACACACAGGCGCAAAACACATTTCATTTTCAAGCGCTTCTCCATCAAGTGCTGGAGCCAATCCCAGCAGACCAAAACACATTATAAAACTGCTAATTTGCCTTCCCTTAATTAAGATTTGAAGCGCTTAGATCCCAAAAGGAAGGTATTTAATAATGCAGTCTAGCTAATTATTCAGGGCTTTCCTTATGCAGTGTATGAATAAACAAATATGACTCCAGGCTGGGGCAGCACAGCGGCATAGTGGTTAGCACAATAAAATGGTTGCGGGTTCGATTCCCGGGCTTGGGGCCTTTCTGTGCGGAATTTGCATGTTCTCCCCGTGCTTGCATGGGTTTCTTCCCACCGTTAATTGGTGACTCTAAATTGTCCGTAGGTCTGAATGTTAGTGTGAGTGGTTGTTTGTCTCTGTCTGTCTCTGTGTGTTGGCCCTGTGATGGACTGGTGACCTGTCCAGGGTGTACCCCGCCCTCACCCAATGTGAGCTGGGATTGGCTCCAGCACCCCCCACGACCCGGAAATGGATAAGCAGTAGAAGATGAATGGGTGAGTGAGTGACTCCACGCTTCCATACAACAAAACACATTTTTTTCCTTTCCTCTCTTTGATTCACCTGACAAAAGATGAGCATCCTCCAGAACTTGCATCCTCTCCGGTAAGCCGTGAGCTTCTTCTCTATTTCCTCTGTGAGACAGAAAAAAGCTTGGATTGATGTAATCGACAGGGACCAAGGATGGACACAGAAAGGAATGGGAAAAATATCCAAGAAACAATATACAGACAGACGGAGAAATAACAATCACTTGAACACAAAATAAACATCGTCTCTGTAGGGTGAGTTTAGATACAGATGGAGTAAAAAACAGCCGAGACACTAACAGAAGATGAAGTTTAAATTAAATTCAAGTGTGAACCTGAGACAGCAGGGAACGGCACAGTGAAATAAAATAAGTCAATGAAAGACAGTAAATTGGAAAGCTGAAATATAAAGTATATGCGTAAACTATTTATTGGCAACCTTTCAATCACTGTGTGAAATTTAGTCCATTCTGAGTTTGCAATGAGTAAACGAAGCTCATTTTCAAAATGCAAAGACTAGCTGATGTCATTTTGTGGGATTTTAACTGTCTTCCATGGAGCAGATAGTATTAGTCTGATCTCAGCTACATTTTTAGAGTTGAGATTTGCAGGTATAAGGTTTAGCCTTTACCTGCAAATTTCTAACTGTGACCTTTAACTCTCACAGTGTGAGTCAGAGTTTAGACTCCAGTAGTCAGGCAAGTTCAGCTGGTGCAGTTCAGCTTCATGACCAGAAATGAGCTTTTCCAGTATCATATTCTAATACTGTTAAACTAAGAAAGATTAATATTCCTCAGTGTTGCAAATTATGTGTATGTCTATTATTACTTATGACTAATAAAATCAGTTACACACACAAAACTCAGCAAGTGCTAATTTTAACATATAACATCTTATATACATCAATAATAATTATCATTATTTCATATTGATCACTTAATGATTATATTTAAGGAAGGAAAGGAACTACGGAGGGTCTTTTGAAACGGAGGTGAACAGACAGAGCCAAACTTACCCAAAATATCATCAAAAGTTGCATGTTCGTGGTCCTGAGGAAAAAGAGATTCATATAAAACATTACCATTCAGTATTTCAAAATATCAATTCGGTATGCCATCTAAGAGAAACGTCTTCAACAGACAGGACTTATCTGAAAGAAACAATAGTGTATAATTGGCATGTCCGTGTGGCTATAAGCCTAATGGTTGCCACGTATTATATTGTGCAGCATGTCAGTGCTTAATTGTGTTTGACTCACATAGAGGATGGGGATGATGGAGGGGTCATCCCTGCGAATTATAGTGGGAACATATTCCGCCTTGGGGACCTTAGAGGAGATCAGCTAGAGGTGAAGTAGAAACAGAGGAGGATCAGGAGAGATTGGTTGGGTGGGTGGGGCAGCAGTTTAAGAAAAAGAAGGGGGAGAAGGGGAAAAGAACAAGCTCTATCACCCTCCATGTCTGCAGGGAAAAGTACAGCTATATATAATATGCACAGTGCTACAGCAGGAGTACTTTAGATGCATAGATATGAATATCATGTTCTAGTGCCAAGAGTTTGGATAATTTATCAATATGTTATCGTGAAGAAGAAGAAAATATTTCCTAAAATGACTCACTTCCTTAAGAGGGAAAAATTCTGATACCTTTCGTTGCATATTTTTAAGCATTTATTTTAAAGCAGATGATTGTGATTGATGTTCTTCATCATAAAATGTTAAAGAAATGACACTGAAAATTAGGCTAAAAACAACACATTCATGTCTCTTTGTTCATGACTGAGGATACACGTCAAAGAAATCCAAAAAACAAAACACTGGTTCGACCACCAAAGAATTTACTGGAACATGAAAATTGTCAGCTGTAAGGTAATTTAATGGCTTAATTAAAGTGACAGTTCAGTCCTGCCTTGTCATCCAAAGCACCAGATATCTGGTTTTGATGAAATAATCTGCAGATGATTAAGATCTTTATTGCTTACCATGATTTTGGGAGGTATAAAGTCATCTCCCTCACAAGCAAGCCGCTCCATCTCTCGCTCCTCCTCCCAGTCTATATTGTCATCAAGGCCTCCTTCATCCATGGTGCCACAGGAAGTCTGCAGGTCTCCGCCTAGGACAATGCATGTGGAAAATGATTTGAGATAACAGGGTGTAGGCTTAAGTGTTGGAATTAGAGTGGGAGAAGAGAAAGGTGTCAGAGAAAGAGGGGATATCAAAGTGGAGGGAGGATGTGTCCAGTAAGTGGAGAGAGGTGAGAGTGTAGGAGAGGAAAACAGATGGCACTGTTAATAATGGTGACAAGAAAATGACAGATGGGACGGGAAAAAGAAGAGACAGACTGGCAGAGGCAGAGAAAGAATGGCTGATAGTACTGTAAGTGTGGCAGCAGGATTTCTGGCGTCACCCAATGTACATTGTGAAACTGGAATCAAAAGGCAGCTACTCTCTGATGGTGCTTGAAGTCGTGCCTCTCTGACATGTTATAATGCAAATGACAGTCTAGTCATCTCTTGAAAAGCAAAATTGTTGGTTAAATGCTTGTGAGTCAGTGGCAATACACAGGTACTTATTTAATTCCTCTTTAAAGTTAAAGTATTTTGCTTCTTTCTTTCTTTTTTTTTTTTTTTTGCTTTGCGCTTCTCTGTACACAGATACTTTAAGTTACCAGACTCACAGTAAGTTATTCCAGCCAAATGAGGAACAGACTCTTAACCTGAGAAAATGTGTAATGTCTGTAAAGTCTGTCTGTAACGACTGTGACCAAAAAGTACACTCTATTTCACATCTTAAGTTTGATCAAAATGTTTTCTCAGGCTCATCTAACTTGAGTTCAGGTGACTCACATTTTTAAGGCAGCTGGTGAATTCACATTTCTACAACATTCACACGATTATTTTTAATTTCGGAGAGAAATACAACTCATTAACAGCAACTTATTATGAAGCTCTGAGCGATATATTGTCTTGGCTGATAATGGACAATTTTGCGTCAGCAAACTTTTAGTGGCTGAATTGAGGCTATAGTTAATTCCTTAATTGTCAGAAATGGTCATGAAGATAGCAGATGGATATAAAAAGTTGGCTCCTGGAGCTAGTTATGGGTGCAAATTCTTCTCACCATACATCTATACCTTGAGTTTGTTTCATTGAATTTCTCGGGCATTCAGTTTGCCTTTACCAATCAATTGCTTCAGCTACCAAGCATCACTTGTTTGCCAGCACAAACTGTTTACATTTCTGTTTAATGTCCACATGATGTGATCCAGTGTTCACTCCTTGCTCATTTGTTTTCATCTTTGTTTGGTTTAGCATTTTTCAGCTGAAGGTTAACAAAGAGCTGTCTGATCTGAATAAATGGGATAATTACAGTCTTTATTACTGTCATGTAAAATAGAATATAGAAGAATAGACTGATCGATTATGTGTGTGTTCTTGGATTAGTTAATATTTATACTATTACAGATTTGCCCATTAAAATAGTATAATAATAGTAATAGTAGTATAATAATAGTATAATAGTATAATATTAACCTGTAATCAAATGATCAAATTAAAAGGATCCTTATAAAAGTGTTTGGTCTGTTTAGGATTAAAAAATCTCATTAGAAGATTTTCAACCCCAACATCATCAAAACTCAGTCAGTGTTCTCCAGTTTCAGTATGTGCTAGTATTCAATAAGTGGTCTAAATCATCTAATAAAACACTTTATGTACCCATTTAAAAGGTGGTGGTGGTGGAAGGGGGGTTGAAAAGGAGAATTGAAGAACAGTAGGTGAAAAAATGGAAATGACAAGTAAATCAAACAATTAATGTCACTCCACCAGAGAACAATACCTTTCCCCGAGGAAAGGGGGAGACTAAGGCATCAATCACGTCATTAAACTGTCATCAACTGTATTTATCTTTCATCACACTCTGATACACAGACACACTGATGATGGAAGTGAAGAAAAAACATAAATAACAGCCACATACTCAGACATTGACGAAACAGCACATGCAAACGTCGTACGGTCAAAACCCTTCAGAAACCCCGAGAGCACACAGGTCCTTGCATTAACATTTGTACCACAACACGCTCAGACTGGGACACACGTTCCAGTTTGGAAGACATACTCACAGAAAGAGAGAGCATCACAAAGTTGAAGAAAGAGCCACGGTCATTGGGAGACAGATGGACAGGGTCAGAGTCGACAGCAGAGACGGTCAGTTTGTACATGTGACTGTGTTTCATGTGCGAGTGTTCCTGTTTTTCCAGAGCCATCAAAACCCGCAACTGCTGTGAGGACGAGATGTCACCTCTTTTGCAACAGAGACGCTCTCAACACTTAAGTCCAGTGTTCTGTTACAGCGCGTGTCCTCTGTTGTCCTTGCTGAAAAGTTTAACTCTGAAGTAACTATATCATCACTTGCATTTCATGCCCTCCGGTCGCTTTCCAGCCTTTAATTTTGTGAGAAATAATTACAGTTAAGTAATATTACAACAGAAAACTATTTAATTACTCTGTGTTCTATTTAAGATGTTTTCATATTTGCGGGAATTTGACTTTTTTTTGTTGTTGTTGGTGTGTGTTTGTTCCCCTGACATGTTGAATCACGGAGGGAAATTAAGCAGTTGCCTAATCGTCAGCTCTTGTTCATATATTAAAGCTTTGATTACAAGCCCTTTTTTATGGCTGACAAATGTTGCTAAGATGGTTTTTAACTCCATATGAGTCACCGTGGAAATAAATTAATGATAAAAGTACTGAGTGAGCACAGAGTAAATGTAAGCTAGCATCAATCTGTCTGTCAAGATGTGAGGATATAAAGGGACATATGAGTAATTTATAACTTGCCACATGGTATATAGACCAAAATATGCTCTCACTCCAGCTGGTCTGGTAGGTCATAAACTTAAGAGAGAATTAGAAGGCGTCTCAGAAACTTTTGATACAGCTTTAAACTTACTTTTTTTTTTAGCGCAAGTGATTTTAAGGTTACATTACGTGTGGTCCTGCAGGTTCAGAGTGCATGTTAAAAAGGAAACCTGGGAAAGGTTGCAAAGCAAAAATCTTACATTTACTAATGAAATTTATCTTTCAAACTTAAAAACTTTGTCACTTCCACAGGATCGCCCTTGCATGCTTTCGACAGTTGCTCTGTTCTTGTTTAAATTAAAGCTGCTTACTTACATATGAGATTAGTTACTTCAGAGTTAAAGCCTTGAATTTTTGTCCACTCATGGCAGTATGAAGAAAGAATGTGAGTCAGCATCTGTGTGGCTCTGTGTTAGTGTGTGTGTTTTCCTGTGTGAGCACATGCACGTGCATGAGTCTTCTGTTAACTCACTGTCTCTGGGCTCATGAGGAGAGTCATTCTTGACAGGGGTGGGGTCACTCCAGGAGCGGCTGAAACTCTTCGACCTACGTTCAGCGAATGCTAGTGCAGGCGGGGGGAGAGATAGTCACGCACACACTCGCACACACACACACGCACACACTAACAAGCCAACAAACTGCTTGTTTCTGCTGTACACTCACAACCTAAAATACATCAAGTACAAAGGCGGATGCAGCTCACAGTGCACAAATATAGTGTACAGACAGTGCCATCCCTTGTCTGCACAAACTCACACACAAATGTCTGCATATACATAGTATCCAACAAATACACACATACAATATGAAAACAATTATATCATCCAAAGGGTTTTGCTTTTTTTGAGATTGTCAGTATGTATTTAAAAGGATACTTTTGTTTTGCAGTTTTCACTGTGCTCCTGAATATTTTAGACTAAGCTGAAAGTGTTTGGCACAGTCAATCAACACTGTTCCTCAGGGTGCCATATTTAGCCTCTGTAGTTTCTCTCTGCTGTAGCCTCACTAACAATTTGGTGCTGAATATGGCCAACTTGTTTATTTCAAGTACAAATTTCCTTTTGGAAATAACTTGTAATGATATAAAAATATTCAGATGTATTACTTTGTGCTTGTTTGTACACAATATTTAATTTTATTATTCAGAACCTGGTTGATGCGGGCTCCATTACTGCCCCCCACCCCAAAAATGTTTTCCCCCCTCTTCAAACTTTGCAACAAACCAAAAAACAAAACAACAAAGAAACACCCAAAACACTGAAGCGATGCAACAGGAAAACACCAGCTACACTTAATACACTCATACACCTGCATGCACAGATCCATATGGCTGGCTTATCAAACACACCGATAAAAATAGACAGTCCTTGAGGAGACACTACAGAAGGATAACTCCAAGCACAGAAGCAGCAAAGAAAATAAACTCCCAAAAGCAAAAAAAGAAACCCAACAACAACACATATGATGGTGGGGTGAACAATATCACAGTCAGTTTTAGCAAACACCCCCCCCCCCCCCCCCCCCCCCCACACACACACACACACACACACACACACATCTGACTCACTCTGTGCTTTAATCCTTCTGCTGCCCACCATACGGAGATGCTTCCGGAAGTTCCTTTGGGTGAAGGAATCAAAGCGGAGGAGGGACAACCAGGGACAGAGGAAGAGGAGAGAGGGAGGGGTGAGTGGGAAAGGAAGCAGAGCAAGACCAAAAGAGAGGGGTTTAGTGTCGAGTTTCTATTGTAAGAGAGGTTGAAAGTGGGATAATTAGATGTAAATATACACATTTTCATGTCAGTAAGAGTGGAAAATGCTGCTCACAGGGTGGTGTGGGTGCAACGCACCACAATACAAAAATATCTTAGTTTGTTGGCTGTACATTTAAGAGATTCATTCTTGTTACGAAAGCCAAATGAAAAATCTTCTTTTTGCTCTGTGGCACCACCAACAAACTAGTGCATGTTGTTGTAAGTTTAGATAAGTTTAGATAAGTTGTTGCTTTCTTGACCATGTCTGTGTTCAACACAAGTGTAATTTGGCAAAGAATTCCAGCCTTGTCTGAGTTTATTTACATCTGAGTCTAGAACCTAACATTGGTTATGTTATGGTATTGCTTTTGGTGATCAATACTGATAATGTTTTAGCTGATAATATCTGTTCTCTTAACACATGCATTAACGTTTTTGATGAATACCCCTCTAAGTTTGATTATAAGGGAACAGTGACCAAAATGTATTCATCAAAACTGTACAAGCATGACAAACACATCAGCCAATATCTTTGGAAATGACTCCATGTTGGAAAAAAAGGCAAGGTTAAAAAGGGAAGGATAAAACATGGTTTGGTAGACAGAAAGAAGTTTCAATAAACATTGATAAAAATGCAGGGCTTTGCAGTCTGGCTATTGCATTGTGATACTGACACTGGTGCATCTGTGATATCAACAGACAGTGGTCAGGTTATCTCTGAGTCCATTAAGAGTTACCTGATTAGGCACAGATTTTCAATTCTTCATTTGAGGAAAACCTTTGTATACACAAACCAGGCTTTCTCATGTCGTCATTATTCAAATGTTGTAGAAAAGAACTAAAAATACTGTATTTCAACAAGGACAATCATTGCTTACTAAAGCTCTGGAATGAAAATTAATTTTCTGTTGATGCCCACATTCAGAAAAGTCTGATAAAAAAATTTTCTTTAACTGTTTGTGATCTGTTTTATGCTGCTGGGCCACATTTTGCTTACTGAAAATAATGCTAATTTATCTGATTTATCTTGGGAAGTGTTCCTCAAAATGTCTACTGCTAAACATGCAAAAAAAAAAAACCAAACAAACCTGAAGTCTAATTTACAGAGATACAAAATTATATACTATTTAGTCAAAGAGGAAAGCACTGTTAATCTATAAGTGTTTTTTATTAAAACTTTTTGTATTCCATTTAAAAAACCGTGTATTTTCTCCATATACTATATCCGTTGGCAATTACATTGGCTTTGCATGACCATGTTGCACTTGAAATCCCTTCCGTGTCTTTAATAACAAAGAAGCAGTAGGGTTTATATGTTTTTTCCTGTGACTTGCTCCTAATCCTGATATGACATCTGTTTAAGTGCCCCAGATAAACACCCTTTCATCTTTCTGCCTCACTCCCATGTCACATCCTCGCACGGAAGTGGTACACCTAACAGTCAGTACTCATGATTAATGACCTGTCTGTGTTTGTGTGTGTGTGTTTATCAGGCAGCATAGAAGCACAAACAGGATGAACATAAAAGGAAATAAACAATCTCTGGGGACTATTGGTCCTTCGTTTACCTCCAAAAAGATGCCAGCCGTATAAGGGTTAACTTGCAACATCAAACAATTCACTGCTCATTATATAAGCAAAAATCATTGTATTACACCAAAAAATAAGATGGCTAAAAAGAAGCAAATGTAACACTCTTAATTACAAATTTGCTACCTTACAACATCACTGTTGCTTCCATGATAAAGAGATCTCAAATGTAGTAATACAGTGTTAAAATCCTTGGTGCCCACATCAGGGAGGTGTGGAGACAGTTAATGAGATTTACAGTGAGCTAGAACGTGAGAGGAACCATGTCCACCTCCATCTAAAGATAGTCTGAGATGTGCCCCTCACCCCCTGACTCACTTTAACACCGTAACTCATTTCGAGCTATTTTGTTAAGTAACAAATAGATGGATTCATACTGTAAATATAATATTTATAGACTGTGTCTTTGATTCTCAATAGCTTTGTATGATAACCAGTTCTCTCTCTCTCTCTCTCCCTCTCTCAACCCAACCAGTCGAGGCAGATGGCTGCCCCCCCTGAGCCTGGTTCTGCCCGAGGTTTCTGCCTCTTAAAGGAAGTTTTTCCTTGCCACTGTCGCCGAGTGCTTGCTCATCGGGGGATCTGTTGGGTCTCTTTAAAAAATGTTATAAAGAATTTGGTCTAGACCTGCTCTATATGTAAAGTGCCTTTATGTAACTTTGTTATGATTTGGCGCCATACAAATAAATCTGATTTGATTTTATTTGATTTTGATAAGAAAACATTATGATCAAGTCTCCATTATTTCATTTTCTCTGTTCTTCTGATACTGCGGATTTGTAAGGTAAGAAAAATATGTCCTTCACTAATCAGGAATAGATTCACATACTGTACCTGGATTTATTTTCTCTAAGATAAAGGCGGCCTTAGCATGATAAAATATAATCTTTCTTAAGGAGGTGGTTTCAAGTGAGTGCAGAATTTTTCCCAGTGGAGTTTAGTACAAGAAGGCAAGACTGTTACATACATACTTTTTTTTTCTTCAAATGTTCAAACTAATAAGAGTAACTCACACAACACTAATAATGATAACACTGCAGACGGTTGGGACGAGATGCCAAAGGAATTGGGATGTACTGCAGGGAAATGCATCTGGGCCTGAGTAGAATGGTTTCCGAATTTGTTACTGTCTTGTTAATGTCATTACTACTCCAAGTTTTACGGAACCTCGCTGTGTTTCCAATAGCCTACAAATCTTATTTATTCCAGCTTAATTTCACATTCTGCATCCTGCCTTCAAAAATGTACACATTTGTACAGATTAATTGTGACATATATTTTTTTAAAGCTTATTTTAACCACCAGTTTTGATCTTCGTCAGTACTGCGTAGGAATGAAATTTCAATTCACTATGGTTGGCTATGGCAGTACAAATCTGACCTAGAAACTGGGGCACCCTAGCAGGGCATCCAGTAAGCAGATCCTCTTCCATCTTATTGAAAGCTGCTGATGTCCTCTCACCTTCAGGTCCTCGTTCTGAATCTTTAGCTTAGTTGGATTAGATATGGCTGTAAATAAGTCAAAATGAAACTGCACCCAGAAACAAGCTCAAACTGCAGTCAAGCAAAGCACATTCTGGCAGAGGAAGCTTCGTACCTCTGGATGATTGCTGCCGAATCCTGCTCCCTCTCTCTCCTTTTTCTCTTGACAAATCCCCGGAAAGCCCTGCCAGGACGTGGCACAGTATTAAAGGGATGAGAGAGGGAGCATGCTGGCATAGCGAAGGGTAGGACAGTGCAGGGAGGTTGATGCCAGGGCTTTTAGCTGCAGGGTTATTTGGCTGTGAGGGCAGGCTGTTGTAGGTAAGCAGCAGCTAGCTTTGACTTATAACAACCAGAAAGTCAAATCAAATCACCAGTTCAAATCCTCTTTTCTGTTCACTTCTGCAAGAAATGTGGCAGTCTAAATATGTCATGACCTATTTTATGATAGAAATGTATGATCTTTTGATCTTGTGTATCTTTTCTGTGGTTCCACTTCAGGTCAAAGGTTAAAGGGAAAGTTCATATTTGGGGAATTTTATGATTTCTCATACTTTCCCAGAATCACTCATGGATACTTGTTTTATTTGTAAGCTTCAACAATTGGAGGTTTTGGGGCTCAATTAGGAGCTCCACCCAGGAAAGTGCATATAATTCAAAGCCCGGGGCTCACTGTTTTAGATATTAATGCTATAAACCACCAGAGGTAAGTAGCTAGTAAAATTCCCTCTGGAAATTTCCCTTTTATGCAAAAATTTTGTGTTATTTTTGTGTTAACAAAGCCTATTAAAAGACCAAATCCAATGCACAGGCTCATCTCAGAGAACTTCCCTGCCCAGTCTGTGGCACTTTGCCTCAAGCTCTGTATCGCAAACTGAAGACATACATTTTTAAGAGCATGTCAGAATATATAGAGACAGCTTTAACTAGGTTGAAATAAGTACCTGAGACAGTAGGGCTTTATACGTTTAAATGAATTACCAAGTTCTGTATTCAAACAAGAGTGACTAATGCATTATGTTACCCATGTCCAACATAGTGGAAGAACATGTCATGCAGATTAATGGCATGGCTAATTAGTGTGGCTCATGTTGAATGCTGTAGTTTTTTAGCTGAACAAGCACTACTATTCCCACTATAGTACTGACAATGTGGGAGGTTCAGTCTAGCAGGACTCTGAATGAATAAAGTCTTTCCTTTGGTTTAAGATCTAATAACTTCCATATATATGATAAACTGAGGCAATAACATGAAAAACCTTGTATCTCCTAGCATTGTGATATGAGTATGTTGTGCTAGTGTTAATTGTAAAAAAAAAAAAAGAAGAAGAAACAGCAAATTTATGTGTTGAGTTAGTAAGCGAGTTCACTGTGTTATAAGAATAAATAAATAAACTTGATAACACATCTTTGTTTAGGAGCAGCTTGGGTTAGCTGAGTTTAGAGTTTAGTTAGCCAAGTTTTGGTTAAGCAGGGAGTGTGCAGAATGAAATATCCAATTTTGGTTTGGCAACACACTTATCAATGTTAACATTCATCAGATCGTTCACCCAACACTTCAGTAAGCTCAATAAGCCGAAGTTAGTGATTGGCATGCAACAATTTCTGTACTAAATATTTACATAACATTGTCATTTTATTATTGGAATTAGATTTGAATAAATAGCTGAAAATTGATTTCATTTTAAACTACAACTGAAAAAGTGGTTTTACCAGAAGACCCTAGGGAGCACATGGGTGTGTTTGTTTTTGCATGTACTGTATTTGTGTGGCAGTGGCGGCTGGTCAGTGGTCAGCTAGGGCGCCGCCCCCATCAAATCAAGAGATGAAAATCAAAAGAAAAAAACAAGCATCGTGTAAGATGCAAATAATCATTAAAAGATGGTGTTATTTCAGTCTGTGGGTGACTGTCAATAGTAATTAAATGTTGTTTAAATATTTATTTGGTTCTAAAATGGTTTTTATTTTATTTTATTCACTTCCTGAAGTGAAGGACGCTGGTAAAACAGAATCCAGTGTAAGCCCTCGAACATTTGATAAGCATGTGACCTGAGGCTCTCTTTTAATTGGTTTGAATTAGATTCTTAACGAGACGCAGCTGTGTGCGTCCCATATGCGTCCAAGAAACATCAGCAGCGAATCAGCGATCAGTATTGTGTCGTGTGTTTTTTTTTTAATCCAATGTGATTCGACAGTTCATTCCCGGTCTTTTTTAGCTGAGCCAAATGGCGGACATTGTACCAAGCTCGTACTGAACTGTGACTTCTGTGTACCGTCACACCCCTGTGTATGCCAAGGTAAATTGCGCCCCAACAAAAATTTTTAGCACTAGCTGCCACTATTGTGTGGGTGTGTATGTCTGTGTGTGTCTGTGTCAAATTGGCAGACGGGCTGGGTGGATGTGGACCCACAGGGTTTAGGTCAGCCAACACACAGAAGGAATTGAGTTTACACTGAATAAAAATTCATAAAAATAATTTAAAAAATCATCAGTAACTCAACCCCCACCTCCAACCTGTTTTACACTATTTGTGCTGAGTAGGCCTCTGCCTGATAAACACAAGTTTAATAAAATAACAATTAGAGGATTTGCAGTCATGGTTAGTATAAGCCAGCAGAAAAGTCAATAAGTTACAGCTTCTTGCAAGCATCTCGCAATTCCATATCCATCGACACACGTGTTTCACTGAAAACTCTTTATCTATGGTTGCCTGGTGCAATTAGTGAGTTTTTTTGTTGTTACTCAAATTCCCAGCCCAACGATGAAGGTTAACTGGTTGGCGTAAAGTTAAGGAACAGCAGTTAAGGATAAAAGGTAAGCAAGCTCAGAGAAAAGAAAGTTGCCATGGAAGAATACTCACGATATCCTGTTTGAGTGTCCCAAGATGAATTAGCATGCAAGAAGAGAGAGAGAGAGTTTAGGCACTGTTGTGCATTGAGTACAATAAACCATGAGGAGAAGTGCGGGAGAAATAATTAGACAGTGAATGTGTCATTGTTTGAGCTCCATGAATAAAACATAAACAGTAACACATAATTGTTCCTGGCCTTTACTTCCTTAATGAGCCAAAGTAATAATTGCTCATTTATTGACTAAGTCTGACTTTGAGCACTGAACATCGTCAAACAAACAAACAAACATTTGATACAAGATCAAAAGTGAAAGGACAAAATTTACATTTGAAAGGTGATAGATTTTAAATTGAAAGTCCCCTAATTGGGGAAAAGTCTACGCTTTGGTGTGAAGTGGTTGTGACACTTTCAATGTCTTTCAAAGCTCCAGGGGAAGAATGTCAGCTCACATTTATGCCCATTTACCAAAGCACACACTCATGTACGCTATCATGTACTCTATGTACATATTGTATTTATTGTGTGTGTATATGTCACAAACTTCTTTATAGCTTACATTCCTCCCATACAATTTTGAGAATATGTTTTTAGGTTGTCACGACCAGTGTTGGGCACCTTACTTTTAAAAAAATAATAAGTTATAGTTAGTAGTTACTTCTCCCAAAAAGTAACTGAGTTAGTAACTGATTTACTCCACTATAAAAGTAACTAATTCTTGCCTTTTACATCAGTGAGGTTAAAGTAGTGCCTATACTTCCACCTTGAAAACGACAACTTTACCTCTGAATGCTCCAGACTCGTCATCGCTGCAGGCTATCTCTGATAGTTTGAGGCTGCTGTGCGCGTGTGTGTTTGTGTGTAAACAACACCCGCCCAACTGAACACTGCCTCTGGTTGGTTTACCATGAAATCTTACTCTACCTTGGCCAATCATCATCACCTATGCAGTTGGCCCCTCCGCCCTAACCCAAAAAAAAAAAAATCCTTTGCAGCTCTTGTGGCTGGCTGTCTGAGAGCCAAGTCGGATGGCAGCTTCAATGAGTTGCTTCACTTCACACTTCATATCGCACCACATTTAATTGTTGGTAACGGTAACGGCGTTGTAACAGTGGAAATAGTAGTTAGTTAGATTACCCGTTACTGAAAAAAATAACGCTGTTAGTAATGCCGTTATTCCCATCACTGGTCACAACTAATTTAAGGTTAAATTGTTTCTTCTCACACACAATTAAAAATCCCCTTGCGCACAACCAGCTTGTTAACATAAGAGCCTGACCGATATATTGGCGATATTATCAGCAATATGAGCTATTTGGTGATTAATTCCTATCGGTCAGTTAACATCGTGGTAGTTGTAGCGAGTGAATGAACAATGGTCCTATCATTTCTCCCTCATCAGTTCCAAAAATGTTCTGGCATCATGTTTACAGCAGCCTATAATGTCATCTTTGCTGAAAGAGGTTAATCACAAAGCTACATAGCGAACGCATTGTTTATCAGTAGAAGGCCGCTAGTATTAATGAACAATTAAACTATAGTGTTTATCTAATTCTGCCTAAATGAAGCAAAGATAAATACACAGCATCTTTGTGTGTACATGTTTGGTGTTTTTATGTGCTTGAAGGTGGCGGACTCACGCTTGCATGGTTGTTGTGGCAGTTTGAAAGGAGAACATATTTTCCTTGGGGAACCAGTTGGTGTCCTCTGCATTCAAAGAGAAAGAAGTTATTGACACCAATGTTAAATGACTGGGAAAAAAAAAATCTATCTGCCATTTTTGGCAAATGTCCCAATGAATATAAAGGAAATATGAAAGCACAAAACCAGCACTTCACAGTCCACTACTCCACAAATGGAGAGAGGGAAACGCACAGGAAGAGACAGCAGAGGAGAAAGACGGCGAGATGGAGAGTCAGAACTACGGACCACCACGTCACATCCAACATCAAACCCTCAATCCCTACCAGACCTGAGAAGATATAGATTTGAAAAATACCAGCTCACTTTCAAACTAGTTTATTTTGATTGATCCAAATCCAAGCCAAAGCTACAGTATATGATTGAACTGATTTAAGGGTGACGTAATTTCAATTTGTTAGTATTTCCTGACTACAATTTTAACCAAAAGTTTAAGTATATCTTCACAAACAGTTACAAACAGTAGACTACTTGGAGAAGCAAAATTTAATGGATCTTCTATGTTGAACAAAAACGAGTAGAACTCACTTCCCCCATTCATTGTCACCTTCAGTGTTTCTCCTGCCAAAGATAAAGAGGATTCAAATGCTACTTCATCTCTGGTCTGATACTGATCCATTCCCTGCTGCAGGGCCTTATGAGCAGCCGTGCTTCCCCCTCCTGCCCTTCCACCCTTGTTTGGATTTTAGCGCCTCTCCCTTGCTCTGTGTCTTCCGCGCTCTCACCTCTCTCCATCCCAGTCATCCGGTCCACACTCCACATCCGCTCTAGGCGTCTGTGCTGCTTGCCTGCCTCTCGGCCCATGCTATCCAGGTCCAGGGAGCCCTGGCTCCGTGAGGGGGCCCCGCTGCACGTGTCACAGGCCAGTCCACTGCACTCCGCCTCCCCTTTTCCACCATCACCCCAACTGCGGATGTTGTGGGCGCTGACGGAGGTGTGCAGTGGGGGTTGAGACGGGTGATGGTGGTGGTGGGAGTGGTGTGCTGCATGATGGTAGCGGGACCCAGCAATGTTTAGAGGCTGCTGCTGCTGCTGCTGCTGGTTGCTACTGCTGCTTCCGCTTGCCCCACTACTTCCTCCGCTAGTGGAGGGCACATTGGTGCCAGCAACAGCATGGTGGTTCCCGTGATGATGGTTACAGTGGTGATGGTTGCCGTGGTGGTGGCTGCTTGCAAAACTGCTGATGCCACGGCTGCTGCTGGCGCGGTGGTACTGGGTTGGAGATGAAGAGGCTGAGGAAGGGGAAGTGGAGGGCTGGATCAAACCACCTCTGGATCCCACCCCGCCACTCCCCGACTTCTCCTTCAGGACGTCCAGTTCTAAGCTCTCCTTGCTGCCCCGGCCGCTGCTCATCAGAAATCCGTGCTGGGTAGTGATGGTGTACACACAGGCAGGCTGCAGGGTGCACTCCACACACTTCTGCTGGTCTTCCTCTACCGAGAAGCTGCGCTCGAGGGACAACCGTACCTGCTTGGTAGAAATGGTGATGGAGGGGGGAGGTGGCTGGAGCAAACCCAGTGGCTGTTTCACCAGGCTGGGTTCTGGGTCGTCCTTACAGCCCTTGGTGGGGTTGTTGTTTTTGGGGCTAATGGTGTCACTTGGAGACTCTGGGTTAGGACCCACCAAGGTTTCACACAGAAGATGAGCTGGAGTGTTGGAGACAAGGACAAACATGGATGTCAGAGAATTTGACATTAATCAAGACGCTGAAGCAGCAACTCAAGAACAGAAAGAAGAAAAGGAGGCCAAGTTTATGATGACACAAAGGACAGTATCATCGTCTGCCCATTATCAGCCCTTGCACTGACACACTAGTGATCGAAGGGTGGCATATCATCTGAGGATGAGGTGAAGCAGGTGGAGGAAAAATTAAGGACCCCACAGGAATACTCAAACAGCACAGAGGGATGGACAAATGACAGAATGGCAGAGACGCTGACCTGATCCGTTTCGGTTTTCAGAGTGTGTGTGGGACAGGTTCTCTCCAAATGCTCGCGCTGCTCTGTGGGGACACACATATGACACACATAAAGACATTAATTCATGGGTGGAGAGGAGGGCTGAGTGAGAAAGGAGAGGAAAGGAAAGGGCAAGGGAATTGTAAATTATAAACCTAATTGCTTTCTTTGTAGGCTTGTGCCACCCACAGATTAAAATGTAACTGTTTTATCTCCACACTTCAGGCAGCCTGAGACTGAGAGAGAGACAGAATATGAGACAACAAGAAGAGATAGAGAGGCTTATTTTGGGCTGACTTAATTTATCAGTATGACCTCTGTTTGTGTTGATGGTTTTAATTGCTACCAGTCGACCATAAGTGTTTTTTTTTTCTTGTTTTACACACAGAATGTATGCGTGGATGTATATACAGTGTGTTTGTGTTTAGAGAAACCCTGACAGCAACTGCAGCAGATAAATAGATGTTGCCATCTGGTTCTTTTTTTCCCTCTTGGTCTATCTTTGACTCACCCACAAATAGGAAAAGAAACCTCTGAAGATACTCAACCAGCTGCATGAAGCTAAAACTCAATATTATATCCCATTTAATGAAATGGCCCAAGGACTTGCAGTTGAATAACACTGACCTTATCTTGGCTCTAGTCACCATCTGAAAGGAGTGACAAAGGAGCAAATGTAGAAAGAAAGACAATTAACTGAAGATGTGTTTTCAATGTCAACTGAGAGGAAATGTACTGCAGTCACAACTATTATTGATAATGACTCATAGTACTAATTAAGTATAAGTAGAGAAGAATGGAAAATGTGAGTAGCTCTAACAATGTGTGCTATATGAATTCATTCTTAAAGCAAGCATCATGATGGGATTTCAGTCATTTCCCCAAATGACTGAAGGAGACTCTGCCTTATCGTCTAACATATTACACATTACGTTTCATTCATTCATTCATTCATTCATCTTAGACCGCTTATCTGTTTCTGGGTCGTGGGGGGTGTTGGAGACAATCCCAGCTCACATTGGGTGAGGGCGAGGTACACCCTGGACAGGTCACCAGTCCATCACAGGGCCAGCACACAGAGACAGACAGAGACCAACAACCACTCACACTCATACTCAGACCTACAGACAATTTAGAGTCACCAATTAACCCAAACATGATGTCTTTGGATGGTGGGAGGAGGAAACCCACACAGGCACGGGGAGAACATGGAAACTCCACACAGAAAGGCCCCTGGCCTGGGAACTGAACCTGCAACCTTCTTATTGTGCGGCAACAGTGCTAACCACTATGCCCACATTATGATTACTTAAGTATAATTTTAAGGCATTGGAACCAGTCATTGTTTCCCTCAGAAATACTGCAGTGTTTATTTATTGACAATTGACTCGGTAGTTTCTTCTAATTTTGCATTACAGAATACTGACTGTGTGCAAAATGTTCATCACTAATGCTCTATTAGAAAGGAAAAGGCAGTGTAACAGTTAAAAATCAAAATGTTTTGTTTTTTAAAACCTGGTGTGAAAAAATTACACATAATTTACTCAGTCTATATTGATGTGATCCTAAAGCTCTGTCAATTATTAAAGCCTGTCCAACACACCAGGCACGCACACACACACACACACACGACCAGACTGCAGTCAAAAACCAACTTTTTTCAAAAACGGTTCTGATGCACCTTTCTTTCTCTCTTCCACTCTGTTTGTCATTATTTGTTTTAGTTCCAACGGACCAGGAAGTAAATTTAACCTACTACACCTTCTAAAAACAGCAGAGTCATGATGAGATTGAATGAGAAAATTATTTTGTCACTCGAGTTACTTCATCTTCTTCAAAGTCTGACCCTAAACCTAATGGCTTATGTCCAATCCATCCAGTTCAATAGAGGATTTTCATTGCCATGCAGTAACTACAAAGATATTAAACAACACTTGAAGTTACAGAACCACTTTGGGTAAAATGTAAAAATGACTGCATGAAAACACATCTTAGTAAACCAGACTGCAGAGTTTTGGGGTGTTACTGAAGACCAAGAAGCTATGCACGTGCTGCGACACAGTCCAGTTCCTTTCACTATACTTCTAAAAATAGCTCATCATGCATGTCACTGCAATTCTGGTGTGCTACATCTCCTTCCCTGAAATCCCTTACTTCTTCTGTTGAATGAGAATCATGCACGTGCATGTGCACACACTTGTGTTTATGCATGTGAGTCCCTCTAGAAAGGCTGGATAAGAAATCTTAGCGTCTTTGTCCACATGTAGTTATGTAACAAGCAACAACCCCTATTAAGGATGTTGTGCTCTAATCAGCAGGTGTCCCTCAGACATGTTAATTTTGCTCTCCTCTATTATTCAACAGACAGGGTACTCTGATTAGAATCATCATACAATGTTTAAAGAGACTCGCATCATCCATTATGCATGAGAAGAAACTGAGATGGAAACCAATAGACCAAAAATGGGCTAATCCATCCTTTAAACAAAACCTCTGTCTCTGCTGTGCCGTCTCACATTACTATCTTGTACCCTCTCCATATGTGATAATATTGAGCACAATAGCACATTTTTGTGTTAGGTAGTGGGGACAGATACCCCTAAGCACAGGTGAAAATGAAGAAGAGAAGGCACTCGATGGGAAAATTTAAAATTCATCCTGCATGCTTTCAGACATGTGACAGGGGTTTGGGGAAAGAGACAGGTTAGGGAGGGAGGGATGTGAGTTACTGGGAGGGAGGGATGTGATTACAGCAGAGAGGAAAGGGAGTGCACATAAAAAAAAATGGGTCCATATTAAAAATGGAAAGTGGCATAAACTCGAGGAAATGGAGACAGACTTTGCAAGCACAGTCGAGATGATGAAAAAGTAAGAAACAAAACTGACAAGTTTCAGATTTATCCTCAGGATAAGTGTTTGACCTTAACCCTAAAGCCCTTGAAGTCATTTAACCCCATAAGGGGTTCATTAAGTGTAATATGTACATTATGAAATACGTTATTGCTTCCTTTCGAAGATGCTGATATAGTAAATTTTATGTTAGTTTGGAATGGGACAGTGAAAGTTCAGTCCTGGATTCAGATGAGATTGAATATGTTGACAGTGACAGAGCAGTGACTGGACACTGAGAATATAAAGCTAAAATAATCAAGTCAAAGGGTAAAGAATAATATGGAAGGCTATTTGGTTGAAATGATCCTCCACAGTAATGTAAATGTGCTCACTTTGCCTGTTAACTAAAGAATATATTCCGTTTAATGGGCTACATATAAAGAGATTATATTCCGGTATGGATGCCTCCTAATCATTAATAGTACAGTATTTTATCAAGTGATGATAGCCTTACAGCTGTGCATCTGTAAGGTATGTTATATGTTTGAGCTCACTGGAGTTCATATCAGAAAAGCCGGAGTCACACATAGGCCGAATCAAAAAAAAAAAAAACACACTCTCAACATTCAAATGCGTTTTCTCAACAAAAGCTTTCTGATTGACTTCCAGTTTTTCAGGCAGTATTTTATTCTTAATTATTTCACACAGTAGCTTATGGTGTGTTTTCACAACTATTCCCTCATACAATTTCTGAGCTTGTGGGAAATGGGATTTTAGCCCCAGACAAACAGAAATGTTTGTTTCGCTCTTGCCTGGGTCTACAGTTGGACAGATACTTTAGTGTACTTAGTATTTCACAAGCCCTAGTCAGACATAATTACATGTACTCCAAGTACCCCTGGAACCTATTCTGCCAAAAACTCCACTAACCACTCTGGAGACACAGAAAAGGATCCTCCGCAACAGGAAGGTGGATATTAATTCTTTTATCTATTAATCAATCTGGATAAGACAATGCATATATACTTGATACATGGAAGCATTACAAAACTGTGGACCTGGCCTCCTCTGCTTCTGAATAGTATATATTCGTATTATTCACAACGTATTCCAGTGCTTATTTAACTGATTATCCAGCTGTTGTTTTTTTCTTGTGTTGGGTTTGCTCTGACAGGTGAAAAATATTCAACAACAGTTGGAGACAACCAACTCATTGACCAAAATACAGATAAATACACTACTTGGAATATAAAATATTATCCCTATCATATGACAGTTAGATTAAACTGAAGTGACTATTTTATGTTTGAACATCTGGCCAATTCACAGTAAAAGATGAGAATCTGTTTTCCTGGTAATTTCCTGATTTCTGAAACTACTCAATATTAACATATAAAATATATTTAAATTATTTCATATGTTTTTCCTTGTTGTAGTCCTGTCACTAAACCTTGAATCTGAATCAAGTCTCAAGTCCCAAGTGAGTTTGTCACCAAAGAGAGTTTCAGTCAGAATCATCAGGATTGACTCTGAGTTGGGCTCCTCTGCTCTACAGACCAAGCTGCTATACAGATAAACTGAACTTACTAAATAATAAATGACTAAGTTTATTTGAGTCAGAGAGCTGAAGTCAAATAAAAGACAGTCTTTGGAAATTTCTCTTTAACAACTGTTAGACTGAGGAGAACATGAAAGCATCAATAACAATCTGTACATATGCTGTTAAAAGAAAAGAGCTGTTCATGTCACCTCAAACAATTTAATCAATTAGTAATAACAGGTCAAATAAAAAAAGTTCAATGACCAATAACTTCATCAATGCCATTTGTTCCAACAGTAAAGGATTTCTATGGTTACAAAATGGATCCAGGACTCTCAGGGATTAATCAATTGATTAAGTGGTAAACATTACAACAACAACAAAGAGTATTTCCAATACTGACCCATATCCAATCGTCTTCGGCTGTTCCCCTGTGGATTCTGCTGCAGTTTAACAGTTGGTATAGCTTTTGAGGACAAGATCAGTGCACAATCCTGAAAACAGGCCATCACTTCCTTGGCAGTATTCCCCCGGGTCTGAATATCATCAGAGTTAAAGTCTCTTTTTTGGGTGGTTCTCCTCTGTAAAGAAAACAAAGGGCTGCCAGGCAGAGAGATTCCTCCATCTTAATGTTTTTAATTAAATCTTCCTCTCAGGTGGACTAATTGAATTGGAAGTACATAGACACACACAAAACTGCACAGCTGAAGTGATGAGGACCTGTTGAGGAACCTGTTGCATGTACTGAGGACCAATGGGACTTTAAAAATGTCTTGAAAGTGCAGTGCATTACGGGACATGGTGAAGCAACTGATTGGGGGGCTAATTGACATATCAGTACCCTAGAGGCACACCGCAGCCTCCCTAACCACATCCAGCACTGAGTGATGCACACACACACTTACACATATGCTCACACTAGCAAGACACAACATCCCTGTTGCTCTGCAGCAGCATAGAGTTTTATTCATTTAGTTCTCTTCAATTTTGAAAAATGCCAGGTATGAAAAAACGAGTGTGCCCCTTCAGGTTTAGACACTTAATCATGATGAACATTGAGATTGTAACTTCTCAAAAAGCAGATGAAACATCAGAGCTGCATGGATTGATGACAAGTCCTCCTCCAATCAATCTTAATACAGCTACCTTCACCCATATATTAACTTGGCATTAATGAACATTAGTTGTAATCTAGAAGTTTAAATTAAAATCACACTAAACTGTGTTGACAGTGACCTGGCAGGGACAAATCATTTCAGTAATTCTGTCGACCTTAATTGAAGGGCTTCCTCAGCATTTTACACTAGTTTGTTACTTGAAAGCCAGCTTAAAGTGAAAGTGGAAAAGTCTGAACATTTCAATTTCTGCACAATTTGAGTCAAGCCTGTTTGTCATATTGTGAACATCATCACAAAGACACAGGCAAACAATCAGATGATACTGCTGGAGTCCTAATCATTGCTCAGTGTGAAGTGAGTAAAATCAGCCTCAATCAGCACATTTATGGCCCAGAATTAAACTTTCTGATTGAAACCAGAGATGGAGTGGGAGAGAGATGACCTCAGATGACAATACTGAACTTCTTATGATAATTCTAAATACAATGTGTATATCCCTTTAAAATGCACCAGTAAAAAGGAAATAAGAAAGCCTGAAAGGTTTTGGAAAAAAGTGATCAGTTTTTCAAAACATAAGAGCAAACGTTGTTTCCCTCTAAGCATATGTGAAAGGGAGACTGAAAAACCACTTAGAATTAGTGTCTTATGGTTTTATGCCTTCCCTAACAGTGGTAGTTTACATCCATGTCTGTCCAGAGTAGATGTAGAGAAGATGTTGAAGGAATGCAATAAAAGGGAAATGTAAGTTTTTTCCTCATAGCATATGCTACAATTGGTTCCCTGAAAATAGGGCAGGCATACAGATGGATGACATAAAAGACAAAAACAAACAAACAAAAAATGAAAAAAAAAACAAAAACAAAAAAACCCCCAAAACTGTTACGTTACAGCCCTTGAGCCTCGAACAAAGACGGTCACACCTGTGCTGGATAAGCGAAAACATAATATTTCATTTGCATGCGTGAGTAGAATGACCGAGCCTTTTATTTTTCATGCCATCTCTTACACCCACACAGCTTGTGGATGGGTGTATGCTGCTGTCCGATGCCCTTCAGCACAAATACAGCACATCCCTCTTCACCAGCTGACAGAGCGATCAAATAATTTGCTTTTTTGATTCATTGTTGCAGAATACTGGTGTGTAATTCGCTGTTAAGGTCTCCTCTCTTTTCTTCCTGCTCTCAGTTTCTCTCCCTCTCGTGAGCTGCTGATGGGGAGAGTGTGACCTGTTTCATAACCAGCTATCCATAAACCAGCGTAAACTGACATAGGCGCAGAATAACACCAGGTACCGGGAACCTGTCTCTCTGTGGTGTTTCCTGCACACTACCAGATGTACACTTTCTTAGTTCACGCTCCTGGCATCGATGATTGGTCAGTTGATCCACCACTTCAGTGTAAACTGTAGTAACCTAACAAATAAAGACCAGAATCCAGTGCAATTTTCATGCACACAGTCATACTCCCAGTTGACTTTGGTAATCCTCTAACAACCTCTAACACCACCATGGTGTCTGTCATTTGTGGGTTTAATAGAAATGTTTTTTAGTGAAGACATGCTTCACCCTTCAGACACTTCACCATGCTAAGTGCATAGGTTCATTTGTCAGTTTAAGTCTAACACAGTCTAAAAGCTGTGAAAGATAAATGATTTCCACTTGAGAGTTGGGCTTGTTTTAGGTTGAGGACCTGACTTTAGGGGAAGATCAGGATTTGGTTTAATTGAAAGGGTGGTGTTGGTGTGGCATTGGATGATGACACAAACACCTGATCCAATTTGACTGCGAGGTTCCAAATGAGTGTGAACAAACTGAGTTTTTGTGTGAGCGTATACAAAGCAGCTGAAGTTAAAGAAAGGAATTAAATAGATATGATGTATAGCAACATTTTCAGTAGGCTGCATTGACAGAGAAGGAGCTAACCTGACAAAGTTTTAAGATGTATGATCTGCTAAAAATAAATAAATTATGACAATAAGTCGTGTATTTACCTCATGCAATGCAAACAAGCGACAGTAAGCAGCCTCACCAATGTGAGAAGAAAAAACTGTCTGGCTTTGCATTAACAAAAACAGGGAAGGCATTTCCAACCGTTTCATGACTGATACATAAGATCACTGCAAAGAGTATCGCATATACAATACATATGCTGTCCAAATTTTTTTTTTTTTTTTTTTTTCCCAGAGATGTTCATAAATATCTGTAGAAGCGAAGAAGGGATGATGACACTGCAGACACTGTTCAGGACACTGGACTGTTCAGGAGAGTCCAGGCTGCTCGCCAGATAAAGTGGAGAGAAAACCAAAGAATGAGCAGATGAAATGCAACGAGAAAGTCGGTGCTCATGACCCTGGCTGTATGAATGTAGATATGTTTCTGTGTTTAAGTATGTAAGGCAGCTGGATGGAAGGAATCCACTTTGCGGTGCTTATTTCCACATTCATGAGGTCACGTTCAGGTGAACAACTGATAAATAATGGATGTGATTCAGTTGTATTTCCCATCTGTAGGTGGAAATGTCCATTCTGCTATCAACTCTGAAAAATTAAAGTCTGCCTTGCATTTGTGCGAATGAGAGAGGGAGGGAGATGGATGCAGAGTCTACACAAATATGTGTGTGTGTAAACAGTATTTCAGTAGTTCCACTGGAGATGTGAAGAAAAAAGCCTGTGAGCCTTCACAGTCACCCACCTCCATCCATTCACTCACATGCACATACAGTATAAACAACATGAGCAGGACACTCTCTGTAACCACTTTCCATTTTCTATGGACATCACAATCTCATTTTCTTTTCAAGGTGGCACCAAAGTACAGACCGTGTAATGCAATGAAAGAACACGTACACACGCACGGTGGGAGAATGACGTAATAGCACATCAGCCCACATCTGGTGGAGTCTGCACGCACAAGTCAAGGTCATTCATTGACTGAATTCAAATCACACAGCGGGGCCTGCTGTGCTGTGAGGCGGCGGTTGATGCGCGCACACCGGGATGTCAGTCACTGATGTTGTGCGCACTTCACATGTGGAGACGTGAACAAACAGGTGCACGTGCTTCCCGGCAAACTGCAGCCTCAGCTCGGCCCCATACAGAGCGGACGCAGGACGAGGAGACAGATATACATGCCTGATGCTGTAACATCTGGATGCAGATGTTGCCACCGATCCATGCAGCCCCATACACACACACACACACACACACTGCGCCTGAGTGTTCCGAGCCTTCACCGTGCTGGACTCCAGCCAAACAGTCTGAGTCTCGCTGGCTTTGCAGGATGAATAAATTAACAGCGACCACACACACACACAAAACTGGTAGCGATATCTGATCGCTGCAGACGACCCGATCGATCAATGTGATCGATTCATTGACAGCTGGCTCTTTTGCTCGCCGGGGTGTGAAGGCATCACCTCAGCACTGCGCTGCCCGCCCGAGTCGATGCAGCCAGACAGGAAGCCTTATCGGCTTGAATGGCAGCAGAAATCAGACGACATGCAGCTGATGGGTTACTTTAGGTGATGGGAAACAGAGAAAGTGTTCCGGGGTTACGGTGACTCACAGCTTTGCATCGGCATGACTTTGGTTACACAACGACGGTTCATTCACAACATCAGTAAAAGCTCCGCGCCCCCCCCCCCCCCCGGTCATTTAGTCATAATAAAGTGAGGCAATTTGGGAATCACTAGGCAGTACTCTGGATAAGCTGCATTTCTTCACGACTGGCGCAGTTTATGGAGAGAGTAAGGGGCGATTGGAGCGCACGTTTGCACCCCGCGGCCAGACGGGACGGTGGAAAAAGCGCAGCGCCTCCCTGCGCACCACAGAGCGGCTGTAGCGCAGCAGCTTTTCATCACCAACACGCAACACTCACCGCCCGGTTTAACTTCACATGGCCCCCACCCGAAGGCTCAAATCCTCCCTCACAAGGACGGGGGGCTCCAGGTGTCACTCACCTAACTTTTGCTGCCACAGAAGATATCGCATCGTTTCTTAAATTCTTCCTCCTGGACACGGCAGTTCCCATGCTGACATGGAAACGGCGCAGGCAACAAAACTGTTCATTCCAAAGACTGGAAGGATGGTGGGAAACTGAAAAAACAAAACAAAAAGAAAAACCGAAAAAAAAAAAAAAATTAATTGGCAATCCGAATGCAGGTAAGTCACACAAGAGTCTGCAGAGCGAAGGATGCGAAAGAAGTAAGAGGGAAGGCGGGTTTTCTCCCCCCCTCTCTCCCTCTCTCCCTCTCTGTCTCCGCGGCTCTCCGGATAGGAGCACCTATGGGTGGCTGCACAGCTGTCAGCCTGTGGCTGAAAATACACAGACCTCTCTCTCTCTCTCTCCCATTGATCTGAAAATGCAATGTAGGGGTGGCGACATCATCACCGTCATCATCATCATCATCATCATCATCATCATCATCACCACCACCACAAAGGGGGGGGGCTGTGGAGGTACTGTATGAGGGATATATGGTGGACTTCTGCTTTTCTTCACCATTTTTTTTGTGGCTGTGATCTTGAGACACTGGTCATTTTGTTAACCCCATCCCCCCAACCACCACCACCTCCACCTCCACCTCCACCTCCACCTCCTCCTCCGCCTCCCACGAACACATGCACATTGAAATGGAGAGACTCCTCTGCAGCCAAGGACAGGGGGGAGCAGGGAGGTGGAGACGCTGCAGTGATCTGAGCATCACTTCCAACAGTTGCATGATAACAATAGATCTATAGAGGGTCTTGTTTTACTTCTGTTTTGTCTTTGAGCCATTGTGGTTGGTTCTTCACTGTTATCAGTGCTCACGACAGAGGGCTACTGGAGACTGGTAGATCATGAAGGGCAGCTCCTCCACAATTACAGCATGGCTACTGATCTACACTCTAATGAGCTATGCCTTTTTCTTCAGTCGTGGATCAACCGTGCTCCAACTGTCTCTCTCTCGTGTAATTGCAAAGTAATTGGGGGTAATTGTAGCTGTAGTTGATTAAATGGTGTGGGATTTAGGTCAAAATGGCATACCAGAAAAATTCTCATGCCAGAATCTCACATTTTATTCATGTACAATATATTCACTGACAGTAGCTTGTAATTTTCCACCTTCAGACTTTGTTATCCTCCCCCAGAGTAAACTGGAGCATGAGAAAAACAGAATGAAAACATGCCTGGCAAATAAAACAGTTTAGCTTTTTTCTCACTTCTTCTTCTTTCTAAAATGTTATTTCCTTGTGAAGTATGCCCTTCTGTTCTCTAAATCACATGAGATTGCAGTATCAGTGTTTGGTTGAACTAAAGCTGTGATGAGATGAGAGGGCACAAGTGGAGCCCAACAAGTTGAGAAATGTTTCAGGAGAATGGATGGAAAATTATAGAAAATGGTTAAAATCAGGTCATTAATATTCTCACTTATATCCCTCTATGCATCCATAAAATTGATCCATTTTAAGGAATCACTAAGTGCTAGCTCTTATCGTAATATAAAGAAGCACTTGTATTAAATTATGGAGAAATTTGTGGAAGAACTTAATTTTTATAACTGCTTGAGTCTTTGTGTCTGTATGCCTATAATGGAAGTCTATGCAGGGAGTTGATTAAGAAACCCTTTACAGTCTTTAAATTCTACAGATTGTAAGTATTTCTATATAGTCCTGTATTTTTATTCTTAGTCATACAAATGTAGAAGCTTACATTGTAAATCTGCCCTAAACAGAAAAGAAAAAAAAAAAACCCCACACTTCATGCCAGAACATCCATTCTGAAAGCAGTGTCCAGTTAAAGCATACTATGTTAAACATGATTAATCCCAGTACAGACCACCACTATATGTACACACTATAGCTTTCTTCCTTTTAAAGTAATCAGTGTTGACCCAGCAGTCAGTAAATTTCATTAACTCAAACTGCTCAGACACAACGCATCACTCGTCACCAGGAGGAGATAAGTGAGTTTTGGTCACAGTGGTATATGCACACACGCACATATGGGCTCACGCACACATCATATAAACAGATAGAAACCAACGCAGCAGACGAATCACCCAGTAACGGCCGATTAGCCTTCAAACACCAAATCAATCAATCTTTCAATCCACAGGTCATTTCACCAGCAGCTCGAATGTGTAGGGATGTCCTTGGGTTTTATGTCTTTTGCTATGTGCTTCTGCTACACACACACATGCACACAAACACAAACACAAATACACACACACAAAGATAAAAGGAATGAAAATCGATAAATAAAGCAAAGCACCGCTGGGTTGGTGTGAGCTGCTGTCGGCCATTATGCAGTAAATAATTCCAGGCAGGTCCGACGAGATCGAAGGACTGTGTGTGGATAGACTTTAGATCAGCATGGGGAAGAAGGGATGAATGAATGGAGGGAGGACAGGACAGTGCAGATTCTCACATAAGAACACTGACAGAAAGAGGCGGCATGAATGGAGACATGAATAAAACCGCAGGAATGCAAAATGGATAGGGGTCAGAGGGGGGACAGCCTGCACAGGAAAGAGAAAAAGAGTTACAAGGATGAATGAAAGAGTTGCCATTCAGCTACACACACCTTTAACTCAAAACTTCCATTGTAACTTCCTCCTTATTCCATGGTTACTCTCCATCCTCATCTTCCGTGACCTGAGTACGGCCTTTGACACCATCTGAAATCAAATCAAATAAAATCAAATCAGATTAATTTATATAGCGCCAAATCATAACAAAGTTACATCAAGGCAACATCTCACATCCCATCCTCCTCAGCCTCCTTCCTTGTCCACAGCCACACCCTCCATAAACTCCAACCGGTTCAAAACTCTGATGCCCGCATCACCACCAAAACCCCCTCATACCACCACATCATCCCCATCATCCAGCAACTCCAATGGCTCCTGGTCAAGCTGTGTACAGAATTCAAACTCCTCCTCTACACCTTCAAGGCCATCCACAACTTTGCCCCTCTGTATTTGTCCAACCTTCTTCATATTGCCACTCCAGCCTGTTCCCTTCAATCCTCCTCCTCCATCCACTTCACTGTCATCTCTGCCCACCTCAGCAGCCACCACTGGAACCCTCTGACTCCTCATATCCGCAAGTCGGATTCTCCCCATCTTCAAGTCCAAAATCAAAACTCACCTGTTTAAGATTGCTCACTCACTCTAACTTGTATTACATCCTTCATTGTTTCTTTTATGTATGTTGATTTACTTTTTGTTGTTTTTATTCTTTGTACAGTGTCCTTGAGTGTCTTGAAAGGCACTTATAAATAAAATTTATTATTATTATTATTATAGTTTCCCTTTCTTTAAAATGCAGCAAACACACTAGGATGCTACAAGAAAATATTCTGACAAAGGGGAAGAAAAGAACAAAAACAATATGAAGGTCAGTGAAACGTTGGAGGACCACAAAGATACACATGGCCATAAATGTACATTTGTTGAAGATATTTGTGTCTCCTATGACCCTGAGCAGTACTCACTATTTGATTGAGCGCAAAGCTGATCAATATCTGAGTCTGCAAAACTATATACAACAGCCAGCCAAGTAGGCCGAGCCATTCACAGGCAGCTACATTAAGAGAAATACCAAAGATCTGAATTTCATTACGTTACATTGATCTCAAATCAGATTTTTCTTATGTGAAACTGATTTTCAAAACAATGTATCACCTACAGAACCCAGTTGGAATACAATACAGTGTTTGCAAATAACCTTGTCAATGATCCTCCCTCTGGTTCTTGTGCTGCCAGCAGGTCAAAGTTTTTACTTATCCTGAGAAATATCTCAATATCTGCTACAATGTGGATTGTTATAGAAATTCATGTTTCCCTGGAGACTTGTCACAATCACAGATATTTTAGTGGAGGACCATACAAGCTAGGAATTCTGTATGTAATTATGTAATCATGTATTATGTTGCTCAGTTAATCCATCAATTAATCTGGGTTATGAGACTACCTGCAAAACTAACACTGTTCCCATCTGTCTCAGCTGCACTTTAGCTTTACTGATGTTTTATGAATATTAACAGTGCTAACACCCTAAATACAGTTAAACAATGTCATTGTGTGTGTGTGTGCCTCACAGAGCTGAGTTTTTAGTCGACCAAGCTATAGCAAACGTAATGAAATTCAGATCTTTGGTTCTCTTATCGAACTTGTTCACATTCGGCTGCCACACACTATTAGTCTATCTGATGGTGACAAAGTGTGTGGAGGACAGCTGATAAAAAATGCTGCCAAAGTAACAACTTGGGAGATAGGGCTAAAAAAAAAAAATAGGGAGATATCGTGAAAATGCCTTAAGTTTAAGTCTTTGCCAGTCCAGATATTTAATCTGTTAGCATCTAAAGCTAATCGTCAAAACTTTCCCACATTGAGGAGACGTTAGGGAAGTAGGTAGTAAAGTTTAAGTGCGGATTAAGACTGTAAAACGTAGAAAGGCTTCAATTAAGTGAGTCAGTATTAAACTTGGATATAAACATCACGGAATGCAAACACTGACCTCTTAAAAATCTGTATTTCTCCAACTATAGTGTTTCAGGATTCAAAACGTCTAACCCAGATTAAAGAATGATGTTTCCCAAAGGAAATGGACTTTGATAGTGCATTGTAATCTCATCTGCTATATTTGACCATTTAATTAAATCATACACTGGAAGTCAAGTAAATCACAACCTTTCTTTTTAATATCGCATCCTATAAGACACAATATCAAGCCATTTTAAGATTCATTATCTGAAAATGGCACCTAAAATGCTGTATTTGCAATGCAGCTGTGTTTATTCTAAAGGCATGTTGATGTACCTGCTTAGCTGGCCGTTATGCTGAAATGACATTTTATTGGTAGAAGGATACAGCAAACTGATTTATCCTGACTTTTATGCTCCAAATTTTTCTCGGTTTGGTCTAGCTCATAGAAATTGTAGCTTCTGTTGGTGACTTGGTTGGTAAATATTGTAGGAAATCAAATGACCTGGATTGATTTTGCTGTGTTTTTTTTTTTATTGCCCACAGAATCAAATCTGTCAATAAATTGAAATTTTTCCTCTGACCAATGTGTTGCTTTATGACTAAATACTTGCATGGCTGTAGACTCTTTATCGTTAAGGAATAAGTAGTAAACTACTGATCTGAGTAGGTGGACAAGCATGTGAAGGATGGCACAGGTAGTGCTACCATTACCATTGTCTCCACCAGGTTTAGTGTGTGTTATGAGATTTCATGTGGTTCCTGAATAAGTCAAGGGAAAAAACACAAGCTGTTCTAAGTCATAAAGAAAATATGCTTCTGATGTTTTGTATCAATCTGCTGAAACCCTGTTCTCTCGAGGCAAGCAAGTTTTCTGAAGGTGAGGGATAAGCAGACAGTGACGGGGAGAGAGTGCTGACGAATACACTTTGGAGAGCATATGAGAGTTAAAAAGACACAAGAGGAGAAAAAAATAATGTTTGGCCGCTGGCAGTTCTTCATTTATACGTATATTAAAATGGACTGAAGAAAAGGTTGACATCTGCACCAGTGCATTGGTTAAATATGAATCACTGTTTATTCAGTGAGGGGGAATAAAAAGAAAGCTGCAGCATATCTCTGTGTAAGTGAGGACCCCACTCACCTGACAGATTGGTGGGGGTGAGAGGAGATGAATAGCAGCAGTAAAGTGACAGAAAGCGAGGCAGAGAAATGAAGTGGGCTGGTGGAGAGGGAAAGATTTTCATGGGCATATGATGGATAGTGCAATCCGTGGGCAGGGAGAGGGAAAGTGGGTTGCGCTTTGTGTATGTGAGTCAGGTTTAACCAAGGGTAACCTGCAAGGCAGTGAAATCTCAAGTCTCACTTTACATTGCCAATAAATATATATCTCAAAATTGTCTCCCATGCTATTGCTTCAACTTTAAAAACATGCTGATCTTTTATTCAAACAATGAGGAAAATAACTTGAAAAAATATGTTGGAGTTATTGTGTTTTCATCTTACCACGTGTCAAAGCCAGAGGCCAGAGCCTAAACTGCATCGATGGCAAATTCTGAACTAAGTATGATAAAATGTTGCTTTAAACAGCGAGCATCTCCACTTTCTGGTTTTCCAAACCACATATTTTTTCCTGGTACAGTGATTTCAGTCAGTTTCACTCCTCCTCTCCTGCTCGCCAGCATGCTAGAGCCAACAGCGTAGTGGCAAATCAAATAAACAAGGTCAGCTAAGACACATTTATCCCCTCTGCATATATGGACTAGCCACCACATCAATCTCACCCTTATAAGCCTATGTGAATACAGCTACGATGGCCCACATTCTCTGTTGCCGATAAACAAACTATGAATGCTTCCACAGGCTGTTGTGCAAACAGTTCGCTATCAATAGCCATAATTGTAGCTGATACCCAGTTTTCCAGTTAATGTTGGTGCCTCTTATGCGTCTGCAACACAGACGGGACAAGCTGCCAGCAGAAGGTCAAACGTGCTGTTTGGTCTAAATGAGTAACTGAGAATTATGTTAACATGGCTTTTGACAAATCGTTCAAGGTAATATGACAGAGCATCTTACCATTATTTAATATTAGAGGGGCGTGTGCTGTTCATTTGGATGTGAATTGGTTAGCGTGATAAATTAATGTACATTAAACACTGCATAAGAAAATTCTAAACTGGCAAAACCGTGTATACCCTACATCTAGCTCTAAATCCTTTCATTCCTACTTTTCATGCTTTAAATTTTCAGCCATGCTGGTGTAATAGCTCTGCTCTTGCTCACTCTGGTCCAGGCTACAGTGTCTGTCTTACAACATGTTTTGTATGAATTCCCGTAGAGGATTAAATTGAAGGTGAAACCCCAGACTCCCCAGAGGTCGAAACACACCAACTTTAGAGAGCCAGACAGCCCCGATCAACTTTTTGTCCACTTTTTACAGTCAGAGTTCCTCTGTGTGGTGGTTTTGTTCGAAGTTGGCTAATTGTGACTTGTTCTTTGTCTGAGTCACACTGAGTCAGAGAATACCTTCATAAACTTATAGGTGGGGGTGTTTTAAATCTGTTGAGCTCAGCAGGGGGTATATGGCCGTGAAGGTAGCTACCATTCACCATAAAAAGCATCTGTTTCTTTCTCAGCTTTTTGATTCCATATGTGAGCGGTTGTAAAAAAAAAATCAAAATAAATAAAAGGCTCACTCATTCCTTAAAACAGCTGGTCTCTACAGGTTTTGTCAGTAAATTTTGCTAAAGAACAAATCAACTGTGCATTCATTGTGGACTATGTTCAGTTTTCACTACAGCAGGATTGTTGTACATACAAGTTGACGCAAAATGTGTTCATCTTTATGAGAGAATGTATTTATTATGGATTTGTTCAATTTTGTTATTCATTTACTGATCATTTCCTGTTTGTTTTGGCTTTACATTAGAGGCGAAAGGAATTATAGAGAACATCACCTGACTTATCCTTTAACCTTTGACCTTTGCTGTGGAGTGGTTAATGTGAAACTGTCTCTTTGTTAATGATTTTAAAGGTTTTTGGACCAATGGACCTACTGTTGGGACCAAAAATCAGTAGGTGTCTTTGAAGCTTTATCTAACCTAATTGCTGTTTCTCTGAAAATTGCACGTCAAAGTGGTGAAAACAAGCCACTTTTTTTTCATTTTCTCTTCTCTTGGATATTGCCAGATCACATGTGAATCCCTAGGGTGCAACTAATTTATTCTCTAAAGAGGCAAAGCTGAAGAGTGACATCAACAGAGAAGCAAATGGCAAAGTGTGTGTTTGAATTACAGTTCATGGATAGCAGTTGACGTACAAATGGAGTGCTTTTAAATTTATAGAAGCCTTTTTACAAATACAGGCAAGTCACCAGATCATCAAACAGTATCTAAATGAAATTTACAAAACTACTAAATTAGGCTGTAATCTGTGAACCCTTCCATGGTTCCAGACACTGGAAGGAGAACAACTGAGGCAAACGACTCCCATGACTACTAATGCTGTGAATGACCTAGACAGAACATTTGGCAGACTTGGAAAAAGATGGTTGACCCTAAATGAGCCCAAGGAGAAATCCAGAAAGGAAAGAGGAGAGAATTCAAAATAGACGACAGTAAGTGGGTAGATGGGAAAGACAAATTTAATAGTCTGACGTAGAGAGGGCCAGGGGGTAAATTAAACAGACTCGTGAAATAAAATGTTAGACAAACAGATATAGAGAATATAACTATCCCCCAGAAAGGGAGTGCCCATATCCCGTATGCACAGGTGTATATTGTGTCTACAAAGTGATACATATGCTATGCCATCCTGCAGTTCCTCCATAATCCCCCAGAGATTTAAGGCAGCCCGTATCATATATCATCAGTGGACACAAGCTTGATTAACCAGGGTCTTTCAGGGTCTTCTGGTGACTCATCGCCCACGGCTCCGTGCCCGTTCTTTTCTCTGCTGGACAAAGGTAGCAGGACGGTAATTGTCATTCTCTGAGGTTAACGGGAATCCCCGTTGTCATATTGTCTACCCACGGCCCTGTGACATTCAGACAGGAAGTAATAAATGAGCCATGGGTTCCCGTAGACTATGTGGAGGATTAAAGGTCTTAATTCATTGGCACAATGAGGGGGGCCACCACACAAATGGCACACTTATTCTTCCCCATCTATCATTATTTTCTTTCTCCTTTCTCTTGATCATCTTTTCTTCAGTTGATACTCCTCTGGCCTCAGTATCAAAAACGTGGAATCGTTTATTTTCACAAAATGAATCCAACATTTTACAGTTAGGATCAAGCATTTGGGAGCAGTTCAATAGTACATTTCTTTCTGGTTTTTGTCCTTGTGGTTATTTTTTAGTAGTTTTTATGGAAGAAAGTGGGAGCCTTCGAACTCAACACTCGCCATTGACTGCATACAAAGCTTTCCTGGCCAGACTGTACAGTAAATTGCTTCAGTAGCACCATGAGTATATCATCCTGCTGCATTGCATGGTGTTGACAGTAATGAGACGGCCCTTTGCTCTACAAAGGTGGCTATCACTGTCAGCTCTGTCAACTGTACACTCCTGAACAAAAGCAGACTCTTCTCCAAAGACGAGTCAGGACAAAGCCACGACAGTTAAGTGGTCAAGCAGTCACATCTTCCTCTGCAGTCTGACTGCTTACACACACACAACTAAATGTATTTAACTAATACCTACTACAGGAACTGGATCGACCGTGACACAAAACTATGTGTACATTAAGCATGCAGGCAATTCTCAAAGTTTCAAGTTAAAAATAAAATACTGATGTTACTGATGTGTTTGCGGCACTGCAGTAAACTGGCGACCTGTCCAGGATTTACCCCACCCTATTGCTCAAACACCCCCAGCAATCCTGATGGATAAGTGGGTCCAAAATGAATGAATGAATATGTTTGTAACTAATTATGTGATTCAATCCTTGGAAAGGATTCAAACTGCAATTAAATAATTGCTATAAATGTAACATGATCTAGATCAATATCTGAAGCCAACAAAATGAAATGTCTCCCTCTCTATGTACTATATATATATATATATATATATATATATATATATTCTATTTTACTTAACATTACTCTCTTCTAAACTTTACTGTTTCCATGGTTTGTATTTTATTTATATTGACTTTTATTCTTTTATTCATTGTTCTTGAACAGAGCAATGGATCACTGGCTGTATATCACATGGAAGAATTCAGTGCAAAACAAACAAAAACAAAAAAAAATCTGATCTAAGGAAATTGAAAGAAAGTCCCTCTTATTTAGATGTGTTGGGAGATGAGTTGTCATATATACTGTATCTGCCCACTGCAGTTTAAGCGGCTTAATTTATGGTGTTGTTAAGGGATATATAACTCTAAAAGGGCAGTCCTCCAATCTCATTACTGGTCCAAAATCACCTCTGAGACTAATGACATTTGTGTCAGCTCTTGAGGTTCAACTATAATGTGTGTGTGTATGTGTGGGAGAGCAAGGGAGAGAGAAAGAAGAGGGAAGGCCTTCTCTGTACGTGACACCCATGCCTATCCCCACCTTGTCTCACCTTGATACTGCAGCACACTTCCCTTCTTCCATTTCTCCTCCTCTTCATCCTTACCTCCTTACTAAATCACTCCCAACATCAGTTCCCTGGTGACATATTTCCACTATGGTTCTTAATGGGTTCCTGCACTTGCTGGTTGGCTGAGGAGCAGTGGATTGATTCTCTAAAAGGTAAAAAAAAAAAAGAGGTGTTTGCCTAGAGAGGGGAGGAAACACTGAGGGAAGGAGGAGAACGTATAAAATCAGGAATGAAGGAGGAGGGAAAGTGGAACAGATTGGTAAACAATGGAGCAAAAGGAGAAACAGAAATGGGAAATCTGCAACAGAGAACAAAGGACATAGGGGTGGGAGCTGCAGGGGGAGATAAGAGTCGTGGCTAAGAAAGTAGATGAGGGACTGAACTCTTTGACATTGTAGTTTGAATCTGTTTGGTTTGATTAACCATCCAGTGCAGTTTTATTTCTGTAGTTACAGTTAGAACTAGAAGGGCATTGAAAGAGCACAGACCCCACTGAGGCAAGTATATAAGGCAACAATATAAACCACATTTCATAAAAAAAGGATTCAAATTCATTTGAAATAATTTGGGTCTGCCAAATGAATTAATGGGTTCCTCCATGGTCCAAGGCCAAAGTGGTTCAGACGCAGGGGAGAACATACCCTCCTTCATAGAGGTCAAAATATGTTGTCTACAGATTATTAATCAAGACAGCTCTAAATGTGTTTCTTTGGTGTTATAATCCTTCAGATTTCCAAGAACCAAAATCTTGTTTTTGATATTCTTGATGTTTATTAATTTATATTATTAGGTTTTTTTTAGAAACTTACATTTGATGTAAGTAATGTTTCTATGTAAAAGGATAATATGATTTTGTCTCTTCCTTTCAGTAAAAACATATATTGCTTGGCAGCCAAATCAAAAAATTCATTCATTTCACTGAGTATATTTAAGTTTGGCCTGAAGTGAATGGGACTCCACAACAGTGGTGTTACTCTGCAGATGAATGAAAGACTGAAGCCAGCTCTGGCTGTCCTCCCAGAGGTTGAACATGAATCATTGGAGGTCTATTTGTCTTTGTTTGCCCAGACGAACATGCCCTTGCTCGATTCATTTACCACCAGTGTGTATAGGAGAGAGAGACGGAACGGAAAATGCTAAGGTTGTAAAACTGAATCTCAGTGATGTCACCGGACACAAACTGATGGCAGATTTCCGATCCACACTCACAAACAAACTAGCCTTACTTTGTGCATACTAAAAAACACCTAAAATAATGTGTCCTTGGCATTGAGGGGAATCATTTACTGTTGTGTGGGAAGCTGGACCTGAATGTGAAGTCACAGTGTCTCTCTGTCCTGTCCTACAGCTGACAGACGGAGATAAACCAAGATAGAGGAAAGCATAATGACACATACTGTATCAGCTGACGGACAAACATAAAGAAAATCTGACATTTAGAGAAAACAGGTGAACCATCAAGTAGACAAATAGGTGAAAGCAGGCAAACATTAAAAAAAATAAATAAATAGACAAAATGCACACAAAAGGTGGTTAAGATGCATCACATGCTGCAATGCATCCGTCAGTTTTGGTGATCTTTTTATTGGCATAAGCTAAACTGGCGATCATGCTGATAATCACATCTTTTAAACTTCTGCATGCTCAGTGTGCCAGATAGCCTAAATACATGCTCACAGAGCTCGTAGCTGCAGCGAGCTGGAATTAACGGAAAGTCAGTTAATAAGAAGTTTTCAATTGAAATGTGAAACAATTTTATCATTCTTTGGTTCTCATAAAGAAAATGAACACAAAATTCTAATAACTGTCCAACCTCAGACATGAATTATTATTATTGTCTTATTGCTGTCTGATAAGAAACAATAGTGGACAGATGATTGAAACTAACGAGAATGATAAACGAGCTATAGACGACCCTGGTGATGGCAAACGATGCACTCCCATAGACCCATGACACTGATGCACACACTTTTACATGCACCGGTGTCAAGGGGAAGGGCTTTGCTACAGTACATGTTGAGAGAACTGGATAAGCGTTTACAGCGTTGCAGTATCCGGGTGAAGGCCATTGGGCCTGGGGTTTTCTCTCCCAATGAAATATATGTATATATATATATATATATATATATATAGAGAGAGAGAGAGAGAGAGAGAGAGAGATAAGAGATTGAGACTACTACTTATTGAAAAACTTTTTCTTCAGAGAAGTTGGTCTGACTTTAATATTGGCAGAAAGCATCCAGTGACCTGCAGCAGTGTGCATTTCGATTTATTGGTTTCTGTTTCTGGTCCCATATCCTTCTTTGCATTCGGTAGTTTTTCTCCCCCTATGATCCCGCTTATGATTTGTTTGTTGAAAGAAACCCTCAGCTAAGCTTGTTTTTCATTTGGTAAGCTTTCTAAAGCACACCATGTTTCTCATGTTTTCTTGTTGTAAATCAATCTATTATGTTTATGTTGTTTGCTATATGATACAGAAAAGATGTGCTTAGTGTTCATTTTTGCTCCAGAAAATGGATGAAGTAGGCTGAAGAAAATTACGTGTACTATAAAAATATGAGACCCAAACTTCCTAAGTTTTTTTAAGAGACATGCAGGGATGAAGCCATGCTTAAAGTCATCTAAAGTCTTATAAATGAATCTTTTACATAAAGGCATCTTCAAAATAGGAACATACGACCAAACCCAGTAAGTCTGTTGTAAAAATACACTGTTCACGTCACTGCATACTGTCTTTGCTCTTATAAAGGCTGAAGCAAGCACGTGGGAGTGTGTCTTTTCTGCAGAGAATATTCAAAAACCCACATCCCTTTTTTTATCTGTGGGAAAGTTGTTCTTCCTTTAGCAGCTGCAAACCCCAGTGACGTACTTGGACAGCAAGGTGCTCTCACCTCGTGTTCCCAATCAGCAGCGTCAGCAGGATATTATTAGCAGAGAGCTGATAGAAGTAGCAGCTCTGCCCAGACCTAATGCTGGATCAACTAGCGGCTGTGACTCAATCTTTGTTTTCCTCCTGACCTGGTGACTATGTGTCTGCAAACATATTACACAGAAAACACCAGTTACACTCACACAGACAAATCCGTAGCCATTTTCATATCTTTTTTTTGTTGTTGTTGTTGTTCTAGTCTTAAATCAAGGCCATCATAAGCTGCCATGTGAATATATGATTTCGTTTTAAGCCGGCAACATTAGTTTCTCTCTCTCTCTTTTTTTTTTTTTGGTCTACTGTAAATCTTCATCTATTGTTATTTCTCTTGCATTAGGTTCAGTTGTGGTGTGAAAGTTGTGCTTGAGAGAGTTTGAGATAAAAACAACCACATTTAATCAGCAGCAGCAGTGTTCACTGGCAAGAAATCTGGGATAAAGTTGTGATTAAAAATAGTTGGATAGTAGTTGGACAGCACATATATTGTTGTGGTTTGTTCTCTTGGCTGAACATAAGTTATTTCAGTCTGTAAACAGACACTCTCAGGTCAGCCACTTTAATTCATACCTACTATTCATCTAATGTAGGCAAAATATATCCATAGTATTTTTAAGTACATGCACATATTTTAGCTCTATATCATATAATTCCCAACACAAGTCAGCTTGACAACCAATAATTATGTATTATTTACTCCTATAAAGGAACTTTACTACTGTCTCTATTGTGTTTTTGATTATTATTCAGTCTTCGGACTGGATTCTTCTTCGTGAAAACACTCTACTCTTGTGTTCATAGGTATCTTTTATAGGTTCATTCTCATGTTGCGTTTCCCTGGTTGCAAATATCTTCTCAGACGTGATCACTAACTGACAGCCATGATATTGTTAAAGGCAGCCTGCAAAATCTGTTTTTACTCATTGGTAATCAACGATAGCTGAGTGTTTCATCAGTGTGTACTTGTGTGTGGGTTCTTTGGCTGAGTTCTGCAGTAATATGACAGGGTAAAAGTGGTCCATGGTATGTGAGAGCAGTCCAGTCATCCAGAGTTTGAATTCTGTTATGCACGAGTGCTTCAGCGTCACATTCAAGTGTCCCATCACACTTACTGTAAATGCTTGAGCAGTTTTGTCTGAGAGTCAGAACGGGTGTTATGTAAAGACATATGAATCATCACTTCTGTGGGCACTTGTACTGGGGGGGGACAAAAAAAAAAACCGTGGCATTAATAGCTGCACGTTGATGCTGTTTGTACTGGTACAGCAGACAATCTCATTTTTTTCTTATCGCTCCCTCCTGCACAGGCCTGACACCGTGATCAGCTGACTCACACTGAGACAGTTTGAAACCCAGATGAAAAAGGGTAAAAATCACAGACACAAACTTAAATTACTGGACCCTACCGAGTCTAAAAACAAGGACGCAAGTTGTCAGATACCAAGTCTGAGTGAAAATATTTCCCTCTTCAATATTGCAGCTCTCACACAAAACAAATCTAACTGACATTTATTTTCTCTACTTGACACAACAAGAGACAATACTAATGTGTGAATATTTCAGAGAAATGTGAAGATTTGTTGAATTTGTCATGCATGAAAGTAAACTGAAGTAAGGTAATGTCGAACCAAACTCAAGACTTTATTGTGGTTGAAACTAATTTGTTATTGATGAAATGACCAACCTCAAACAACTTGTCTTTTCTGAAAGATAAACATGTAATATTACATTTTCAGATGTGTAAGAAAAAGAATTGCCTGTAGGTGTGAGTGAGTGCGAATGGTTGTTTGTAAGCGCTGTGATAGAGTGTTCAGGATGAACCCCGGACTCACCCAACACCAATTAAGACCCTCTCCAGTCTCCCATCATCCTGCAGGGACAAATGGTACAGATGGATGGATGGACAGACCTGGGACAGATTTTAAAGATTATCACATCGGTGCAAATGATTTGATTGACTTGGCTCAGCACATTGAGATGTCTGACGAGTCTGGATCCGTCTCATTTTAGCTGTTCTCTTTACACTTCTACTTAAAGAGGAGAAAACTTTATCTGGTGAGGCAGGTGCATGGGAGCAGAATGCGGCAATCAAAAAAGTCCTGCCCACTGTCTGACTTGCAAAACAAACAATTTACTTGCAACATTTCCATGTTAGGCCTTCATCAAGCAAAAAGTTTTGGAACAATGATGGCATCTTAAATAAGAGTTGCTGTTGTTTGGCAGCCCATCAACTCATCCCACATGAAGTGGACGATAACAAAAAGCCAATATCAACTCACCAAATAAAAACTAAACTGTTCACAAATGAATATATAGAGGAAAGGAGCCGCCAGATAGTGGCAAAATAATACTTCATAAATATTTATACAAAACTGTGAATCATGAATATACTAAAGACCTCTACAATATGCATCATATAAATAAATATCCAGAAATTCGGCCAACATTAATGGTGCATACAAAATCAGGCTACATGAGCCAAAGGAGCTACGAGATATACATATTCATACATGTTCTGAATTGTCTGGAACTGGGAAATATCTCCTATCGATAAATCTTCAGAGAGAGCCATACTGTAAAAGCCACAGAAATGTTTTTTTAAGAAACAGAAACTAAAAATATTTGGACTCAGGCATTATACAAACATGCTAAGAAGCTCACCATTTAGTCACTTAGCAGTCAATCTTTGGAGAGTATGGATCCAATAATCCTGGTACTGTTGACTCACAAATCTGTTTCTTTCCTAGTTCAAAGTCACTATATCATCTACACAAGCAACAGGTTGTTTAAAACAGAGTTTCCATGTGCTACACTGCAGACTGTAACATCAAACACACAAACAACACCCGTTTATGTGCAATAAAACACCTAAGAGATAGACAGTGCAAGAAATTAGTCTGCAGGCGAGTGAACATTTATACCTGAAATGAGTCTCTGTAGTGCAGTTGGAAGAATCCCATCCATCCGCTGTTCACTAAGAAGGGAGTGTGTGGGGATCGACAGCTGCTCATGTGCTGGAACAAAAGCACATCTCTGAAGTTATGGATGGCAGAGACAGATTAGGAAGGAAAGGTTTACACAAGCAACTGCTGCAGGGCTGACAGAGCGCCAACCTCCAGGGTAGTGAAGAGAAGTGACTGCAGCAGAAACATTTCACCTGCGAGGCCTCAGAATTGGTTACAAATGCTTCTTGCAGGCTTCGATGGAGGATCTAAAGTGCAGCCCAACCTGAACCAACCCACAACGTAAACACAGGACCTGGTGGAGTCAGACACACTTTGATGGGATACCATCTTTGAAAGAAAAGATGAAAATATACCTCCACACTGCTGTACCCTAATCAATCCGTGAATGCTTTTATTTGTAGTTTAATGAATTGAATTTTCATGTTCATCCAGAATCAAGGAAATGAGAGTGAAAAGGCAACGAGCATTTAATTGGCACTTAACACCAAAAACATTCATTCATGTGGCTCCTGATGAGGGTTTGATCCCTGACACAGACAATCCAATTAACTGCAACCAGTTGCAGTTAATCAGCAGGTTCCTCATGGGACCGTAACTGTTTTTAGGAACCATCATTGCTACACACTCAGCAGTTGTTGAGATATTTAAATTTGGACAGAAGTGCTGGATAGTGGCTATTTTGTTGCAAGTTGTAAAATTTTATTTGAAATAAAATGTCTTTTAAGCAGACAAGTTGCAAGATGATTAATTGACTCTAGGACTTTTATACGTCTGTATGTCTACTGTAGTGTTTTACACATGAAAATTTGGGTTCAATAAGTGATGCCAATACATTTTAGAAGGAAACCTTTCTGTATGGTGACAATATTTTCGTATTCACACGTCACAGATATAGTTTCACTGCAGCAGTGTGTGACCCACTTACCTGTCCAAGTCTTTTTTTTCCCCCCCATTTTATAAAAGCCTGTAGGAAAGGAAGAAGAGTGAAAGGCGGAAAAACATGAGGGAGGAAAGGAAAAGAGCAGTGCTGTATAAATGTAAGATGGATGGTGAGAGAGTGACACAGTATGTGGCTCAGGACCGTTACATATAACCCTCTGAAAATCAAACTGACTTTGTCTTGCATTCCCTTTCCTTGTGTTTCGGCTGTCCAAATCTCTCATTTCCACTCACAGTAAATTTGTCCAGGGTGGGGTCATTGTCTGCCAGTACAGCAGCACCTCCTGTCCACCATCAACCATGACTTCTCTGTCAAAAGACTCCAATTTCTTTGAAGCCAACACTCACTCACTCACTCACTCACTCCATGTTTTGCCCCTCAGATTTCTTCCCTCTGAGGGTATCGATTAAAAGCTGTGTCAGTTATTCCTCTCCTGTTCTCCTCTTCCAGCTCTTCCTCTGACCTAAATTCCCTCGTGTGCGCTCATCAATTAGCTGATGAAGGTTTGTGTTCCCCAGGGTGTTTCGGTGGTGGTGGTGGTGGCGGCAGACCCTAACCCTCCCACTTCATCAATGAAGGTGGAGGGTTAGGGTCTGTTCAATCTAGTTTTTCCTATAAATATCTGCTTTCGTTGATCAAGAGCAAGGTTTTTTTTTTCCACTCATCTTCTCCTTCACTGAGAGGCATATCTATGTGAGGCTACACAATCGAAATCAAAAATAGAATAAAGTACAATATTCATTTTGGAGGACCTGAAATGTAAACCTTATGCTCTGTTCATCATTTTGGGAAGGACAATATACAACATGCGTGACTCTCAAGTACACACACTATTTTGAGGTGTCATAATCAATGTTCTACAGTAGCAGGACCACAAAACTCCCAGTAAGAGTTTCACCAATAACTGAATACATCAACTGTAATGAAGGTGTGATTGCTCAAATGTTGGATTAGAAAATCACTAACTCCAGAGTTGCTCTCCCTTTAGGCCATTTAACAATCAAGCCAGTCATTTGGACCATTTCCTCATTAGTTGATCTTTTATTTTCCTAATGACGCTTTAGATCATATGTTGACACACACCTGAGGGAATTATTTGGGGATGCTGCCTGCAGACACCGGCACTAAGCATATTTATGAATTATAGCATTAGATTTGTCAGAGCTGAGTTATTTTCCACTGGCTTGTGTAATCATGATGTGATCAGATATAAAATGCAGATGCTCATGCGGTAGAAAAGAAGAGTTGTTCATTGTCAGAAAATTACTCAGCAGCAATAGCATCATTCCAGTTTGTCAAATGTGTAAAATTTGCTGTTGAAACACGTAAACCTGACAAAGCACACAATCTGCAGGTAATTTTCATTATTTTAAATTGAATTTGTTGCAGCTTAATGGGGGATGAAGATGATCATTATTTGAGCACTAAATGGTCAGACTCCTAATCAACAAAGCCAGAATGTAAAATGAAAAACATTCTAATTAAAATAATAAAGAGTGATTTATTAGTAACAATTGAGTATTAATAACAATATTTGTCAAATAACATAGATATAGACAAGTACTTGATGTCATATTGTAAAAACTTTCTTTATCATTGAATGTAAATAATCAAAACATACGCCAAATGAGGGAACGAGCGGTAGATTTTCCATACAGGTCATCTAAGGCTTTGTTCCATCAACTCCATGGCACACTTCCACACATTACACAAGTGCATTATCCATCACCTTGTCCCATGAAATAAAGTACTGAAACATTCAGTCTGCCAAACAACATCAATTCATTGTGCTCACCTTTTGGAAACAACCTAAACACCCAGTGCTAACACTGTCACCTTATTGGTAAAAAGCAAATGTTATCCTGACTCCCCTTTGTTCACACTCTGTGATCCGACTCTGTTTAACCAACTACTTATGAAAGCTCATCTCATGAACATGACACAGCTTTGTACTGACTGCATACACATGTAATGCTGTAGGCACTGTGGCAACAGTAGTTCACAGCTTCATACAAGGTGACACATCAAGTGGGAAGAAAAAAAAGTTGCATTGTTGGCATTGATGAATTATTATTTGGGGCCTGACCAATAAGTTGACCTGGTTAGCTTATTGCATAGTATTTTGAAATAGTCACCTGCCAATAGTCAAATGCCAAAAATAGATTTGTGGTAATTTAAACACAGTGTCACAGCTATATCACTGTCTGCCAGAGAGAAGTGACAACAATATCTTTCTACTGGTTAATGTTTTTGTTATCCATTTAGATTAAAATATCGAGTTACTGCCCGTGTGCCATCATCTGACTTTAGACCACTGGTCAGGCTCTAGTAATCCATTAAAGCTGAAATAATACATTGAGCAACAAAATACTCTGCTCAGCTGTCAAACCATTTAAAAGTTTCATTAATTTCCTAAATTGCTTTTCCTGTGACAATTCCAGCTCTTCAGATGTGAGGATTCATTGCTTTCTCCATATTACATTTGCACTGTAAATAAACACATTGTCACATTATAACAAACACAGTGTCTTTGGGTTTGGACTGAAATTGTGATTATCATTATTCAGTTCCTGAAAACAAAAGGTTAATCTGTAAATTAAAAAAGTTAGATAAATCATTACTGTGGATAATCTTGAGATGTTAACCCAATAAGTATAGTATATAGTGACACATTAAAGAATCAAGGCCTATATAATGAGTGGTCAGTTTCATTGTGCATTGCACTGCATTTCTGGAATGATTGTTCAGCTGTTGTCTAGTTAATATGCAAGTTGTAAACATTCTCTTTTAAAAATATGAAAGATATAGAATTATTCAATTATTTCACTGTAAAATATGGATGTAACAAAAAAAATCTTGTTAATGTTATAATGCTATGAAACTTTAGTTTGGAGTTTCAAAACAAAACAAAAAATATGTTATCACTTGGAAACAGCTCAAAGATGTATTGAGGAGCCAAATAATTTGCATTTCATCATGTTCCTGTGAAGAACTGCCCCGCTGCTGCAAATAGCCCCTTAGCATAAACTGCACCGAGATGAGTGGAGCTGCAGAGTTCACCAACTGTCTGCTGCTCAGTCTGTGCCTGATAGATTCAAACTAGAAAACAGATGGGGGGAGGGGGTTTCTCGCAAGTCGTGAGGGAAACTAGTGCTTTGAAGTGGATCGCAATTATCACATCCCTCTATGTCCCTGAGCTATGACAAAACTATGCTGACAGCCATGGCCATAGAGTGTGTGGCTTGTTTTTCTCTGCTTTTAAATTAGTGTTAGTTGCCATGTAGATGTTGGTGAGGATCATTGTCTTTCTTTAAACATTAGAATGAAACTCAGATACCTACATGTACACTGTAATTAGCTCAGCAATGAAACACATTGAAAGGGGACATTGAAGCAAAGGCTTCACCCTTGTAAGACACCTCTTTCATTTGTCAAACTCTGCCTGCTGGAGCCATTTTAGTGCTTTTTCCTTTTTATAGTGTTCTTGGTGAATGAAATTGCCCCGTCTTCACACCTCATCACTGTGCACGTTGCTAGGGCAGTTAAGACATAAGTTGCATATTATGGGATGCAGTTCACTGGGTTTCTGTGCTTATTCGCAAATCACTTTTTGGTTCAGTCTGTATTTAATATAACCTAATACTAGAAAGGCATCAATTTCCTGTTAGCATGGAAGATAAGGAATTTTTACAGTAACTAATAACTTGTCAGTGAACATTTACGCCCAAGTGTTGAACAGGGCGAAAAAAAGCATTATATTTAGAAATGTTTCTAATATTCTACACTCCATGTTGGAAACACCTCTTTCTGTAACCCAGTCCAATACACCACCAACTTCAACTGTAATCTCAGAAATTAACATTTTAACATTTCTAACAGAATCGTCAGGAATTGAAGATTAATTATTTTTAAAACATTGATCCTGTAGGGATTCTAGTGATTTAGCATCTGTCCCCTTTAAAACAAAGTGTACCCCCCAAGCCAAATCCAGAGTTATGCCCTCATTGTGGACCTGACAGATTGATTTTACCTTCTTGGTCTCATTTGAAAGAGGAAATTTTGTGAAACCTATAATACATATTTTTATATTTTAGTTGTTCAATCATCTTTGAAGGTGCTACTGTTTTTAGGTAATGCATTAAGGGTGCTTGTGGTAGAAATCTGTATGTGTTGATAACAAAAGTGTGAAAACAAAAATGTTATTTAGGTAAACTGACCCCAATGTTCCGACTCTGGTTAGAATGTGCAGACCAATCCTAAAATGGACTAGAGACTATATCTTTAATTCTCCCATCCTGTCATCTTCCACTGGAATGGTGCTATAACTTCATAAAGCTATAAAAAGTGATGTCAACCATCTCAATATGAGAAATAACTAACCTTGCAGCTGATCCTGTATGGACTTCATAGGCAGAGGACTTATGGCTGACTGTGTGTTGTACTTGACGCCTGGATTGAGGTTTTTTTTTTTAAAGGGTCTGTCAAGTTGTTATCACCCAAAAAGCTAATGAGGCAGGGAACAGAGGGCAACATGGTAACTGTTAATCATTGTTACCGTGGCAGTCTCAGGGCAGGGAACAGGTTTGGGTCAAGGTAAGACAGACTGGAAGATAAAACATGACCAAGACAGGCAAGTTAAATTATTTGAACTCAAGTCATTTTGGCCAGTAACTTAATGGAGTGTTAGGAGAAGACTTCCTGATTTGACTGCACATCCAGTGGTGTGTCACAGACGGCAGTTGACTGATTTTGACTTCTGGGGAGTGAGGTAATGTTGCACCTGCGTCTACCATCCAGCTCTTCATCCTGAGAATCAGAAGCAAGTTGAGACAGAAGTTAAAAGACAAGGGCTTAAACTGCTGAAGGGTTTGTTTTTTTTATGTAATTTATAAATCACAATACAAGTGGCCTTATGTAAAAATGTGCAATGCTTTCTTGTAGTGTCTCATAATACAGTGTCAAACATTATATGGAAGAAAACTGACATTTCATGAAATTTGAACTGCTTCTTAAACATAACTTCTCATCCTTGTATTGTCTTGTTATGATCAGTTCATTTGTAATCAGGGATGTTTATTTTTAGATTTTTATGGTCCAACCACCACTGATACTGCTGATCAAGTCAGTGTTCAACATGCCAATGACAATAAATCAACCTTGAACCTTGTCCTTTTTAAGCAGGGAAAAAAATAAAATTACTGTAAGTGTATGAGATGGACTTCCTATACTGTAGATGCTTTGATAGGTCTCTTTGGTTTCCTCATTACATGCAAAAGGTTTGTTGCACTTATGGCAACAAACCTGACCACACTGTTGACCATCATTTCTGTTAAATATGTATGTTACACTTTGCTGCAGTATGCTTCTCCCACTCCTTGCACACATGGGCTCGGAGAGAGAGAGAGACCTTTCTTTTGGATTGGGAATAGTGAAAATACAAATCAGAAAGGGCATTAGGGAGATAAAATGTGCCAAATCATTTTTATGTAGCAATAACATAGTCTTTCATATTATATGGTCTTTTACTGGGACCTGCTCCAAGTATACCTCCCAGTTTCAAAAACGTATTTTCCCAGATATTTTTTTAATGGCTTTGGCTGGATGCCTCCAATCAATTATTATCCCTTTAGTACTGTTTGTGGCTTAAGTATTTGAGAGAGATGTGTATAATAGACTGGTCAATAAAGAAAAAATTTATTTGAAAAAATCCTGTGATTTCTGTTACAGAATACAAATATAGTGGTTCAGGCTGAGGACTGCTCTATAGATGTATAACTTGCCCCTTTGGAAACTCAGATGTATTTTTCCCAGTCCATAGGACTGTTTTTGTACTTAAATTTTTTCTCAGTTTGTGTCAGTCTTTCCAATTAAAATAAGTCATGCCTTAATTTATTGATGAGCCTAAATACAGACTCATCAATCTCCTTATCTTTGACTCAAAGTCAAAACCCTTCAACTTCCTCAAACCCTGGCTGTAAACTAAAACTAAAACTAGATCCCATAGGCTCCACACGCAAAACCAGAGATCCCCACCGTGTCAGCAGTCTCTTCCCCCTCAGTGTGCTCTCCATATCGATTGCATAGCTCCATGTCAGACAGAGCGCTCTCCACTGCCTCCTCTTCATAGTCAGTGTGGTAGTCTGACTCATCTGATGAAGGGAAGGAGTGGATGGCAGTAGGCAAAGAAGCATGTGGTAGGTGAGTAAGTAGGAACATGTGGGGTGTAGAAGAGGAGACAAGAAAAAGTGAGATGGAGATAACTAAGAAAAACAAAATTGGTTGTTGGTTCTTTTTGAGTTTTCACTTATACAGGATTTAATTATTTTTTTTCAATTTGATTGCAAATGCTTAATTTCAAATGATATTTTCCCTCAGTATGTTACTACCTCATGTGTGTAGTGTGCACACATAGTTAACATACTAAATTTCCCTGCACTTGGGGTGCAGCATCCTCTTCCATGTGAAACAAATTTGTTTGCTAATGGAGTGTGACATGGAAATAGAAGCCCATTGAAAAACAGAAATAGTAACAGCATGCCTTCTCCCAGACACTGTGTGTACACATATTGTAGAAAAACAATACAAAACAAACTAAAACATATGCTTGTGGGTGTGGCAGACAGTGAGTGAGAGCTGGAATGTGTGTCAGTTTATTTACCATCCACTACAGCAGGTTTGACAGGCTCAATGCGGGACACAATTTCTGCCAGGTCAGTGAAGGAAGCATTGGGACATGTCACCACCTGACAGACACACAAATGTATAAACAGTAAAGATACTAGAAAAATGACAAAGCCAACTAACAGATAGATTCAACTAATTGTGCTCTAAAATCACCAGCTGCATGGTGTCATGTCTGTTAAACTCATCAGTGAATTTCTGCTTACATACACTGGTGAAAACAAAAGTAGTATCCAGCACTTTCACTAAGGAGAGGGGGCGGGAGCTGATCTGGATAAAATCTTTTTGTCTCCATTTAAGCCACATTGTGCAGAAATAGCAAAGCTTTAAACTGTTTTTCAATCAGGGAATTAAAAAAAAATAAATCCCTAAATTTCACTGCACCCCAGACTATACAACCAGACTAATGTCGTTCCAGACAATGTAAAACAAGATACCCAGGATGGTAGGAACCAACAAACAGGAGGTTGAGCAGACTTTTTGAGATTCATCTAATCTTTTTATTTCTAATTTGACATTCTTTCAGTCAGACTAATCTGATCTGGACTGGTTTGATTTTACTACTTTTATTGCCCCTTTATATATTACATAGAAGTATAGTATGTTACATAATCATACTGTTTGTCACATTTTGTCAGTTGATCCCTTTTAAATACTGCTGATGCAGGTTTTTTTCCCCTTTGAATTTTTTGTGACACTATTGAACATATAGTGTTGCGTAAAATCCATCAGAAAAAAGAGATGCATTTTTTCCCTGAGAGCTGCACTCTTCAGTAGCATCTGCAAATGAAGAGAAGCACTCATTAAGTGCCTATGTGGGAAGGCCATTATTTTAAAGTATTTATAAAACAGTCTTTAGCACTATTGCTATTCTTCTCTTCACTGTTGTTCAGGTGTATTATTTACCTTGTTGCTTTGAGGCTATTCTTATGACTCCTCTAAATATGAAACTGCTCTTCCCTCTCCTTTATGTTGTTGCTTATGTATGGGTAAAATATCTCATCTGTCTTCATTATTCATTCCTGTTTTGTTGGTCCTATTTTCTTTGATATTGCTAGGGGACAAATCCGGTGTACAATGAATCTTTCTGTGTACTTCAAGAACAGATTGATTCATAGTTTTAATGTTATTACTTTAACAGCAGTGGAGCTCAAGGCCTAAAATAGGATGATGTTATCAATGAACTGCAGCATACAATGAGGATATACTGTAGAAACAATAACAATGGGAAAAAATTTAAGCATTTCATGAATTACGCAAGTAGAGGCTGAAAATGAGAAGACAGGTTCTGAGGAAACTAAAGAGGATGTAAAATTTGTCTGGCACATGAGAGATATTTAAGGCAGACTGAGTTTCTCTGTTTGATAGTACATTGAGCATGTATGATTACTGCACTAATCTTCAACTTTCTTTTAATTAATAATCATTGTCAAATTGAACTGCATTATTTCTGTTGCGTTCTGCTCATCAAAGGTTTTGTTGAGTTTATAGTGCATTTTCAATTCTAACTAATATCTGATAAAAGTTCAAAAAGTTATCCTGACCCACCATTAAATTGCAACTCTGTGGTTTGTTTAAATAACTTTCAATAAACCCCAAATACATAATATTTAAGTGTTTACTATATTTATAACTGGCTCTACAGTTACAACTACAGTATTCCCATGTAGTTTTTCCTCCCTTCAACTTTACATTGTGCTTGCTTTCCGAGTTGTGGAACTCCTCTTGGTGTCTGTCCTTCAGCATTTTCTCCACCACTCCACTGCGACTCCATACGTCAAACACAGTCTTGCCATGCTGGTATCCCACCTCCTAGAACAAGGAGACAAACACACCAGAAAATAGTTGTAAATGAATACAGAAACCTTTGTGAGCGATTTTACTATAGTTCTTGAGTAATGGGAAAACAAACAGTTAAGAAACAGAGAAAACAGTGACAGATGAGGAGAAAATAAATTGAATCACAAGAAGAGTCTCTCAAACTTACAGCAATCTCATCAAACTTGCCAAACTCCAGTGTACGGTATCTGTCAATTGGAGGTCTGATGTACTCGCAGTAGTCACTGTTCTTCACAGATTCCAATTGCCTCACACAGCATACATAGGCCAGCCGAGTCTGAATCTCTGCCATGTTCAACACCTAAGATCACAAGTGTAGAATAAACACGTGTATCTCTGAAAAAACACTTCCAATATTTTTACAGTTCATCTATTTTTAAAAAACATCCTTGGTAGTATGTTGTGCCTTTATTTTTAATCAATGCATTACCTTGACTTTCTCAGAAAGGGGGTTGAGGCGTTTCCATAGCAGCCACCAGCCTGAGAGTGAGTCGCCGTAATTAGTGAGGTTGGTTTCATCCCGGCTGCCTACGTCAATAGCTATCACCACTTTGGCCCCCATGGATCGCGCTACATCAGCTGGGATAAGACGAGCGGGGTAGGAGAAAGTTTTGTGAGAAGAAAAAAAAAAAAGACTCAAATATATGCAGTAAAACAGGACAAAATCAGACTCAGACTCAACTTAATTTTCCATTCAGGCTACATACAAAGCATGTAGTAGAAAAAAATGACATTTTGACATGAAAATTGCATGAACCATCAACTTTGCCACAGACAGAGAAGAAATGTAGTGCTAAAAGTAAAAAGACTGAATGTAACAAACCAGGCAGGTTATTGATGTAGCCTCCATCCATCAGTAGGTGTCCATCTTTGGGGTCACAGAGAGGAGGCAGATATCCAGAAAGAGACATGCTGGCACGTACATATCGCCACAGAGAACCTCAAACAGTAAACAGGGAACAGGGAACTAAGTTCTGTCAATGAAACACCATGTACTTAATACTAAGCAACTAAAATGAACTAACATACAATTAAACTTATGCATAAGCCTGATGAAAGGTTCAATTCATCAATGAGGATAGTGGTGGCAAATACCTCAAACAGCTAGAAGCTAGCTGTATGCCTCTGCCAACCAGTTGTAGGAAATATGGTAACAATCTGGACCAGAGGTGTTTGTATGATGTCACAGTAAAATCAACCTTCAGTGTTTTAGGTAAATTATCATTGCTCATTGTTTCATTGTAACCCATTAGACCTTTGTGTTAAATTTTGTCATAATTAAGCATATTAAGTTCTGGAGTTATGGCCACAAACATGTTTTCTGAGGACCATCACAATATCACGTTACCAGGAATTGGATGGGCACAGCCAAGGAAGGACAGCCAAAGAATAAAATAATAATAGATAATAATAGAAATAATAGTAGAATAAAAATTAAGTAAAACTATCTTCAATGACAGCTAAGTAGTAAAACAGACAAAATCAATTAAATGAGGACTTGGACTTGAATCAAACAAGAACAAGACAAGACCTTAAAACAAACATTGTACGTACCATCAGTATGTACCCTCATGGCTGAAGCAGTGATGTCAGTTGTGATATTGAAATATGGAATCCAAAGGTCCTGCATAAACAAAAGGTTACATCAAAAAAAGATAAACATAATATAAAATAACAATATAAAATCACAAAACATTCACCTATCCCACATTGCAACCAGATTTTTCTGAATTCTAAACAGCTGAAACTAATTTAAGTCCATCTGTCCAATCTCTGCACTCGTCTGTTGGGTCTTTGGTAGCCTCATTTCACTCACCTCAATCTGTTTACTCTTGAAGACATTGCCGATACTGGAGTTGAAGGCAGCACCAGAAAACATAGAAGTAACTGGGTACGTCAGATCCAGAACCTTCTGAAACACTGATGTCATTTGCTAGAGGGAAAGCGAGAAAGAAGAAAGCTCAAGTGGTTTCTGTATTTCGCACAACTGAGAGATGGATTATTTTCTAAAGACCAAAGCGGAATTACAACTTCAAAATGAAACTTGACTTTAACACAACAGATGACTTCCTTGCTTTTGATGTATTATTTTTTGCGACTTCTCATTTTTCCTTCTTTGTTGTGAGTGTACACATGCTTTAGTACATATATCCTTTGACAGATCAACTTGTCATGTTTTCACTTTATTCATCTGACTTTGTTAAGGATAAACTACTTTTTCTTGCAACAGTGGTTCTTTTCAATTTGATATTAAAGGAGCATCGAGGCAGCCAGCTGCCTCTACAGGGAGAGTTCATAACCAAGGACAGAGTTGGAGCAGGGGGGCTGGGAACACTAAGCGAGGATAAATCCCACCACATGCTCTGCCTGCAGACAGAGCAGGTGTCTCAAATTAACCATCATCGATGGTCACAGATTTAAAAATTTGTGAAAGGATTTCGTATCACAGTGCTGTTCATGAGGTTAATGTGAAAGCCATCCAGAGCTCTAAGTAGGAAGTCATTACTTTTAATGGTTTATCGACATTGTGTTGTTAATTATATGACCACACTATACTGTACAGAAGCAGAATTGGAGTCTAAAATGTAGCAGACATGAATAATTAGCTTTTAGAAAGAATAATCCTCAAATAGACAGACTCAGTGTGGAAAGTCAAAGAACAAGAAAATTTAGACAGCTTGAAATTATTCTTCTCTTTAAAAGATATTGAGTCACACAGAATAAATCCTCCTGATATCATCTTCTCCAAAACACAACTGTTTTCTACTAAATGATCCCATTTAAATCATTTGTTTAAATTTATATGGATGGATTTTTTCAGTTAATTATTAAATGGCACATTGGGATGAAACATTTGTTGTCAACTGTCAATGCTCTATACAGCAGCATGATTGCATGTAACAAGATCATGAAGCATTTGACTGAACCACCCTTCTTTCTGCACAGATTCCCTCACAACTATAGTCACAAGTATATTGTATGCTGAATACTAAAATGAGAAAATTCCTTTAAACATTGCTAAGAAGGGACTTTTATTTTAGTTGTGATGCATATCCAACTATCATTAGCGCTTAATAATAGCTTTCATTACAAGACTGATGTCCCTTTTTTTTTTTTTTTGCCTCTCACCATTGCCCATTCTCTGGCCCTCATTCTCATGCGACTGTGACTGCGGTCCTCAGCATACAGTGCCCCCATCAGGGAACCAATAGAAGTGCCACCAATTAGGTCCACTGGGATGCCGGCCTCACAGACAGCTCGCATTATTCCCACCTGGGAACAACCTCTGAACAAAAGGGTGGAGAAAAAAAATGAGGGGATTGAGAGAAATTTAAAAGGGGAAAAAAAAAAAAAAAAAATCACAGAATACAGACAACAACAACCAAAAATGGGTGATCCTGTGGGGCTTTGACAATAACAAAATTCATATAGCCTAAAAGGCAACATGTTTAAAATCAGTGGGTAATGTTACCTGGCCCCTCCTCCTCCCAGGATAAGAGCAATAGCATTGCCCGTGAGGACTCGAGCTAAGCGAGAGAAGTCAGAGTGGCGGTCTGTTGGCTTTTCAGACACACGCTGATACAACTCCAACTGAAAAATGTTGAAGAAGTAGGGATGAGTGAGAGGATGGCACAGAATTCAATGAAATACCCAAAAATATGAAGAGACTGAATAAGATAAAATGACAATGAAAAAACACTAAATGGAGAGGCTAGGTGGGGAAAACCCAGAGGGGATAGAGGAAATTCCTCTGATCTGCAGATGAGGAATAAAAACAAAAACCTGGCCGTACTAGCCATTCCTACCAGTTTGGGCAGGCTCCTCTTAGAGAAGACCCTTCGGGGACAGGAAAGGTGCAGGTGTCTGGAGATCCAGCTTCTCATGTTCAGCCAGTCCACGGTTCCTCTGGGTGTGGGACCATCTTCTCTGTGCAAAAGCACCAGCTGTTTTTGGGCACGCACTGCACTTCCTTCTAGCATACGCTCCAGCTAGATGGGAAGCATTGTGGACACACATTTATTAGCTTTTTATATTCTTCACTTTTCTCAAGAGTGGCTCATTTGTTGGATGGAGACAATTTTGAACACTAAGCCACAAAATCACTAAAAACTCCTCTCTACCATATACTTAAAGAATGCAAAATCAGCACAGACAGGTACAGGTATGATGGAAATTCCATGTTTATGTTTGGGAATAATCTTAAATGAGATGTGGAGGATTTTGGATCAATTCCAAAGGGAAACCAAACTTTTGAAATGTATTGTTATAATGTGATTATTGTATTTATATTCATATTTGACAATAAAAGGTAGCAAATTGAGCAATGAGAGCAAAATAGGAAGATTATTTGCAAAATGTATTTTCTTGTATTTCACTCACACTTTTCTCAAGTGCAATGTCCCAGCTGAGGCATTCTTATTGTCTGCAGTTCATACATGAGCAGTTGAATTTAAAAAAAAAAAAAAAGGCAAAATTTTCTGAAAGCAAGGACAGATCCAATTCCATTTAAAGTTAGGTTTTAAAGTAATATTGAATTGTATGTTTAATGATATCAATATTTTCCAATTAGTCACCAAATATTGTCCATGTACCCAAAGCATAATGCTCAGTGCCAGTGCTTTCATTGCTGTACTAAAAGTTAAAAACATAATTAATCCGTGATTTACACAGGCAATCATTTGCTTTACTTGGCTTCTAAATATACTTACGAACAGCTAAGTTTGTAATTAATTAAAATCTAACCCACCCATAACACCTCACCTCCCCAACAGCAGGGTCCTGCTCCCCTAGTCCCACTATGATAATGCAGTCGGCCTGACGAATGCACCTCTGTGTCCACGGAGTGAGTGTGTAGTCTGTCTGGTAAAGAACGATACGGTGGATGTCTTCCTGTTGGCCCAGCCAGCTAGACAGACGGTATTCATGCACACTGAGGAAAAAATGAGGCCATTAATGGCTGATGGCTTTGCCAGCACGTGGTACATCCATTTTCTTGTTGTGCCAATAAAGCATACTCGAACTGAATTTATTGAGTCAGTAAGAGAGATAGCCCAAAGAAAAAAAAAACCAAAACGTTCAGAAGTTAACTAAGATCATTTTGCCACTAAATATACCTGTCCAGGGCTGCAGCTCCAAGTCGCTGTTTGATTATGTCACTGGTCAGCAAAAGAGTGGGCCCTGTATGGGACATATGGTATTAGTTGCAGTTGTTAAGAAGCATGTGACTATATCCCCCTGATTTATGACAGGTAAGATGTCTTAAATTACCCCTCTAATGGTGTCCTCTAATAAAGTCTTGCTCATTATTTTGAAGACCTACTTCCTTAATTCAGTGTTTATCAACCCATGAATCTAACTTGACCCAAAACAAACAAACTACTCTTCTCCAGAGTAGTTGTAACTAAGACTACCTTAAAAGATACATATATATGATCAAGAATTGTAATACTTTTTTAAATTTCTCCGTTTACCTATTGCAACAAGTGCATGCTTCAGCTCCAGGGTGAATGCAGTGAGAGGTACTTCCTCTGATACAGGCAGGACTGTCACAGTGGAGAGGTTGGAGGCTTGGTTCCCTGCATCCCATTTACTGCCTGGAGTGTGGAGGGCCAAACTGCGAGCTAAAGAGTGTAAAGTTCAAATAACAGTGACCTGTGTTTAACACTAAAACAAGTGGGACAACCTTAATTTACTCAAAGTTATGAAAAAACATAGCAGAAATACAGATGCATTGCAACAAGATAAGCCAAAACCAAATACAATTCACAACACTGCACACACATACCTGTCAAAGGCCCATTGACCTGCTGTAGGATTTTCTGTCCTAGTAAGTGGATCAACCTGGTGACAACCTGATATGCAGAAACATTTTAAAAGCAACAGATTTGTTAATCATCTAACAGAACTGTTTTTTCCTCACCATGTGCGCTTTGCTTCCTTTAAAATGTAATTCATTCACAGTATGTGAATATGATTTTAAAACCAAGAAAAATTTAAATTATTTGGTGAAAGCTGTAACTACCCAATTATTGTTCAATTTACGCTTTGTTATTAAATCAGTTCAGTAAATCAGTTCAGGAGAATCTCAATGAACTCTCATAATTTTCAAAGCAGTCAATTTCATTCATTTTCCAGGTTTGGTATTCATGAAAAATCGTGTTTTTACTTTTGCTGAATTCAAAATTGGACATAGATCCTACCTGTGGGAACCTCCTCTTGATGGAACTGAGAGCTCCTTCGGGTAGTTTGGCCAGCTCAGAGTCTCGGACAGCATGGACCGTGGTGGCTCTGTTCTGATGGGTCAGGGCTTCCACCTGCAGAAAAACAAGACAATGATGTATTCTGAATTAATAAACAAAACTATATGTATACTGTAACGTTTAAGTTTAAAATAATCGGCTTTGGGTTATAAGTGCTAGCATGTCGCCTTTTTACCCTCATTCATGTGCAAATAGCATAATACAGGTTGCTATTTTAATTAATATTTAGTTAAATGTCATTTCAGCTCTATTGCACCTAGTGGTTAGTTAAATTTCCACCCAAGATATTTTAAAGATATTCCGCCCAAGATATTAATATTTATGATTGATACTGGGATGGAAAAAAATATGAATTTAGCACATACACAGTAGATATTCGTAGTTTTTCACCCACTATCCAACACCTGTTTTCACCATTGCTATCATGGTCCTTACCACCCCAATCAGGTCACCACGTCCATATTCTCCTATCAGCTCCTTCTTGCCGTCCTCCTTCATTATTACAGAGCGCAGTCGACCACTCAGCACGATGAAAGTACTATCTGATTTTTCCCCCTGCCTGAAAGATATTGAGATACCACACATCTGTAAGTAAGTCTGTGGACAAAAAAATATTCAAGATTTTAGTTGTCTCCACTGTTGAGTTGTTTGAAGAGATTAAGAAATACTGACTGCTCCCACATGAATGAATAAGTCCTTGTAGGGCTGATCTTCTGAAAAGCCTTTTTCAAAATATACAAAGTCTTCAGTAAAATACCTGTAGACAGCCCTGCCAGCTTCTACGGCCATCCAGTCGAGGGCAAAGTCTATCTGTCTGACAAAAGAAGACATCCTCTTCACCACTGTGTGAGCAACATTTAGCACTACTTTTGGCTCCACGCGCATTATCCTGAGGAGGAGACACACATCAAGAGAATGCAAGAGAAAACTTAAATACCATTCTCATGAATATGTTATTTTGGATGGAAGAGGGTATATGTATGTCAATGTGACTAACTCATAAAAGTGGGTTTTGGAAATGGAAAGGAAGCTGCAGTCTCGCTGGGCTCGGACAGTGAATATAAGGGGCTCGCCGGTGAGGACAGCTAGTTGACCAACAAGCTCTCCAGGGTGCGTAACAAACAGACGTGTCTCTTCTTCTCGGTCAATCATACGTTGGTAAACATGGAGGAGGCCAGAAATCACAAACTGGATGCTCACTTCCTAAAACATCAGATTAAGAATTAATTTCACAATAATTGTCAACGCTAGATTTAGTTTTCCAATGCCTCATTTGTAGTTTCAAAGCAGCATTTCATTGAAAAAACAGAAACATACATGTATATTTTGGCATGTAACTATTTACCTTTTCAAGCTGTGAAATTAAACCTGACCAGCGTGTGAAAAAAAAAAAAACATACACATAAATGACTGGACTTTACCAATGACCCTGGTCAGGTAGCTTTACTTACACCATTCAGAGAATGGTGTAAGTAAAAGTAAATGCGTGGCCAACAGTTTAAAGAACCACTGCACTAAAGTATAAAAATAATGAAGATTAAAAGAAACACCTACAAATACATACAATCTTTAGCATCATTAAACTGAGCTGCTTTTCAAGTTGTTTTACTAACCTGATCTCCCTGACGAGCCACCACAGAACCAGCTTTGACATGATGGAGTGTCACTCTGCCCTCAAGGAGAGTTGGATCCTGCCAAAAAAAAAAAAAAAAAATCACATTGCTGCACAGCAGCTAAATCATTATTGCTTTTGTTTTGAAATGATGTAATCCCTGACATATTTAGTTGATGTTAATTTTCTGTGATCAGCCTCCCACCTGCAGCTGGATGATTCCCAAGAGGTCCCTCTTAGCAGCCTGGAATATTGTGCCGCTCTTACTGAGGTGGATGGTGTCAGAGTGCCCCCCAGTGTCTGTGTAGTGGAACACCTCAGAGGGTGTATGCAGCATTGTCACACTCTTCTTCAGATTGGACTAAAGACATAGGCACAAGAAAGTGATTACTAAATTGCAGTGGATAATGGAATATGGTATTACATCCACAGAGGCAATCTCTGATAAAAAGTAATACGGTGGTTTGTGGGGGGGGGGTCTTACTTTCTGAGTGAGAGGACTGGACGGAGGCTCATCTATAGTGACGCGGGCTCGTTCGCACGCCATATTCAGGTCATTACCTATAGGGAAGAGGATTAATGTTTAAGAACATCTGTGTGTGACAGTATGTGTGTCCTTGCAGCTAATTAAAATGGGCATGTGGTGATCATTTCTGTTCAAGACAGCGACCCTCACCTACGCAGTCAGTGGGCATTGACATGCAACGTGACTTTCTGTAGCTGTTTGAAGGGCTGTCCTTCACACCATCTGTGTAAAGCAAAATGAAGTGTTAGCACCTAGGCAGTCTCAGCACAACACATAACACAATTTTGACTGCCATATAGTGCATGTTTGAAATAATGTCTGACATAATGAGACCTGTCTCTGCAGGGCTGTCAATGGTCCCACTAGATAACTCGTCCTGAAAATGCAGACGACGAGTTGTCTTCACAGAATTAGCCTCTCCCATGACGCTGTTTATATTGGACAAGGGCACGGCCTGGCTGTCCTTTGAATTAGCAAACAAAATATATCAGATAAAAGTTGCCATTTTAGTTGGTCACAATTAGAATTTAAATTGCAGCAAAATTTTTTTTAAACAAAACAGAAGAACGGAGAAACTAACAAAGATCATAATTGGGTTATGAGAAAATGACAACTGTCAAGCAAAAAATAATGAAGGTGGGCAAATAAAGGACAGCAACAACACTGATAGTGTAGGTGTTTTAATTTGAATTAAAAAGTAAAGTATTATACAGATGATTAGGTCAGATTCATCTATTAAAAAAGAAAGTGAAACAGCTTCTCAGTAGAGGGTTCAACAGAAGCTAAGTGGCCTGGCTTTGGTGAAAAAGAAGTTTAGTTTAGATGATCACACACATAAGAATAATAATAATCCAAATATACTGGTTTTGGGGTATCATTTATGCTTATCTACAACATCTTCTGGAAGAAAAAAAGAGAGAAGTTTGATCCAAAAAGGACCATATTAAATCCTATTTTGTGTGATCATAAAGTCAGACCCATGCCAGGTTTCTAGGTTGTTGGGCTTCCTGCTTTCTGTGGAGGAGATTGTAATAATTTTTATTTATTTTCATTTCAAATTTATGAAGGACTGGATGTTATGATCCTGTGCTTAATGTTGTGTGAAATTAGCATGTGTGATCCAGTGTGTATGTCCCTTTCTATGTTTGTTTATGTGTACATTTATAACCATTACTGCTTAGGTATTCAGTGTGACTCTTGTTGTGTGACTGTGAGTGTATAGACACAAGTGAATGTGTACTGATTATTTTCCCTCCTACCGGATTGAAGAGCTCTGTTGTTAGGCCCAGATAATTATGTAACGCCAGGAAGGTGACTCTTTGAAGGCGTACCATGATTATCTGTAATGCACAACAAATCAAATTAAGTAAACAAAGCAGAACATATTGTATATCAGATTGTATCTGTTTAGAATCTGATATGGTATCTGACATCCAAAAAAGGTCAAAATGATTGTGTTTAATTTTGTGATGTACTTCTGAGGGAATAAAATTGTTTCAATGAAAAACACACAACACATACTGGCTTTTTCTTTGTAAATGGTCTGTTACCTGAATAACGCGTACAAGTGTCTCTGGATATTTCTTAAATACAGACTCAAAAGCCGATGCAGGTAAACGTAATATGGTGGAACGAGTGGCAGCTCGCACCAATACAGTCTTGTATGGAGCTGGGAAACCCTGTCAAAGGCAAGAAAGGATGTCAGTAAATAAGCAAAGATAGAGGGCACTAAAACCCTAATCAGTAATTCATAGGAAAGGCATTTTTACCTCTCAATGTTGTAACTGTATGTGAAAATGTACTTCAGTATAAATACAATGATTTATATTGAAGCAAGCTATTATCTTTAAACAATGGCAAAAGTCTCAATAGTTTCAGGATTATTAATTTTATAATTCCATCAAATTATTCTATGCTTTAATTTCTATATGTTTCAGAATTTTCAATTTTGGATCAATGGGTTAGTCTCATATGTAATCTGATATGAGCAATAGCAATATGGATACTTTAAAGTATACAAATTATCCAAGGTAAAAACCAATTAAAGACCAATTAAATATGTTCCTAACCATTGGAGGAACTTAAATTTGTTTTAAATTAAAACCAAATATAAGTAGTTTTGTTTGAATGGATGAGCTAAGAAGAGTTTGTGAGGAAATGGGAACAAAACAGAACATTCCCTGAATAAAATATGAAGATATGAGGGTAAGAGATGAGCAAACTGAGCTGAACGGAAAGTACAAAAAGAAATGTGCCTAAATGAAATGCACGAAGAAATGACCAGTGGAGAAAAGCCTCAACATGGACACAAACAGATCAGAGTGCTGAAGAGGACAAAATGAGAAGATCCCCCGATATTAGGGCAGAGAAATAAGAGGGAACTCACAGTGATGACATCCAGAATACTAAGCAGGCTGTGGACGCTGTCTCCTGGAAGTACATCTTTTACCGGTGGTTCTGTGCCATCCTTAGAAAAAAAAGAAACACAAATTCAAAAAATTAATCATCTAAAACGGGAGACAGTAGACATTGGTTAGCGCTGTCGGATGTGGGTTTGATTCCCAGGCCTGGGACCTTTTTGCATGGAGTTTGCATGTTCTCCCTGTGCCTTCATGGGTCCCCTGCATGTACTCTGGTTTCCTCCCCCAATCCAAAAGACATATAGGATTAGGTTAATAGGTTACTCTAAATCGGCAAGGAGAGGTAAAGTAATTAAACTATGGATTGGATGCCATCCTGATTTGCTCATAATGATGGAGATAAGGAACAACAGAAAGAAATATCTAAAACAAAGTTGTTGTTTTTTTTTTACTGTGTTTTATCAGAGTTGTTAAAAAAAAGAGAGTTATGGGAAAAACAAAAAACCCCAGATAAATCAAACTAATTTTGTCAACTAAAAATGCTCACGTTCTCTCTCCAAGCAACACTGAGAGACTAATCCACACGTTGATAACTAGCACGTGAGACTAGTGTAATACTCTTCATACCGGTTTTCCACAAAGTACTGAAAACAAGCTGCAGAGAATTCAAAATGCTGCAGCTAGAGTTTTGACAAAGACCTGAAGGAGAGCACACATCATGCAAATTTTAAGCGCTTTACACTGGTTGCCTTTTAGTTCATATATTGATTTTAAAATTCTTTTTATAGTTTATAAGGATATGCATGGCCTTGTGCCTCACTACATCTTAGAGATGCTTTTAGTCCACAAACACCCAACAAAAGACCACTCAGATCATCCAGGCCCTCTCTTTAGATTGTTCTACCCAGTTGAACTAAAACATTTGGTGATGCTGCTTTTAGTTGTTATGTTCCCAGACAGTAAAATCTGCTGGAGGATCTGAGAGGAGCTGAGGACATAGAAATTTATTGCTGAAAGATCTTATGTCTACTAGTGTGCATTAATCTCAACATTGAAGTCTTATTTTTTTATTAGTCGCTTACAATTTGTATTTGAATCTCCTTGATGTGTTTTTTTTTTTTTTTTGCCTTTGTAAAGCACTTTGTATTGCTATCTGTTTTATGAAAGGTGCTATATAATTAAAACCTGATTGATGTTATCTACATACGTTCTCCTGGATACAGAGCTCGAGTCTTCCATCCTGAACCACGTAGATGCTATCGTCATCGTCTCCTGGCCTGAACAAACCTTCACCCTCCTGCAGCTCAATAAACACCATGTGGCGACACAGCTCCAAAAACAAGGGCTTCTCAAAATGACCCAGGACTCTACAGCAAGTTACAGAACAAAAACATTATGAAGGAAAAACAATTGAAAGCTAAATCTGTACAAATCTTTTTTATTTGCCTACCTGACATTCTTTAGCATGTAGAGAACCTCAGAGGGCAGGTTCGAGCTCTGCACATCAAACTCGGTTAGATCAGCTTCCAGCAGTGAGGGAGGGGGTTCCTTGGGCTGCAAGGTGGGAGGATCTTTACGGATCCTTAGGATTCTGTTGAAAAGGACAGATAGATCAAATTCCAATAGATCAACATACTGATCTTATTTTCTAGAAGTATTCTAAGTGCATACTTGCGAGCTATGCTGAGAACTTTGGTTCTTTTGCGTATACGCTGTGGTTGTTTTGATACCGAGGTGGAGGTGGTGGGAGGTATTGAGGACAGCGTCTGGACCTTAAAAACAAGAACTCCATTAAGGTTTAAATGTTTACTGTTTTTACTGCAGACAATCACATTTCATGAGTTTGTTTGAAACAAATGTACAACTAAATACTGAATACAGAGGAGGAAAGAAAATTAAAAATGCAATTAAAACCAGGGACAGTATTAATATCAGATCTCTATTCATTACTAAGCAAAATGTATGAAAGTAAATTTCTGTCCTACTGCATTAGGGTGCAGAATAATATTAAAGTAATAGTTGCAGTGGTTCAAGTAGAGTATTTTCACACATGGGAGCAAGAACATAACAACATTCATTCTTGAGTAGGACAGATTACCTTCAGTAACATGCGAAAAAAATGTAGAAATTTCACATTTTACAGCACAGCTAAAGGTAATACATAATTTATTTACCTGATGTGTATAAAGATGAGGTACATGCTTGTCTACAAGTATGACATAGAGACTGAAATGGAAATTTACCTTTCGCATAATCTTCCTTCCATAGAACAGCACTTTATCTCTTTTTCTGAAGCGGTAGTGAGGTACACCAGGCTGTTGTTCACCTGTAGATCAATAAAAACAACATTCAAATGAAGTTAAGACTATATTCTGAAGAAAATTCCACAAGCTGTACAAACATTTCCATGAGGGGCCTTTAAAGTACAAAAGAAACAAATTAAACAAGTATTACAGTATCTGAAGAAATATTAAGTTAGGGAAAAGGTAGGATAACTCACGAGCTAGCTTGAATCTCCTGTAAAGAAACAGCACCACAATGCCAATCAGCGAGACAGCGACTACAGCTCCAATCAGCACCCCAGTGAGCTAGAAGACAGGTAAGAGCATTGCATCAACATTATAGCAATGTGAGAAGGTACTGCAATCTAGTTACACAGAGAATAGCACGTTTTGACTGCATTTCCCAGTATCGTCTCTTTGATGATATTCACACTGTCTCGTACCATAGTGGTGTGCATCCTCTCTTCTACAAACTGTTGCACTCGTGCTCTGATGTCATTCTTACTGTTCAACAGCACCTAAAAAACAAATGTTAGATTAGCACAGTTTTTGACTGATTAGACCACTTCTACGCTTGTGGTTTCACATCTGTTTGAAAAGACACTGTGGCACTTACTGAGCTGGCCCATTTGCACAGGTCTCTATCATCCTCTCCACTGCAATCCATCCTGGAACAAAACAATACTTATAAACCTTCAGCCTTCATCCCAGCTGCGAAGCTACCTTTGGATGAAATCTCACAGACACAGCAGCGATAGTTTGTCAATAAGTTACATTTTCATCGGGGGGTCGTTGTGGAAAAAGGGAAACTAGAAAAGAAGAACATGGATTTGTAAGTCAGCAGAATTCCGCCTGACAGTTTCCTATATTTAGTTAAATATAACTAAAGAGAGCTAACAGGCTGCTGTTTTGTAGTTTTAGTTTTTCACTTAATTTCTCTACGTATTAGCTTTACCTAACCGTTAGCTAAAATAACATTAGCTAACAGCTGACAGACCGACGGTAGCCGTCATAGCAGTTATTACAGATAACCAGAGTCAGCTGTGTTACACTGACTGTAACGAAAACAACAGGCTTACTTTCAAAGATGTCTGTCGTTCTTCTTCAGGCCAAAAACATTTCCAAACATACGATGGAGCGAAGTTAGCAGGTAGCTAACAAAGTTTTCAGTATGTAGTCACTTGCTTAGCTCCGCCCTTGATTCCGCGTCCACCAATGGCGTTTTGGATATCTGCCGTTGCCTTAGCACCACTGAGCGCAGTCGTCCAATCAAGATCGGATCAGCCACATTCTAGTGTTCCTGTTTACAACATTAAAAGAAAGAGATCTCGTAATGAGATCTTCTGCTCCATAACCTCTACTTGGGACAAATAAGGCTTCTAACGATGTATGTTTGGTCATTATTATTTGCTGGTAGCACAATGCTGATGCAGGGCTTTCATTTTTTTCCAACCCTAACCCTAAGGTAGGACATTTCAGAGGCAGCTTCGTTCAATCTATATTTAACAGCTGAAGTTATTGATCAAGACAAAGCAAATGGGCTCATATAGAATTAATGAGGTTCAAATAAAACCAGCTACACAATTATAGCCTCTTTAAAGTAGCTGGTTAATATTAGCAACATATGGACTTCTTAAAATGCTGCAAACTAAATGGATACATGATGCTGATCCCCTGACATAAAACAAAACATAACTAACAATAAAGCGTCAGCAGAGGAACCTTTGCTTTGGTAATGAACGATTTTACTTTTTATCATTTAAGTCAATTTGCCGTTAACATTTCTGTACTAACTGTTGATATTATTTTCTTTTCTGAGGATGAACACACATACAAACCATTTTAAAATAGCCGGACCATCCACTTCATAACATCCTAGTGGATTAGAGAAACCACAGCAGTGGACAGTTACTTCATCTACTATGCAGGACAGGAAGATACAGAAAACAATTCATTCCTTCTGCCATCAGACTCCACAAATCCTAAACAATTAGAAGACAAGTTGCCAAACAGCAGAAATCGGCTCCAGGGATTAATAAAGTATTTCTGATTCTGATTGTGATACTCATTTTGACAACAGATGCTTACAAGGTTAAGAAAGGAGGTTTTTAATGACATACATAGGCACACAGCTGGAGGCAGACAGTATTTGCATACACATTAGGATTCCCTATCAAAAAGTATATCAATTTTCTGATTACTTATTTACATTAACTTAGCCTTATAATCGTTCCATATTTATTATTTTGTCATTTGCTTGATTGTTCTTATCTAATATTGTTCTCTTTAAATAGTGTAAAAAGTTGGGAATGAATGATTCTGTTCTTGTGTCATCTGTCATGGGGGAACATTTTTTTTTAATTTCAACTGTAAAATAAAAGCATCTCTACCTGGCTTATTTATAGCATTTTGTTTTAACATTTCTGAATCTGTAGAAGATATAAAACTTAGTTTGTTCTGTTCACATGATTAAAACAAAAATTACTTGTCTGCAATCAATGATGAGTAAATACATAGACACAAAGCATGCATGCACAATGAACCATTATGAAAATATTCTGTGTGATTTACAGTGCTTTCTCACTTTTCCAGGGGCTGAATAAGAAATCCAAATAAGTATAGCAAGAGCATGTCACAGAACATACAATATATACAAATACAAATTTTAAGCAACTTTGAAGAGAAAATAATACTTTTTTTTGTAAAGATAGATTATTGAACATGTCATCACAAATAATTTTCATTATTTTGACTCTTTGAGACTAATAAAATATAAATCATGTTGGGTTTTCAGACAGTTTTTCAACTTTTCTCTGTGGTTTTCAGGCTCTTCATTCTCATCTTTGTTCTAACTTCATCTCAGCCTCTTGATCTATTTATTCAGGTATGTGGCCACAGACTGGTAGGCAATGAGGATCTCAGAGTCATTTGGGCAGGTGTAGCGAAACTCATCTTTTTCATAGGCGTTATCCAGGTAACGTTTCAGACCTTTCAGCTCTGCAGGGATGGCAAAGTCACGGTACTCCTTGCACACCACCTGAGGAAAGAGGGGTTTAAAAGTTTTATGGCTTGCAAAAAACATTACATAAATTTATTGATGACAATGTTAGTACTTTTTTGATAATAATCAGTTATGGCTGTACTCTTCTCACCTTGACGATATTGAGTTTCGGGAGCAGGTTACAGTCTGCCAGAGTGAGGCTATCACCATCCAGGTAGAGCCGCAAGGACTCAGTGGCATTTGGGTTTTTGACCAGTTCATGAGGAAGAGGCGTCTCTAGGTACATGTTCAGCTTCACCAGAGTTGTTAGAAATTTGTTCTCCAGCACTGAAAGAAAGTCAGTTGTTATATTCCCTGTGGGATACACTCTCCTTCATGTAGCTATACATGAAATATAGAATTAATTTTGAATAATGTCCTTACTGTCATTTAAAGAGGGATTGGGATTCTTGATATATGCTGAGAATTTTCTGAAAATGTCCTCCCCTGCACCGATGGACTCTTTGTATCGACAGCACAGTTTTGGGTACCTGCCATTGATTGTGGATGTGTGTGTTTATTGGAGTAGTATTGAAGGAGGTACTTAGTATGTTTCAATAACTGAAAATACATCTCAGAAAGTACATTAACCAGTCAGATTGCGTCTTGGTGTCAGTAAGTGTTTGTGTGGTTGAATGAAAACCTCATGCTGTCCACTCACTGCGGTGGGGCCAAAGTATCCTCCAAGAATTCCTCAATTTTGTTAGTGTCTGTTCTGACCTCATCATTGTAGAGGAGAAAGGGAGGCTGAGAGCCTGGGGCCAAAGCTTTCAGCACATCAGGAGCCCTGCAACAAAGGCCAAACACAAGCATCACTTTACATAGGGACTGACAGTTTCTTCCCAATTCTTTAGCTGCATTTTGCAGGAGGGAGATGACCTTTTGAGTTTGTTGTTGCCGTTGTTATAAATTAACATTAATTTTGCATCCAAAACTATTATATTCCTTTTTTTTTTTTTATTAGTTAAGGGATTTTTTTTTTTTTTTTTCTTAAAAACAGAAGGGGAAGAGGTCATTGTTGGTCTTCCCATATATGAAAAAACTTGAGAATCCATCAGAAAACAGTTTAGGAAAATATATAAAATGTAGTATGTTTAATCTTATTACACTATTCTGTCATTTGTCGATGTCTCAATGTGTCAATGTCTCCAAAAAAAGACAGACAGAAAAAAACGGTTCTCACCTTTTCATGTCCACAGTGGTGAGGGTAAAGTTGGCCCCTTTTAACCAAAGAATCATGAAGAGTCTTTGACAGAATGGACAGTTCCCCACACTCTCAGCATCCACACTGGCCTGCCAGAAAAATATTATATACATTTGAAACACTTCAGCATTCTTTATTTGATATAGTGAGGTGAAAATACAGCTAATAAGTTTCTGAAATCACATTCTAAGGTGGTTTGTTATTAATGCTGTGAGGTACCTGACCAAACTGTGAATACCTGCAAAGGCATTCTTGTCAATCCTGCTCTGCATTGACTGTCTGAAGGAAACGTCTTAGGAATTTTAAATGGAGGGCTGAGTCTTCCACCCAGATTAAACAACATAGATTCTGCTTGCTATTTAAAATATACAATAGATAATACTTTCCACTACATCCTCAATACTGAGTCCCAGGCACGTGTACCCACTAAAGCATTTGAAATGGTAGGTCATGTTTCCAAACTGGACCGGTCTCTTTTTCCATGTTCTACTGTTCACTGATGCAACACAACACACAAAAGAGACATTACTGCTGTATCATTGCAACAATTGTATAACTACAAAATGCATTACAGTATGATCATATTGGTCTTGCAAGCAGTTAAGTACTGACATTTTAGCGAGAACATCATGTTTGACAAGCTAGAACGCCAGCATGTCCAACACAGCATCAGGAAATAAATTAAGATATTAAAATAACAAAACAGCCAAAAAATGCAGAACCAAATGTTTTTCTGAGATTTAGGTCCACATGGAAAGCAGTCAAGGAAGCTATTGATATGCTGAATCCTGAAACTAGATACAACATTTATACAATTTTGCCCACATCTGTAATTTGGATGTCAAGATGTTTTTTCTCCAAACACATCATAATTATTGAAGGTCATACCTTTACAAAGAGTTCAATCTTCGGGGCCTCAGCCATCTTTCTTTTTCTTTCTGTCTTTCTGTCTTTGTCTTGTAATATCCACCTCTCTGCTCTTGATTATTTTATGTCACTGTTGAAGCAAGACAATCCACAATTTCAAAAATAAAATATGAATGCTTATATTTTTCATGTTTTTCACTCACTCACACTCTTTCAAGGCTTTGATGAAACTAGTATGAATATATATTACTGAGGTTTATACTCACAGAGTGGAGGTCACAGCCAGCGCCTGCTTTTCCTTCGTTCCACCTGTATTTCCTTTATTTTAAATCCACTGTTTCACCTCTCTCTCTCTCTCTCTCTCTCCTCCCCCTGTTTCTGTTTTTTGTTCGTCCCTCACCACACCTGTCAGGCTGAGAGGCAGCTTACTCTCCCTCCAACCTTTCCAGTCCAACCAGCATATCTGGATCTCTCCTCTCAACCTCTAAGCCTTACAACATATTCTCTAAAAGACATATCCCACTCTCAATCTGTTACTGTCCTAGTTTGCCCACTTTGGTCTGAATTTGCCTCTGTCTGCCTCTGTTTGCTCTCTATCTCATCTGCCAGATCAAGTTTACAAGCTTTGACACTAGTGTAGAGAGATTGTTATCAGGTGGGTTACTCCCAACTAAAATATGTTAGGTATCTAAAATCCTAATAACATTAAGTCCCTAAAATTCTGTAAATTTTTTTTTTTTTTTAATTGCACATCTAAATCACAATTTGTTAGGGAAGCACACACTACAAGTTAGTGTTTGTGATTCTTGTCTTCATTTGTGTTTCTGCCAAAAAGTTTAATGTGTTTCTAAATCATAAATGTATACGTTTATTATTTCCATCAAAGGAGATGAGCCAGAGGTAAGTAAGTGTCCACATGCTTTTGCATGATAATATTGTGTTGGAAAAGTCTTCAGAATCCAGAAAATTGTTACACTGAAGACAACAGAGTGTTAATGTGTTATTTTTCCTTCATCCCTAACCCTTTTGTCAGTCGCTGATGAGCATTCATCACTGACAGAAAATTCTCTCATGTAGCAGGTATTTGCTGGGGGACATTGAGGTTTCTATGCTTGTAGCCAGGAGACATACAAATGCACACATATACAAAAGATGTAAGGGTCTAGGTTTACAGTTTTTTACAATTGTTTACACACTAAAATTAAACCTTTCCCACAATTAGCAAAACCTTATACTCAAGGAGCAAAACATTGGCCCAGATTTGCACAACTGTAGGCACACTGTCAGCTTCACACTTTGCAAAACACTAAACACACTTGTATACAATTGACACAGAAATTTATCATGATGTCATTTCCTTGCAATTTCAAAGCAAATGCTTTCAAATGAACACACCCATGAACCAATTGGTTAAACACAGCCACCAGGTGTGCACGCACAGGTGCTTACAGTTTTTTTCAACTGCTTACACACATTTTCAAAGCTATGTCGGTTTTTCTCAAATCTCTACACACATTCAGAGTAAGCACAAGAAACTTGTGCTACAAAAAATGGACCAAACTCAGTGACTAACTCCCTAAACAAAATTGCAACCTGCCCTGCGTGCCCTAAAGATAACTGTATCTAACTAGCCCAATGATCAATGATAACTAGCATGTCTTTGGGGTCATCAGGTGGGAACCTCCTTTCACCAGTGTTTTGTCTAGTTTGTCCCACGACACCTCCAGGAGGCTAGACAGTGATGAGTCACCCCCCTAATGCCAGCTATCACCGCTCCTCACACCAAGACAATTATCTCAAACAGCACTACCGTCAACTACACCGACCTCTCACCAACTGCACCAGTAAAAGCGGGGTGGGGATACAGACCTGGATTTCTTCCTCTGCTTCTCCCCATGGTCTATCCTAAGTGCTCCCCCTGCTGGGCTCCCCCAGCTACTATTACTTCTTCTAATCCAGATCCACTGACTGGATCTTACTGCCTCATCCGACTGATTTCCTTCACTATTTTCTTCACACTCTGTCCCCTTCCTCCTAACTCGCTCAACAAAGACACAACAGACCTTGCTACAAACCCTCTACATCCCACTTCCACTGGACAAATCCTAACTTTCCATCCTCGCTGCTCAGCTTCAGCCCCTAAAGTCTGCATACCTAAGTTTTTTCCTTTCATATGCTTCTACAACTGAATCCTCCCACATCACAGTCAGCTCTATGAAATATACTCTCATTCTACTCCTAGACCACCTTTGTTTTGTACAGGCTATTTCCTGAGAAAAAACAAGAAGTCCTCCTAAATCCACTTGCATCTCCGAGTCACTGGCATCCTCTAAGCTGCCTTGCCTCCTTGCTGTCTTATTAACTTTCCCTCCCTCTTGAACAAACTGAATTGCAAACTGAATTGCTAAATTTGCCTGCCTCCGTATATCTTCAATGGCTGCAGCTAAGCTTTTTAAAACTTGGTTATGTCGCCACGTATACCGTCCTTGTGACAGACTCACCTTACAACCAGACAAGATGTGCTTTTAGAGTTGCAGTACCTGAACACAATGAACATAGCGGGTCTTAAGTTCTGGGGAGTTGGCAATACATCATATGTTGCCCCTATCAAAAATCTAATACTACTTTCCTCCATACTCCACAGCTCTTTCTAACTAAGCTTTTTCTTCTCTACACCTTCCCAGTTGAACCACTGTCCCTGCTTAGCCTGAGCCACTGCCTTTGCACTCCTTAATATTTCCTCCTGCCTACGAACTTGCTCCACAACCAGCTTCCTCTTCTCTTTGGGACCTGCTCTACTCCGCACCAGTTTGCCTGGGCCAAGCCCCAAGCCTCCCCGGCCTATTTGCACATTACCCACAATCTCTGTATGCCTAAGAGTTGCTTTCACTGCCATTCTTGGATTTCATTTTCTCCCCTTGGTTGGGTTTGGAACCACCTTACTAACTACCGCATCTTTACTCCCAGATAACAGGAGCTCTGTCCTAACCTTGGTACATTTAAACTCCTCCACTAGACTAGGTACTGGGGGCTGAAGTATGCCTTTCCCATACAGTGCCACAGTACTTAAACATCTAGGAACACCTAGCCACTTCCTAATATAAAAGCTTACTAGTCTTTCCATTTTCTCTGCAGCAGATAATGGAATCTCATATACAGAAAGTGGCCACATCAACCTGGGAAATAATCCAAACTGCAAACACCACAGCTTCAACTTTCCTGGAAGCCCTGATTTATCTATTCTATCCAGTGCCTCAGCAACATCCTTCCGAAAAAGCACTACCTGTTCTCCATCATGCAAGTCTGCTTTGTACCACCTACCTAGACTCTTTACTGATTTTTCCCTAATTATTGGAATTTCCTCTTCATCTATTAAAAACTTTCGAACAATTAATCTCCCTCTACTTATTGAGATGCTTCTAGACTTACTAGGCTTGATTTTCATACTAGCCCACCTTAAGTTTTTAAGTCTCTCACAAATTCAACTATTGTTCACACAAAATGCAAAAAGCGTCCTATCTCTTGCAAAATGAAACACAGTATTCAAAATATTCTAAACACATCTCAAAAGCAAGCATTTGTGTCTCATCCTAAACACATTTCCCATAATATTACATACTTGTGTATATCATTTACACACTGTTGCTCTAAGCCTAAAGCTCTTTTGTTTTTATGGATTTTTAATATATTGCCATACAAGAGTGAAAATACAGTAATATGCAAATAGAAGTCAACACAAGCAATATTGGAACCAAAAATATTTAATTGTCTGAATAGATCGGTTGCTGTTGTGAATGCAGTATTGTACAACACATAAGAAAAAACAAACCAAAGTACACCAGTCATCACATATGGTGGTACAGCAACCAAAAAATTTATGAAAAAGTGTGTGCGTGTGTGTGCGTGTTGATGGGGGAGAGCTAGTTGGGTGTGTATTTTGGGTCCATCTCTCCTCCGGGCTGAGTCTGGCCACAATACCTCATCCACATCGCATGCTATGTTTTCTCTTGCCAAGCATCGTATCCAACCTTGGACAGAGGCAGCATCAGTGTCACCACATGCTTCCTCCATTGCTTGGAGAAGTGGAAGGCGGGCATAGGGACGATGATTGTATACTTTCCAGCGCCAAGCTGAGAAGAATTCTTTGAACGGGTTAAGAAATGGTGAATATGGAGACAGGTTAACAACAGAAAATTGCGATGGTTGATGAACTAATTTTGGACCAGCTGGGAGTGATGAAAACTGACATTATCCCATATAACTACAAATCTTGCCTGGTCTGGATTCTCTTCATTTGGAGCAAGAATCCCATGAATAGTGTCCAGAAATGTAACAATATGTCCAGTGTTATAGGGGCCAAGTGTTGCATTGTGCTGCAGGACACCATTTTGCGTTATGGCAGCACACATGGTGACATTTCCTCCATGTTGGCCCGGGACATTGACTATTGCCCTCTGTCCGATGATATTTCTCTCTCTCCGTCTTGACTTGGTGAAGTTGAAGCCCACCTCATCCACATAAATGTATTCATGGAGAATGGGGTGGGCATCCATCTCCAATATTCTCTGTATTAGACAAAAGAATAGATCAGGATATGCACAATACAATAGTCTGTCTCAGAAGGTGAAAGTCTGATGTACTGGCATTGCTATGTACACACCTCCACATAGACACGCCGCAGGTTCTTGACTCTGTCACTGTTCCTTTCAAATGGGACCCTGTACAGCTGCTTCATTCGTAACTGATTCCTCTGGAGGACACGATGTATTGTTGTCAGACTGACAGCATCAATATTGTTGAATATGGTTACATTTTGCAAAATATGACTTTGAATCTCACGGATTCTAATGGCGTTATTTGCCAAAACCATATTCACAATTGCGGTCTCCTACTCTTGTCAGAATATACGACCTCGTCCTCCATGATGCTGTTGTCTTTCCACTCTAGAAAATTTAGAAATAGTAAGAGTATGTGCTGCATACTGTAAAGTCAAGGCTGTTCTGCTCTGTGACCATTCATACAGTGTAATGCAGTAAAATGGATGCTTGGAGCTACAATAGTATACATGTATTTTACAGCTATGCAGAAATGGCTATTATATATACACATTACAGTTTTTTCCCAATTGCTAACACACTAAAATGACATGTATAGCACAATTATTTAAACTGACACACAGAGAGCAAAACCTCTTCTCAAGTCTCCAAAACTCTAAACACATTTTCTGCTTTACACACATTTTGCAATTCAAAATGGCACTTTTTAAATGCACTGAACACGGTTCTCTGAATAAGACACAACAATCTGACATAAAGTCACATGTTTGCAATGTCAAAACACTGCCATTCAAAATGACACTACATGAGCCAATTGGCCAATAATATGTGCCACCTGGCCAAACACCTCAGTGGTAAACTGTGACCACTTCAAATCAGGAAGTAAGCACTATAAAAAGACCACAGGTGAGCACCTTTCTTTTTTCCAACAACAATGGAAGACGTTGCAGAGAGAGGAAGAGGGAGGGTGAGGAAGAGTGAGAGGTAGGGGTAGAGCTGGTAGAGGAGTTTATGGCCAAATAAGACAACAACTTTCAAATGAAATCAGGGCAACCTTAGTTGATCATGTCATCAACCATGGGCTGACAATGCGAGAGGCTGGACAGAGAGTGCAGCCCAACTTGAGCCGTTTTACTGTCGCCTCTGTCATCCGGACATTTAGACTGGAGTAAAGGTATGTAACCAAAGTTTCTTTCACACTGTGTAGTACACTCCATGTCATAGTGTATCAGTTGGGTGACACCTGTTTACTTCATGAATGGCTGATGTCATACACTAACTGTACAAGTTTCCCGTACAATTTACTCTACTGTTGGGGAAATATCTTTAGGCTGCATTGTCCAAGCCCTATATGTTTGTTTTTTTGTTTTTCTAAAGGACTGAGACATACAACCATGGTAGAGGAAGGGGCAAAATGTTCACCGGGGTACAGGAAGCTGCCACTGTAAACTTGGTTTTGGAAAATAATGAAATCAGGTTACGAGAAATTCAAAGCTACATCATCCAAGACAACACCATATTCAACAACATTCAACGAGTCAGTCTGTCCACATTGGCTCACATTCTGAAGCGAAACCAAATCAGACTGAAACAACTTTATAAAAAGGTGCCTTTTGAGAGAAACCCTCAAAGAAACAAAGAGCTCAGACGAGCATATGTGGATGTAGGTACAATATTGACTGCAGCACACTACACGCAACTTTGTTTCCCAGTGTACTGGATAAGACCATATTGACTGATTTTTTTTTTTGTTCTTTGTTTTCAGAGAGTGCTGGAAATGGATGCTCATGCAATCCCACATGAGTTCATCTTCGTAGATGAGGCTGGGTTCAACCTAGCAAAGACCAGAAGAAGGGGAAGAAACGTCATTGGTCACAGAGCCATTATAGATGTTCCTGGACAACGTGGTGGGAACATCACAATGTGCGCTGCCATCTACAATACGCATGGTGTCCTCCACCGTCATGCCAACCTTGGACCAGACAACACAGCCCATATTCTCACATTTCTGGACAGACTCCACAACATTGTCATACCACCAGAGCGTATGAATGATGCAGACCATCAAAGAAACCACTATGTTGTAGTATGGGACAATGTGAGCGTCCATCATGCAGCCCCAGTCCAAAATTGGTTTGCTGGCCACCCACCATTTCTCTTGCAATACCTCCCACCATATACACCATTTCTGAACCCCATAGAAGAGTTCTTTTCGGCATGGTGGTGGAAGGTATTCGACCGGCAGTCCTATGTGTGCATGCCTCTCAATCGACTCAAGTAGGGCTGGACTCTGAGTCCAGCCTCTCTCATGGTCAACCCATGATTGATCACATGGTCAATTAGAGTAGCCCTAATCTCATCAGAGACTACTCTTCTTGCTTCTCTTTCCTCTCCTTCCCTTTTTCCCTCCAACTCGTCCTCTTCCTGCTCCCCTTCCAAAGTGTCCTCCACGAACCTGAAGTCCTTGTCGTCCTTTGCGACTTCCTCTGACTCCCCTGACTCTCTCTTTATTGTTGTTATCCATTGTTAAAAAAAGATAACTTGACCTTTGGCCTATTTATAGGTCTATGTCAGGCAGTGATTGGTTGGTGTTCAGTAAAGTAATTATTGTTACTCCATTCCCAAAGCTCTTAATCAAACCTTGTGACCTATGTTATAGGTCATAAACTATTTTGACTCAGCACACACTCCAGGGAGAAACCACACTGCTGTGAGTTTGGTGGGAAATGCTTCCATCAAAAAACTTCCAATGAAAAACCCAAGAAATTACATTATGTCAATGAAGTGTGGTTTGAATAAAGGAATAAAGTTAGATTATGATCATGTAAGAACCATTTTCACACCTCCATATGCTATCACTACTGCCACATGTAAAATGAGATGTTAAGGGCTGTCCACACCAAGAACTATAACTATAACTATAAATATATAGTTCTAAAAATCGTTCTTAACTCAAGTGGATGGCAGCATCCACACTACAACTATAGCAACAACGATAGTGGTGGACGATATCGTTCGGATCACTTTCAGAGCGATTTGATGAACGATAAAAACACTGACAGCCAATCAAAATCCATCAGGAATGACAGGTCGAGACGTTCTTCACGTCACTACGTCACTCACACACTCATTCAACATGGTGGACGACATAAGAGAGAGGCTTATCATTGAGGTACAAAAAAAATCCAGCTCTGTATGACAAGAATGACAGACTGTATAAAGGTGCCACCAAGAAGAGGGACATCTGGGACGGAATTGGGCGCACCCTTGGAATAAATAAATCTCTGCTCCAGTGCTGACCGTTGCGCCGAGCACTCAGTGTGCTTGGCGTAACCTAGCAACACAACGATATCGTTCATTGGTGTGGATGCTGGCATTTTATCGTTATAGTTATAGTTCTTGGCATGGACGGCCTTTAACAGTACTGAAAATTATAAGGCAGCCAAACAACAGACACCACTTAAAACTGTGGAATGGAAATGGCAGGAGACAACCCGTACTTAACACATCAGAAGAGTGTGAGATTGTAAGCATCAATTTCTGTCAGAAATATGGTCTTAATTCTTATGTGACATTATTTCATTTGTCAGAGCTGCAACCGAACAACAGCAACTAATAATTACAGGCCAGTCTGTTTTAGGGTTCAACATATGAGAACCTTTTTTCCAAAGCTCATCTCCAAGGGAATGTGCTGGCCATCAGAACATAAACATATCCAAAAATGACAATGGTGAGGTTGTATTCACCTGTAAATACACACTGTGTACTGTATGTAGTTGCTATTACTCATTTTCAAATTGAGCACAGAGGCCCATACACTTGTGATGGGTTAGCAATTACAAATTGAATGCAGGCAAAAGCCATTTCACTCAGGAATCATTCTCAAATCCTAATCATTACCTAAGAAAAGGAATAGAGAAAACCCAACAAAATCAAAATCAACTTGTCATTGTAAGGTGTGACACTGAAAATGATATTTCTAGATTTTGACCTTCATGGCAAAACTATCTTAAAATGGTAAAAGCAGGTTATATTCATCTGGAAAGCCAATCAAGTATCAGAATAATTGTGTTTGAAAGAAACAAAACTGTGATATGGATTTAAAAAGAACACAGTAAAAAAGGAAAATATATATGATCCAGCAAGAAAGAAAAAAAAATAAAATAAACAAACAAACAAACAAACAAAAACAACAACAAACAAAAAAAAAAAAACAACAACAACAACAACAACAAAAAAAAAACACTATTCAATTTCCAATGGAACCAACACTCTGCTGTCCACTTAAGACACTGATAAATATATTCAAGTCTTTATACATAAAAATGCTGGGAACAGACATATTCAAACTAATTTTTACAACAAGGACAAAACCATGAAAATTTAGTCTCTTACAACTCAGATTCATAAAGAAAACCAAACATTAATCTGATGGAGCATTCTTTTATCCCTGACACAGGACAGAAATACAGGGGTCATTGCACGTCTTCTAGTCCAACAAATGTAATGGGCGTGACAACCCTAGTTATAGCCAGTGCAGGACCCCGATACATCTGCACTACTTCTCTGATCCCCACTGAGAAAAACAAGAGCAGCAGGAAATAAAAGAAACTTGTCCAAAAGTGCTTCCTGCATTCCATACTTCCACCCCCTAACTACTCTGCCCTTAACACGTGGCTTCCTTCTGTGCAGGCAAAAACTTGGTCTTTTTCGCTGTACTGGAAAGCTGTGCTCAATGGCTACAGTACAGAAAATTCAGTGTCATCACTTGCGTATATGTGTATAGGTGGGATGTGGACATTTGCTATGAAATTGACCAGGATACTGTGAAACCTCCCTTCCTAAATAAATGTTGTTCTGTCCCAGCTATAAGTAGCTTTTCATTCATATTTCACATCTCAAAGAACTCGGTGTGGCTCCCTGGTTGAAGGACCGCTGCACTTTCCCCGCCTCCTGTTGAGTCCACAGATGAGGTCAGTGATGAGGCTACGGAGCCCTCTGCTGCCTTGGTTGGGTGCATGCTGCTAGAAGAAGGCAGAGCATCAGCCCCGTCTACATCGTTCTTTATAGTGGTGTGGTAGTTTCCCACAGACCCAGAGCAGAGAGGTGTAGCAGTTCCAGACTTTGTCTCCAACATATCATCTTTAAAATGCAAAACTAAAAATGTTTTCTACACTGTTCACATACAAAATATTGCATGAATTGCTCTGGGTCAGTGTCTTATCTACAAGGTGAGTGAATCCAAATTCTACTCTACTGGTTTGCTGCAAATGTTTAACTGCCATGACCGTGAAGAAAGCATAAAATCTCATTAGATTTCAAGTGCTTAGCTAAAATGTGACTGACTTCACTATAGCCTGATGTCATAAATTGATTCTCATACCCTTCAGACAGCATTCCTTTACTACATTAATGGCATATAACGATACCATACTGCTCACATTTTCCTTTGAGGTATCGCTGAGCACCAGCCCTCGACCCTGAGTCAATGATTTATGAAGTCTGTATTGACGGAGTGTGCCACAGAACAGAACCCAGGTAGACACTACCTAGATATAAGGAGCTGAATTCAGGGCTTAACAGAATGTATTGTCAGTACAAACAGACATGAATCTGTGTTTCAGGGATATATGTCCAATTTGAAGTTTATTTCCCTTCCTGTTGTTCACACACATTTTACCAAACTGAAATTAATAAGTAATTGTGGAATTTAACTTACCACCTATGCTAGAGAAGTCAAGGAGGTAGGTTCTACTGTCCACCTGGTAGAGTTGAAGGCTCATCTTGGTTTGCATCCCAGTTATAGGATTCTTCCTTCTCACACGTAAATAATAAGGATTGACAACCTGAAAACAAATTACAAATACTGTATAAACCTTATTTTAAGAATTCACTTCATAAATTAGCATGATCTCAACTTAATTTACTGATATATGAAACCCAAATTAAATTTTACTGCATTTTAATGTCTTTACCTTCCACTCATAAACCAGCTGCTTCATGGCACAGCACACTTCAGACATGATATCACTGGGTCTACTTTGACTGCGGATACCCATGGTGAGTCTCTGTCACCATGAAGGGCACACACTCAGGGTGGGGCTTAATAATACCAGCCACAGTGGTACCAGATGACGTCAAGTGCTGGTCATCTAAAAAAGGAGTCTGGAGGGCTGGATGCCAAGTAGAAATCCTTGGCTTCACTCATGATGCGTCGATTGTCAATGATGAGGTCGTAGGCGACGGCCAGAGGGTCCTGATGGCTGCGACTTTATATGCAAGCCAGAACTTCCTCCTCAGTGCACTAAAACTTCTCACAAACCTCCTTAAGGGCCTCATCATCAATCATGTTAAGTTCTGTATGAAGGGTCCTCCGGGAACAAGTACTGATGAATTTCTTTAACCAATCATCCTCTGTGGATGATAAAAAAAAAAAAAAAAAGAAACAAAACAAAAAAAAGACCTTTAGTCTTCAAAATAATATAGTATATAAACTACACAAAAAAGACAAGATGTTTATAGCAATGGTTAAACTTTGTCATTAATTTTCTTCCAAATCACTGGATTTCTTTGATAGCGGCTCTTTTCATGGGGTCCACCTGCAGCATGTCTTTAAGGAGGCTCATTATTTGAGGGTTCAGTTAGTGCAGTGTGAAAAAGATCCCATCACAGATCTTTTTAAAGAGCGTTGGCACATGGTCATCATCAAAGGGAAGTGTCCCACACAACAAGGCATAGAGGATGACCCCACTGCTCCAGATGTCCAGCTCTGGACCAGCATATAACCTGAGGACAAGAGAAAAAAAAACAAGACAAAATGAAAAAAATCCTATAATTGTAACAAAGTTTTTATAAATTTACCAATATGTCCAACATTGTTATGGGAGATTGGGCCAATATCAATGTCTACAGATGAAAACAATGACATTACCTTCCTGAGATGACCTCAGGAGCAGCATAATTTGGAGAGCCAAAGCTTGTTTGCAGAAACTCCCCATCTGACATCATGTATGATAAGCCTGCACAACATTTTACACTGTTATAGCACAGACATTTATTGCAAACCCTTGGATCACTTTTTTAAACAGCAAGGACCTTCTGCATGTTTCCCCCTCACATCAAAAACAAAAATGATTCACAGAGAAAGAACACTGAGCAGTAACAAGATATAAATAAATGGATCCAATAAAAAGGTACCAAAGTTTGAAAAGAATTTGGTAAAGGTTTGCTGAAGTGGACAGGCTTAAGATAAGGAACAACATGCAGCATTTTGCATAGACGTACTTGGCAAGATTTGCAGTTTTCTTGTAAAGAAAGCCAGTAATGTTTACGTTCACTGTTCCTCACCACAAGACTTTGTGTTTATTTCCTGAGGTTTAACAAACATGCTTAATGTACCTCCTTTATCGTGCAACTTTTGAAAACCTAATTTCAGAAACCTACCTTGTTTAAATCCACTGTTATTAGCTGATTACTCAGACCCACACATATAAAAAAAAAAATAAAAAAAAATCTCCATAACTCCATAAGAGGTCAAACTCTCTATGTGATGCATTTTATTCACAGCTACTGAACAAAGGCCTGCAACACTGTGTACCACCTTCCTGTGCCAGAATAATGCTGAGTGCACCTGCTGAGTTTAGGATACACTTACCAAAGCATTCATGTGTGCGTCAAGCAGCACGTTTTCAGGCCTCGGTGCACCACCATGTGTCTGTGGCAGTAGTCTACTGCGGAAATAATCTGCTGGAACAGGTCGCAGCTCTCCTTTTCTTCCAACTGCCAAAAAAGAAATTATCCATTAGGTGTGATCTCCTCTGACACTCCGTTAGCAAATCACAAATGACTAAGCGGCACTTTGTTATGTTTTGATATCTTCTCCTATCACTGATGGTGCCAGCTTATGAACTGTGTGAACCAAAAACCAAGCACAAAATGCACTTTTATCCTGTAGTCCCCTCACTGAGTATAATATACAAAACATCTGCAGACATATGACAAGACAGAAACAGTGGGGAAAAAGAGAGACACCATTATACCAGACTATTAGAGATTTTCCAGAATCATTAGTATTACCTTTCCATTTTTACAGATGTAATCGAAGAGTTCTCCTCCTGAGACATACTCCATAACCATGAAGATATCTGTAGGCGTGCTTATAACCTGACACCTGCAGCAGTGAGCACAAAGTTGAAATCATATGCTGCATCAGAATGCAGCTGATACGTAAATATAAACAGTCATGCATTACCATTTTATCATGGAAACAAAGTATACCAACAAAAAAATCTGAATATTTGCTATTTAATTTCCCCGATGTGACTGGAATATTGTAGTAACATCCACAGGAGACAGGACACGTGTTTGTGTCCTCAATGTCTCACCAGATTTAACACAAAAACCAACTCGGCCGATGACATCTGTGGCTCTCTGTCTGGCAAAAAGGCAGGGCTTAACAATAGGACTAAAAGGCAATATATTACCATTTTCTTTTTGCCTTGATATTCTGAAAATGATCTTTAAATAAAAGGCACTGTATGAAATACTTCACAAACCTGTTTTTCATTGCATCATCTCATGCATGACCTCTTGCTCAGTATTAGAAAAATGTTCAGAAATTTTGTGTAGATGTTATTAATTGTGCAATAAAAAAAATAAATAAAAAAAAACAACTAAATAATTCAAGCCAATATAAGCATGGAAGTAGATCATTTCCTACTCATTCAGGCCCAGGCCCGAAGAAGCCTCCATTTCATAGGTATTATTTGGTCAAAAAAATGTTTGGCAACCTCTGAGACTATGGATGAAGCAATCCAATAAAAACCACAGGATTGTGATATGTGACATCAGTTGAAGCACTAAATTATTATCATCATCTGCTAATTGTGTGTCACTTACTTGCTAACGACTTCATTAAAACAAACTACATGTATGTGTAACATAACTGTTAAAATGTTCAGTCCAAGGCTTACAAAAAACCTTTGCAACTCTAAATGAACAAATTTTGAAACTGCGAAAAACAGCAGCACAGTGATGAGAAAGTGGTCGAGTTGAATAGGAAACTTCAGTTCTTTGCGCAAAAAGCCAAAAGCTGGGCAAAGTAACTAGTTTTAAGTTGATTTGGCCGGTATTTCTGTCATTTCTCTTATTAGCAGGAAGCATTCAGCAATGATGCAACGCTGCTCAAAGGGCGTCCTATAAACTTTTGTATCTTCTAAAAATGCAATGATGTCTGAAGTCCTTGACAAGCAACAACTAATACTTCCCTCTTCCAGGAAGAAATCTCATTCAGCAGCAGAGAACGACCAATAGCCTCTTTAGTACGTTCTGTGTTGCATCTCAACTCCATTAACGTCAGTCCATCAACCACAAGACAACATTTGTCAGAACATAAAAACAATCATGGTTCTCATCCAGCCTACAGGAATAAATGCATCTTCAAGTCTGAAGTACCAAACTTTCATAAAATGGTACAGATGAGGACTAATTACTCATCTCATGTGTCAGTTGTTGCAAACATTCTGCAACTAAGATGAAGCGCTGTGGTGTTACATGCTGCATTTGTTTTAACTAGACATAACAGATTAGACAAGCTATGCTGTTCACTTTGGTTCACTGTTTGTGCACTGAGTCCAAGATGGCATCACGCTTCTTCCCTTTCTAAAAACACACACAGTGCTTACATTCTAGTACATACATAATGTGCAGCTACTATTTGAGGAACTCAGCCACACCTCCTGACCAGTTTAATGCAAATAAATAAATCCTAGACCAAAACATACACACACAATAACTGTTGGTAACGTTATTGCGCCCACTAGTTTAAAAATATCATAAACACAATGGGATCTACAGCACAACAACAGGTGGTTGCACGAATGAAACAAACAAAAGCGTTGCTCTGTGCCCCCCCGTGACGGACAGGACACTCTCGTCTGGCTGCCACCCTAACAAAGTTAAAGTCACCAAGGCTCAAAAATGCTGCGCTCATTAAAACAATACCCAAATGAACACCACAGCGATGGGACTGCATACCTGTGCAAGAGGGAGAGTTCACCATCAACAGGTGCTGCAGCTGGACCGCAATTTATTGCTTCCTGATTGGTGCCTGGTCACCTGACCACAGGCAATCAATCAGGGAGAGGGGTACATTTTCTCCCTTCCCACATTTATTCAACAGCTTATCAGAAAGTTTTTTTTTTAATCTTAGACAGCAGACATCTTTGTTTTAAAATTCTAACAAAAAGTGCAGGGAGCTCCCAGGCTCAGCAGCATGTCTTATAAAGTAAAATGAAAACTTAAACAAATAAATAGTTCCCTAAAGTTTTCTGCAGTAAATAAAGTTTTCCAAAATTTCAATATAACTTGTGATATCTTCGGATATCAATAATAAACTGCAAATATCGCTTTCGTTGACGTGGCTTTATTTCAGAACCAGCACCGCAACATTTCAACAGGTGGGAGGAGGACATCTCTCTGGTCAAGTCATTTTACACTCTACAGCGGTAACTCTGATACGAGGCCCATATCGATAACAGTGGAGCCCTCCAGCGGCGCCACACGGCGACAACACAAACTTCACTTCATTACATAACTGATGCAGAAGATCAAAACAAACTTTTTTGGCATCATGCGCCCCCGCGCAACGTCCGTAGGAATGAACGCTGTATCCAGTTTTCTTTATACGTCCATGTCCGAAACATATATCTGCTCTCCGGGCAAAACTCTTTCTCCTCTCCGCCGTGTGTGTGAGCACCGACCATTCACAGCTTTCACTGCTGATTGGCTGTTAGCCTGCCGTGGCTCTGCGTGTAACCAATCAGATGTTGCTGTGGGTGGGCCAATGCTGGAGACAGAGTAATGACAGCAGAAAGAAAGACGCGGCTGCATCAGAGGCAAAATAACCCAGTTTTAATTTGATCTCTTATCGGCCGTCGAATTAAAAAAAATGCCGATATGCCGATATGCCGATATGCGTCAAAATGCCGAATATTGGCGCCGATAATCGGTCGATCCTTATTTAGGATAGCACTGAACTTCCCATATCAGTCATTAATAGACTGATATGATATAAAATCATGACTGAAAATGTCTTTTGTTCCCAGTTTACCTCTGACATCTGCAGAAAAACGAGCCGAGTGTCTAGAGACGAACAGCTTGAGTTCTTGGCCCAGGTTAATAAGGTTGGTGTCCCATGAGCAGATCCCTTCAAGATAAACAAAGATACACAAAATCAACAAAAAAGTAAAGCGTAAATCTGAAGAAAGACAGAAAGAAATATGTTTCCCTTCCTGGAAATCAATAGACAGAGTAGACGATTGTGCAGAGAACTTGGCAACGGGTTGTGGAAATATAAAAAGTGAAATCTGGATCCACGGGTCAAATTCAGTGATTCCAGCTTACTGGAAAATCTTGGAGAGAATAGTTGTTGCTGGTTTGGCATGAAAAAAAAATCTATAATCGGAAATATCTATAGCCCTTTGTGTTTAGCCACAGGCCTGATGCACTGGTAGCCTGTGAAATCTCAAAATAAAAAGACGGATGGCTGCGACGTACATGGACCCTTTTCTTTCTTTTTTTTTCATTTTTATCTTTTTGTAGTTTTGTATTTAGTTTCATGTACCTGTAGCAACAACACAACTATCAACTTCAGCTACAAAACACAGTTGGTAAAGTCGATTCAACTTCAAAGAACAGTTTATTATCAATTCACACAGATTATTTTCCTTGATGGACAGCTTCAGAAGTGGGCAGCAATATCAGCAGCCTGGTTCATTTGCAGATGATAATGATAATAATGATGATGATGATGATGATGATAAACGGAGGCACTGACAGCTCAATGGACTGCGACTTAAGAAAACATTTACAAAGAGTAAAAACACAGACAAATTCCTAAAATATTTTCATCAATTTGTAAACACATGCTGCTCATGCTAACAATACCAGTACAGAAGCACACAGTTTTGCTGAGATGCATACACACACAGTTCCTCCATTTCTTTACAGGCAAGTCTTGATACGTTCAGTATTTTAGTTTTGGGACAAACCCAACATGACCATTGACAAATTTTGGGAAAAAAAAATCTATTTAAATATTGCCTGGCAATGTATTTTTGTTTAAGAAAAAAAAAACCTTCATGAATTAGCAAAGCTGAATTTTACACATGATGAGATGACGAAAATTAAAAAAAACTGCATTATGCATGGAAAAATAGCTCAATATTTTCAGGGGAGCTGATGATTGTAAAGGCAAAACTGGTAAGAAGAAATTAACAGACACAAACACACAAATAACTAAAACTAAGACCATAAATGGACACAAAAAATAAAGTTAAAAGACACAAAATAGCCCCTAGCTCTTTTGTAGGAGGGCAAAGGAATGCAGGAGAGGGACAGAGTAAAACTGGCTGTTGTTTTTGTTACTGCACTGGGTGACACAGTGTTGTGCCTGGTGGAGTCTGGTGGAGTATCTGCCGCCACAGCGTTCTTGCTGTACTTCCTCCTTGCAAAGGAGGGAAGTATATCTCGTGGAAACCAAGGTTTCGAAAGCAATCGTCGCACAGATGACATGTTAATACTGTTACAGAAAACCAACATTGATAAACTGCAGAAACAAAGACACACAACATTTATTTCAACCACAGTCACGTGATTTTTGATTCTTTTGCTAAACTTTATAATAAAATGGAATGAGCCCAGAATGCTTTTATCGAAAGTCATAAAGAAAAATGTGAAACAAGCTCCAGTACATGACTTTTTTCTTCATTGATATTTTCTAGTTATTCTTCTTACTACTGCAAATACTACTGCTACTACTACTACTACTAATAATAATAATAATAATAATAATGTTATACGATAGCAAGAATTTTATTGGCATCACTAAGCAATGCACAGAAAAATAAAGAATAAATGAATTATATTTAGTAAATATGATATATACAGAAAATATATTTTATGAAATGAACATTAGATGATCATCATGTTTCATTGTATTTGTTTTATTTTATTAAACTGCAGCATGAAACTTCACATTTGTCACAGATGAGAGGACAAACTGTCCCGTCAAAGTGAAATTTTGCCTTTTTAGCACAAATACAACTTCACAACATGTGAAATGTAGTTTAAAAGCGAGGTTTATGTTGTAAATGTCATTTTACATCCTCTAGCTTACACTAAACCTTCATCCATCACATGCATTTTGTGAGTTGTTCACAGCATAACTAATGAAAAAAAGTATTTTATTTGACTGTGAAGTAAATTTACTTCTTTCCCAACACAATATTATTCTATGAAACAAAAGTTAACAAGTAAATTAAAAAAAGGTTGAACTCAGCAGCAGAGTGACTTACCTCTCCAAAGGTTGATGTGGGAAGAAGGCAGGACTTGAGTCCTCCTGCAGTTCTGTTCTTCCTCCATTGTGATGTCACAGTCAGCGGAACAGCAGTAGTTCTGGTTTTGATGCTCTGGTCCCAAAGGTTCTACAGGAGGGAACACATTCCTGTGTACAAAGGTCACTGCCATACAACTCTGAGCTGACAGGCTCAGCTGTGGTAACACAACACTGTGTCACCCAGTGCAGTAACAAAAACAACAACAGCCAGTTTTACTCTGTCCCTCTCCTGCATCCCTTTGCCCTCCTACAAAAGAGCTAGTGGCTATTTTGTGTCTTTTAACTTTATTTTTTGTGTCCATTTATGATCTTAGTTTTAGTTATATGTGTGTTTGTGTCTGTTAATTTCTTATCAGTTTTGCCTTTACAATCATCAGCTCCCCTGAAAATATTGAGCTATTTTTCCATGCATAATGCGGTTATTTTAATTTTCATCATCTCATCATGTGTAAAATTCAGCTTTGCTAATTCATGAAGGTTTTTTTTTCTTAAACAAAAATACATCGCCAGACAAAATTTAAATTGATTTTTTTTTTTCCAAAATTTGTCAATGGTCATGTTTTGTTTGTCCCAAAACAAAAATACTGAACGTAGCAAGACTTGCCTGTAAAGAAATGGAGGAACTGTGTGTGTATGCATCTCAGCAAAACTGTGTGCTTCTGTACTTGTCATTTATCAGAACCAGCTTTAACCTTTTAACAGGGTGGACTGCAGTGTGAGGGGGTTTTCTAATGAGTGACTGACTCAGGGTCAGAGGTCGGTATCAGGCCTCGGCGCTGTATTCTCAGACTCAGCACCTGAGCGGATGTGGCCAAGTCTCCTCATTAGTGGTGGATGAACCAGTAGTGTAGTCTCCGACCTCTTCTCTATCTTCTTGGGTTATTTCAGCAATTATTGGGGGTAAACTATTAATAATTACCTCTCTAGAGCAGTGGTTCCCAAACCTTTTCTGCTGGTTGATGAGAAAACTTTACACAGATACACAGACACTTCCAGTTGGTGCGACGAGGAAGCTAACGGCTAAGCTAACAATGAACGAACTAAACTTTTAACATTTAAATAAATCCGCGTTCGGTGTTTTCCTTCCATCCACTAACACAATGTTAATACTTAGTTCCTTTAGCTGTGGGATCATGAATGTCGTTTCCTCGTCTGTTTTTTTCATCCACTCCTTGGTCGCCATGGCCAAGGCACCATCTCTCTAAAAGCACTCTACATGCAGCAAGAGCTCGACTATGAATCTAATTATCTGGGGGTCTTAGCCGAGCGAGGGATAGCTCAATTCCAGGCAAGCTAAGGTGTCACATGCATTTAAAAGTCCCGTCTTAGTTGGACTATTTTCTCAGGCTGCATGTGAATGCACTGATTGTCCAAGCCGCCCCCCCCCCACACACACACACTTTGGGAACCACTGCCTTAATCAGTAAGAAATAGTTTATTTTATTTCTGTTTTATTTCTGTCTCACCGCAGAGTCCATTTAGTTACTGGTCTGGTGTTTTTAGTTGTACCACATCTAGAGCTCAATTAAATACTAAAATAAGGTTTATTTTAGCTTCTCATCCCTAGTGGCTTGAAAGTTGAGAACGGAAGTGCATTCTAAAAAAAATCTATTTTGTTGTAACACCCATTGTTTTACAGTTAGTCCAACTATTGCAGTATCCTCTTGGGTGGAATTAAATGTGGTATGGTGTTTACTTCAAAGAAAAGCTAAAGTCTTAATTTTTAAGTTTTATCTCAAAGTGCGCGGTGGCGCATGATGCCAAAAAGGTTTGTTTTGCAGGTTTCATGGCGGGCATTAAAAATACCCGGATCTTCTGCATCAGTTATGTAATGAAGTGAAGTTTGTGTTGTCGCCGTGTGGCGCCGCTCGACGGCTCCACTGTTATCGATATGGGCATCGTATCAGAGTTACCGCTGTAGAGTGTAAAATGACTTGACCAGAGAGATGTCCTCCTCCCACCTGTTGAAATGTTGCGGTGCTGGTTCTGAAATAAAGCCACGTCAACGAAAGCGATATTTGCAGTTTATTATTGATATCCGAAGATATCACAAGTTATATTGAAATTTTGGAAAACTTTATTTACTGCAGAAAACTTTAGGGAACTATTTATTTGTTTAAGTTTTCATTTTACTTTATAAGACATGGCTGCTGAGCCTGGGAGCTCCCTGCACTTTTTGTTAGAATTTTAAAACAAAGATGTCTGCTGTCTAAGATTAAAAAAAAACTTTCTGATAAACTGTTCAATAAATGTGGGAAGGGAGAAAATGTACCCCTTTCCCTGATTGATTGCCTGTGGTCAGGTGACCAGGCACCAATCAGGAAGCAATAAATTGCGGTCCAGCTGCAGCACCTGTTGATGGTGAACTCTCCCTCTTGTACAGGTATGCAGTCCCATCGCTGTGGTGTTCATTTTGGGTATTGTTTTAATGAGCGCAGCATTTTTGAGCCTTGGTGATTTTAACTTTGTTAGGGTGGCAGCCAGACGAGAGTGTCCTGTCCGTCACGGGGGGGTACAGAGCAACGCTTTTGTTTGTTTCATTCGTGCAACCACCTGTTGGTGTGCTGTAGATCCCATTGTGTTTATGATATTTTTAAACTAGTGGGCGCAGTAACGTTACCAGCAGTTATTGTGTGTGTATGTTTTGGTCTAGGATTGCCGTGACGGCTGACGAGCTGCCAAGCCAGAGACGCAACAGATCCCTCCCCCCGCCCCGGCATTGTTGCATCACGGTAGTTTGTATCTTTGTACAGACCAGGCCAGCCACTGATTTTTCTACGGTTATTTTACACTTCTGTGTTTTGCTTGATTTTAATTGTCCTAGAGGACTGTGGGCATTTGTTTTGTTTTGTTTTCCTTGGACGAAGGCTTTAATTGATATTTCTGTCTCTTTGTACCTACAGCTTGACTGTGCAAGGGTCCGTGGTGTACACTGCCTCCCTTCTGTGGTGGGACTGCACGGGTGGTAAATGCTGTAGTTGTGTGTGTGTGTGTGTGTGTGTGTGTGTGTGTGTGTGTGTGTGTGTGTATACACTTAATTAATACTGCAGGAATATCGTTGTCATTTATGAGTAAATAGGGATTAATGTTTGATGCATGCTGGGTGTTAGACTTGATTCACCTTATGTCTCCCACAGCCATGTTTGGTTGCTGTGCATAACGGGCTCGACCTTTCTGTTTATAGGGACAGTCGATTGGCCTCACCATCCAATGTTTTGTTTGTTTTGTTTTGCCTCACGCCTGCATTTGATATTGATAGTTTATATAGTTGTTGTTGTTGTGGTTTGTGTGGTGTGTGTTTTTTTTTTTTTTTTTTTTTTTTTTTTTTTTAATAATAAAGCCAACTTACTTTTGCACGAGTTTTCGCCTCTTGTTACATTTCTCCTTTTCGGGGAAGTCAGTGGGTCACATGCTACTTGTACACACACTAATTTTCTGCAAATGAATATCAGCTCCAAATATCATTTATCGGCTTCCTTCACTACTAATAATCGGTATCAGTATCGGCCCTGAAAAAATCATGTCGGTTTATCTCTAGTAATTATTAAACATTTGTTCACAGGGGCATGAGTAGTGCATTTCTGTCCCGGCAAAGAAACAATTGTCACTTTCAATCCAGGTTTATTTTACTCAAAGCAAACTCATCAAATTGCATTGTTATATATGCAAATATGATCTGCATTGCTGCATATCTGCATATGTTGATGCAGTCAAATAAGAAGCTGCAAAGTTTTAGGTGAGTCATTGTTTAAATTTACATATATAAAGTTAGTTGCATGTTAAGTACACTGTTGGTTAAATGGACAAGTGCATCTAGCACTCACTCCATGTTGTAACATGTAACAATTTTGTGTTGGTACAGTTTTATTTGTTTTTTTTTATCTATATAATTAGAAAATTGCAGAGAATTCCTCTCTGATCAGTGAATGTCCACAAGCTGAAAGACCAAAGTAGGAGTCATTAAACTGGTCAGGAGGTGTGGCTGAGTTCCTCAAATACTATCTGCACCTTATGCATGTACTAGACTGTAAACACTGTGTTGTGTGTTTGAGAGAGAGAGGGAAGGAGCGTGATGCCATCTTGGACTCAGTGCACAAACAGTGAACCAAAGTGAACAGCATAGCTTGTCTAATCTGTTATGTCTAGTTAAAACAAATGCAGCATGTAACACCACAGCGCTTCATCTTAGTTGCAGAATGTTTGCAACAACTGTGACACATGAGATGAGTAATTAGTCCTCATCTGTACCATCTTATGAAAGTTTGGTACTTCAGACTTGAAGATGCATTTATTCCTGTAGGCTGGATGAGAACCATGATTGTTTTTATGTTCTGACAAATGTTGTCTTGTGGTTGATGGACTGACGTTAATGGAGTTGAGATGCAACACAGAACGTACTAAAGAGGCTATTGGTCGTTCTCTGCTGCTGAATGAGATTTCTTCCTGGAAGAGGGAAGTATTAGTTGTTGCTTGTCAAGGACTTCAGACATCATTGCATTTTTAGAAGATACAAAAGTTTATAGGACGCCCTTTGAGCAGCGTTGCATCATTGCTGAATGCTTCCTGCTAATAAGAGAAATGACAGAAATACCGGCCAAATCAACTTAAAACTAGTTACTTTGCCCAGCTTTTGGCTTTTTGCGCAAAGAACTGAAGTTTCCTATTCAACTCGACCACTTTCTCATCACTGTGCTGCTGTTTTTCGCAGTTTCAAAATTTGTTCATTTAGAGTTGCAAAGGTTTTTTGTAAGCCTTGGACTGAACATTTTAACAGTTATGTTACACATACATGTAGTTTGTTTTAATGAAGTCGTTAGCAAGTAAGTGACACACAATTAGCAGATGATGATGATAATAATAATTTAGTGCTTCAACTGATGTCACATATCACAATCCTGTGGTTTTTATTGGATTGCTTCATCCATAGTCTCAGAGGTTGCCAAACATTTTTTTGACCAAATAATACCTATGAAATGGAGGCTTCTTCGGGCCTGGGCCTGAATGAGTAGGAAATCATCTACTTCCATGCTTAGGTATTGGCTTGAATTATTTAGTTGTTGTTTTTTTTTTTTTTTTTTTATTGTACAATTAATAACATCTACACAAAATTTCTGAACATTTTTCTAATACTGAGCAAGAGGTCATGAATGAGATGATGCAATGAAAAACAGGTTTGTGAAGTATTTCATACAGTGCCTTTTATTTAAAGATCATTTTCAGAATATCAAGGCAAAAAGAAAATGGTAATATATTGCCTTTTAGTCCTATTGTTAAGCCCTGCCTTTTTGCCAGACAGAGAGCCACAGATGTCATCAGCCGAGTTGGTTTTTGTGTTAAATCTGGTGAGACATTGAGGACACAAACACGTGTCCTGTCTCCTGTGGATGTTACTACAATATTCCAGTCACATCGGGGAAATTAAATAGCAAATATTCAGATTTTTCTTTTGGTATACTTTGTTTCCATGATAAAATGGTAATGCATGACTGTTTATATTTACGTATCAGCTGCATTCTGATGCAGCACATCATTTCAACTTTGTGCTCACTGCTGCAGGTGTCAGGTTATAAGCACCCCTACAGATATCTTCATGGTTATGGAGTATGTCTCAGGAGGAGAACTCTTCGATTACATCTGTAAAAATGGAAAGGTAATACTAATGATTCTGGAAAATCTCTAATAGTGATAGGAGAAGATATCAAAACATAACAAAGTGCCGCTTAGTCAGCTGTGATTTGCTAACTGAGTGTCAGAGGAGATCACACCTAATGGATCATTTCTTCTTTGGCAGTTGGAAGAAAAGGAGAGCTGCGACCTGTTCCAGCAGATTATTTCTGCAGTAGACTACTGCCACAGACACATGGTGGTGCACCGAGACCCGAGGCCTGAAAACGTGCTGCTTGACGCACACATGAATGCTTTGGTAGGTGTATCCTAAACTCAGCAGGTGACATTATACTGGCACAGGAAGGTGGTACACAGTGTTGCAGGCCTTTGTTCAGTAGCTGTGAATAAAATGCATCACATAGAGAGTTTGACCTCTTATGGAGTTATGGAGATTTTTTTTTTTTATGTGTGGGTCTGAGTAATCAGCTAATAACAGTGGATGTAAACAAGGTAGGTTTCTGAAATTAGGTTTTCAAAAGTTGCACGATAAAGGAGGTACATTAAGCATGTTTGTTAAACCTCAGGAAATAAACACAAAGTCTTGTGGTGAGGAACAGTGAACGTAAACATTACTGGCTTTCTTTACAAGAAAACTGCAAATCTTGCCAAGTACGTCTATGCAAAATGCTGCATGTTGTTCCTTATCTTAAGCCTGTCCACTTCAGCAAACCTTTACCAAATTCTTTTCAATCTTTTGTACCTTTTATTGGATCCATTTATTTATATTTTGTTACTGCTCAGTGTTCTTTCTCTGTGAATCATTTTTGTTTTTGATGTGAGGGAGAAACATGCAGACGGTCCTTGCTGTTAAAAAAGTGATCCAAGGGTTTGCAATAAATGTCTGTGCTATAACAGTGTAAAATGTTGTGCAGGCTTATCATACATGATGTCAGATGGGGAGTCCCATAACAATGTTGGACATATTGGTAAATTTATAAAAACTTTGTTGTTACAATCATAGGATTGTTGTTTTTCATTTTGTCTTGTTTTTTTTTCTCTTGTCCTCAGGCTATATGCTGGTCCAGAGGTGGACATCTGGAGCAGTGGGGTCATCCTCTATGCCTTGTTGTGTGGGACACTTCCCTTTGATGATGACCATGTGCCAACGTTCTTTAAAAAGATCTGTGATGGGATCTTTTTCACACTGCACTAACTGAACCCTCAAATAATGAGCCTCCTTAAAGACATGCTGCAGGTGGACCCCATGAAAAGAGCCACTATCAAAGAAATCCGGTGAGTTGGAAGAAAATTAATGACAAAGTTTAACCGTTGCTATAAACATCTTGTCTTTTTTGTGTAGTTTATATACTATATTATCATTTTGAAGACTAAAGGTCTTATCGTTTTTTGTTTTGTTTCTTTTTTTTAATCATCCATAGAGAGGATGATTGGTTAAAAAAATTCATCAGTACTTGTTCCCGGAGGACCCTTCGTACAGCAACAACATGATTGACGATGAGGCCCTGAAGGAGGTTTGTGAGAAGTTTTAGTGCACTGAGGAGGAAGTTCTGGCTTGCATATAAAGTCGCAACCATTAAGACCCTCTGGCCGTCGCCTACCACCTCATCACTGACAATCGATGCATCGTGAGTGAAGCCAAGGATTTCTACTTGGCATCCAGCCCTCCAGACTCCTTTTTAGATGACCAGCACTTGACGTCATCTGGTACCACTGTGGCTGGTATTATTAAGCCCTTCCAAATAGAGACTAAATTTTCATGGTTTTGTCCTTGTCGTAAAAATTAGTTTGAATATGTCTGTCCCCAGCATTTTTATATATAAAGACTTGAATATATTTATCAGTGCCTTAAGTGGACAGCAGAGTGTTAGTTCCATTGGAAATTGAATAGTCTTTTTTTTTTTCTTTCTTGCTGGATCATATATATTTTCCTTTTTTACTGTGTTCTTTTTAAATCCATATCACAGTTTTGTTTCTTTCAAACACAATTATTCTGATACTTGATTGGCTTTCCAGATGAATATAACCTGCTTTTACCATTTTAAGATAATTTTGCCATGAAGGTCAAAATCTAGAAATATCATTTTCAGTGTCACACCTTACAATGACAAGTTGATTTTGATTTTGTTTGGTTTTCTCTATTGCTTTTCATAGGTAATGATTAGAATTTGAGAATGATTCCTGAGTGAAATGGCTTTTGCCCGCATTCAATTTGTAATTGCTAATCCATCACAAGTGTGTGGGCCTCTGTGCTCAATTTGAAAATGAGTAATAGCAACTACATACAGTACACAGTGTGTATTTACAGGTGAATACAACCTCACCATTGTCATTTTTGGATATGTTTATGTTCTGGCCCACACATTCCCTTGGAGATGAGCTTTGGAAAAAAGGGTTCTCATATGTTGAACCCTAAAACAGACTGGCCTGTAATTATTAGTTGCTGTTGTTCGGTTGCAGCTCTGACAAATGAAATAATGTCACATAAGAATTAAGACCATATTTCTGACAGAAATTGATGCTTACAATCTCACACTCTTCTGATGTGTTAAGTATGGGTTGTCTCCTGCCATTTGCATTCCAAAGTTTTAAGTGGTGTCTGTTGTTTGGCTGCCTTATAATTTTCAGTACTGTTAGTCTGTTCTTCAGGAAAAGACAGAGTTGAAATTCAGTGCTGATCAGAAGGGTGTGAAGATTGGTGTCAGTATTGTTCAATATTTCTCTTCTAATCTCTACTAATTGCTGGGATTACAGAAACAAAGGACTATTCTAATCTTATGTTTTTTGCCAAACTAGTTTAGGCCTCAGTAACTTCTACCAACTTTATAGGAAAAATGAACCAAACGTAAATGGTAAACTGGTTTCTCATTTTATCACATTCATTTTTCTCACTGTGTAAATGATATCCAGGTTTTAAAGAATTTCTGCATGTTCTTATTGTAGTATCAAGGCACTTACATTTTTTTTTTTTTTATTAAGAACTATCATTGCTGATGTCTGGGTTTCCAGTGTTTATCGCTCTACAGCTTTAAAAATCTGAAATGTCTCATTTTTACAAACAATTTTTGCATTTCAGATATATAATCCAACAGAAATTGCTAAGAGTGACAATATTGTGATCATCTCATCTCCCTGCTGTCCAGCAGGGTAGGTTTGGACTGAAACATTTAGTTGATGTTTGACCTTTCTGACTAATTTTTAAACTAGAGTTTATTACTTATGGTGAACATGTTTAAAGAAACACACACTGTGGTCTAGGAAAGATTGTAAAACTAATCATTTTTAGTTTTAAGAGAAGTTGCAATTTCTGATTACGGCACTTGTCACGGCTAACATAATGATTTTGCGGTAAAGATGAATGTGTGAAACGGTGACCTTTTTTGAAAACTTATGGAGAAGTTTTCTAGAACACTTTTGGCAGGTAATTTCTGTCAGTGTCTGAACTGCTTCAAAGAAATATTGTTATATTTGTCTTTGCTGTGTAGAGGGACCCTTCCAGATTGACCAGTGTAAATCTGAATGGACAGTATTAAAATCATTTGTATACACAACTTCCTAATTCATTGCACACAATTCTGCTGAGGCTTCTCTATACGTTTGTAACCTTTTGACAGATTTGAGGAAAAATAAGCCTTTTTAACTAAAACTACAGAACCAATTCAATATCATAATTGCGACACTTAATAATACTAAGGACACTCTTCAGCTTATTTTTATTATTATTATTTGGTGTATGTCCATTGTAGGAGCCATTCTTTAGGTTTGTGTATTTTACCTTTTGACCACAAGGGCGCAGTATAGTTTCATGTTGTTTGCTTAACACCCAGCAGCTGCCCAGCTGCCTGAAATAAAGGGATTAGTTGGAGTTGGATGGTGGTGGGGAACACACACAGTTCTTACCCGACAGTCAGAGGAAAGCCTGTGATTTTTATTTTGCTTAATCCGCATCAACTACCTGGTAATTTTCTGTTTTGTTACTAACCTTTCGTTACAATAAATAGGAACATCATCCATGACATAATTGTCCACACCATGTTTAAATAATAATGCAGTCATGCTTTAAAATATATGTATAATTTCTTAATAAACTAATTGGTGGGCAATAATATGCAAATATCACTTCAGGATTTTTTTTTTGGGGGGGGCTGTTTTTAGAAATAACAAGAGTTAAGACTTGTGGTTCTTAAAAGACAGATGTTTAAGATAAAATACTCTTTATATATCATTTGAAAGTGGACAAATAAAAAAACTAAAACAGATTCTCTGACTACTGGCCAATATTTATCTGAAAATATATGAATATATGTGAAGACTCAGCTAATGATTATTTACAACAAACAATGTATGTACTATGAATAAAAGTGAAACCAAGCTGAGTATTTGGAGGATGACAGTCGACAGTGATGTTGAACTTGCTGCCATCTGGGGGAATAAAGTTAGCCTGACGATTTTACTTTTAGTTGTGGTTTTTTCTTCTTCTTCTTCTTCTTCTTCTTCTTCTTCTTCTTCTTCTTCTTCTTCTTCTTCCTCTTCTTCCTGGATTTAATGGCGGTTGGCAAAAAACGTAATGGCGCATTACCGCCACCGTGTGGTGTGGAGTGTGGACCGAGAGTGTGACTTAATCTTACGAACTAAGGAAACTTAGACAATTAAATAAAGCAAAATTATATTATTTTTATCAAACCTGTTCTTCGAAGATATTATAGCAGCGCGTCATAACATTTTTCACTCGAAACTCTCTGTAGAATGTCTTTTAAATCTAACCTCAGCTTCAGTTTCAGTCTTTTCTTTCTTCATTATATTTTGGACAGTACAGTATGGCATGTTCTATTGTTTCCTGTTGATCACAATAGTCACATTTCCCTGAGACATGTTTATTTATTTTATAGAGTGTGCTGTTAAGTCCTGAGGGACCATATCGTAACCTTGATATTACTGTTTCCTCTCTGCAGGATCTTGCTGTCTTTCTTGTGACTCCAACTCTTTGAATTCCGTAGTACCATCTGCCTGTTCTTTCTTCTTCCCATTGCTTTTGCCACCTTTTTTTTAACTAGCTTAATTTTGCTATTCATTTTGGTTTTACTAAATGGAACTTGGATGTCGATGTGGTTGTTTCTTGTTCCTTCTTTTGTCCACCTGTCAGCTGTTTCATTCCCACTTATTCCTATACGAGCTTGTCTCCAAACTAATGTTATGTTCACTCCCAGCATTTGGATTCTGAATAATGTTTGTTGGATTTCCAGTAATATATCTTTTCAGCTGTCTGATTGTGCGTATTTTATACTCATCAAAGATGAGCTGGAGTCAGAGAACACTACCTTTTTCCAAGGTCTCACCTCTTCCACCCACTGGACTGCCACTAACAATGCCATCATCTCTCCTGTATACACTGATAATTCATCGTCTTGCATCCTTTAATGTTAAATTTGGAATTATAAATGAAATACGTATTTTGTTGTCTGAACTTTTTGATGCATCCATATATATTTGAATGTGATCATTGTAGTTACTTCCTAGTTGTGTGTTTACATCTTCCTAGAGTGCCTTTAGAGAGAGAGGCGCCACTGGAAGCTCAAAACACTCGCCGATCACGTGGTCTATGTAGCTCGCAAAAGTTCCAGGAAGTGCTGTGCAATATTTTTTATAGTTGTGTTAACTGATTTGAACTATGTTAAGTTTACTAAACCTGTATGGCCGTCTACAGCAATGTAAACCGTAATGTTTTCTCTTTTTTTACTTTCATCTTTCAGATTTGACTGAGGCAGACTAACAGGTGACAAACAATCATTTGCCAACTGACTACACGATAAGTCTGGACTCACAACATAATGATAACTGTTCTTACAGGAAATCCATGTCCAATAAATAAAATTTTGATTTCTATTCATAGCAAATAAATGGACTTCTATCATTTTGTTAACTACTCTTACTTATCAATATCTACTTGTGTGAATTGCTTTTAAGTCTGCTACCTTCACTAAACTTGTACAGTCGTTGACAGTAATAAAATATAAATATTTTCAGTTTTATGTTTTGTTTTGTTTTTATTTTGACTGAGGCAGACTTATGATTTTCCAAGTAACTGCACAAGTCTGGACTCACAATATAATGAGATCTTACAGGAAATCCATGGCAAATAAATTAAGTTTTGATTTCAATTCATGGCACATATATGGATTTCTGTCACTGTTAACTATCCCAAACTTAATGAATTCCTTTACAACAGTATAAAACTCTAATAGATCAGCATGTCTAGCCATTTGTTTTTTCTGCTATCCTTGAATACAGTCTTCACCATGGTATGCTGTGCTGCATGGGGATGCGCCAATCATTCAGAGAAAGGCGTGCGCATGTATGGCTTCCCCAAAGACAGGGACAGGAGGAAAATATGGATGGCTAAAGTCAGCAGGAAAAATATGACCACCTTCATAGATTGTGAAAACAAAAAATATGTGAGGTAATCATATTCAAACAATGCATTGCACATTTTCAAAGACAATGCGAGCTGTGGCAAGAAGGTTTGATGTGTCTGTCAGCGTAGCGTCCAGAGCATGGAGGTGCTACCAGGAGACAGGCCAGTACATCAGGAGACATGGAGGAGGCCGTAGGAGGGCAACAACCCAGCAGCAGGACCGCTACCTCCGCCTTTGTGCAAGGAGGAACAGGAGGAGCACTGCCAGAGCCCTGCAAAATGACCTCCAGCAGGCCACAAATGTGCATGTGTCTGCTCAAACGGTCAGAAACAGACTCCATGAGGGTGGTATGAGGGCCCGACGTCCACAGGCGGGGGTTGTGCTTACAGCCCAACACCGTGCAGGACGTTTGGCATTTGCCAGAGAACACCAAGATTGGCAAATTCGCCACTGGCGCCCTGTGCTCTTCACAGATGAAAGCAGCACTGAGCACATGTGACAGATGTGACAGTCAGGAGACGCCGTGGAGAACGTTCTGCTGCCTGCAACATCCTCCAGCTTGACCGGTTTGGCAGTGGGTCAGTAATGGTGTGGGGGCGGCATTTCTTTGGGGGGCCGCACAGCCCTCCATGTGCTCGCCAGAGGTAGCCTGACTGCCATTAGGTACCGAGATGAGATCCTCAGACCCATTGTGAGACCATATGCTGGTGCGGTTGGCCCTGGGTTCCTCCTAATGCAAGACAATGCTAGACCTCATGTGGCTGGAGTGTGTCAGCAGTTCCTGCAAGACGAAGGCATTGATGCTATGGACTGGCCCGCCCGTTCCCCAGACCTGAATCCAATTGAGCACATCTGGGACATCATGTCTCGCTCCATCCACCAACGCCATGTTGCACCACAGACTGTCCAGGAGTTGGCGGATGCTTTAGTCCAGGTCTGGGAGGAGATCCCTCAGGAGACCATCCGCCACCTCATCAGGAGCATGCCCAGGCGTTGTAGGGAGGTCATACGGGCACGTGGAGGCCACACACACTACTGAGCCTCATTTTGACTTGTTTTAAGGACATTACATCAAAGTTGGATCAGCCTGTAGTGTGTTTTTCCACTTTAATTTTGAGTGTGACTCCAAATCCAGACCTCCATGGGTTAGTAAATTTGATTGATAATTTTTGTGTGATTTTGTTGTCAGCACATTCAACTATGTAAAGAACAAAGTATTTAATAAGAATATTTCATTCATTCAGATCTAGGATGTGTTATTTTAGTGTTCCCTTTATTTTTTTAGCAGTGTATATAGTACAGTATTGCACCTCGAAACATGTCCATGTATGTTTTTCCTGGAGACATCTCCCTTGGATTGCTCTAAAGCACATAAACGTTGCTTAATGCAGGGTTTTCCCACACTGAAAGGGCTTTTTAATGAGGAGAGAGAAAGCATAATGGGATAATAAAAGACATCATCAAATGAGCCTTCATCTGATTTCCATTGCATTAGGTTCACGGACTGGCATCAGCATCCAGGCTACTCTGTAAACACCTCTTGCTGAGTAGTTTGTGGTCATGAGTATGTACTTTATGTGTGTGTGCATGTGAGTGCTTTTCATGCGGTCTGTTTGTGCAGGCCTAACTAAGAGTAGCCACATTACAGGTATATGGACTGATATTTGGGTAGATCAAACAGGCTCTTTGTTTTTGGTGGTTGGTTTGTATACGTCAGTGATTTGACTCATAAATCACAGTTGCGACAATTAACACGTGTTGCCTGGCAGTTATCAAACTAGCAACGTTGTATGTCCTGTAGTTATCAAACAATTTGAGAAATTACTTTTTAAGAGATCTATGCATAACTACATGCCTTACTCTTGCACATGTCACTGTTTTACCAGAGCTGTCAGAGTGGACTCAGAGTGGAGTTTTATGGACGACACAGACCATTAGTTGCAGCTCTAAGTAAGACAGAGTTCAGTCTATGTTTGCTATGTCTAGTCACATTGAACCTATTCAATAACAAATGAGCTTTGACTGAATGTTATTGTCACAAGGGAGTTCCATTGATTAAAAAAAGTGACCTACTAAATATTTAAGAGGTATTTAATTCTCCATTGGGTAAAAACAACACAACGACGGCTATTACAAAAGGTGACATGATGCAACACTATTAAATAAATGCAATTCAAGAATTTAGAGACATGTCTCAAAAATGCATTACAAGATACAGTAGAGAGTCAAGTAAATATTGAAATTCTGCACTTCAAGACTCATATGGTGTTAAAGAAATAACTAAAACCTAAAAGAAGAATATTAATCTTGGAAAAATATATCAATAGCAGTTTTGCTTGAAAACATAGATCCAATCCATTTAAGAGACTGGTGATGAAAACAGTTTCAAGATTTAATGCTTCCGTTTATTAATTGAGCCTTTATAAATCCTTCTTTATGTTTTCATATGTGCACTGATACATGTTTTATGGGAATAAAAACATTTTTTAAATACTTAAATATCTTTGTCATGAAACTTCTGTAAGCTCTGTAGGGCAGGCACAGTCACTCTCTTTAATGGAAAGAGCTTGAACATTCACAAAAGTAACACAGCTCCCACTCTCTTTCAGGTCCAAAACATCTTCTGCTCCGCCCAAATAGGTAACGGATTCTATTCCATCCTGCACAGTAAATCCTATGACGCACGGCTGCTGTTGTATTGCTGAGAGAGAGCTACCCTGTATTTGCTGTCCGTTGGGTATGTTACTGCTTGGTGCAGAGTCTAATTTTGTTGTCCAGTCGCAAGAGGCCTCATACGAAGCTTTTGGGGGGGTTCGGTCAGGACTGTGGTCCAGGATGTAACTATTTACCACTGTGTCACATGATGAACACTCTTTAGGGGAAGAGGAAGAGGTCCACCTGTTGCTACTTCTGCCATTACTGCTCCCAGCCCCAAACCTATGAACATCCCTTTGCCCCAGGACATGCTGGTATAGGATCCTCCTGAAGGTCTGTCTGAACTCTCGAATGCGGTAGGCATAGATGAAGGGATTCACAACAGAGTTAGCATGGGAGAGGATGATGGCAATGTTCATGACCCAGATATGTGGGCGGTTACAGTTCTGACACATGTGGTTGAAGCAGTTGATGATGTGCAGCGGAAGCCAACATACGGCAAACAAACCAACAATGATAGCCAGTGATTTGGCAGCATGCACCTCCCTCTGTAGGGTCGAACGCGATGAGCTTGAGGATGTGGTTATTTCTCCTGGAGTTGGTGCATGTGCAACTTTGAGCCCCATCAGTCGGAGTTGATGACGTGCAGCCATGAAGATATGAGCGTAGATGACCAGCATGACCACCAGAGGCACCAGCACGCAGCCGAAGAAATTGAAATAGACCATGTAGTCTAGAGTAACCACTCTTTCAAACAGGCACTCCGTCATGCCTTCAGGGCATCTGCTGCTGCTGTTGTTGGCGGGTGGTGTCTTCCATCCTGTACAACAGATGCAGGAGGTTTTTTTTTTTTTTTATCATTATGGCAAGTTAATGTGTATGTTTGAGTTTCATACATGAAAGCTAAGAGTTGGTATCAGTTCTCAAAAATCATGTTATTGGTAAGAACCACTTTACTGGATTGATGGCAGTGTGAAAATGAGTCATTTCCTCTAGCTGTCGATATCAAAGTGCCTTGCAGCTCTTCGCTCTAGAATTTCAGTTTCAATGTCAATGCATTTTCAGTGCCTTTTTGATGTTATTCCCACTTATGCTTTATGACTCTTGATCATCCCATTTTTGATTAAGTCTTTAGTAATTGAAAAATTAAAAAGGACAGCCAAAACTTGTCATCTCAGAAACTCATGGACAGTGTGACAGAGGCAGCATGTTGTTCTACAGTCCTACAGGGAGGAACACTGTAATCAGTAAAATCTTGCATTCACACTTGCGAAAAAATAAATATCCCACCTGTATTCCAGCCCAACATCGGAGTTAGACCAATGCCTACTGAGAAGACCCAGCACAAAGCGATGATGCACTTTGCTCTGAGCCCTGTCACAACGCTGTTGTACCTGGAAGGTGAAGCAGAATACATAAGAGCCAACTGCTTTATCTAGTCTTACTTTGATATTAACTATCACATTGTCAGTGTTTGGTCATGTAAATGAGGATAAAATGGTTGTGTATTGAAGCATTCATTTTCCTAAACCACAGAATGAGTTCAGTTGTTTCATTACTGTCTTTCAGCAGAACACCCACGGCATAAAAATACTGAAATGTATTATTTTCCTGTTTTGAATGCTTTTAATGCAACTCGGATTTACACCCACATTAGATTAGAGTCTAATTGTCATTGCACAAGACAATGACATTGTGGAAATCTTTTACTGCATAGCTGATTTAAAAATAGACAGCTAGAAAAACAGATAATAAATAAACAAGGCTTAATTGGAAAATGGTATCAATATTTTACGGACTAATGTCTGTTGTTGCACCTTGTAAGTGTGCATTATTTAGCAGTAGTAGTGTTGAGAAGTGTCACAACCTGGGGAAAGAAGCTGTTCATTTTCCTTTCAGTCTCGGATGAGAAATTAGTGCTACATAAAGACAAACTCAGAAATTCAGTTGTGATTTTTATCAGTTATACACTGTTTCGGCAGAAGCCAGTAGGCTATATTAGGCACCCTAAAATTCAGATGAGTTATTAGCGCTCCAGTGTTTGGTGCCAGGGGCGGCATGGCAGAATAGTGGTTAGCGCTGTTGCCCCACAATAAGCAAGGTCGCAAGTTCGGTTCTCGGGCCTGGGGCCTTTCTGTGCGGAGTTTGCATGTTCTCCGAGGGGGTTTCCTCCGGGTACTCCGGTTTCCTCCCAATTACTTGGTGACTCTAAATTGCCCATAAGTCTGAGTGTGAGTGTGACTGGTTGTTCGTCTCTGTCTGTCTCTGTATGTTGGCCCTGTGATGGACTGGCGACCTGTCCAAGGTGTACCCTGCCCTCTCCCAGTGTGAGCTGGGATTGGCTCCAGCAACCCCACGACCCACAAACGGATAAGCATGTGAAGATGAATGAATAAATGTTTGGTGCCAGGGTTGTGGCCCCACTGTGAGTTCACAGACACACAAGTTGTTATGCAACTACTTATGTAAATGTGCCACCTGCTGTGGAATACTAAATGAAATATCCTCATGACAGCAGTAAGGAATGAAACTGTGACTAAACAAGACTAGTCTTGCTCACATACACAAGCTATATGAGTTAATGGTCTGTCAAAATGTGGAAAGAATGAGTAAGGAACCCGGTTGTAAGCTGCAAAGATAAGCAAAGCAATTTAAAGACATGGTATTTGAGTGGTGTTGATGTAGATGGATGGTTATGAACAAACCCTTCAGCAGGTTTCATCCCTCCAACAGCACACAAAGAATAACCCAATAAAGCCTGTGGAGACATACATTTCTGTCAACCCACAGCCGGCCATATTAACCCTAACTGAATAAGATCTCCCAGTAATTCATTGTGTTTTACTACATTACACCTCTCACCTCTAATGGTTCATCTCTGATGTCTGAAAAGACCACTGTGTTCAAGGCAAAAGTGTACTGCTTAAAAACCAACATTTCAAATTCAACAGCAAAATAAAAATAATGCTGTTAAAACATTTTCATTTCCAGAAAGTCTGAAAAGTGAACCTGAACTTGTGAGACTGTGGATATCTATGTCTCTGTATCTGTTTGGTGTGCACTTATTAGTATTTTTTACTTTGCCCTGACCTGAGCGGATTCTTGATAGCGATGTAGCGATCCACAGCAATAGCCAGCAGACTGAAGATGGAGCTCTGGGTGAGCACCAGGACAAAGCAAGCGATGAACAGGCAGCCGTAGAAGTTGGCACAGAAGCCAGTACTGACGTAGATTTAGAAAAAGACAAAAAAAAAAAAAAAAACATATATATATTACAAATCTAATGAAGTGGTATTTCTTTAGATTAATTGATTTAGACCCCACATCAGCAGCAGAGTTTTAGTGCGATTCATTACATTTTGATCCAGCACGATTGTAATTTTGGGTTATAAAAAGGTGATTAGATGTAAAAATTTTGATACCTAATAGTGATGGCAAAGGGAATTGCCAACAGCCCCACAGCAATATCAGCCACTGCCAATGACACCACAAAGAAGTTGGTAATGCTCTGCAAGTTGGAGTTGAGGTAGACAGCCCAGCACACCAGGAGGTTCCCAGCCACAGCCAGGCAGGCAATCATCAGCTCCAGGCAAACATAGACCAGCTGGTCATTCTTCAGCATGGTTATCTTTTCCTCTTCTTTGTTTTCTTTGCAATTTCATCCCACACACTCAGCGGCTTGACATGTTTTTAAGCAAAATACCTGCTCACAAAACAACATGGTATGATTTAAGGAGTGACCCTGTCGCTGGGGAATAACCCAGTAGGTAGGAAGTTCTCACCACAAACAACACAACGCACTTGACTTCACGAGTATCATTCAGTCTTCCTCTTCGCACTTCTTCATGTCATGTCTTTTGTTCAGCTCTGCAAACTTTTGTTACAGATCGTGGGTTAATATCAAGGAAGGAGCGTCTGGGAGTTTTGCCCAATGGCTCCCAAATTAAGGGCAGTGGTCTGGAGTGAGAGTGGAGAGAGAGAGAGAGAGAAAGCGGGAGAACACAATCTCAGTTGTATAGCCTGAACAAACAGATTGCAGGTTACCACACACAGGTCAGAAAAGCCATCTATCTCTGTAAGACAGGAGTGAACAGTTTATTTTCCACACAGGGCCAAAGCAGACAGCCTAACAATGCACCTTTTATTTCAGGAAAAGTTTCCCAAAACCCTTCCACACACAAATTATTCCCATCAATGACCTGCTTTCTTCCAAAATCAATGATAATAACACAAAATAGGCCACCTTTCAATCGTAAGTCATCACACAATTGCAGGAACACTCTGTTAACCAGCATTGCTTCTGTTTTCACATGGTTTTTTGTTAAATTCCAAAATGTTGTAAGTAGATTAGGGTATATTATTACAAACAGTAGTGTAATCCTGGTTAACCTTCACAAAGAAGGCGTTTGAATGAAATATAGGTCAAATTACTACAGGACCACAGATCGAGGAGGGAAAGAAAAATGACCACATCGTGTTTCACAAATTTAACTAAGGCTGTATTGATGCTTTATGTTGAATGGTGCATGTTTAATCAAATTTTCTCCATTACTTAGAAATAACTGAAATTATCAATGACCTCAAGCAAATACATTTGTATTGCTTGCAATGATGTTTTAAAAAGCTGTGTCCCACTGGTGTGATCCATTAGCAGTGGCGAACCGTGGACCCAGACCCTGGGCCTTCAATAGAACTACATGTAGCAATAAAAGATTAAACATAGCAATACATATAATAGCCAGAGCCTTGTCACATGGATGTTCAGCACATTAAAGGTTTATTTGCCCCAACTGGCTTCACAACACACCAAGGTGTGTGGACATTCAAAGCTAGCTATCATGACATCATTTAATTACAAAAACTAAATGAAAAAAGCAAATCACACATTCACTTACCTCATATTTTTGTTTAGCTGGAAGGAAAGTAAAATGTCTAGAATAATTATTAACTAACCAACAACTAAAGATGGATCCAATGCTGATCCAATGTTTTTTGGTGTTTGTTTCAGCTTAGACACAATTGAATTTCAATGTAGATTTAATATTTCTGCCAAAAGTATAACACAAACACCTCCTGAGGTGAAATGGGAAAAGGAAAAAGCTCTTTGTAAGTTATGCTCAGCCATTTTACACTGGCCTTAATGGCTATAAAACTGCCTGCAAATAGTAGGTTTAGGCCTACAGTATACTTCTTATAAATTCAGTTTTGTGCTGCTGATGCCCGTTAGCCACTGATAGCAACTGTAGCTGCTAGCTTGAAAATGCCGATGGTATAGCCCTTGCTAGCTTGCACAAATCCTGGTAAGTCAGGTGATTTTTGGATAATATCTAGTTTTGCCTGAAAAGGCAATCTTAAAAAAGGAGTATCCAAATCTTTTTCACTAGCTCCCGCCATTTCCCTGCTCTCTAAATCGTCTTCTGTTTTTCTTCCCTCCACTCAGTCACTGTTTTAGCGGGTCGCTTGACTTAACTATGTTCTCCTAGGTGTTCGCGAATACCCGGAAGGTGTCGTGATATGGTCCCGCCCACAATTCAATGAAATATGATTGGCTAAGACATCTGTCAAACTCAAATTCATGCCCACATTGACTTGAATTACACGGGCCTTCGTTAGAGCCACCGAAGGTCCAGCGGGCGGAATAGCTGATTTAATAGCCTACCCAGATACCATTGGAAGAAAAATTGTGATTGGCCCATTTTTCTTTCTATTATGTTAACCCATTGTTTCCCAAGAGATATTGGTCCAAGCTTATAACAATTATCAAGAAATATTTACTAGTACTGACTGAATAGAAATAATTGAAAATATATATATATATATATATATATCATTAGTAGTACAAAAATTCTTTCAATATTTTTTCTTAGGCCTTCACTGAATACCTTGAAGGCCCAGAGGGTTCCCCTCTGCCCATTACACTATTTGTATTCATGTCAGATGAGAATGTTGATATTATTGTCATTTCTGTGTGTTAACTTTGGAGCCAAAAGTCGCATATTTTAGTTATTTAGCTGAATATACTGACAGAAAACAGAGCAAACAGATGACCTGTCTCTGTCTAACATCCAAACTCTAATACAGAGATAGTGAGCCTCACTGTTTATCTTTTTTCTTACAATTTTACGCAACATAATTTAAGCAGAATATTAGACCAGTTTATATTCTTTCAGTTATCCTGCCAGTTTCTGACATGTTTTTCTCTTTCTTTGTTATTCATCCATCACTCTGCCATCTGTGCTGTGACTATCCACTGACAGACTGACTGCTGAGTGAAGTGGGTTTTCATTTTTTTCAACAAGCTCCAAAATGTATGGGCGCTGTTTCTTCTTCTTCTTTTTCTTTTTCTCCTACTTCTTCCTCCTTAAGGTTTATTGAAACAGCAGCTTACATGTTATGTTGCTTTTAAGTGGCTCATGTAAAAAGGAGAACCTAGAGTTTATATGCCTGGTTATCTCCATTCATGTTGCAACTAATCCTATTTCTGAACACATTGCAATTCCATTAAGAGATCCAGATAAAAAAATTCTTTTTTTTTTTTTCTCCTGTGTGTCTGGAGACAAAGCTGAAAGTAACATTTATTAACCACAAATAATCTGTAAATATTATACAGCCCCTGTCAAGGTCTGTGGTGAGTAAGATTGGCCAAGATAAGATTTAATAAGATTGAATGTGTATCAAACAAATGATCAAAGGATTAATGTGGCCACTATAGGAACAATGCTGAGAGTCTGTGTGGTCTGACCTATTTTTGATGCCTTTGCATATCTTGGGTAATAGGAATTTCTAATCCAATCCTTTTCGACTCACACTTTTCCCACCACTGTCCAAGTTTTGTGGCATATTTAGGCAGACTAAGGTAATAATGATAACAGCTGCCTTGAATTCAAAATTGTGAGGTGGCTCAACATGTTTTAGTTTTTCAATTTATTGTCCATGGTCTATGAGTCCTTGGAGCCTAAGAAGATTCTTTGGCCTCTCCCTGTAGCCCCATCTAAGAACACTCACTCACACCCAGTAGATGTTAAGTTAATTCAAGTTGAAGAGAAAGTAGATTTATATTATTAAAATGGTTATAGTAATCCACTAATTTTAATTATGTTAAATTCAGGTCTAGTAAAAATACTGGAGATGGAAGCTCACATTTTCTTTGTGTGTTATAAATATTTATGAATTGAATTTTTAAATGATTGAAGGAACAAAGGTCATTGCTTTAAATTTTCTACTTAAGTAGCAAATCTTACAATATAAGTGTTTAGGCTTGTATCAGAAAGCTCAAGCCAGAGCAAGCTGACTCCCCCAGTCCTGAAATTTAGTGTCCTTCTATGGAAATGTAAAGACTCGTTACAGATAATTATGTTGAAAATATAAAGAGAAATTTAAGTTATGTATCACCCTGTGGCTCTACTGGAGTGAAACTGGTTGGCAGCAAATCAGACAAAAGTCTCAATTTTCCTGTATTGCTGAGCTGCTGAAACCTTCTTAGAGGCAGAAGGAATTTAAAAACCATGGTTTATCCAGCAGGTTTGGAAAGCTACAGAAACAGAGACTTCCCCACCCTTTGAGATTCTGCAAAAAGTTGCAAAAGTTTCTGAACAAATGTAAAAAATATTTTTCGTATAGTCAATACAAAAACAACATTTGATTGATAATGCCCAAATTTATAAATTGATGTACAGACTAGGGGGTGAGCCTTCTTGTTGAACCTTGTTCCACTTGAGTTGTTCAGTTATTTTGAAAAGAAAGTCCCCAAATGTCTTGGAGGAAGTGATAAGAAAATGCATATCCGGCTGGAGGGGAACTGTCTCTCCCCTGTCACTAACTGAACCACTGTGAGCTCACGATGTCAGGACCAGGGTGGGACAGGAGGCAGAAGAGACACAGAAATATTGCCTGAACATCAGAGGGTGTGTTGTGTTTGAGCTAAAAGCTGTATGGTTGTGGACAAAGGCAGATACTCAGTGACCCAGTGTCTATCTCCATTTATCTTCAAACGATGATAAATAAAGTTGCGATAATATTTTTCCATTATTCATTTCAGCTGATAGAAACAGAATAAAGAATAACCGATACAGGTTGAGTGGCTTTTAAAACACAGTCACCAAAACACCCGTTTAACTGCAAATTCGTGTTAGAAATTAACCTGTAGATGAATTAGCACACTAAAAATAGAACTCCATTCTTACCTCAATGTTGTGGAGAACCTGTGTTTCCCCTCAGTCAGCCGATTGAGAGGATGAAGTCTACCGGCTGTCTGCTCTCATGGAAGACTCAAGGAGAATACAACGGGCTCAGACCACAGTTTAGAAAATGAAAGTGAACCAAAGACATAAAAAAATAAGATGCAAATAAATCCGTTGACTCGCTCGCTCTGTGAGGAGAAGTTTTAAGGTGCGCACCAATGCGCAGCGACAGGAAAATGCGCAGACATACTCGTGTGTGTGTGTGTGTGTGTGTGTGCTCGAGTGGTGGTGATGCTGTGGGGGCGGGGGGCTTCTGGTTAACAGTGAAATATAGACGGATGGAATAAACCATTATAACAGAGTCGGAAAGAAAGTATGAGCTATAAACATAAGACGAAAATTCATACAACCAAAATAAGCCATGTAAATAATACTCGGGTTTCACGTCCACAAATGAAAAGTCACAGCCACAAAAATATCCTGTCTGCCTTCATTTTCACACCTTCCGCCACATGTTTGTGGTTTGTGTCATGTTCCTTTTGCATTTTTCTCTATGATTTTGTTTGGTAAAATAAATAAAATAAAATGTCAATGTGTTGCAGTTTCTGTATTTCTTTTATAAAAGACATACGGGCAACAATGAAACAGAATCCTTTCCAAACCTTGAATATGTTTATATACATGTGTTAATACATATATGTATACATCCATTGTGCATAGATTATTTTATACAACTTATATAACTTTGAACATTATACATTAGTAACAAATGATTAACAAGACTAGAGAAGTGTTGCTAACACACATCTCTTACATAGAACAGGCAGCAGTGCATGTCAGCATGAGTATACTGCTCAGATCCATAATTCCTTGTGTTTAGATGGGCTGCAAGCTAAATAGTTTTGGAGTGTTTGTGTTAAATGGATAATTTCAAACTGTATCGTGTTTCCACAAGTCAACAGGAATGGAACTGACAAAAGATATTAGATATTTCAGATATTGTAATGATGGCCATCATTGTGGAGGCTTGCTCCACCAGAGATGAGTGCATCAGGAGTAGGGCTGAGGTATTTAGATGTTTTGCTCACAAATATGGCTGTTGGCTTATCTATCTGGTAAAATGTAAATCACTCCTTAAGGATTTCCGTTAAATGTAAACACAGCCTATTTGGCTTGCTCACACCTCTGTGTCCCACCAGAGGCTTTTAGAGCGGTCCCATGGCAGCGGGAGACTTCTGCTCATACTGCTCAGTCTGAAAGAGGTGTCAACTGGCTTTTACATGTTTAATTGTAGCTGGCTATGCCTATTGTTGGTTAGGGTTAGGGTTTTGCAAGATAAAAGTAGTCTGCCAGAAGTAAATTGGGTTAAAAGATTGCATGAGCACCTTTGAAAGAACCAGCACCTGTCTGTAAGACGAAAGCAATGAAGCATTTTGTTCCACGGTACATCCACAATAGATACTGTGCATCCTTTAACAAAAAGAGAATCAACCGTGTGACAAAGGACAAAGCTCAGTGTGACCCAGCAAGTAGAAGACAAATAGTTTTAGACAAGCTGAATCTACTAAGTCTACAAGCAGCCAGTAGGAGTCAGTGTTCTTTGTCATTGTCCCCAGCAAAGATCGTACATTCATATCATTCATATCATCATCACATCAAAAGTAAGTCTCAAAACTAAGCTATGGGTCTGCACAGTTTTATGAATGATGTATTTAATGTGTATATTTTGAGGATTCACATTAATTCAATTGCATTTATGTCAAATGAAATGGTTTTTTTTTCCTATGGGAATGTTCACTGTTGAAGTAGTTTATCTTAAAATGCCTAGTAAAAAAAAAAAAAATGCTGCACGCATCTCCATCTGAAGATACAGGAGATTTTATTTAATATTTTTGTGTACAAACATGGGCTGCAAATGCCTTCCAAACTTGTTTTCCCTCAGAATACAGTATTCCTTTTTACAGTTCTACAAGCAGAACATTGAATATTGAACAGAGACAGGATTCAAAAAATTTGATTACGGTAAAAAGAGAAAAATGTTTGTGGTTGGCCTGCAAGTCTCATCATCAAGTTTGTGTGTCTGTTGAACTTTAAAAAAAAAAAAAGCTTAATTTAATGTCAGAATAGTGGCAGCAGAGGGGCAAAGTATTCACTGCCGTATAGGAAATGCTGTGGTAGTTACTGGGGTTGTGTCTGATAAATGCAAGTCATTTTCACATACAGCTGTTCCATACTTCCAGGTTTTTGCACTGAAAAATTAAACAGGACAGAAGGTTTGAATGAAAGTGTATTACAGAGCGTACATGCGGTAACATTGACAATCAACAGACCAAAACAATGCAGATTTTAGAGCAATATCAGACTCCTCTATCACATACCAATAGTTTGGCTTTTCAAAGAAACTAAAGGTGTACTAGCTTGATCAATCCTGGACGATCAATACATCAGTGGACGCCACAATAAATAAAACAGAAAACATATTATGTACTCTCTAGTATTATACATATTAAACAGCTCTGTGAAAAAGTAGGATTAGTTTAAGTTACATAAACTGAAATACCCTTTAAATTTGACAATAACCTGCACCCGCTATTCAATTATCTCAATCCGATAGCTAAACAATCACAGTGGCCAGTCTGTTTTTTCAACACAAATAACTATATGCATGAGATGACAATGCGGGTGTTTGGAGGTTAAAATATGTTTTCAGGTTGTGATTCTGAGACAAACAGCTCTGACTTCAACTGGATAAAAAGACTGTAACATAAGACTTCCATTTTCCCACAGCAAATACCACATATAAAGACAATTTTTTTTTTGTTTTCAGTGACATTATATCATAAATAAATAGATCCAGTACACCTTCTCATATCAAACTGGGTCAAAGCATAAATAAATAAAATTAAAAGGCATAAAAGAGCTGTAAAGTTTAAGAGCTAAAACAAAGATATAGGCAAAAAAAAAAAAAATCTTGCCCCAATAAGACTGAAATTAAACACAGTTGGATTTACAGCATCACAGTCAGATAAGTTGGCGAGCATGTACCAATATGAGCTAAGACCATGCTTAAGTTTAAGGTCCTGTCTTAGTCTTTCATGGATGTAAGGTGTGTGGCTGTCCTCAGCAAAGGCAACAAGATACTGAACAACCATCTCCAGCATCAGCATTTCTTTTTCACCGTCATTTACCACAGGTGCTAAACCAAAGGAGAAGTGTCGAGGCACGATAGGGTAGAGTATTGTAGGCAATCGGGACTTGTTCTATAGCTGATGCATGAACGAAGGAATTATTAAATGGCGGAGTGATTCTCTGTCTCACATCCTAAAATACAGATGTTAATGTAGATGATGAGAGACTGTGAGCATGCTACATAGGTCAAAATTTGTCAAAGTACACATTAGCAGTAAAAAACACACACACGATGGTGTTGGGACTGAAGGCATGAACACTTTCAGAATAAAATCTGGACAGCAATGTTTTTCTGTAGATCTGTAGATGTCAGACAACATAAAATATCTTTTGAGCATCAAATTTCGATTTCCTTTTTGTTCAGTTTTCTTTTAGAGCATTATACCTTGTATACCAATCCAAAAGGACAGACTCCTCCTGCCATTCAAAAACATTCATGTAAAAAAGTTTAATTTTTTTACACTTGCACATATGCCTTCCTGTGATATCTTACAAGCCCTTTTTTACATGTATTACACTGATCAATTGCTTCAGACTCCATGCCTCTGATATAATTGGAAAACCAACCATGACATTTATCCTCAAATTAGCCAGATAACAAGACAGTATACTAACATAAACCAGATTGTTCTGAGTCACCAGCATCCCAAAGACAAGACACATTTGTAAACAGAACAGCAAAAATTAAAACATAGAGAAAAAGCCAAAGGCCAAATATACACACATGCCTGCATGTTAAATCAAGGTCACAGAGAATAAACTTGGAAATTCGATGTTTTACTAGCAAAAAAATATCAAAAGAGCTTTAACCTGAATATTGAGTCGAAACCCTAAGGTTGCTCAACAGTTAAAGGAACAAACAATTAGTAGGATATTTCAGAGATGCACAATATGTCAGGACGAGATGAAACTAAATAAGGTTCCTTCATCAAACCAACAGATATGTTATTTAATGGACATGAATGCTGAGTGCTCAGGTCACTTGAATTGTAATACAGTAGTTCTAACAGTGCACTTCTGCAGATTTGAAGAGACAATTCTGTGTGTGTGTGCGTGTGTGTGTGCGTGTGTGCGTGCATGTGTGTGTGTGTGTGTGTGCTCTATTATGACATTGCATAATGTCTACACTAGACTGGCAATGGTCTGTGGATGTAATATCTGTGCTGAGGAACACCCAGCAGTTAAAGAGCTTGTGCCTTTTCCACAGCAGCATACAGTATGAAACTACAACGTGAGTGTTACCTTCATAATAACATTTAAAATTAGTAATTAATAGGCTGGACAGAACAGCTGAGTAGTTTCTATAAGGTCAAGGCTAAATCCTGCTTATTTACTGCAAGGACTGAAGTCAAGGCTAAGACCTACCACTTTCTTAATCAAACCAAAAAAATTTCACATATAAAACAACCAATTTATGCTCCAGGCCCAAAAATAAATTACAGTAATAACAACGATTATAATGTTAAATGAAAAGAAAAGAAAAATACAACTTTAATATTATGTACATACGGTATTTGTAAATACAACGGCTTCCTTTTTCCTAGAAACAAACAAAGAACACATTAATTTGGCAAGATGTCCTATGTTACAAGAAGAAGGACATTTTGTCAGCAAAGATATGAACACAGCTTCCTATGTTAGAAAATATATTGCTTCCTGGGTATTTACGCTGAAGACTACTTTGAGACATGAAAAACACAAATGGAGGAATCTTTCTTTTGTGGTGAACCAAAGTGTAGGCAGTCTCAAAACGTCGGGGTGCTTTTTTCTGTCGTCACAGTCCACCTTTAAGCTGTTGAGTTTGTCTCTGACTTCAACTGGGTTTTGTTTACGTTGTAAACATTTGAACTTAAAGGAGTTTGCTTCTTGCAATTTTTGGAAAGGAAAAAAAAAATAGAGAGACAGTGACGTTGATGTTCACTTTAAAATCCAACATACGGCACAAACGCCTCCCCTCCTCCTCTCAGAAACAATGCACTGAGATTATGTAAGACACAATTTGAATTTTCCTCAACAGGACATGTAGCAATGTTTGACAAGAATAAGCATTTTGCAAGAGTCTTGACTTGATGATTGTCAAAAAAATAACAAAAAACAAAAACAAACAAAAATAGACACATATAGAGAACAATGCTCAAACACAAAGATACATGGAAATCATGATTTGTTGGCAAGCTAATTCCATGAATCAAAACAGACATGTTCCACTCTTTAGTTTTAGAAGTTTCAATGTTAATACCAACAAAGGGCAGGATGGAGAAATGGATGTTACAACATCAATGAACATGGAATCATACGAAATATGACTAGTATGAATGCAGACGACCTTACATCCTCTGAGCATTAGATGTTTACTAGTGCCCTCTCGTGTTCAGGCAGGGCAGACATTGGCAGAGACGACTGTCACCTGTAAGAGCCTAAAGGAAGTCACTCAGTCAATTCAAAAACATACTACTGTAGGCTCACTTTGAGCCAAGGTCCGTCTCTTTTTCCACTCCCTTACAGTCAAAGGTTCAGGTAGACATAGTTAGTTTTAGCTCTATACTTCAGTGGAGAAGAGGATGCTCTGTCGTTTACTGTCTGGGGTGGGGATGGTCTCCAGCTGGAGGAAATAGAGCAGCACCTGGACCTGCAAGAACATTAAAATGGGAAGGGAGACAGGTATCAGGTTTTTGGTTTTTCACACCTGCAATCATCAGTCAAAGCTTTGCAAGGACGTAAGATCTGTTAGTGTCACCTGTGCCATAACTTCCAGGGACCAGCTGTCCCCCATGCTGATGGGTTGCGTGGGGTTAGCGGGGATCTTGCTGTCCTTCTCGGCGGGCCTCAGCAAAGTTGGACCGAACACCGTTGCCAGGTTATGGAGAGACATCTTGTTTACACTTTCCTTCTCCGCCACCCTGAGGAGAGGGAGACAGAAAAGTCTTCATTAGACATTAGTGAGGTAAGTAAAAGCGAAGACAACATGTAGGTGATTGCATTGTGCAGTGAAAATGTGGGAGTACATTTCTGGGGAAAGCCAAGGACAGTGGTTTACTCCAGCGAGGATTCAGGCTCATTCTGTTTTCCTACTGACATTACTTACTGACAGCGATTTCAATTCTTGAATAACTATTAATTCCCCGACTTCCATTCATGTTTGTCTGAAGACAGGAAATCAAACAATGTTGGACTCATTATCATGTTTTATTACCTGAAGATACCACACAATAAAGCTTCTCCAGTATCAGGATCTTAATGGATATTCAATGTAAATTAATATCGCGGTTCCCTCAGTACATCGCAGGTTCCTTCGGCCGATCGAAATTTGGCTTAGTCTTCCCAGAAGATTTCGTACATGCCACACTATTGGCCGATAGAGGAGACACGACCAATGAGAACATGCTGTTCAGTATCCTGGGCGCTGATTGGCTTAGTGACCGCAGCCTCAGTTCCCAGCATCCTAGCTTTCATCATCCCACGCCGCTCAGTTTGCTTCCTACGCACACGTCTGCTCCATCGCTCAGCATATTTTCATTTGTGTTTAAGAGTGTAGAAAAGGTTTATAAGAGTGTGTGGAGGCTTTATAAAAGAGTTAATATATAAAAATATAAAAATATACATTATACATACATTACAATACCCTGATGAATCATTTTAGCCAATCCTGTTTCTGCTTCGCGGATTTTCACCTATCACGGGGGTTCTGGAATGTAACACCCGCGATAGTTGAGGGATTACTGTATTTGAAAGTCTAATATTGGGCACTTCGCCATTGTTACGGACAATATTCATCATTTAATAGGATAGAAAATATAACCGGCGAATGAGATTTTATTTTCTTCTAACCTTATAAGTTTCAATAATCTTAATGTATGTATGTAGTCAGACTGCCATTAAATGCACTTTGGTATGGTTATTTTTTTTGTTTGCATTCATCCAAATTTTATTTATTCTGTCTCTCTGTTTTTATCTGCCATATGTATAATGCACATACATGTGTGTATAATTGTTCATACCTCTTCAGATGATCCAAGAGGAAAAGGAATGTCACCAGGTTGGGCTCTGGCAGCGACAGCAATAAGTTTAACATGCAGCTCTCTTTGGCCACACTATCAGACAGGGCTGAGAGACATAAGAGAGAGGAGAAGAGTTTTTTTTTTATAAAAATATAACATTTATTTATTACTACTCTAATAAATTGCTTTCTTGATTGGTTATTCAACAGATTAGAAGCTGTGTGGTTATATCTGTAGGCCATTCACTTACTGATGCCGCCTGCGAAGTTGGGGTAGAGTTCATCAGTGAAAAGAGGCTCTGGCAGCTCTCTGAAGTACAGCTTCAAAGTCCCAGCGATGGCATTGACGTCCATCTCACTCATCATCACTGACACATCTTTATTGTCTGCAGGAACATAGGTAGGGTGAGCAGTGACAAAGGAAATTGACGCGGCAAGGAAACATCTCGTCACCAGCAGTCACCGCGAAACCTCATCAAAAGGAGAAACCACCCACTCCACAAAAGATGCTCTATGTATTCATTAGCACATAAATTGGACACAAATGACTCTAGGGAAGACATCTCATCTTGTCAAACTCAGAGCTAATGATCAGCTGATCAACAGAAATGAAACGATTAGAAAAAGGGTTTCCCTATATATCCTCTCAGCTTTCTTCCCTGCAAATGCTGATACAGTGTTATAGCTACATTAGGGCTTGTATATACTTAAAATAATATATATTCTTAAACAAAATGCAATATTTAAGTGCCATCTTATATGAAGGTTTTAGGTTCTTAAAATGAGTCTACATCATCATATAAAAGGCTTCATAGAAATACGGACAAATTTAAAGTTTTCAAGAACCAATGCCAAAAATGTACCCGGACAGATTTCATTAAAAAAGCTTTATTATATATAACAAAGGATGTATAGTATGTAGATGAAGGCTGTACTCACTGGTATCAAAGGCAGTCTTCAGGGCCTGAATATCAGTGGCGACCCCTGATACTCGGTAGATGCCCACCTCCTCCATACCCCTCCTTTCAATCTCCTCTAGGCACTGCCGGACAATATAGGGAACCTTGGAGCGTTCTCGCCTTCAGAGAGACAGACACAAATATTAGTAACAAGCAGGAAGTTAACATTAGTCTCTGTGAAACACTTCATAGCATTGATACTGAAATCAATGATGAAGCATTGTTTATTTGATTACTGACAAAATGCATGACAAATAGCTGTGTATTATCCTGTTTTGATAATTGGAGGGCCTTGTAATGCCTCTGCCTCTTTGCTTGTGTTTCTGTTGAAATGTTTTTATCTGCCAAGCTAATTGATTTCCTCTTGTAAATCTTGTTAGCCCACTTATTATCTTTAATCCTCATTAATGTCAGTGATCAGTAGCAACAACAAACACACAAACACCAGTGCATCTACTACTGTACATGTTCTCTCCCCCATTCTGCCCTGATTGTGCCTTTCCTTCCTTTTTATGTTTGCTTTGACAAAAATATCCATAATTGAACAAAAAGTAGATCTTTATTGCACAGAAAATAAATGGAAACTAAATGGTGTCTGGTAGACAGGAAGACAAAGCAATTTTTATATTACACAGGAAAATAATGCAATAATGTAATATATACATACAGACACTTGCAGCCTTGTTTGTGGCTCGGCTTCGAGGTTGCCACTGATCAGTCTAGACTGAAATGATTCAACTACTATTAGATGGTCATTAGATTCATGATTTCATTATCATGTATCCTACTGATTTTTCCTCTAGTGCAATCATCAGGTTGACATTTGTTGCAACAATTACTGGATGAGTTACCATGAAATTTGTTGAACATGTTCCCTTCAGAATGACCTGGCTTTAGTGATCACTTAACCTTTCATCTAACATCAGATCTAACTTAATTTCCTCAATTTTTAGGAACAATAGCTTGCTAACTCTGTAACTGGGTCCTTTCTGTCTATTTAAGTGTGAACTCACTTGGTCACTGTGGAGATCTTGACTCCAAACACACCCATAGGCTTCCGCGAGGGCATCCTCTTCAAGCTGAACTCTCGGCTAGTGAACTTCATGGAGAGTTTAACTTCAACCTGACACAGAAAAAAGGGGCTTAAAGTTAAAACAGGATTTAAAACCTTAAAAAACCAGTCTACAAGCCTCAAATCCACCTGCTATAGCTTTCCATGATCTTGAGGAAATCCGCTGATGTTCAATACAGACCTCCAAAGTTTACACTGAAATGACTAAACTACATTGTGGAAATAAAGTGAATGTAAGGCTGCATTGGAGCAAATAGTGACGCTTATTATGAGCATCTATGTGATCAACTGGAAAAAGGAAATGCACTGATGTTATAGAAGGCCTGATAAATGTGATGAACTCACCCCATTCATGGGAATGACTGTTCTCTGCCAGTCTTTGCCTTGGAGGGTCTGAGGGTCAAGCTTAATAGAGACAACACAAAAGGACAATATACAGAATGTTATTTCATTTTAAAGAAATTCACACCATAATGGAAACACGCTGGGAAAAAGGCCTTAGTCAAGCAGCTGTTGATCCAATAAGATGATGATTAGTAAAGTGTTTTTAATAAAAACTTGTCCTTGATATTAAAAATAGTCAACTGTGTTGGTCTTTTCCTTTCTTTTTTTTGAATTAGCGGGATATAAAAATAAAACAACTATTGAGGGTAATAGGAAACGTTATGGGCCAGGGACAACAACTGCAATACATTTTTTAGGAGGAGGATTACCCATTCAAAACGTGCATTTTTTGTTATTTACTTTGTTTACCTTAAATTAGCTTCACTACAATTTTCCTATTTCTATATTGCTATGTTCACATTACCTGGAAACGGAAGAGCAGTAGAAGATGGATGAAAGGATAGATATGTTCACACTCAAACACACTCAAACCTACAGAGACATGCCACGCAGGGCAATAAAAGCTGAACACATCCAGACACATGCACACATCCGACCCACTGAAGCAAACGAAGCCAAACAGACACAGTACACTTGATGCTGTATGTTTACCTAGGCTAAGCCCCATCTGGTTGCATGCAAAGTTGGATCATGTTTCTCATAACTGAATCTCACACTGATGAGAGCGCTCTCTGGTTTGAGCCATTTATCTATAAAGAATTACATTCCACTAAAAACAGCAAAGTTCCTCTTGCTTCCTCATGAAAATGTTTTAAAAGCTCAAGTTCAGGGCCAACAAACACAACTTTATCTTCTCCAGCCTGCAGCCCCTCTGCTATTTAACCAAATAATACTTACCAATAAATCACAGATCTGTGAGACTAAAATCTATTAAATGCTGAAATGGAGCCAAAATTATGAGCAGGGAAAGTTTACCACGCTGCACATCAAGATGGAGACAGGCCGACATTTAAAAGGAATCTGTATATTTATGAAACGAAGAGCAAATGTAAAAAAAAAAAACAAAAACCAAAACATTACATTTTACTGCTTTTACCATTCTAACAATATAATACTCTTAAACATAAGCTCAGGCTCATTTGCTGTGGAGTGTCTTAGATGTTCAAGAGGGAGGATTTCATATATAGCAAAGATTAAAGAAGACTGGTGTATTAAGTCAGAGCTGTTAAGTGTGCTGTGGTGGAACCAGTGAAACCAGATAATAAAATTAGGAATTTATCAGCCGCTGTGGCTTCTGCTAAAGATATGAGCTGTTATTTTTTTGCCTTGCATTTATTATAAAATCCTGCCGGGCAACTTTCTCACCATTCTGGGTGGTTTGTCTAGGATGACATCATCTGTCAGGAGGTGATCATTGTCAAAGAATTACCAGAAACCACTAGGTGGAGCATGTGACTGTAACTCACAGTAAAGCAGACAATAAGCAGCTGTGGTAGACTTGTCCCAATGTAGATGTCTGCTCCAGTTAGAACAAACTGTTCGTTATACAGGTTGGTTTTCTCTGAGCGGTTAATTAAAACAGTTTGTGCTTTTTTGAGGGCATGAAGAGAAATAAGCAGCATCTACATCACTTGCACACACTTATACCTGACTTACTGTGGGTGGAGGAGCAATAGAGAGATGCGTTTGGTGGCATCAAAGCAGAGACTCATGTTTCAGGCTGCTGTGCCTTTGTTTCTGTCCTGAGTGAGACTGGGGATTTTCTTGCAGGATGATGTCACATCAATACCTAATCATATGTTTTCTAAATCTGCTATCAACTTGCAATCTGTCGATCCTATAAGCAGACACCTCACAGCAGAGTGCTACCAAAAACATGACAATTATGGACATGACAATTCATATTATAGATGTAACTTCCACTTGTGCAGGATGACACTGGTGTCATTCAATAACCGTTACAGACCCTGGAGTGTTTTAATATCCTGAATATGGCAGTGTCTGTGGTATGACACACAAGGTGTTGTGTCAGACTAACTATTGGTCAATAATGAATCATGGTATGTCTTCGGAATGGAGAAATGAGCCAGTGTGTGTGTGTTTGTGGAGTCGGGGGGGTGTTGGGTGATGTCATACCTGGATCTGTCCTTTCCCAATGATGCGGTCTGCGCTCTCTCCATCCTCTTTGTTCTGCTTGGTCTTGTTGTAACACTTCTCATAGCAGAGCAGCCTCAGGGTCTGAGAGCCCTCCAGCTCAATTTCAAACTCCTGATTGGAAGAAAAAAACCAAAACAGCTGCTGTGCCATAAAATGAGAAGCACAGGGACAAGAATAACAACAAAAATGACAAAGATAATGACAAGCAGAGGTTATACCTCCAAAAGAGTCTGCATATTTTAACCCATATATCCCACCGCAAAGGCATACTTGACCAATATTCCCTGTAATTATGTAAGGAAGCTCTCTGTGAATGGTTTGCACATCGTTCTGAGGCCCACAATGTGTTGGTTCGCTTAGCATTAGGACAGATGTGAGTCATCACCAGCAGCTCCTCATTAGCAGCTATTATTTCCACTTTGCTGAGCAAAATCCTCAAAGAGTCTTCGGGTCACATACTGTGCTGCAGATGAACCCATCCGCTGACTGTGTCTCAAAGCTCTCCTCTTCTGTACTGCCAGCCTTCCATATCCAGCTGTGTCATTAATGCATACATGTTTGTGGGCTTTCAGGCACATGTGCATATGTACGAGTATGTTTGCTATATAAATGTAGGGGCCGCAGATGCACTGAGCAGGTTCTGTTCGACATCTTGCCATTACTAAGAGATGGACAGCTGACTGATTACAGAACCAGATATCAGATACAGGATAAACTCTACCAAGACTCTTTATCCCAACAGGGAAAATGTAGACTTATATGTGTATATCAAAAACTGTCTCTTACCTCGTTCCATTTGGGTTCAGTGGTGTATCGATAAACTCTCGTCTTGGCTTTATTTGAAAAGAAGCCAAAAGAATCCACCTCCAATGTGCAGTAGAGATCTGCCAGAGAGGAGAGGATTGATATGGCAACAGAAAGGTTTTTCTTGTGAGTGCATTACTTTAGCAGTTGAACTTGCTGAATGTTGGCTGTTGTCCCAGAAAACAGATCAGTAATTGATTGTGATTCTTCTCTCTGTTTGGCACAATGTTTCAGTCATGTATGTTGATACATTTTAGAAAGCAGTTCACCTGCTATACTAAATCAGCAGCTAAAGGCGTACATTTAAAATGTTTTTTTGCAGTAAGACTTGAAAGTTCAGGCTTAAATGAAGATAAATTTGACAGGAAACTTCTTCCAAGTTTCCAGCTAAAGCGACTGTAAAAATTTTCCACTGCTCCACAGTAACATTAAAGTTGACTCTTTGCTTTCAGGGACTCATTTTGTCAGACTTGATCTGTATTTTGTGTTGTTTGCATGAAGGGTAAAGGTGAGTGACTCACTCAAGCTCTGTTTGAGGCCGGAGGCGGAGTGGACGATTACATTCAAGAACCCGCAGAGGCCGGGGGATTCATCCTCTGGAAAAACAGTCAGTTGAACAGGGAGGAGAAAAAAAAGACAGTGAGGGGGGATGAGAAAAGCATGCAGATCTCTGTTGGTTTTGGAGCAGAATGAAATGTGGAAGGAAGCAATAAAACAGAACTGTAGAGTATAAACTGTAAATCTCTTTGTTCTTTTTCATCGTCATTTGCGCACACTGATTTATCATCATCACTTTTAGATATTGTATGAATAACAGCAAAAATGCCATACAGAACCTGGACACAGGAAAAGCAGCAAATCAAGCAAGAATTAAAACACAAATGCTTCTATACTCATAATGTTTATGTGGCATTCTGACAAACTCACAAATCCAGAAGACTAAGTGCTTTTTGGCAACAACTCCATTTAGCAAAATGCCATTTGAGGATTTAAAACAATTTTCCAATGCATTTGAACCTCACCTTCCTTATTGATGCTAAGTGGAATGTGGTGAACAGTCTGTAGTTTGACACAGGAGTTGGTTAACATCTGCAACTCCATGGAAGTCAAGGAGGATGTCTTAAAACCTTGAGTGGAGATAAACAAGTACATGACATTGTAAATCACAACAAACTTACTCCTTATTGAAGCAACTCTCTGTGGACTTTCTCTGTGCTTTTCTGAGGTCAAAACTTGGATCTGTTTTGATATTCCCAGACAAGACGTTTTTAAGTTTGCGTCCAGATTTAGCTAAAAATGTGTCAAATATCTGAGATGTTATTCTGGACACTGTACATTGTTCAACATGAGATTTCTGGGACACTCACATTTCTTCTGCTGCTCTTTGATTATGTCCTTCCATTCTACACGTTCATAATCAGAAGAAATTAGAAAACCGTAACTCTGAAATATGAACACATAAAAGTGGCTGTTAAGAAACATTGGAGTGAAACATAAAGCTGACACATCTGCAAATATACAAACTAAAATGTTAAAATCAGCTGTTAACTATTCACATTAGCAGATGTAAGATATGATAAAGGAATATGAGAATGATGTGCTGGAGATGAAGCAGAGATGACAAAAAACACAAAAATGAGAAGAAGAGATGAAATATGAAGAGGAGAAGCATACGGGGAGAGCAAGGGGATGATTGAGCAGAAATGATGATGAAAAATGAGAATGAAGAAACAGGGATGGTTTAAGATGGAGAGTGTCATCACCTTGCCATTCTTGTTGTAGACTCTGAGGGGCATACTTGGAGATGTTAGCAAGAGAAGAGACTCCTGCTCAGACAGCTTCTTCCTGAGACGGTCGATGACTTTTGAACCTTTGTTGGCTCTCTGATTTCAGAAAGGGAAAAGACTGAAGCGTTAGAGCCGTACAATTCATAAACATTTCAGTTGAAATTAAGGAACAAACAAACAAGGTATCTGTGTCCAAAGATCTGGATCGCTGTATATCAGCACTACCTTCTCTCGCAAAATCTCACTGCGGAGGTGTGAGATTTTGACCTTCATCGCATCAAGCTCTTCATCGGGGACCTGGGGGATGGTAAGTGGTTCGGTCTCCTCTGGACCCTGGAAGGTCAGCTCAGTCAGGGGGATGTACCACTTACTGTCGTACTGTTGGTTTTTTCTGCAGTCACAACAAGAGAGGAGAATGACAGTAGATGGATGGTGAAAGGTATGTAAAAAAAAAAAAAAAAAGGCGGATGTGAAAGATATATGAGGAGGAATGGGTTGGACAAAAAAATGGAAGGAGGGAGAGAAGAAAAGAGAGATTACAATAAGGACATGTCGTACTGTTTTTCTGCCCTGCCTATCCAATACTACAATCTCTGTATTATGGTTTATGTCAGCGTAGGAAACTTCGCTAAACTTCCTAAAACATGAAACCCGTCATGTTTCTTACCCTCCAATCTGTTTTTTCAGTTTGGCGCAGAGCAGCAGATCAGTGAAGAGGAAGACATGGCGCAGCTTCCTGGCTCCCTCCACCAACTCCACCATGAAACTGTCCCTCAGCAGCTGCCGATTCTGTGGCGACGACAGGTAACAGTGGAGGATCAGTAACAGAGCTTTTATTGTGCATATCATAGCCACTGACAGAAAAATCTTAATAATCACACTCAAATGGGAATATAATAAAAAGTCAAATGTACTGCTTTTTTAAAGTGAGGAAAAGCAGAATATCACTGTTGTAGCATTTTTACAAATCACGGTGACAAATCTGTTATATTTCGTGGACATGACACAGTTAGTTTGCAGAGCCTTTGTGTTGGCGCTGCATCAAAAAGCTTTATCCCTTCTCCTCTCCTCCCAGATTCCCAATCCTGTTCTACAGTGTAAAATTTGGAGGCAAAAATAGCAGAAGAGGAGAGGACAGAGAGAGGGACGAAAAGGTTTAGTTTTACATGCTATATCAAAAAATGTTTTAAATGTTTCACTAATTTGTCAGTGAAGTGGCTAATGTGCAACCAAGTGTTTTTCAATAACAACCAATTTCTTACTGAAACGATGTGCGGGGTTTAGTATTGCATCACATTGAGTAAACAGATTACCTGACTTTGATACACTCTGGTATTATGAGCAATCCCCCAGCGATGGTGAGGTGGCAGAAGAAAAGAAGTGATATTTGCAGCCCTAGGACTGAGCACTGACGTCAGACTATATAATGAGATGTGTAATGTTATCATTTGCCAAAAGGGGGCAGTGATGTCATTTTTCAAAGTAAAAAAACTGATTTGGAAGAATAGACTTGGAAGAGACACAGAGCACAGACATGTTTCATTTCATTTTAAATGGTACAAAATAATTATTTATGAAAGGTTTGATTGTTAAAAATAAATTCAGTATCTGTCTGTCATCAGACAGTCATCCAGGTCAGGGTTTGAATTCAGGGAAATTAGACTTGGTTGTAGATATCCCAAGATGTTCACCTCTTATCAAAGAGCCTTTTTCAGTTCAGTGTAACAGGTAAAAAGTGATATTGATGGCCTTGATAACAACCTGAATACTTGGGATTCCCTACCAGTCAGTCAGAGACATATAGGCCTTTAGGATCAGAAGGGAAACGTATCAACAACCAGGGCCAGCTGCACTCGAGTCCCCTCTTCTTGGATAGACTGTATTTACACAGAGCTGGTAGGGTCATGCTGATTTCACCCGCTTGTTCTTAGATTTATACACATGCTTTCCCGCACCTTTTTACTCAGATAATTACACTCTATTTAGTGTTAATTGAAGATTTAACAGGACACTAAGGAAATTTACGGTACATTTACTGTTCTCCCACCCAAAAAAATCAGTAAGTGGGTTTGTTGACCACCTTGATATCTGTCTTCATCATAGCGACCTCCCCCTCCTGTCTTCTCCATCCTGAACACACAGTTACTGTCACTTCCAGAACACACTGAAGTGGAGCTGATGCAAAAGCAGGAGAGGGGTTTATGCACTTACAAGACTTTAGTGGACATCTGCTGGCAGAGAAGAGCTTCATGCTGTGTCACTCAGCGTTAATACTTGTGTGTGATGCAGAAGGTGGAGTAAAGGTGAGAATGAAAATAGAGGCCAGTCTTTCCCAATAGATCAGTTGTCATATTGCAGTTTTCTTACTGTGGACAAATCATGTGACACATCACCAAAGTAGCTCCTCTGCAGTGTTCTTAAAGCATCTCATCACACACACATGCACACTCACACACAGGAACAGTCTGACGCATATCCTGATGCACACAATAAGAATCTAATACAAATATATTTCCTAATGGTGGCTGTAATTATTCATTACTAACACTAATGAAACCTGAGGTGATGGTGCTCTGTAATAGATAAATTCCAGATGAGTTGCTTTCTGTTTGTCATTTATCACTGGTGGCTGACGGGATGTCACACCTGTTGGTTGCACACACAACAAGATGATGAAAAATGTCTTGTCCAATTAATTAATTCTTCTTCACAGTGGTCCTGCTAAAACTACCTGATCCAGTAGATATGTAAAATGAGTCTCTGAGTATATACCCTGTGCATGTTCACCACTCAGTCTCCATCTTCGGGTTTTGGGAGGTAGAGGACATAGGACTGGCACATTTGACATGTAATGCATAGTAATTTCAAACCCGGATATAAGCCAAGGCTCCATCTTGCCTCCTTTCTGTCAATCTACATCCTGTCATGTCAGTCAGTCTTTATTTTGGATGTGTACTATACAGTATTTGGAACCTCAGTCTTTCCATTTTGGCACACTATTCATATACGACACTACTGCAGGAAAGAGGATTACTGGAGCTACTATAAAGAAAGAAATGCTTGTTACATGCACCAGCAAATATTTGGTCTGATAATTACTTCACAGTCTAGTTCACATGATTTGGCCAGTTTGATACTGTAATATTGGGATTCTAGGTTTAAAGTACATGCACTCTTGACATAAGAAATAGTTAGCTGCTCTGTGAGGTTTAAATGGGGCGATGTTAACATATTTCACTGGAATTAACACCTATGACAAGTTGCAGCTACTAGATGAAAAGTCAGAAAACCAACAAACACAATCTGTATCAAATTTTAGTGCACTCAAACTCAAAAAAGTCAGTGCCTCTTGGTGCAGATAGAGAAAGGAGACTAGGCTACATCCTCACCCGATTTAAGGATTGACAACTCTGCTGCACATTTTTATAAATATATGCACATTTTTTACAGATGTATAACTAGCTCTTTCTTTCTTCTGTTTGTATTCTTATTGTCTAGCTTTCTTTTTTAAATATTCAAAGAACTCAGTGTAATAATCCTGCTTGCCATTTTTGTTAGTGTGTAACAGTAATGTAGTGTGACATTGCGGTGTTATGCCACATCACAGCTGACTATGGTCCCACTCATGACAGACCACACCTCACTATGATGTTTGGGTGTGGTCAGAGCCTTTAATATACCTCCCAGCCCACAGAAACCAGTGCAGCTATTTTTCCCCCTTCCAAAATCTGGTGTGGCCTCCTCTTCCAACAGGTTTTTTTCCCTCTGGATCTTCCATGGAACTTTTAATATTAAACGTTATGTTTGAAAGCAGCATTGTTGTCCTACAAGCTAAAATCGCCTGTGATAATCACTCCCAATCAGCAGCAAGCTCTTAGACTGGACCAGATCATTGATTGGATTACTAAACAGAAAGCGCAGCAGTAGATTAGTTTAGATTACGATACAGAATAAACTGGATGCAAATTAAAATGACAGCTCACCCCAATTTGTTTAGGAACTGAAGGGTGGAACAATAAATCAGGCCCTTTTGTGTTGCACAATATCCACCTATCCTGTTGTCATATTCAGGTAAGTGACCTGGACTTGAAATGGCGCACTGAGGAACTGCACTACCCATCAATCCTCAATTGTAATCCTCTCTTCTTCTGATCCCATCATACAGAGATAAGATAAAAGCAGGGATAACAGCCAGATTAGAGCTTTCCAGGCATCTAACTGTGTAGGAGTGAATGCGTCGTGTGGAGAGACACAACAACACAGGGACATAAATTACCTGTTTATTCTGCACATTTAAGCCTTTCATCAAAAATCCTTTGCTGAGGTTTAGGGTCCACTGAATCAGAATTAAGATAATATGAGTATAATTTCTTGAATCACAAACTGAAGCACTGATCAAATACTTTAAATTAAGGTTTTTAGTTAAGTCTTGTTTCAGTAATTTCATTAATTTAAAATGTGCTTATGCTGCAGCTTTGCTCTTCAGCTGGAGAAAAGACATCCTTAACAAACTAGCGGTCTCAGTACATCAGATGACATTTTCCTGATATCAAAAAAGCAGTACGAGAATTGCTGTTTTCTCTATTTCTCAAAATAGCTGACCGGAACATCAGCAGCACCAAAGTGGGAGAAGGAGTGTGATGCAAGGCAGCGCACGCTGACAGCACAGAATGCATATTAAATATTGACCATCTCTTGGAGGAGCCTCGCTGAGAGCGTGTGCTCGAGTAATGGCATGAATTTACAAAAGATCTATGTTTATATTTAGAATACATGCTTGAAGGGGCATTGCTGCGCTTGGGCGTTTTCTTGGTGTGTATGTGTGTATATGTGGATGTGGTAATGTGATGACACGGTGAAAGAAAGACATGCAGACATGAAGAGTACTGTGGATAATTTCTATTCAAAATACACAAACACACACACACACACACACGGATTGTCTCTATCCCAAAGGCAAACAAAGCAGAGCGAGGGGGTGAATTGCTTTTATACTGAGCAGTTTCCGTCTGTCCCCTCCATCATCTGGCAGGACCAGGGCCTCCGGGGCCCACTTGTGCTGTGCTACCCCTGCATGCCTCCACTGAAGACACCGTCACAATTGAAAAATAGGTCTGTGATTATTGCTCGAAACTTCTATTTCAATTCTTGTGCTGTGTTATGTTGCAGATGCGTTCCCCATCATTAATGTTGATTTAACTAAACAGTCTGCCAATGTGTAGAAACTCAGTGAACAGGTACTATGAGCCCTCTGTGTGGCCATTTTTAACCCTGGTGCAAAAAACGTATATCACAAGAACAGAAGATTATGAGGAAACTCCTTTACTAATTAAAATCATCACGACTATCAAAGGCCTGAGTCAGACCTCAGCATAGTAATCACATCTCAGCCAGATATTCTGTACTAGAAGTGACTACAGTTCTACTCCTGGCTGACAATCTCTCAGTATAAGCACCGTTATTGTTACCGGATGCAAAACGTCAGCTAGTCAACTTCTCTTTACCTTCTTTACCTGTCAACTTCGGGTAATGACGGCCTTTTGAAGAAAAACACGTTGCAGCTCAATTGATGAAATGCAGAATAAAACCTCTGGCATATTATATGTTCTGTCTATGGTAAGGCACAATATAATGAGTCCTATTGATTGCCGTGTACTGCTTTCATGTATACACATAAATATTTGATGGCTGGTGTGGAGGTCTGGCCAGACTAGGGTGGAACAAGAGCCTGTGGGGGTAGATAAGGAGGTACAACAGGCAAGTGTGTGTGTGTGTGTGTGTTCAAAGGCAAACAAGAGCAAGAAGAAAGAGAGAGAGGGTAGGAAAGAGTGAATTTGTGGGAAGGGTGTGGTAATGACCCCCCTGTGAGCAGAGGGAGGACCCGACAGCTTTTTTCACTCACTTGCTCCTGCCCTCTGTTGATGAATAATTAATTTGGAATCTGCCAGTCAGAGTGGACCGGTGGCTCATTACAAAGCATTATGTACGGCAGTGTCAAGCTAGCTTTCAATCAAAATGCATCCACTCATGTGCGTGAAGTCATCTCCAGAGATGAGGGAGGCTGTGGGGGGTAGGTGGTATGTTAGTGTGTGTGTACGTTTGCAATAGGGGAGGTGGAGAGATGGGGAAGCCACAAGAGACGCGCAGAGCAAGCAGAGGATCACCCATGACGACGCAACCCTGGTATGACCATATAAGGGCATGGGCTCTGCTTTAAGCTGCAGATTGGTGGCCCATCACCAGCTATAGACTCATTCGATTGTGTCTTCAGGGTTACCTAGAGGGAGGGGTCATTGCATCATTATGCTCAAAAATCAATCACTATTATCTAGAACTTCACCATCATCTGTCTATAGTAGAGGGAATTTGTGTTTTATTTAAGTTAAACTAATTCAATGTAATACCTGGAAAACATGTGATAAGACATTTTTTCCATCATTTCACCAAACAACAAGAAATAAAAACTGGCTAAACACTCACCTCCCCCTTCTTGACTGTCATTGACTGCCGTCGAGGCGTTGACTCCTCATTGATGCTGGATAGAAAGTTCTGGGAGATCCGTAAGGCATCCTGCAGAAGAGGGTGGTCCGGGTGGCTGGTAGGCGTGTGTTTCAGCAGGTCCTACAGCACAGAAAAAGACAAAGAAATATTTTACAGACAAGCATATTAAATTAAAAACACAAATAGCTGTGTATATTTAGAGTTTGACTTTTGAATAATAACTTCACGCCTTTTCTGCATTTTGCCTCACTTAAAAGTACAAAACATATAAAATTTTGAACAAAAATACACACATCATAAGACTTCACAAAAATGTTTTAATTTCTCTGTGATGTGCTATATTTATTATCTTATATGATCCAGTATTGAAAATGTATTCATTTTGACAGTCTTTAAAGTGCCTCAGGTCAGGTTTTTTGTGAGATGGTGACCGACGTTGCTGACACATCACCAGTGTCCCATCATCTATGGTCAGTTTATGAGCTACAGAGACAAACGGTGAAACACAGTGTGATTTAGTCTGCAGGAGAATTGCTGTGTTAGCATTCATGCTCACTTACGTGAAGTACCAATGTACTGCGTGTCACTCTGTCCACTGGCTTATATAGTAAAGCTGTAAATTAGAAAGAACAGGAATCAAAGTTATTTATATGATTGAACTACTATCATATTTTAAGCATAAATACTTCAGCTAATACTATAGTTATTCATTTTAACATAAGATGAAAGTAAAAGCCATCAGGAGGTGACTGACCCTCTAGTGAGTTCTTGGCTGTCTGGTCTTTGCAGTCCCTGGGACTCCTTACCTTCAGGTTCTGTTTGGAGACAAAATGCAACTTCAAACAGTGAAACAGAAAACCCCCTAAAAAGGAAAGACCCTGAAAACAAGTCCAGCACTCTTCAGTTATCGGAAAACCCGGTGAGGTTATTATTTTTGTTCCTGCTATGAGGTCATCCACTCCCAAATTACTTATGCCATCCTCAGCAACGCCCCCACCACACCGCCATCTTGCTCAGATGGCTCACAGTCATGCATCATTACTTAGACCATTAACAACCCCACAATGATGAATTCCCCATCCTGCATGTAGACACCAGTCTCAGCATTAACTGGTAGACCTCATAAAACATAGATTAAGACTGATGATGGATTGGAAACTGCCATACAGAGATAGAAATGGGACCAGAAGCATCTAGACTTATGTCAAAAACGTTTGTTTGTAACATTTAATGTACATACTACGGTTCAATAAGCCTCCCACAACCGGTTTTAGTTGTAATGGTGAAATATTTTCAGAAAAATCATAAAATGTACACTTTCACGTATTAAATTAATTGAACATAACACAGTTGAGGTTCTAGATGACTTGTTCAAACCAAATGCTTTTATTATATCAGCCTTCAAAACTAGATTCGAGACATGAGAGTAAGTGTTTTCAAATCTAGTTTGTCGACAATGAAATAAATTGGGTTCTGAGCCATCACAGCTGTTGGAAACTTGTGTTTGGGGATAAGATAAATTCACAAATGTATTACACTGTCAAGCCTCATCTAGTCTGTGCAGGTGATACTGAGCTCGTAGTTTCCTGGTCAGATATGAGAGGGAGACCAAGCTGAGACCAAACCACCACCCTCGGTATGGTTCCATTTAATTGATGTACAAACAATAATGTATACATGGGCACGGGCACACACGCGCGCACACACACACACACACACGTACACACAAAATTGCCTCTGGCTGTCTTTTTATAGAAATAATCTGCAGAACATTCAAATGTAAGTGCAGGGAAATGATAAAAGCTGCGTGGGTGAATAATAGGAGAGTATTTTGCGAGTACAGTACATCAGGTACAAACTAAAGGCAGCTGTAAAAAAGACTTTCTAGAAAATGTGATTCAGAAACTGTTCCTGTCCTTAATAACACATAAGTAAATCCTCTGTTGTCAGTAAGACATCTTAGATGTTTTGTAGTAGCAGAGCAGTGCTTTGTGGGCAGTACACAAAAGTTACTAGCTCTTTGGAGACGCATAAACCAAAAGGAGTCTGCAGATCACCAGAAAAGATCACCAAATACATGATAATCTTGTGAAATATAGGCAGGAAATAATAGTTTAACAGTTTAGTGAACTAAGCATTCAATTATGTTTATCCTAATTAGATACAGCAATGCTCCATTCATCAAAAGAATAAGACCAACTTGTAAAAGTCAATTGGATAATTTGCTGGTATGCAGGGGTTAAGTATCTGACTGACTGATTTAACACGGTTGTAAAATCGTCCCATAACTCAGATCATAGATTTAACCAATGCAACAACACTGGGTCACTAGTCCATGATTTTATCCACATTCACAACAAAGCTTAAAATAAAAACTCACTTTACTATCTCTGCTTGCTGTTTATTTTCCCCAGTCCCTGCTTACCTCAGAGATTTCAGCAAACTGTGTGTTGGCCTGGCAGCACTTCTCTGCCGTCTCCACTGCCAGCTCGTAGTTGTCCACAAATGCTCGGTAAACTCCCAGCTGGCTCGCCTGATGGAGAGCAAGAAGAGAAACAGAGGAGGGATGTAGTGTTAACCAAGTAAACAACAGTAGCAAGAAGTTGGCTCGTAATTGCAAAGCAAATAAAAACAAAAATGAATATGGAGACAAGAAAAGTATGAATCACCTTTTATTTATTACATTTACAGCCAGTTTCTATATTGTAGGAGGGATAAATGGCTGACAAAAATCATTCTCTGTGTGTTCAGACCAAACAGTTTATTATGAAGACAATGAAAGCAATGGAAGCAATCAAAGCAGGTCTTTCAGCAAGAAACTCAAGCAGACGGTCCCTCTTCACCACTTCCACCACTTTAACCCCGCATGTCACGCCAGCTGCAATCTTAAAGCTGCTCCAAGCAAATAAACATATACAACGCTTCAGTTTTAAGAGACAAGCTGGTGATCACGAATTTCTACAGGCTTTGTTAAAATTTCTCACAAAAAAAGACAATATGACGTCCACCTTGACCTTTTCACCTAACTTAAAAAAAAAAAAACCCACTAAACTAAACTGAGATGCAAATGTCATAACAGAGTGGAGCGATTCAGTCTTGTCAGCTGTGTCTGAGAGACTAGAAATGACCTGCAGACGACTGAAGGAAACACACAGACACAGATTGGGCTCCCAACAATGGCATGTTTCCACGGTGCTCCTTGCAGCCAGGCCCGTTGCCACGGCAACCAAGGAGACCTGCTCTGTGCCGGGGCGTGTAATTAATGATTGGTGTAACGGAGGTTATGGAAGCACGTTTAGGAAGCTGTATGGATGAATAAAACTCCGGCAAACGTGCCTGCCAGTGCTGCGATCCAGCTCCGTGGCAAACAAAAGGACAGTCAAATCTCCTGAACAAAAACCAAAGGACGAGAGAGAACAGTGAAGACGGGCTTTGTGCGTAGTGTGACGCGTCTTGCACGCATACACAATACCTCAGTAACTCTTAACCGAGCCGAATGAGGATATGAGAGAATCTTTAAAGCTATTTCTGACCTAACTTATCATTGATGAGCTCAGTATGAGCCAATGTGGAGCTTCAATTTTTTTCGATGAGGTCTTTTGTTATTTCCAGAGTGAAGTGTTCTGTTCATCATATTTTAACTATTAGGATAACATTACTCATCACAGGAATGGCTGGGATCTTGGAACATTGTAACATTGCTACCACAAAGTTCAATGGGGAACCAAGCATGAGCATTAAATATAATCGTACACAGTCTTAAATGTCTTTTTATTTCATCTAATCTTATGTTGATATAATTCAGTGTAATGTCTACTTCAGTTTTATATTGTATAACATTATTATTGTTGATATGAACTCCTTTGCAACTTTGTGTAGGGAGAAGCGATAAGTATATAAAAGGCTATTATTTATATCATCCTATGAAGAGCAATGGATGCCTACACATCTGTAGTATCTCAAACTGAGTTCATTCATTCTCTTACAACCTATTTTTAGGGGTGAATTTTTAGGTTTCCAAAACATTGTTTGCATTTATTTTATTATCGCTGGTGCTGTGTGACTGTGCGGTAGAGGTGAATAAAAGTCCAAAAAGTAGCCACAGTTCTAAGGCTGCAGACAATGATTCACCATGAAAAATGTACACACAATGGAAATTTTCGCCTCATTTTGTAAGAAACTACAGCAGTCTGGGTCTTTTAAATTACCAGCTAATGGATTTTAGGCAAAAAAAAAAAAAAAAAAATGTTCCAAAATGGATCAATTGTGTTTTTCACACACAACCACAAGCCAGGAGAAAGTAAGGTGGTAGGAGGGGGGCACTAAACCAATTTTCACAATCCTGCAATCCTGTGTCCTGCCCTGGGCCACACAATCTGCAGCACAGCGAAGGCCATTCAGAGCGTGACGGTTCGACTGTCAAGAGAAGAGAAAGCCCGAATGTCTGCCAGCCACATCCAAAGAGCCACTAACAACAGCACGAAGGCTTACCAAGTGTTCGGCTGCGGTACAGTATCATAGCAGAAATGGCTTTGGGTGATGAAAGAGACTGTTTGGGTGTTTGGATTTCTCAGTTCAGGATTTTTCCTGTGCAAGACTATGTGTGCAATCCACAGTGGAAAACAACATTAAGGAAACAGCATCATGACAGACTACAGTCATTATATGAGGCAGCTGTTTTAAGCCGCATGGTATGTAAAAGAGAGCTAAAACATATTATTCTCACATACTTGGTCGTCATTATGAAAATATTTCCTGGAAAGCATTCAGATGAGAGAATTCATAAAAACTCTTATTTTATAAAGCCTTGAAACTCTTAAAACGTGAGAACAGCAACCTAAAACAGGTTGTGCAGATACAATGTGGCGCAGGTCTCACTTGGGATTTAATCAAAAGCAGATTTTGTTACAAAATTTCCATAGAATCTGACAGACCTGACACACAAAGCTACAGCAGAGACTGCTGAAATGATCCATATTAATAGGACAGACGAGAAGGCATCCGCAAACCTCCGACACACCCTAAATACACTATATACACACTACAATACAATAAACCACACAGTGTAAAGGTGTTCACTGATACTGTATGTTCTTCAACAGAGCACAGCGATTTGGAGGTTGACTCTGTGAGGACAAATGAAGCACCCATAAAACCTTTCCCTTTGCCGCTTTGCATGAAGTGTGTGTTTAAGAGGAGCAGAAGCACAAGTGTGATTTAGCCCTATTTTCAGCCTTCAAACACTTCTCTATGAAACTCATGCTCATAACCTGTCACTGACGCTTTGCCTCTTCCTCTTTTCTCCTAGTCTTGCACCTTATTTTTTCCAATGTTTTATGACTCCTAAGCCCTCCACTACCCCCACAGATTTCAGATTCATGAGACAGCTCTATCAGAGATGCAGCAGCCTAAATGTGCTTGCCTACCCGTACTTTACTTGCCCCCCCCACCTATTCCCTGCCTGTATCACCTCCACTACTCCCATCTAATCTCTTCTCCTCCCTTTCCACCTCCTGACGGGAATGCTGTCATGTAGCATTTTCCCTGTTTTTTCTTGGGCTCGGTGTCTTTTCTCCTCTTGACTTTTATTAACTACTGTCTGAAGGGAAGGAGTGGGGCAGAGACAGTGTGAGTGTGTGAATGTATTTGGGAAGAAGACAAACACAACCAGATGGTTGAAAGTGATAGAAAAAGTATAGACACTGAGATACTGGTTGTTCTTGCTAGGTTGCCTTAATGGTTGAGAACGAACAAAAGAAAATGGGTTCATGTATGTTCACACTAGCACCATGAGACTGACAATGGCTCTGTTCACAATCTATAAGCACTCTGCTAAATATTTATTTATAAGCCTCATCAGAGGGAGGAGGGAAAAAATTATTAACATGCTTCTAAATTAAGTTTTAATTTAATAAGAAAGCACACATGTGTGTGTGTGTGTGAGTGAGTGAGTAAAAGATAAAGAGACTCCTATTTATAGCACCTTCTTCAAGACACAAAGCACACAGTGCAGTGATGGCCTCAGCTGCCTGGGGCAGTAAGATGGCATTGTGTAATATGCCTACACCTCCCTCTATGTGTGTGTGTGTGCTTGTGCACGTGCCCATGTGTGTATACGTGTAGATGTCTGTGTGTTCTGGCACAAGTGAATCGAAGGGCAAACAAGACAGAGAGAGAGCGAGGGAGCGAGAAGGAGAGTGAGGGAGATGAGCAGTGCTTTAGAGAGAATTAAACAATGATTCATTGTAGGCTAATTGACCCATTGTGAAAATGATTAAATAAACCCAGTGTACTTTTGGCCCCTCTGTCTTTGGCAGAACTGGAGGGCAGAGGGAGGGTGAGCGAGCGGCTGTTGAAGCGGAAAGAGGAAAAAAAGAACACTTCAAATTTGAGTTGTCCAAATCTGAAATGATGAAGAAGAGCATTGCTACAGAAATCTAATCTACATTTTTGGTATTGGTTCATTGAATTATACAGTCAGATGCTGCCTCTGAAAATCTTCTGACTGTCCATGTACCAAAGTATGTTTGCTTTGGGTCTGCATCCACAGGAAAATGTAGCTAGAGCACCCAGAATGCCCTTTCTAATACTGACAGTATTTTTTTGGGGGGGGCTAACATCCATGAGTTACAGCTGTCATGGTTACACACAGAGACACAATATAATGCCAGACGACCCAACCCCTCAAATCATCTCTCATTTCTTTATCCTCACCAGTTTCTGGAAGAGGTCCCCGACTCTCTGGTGGTGGCTCCACTGCTGAACGCGGGGCAAAAGTCCGTCATAGAACTCCTTGTGGATCTCGTAGAGCTCAGGCACTTTGAAGAAGATGGTTTCTATCTGGGCCACGGTGAGGACGGGCTGCGATGTTGTAGCTGCAGCCTTCAGAGGCTTCATGGGCTGAAAGGAACAAACAGTGAAGATGACAGCATTGATGTCAACTTAAGATACATGCTGAAGTTGGAAAAAAAAAAAAAAAGTGTTCCTTCATAAAGACACAACACTGTTGTGTTTTGCATTTGCCATGTTATATTTTTGATATTTTTTTCTAAAGCGAAAAATTTAACTCAGTTTAAAGCAAACAACAAACTATTCAACTGGCTTCTTTTAATGCTGCAGCCTCACATAGTCTGGTATGACCAGAGGCTCATATTGGTAATTTCAGCTAATGTAGCAATACATTTTTACGATAAATTTACAGTTAGTTCACAGTTAGCATGTTAAAAGAATACCTCATGCTTGGTCTTTTAACTATTTGTAGCATGTTTGATTAATTTAACATTAAATTCATGTGAATTAAATAATTTAATGCCTGATCAATCTAAGTCTTATATTTATCTTTGGGATGGTCAGTTTTACAAAAAAAAAACAACAACATCTGGTTCAGTAGTTAATAATTGCTCCTTTTTGTTTGGCAGCTAGACACTAACTTTAACGATCTGGATCTGTTATGCGGTGCTGATCAGACATAGTAGGATACACTCCGTTTATCTACCGTTTTTTCGCTAACAATAACCACCTCCAGCTAACAATCCAGTTGGGAGCAATAAAAATAAAAGAATAAGCTGAAAGTTAACACGCTCCATAGAGCTGAAGAGAACTGCAGAACCGGGTGATAACACTGACTTGTTGCTGTGACATCACAACCAGTCATTTAATCCAATGTTACTGTAAAAATAAATGCAACAGCATCTTAAATGCAACTGACTAAAAGGGGGAAAAAAAAACAAAAACAAAAAAACACTGACAATATGGGAAACTTAATGTCTCATTATCTTTTATTTCCAATTCTGCCCACAGAAGCTGCAGCCAACATAGCAAAGTCTCGCCTTAAGAGTACGTGATATTCATTTGAAACATTGCTCATATGGGCCTAATAAGACCGAGCATAACAACTAAACAGATTAACAGTGTGACAAAAATCTTTTTCATGATTTCTATCATCTCACGGTTCTTGTTAATGTGTCCATTTACATTTGCAGATACATCCAGTGGCACCAAAGGAGTGAGAGTGAGACCTAATGTGATTCTACTGTATTATATGGATGTATGTAGTGAGAATGTTTGGTGTGTGCTCTCACTAGCAGTAATGCCTCCAGATGACTGAGGTATGTTTCCTCAGTGGCCAAGATCCCAGACAGGACCCACTTCCTCATCTCCAAGCCTTTTTCCAGGTCACATTCCGTCTGTAACAGGAAAAGTTACATATGAAGTTACCACAATGTCCAGGAGTAAAATATATGCAGACAAAGTAATCTAATCCTGTATATATTTTACATTTATTAACAGTTTTCACACTGAAAGGTCTACAGTTAGATTCTTTGTGTCTGGGGCATGATATCAAACACATGAGGTTTCTGTAAAGTTCAAAGTGAAGGGCTCTTAGTTGAGCTTGAAACAAACTGGTTTGCTTTTTGTGAGTGCTAAAGTCTGGAAAATCAAACAGCAACAACTGCATCTTCTCGAAGTCCTCTCCAGGTTACCCCCCACCCCCCATCCCACCGCTCCCCGTCCCCGTCAGCCCAGTCAAAGCTCACTGAGGAGTATGGACATGAAAGAGAACTGAGAGACAGAGAGATTCCTCGGGCTGTCTTGTTTAACCACAAACTCTGAAATAACTCAAACAGGCAGGATCTCCCATGGGTGCAAGGTTGTCTTATAAACGTGTGTGTGTGTGTGTGTGTGTGTGAAAAGGGAGAGCCTAGGTTAGGATGTTGAAGCATCCAGTCCCTTAAGCTATGGTGAGCTAGACAAGTCATCTCAGGATAATTAAGAAATGACAAAGAAAGGGGGAAAGAAGAGACAAGGAAGGAACAGGAGTCTGACATGACGAAGAGGACACGTACCAGGTACATTTTATCTTTATGTGACCATCTAGACTGAGGACAGAGTAAAAATGAAAGATGCTATACAAAAACCTCTGTTTTTGTGCCTGGTTGAAATTCCTACCCAGATCATGTCTTGCCTGGAGACTTTTGGCGCAGAATTCTTATTATAACTGTCATTTATGTCTATGCAGCAATCACTCTGGTCCCCTGGTTTGAAAGAGGCCAGAGAAATGCTGAGACTGAGTGTGTGATGAGGGCAAAGTGGTCTGGAGAAAAGCATGTATGGTTCTAGCTGCTCTGACTTCAGCTGATTCAGCTATCTAAACTTAAGCTACCTGGTTTCTTCAACCTCAGTGAGACACCAAGGTCTGAGGTGTGTTTGTGTGGAAGCGTGTGTATGAATGCATGAAGCGCAACGGCATGAGAGAGAATACAGAAAATCCCAGGAAAATGGATGTGTTCACTTTGTGTGTATTTTATGTACTTCTCAATTTTAATTATTACATTTTTAAAGGATATGTTTACATTTTTTTCATGTTCCATTCGTCAATACTGACCAAGATGAGATTTCTTCTTAACACACTAGGATGGTGAATAAAATCTATCCGTCTCCTACTTTTGTATCAAAATGTAATGACAGCTGAAGGAAATTATAGCGGATATTAGTATTCAGATTATTTTAAAACAGGAGTTTGAAAAATGCAAACCTATTGATTGATGTTTTGGACAACAGACAGATTAACTTCACTTTGACAGCAACGAAGAATAAAAGTAAAGTAAATCATCATTTTTAAGACTCATGTTTGTCTCATAAATTACTTCAATGGGTTATCAAAGTTCCTAGTTTACATTCAGTATATATATCTTGTTAAAGTTAAAGCACTACATAAATATTTATTTTAAAATAAGAATAGCACAAAGTAGTTGTAGTTGTTCATGTGAGCTGCTTTAGAACATGTACTGTGAGAAGTGTGTGGGTGTATATGCATTCATTTACTGTAATTGGAAGGGTAAATTGGCCTGAAGTCTGTTTCCATGGCCACTGCATAAGCAGATGTTTTCACGCACCTCATGGGACTGTGATAAACCAGGATATTATGAATCGGTCTCAAATTATTATGGCCTCTATTAGAGGAGTCCATTATTAGCATAGTTAGTAGAGGGCCAAATGATCAAGTCATCTGTTATATCACCTTTATAAAGAGTTTGGTCTAGACCTGCTCTATATGTAAAGTGCGTTGATGTAACTTTGTTATGATTTGGCGCTATACAAATAAATTTGATTTGATTTGATTTGACCTGCCACAGATAAAGCTTGCACATCAGGATCATGAACAATAGTGAACAGCTCTAAAAAATGTGCTTTTTAGTGTATATGGTTTTAGCTCAATGACCATTGATCCTGTATGATGGCAGCTCAGCCAGGTTGAGTAATACATTGAACTCATGTCAACAGCAGAAGAGTGAGCATAATTTAAAGGCTGCAACTGTGGCTCAGATAATCTGACATATTGATATAAACGGGAAAGTCAGACACAGAAAGGAGAATAGCATAATAGGCTATTGAAAGTACATGCAGATTATCCTCCTATTCATCTGGCTTTAGGTTTTATTTTATGCTTCAACTGTGCACTAAATATCACCTCTCATTTGCCTTTTCTCTTCTTTGCCTTTCTTTCTTAGGTGAAGGTTTAAAAAATTCTGACACACATGTATTATGCATCACACAGAGCTGTCTGGGGATCTGTGCTGTATATGTTTACCCTGAAAAAGTTTTAATTACTCATTATGTACAGATTCTAAGACATTCAAAAGCCGAGAAAATATCTCTTGTAAATCAAGGTAAATAAAAGGGAACTGGAAGTAAATAAGAAATGTATCTATCTGATTTATGATTTCTCTTAAATGTATTATGGTGAATTGCTATGGCTTTGAATTTGTCTGTCTCAAATGACTTAAAAGGGAAAGCCTGGGGCAGCAATGGAGCCACATGAATGTTTGTGAGTAAATGAAAAATGAATGAAAGTCCTTGCCAAGCTACAAGTATCGGCATGAACTGTGTGACTGTGTGACTTCTCCAGCTGGTAAAAGAACATGAGAAACATTAAGGTCTATTTGAAGTATCAAGAATATCCTCCCCCCCAAAAAAGAAAAGAGAGGAAACTTACATCCAGCCACATGTTACTGAACTATCTGAGGGGAGACGGGAGCCTGAAAGTGTGTATTCATCCTCTAAGACCCCAGACGACTCCCCCAGGAAGTACCCACATCTCCAGACGTATCATCTTTTATTCATCAATGTGCCAGCTAATGAGCCCATACTAAAGGGGTGTCTGCTTGTATTTTTTTTTTTCTGGTATGAAAAAAGTAAAAAAATAAATAAATAACAACCCACTTTTCTCTGCTCAGGGTGTATTTAGGTTTAACGTCAATAAATACTAATATTTAAAAAGCTAATATTTAACATTCGAACCCAACTGCCTGCAGTGGCTGCTCTGTCTAACATGATTTAGAAAGTCTGATTTGCTTCTCATTTCTTTATGCATGGGTAATATTCACATGCGATACAACAGGTTCAATACAAACAGTGTTTATTTGAAAAAGCGTGCCGATGTAGCTCAGGATGTTCAGATAGAACCTGAGCTGCAGCAACTGTAATCTCATTATTCTCCATCTCTGGCCATCTCTCTTTTCCCATTGGAGCGCAGGAGACTGTCATCTCCCATAGACACTGAGAGCCAAGGTTGGAGAGGGCAGAAGTGAGCATTAAGTGTATGCCCTGTACAACACTTTATCAACCCTTTTCAATTTTCTTTTTTAGCATCCCATTCTGCTATCTCTCGCTTTATGAGATCAAGCTTCCTATTACCACATCTCTGCTATGTCTCATAATTATGCACTGCTGCAGGGTGAGAGGTTGTTTCTTAAGGCAGCATTACTTCTGGTTATTTGAACTGCTCTTCAGCCTGAATCAGCAGACAGTGAGATGGTGTCTGCTGGGGTATTCCAGCTGGATTGCTCACAATGCTTCATCCTGCCATGATTTTAATTAAGAGAAAACAAGATCAATGCAGATATTTATTCATTCATTCATCTTCTACCGCTTATCTGTTTACGGGTTAGGGGGTGCTGGAGCCCATCCCAACCCCCCCCTTTGAGGGGTACACCTTGGACAGGTTGCCAGTCCATCAAAGGGCCAAACTTAAATTATCAAAGCACATTAGCCCCACATCAGCAACCTAACTTTGAATAATTGACCCCCCCCCATTTTCTTCTATGTTGCAGGAAAGAGCATGGCTATGAATAAACAGGATCCACCATGCAAAATTAGATCAGCGCTATCACTGGTCATGATGACTCATCACGATGACATCATAAAACCATCAGCTCCCTCTCAGCCAATCAGAACCATGCCTGGGCTCTGACTCATCAATTAGACTGGGATACTGTTTGGAAAGTGGCTGTCCAAGGACAAATCAAGGACAATGGTAACTCCATTTTCTTGGCAGTTAATGAAAGCCTGTCTGGCTGCTTAGAGAATTTGCTGAAGGATTAATTGTTGTATGGCTGTTTAATACATTTAACTGGCCATCAGACGTTGTCTCTGCCAACTCTAAACACACACAGACACAGGCAGACAGAGACACACACACATCTAGTGCTCCAGGTTTTCTCATGGTTTCTGCCTCTAAATATTAGTGTCTACTCAACAAATCCTCTTTAATCTCTTCCAGATTTAATGTTTCATTCTGTTCTGAGAGAAGAAGATGCATGTGTGCACTTGTATCCATAAGAAAGGAAACTGGTTTCTGCAAGCTAAAGCAGAAAATGTGTGTGTTTGTGTCCGTGTGTGTCTATAAATTATAATCAGTGTTAGTTCCGAGCTCACAGGTCAAAGGTTGGGTGCAGTCAAGGGAATCATCATTTATTGGCAAGCCATCAATCAGATTGACAGGCGCTCAGACGGTGGGCAAAGACTGAGGGAGCAGAGTAACTGAGACGGCACTATGAACACTCATGAGATTACTTCCACCAAGAGCGTAATGGAGAGAGGCAGGATTAGCTTCTTCCACAATACCAATCTATTCTAATCAAACATGTGGCTGTAGCAAGTCCTTTTTTTACCTACACAGCAAAAAATAATGTGTAAATGAAGATTAAAAAGTATAAATAAAACAAAAAAAACGAACATAATGAATGTAGTGGATATAATTTAAAAGATCGATAGAGTGAAATTGTACGCACAGTCTAAAATAGATCCTGGATATAGCCTTCATACTTATAGTCACTCGTATTTGCTGACTCTGGAGTTGTGTGTTTTTGCGTCTGTGCGCTCGCAAGTAAATAGGCCTATGTGTGTGTCCTCTCCACAGTAACCATCGAAGAACACCAGACGTCATAGATCACTGGTTTGCTCTCCGCAGACAAGAAAGGGCAAAGGAGGGAGGGTAAGAGGATGAAGGCAGTGTCGGGGGTAGTGGAAGTGATAGCCTAATACCATGGATGAGAAAAAGCCAGACTCTTAAAGGGGATGAGTTTCTTCAATTGACAACTGCCGCTGTAATTATGAGACAGGAGTTATTGTCCTTTATCAATCCTCTGAAATGGCAGATTAGATTTTTCATCAACTGACGGCTTTTGATGGAGCAGGATTTATGTAAGGATAGATTAGCCCGCTTCCTAACTGTATTGAGGTTAAAGTATTAGTCATTAAGCACTGATACCAACTGTGTTTGCAGAATTGTGTATTCATAGAGTTGTAATGCTTCATGCCTCACCTTATAAAATCAATACCTTGATATGAATTAGTTAAAAGATTTGGTCATTCTTTAGCAAATATCTGAAACTTAACTGATGAATCACCCAAAGGAAGAAAACTGTTGAAGATATTTGGCCACTTAAATTGGCTTCAGCATAGAAAACAAACTTCCAGTTCCAAATCTACTTTCCTAAACCGACATCAACCAAGAGATGGTGGGAGAGCATACGGACCGACTTTGAGGACTCCAGAGATCCCGAGGAGAGGGTGTCCCGACTGCTGCGGCTCTTGGAGCTTAGGTGCGGCGAAGAAGACGGTGAGTCATCAATGTAGGGCAGGATGTCATGGTGCCGCCGCTGCTCCTCTGCACGGTCTGCATCGTAACCATATGTAGGGGGCGTCCCGGTGAAATGACCATCTGTGAGAACCAAACCTTACATTAGCATCTTTCACACTCTTTCAACTCTCAGGGAAACAGAATATCAGACTGAGTAAAAATTTTCTCAGGCAACGTAACACTAATATTCATACGCAGTACTGGCATTGAATAAAATTCTTGATGTCTCATTTAAAACTGGGTTGAATGGTTAAAAGTTCCAGCCACCATTTTAGTATCTAAATGACTTATTTTTCACTTTTAAACCAAATTTATGCCCACTGTTAATGCAGACATTGGGATGTCTTTAGATTTGCAAATCACCAAAATCATGTTTACTATGAAGCTGTGAATACTGCACTCAGTTTTAAAAGGGGTAAAGATGTGGAAACACCCAATACAACTGACATTTAATCAAATCAATCAAAATTTCATCTTTTCTGCAAAACATCACTTAAGTAAGCTTTAGTCTAACTGGAATCCATTTATGTTACCTGATGTCACGATGCACACTGGGCCAGATCTCGTCTTACATTTGCCAGTTGGCCTCATGTAATTTATTGCAGAATTAATTTCCAACACTAATTAATGCAGCTCTGGAAACTGGGGCACACAAAATGAGTTTTCCCCTCTGCATCATTGTTCATGCATTCATATAAAAAAACACAACGCTCCGAGAGGTAGCACTTGAAAAGGCCGACTAAAAACTGGGTCAAGGTTCAAATAAATTGAGCACTAAGCATCTCGAGGGAAATCTTCAGCAACCTCCTTTTGACCTGCTTCTTCGTTGGGCGCTATCACTTTCTCAGAGAGAAAACAGCTACTCAGACTGTCCTTTACAGAAAAAGAGTGGGACAGATATAAAGAACAATAGACAAAGGTCAGTGATCTCAATATGAAGTTCGGTTTTACTACAAATAACACATTTATCCAATTAGGTCATGCATTTAGTTCAAAGTTCAAGTTGTGGCTTCCATTAAACATATTTTGGTGAGTTAACTTTGGTCAGCTTCCAGGAGGAGCGAGTACAGTCAGTAGTACGGGAAACTGGTGTGTAACTGGGGGTAAGACATCATGCGTCTCTGAATGTCACAGAAGACCTTTTGCTCATCTCTTCCCACTCCGACATTCAACAGAGCCGCACTTCTCAGAGAGCCGGCTTGGCCTCCGCAGTGCTGACTCACACTAATAACATGCCAGAGTCAAACACAAATACACACACACACACATTTCACAACAACTATAAGCATTCTGGCACTTTCAAAAAAATTGGCCAACATCTATTTGAGTCCTTATGGTTTTCTCCTGCCACTTCAGTCTCACTTTCATAAATCTTTGCTTTAAGCTGCCGCAAACAACATGCACACACACACGGACATATGCTCTTAAAGTCACAGCTCACAATGTTATAAAAAAACAGACAGAAAAAGATAGAAACAACAATGCCAGTGTGTCCAGGGCCCGTCTGACCTTCAGCCCACCCACCGCTTGCACTGTGTACTCGCTGCTGCCTGTGGGTGGGTGCTGCCCACTGCACCACTTTCGACCAATGGCATTCTGCCCGGCAAAGACCAACATAGAGGCTGTGTGTGTGTGTGTGTTTGTGTGCGCGCATGTGTTTGTGTGCAGTCTCTTCTCACAATGCCAAACCTTTCAGCAAACTAAACTGTGTGGGTTACTACACATTCTTCATTCATTTTTATTCTTAATGTGGCTTATTATGTTTTATTGTTCGAGGAACATTTAGACAGATTTAAAAATAATAATACAGAGGAAAGCATCTCCTATAATGTATTGTCTTGAGCGCCCTGGGTGAGAATGATGCCACACCCCTTCTATTGTATTGTAATCTGGGTTTTGAGATAGTGGTGAGAGCATTTTAGTGCATGCGATTCCCTCCTTCTGAAACCATTGATCTTCCCCATGCTTATAAATGGATCACCCACAAGCAAGATGGCACAGCGCTGGACACAACATTCAGGTGAAAGCAAGTTTTCAAAATTTCCTTCACAGAAGAAAGCACATTTTTCAGTAAGCTTGGTTATCGATAATTGGCTCTGAACAACATCAACGCAGTGCTGGTCTGGCCTGTGGCTAGGGCTGGGTTGGTCTTAGTTGGCTCATGTGTACACTGGGGAACTTTATTCAGTTGAGCTTCTTGTTCGTTTTTTGGCTTCATAACACCTTGCTGACTGACAGAGTTGGCTGGCCAACAGAGTCTCTTTTGAGACACAAAAATCACTTTTCTTAAACACATTGTGTAAAAATACAGGGTGTGGATGTGAAAACGACCAAGAGGGAAATGAGTGGGTGCCATCGTGTTTTTTTTTTTTGTTTTTTTTTATCTGACCCCACCTCTGGGTAATCATGTAAGGGAGCACAACATCTGAAGTTAGAAAAATGATTCCTCCAGCTGTTTCTCCAGAACGTTTGAGTACAAAGGGTGAGTGTATGTATGGGTATGTGCACGCGTGTGTGTGTGTGTGTGTGTGTGTGTGGAGTGACTTTGGTTCCCACATACAACACACACAGCCTCAAGGCCGAAAATTTTGAGCATTCAAACAACAGTTTTTATTCAGTAAACATCTCTTGGTTGGAAGAGGGCACAGCCACAGACCTAAGACCACAGTCATGCATAATAATAATGATAAACTCCTGATACATTATGATGCATGAAATGCCAACTGAATCATCACAGCTCTGACTAAACGCAGTGCCATCTGGCGAATGTATGTCTCTAAGGTTCAAAAGCATACAAAAGCTAGAGGGTAAATATATATCCAAGTAAAACAAGTCAATCCAGGAGTTTCTTTTTCTAAATACACAAAAGACCATTAGTAATCATTAATAGGTTCAAAATATTCTGTATTTTTTCAAATTCTGCTATGTATTCACAAAAGTGTGCATGACCAGCAGTTTCCAGTGGGGGAGGGTTACTCAGGTTTACAGGTTTGTTAATGGGTCACTATAACCTGTGGTCGTGAAACACTAGGCTTCAGTCTGACCACGTCTGACCTCATCACAGCCCAGACATTGCTGCTAACGTCGCCTTTCTCTCCCCGTCTGTCTCACACACTTTCTTTGTCAGCTACCGCCCGCCTGCTGTTTTCTGCTGATTGGGGGGGCTTCATCATCATTGTGCTGCTCATAGATAAGAATCTCCTTCCTCCTCACTAACACATATAGTTAGAGAGCACAAACACACACACAGAAACTAGTCTTATATCTTTGTTAAAAAACAGTGACGCCATTGGTTTTTTCTGAAAACTATTGGCAAAATGAAACAACCAAACTTTGCTTTGAGCCACAAAAATAAAATACAGACACACACAAACACACACAGATACACACACACATACACACCCACATTCCTGTAAAATGTTTACTTGGAAACAGCGTTTGGGAGGGGAGCAGGTCTTTTTCCTGCTGCAGGTGGAAAACTGCAATCACACTGTGAAAAGCTGGTGTTCCGCTACCATGGATACCATGCGCCTTTCCAAAACAATATGACAAGCCGGGCAGGGGTATCATGTTGTCATGTGACACTGATCTGTGGACGGGACATCCAATATAACAGAGGACAGACGTTTCAATTGTTGGACAGGGGAGCTACACGTGAATTTTGAATGGTTACAGCTTGTGTTTGCTCGACATGATGCACACACAAACATCGACTGACATAAATGTATTGTCCATGTGGTTGTGTGCTTTTGTGTGTGTCACTCTAAAAAAGTGTGAGCAGACAGGGACTTTGAGCTTCCATTCAAACGTCAAACAGTTTGACTCATTTTGTTCATTTGTTGTCAGTACTTTGATTTCGTTTCATTATTTAACATTAGCAAAATTTGCCTGACTCAAAATTGGCTAAATGTTAGGTAAGTGTAACTACCATAATACTGCTGCCTTACTGATGAGAGAAGTCATTTTGAGAGGCTTTTCAACATAGTCAGATTTGTATATATATATATAGATTTTATTGTTTTTCCTTTTTTTAAATTCCTGCTTACTTTTATACCTTTCAATTAAGAGTGTGGTTCAAAGAAAAGTCTGTCACTGCCATTGTTCTTTTTTTTTCTTTTTTTTTGACGCATGGCCTTTTTTTGGTCATTTTTGCTCTCAAGATGGATAGAAAATCTACACAACAGGGTACAATAAAAAAAATATCAATGGGCTTTACTCATTGGCCCACAAATGAGGAATTGAAAGTCTTAACTGAGATAAAAAAAAAAAAGAGCTGTGGATAACAAAGGAAACAACTGTGTGTAGTGCTGGAGGAAAGGAGGGGTGAAAACAGGAGGGAGAAAAAAAACACTATTATGACAGAAATAATTGTGAAAATGATAAGAATAAGAAAGAAAATGAGGGAGCAGTCAAGAGAGAGAGAGAGAATGGAGACACTGCAGAGAGAGCCATGAAATCAGAGATAGAGAGAAAGAGTGACTCTCAAAGGAAGCATAACATATCCTCCATAGTGAGAGCTGCCTCTCCATCCCCCATCATGCTTTCCACTCAGCATGGCCGTCATAAATCTGGCCCAGCTGCTGATGTCTTTACTGGACTGTGGGAGAAGGCCTATCATCCTAATGCCGCCAATATAACCCCACCTCTAGCTCCTTCTCAAACATGGACACACACACACACATAAAATCATAAATGTAATCACACACTTACCTTAAAGTCCTACCCAGTCCTGTAGATTTCTAATATTATGCTATAGCACCCTTAATCCAGCAATTTGTCGAGAGAGGAGTAATCGAATGGTGAGTTTTAATGGCTCCTGCCCATAAATCTGAATCATATACAGTACAGTGTGTTAGTGGGGCACAGTGGATTTGGCAGGGCTAATCGTATTGTAGGGGCCAAACCTGAACTCTAGAGATAAAGAAGATGCTGCCTCCCAAATAACCATGCAATTATCATTACTCTTTCCCAAAAATGGTGGTTTATATGCAGTATTGTACTGTAAACTACGATGGAAAGAGAACTAGGGTGAGAGTTGCTTCAAGGAGGGGAAAAGAAAGAGAGGGCACCCCTTCCCCTGAGTTCCCTTTCTCCTAAATATCCAATTTAGAGACAATTTAGCAACGAGGAGAGGGGGTTGTGGAAATTAAAGTGAAGCGTCAGCTGCAGCATCGCTGGGGGGGACAGACATGCCATCAAATGAACTTCAACACAGTGTTTCTCCCGTAATCCTCCCGCGACTGCACAGGCACTTGACAGCAGTTAATTTGATAAATGTCACTATCTTGTCATTGGAGGGCAGTGGCAGTGCCATTTAGAGCATGGGTGGCTCTATTCTTAAACTCCGAAATATCTGAAATTTAGGCATGAAAATCTAAAATCTAAATGTTTCAGCTCCTCAGAAGACATGACCAGAGGGACAGTTTGGACAGGAGGGCTTTGTTTTCACTTGTTGGCACAGTGGTCACTTTGCATCTCTTAGAAACCATTCACTGCAGCTCAGCTGGGAAACAAAATGACTTTCAAAAGATAATGATGAATCCTAAAGGTATTTTTTACAGAAGAAAGACACACAAAGTGTGTGTCTCACTACACAAATTTCTAGCGTTGCAGAGACAATGAGTCCCTGGAAGCTTGTTTTACTTTCTGAATTTATTTGTGTATTTGTATAGCTCCTATGAGGGGACCAAGACAACACAGCATCTTGCATTACAGCAGTAACTTTCTTCTCCTTTGACTGTTCTCTATTTACCACAAATACTATTTCACCAATCACATCCTTGTCCGCAATTCCTGGCACTGTTAACATACTCATGCTGCGAAATGATAATAAACCAATTTGTTTCCTGGAGGTAATCTCTTTTCCTCCGCAACGGTAATTTCTGTGGATTCAACCCACCAGCAGCAGCAGCAGCAGCAGCTGGTCTCTGTTATAACACTGGGATGGTCGCCAAGTCAGAGATACTGCACCTTTAAATACCAACGCACTCTTTGCAGTGATGTAATCATCCCTTTGTCTTGGGATAGAGGAATGAGAGAAAGAGTGAGGCGACAAAGGAAGGAGCTTAAAATCTCTTCATCAAAGGAAGAGGGAGCAGAGAGAGGATCAGAAGAACGAGGGCACTTGTGCATCTTTGTGTTCGTCTGCAGTGCAGCTTTGTGTACCATGTGCGTTCACAATGCTACTGTTTGTGCAATGAGCTTTTTTCCCCCCATGTTTAAATGTTTGCATGGTTTTGTAAGTTTTCCTAAACTGCTGATGGGGACAGATGTAGGCAGTTTGTCCATGTTTCTCTGTCTCATAAATCTCTGCCACAGAAAAAGAAACTTCAGAGGAGATCGCTGTCCTGTCTCAGCGGACATATGATCAAAACACACACAAACTCTACTTTCATCCTGCCAGACAAAACCTTTGATTCCATAAATGCCTGTTGTGTCTTCTATGTCAACCGCCAAAGTCATTAAGAAGGAGACTCATTACTCAGACCCCCAAAGCATTATGGGGGAAATAAGCTTTCAAATTGCTGCAAAATCACACAGAGACTCTGATTAATAATACAGCATGCTAAATTACCAGCTCCGCTCTGGAACATGGCCGGCACTCATTAGACTGTGGTTTCTACAGGCAAAGATGGTAATGTATGATGAAAAATAGAAGAGGGTTGGCTTTTAAGTTGTTAAGTCAGCAAGTGGTTTGGCGATGTTAATTTCAACACAGGTTCATGATGGGTCTTAAGTGTCGACTGCCTTACTCTTTGCATCTGATGAAAGTAATCACAACAACAACACTTTACGCTTTCCTTTCACGTTACACATCAGGGGAGCTTTCTCCCTCTCTCTCTTGCTTCTTCTCAACATTATCTTCCTTCAGCATCTCCTGCCCTTTGTTGTATCTGTCGACTGTCCTCTCATTTCCTCGTCAAGTTGGCTTTTCCAGGAGCCAGTCTGTGATCGTGCCATGGTGGTAAATCTTGTGGGCAGACGTCGGCCCTCTGACACTCTCTTTAATGCATTTTGAGCACCATAGCCGTTGTGTGTTTCTGTGTGGGCAGAGAGCAGCCTCATTAATTTATGTAAACTGAAGCTGGCACTCAAGTCTCCATGGCAGACCGCAAAACACTCTGCAGCCCATCACAAGTGATGTGTGGGTTTTAAATGCTCTGTGTGCCTGATAAAAATAGATCAAATGCCACTAACGGAAATATATTTTCTATTTCTTTGATTCACTTACAGTTAAACAGAAAGTATGTCCAAACATTTCTATACAAGCAGGCCAAAGTTTGACCGGAACAATCAAACCAGAGTTTGGAGAATTCAATCTTCCTGTACAGCCACAGTAAAAACCACATTGACAACTCCTTTCACAAACACTTTAGATGAGTTTAAACTGTGTGACCAAACTCGAACTTTTAAACATTAACAGTGGCTGAAACTGGTAAGAAAATAATAATTGAGTTCATCATCAGCATCATCATTAAATAGTGCTTCAGCATCATTGGCACTTCATAGCAGTGTGATTCAGTTAGACGGGCGAGCCAGAAGTCTGTGAGTGATCATGACACCAAAGGGCTCTGAAGAAAAACGTCTTCTAATGATACTATTTAGGAGATTTAATGCTTTTACCACATTTACCATCTCAGTTTAATGTGCAGCACACTCACATTAGCTGGAAAGTTCTAAACACAAAGTACAGCTGAGGCTGATGGGAAAGTCAAATCCACACAATATCTGAGGCGAATTCTCTGGCAATCTGTCTAATAGTTGATAAAATATTTAGGTTTGACAAAGAACAGAGGACCAACACTGCCATCCTTAGAGCTGTTAGTAGCATGGCTAATATAGTAACAAGACTGAAATACAGAGTGCCGCAAAATACTATCATATAATCACAGGGGTTAAGTGTTTTCATGCGTCTGTTGCTGGAGGCCAAAGCAGTCACAGCCCAGAACAGAGCAAAGGTCGGAGGTCAGAGGTTAATGCATTGGAGGAGTGGGGACAAAGGTCACCTGGGCTTTGTTTTACGGTGTACATTGTGTATGTGTGTTTATGTGTATGCCTTGAGGAGGGGAGTCGGAATCCAATTAACAAAAAGTGCTACTACTTCAATCTATAAAACCACCAGCTCAAAAAAATGCACCCTAGTTCTTATCAGATCTCAACAACACGTGACTCCCCTTAAAATATAATTATAAACTGGACCAACATGTGTTAAAACAACAGATATTAATCAAAAAGCCATATGGTGGGATGCTAATAATAAAAAAACAAAAAACAAAAAGTAAGCCTATTTGTAACTTTTTACAATGAACACAACGTGACGACCTGTTAATTTCACCCTGAAGCTTCATATCAAGCTTCACTATCCTGCAGGTTTGGCTTTGTGCTTTTGCTTGTGCAGACATAAATGGCAGATACAGTGTAGCTTTAATTATTCCTCGTGCCTGATGTGCGACAGATTATTTGATCCTTGTTGCCATTTCAGAAATGATTTCAGACACTATGTTGACAGTTTCAGAAAAGATGAATTATTGAGCAATAATGTGTGACAGATCACAAATAAAGGTAGATTATGTGCCTGACAGGCAGATGTTCAGCAGGGGGCTAATTATTATTGACAAGTCTTTTCCATCAAATTGGATCATTGCTTGTACCACATCATATTCAGATGCATATACACATAATGATACTACTTTTAATATAACAACTACTTACAGCTATTTTGTACCTTCACTTGTTTTCTTAGTTGTTATTAGGCCTGGTATGATACTGCACACTTGCTTAACAATAAGTGATACAAATCTTGCTTCAGGGTTGATGGTAAATTTGGCAACACAGATTAGAGGAGCTGTTGGCGTCACCAGGAAAAACAAGACAAGTGGAATCTACATCACCCGTGTTGACTTTGTGCTCTCAGGTGTAACACTTTCTATAATGTGCAGTGCTTTAGTTTCAGCGTTATGGTGTGTATTGTTTAATGGTGCAAAGCCACAAGTGTCCTGCATAGTGGAGCAACAGACCAGAAACATAGTAGATGACAAACTACCATTAACCAGCATCCATTTATTGCAAGAGGCTTGGTGGTTTTCTCAAAGTAAAGCTAAGTCAACACACTAATCACTCATTTGTTTAAAAATTGAGAAGGGTGCGACCGCGGAAGACTGAAGTGTAAAGAGTACTACTGCTGAAGTACCACTGCTTTCTCTCCAGGCTTCTAAGTCCTTTCCAAAGCAGTAATCAAATGCAAAAGCTCATAGTGTCTTCTGTACAGCATTCTTATGCCTTTCATGCAATAGAAAGATAATCAATGGGTAAGTATTTTATTTCATCTCCGAGGCAAATTACATCACTCCCATTACAATCCTCTGAGTCCTGTAAGGCAGGTAATGTTGCCCCCCGGCTGCCATCGCTGCTGAGATCATCTCTAAGAAACCACAACTGCCACATAACTGAAATTCTGCCTCACCTTGTAACACTGAAGTTAGTTATCATTCTGCACCTCATTCTTCATTGTAATGTTCATATATATATGATATCCATTCCATATTATTGCACATATGACAGTGGAAAACCTATTCACATATACATATGAGATCATTTAATTTACTCGTTTGGAAACTTTTCACACTGCAAAATATTATTCAAGCATTTTTTTTTACAGAAGAAACAAAAGCATGACATAATGTAGGACAGGACTGTTGGATCAGGTTGGAAGAGGAGATGGAGCCTTTTTGATTGGGATATTCGATTTTTGTTGGGTACTTGGCCAAAGGTCAGAAAAGGTCATTTCTGAGTTCTGTGACTGTGCTTTAGAAATGAGACCCTTTAACATTTCGCAGCATTAGGGAAAATCATCAAATGAATTTTATATGGAAGATGTATGAAAGGGTGAAAAACTGACAGGTATACTCAGTTTTACCTTCACCCTGTCCACTCTCCCACAGCTCCTGGCTCAGACATCACGGCCTACAGCGGTGCTTATCATCAAAAAACAGCAGAGCGAGCACAAAGGCTTCCAATCTGCCTAATCTCTGGTCAAACACAATCCACAGCATCATCGCTGCTAAGGGCAATAAACTCCTGCTTTATGCTGGAGCTGTTCGGGGGACACATGTGAGGACTTTGCTAAACGGACCATAGAGATTTGCCAAAGCCTGTCTCCAGGGGAACTGTTGCCTGGGTTACCACAGCCAACAGGAAGAGCATTTCATTTCTGATTAGGTAACCTGTCAGGATACAGAAGCACCTTTTATTTGTGCCACTCAAGAAAAATAACCAGTAGGATTAAGGCATACCAGGTGAATATCCAATGAATGGTTGCTTTTTGTTCAAATTAGCAGTGCAAACCATCAGATTAATATTTGGCTCATGGACAGTATCCTTGGTTAATGCCGGAGCTTCAAAAAGCCTTTTATTGTTGGATTGAGGCTGATTTGAAATTCTGAAAGTAAGTATACTTCATTCAAAACAGAGACCAAAAGAAAATGCAAATATAAGGCAGAAATTCACCATAAAATAAGCTTCTATTTTAACATCCTGTCACTTTTACATCCTTTTAATGCATTTTTCACCTAATCTGGTTACCATGGAATTTCAGTGGCCTGTAAGTGTTCATCTCTAATCCCCCCCCCCCCCCCGTTTACACTGGCTCTGGGCCAGTCTGACTGTCTGCTAGTTTCAAGCGTCCCAGCATCAATTACCTGAACCCGGCACTCACATATTCCCATAATGGCTTTAAAACCCTCACACAAACACACACACACACACTTGTACCTTATATTCCTCACCTCCTCACACAATGCCTGATCAAATTGACACTCATGATACACAAGAACCAATCCACACTTTCAAAAACCTATAGACGACTCTCAGTCTCTCATTTGTACGCACACACACATTTCCACAAAATGAGGACATTGAATAATTAGAGAGATTAAAAAAAAAGAAAAAAGAGCCAATGCCTACACAGACACTCATTTCAATTATCTCTATTCCTCTGGCTGTCTGGCTGCTGCTGCCTCTTGAAGGTTATGGGCTGAGCTCACCACAGTCTCCTCTGGGACTTAGTCATGAGGAGCCAGTTTGCTATTTGATTCTCCTCCACGCAGGATCCCATGCTGGATCTCACCATTGTCCTGATGGACCACTGTGTCTCTGCCCTGCGATTCCTGCTGTAAATGATAGTTGTGTCAACCAAGCAAAGCACTATATACTATAAAACATAACAATTCTCAGGTCTTATTCAGAATACAGGGATTTCCGAGGGATTCTACGGGACACGTGATGTTGAGAGCAACAATGGCAGGAGGCCAGTGGTATTTGTAGTCCCTTTACAGATGCATTGTGATAAGATAAACGGATGTTTGAATAAAGGAACCCCCCAACCCCACCCCTGACTCCCACTCCTAAACCCTGCCAGGTATTTCTTGGATGTGTTCAGCCAAGGACTTGTCTCCTTGGCAACAGGATCTATAAGAGACACAGGATGCCTTGGATAGACCTGTGGGGGTATGTGTCTGTGTTTTTATTTGCTTTCCTCTGGAAACGCATTCAGGCTCACCGTCCTCCATAGCTCCGCTGACACAACTAATAATAACCCAGTGTCACACTGACACTTAACACCTACACATAAATACAAACTGACACAGGAAATGTGTTAATAAAAAAAAAAAATAAAATAAAATACACACATGGTTAAACACATGCATGTGACAACCTGCCTGCCAGCAAAACACATGCAGCTGTATACGGTAATGCATTTATGCATAGTACCAATAGTACAGTGTGTTATGTAATATATAGATAGAAAAAGTACACTCTATGGGAAAAGGCCATGAAATTATTAATGAATACTTACAGCAGTCTAACATTTCTCAAAAAGAATTACATCATTTTCCTTCTAGCCATCAACTATCCATCCAGCCACATCATTTGATCAAGAGATTAGTATGAACATAAATTATTAGTATCGATATTTAGCATAACCATTCATGTGAATAACTGTTCTATCACTCACTATCAGTGAATTCAATGCTCCAGAGAACCTTAGACCATAGACACTAAAATATACAAGAGAATAATTTCCCCTCAATTTTCTCCCAGAATTTTCATTTCATAAAATCCTGCTGTTGTCCATCGCTGTATTATAATTTCAGGTTGATTTTCTTACTGATGTTTCATTGAAAATCTGTCCAGATGAAATAAGAGATATTTTGATAAAAATGCTCATGAGTGTTTATTAAGTAAGTCTCGCAGTAGAAGCTTTATCAGCTGCAACAAACCCCTTTCCAACCTCTTTTTTGTTTTTGTCTAGTCTGCTGACACTGTCCAGGGCTGAACAAAGTACGTATCATGGCATTTACAATTAATATTTTCGATAATATCCGATTTCTATCATTAAAGGCAAATATGGTTTTTTACTAGTCAGTGCATTAATAATAGATAGACTTAAATACCATACATTTTTTATCACTATAACCCAGCATATACAGTATGCATACATTTGGTGAAGTTGCCTGCTCGGACAAGAATATAAATAAGACTGTAAAAGATCGCAAGAGTGGGCTGAAGTTTTAAATTAGTGAGTTTAATGTCGTGGTATTTTCTGAAACAAGCTTTTTGGAGGGACAGCAAACAAGTCCCTCAAAAGACACACTAAGTCTGGCTGGTGCTAAATAGCAACAGGCAGAAAGAGAAAGAAGAGCGATGAGACAAGATAGAAGAAGCATTAACTACTTAGAGAGAGACAGTGACAGAAAAAGACTCTTTCTTTTCTGGTGCCTCCAGGGAAGAATGATATATTTGTGTTAGAAAAATGTGTTTAGAAAGGAAATACTCCAACAGGCCCAGAGTGCTTGCAAAACAGGGGGTGGAGGATTAATGCCTTCTCTGTTTGTCAGCTGGATAGTAATAGATAGATTCAGATCAATGTTAGATTGTCACCAAAAACTACAAACATGGCCACAAGGGCAGCTGAGCGTCAAACTAAACTGTAAAAAATATGATGCCAAAAAATCTACTTCCCATCCACCTCTGATTCTTCACTCAATTCTTTTTTTTTTTTTTTGTTCACCTTTTCAATCACATCCCTCTATTTCTCATGCCTCCTTCTCTCATAGCTTAAAGTTTCAGCTAATCAATTCATTACTCTCCTCTGCCTCCTCTCTCCTTTCCTCTCTTGGGGTTATGACCGATATTGAAGTGCCAGTTACACAGCCTGCTAGGGTAATATTAGCCTGCTTATGTAACAAGACTCTACAAACAGGGGAGAGCAGGGCACCACAGGTTGCAGAGCTGCTCATGTGTATGCATGGGTGTGCGGCCATATTGTCATTTAACTATAGTGCATTTCCAGAGAGCAGTAAAGCATATAAGCACTTTTAAAGTTTTGATTCCTACAGGCACACAGGGACTAATCTTGGGTTTGCTCTGCTGTACCAAAGTGTTTTGACAATGAAAAAAACAACCTCTTGGTTTAATAGAAGCTGCTAAAAACACAACAGGACGTTGTTGAGCTCTGTGCCATGAGGAGTAAACCCCCCAGTCTGGCCAGGGTTGGAAAATGAAAAATCAGGAGAAAATACTTAGAATTACTAATTTTACTGTGTAATAGTAGATTTTTCTATTCATCAATCTATCTAAGAATATGGAATATATTCTCAAAGGAAATCTTTTTTTTTTTTTTTTTTTTTTTTTTTTTTAGAAAAACTGATGAAAGAAATACCACAAAGGCAGACCTTTAAATGGTGCTCTGTAAATGTCGACTTGTCACATCTGGCATTAACCCAGGGCCCTAGTTCGGCAGCCCAAAGAATGTCTGCTGCTGAACTAATGAAGTACAACATCAGCGTAGCTGCATGAAGAATCCAGGGGTGCCGCAGTGTCAGTGTGTGTGTGCTGGTGTGGGGAGGAGGGGGCAGATTTCCCCATGGAGTATTGGCGTTCTCAAGCTGTGTGGAAACGACCTCCTTTCGTGTGCGTGTGTCCAAGGATAGAGCAGGTGGGGGGCGGGGCAGCTGCTGGTGGAAATGGTGCAAAGCAGCGCCACACAGCTTCTTGACCACCAGACAGATGTGCTGAGAGCCGCAGTCACACATGCTTATTACATACCAAGGACAAGGCAATAGACAGACACACACAGTGTCCAGATGTGGTTTTTTTGGTACCAGCCCAACAACAATTTAAAAAGGCAACTTCCTCATCAGAGCACAGACGCACAGTAACATTCAACTCCATGTGACCCAAAAAAAAAAAAAAAAAAAAAGATGGCAGTGGAAGAACAAAGGAGTCATGTTTATCATCACTCCTGTGAGTTGCCTGATGATGAATCAGGTCTGTCTCAATACTCCATGTGTATGTAAACGTAATACGTGATATGCATGTGCTTCTTAACTTAAGTCCAATCACCCTGTTGTGTTGAATCCAAACACTTCCTGTCTCAACCCAGACACACCGAAGTACACCGAGTATTTACAAAGCACAGGCTATGACTAAGATTCAAATGCAAATGTAAAATTTCAGTTGTGAATGCAGACTTTATTTCACCGGTGTTGACTACATTCTTTTTTAAGGTTTTAATAAATTTATAATGTAAGAACCAAATGTATCTGGTGTTTGAGCAGCAACAGACTTCTGCGCAGGCAATTTCTCGCTCATATAAATCCAACCGTGGTTTATATTGAATTCTGGCTGACCCAGACTGAGATACCATTCATAATGTGAGCCAGACTGGACTCTGGAACCTGATACCATTCCAGTACAATGGGTGCTGTGTGAAAAAACACCTTTCACATAATGATGGGATTTCTTCTTTTCCACTCACAGACTGATGCTGTCTTTAAATGCAATCAGATTTTAGATGAGGATGTTAATATGGCTTTTAAAGTTTTTTGGAGTGTTGGAAAAACATTTTCTTAACGCTTAATTTTGTCTGAAGTTTTGAATCGACGCTCATCCATCACTCGTTCCCATGTACATTAGGCAGAACAGCCTCAGAAAAATTAGAGGGAAAAAAGAGCTAATGGGGTAAAATGGCAGAATGAACAACGACACTGATGATGATCATGATGATGATGATGGAAAATTCATTATGCAAGCAAAGCACAGAATCACATCATTATGATTAGACTGGCCAGCTGTTAATTAAAGAGAAGTTGGACTCAGCTCAATGTCACACTGTTTTCAGCAGCACTGGAGCAAGAGAACACCGAGGGGGAATTTACTGGTTTACATATGGGGAACGCATGGATGGACTGATGAACAAATGGCTGGATGGATGGGTGGTGACATGGCATTTATCTGCATACATCTTAGGAACGTGGAAAAAAAGGGTCACTGCCAAAAACATGGTGTGAAATTGCTCTCCTTTCCTTACTTATGGACACTAATTCAAGATGCACGAAGATCACCATTCACTCTCTGCCATTATAAGATCCAAACAAAAAGGCATACATTCAAGCATACAAGAATGACACAGAGGAAAACAGTCGCGGATGCACAAAGGAAAAACCAACGAAGTATTAAAAAAAAAAAAAAATCGATTTAAGCTTCAAATTATTTTGCCTTTAAAAAATCCTTTTACAGCAAAAGAGCAAATTCATTGTGGACGTTTGGTTTGCACTTTTTGCTCAACTTTGACATGTGGGCCTTACCAAACTTGCTCTCACAGCTCAGTCAGAGAAAGATAGATGGTGTCAAACAGGGACAACAGGTCTCAAAGCAAATACTTTCAAATCAGTCATTTGACCAATAACTCCAAAAAAATAACCAAAAACTGCCTGTGGCTGTCATGTGCTCCACTAATCTGTCTGTCTGACTGATGGAGAGAGGAAGGAAACGACGGAGCAAGGAGGCAGATAACAAGACTGTGAACATGCATTGTCTGTCTCTTGTATAGCTGTACCTCTGCGTGCATGTGTGCGCGATCGTATGTTAGTTGAGAATATTGTTTATATGCGTTTGTTAATATAGTCTGCTATTGTTCAAATGAGCATTCACATCAGCAAGCCGCATGAGTAAACACTGTCAGTATGTCACACACACACCCACAGTGTGATCCAATGTGGTGTCATATTATTGTGTGTTTTCAGTGTCTTCAGATTACTGTATATTTGCAATACGTGTTGTGGATTTGGAGTTGAAATATGAAAGCTGATGTAGATGAAAAACCTCAGTGAATTTGAATAATTTAGTGTAAACAGGAGGCCATCAATCCAAGATCATTTTTCAAAAACATCTGACTGTTTTTCAGTCCAACCATCCGCAGCTTCCTTCTGTAGCTGTGTATACTATGTTCTTAACCTCTGGTGAAGATAAACCCTCACCAGACAGATACAATGAGTCATAAGACATACTGCGTCTGAGTTAATATTACTCCTACACACACACACACACACACACACACACACACACACACAGATAAATACAGACAAAGAAGAACCTCAACTCCGACCACAAAAATCTGATTTGAATTAACAAAGCCTGTTTTGAAATGTTTAAGGGTTGTGGATTATTTTCATGTCTCATGAAGCTCATTTTAACTTTCTGTCTGTGTATGGGTTTGGTTTTAGTTTGTTTGTTTGTTTGGAACTGGATGTTTATTTTCCCATTTAGTCTCTAAGAATTTCTCAGAGTGCTGTCTTCCTCAATGTCGCCGTGAAAACTGACCTCTTGTGAACTTGTGTGAATCTCTGAATCATCATAACGACCAGGTGACTGAAATGTCAATTATGGACAACACGGTGCACAAGGTAAACAAACACACAGAAGCAGCTGCACTTGACAAAGACAAACACACACAGACATGCGCATGTGGAAATAAAGACTATAGGCACCTTAATCACCAGGCACATTGTCACAAAATCAAACCAACAGCTATGGTCTCAACTGGACATTAAATAAGCCAGACACAACAGACAGACATATGGGCCGAAGGACATAAAGGCAGACAGAATCTCTGTCGCTGGTGTAGGTATTTATTTTATGTAGGGAGGCAAAAACCACAGTTTGAAGGAATATATTCACCCATGAAGCAGTTTTATGAACCCAACATCACATATAGTCCCTAATGTCTGACTTCACAGAATGTTAGGTGTGCGTGTGCTCCTTTAACCCCTGTATCTGCCAACAAAAGCAGCCTTCTCTGAGCACTTAGAGAGCTGTCTTACTGACAGTAAGCAGAGACCGATAACATGGTGCTACTGTTGGGATATCACTGGGACAGAGAGGGCAGGGGCCCCTTAAACTCTCACACAAGTCCCTGTTTGAGAGGGCTGACCCACATATTGACATATAATGTCTGACTGTGAGGACTGAATGTATGTCATTAGACTTGTCAGACAGGCTTTGTAATGATACATGATGAAAGCACTAGTTCTGCATGGAAACAATTAACCCAAATTAGTGACAGAAGTGTAAGGACATGTAGTATTTATGCTTGCGGTTTTGTGTGTAACACTTCTGTCTAGTAGCATCACAAAGACTACTTTAGAACTGCAAATTCCACCATAGCACACTGGAAAACAAGGGTGGTAAAAGCACAAGGAATCATCAACCCATGAGAGTTTTCATAAGAGCAGGCAGCAGTCAAACAAAATCAATCGGCATTATGGACAGAACTGGATTAAAAATGTTACCTTAATTAAACAATGTAGGCACAAAAGATCTCTTCAACTATCACTTATACTTCAAGATTTACTTGAAGTATAAGTTTAAGTAAAAATACACATTGAAACACATTTCATTGTCATCATTATGCTACAATACACTTAGTGGCCACTTTATTAGGGACATCAACATTCTTTACCATTATATGGCTCATATAGTCCAGTTTTTGTTGAAATTTTGCAAATATAACTATTTGTTCATGGGTAAAGTTTACGGATATATGATGGAGGCAGAATGCAGGCCTATATATCAAGTGCAACACATCACTATGACAGTCCTTGAATATGTAACAGACTTAATACTTCAGTGTAAAAACGCCATACAGGTATCGTAACAGTGGTAGGACAACTGTATCGGATCACATTAGACCTAATAAAGTTTCCAGCGGGTACATATAAGATATTATGTTATTGGATTGCTCTTACTGATGCTTTAAATTGCCTGTAGCTCCCAGTGTAAAGCAAATCAAATAAATCAAGTTTTAGATGTTGATTATCTCTCAAAACATCAATTTGGCAGTAAAACTACAAAATAAACACAATTAAGCCAACAGGCTCATACACAAGTTGACACACCATTGTCAGTGCACTAACAGCTCACACCCTCTTCAGCTGCACCGGGCACCAGCCAAAGTAACCTCTTCGCACGGAGTCGTGAGCCCTTGGCAATGAGCCTGTGGCAATAGTGAGTCAACTAGTGGTCAAGGACGGGCACAGAGAAGCAGAGAGGTGGTGGAGAGAGTGAGCTAGAGAGAGAGAGAGAGACACCATTATCCACTGAGAAGTGAGACAATGGATGGCGGGGCCTCGCCACACTTGACTGAGAACAAATAATAGTTCCCAAGAAATGGGACAAGACCCTCGAGTGACCCACTTTTTGTCATTAGCGGACCAGTGGCACTGCAACCAAACAAGAAAATGATCAGCAGCTCACCCATAACTTTGAGGCTGTAGGTGTGTGTGTGTGTGTGTGAGAAAAAGAGAGAAAAGAGAAAGAGAAGAGAGAGATATGTGTTTGTGTGTCGGCGGAGATATGGCGGGGCGTGGGAAAGCAGCATGTGCTGGAGTTCATCCTCACCTCTCCCTCAGTCTCTGAATCTCTCTCAGCTGTGGCCTTTCCCCTTTTCTAGCTCACTGATCATCACAACATCAGCCGCCATGAGCTAAATACAGCTGGAACTGATGATCAGTTTCATATGCTGATTATACTTTTGACTGATCAAGAAATCATTTCATTTGTTAAAACAGTATTTATCAACAACTTGAACTCATATTTGTGCAAATGTTTATCTTAAAATGATGAATAACAGGGGGACATTTAGAGACAAGTTAGAGTACAATCTTTCAACCTCAAGTACTTTTTTGTTGTAGTCCTTTCAGCCAAATCAAGTCTGGTTGGTTTTCATTCCTCCTCAGTATTATTTAGCATTTATCTATCCACCCTGACAGCTTCCTGAGGGGAGAAAGCAGAAATAATATACAGGTAAGGCAAGTTGTGAGTGCGAGTGGCTCCTCCGAGTCATTCCGTCTTTAATAGAAGTCATCAATAACACAGTACACATGGTCTCACAGCGATATCTGTGGGGCCTGACAGACTGTCTGCAGTCCAAAAATTCTCTTTTATCACACATGTGCGTGCACCAACACACTCATGCACACACTTGTACTAAAATGTATAGCTTTGTCAGCTCTTTGATAACCTTGCCGCGGCTGGAGGTTAGCTACAATTAGCTGCATCCAGGCCTTTATGGGTCCAGTCCATTTCAGAATGTAATGATACATTTAGCATGAAGGGAAATGAAAATATCACTTTTTAAGCACTTAGTCTTAATCATCACTTTGGCAAAAATAATCCTAGGTGACTTTTTTTTTTTACCCACATTATGATTCAATAGCCAACATGTATAACTACATTTGTGAGCAATATGTTTATGTATGTATTTGATGTGATTGTATGGATTATTTTTTTACATTAAATATTTGTGACAACACCTTTTGTGGTGATTGTTTCTGAAAGAGCAGGACACTTAATCTGTATTAAATCCAAGCAAATGATTTCAACAGAAAAGGCAAAATAACAGCATTTTGAAGAGAAGTGTAAACAACTACGAAGAGGAATGTGAAAAGGCCACCGTTGCACTCAAACAGATGTGACTAAGATCCAAATAAGTACTTGCATTTCCTAGATTGTTTCTTTAACAACCATATAGGATCCAGACCTGTTTTGTCTGAGTCACCAAATGACATATGACTTAAATATGCTTTAGCAGGCTTTGCCTCAAAAAAATGACCTCCACATATGTTATGTCCCAATCTGAAAATACTTCACAGCACTTGTACATGTGGCGGTTGCTCTTATGCCTGTAAGCCTTTTATGGCCCTTTTTTCATTACTCATCCTCTCTATGAGTTTATTTAAAAATCTGTTTTGCCCTCTCTTCCTTTTTTTTTCAGTTGATGTTCCACGCCTTGAAATTGCACTGCCTCATTGAAAATAGACATGTTCTCATTCAAGGGAACACAGATGAAGACATGGCGTGTCCGCCAGCACTAAGATGTGATGCCCCACCCCTGTTGTCCCCTCAGTCACATGTTCCCCAAACCATCCATGATTCAACTTCACAAACAAAGAGTGACTGTGACATCAGTGCCAAAATATAGCAGCTCGGCCTACATACGACTTCAACGCGTTTGTGGCATATCTGTTGTCATCCAGCCTTGACTTCAAATAAAAACCCTTAAATATTCACATTAAACCACAAAATCCACTTAGCCAGACACTCGTGTTCTCAGCTCTCTTAACAAGACAGAACATTTTACATCCTTGAAAGTCAGACCCAGTCTTACTGGGTTAACCAGAAGTGATGGCATCTGTGCACCAGCGACCTTTCTATCACAGCAAGCAGCACCAAGTTGTCAAATAACCTTATATTCTGCGTTAAGCCTTTCAAAATCTTCCAAATAAAAGTAAACACAAGAAATAGTCTCCTGAATTATTATCTAACTAACTGGACTAAAAGTATTTATTTAAGGTCAAACTATCCAGTTAAACAAACCGGTTGTTTGATTGCCAACTTATCTCTTGATAAATGGGGTTGTTTTCTCTATAGGTGACAAAACCATACTGTAGGGAGTTTCCTCTGACCTCAGCACTACTGAGTTTTATCTACTTTCAGCACATGGTTTTTATTTTTTAGTTTTTTTCTGCCTGTACTGTACTGTTTTAGTCCACTATTGCCCCTCTGATGGTGTTGTTTTTAGCTGTGGCAGGTAGTTTTTACAGATATAAACAGCCAGATTTTCTCTTAGGAGTAAATGAAGAACAAAAACACACCAAGTTCAAAAGGATTACAAACCAATGCTAATGTTGATGGGCATCTGCTGCAAACTTAAAAGGTCCATGTTATGTTCAACAACTTGTTTTCTGTTGTTGCCGATTTAAAAATAATATTTATTATTAACATGCTTCTTTTTTTTTTAACAACACACATTTCTCTCGAGTCAGAATTTGTGTCCCATACATTTTACAAAAAATCTTTTCTCACCAAGGCTTAAGACTTTCTGCTTGTCATCTCCACTCAAATCCTGCTCTGCTTCCACTTCAAAGTGAGTTAAAAATAAGTCGAGGCAGTGAGATGGCACTTTTTGTTTTGCGAACGGAAAGACAGATAATGGATTTTTACTGGCAGATAGCTCTTTTTCTCTGGAGGTCTGGCCTTGGGACAAAAATGGCAACCGAAAATGGTCCACAGTCAATACCAGTCTGAACCTGCCATCTAAATAGGATAATACTTTAACCTGGATATATAGCCTCTTTGACATTCAATTTCACCTTTAATGCTCTAAAATACACTCTGATGGATTGATATATTTCAGTAGAGACATTCTGAGAAGCGTTGATATCAGTGCCTTGTTCCTTTCACTTTATAGGATCTGTAAGAGTCTGCTAAACTAATAGGATGATGTCATTGCCCTTCACTTCCAGACCTTTACCATGTCAAGTGAAGATGTAATAGTACTTGCAGCAATATGAGAGGAGCTTTAGAGTGAAAGGGTACGGTGAATTTTTATCTCGACAGGGAGTGGAAAGACTCTCAGAGACAGAAATACAAGCAAGCAACAGAAGTTTGCAGATTCATTGTAGAATGGGCTGCATTTAACTTCATGTTTAAATCTTTCTACTCTACTGGAGAGTAGTGACATAAGCCAGCTAGTCTCTGCTCACCAACATGACACATGAAAAATGAAACGCAGCATTGCCAGCTAATTCACTTACATAGGAGCCTCAACCAGAGAATGAATTTCAAAGTACAGTGACAGAGAGAAATATAAAGAATAAACATAGAGAGGCATCTGGGTAGAAGCCAGAGGAGGCAAGGTTAAACTGTCCATAGATTATGGTCTATTACAATCCTATGCATTTTAAATTGTTCTTTGTAGTTCAGCCAAAAGTCCAGTGCATTAACATGGCATAAAACACCATAACACACTACACACTATTACTCTAATAAATACTCAGTGCTTCAGGCCATTTATTTTATAACACAGCGGATTTCTCAGACATGCTGTGAAGAATTCCCCAACAAATCATATCATGGCCTTTAACACACACAGAGACACAGTCACGGGCGGCAAAGATTTAGTAACTGGGATCAACACCCCACCCCACAGACAAGGGATGCAATTCTCCTGCAGTATTTCTGGAAACAAGTCACTTTAGTTTTAATCTTGGATCGAGACAGAGCCACTCAGTTCCTCCTCATGCGCATGCAAGTCAGATGCATCGCAGTTGTTTCCAGCACAGACATATTTTTCAGTCTGCACTTATGCATGCGAGTCCTGTCCTGAGAGTTCAAGACATACATGTGCAATATGTCTTTTTTTATTGGGTCTTGTCTTCACATTTGATTGAAAGATAATCCACTACAACTGCCTTTCTGTGACTGGCCTGATAGCAGAGTGACTGACAGGCCAACCAACAGCAGGGCAAACAGAAATGACTGGAGGATGATGGATGCTAATCAAACCTAAGAAGAACCTCCTTTTCCAACGTGTGCTCGCACACAAGTTGAAAAGCCTTGCACTTACCAGAACAGATGATCAACCGCCCTTGAACGTGTTTACATTCGATTTCTGTATTTTCTGGATCTGTTTGTTTGAGAACAGCCTTATGGCACACATAAGTCTTGATTTATAAACACACTGAACACGGCCTAACAACTTTAGCCAGTATGTCATCGTACCACCCTGCTGACAGGACAAGTGAGACAAACTTATTGTCCATATTCACTGACTAAGATTTACTCTAGATGTTAAAACTGAGGCAAAATGGCAGTTGAAAATGCTTCACTGTGACTTATTTGGACCTCTGGGACAGACAAGAGGCCACATTGTGTCCTGGACTTTATAGCATGGAACCATGGCAACAATTATCAGTCACAAGGCTCCTGTTTTCACAGTGCGAATGGAGCAGGGAAACACCTCTGTGGTTTCAGCAGTGACTACAGCACAGCTGGATGCAGCTTTTGGACACTCAAGCAACCTCTGAAACATATGCACGCACACACACTTCAATAAAACTAACCCATCTGTTTCCCTTAGTGGAACAACAGAGGCCTTGAAGCAAGATGCCACAGTTCTTTCTGCCAGAGGTGAATATGATTCTGTCTGTGCTGTGCTTTTCACTGAAGTCATCGCTACCTTGGCAGGACAATTCAATTCATTGAGGCTAATTGTGTCAGTGTAAAACGCTGGAAGTTTCCACTGTGCATAGCAGACTCACACAATCACGCCATCTGTTTGGCTCCCTCAGTTGCTAGTTGCCTTTATTATATCCTTCTTTTAAACAGCCAAATAGGTCCTACCAATTTAGAGATGACCCCGCTGGCTAAACGTGACTACACACTACTAATGCACTATTGCTCCAAGATCTGTGGGAAATGTATGACACTTTTTAATAACATTTTAATCTACCATGAGTTAAAAGTGATGGTCTTCAGCAACAGAGCCTTCTGAAGTAGTGTAGCTTCATAATTGGCAGTTACTGTCTGGTTTTGCAGTACTACTGTAGCTGTCAGGGAAGACTTCAGCAAAGTGAAATCTTGTCTGGGTAAAGGACAGGCCCAGCCACCACCCTGCAACATGTCTGTCTAACTGATTGCATTCATATCCTTCAGGCAAGGGTTCAGCCATCTGCTGCTTAAAGATTTATAGAGGTCTTCTGATGGGCGCTCTCACTTAAGTAATCAATACACTTATGAATATCTCTTGGCTTAGCACAACACTATAATAAAATTATTCCACTCTTCTCCGGCCCAATGTGGGCACCATAGGTCTTCCTGTAGATCCTTTTCCGTTTTCATCCTCAAGACAAAACTGGACCCCCCCCCACACACCACACACACACACACACACACAATAAATGCAAGAACACATTTGTGTCCTCATATTAACTGGCATCAACACCAGGGAGTGGCATCCCTCTGGGGCCAATAACACAGTGCACACGAGAGATCAAGAACAGCACAGGGGGGAAACGTGTTGTTTACACTGAGTGTGTTTGCACTACTGGGAAACACACACTAAACACACTAAAGAGGAGTATCTTCTTCATTTGTATTCACAGGAAGATCCAATGACATGGCCTACTGCAAGATAAAGTGTGGGCCAAGAGTAAATAGTAGTGCGTGCAAAGTTTTCTATCATGGTTTATCTTTGTGTGTGTCTGTGCTATTCCAAAGCTCTCTCTGTGAAAGATGGATTCCTTGAGACACCTTGTCTGCTGGCCATCAACCCATCTACTGCAGAGAGGGGGAGGGGACAGCATCCTGTCAATCGTTACTGACAGCACTGTGGCTGTTCTTCATCCTCCATTTAAACAGGGACTGTGCTGCTCCTGTCAGAGATCGCTGTCTCTTTTCTGGACATTTAATCAGACATACATCTTTCCATCACTTAAAAAGCCATTTTTCCAAATTAGCATTTGTGTCCAAACAGAAAAAAAATCTAAGACAGTGTATAAAGTAGCACAGTACTGAATTAAATTAAATTGGGCCAATGTTTTTCACTGTATGTGTAGTTGCAAGATGTACAAAACAGACTTTCAAGTTTATAGTCGATTAGATATTTGCCTCTGTTTCACATGTTAAGTGAGTCACCTAAATTACATCTGACAGATGAAAACATGAGACTGAGTGTGTAGCCTGGCCTACTGTAATGTTGTTTACACTGTTTATACTGTTCACCTGCTGCCACGAGACAGCTTGAAAGTGACTGTCTGGTGGAGTTGAGTATGCAAAACCTTCTAGTTGTGTTATCGGATTAAAACATCGTCCGTTAACCACAAACATCTTGCACATAAGTACATTTGCATCACAGTGTGAAAGTCATCATGTTGCAGTTCAGATGTGGGTTGCACATTAATTATGTGACTCAGGATAGTTGAAGACAGACTCTTTCAAACTTGTCCTCTGCAGTGTTTAGAGTTGCAGCTCACATGCTTCATGAATGGTTTTAGTTCTAATACAAACTACTTTTTTGCATGAAAACATCTCTTTTCATAACCTGTCAACACAATAAACGGTTATAACTGATGTAAAACTGAATGCCATTTTTTAAATCACCCCACGGAAACATACAGTAGCATCGGCTGTTAGTGTGTTGTTTGATTTCTGCTTGATGTCATGACTCCTTAGGTTTGGCTTCAGGCAGCGCTTTCCTTTAATCTGTCCACTGTGTTTTAGTTAATGTTAGTCATTATTTCTTCTTTTCAAGAACTGCAGCTGGAAGTGCTGACAGACTGAGTGAAGAAAAAGGGTTTCAACAATAGTGGCTCATTAGAAAACTATAATTCCTGAAAAAACTGTTGACAGCTACAAATGTTTGCTATCCCAATAGGAAACAAAGGTTTCTGATGACAAGAAAAAGTCAATGGGAACACGTAAAATGTAAATAACCTACAGACAAAAAATTTTACGTTTTTTTTCAAGGAAAAAGCAGAGATGTTAATCTCATAGGAACAGGCGATAGCACCCTGTTGAGCAGCACTGAGGGAGGAAGTCAGCATTCCTACAGTGACTATCTACATCACCACTACATTGTTGATATTGGTTTACCCATCCGATTAGGAAGTTACAGTGTAAGTGTGTTCATTCATGTGGATGACGGCGCAGAGGCATTGTAAGGTGGCTACTAGGTGAGAAGTTTTGGAATATGACGCCCTGTGTCATTACAGCCAGTTTTTAGTTTTACAATGAGGGGCTACAGCGTCAAAAGATGGATGATAGAGACGGGGATTAGAAAGTGAGGCAGAGCGGTGCGAGAAAACATGGCCTTTTAAAAAATTTGCAGTCACTGAGTGGGTTGGTATTCAGTTCACCTTGTGAATGAGATGGTGACTTTGTTCCCAAATATGTGCATTTGCATTTTTGTGTATTCATGTAGGGGAGACAGAACAGGAAAGATTATGTACAACAGTTTGAGGAGCTAATTATTAGAGGGGGAAAGCTAATGGCTTCAGTTTTAAGTTTAGTTTCTCTCTTGCACACAGCAAAAGTTGACAAGGCCGGCTACTGTATGTTCTCCTTACTGATGTGAAAACATTTCTTGAGATGTCACTCCAAGACAATCACTACCAGTATGCCCTGAGCACGCTTTGCCATTTATAGGTCTGTAAAGTGGGCCAAATGAGAGGGAGCTGCATTGCCAATGACACAGGCATGTAAAACTGGAACACTGGAAGAGAGACAAGAAAGAGCAAAGAACCGACAGAGTGAGAGATAGTAGCAGATGACAGGAAAAAAAGCTTCTTAAAATGAGACCAAGCTCAGACCATGTGGACACCATGTGGACATGACAGAGGAAGCTCCAAATCCCACAACAAAAGCAGCACATGAGGAATCACTTCATGCCTTCTTCCTCCTACATTCGCAAACATTTTGCGATCTCAGTTTTGCTCTTTGAAGACAGAGAAGTATTTTCAGAGAACTCAGTCAGCTGATGCTCTCAGTATGCTTTGGTGAACACCACTTTGACAGTTTACACACCAGGGTGTCAGTGGGTTATTCCCTCTGCTCCCAGTGTCATTTTTGATGTGATAATAAGATAAACATGTGCTCCTGTTTGAACCAAATTGCCCATTTGGCTTTTAGCCATCTTAGGCAAAGTATCAGCCAATGGCAAACATCACACGCCTTCGGTGCTGCCTTGTTATCATGAAGTTATTTGCACAAGGTTTCTGTGAAGACTTACAGATTGCAGGCCTAACCTGATAATTGCAAAACTTCGATGGAAGCCAGGTTGGCAAGCTGTGTTGAGTCTCTTTCCACCACAAAAATATGCATTCTAAGGGCTTTGCTCTGGGACAGGTCGAGCTGGATAAGCTAGACAGTTGAATTTTTGGTCTCCATTTTGTACCCCCATGGGTATGTAGGAGGAGAATAAGGCTGAGAGCGGCTGGTTAGGATTCTGCTGCCTGTCAGAAGGAAAAAGCGCAAACAATGGACTGAAACAGACAGACAGAGAGGGACAATGCAGCTGTGGATAAAAGGCTTTTAAAACTCCAAGTGAGCGTGAAAAGACCTCCACATCACACATTTAACGACAGATTTCTGCAGATTGGTGATTTTCATTCACATTTCTGTGAACCTGCTCAAATTACATTCGGATTCATCTCCAACTCACATGGAACCCATTTGATATAAATGTGATTGTGTCTGAACAGGGAGGCAACAAGTTAAAATGCTATGAGATAAAGTGTATGGGATGATCCACGATTACGTGTCTGATATATTTTTTAGACAAGCGCTCACTTTCATTGAACTTGAAAATCAGTTGTTGCGGGCAAATTGGGCTTAAAATCTGCCTTTATATTATAAACTGATCTCCACTCGGAACAGCACTGACTGAGAGAGAGAGACATGGTCAAGGGGATAGAAAAAAGGATATTAAGTGACATAAAAAGAAGGAAGGATGTTACTGAAGGGCATTCAGCGAAAGGAGAGAGGAGGGAAGGGGAGGGAGGCAGATAGTAACATGAAATCTGATCTTCCCAGGGAGCCTGCAGTTATCCAGTCTCTCTGCAACAAGCGGCTCAACAAATAACAGACAATAAAAGGATCCACAGTCTGAGAAAGAATAATGGAGATCAAACTCCTCTTCGCATCTGGGAAAACAGATGAATTTTTTTGACATTTAACAAATGTCCATTCAGACAAAAATCACAACCGATTCTGCTCTTCCTCAGAGTTGATCAGTCCAAGACATTCTCTCTCTCTCTCTCTCTCTCTCTCTCTCCTGACTGAAGTGGCAGACAGATGTAGCCAGCTGCAGCCGCTGATCAGCTGCCGAACACTTTACACATGAGTTTGATAATGTGTCATTTTTATGGCCTTGCTTTCTTATCCTGTGCTCTCGTTCTTATTCACACAGCTTGGTGTTCCCTCCCAAATCCAAAAACACCCAAACACCTTTAAGAACCCGGGCAGCCCTTAACCCAGCCCAGCCACCATTTATTGAACATCCATCCAGCTGCCCAGTGCAAACAATCCGATAACAAAGAGCCTGGGGGAGGTGACAGAGATGGGCGGAGAGACAGCAGGAAGGCCACAAGGAGGCAGAAGGGCCATAGTGTAAGAGTCATGGGGAAAAAAATCTCAAATTGACTCTTTTTTTATTTGAAACAAATAGTTTGGGGCCTGTTTTATGTGTTTTTAGCTGAATGCTCCAATGCATGAGGTGTCAGGCCTCTCAATTTTTGTCAACATTCACGTATACTTATTCCAATTAAAGTGAAAAAGGTCAGCAGTGTCAGGTCATATTATCCTCAGCTGATTAACATTAATGCTGTATGTAACTAAATCAAGCTAAAAACCGCTCTGTGGACGCTGAGAGAGACAGTGGCTGCAGTGGATGCAGATTTAAAGGACATGCTATTTAACCAGGTAGGATGTCTGCAGTGAAGGAAATACTGCCATGCTTGTGATTATAAGAGAGCAGAGTCTAAGTCAATGCCTGTGTCCTGTCTGGGGAAAAGAGGACGTTGTGTCTCATTCTATGGCTCTTTATCTGTGGCAACATAAAGCTAATAAGGTCTGAAGCGCTTCCTCCCTCTTTTTTGTGTGTGTGTCCCGGAAGGAGCGCACTGATGACTGTTGCTTTTCTCTTCTACCAAAACATAAAGGCGCGTGAAGGGGGATGCAACAACACTGGATACTACAAGCTCCTGAGTTTTTATTGAGGGGATTTTTGACCATCAAGGTCTTTTGTCATGATTCTATGCACAATTGTTGGGTGGGAAGTGTATAAACATTTTTTGCTTTTCCTCCAGGACACATTCAGGTGACTCAATTTCAATTTGAGTCAACTAGGGGAATTTATCCCCTAAAAAATCTGCTTAACAAGTTAGTTGTGCTCACAAAGGGACACTTTAAATCAACATTTATATTTATTGTATACATGCATGGTTTTCTTGATATTTTATTAGTTGAATTATGTTCACCTCCCAGTCTTTGGTGATCCTTTGTGTTGTGCAAAATAAGACAAAAGACTAAAGGATTTCAGGGCCATTCATAAAGTGAAGGACGGGGAATCATACTGCAGCCTACGTATAGCCTAAACCTTAGTGAGGCACAATTCTTCACTACTGACAGAAAGCTGAGGTTAACACGATTTAAGTCAACTAAACCAATTTCCAGGGGAATTATAAGATTTTAACTATGTCCATACAACCACCACAGCTGCATACACTGAACATACATGTACCAACATCATTGAGAGGATATAGCTGGAGGAAAAGAGAGAAAAGAAAAAGACTGAGGAGAATCGGCTGCATAGGTGCAGGGGAATAGACTCGGCAGTCTATGCTGTTCTGTTGCAGAGACATTTGGCATTGATTGTGTTGTTTTATAGGCATTCGACAGTTAAACCCCTTTTGGACAATTACAGAGAGAGCCTGGTTGCTCCTACAGGGGGGGGTTGTGACTTTGATCTCCCTACTTTTCCCCTTGCTCGGTGGAAAACCCGCCAAAACAAAGATGGAAAGGTGATGCACCTCTAATTGGCTGCAAGCAAAGGAAACTGGAAGCAGCTGGCTGAGTGGAGCAGAGATGGAGAGGAAAAGATACAGAAAGATGGGGAAAAGGAAGCTGAATAGGAGAGAAGAGGGTGAATAGCGAAAGATAAGAGGTGAGCTTTAAGGAAGAAACAATGTAGAAAATGAGAGAATGGCTCATTAAAATGAAGAAATGCTTCATTTGAAACAATTTATCTAAACACACGTGTTAAACGTACATGCATGCTTTTGTTTGTTTCTGGGTGATGATAATCCTACATATTATATAGGACGTGATGCTTTAGTGCTCTAATGAGAACAGTGTGATGTGAGCTGTGGTGCAAATAATAGTAATCTGATTGTCAGCCAGTTTCTAATTCCCAGACGAAAGAGCAGAGATTAAAGTTTACATGTTTGCATGACTAGACAGGCTTCTGATGCCCTTTAATCCAGTGCAGAATATCACTGTGCTTTCATTTGTAAATGTGCTTAACGTCTATGCCACAAACCCACCAGTTCAGTCATTTACAGTAATAACATCAAAAATATTATAAATAATAAATAATTATCTGACTTCTCTGAATCTATACTAGATCCCACAATCCATAAAGTTTATTGATTTATCTGAGCCTCACATTCATTACTGAATCAGCTTTTGTATATATTTACCTTCATTTTCTGTATTTCTGCTTTCTTCTTCTTGCTTTGTTCTTGGATAAAAAGCCCAGTTTGAAATACTCCAACAACATTACCCATGTAATTTCCTTGCAGCTTCCTCTCAACAGAGCTGCAGGGCCACAGAAGACATCCCACAACTGTATGGTACTTCCTGTGACTAATACGTTGACTTCAGCATGTAAAATAGGTGGAGTGCCCCTTTAATCCTGAGACCAGCACACCAGTGAATCTTGACAAATCAAGCACACTGCAGCTCTGAGGGCCATGTGGGTCAGTCTGATATTAATGTTCATATATGCATTATTGCTTTGTGGTCTTAACCAGACACTGTAAACCAGTTCTTTCTTTCCATCCCACCCCCACATCTTTAACCCAGTCCCTTAGAGGGCTGGCTGTGATTAACGACTGTGCAGCTAACTCAGGGAACACAGACCAGGGAACAAACCAGTAAGTACTTAAACAACGAGGCCAGAGGCCTGTGGTGAGTGGTTCGTGTTGGATGCTAACTAGCAGAGTTTCCCAGCACTGGGGCCAAATGTGGAAGAAGAGCAGTGACAACGCAGGGCCATGTTACCCAGAGCCAAGATGGCTGCTGTTCAAAAGTTACAAGTTAGACACAGGGAGAGTAGGACAGCAGACTTTATGTGAGGGATTTTCCAAGTTTTTTCCCCCATTTTTCTTTTTCACAAGACCTATCAGTCACCAGGGGAAGCTGTGGCTGGAGGCTTGGCATTGGAGATATACAAGCACACACAAAAAAGGAGAAGAAACAAACAGCAGCAGGGAGGAGTAATTACCCTTTGGAGCACTGCGTTTATGTGAGTTTACATTTGTATGTCTGTCTGCAGTGTCCAGTAATGATCACCCTATCAGCTTACCCTTTGCCCCATGTCCAAAACTCTGCGGTGGATGTATGTAATCCCTTATTTTACTTGAAAATGTTTTTTCCCTTCCTGCACATCAAACAAAAGACACCCTGGAGCTCTGAGGTCAAGTATAACTGACTTTGACTACAAAAAACCCAGCCAGCCAGCTTGAGTTTGATGGTCACTGTGGCGCTGCTGGAGCTCCTCCACCCCTCCTGCCCACTGCCAAGCCAGCAGCACTACGCCACGCCGTGCAAACATTCATTACATTAAATGATATTTATTCATTAGGATTTTTTGTGTGCTTTTGTAATTTTAAATGTGAGGACATAGAATATTTGGAACTAATGTTTTGAGTTGATCACTTTAATTTCGGGTTAGGGTACTGTCAAAGTCAACAAACCGATGACTTACAGACAAAGGTCTGGTTGCTGGGAGCATGAACTTATAAATGTAGAAAATATTCCTGACCAACTTCTTCTTTAAAAGCATTAAGTGGAGACAATCCAGCGAACTAAATCTTGAATTAGTAAACAGGCTTTTCACTTTTTCTCTGGAAGGAAGTTCTCTTCCTCCATAACTGATCCCAAGCAAAGGGAACAAAGGGGCCGTTTTGTGCTTGCATAATTGGTCTGAGCAGGTTGCACCAGCCCCATGAAAAGCTGAGCTGAGCACCCAGTTGGCAAGAGAGGCAGATCCGCTTCCCCCCCTTTCACCTCCACCTCTACCTCTTCTCCTTATCCTCCCATGCTTCTCTCCTTTTCTCTCCACCGCTCAGGGCCTGATTGTGAGCCTGCAGCTCCTGTGTGCCGGCTGAGGTAACTGAGGCTTTCACTGCCAAACTCACTGGACAGCACACACTGAACGAGCTACAGCCACTCTCAGTGTGAGAAAGGGGTCATTGTACCACACTGGACTACAGTTAGGCATGTGGGGTTGGCTGGAGGTACCACTGACAAAATACAAAATCTCTGTGAGCCGTTTGTGCCCATCCTCTGTCCCCCCTCCCTGCACACACGCACACATGAAAATACATGCTGTATCACAGAGCAAGGAGGCCCCAACTGCACACAAACACACAAGGCTCAAAGAGGAAGACACATACACACACTGGGATCCTCTCTGGCAGCCTGCTCACATTCTGGCATTGCTTCTACAGGCCGTCATCTCCACTGATCACCCACTTGTTACAAGATTTAGGTTTGCACAGAAAATCTCCTGAGACAGACACACACACAGACATAACTAACAACCTCAACTCTGATTTCTAAGGAAATTAGTGTGTGTGTGTTTCACATCATAGCATTAAACAATAAATATATTTAGAAAAATGCACAGAAATACTGAGTGGCATTGATGACATCAGATTTAATCTATAAAGGTCCTTCAGGGTCACCAAGCTCTCATCTTGGTGACAGTTTTTCTGTCTTTATTGTGGATTTCATCACTAACACTGTGTGAATGAAAAACCTGCCATAGTCTCTAACTATCTGGAATGTTGTCATTAGATGTTACTCAGATGAAATGTGTGAGCTAGTAAACTCTTAACAGAAACAATTAGTCATTCATAAATATGGGCATTATCTTGTCTTACTAATATTTGTTTACGTGGAAAAATAGGTGAGATTGAGAGTTAATAGTATTTATATAGGTAGGATGGATGGGCTGTTTCAGATTATACTTGTTCATTAGTAAAATTGATTTGGCACACTTTTTAAAGTTATTATTATTTTGTGGAATGATATTTCTCTTTGCTGTTTCATAGTTATTAAACAACATTTGATCAAATATCAGGTGTGAACCATGTTCCTTACAATCTCTTTTAGGCTCCACTCTAATTTAACACAAGTGTTGTCAGTTTGTGTGTCAACTAAACAACAATTACACTTAGCGGTCTACTTTAGAAGTACTTTCTGAAGTGTAAACCATTTCAACTCAATCTCCACTCTGTAAACTCTTCTGGCCAAGGCTATATAATCTCAGCATCTAAAAAACAAAATGAAACAAGCTTTTTAATTTAATTTAGCTCAGTTTTTACCATGGCCTCTAAATGTTTTGCTTACCTGCAAACACTATTCTTACCCGGAATACTAAATGAAATAATAAAACCAGACTGCCTTTGTGTGTTATGATTGCAGAAGCACTCATCTATGCGAAAGAAGACCCTAATACCAGAGACGAAAGACGGAGAGAGCGAGAGGTTGAACATGGCGAAAATTACAGCCGCTGACAGGACCCAGCTGAAGGAGCTGGAGCTGCTGGACAATAAAACCATTGACGTTTTTTTTTAGGCCTGTCCTGCTTTGGCATCCCCGCCCTCAGCGACACAAACCCACAGGTATTTACTGGTAACAGAGACAGATTTCCATTGAAATGAATCTATGGAAACAGCATACAGAGAGACTTGGTATTTTCAGTTACCACCCATTTGATCACAGGAGGTAGTGAAAGCTCCCTTTCTTCACTTAACTGACCTCACTCAAACTTTCAGCAGGTAATATGTGTTTGGGTTTGTTGGTGTACTCCATAGTAAGGCCCATGGACAAGTATCAGAAGAGGGTTTAACTCCCTCTGATCTTCATTCAGCTATTTACAAATCTGATATTTCTCCTACCTGTCCATGCTCCCAGTGTGTGCACAACATTTAGATTATATCTTCTGGTTTAATTTGGTTCACATTCCGGCTTGACTATGAACTTTTGCTCCTCTTTAAAAATCAATTTTCATGTTTTGCATTTGAATTTTCTTTACTACTTCAGGGGTTTGCTTGCAGAAAAGCTGAATAATTGAGTCACAGTGATGTGAAAGAAACTTGTCAGGCATCCAACTCGGTACAAATGATCAAATGCTTGACGTTGCACTTCACAGCTCATCTTTCTTCATTTCACTTCAAAATGAAAAGCTGGCAGCAGAAAGAAACATGTTGTACTGTTTCTTCATGAGCCGTAGATTTTACTTGCCGGGTGTTTCCACGTTCCTACTTAATTAAACTCCAGGGAGATATCTTTATTGAAATTTTTCACTCATTTGTTCTCTCTGTTTTCTGTCACAGGGCTCATAAACCCGATAATCTCTTCTTAGCATGAAAACTTTGTATCCAGACCCTCCCCACATTCAATAAACAAAACACACCATGAAGCAATTACTACTGTTGTTGGCATAGAGGAGAAGAGAAGAGTAGATGATCTACTGCTCCCTGAGAGGATGATCATCATGTGTCCAGACTGAAGTGGAAGTGGCCTGAATCTTATATTAACCTCCTCATATGTGCACACCTATTGCTGAAGGCAAAACAGTCTCAAGATGCACAAGTAAACATTAAATGTGTGTGTCTTTGTGCCCGAGCCTGAGTCTGTGTGTTTCTGTTACGCAACAGGAGAGTTCTTCCCATCTGCGCCTCTCTGCAGCCCCCGCATCCCTGACCAATGAAGCGAGAAACGACAGCCCTGCCTTGCACTCTTCCTCCCTCGGTCTTCCTCGCAACACCGTCCTGCTCATCATCATAATCATCATCAGCTGCCCACCAAAAGTCTCTTCCTCCCTTACTGGCATCTCTCTTTTCTACCGGGCCCAAAAATGATGCAAAGTTTGTGGTTATCATCACCTTCGCTGTCGGCATCACACCCGTCTGCCTCCCAGCTTAAACCCCAACTAGAAAACAAAACCGCTCTGCAGGGCATCGAACCAAGATTTTACTTCTTATGCTTAAAATCCAGATTATCCCACTAAATGAATCGCTGTCTACAACAGCCCCCCATCACCACCCCATCCTCCCTCTCTGTCCCTGCTCTTCCGGCTTGCCTCACTCCCCACAGGGCTCATTGTTGTGGAAAAGATGTTAAAACAAAGAGAGCAGACAGTGCAATGATAATCCTGAACATAGCAGCTGGGGAATTAGCTAGCCATTTACTGGGGACTCACACACTCTTGATTGTTGTTGGACCAAGGAATGTTTTCTAAATTGTTAATGGTGTTTGCGTATTATTTGCCGCCGGGGAGGGAATAGTAATTAAAAGGGAAGATGCCTTTCACCTTCACCACAAATATGCCTGAGATGGTTTTCCAGACAGGATGCGACCCCGCGCTTTGACGATAGCATACTGTCTGGAAAAACATTTTAGCTGATTCCACCAGGGCCACTGTGTGAGTAGTTCTAGTCGCATAAATGAATTATAGATGCACAGAGACCTGCCCTCTGTTCAGGATATTTAGGCAATGAGATGTATCAAGTTTCAGACAGTAATACCCCCAGTACTGAGTCACATATGACAGCAGCACAACTTTGATGAAATTAGGCCGTCACATTACTGAAACTGGCTGGAACTTCATTGTGCAGACAGGTACAAATCTGTGGTCGGCTGGAGTTATAGCACATCAACTGCACCTTTTGGTTCTTCTTTTTCCTACTTTCAGACTCTCTTTCTTTTGGACCTTTGTCTTCTCCACTTCCCCACTTAATACCCCAATCCTCTGTTTCTCTCCCCTTTTATTATCTGTCTCTCTACCTCTTTCCAGTTCACCCTGGCACCAGAGAAGGTGGGCTATGCCAGAATCCCGCTGCCTGTCTAGTCCAGCAGGGCGCCAGTCCCAAATCTGTTGCAATACAGTGGGCGCTGAAACACTACTCACATCCACAGCAGAAAAACCATAGAGGGACAACAAGCCAGAATGCGTGCTCCTGTTGCAAAACACACCTCGTCGAACGGAAACATTCAAATATTTGAGCAACCAGAACAGCGTTTAGTTGTTTTAGCTCTTGTGAGCTCACACGGACTCCACAATGGAAACTTCACAAAGGAATTACAGAAAACTAAGCCCCCCTAATGTGCTTCTTTATGCAACACACTCCCCTGTTGTTCTGCTCCAGCCTGGTGTATCTCACTCCAGGCTGCACATCTAGCTGTTGTTCTTTTACAGGTGCCATTGCTCAGAGGTTGCAATTTAGTGGTTAGGGATACTGGAGATAATTGTTTGGAGAGATTACAGTGGATTTCTTTGGTCCTGGTCTATTACATAAGCAAGTACAGATACAGTTTGAGGTTCAGGGGTTCGTCTTCTCTGTCACACTGTGATTGGAATTCCATACTCAGAGCCGCAGGAGTCGTCTGAGAAAGACTAGACCTGCAGTTTCAACTCAGACTGGCCACATTTATTGTTCACCCACCCAACTGACATTCCAGGAATAAACAGAGGTGAATCTTTCATCCGTCTCCCACGCAAGGCCTTCCAAAGGACACACAAGCCGGCGTGTTTGTGTGCACACAGTATCAATCACTTGAATATTCGGCTGCTTTGTGGTTTTTTGAGCAATGACGTATAATGTGAAGAAGAGGCTAAAAATGCAAAAGAAGAGATGCCAAGATAATTCCAGCATGACTAAATTACACTGTATCAGGCTTTCTTTGTAGTCCACACACACACACAAGCAGAAGTACTCGGTTTCTGTGTGGGCTCTGAAATGTCCTATGTACTTAAGCCCACCTGCTATCCACCTCGACAAAGATAAAAGACAGCATCTTCTACTTACCTAGGTGGTCTCCATGGAAACTGTTGTCATGTGATGTTCTTCCATGGGGTAAGAGGTCATGATGGGCAGCAGGTGGCCAGATTTGACCAGTCTTGCGAACACTCACAATAGTGGCCTCCGACATGACCACATGGCCCCCCTGCTGCCGGTGGTGACGTTTCTGGGACTGCGGTGTTGGAGGGCTGCTGCTGTCCAGAGAGTGCTGGGAGTTCTGGGAGTTCTGGGAAGGCGAGCGGCTCTTCTCTCTGAAAGGCCGGCGGAAGGCTGTGGTGGGGCTAGGTGAGACATGGCTGGACTGGCCTGAGGAGAAGTCTTCCTCGCTGGATGTCAGGTTCTCATTGGAGCTGCAGTCCGGTGTGTATCCGCCACCTCCACCGACATCCTCAAAGCTACCAGGGGAGTACGAGCGGCGCGGCCAAGTGAGGAGGTGGTCATCACCACCCCCATGGTCTCTCAAAGTGACACCACCACCACTTCCACTACCTCTACTGTCCCCACCCCCACCTTCACCCATCATTATTCCACCAACATAAACACTGGAGTAAGCCTGGAAGTCAGAGGGTTGCCAAGGCGGGGGCGGAGGTTTGCCCCCATTAGCCCTCCCTGAATGTCTCTGGTTGGGCTCCCCATCCTCATATTCTGCATCATAGCCACAGGTACTCTCAGTAGACCGTCCTCTGTAGACCGGCCTGGCCCGAAGCTCTCCTGCCACTGTTGCCAGGTTACCTGGGAGGGAGTGAAGAGACCTCTTTCGCTCCATCTGCATGGCCTGGCTACCCAGGGTGCTTATCTTGTCAGAGACTTCACGGTCGTTGACCCTGACCAATCCCCTCTCGTGGTGGAACTCCATATTGGTGTAAAACGGAGGTGGTGGCGGAGGCAGTTGCTTCTCCTGGCCCTTTGCTACATCACCCGCGGAGTGAGAGTTGGCTCGTTTGATCCTCTCAAAGTTGGATCTAAGAGCTGCCACGCCAAGTCCCATCCCGAGCTTGTCCTTGGGGTCAGAGGGCAGATCCTTGTCTGGGGGTGGAAGGGTGGGCCTACGTGGAGAGACGGTGACGCCACCTCTCTGTTTGGATGGTGAAAGGCCATCTAGGTTGTCGCAGGATGTTGACTCAACTTGCTGGGGCACCTCAAAGGCTGACTCCAGGCCGTCTCCATGGGACGCTGACTTTCTGGCTGGTGGAGGTCTGGGTTTGGTCCGCCCTGCTCCATCTCCAAGAGGCTGGTAACGGCCCCTTTCCATACTGCCAGCACTGTAGCCTCCACCTACTCCTAGTCCAACCCCACCTGTCTCCTGCATGTGTGGCTGCTGGGACTGGGACTCTGCACCCTGTGTGGCTGCAGGGTCCATCCCCTCGTTGAGTGGCGTCTTCCTGAAGCCCCACCGCTGCTTGTCATAGCTCTTCCTTTCTTTGGCCAGCAGAGTCTGCAGGTATATCATGCGGAAACGCTCCTTGTTCACCTCTTGCTCCAGGCGCCGGATGGACGCTTTGCATTTCTCCAGCTCCTGCTCAATGCCCCCCACCGACCGCAGCTCCATCTTGGGGGGCTCCGACTCTGGAAACTGCGCTTTCCACGCCTCTATGAATCCCACCGGCTCCACCATATTGTGCCTGATGTGTTTCTGTGGCCGACCCTCAGTCACACACACGGGGGTGGACTGGGTGGGAGGAGGAGGGGGAGGCAGATGCCAAGGGCGCACCGATCGTCTCTTTTCAGTTCGGTTGTTCACAGAATCCCTCCCGACTACAAAGTCCGGCTCCAGCTGCACGGCAAAGTCCAAGTCTATAAGGGGCCTTCAGGTACCCGGCTCACAAACACACCGTCTGATCGCTGACACTTGTCGTGGGCTGTGCAGTCGCAACAATACATCCCATCCTGAAGCAGAGAGCCCGGCCGTGCACCCCGAGGAACAACTGGGAATGTGTGGGAGAGAAGGGGGCTTAAAAAACTGAAGCAGGCCTCGTCCTTCTCATGCATTATTCCAGAAGAAGACACTTTCAGACGAAGAATAAAAACAAACAAAAAAAACCTAAACTAAATCTCAGCCTCGGCAGAATGACGGCAGCTGTCTCCGCGGGTGATCTGGATCTCAGGGAAGGAGGAGGAGGAGGGGGGTAAAAAAAAAAAATGAATAAAGTGTTTTAATCTTCTGGGTTTACTCACTGTCTGAGTCAGCTGGTCCTTTCACTCCGACCCATTCATACAGCGGGGAGGCCAGGCGGAGCTGCTGCGCCTTTGTACCAGCGCTCAAGGAGAAATGAGAAAAAGCGCAAAACGCGAGCGACGACCACATCTGAGTTTCTCACAGAAGGAGATCAAGCGGCCGGACCCGGGGCGAGGACACCTTTGGGCTCATTATCCCATTTTGTGACGCAGTAATGTGTGTTCTTTTGTTGTTGTTGCTGTTGTTTTATTTAAAAAAAAATCAATAAAAACGCTCCTTTCCCAGATTTCTCCGCGTTCTTCGGCCGTGATGGTGCTGCTGTGTGCGCTCCCATCTCAGGCCAGCAGCGTTGGAGGGGCCGCAGGAATGGGAGGGACCAGAGTGACAGGGAGCCAGCTGGTTAAAGAGACAGAGCAGAGCCCCCCCCCCCCCACACACACACACACACACACACACACACACACGCGCACGCACGCACGCACGCTTCATCTGCTCTCCGTGGAATCTGACCATTATTTTCATACTTTATATAGCTGTGAGAAAAATGGCACATTTGTAGCGATACTTCCTATGACTACAGCTGTAGTTGGAGGGTTTTTTTTTTATTCTCTATGTCGACAAAGTGAAGTAACACACAGCCAACAACTAATATGTTGCCGGCTCACCGTACAAACGAAGAGTTGACCATGTTGCTCCAAGTGTTTCCCTTGAAATATTCAAGAACTGCTCATTTGGGCGATTGCAGTGGTTCACTTCTTTTGTGTTGGTTTAAGAGCTTGAACTTCTACTTGTCAGGTAGGTTGAACAAACCGTGATGGTTTGCTGTCGGTATATTTGACCAAATGCTGCCACCCAGTGGAGTAATATTATACATGTGACTTTGTTTTTTGTTTTTTTAAATACCAACCTCTTAAAAAGTAAAAAACTAAATATCAACACATTTTTTTTAGACTACTAATAAAGTTTTGGGTTTTTTTTATAAATGCGATTGACTGTACTTGTTTAAAACTGAATGTTGCCCATGTAAACATGCATTAACTCAAATAAAGAAAAGACAAAGTCAAATACTATATTACTTTTATTTACCTGAAACCACAACCTCAGTAATGGATCTACAATCATTATTAATCTGCAATAATGATCGTCTTTTTACACATGGTTAATATAGTTCTTTGACCAGGAGTTGCAGATGGGACAGCACAAGCCGCCCTCACATTAGATCACAGTTTTACAGCAGTTGATAAGGATACATGATAATAATAATAATAATAATAATAATAATGCGGAGGCTATAAGAAAACAGGAGAACACCGTTGTATTGCAAGATTACCAGTCTGTAGTCCTCATTTCTAAAGGACCAATTTATCAGGATGTAAATGGTTCAGTGATCGGCCTACAGCAGTATAAGGGGGGGGGGGGGGGGGGGTCAAAATCAAACTCAAGTAGAGTCAGGTTCAGTATGAGTCACTTGTCATGGACTAATATTGTGCAAATATCCTCAAACCATTACAATAAAAACAGTGATTTCCCAATATCTATGATATATATCCATCTTAAAGTTATTGGAGTACTATACATTAGAATATATAAATACAAATCGCAAAGCCTACATACAGCTGAAACGCATGCATGATTTTTGTACACTGATGTACAGCTAAGACCATTCAACCCAGTGGTTTTTAAAGATTTTCTAAGTTAATATGTAAGTTGGAAAATTTTTTCATGCAAGAAGGGGCGTCAAGGGTGATGAGAACTTCCCTGCACACAAAACTGGAAATGTTGATATAGCGTCTACACAAAGAGGTATAAGTGTGTTTGTATGCAGTGGCAAAAGGGGCAAAAGATCTATGTTTCCAAACCAACAATTTTATATACTATAAACCTTTATGTATTTGGTCTTATTTGTGTGAAAACCTTTTCTTGGTGCAAAGGTACACACACACACACAGCTGGTCATCATGGTATCTGAGGTGTGTGAAGTTAGAGTGAGCATACATGGTGGATGGTAGAACAACTCCAGCCTCCAAGCTTACTCTTAAGTTTTATGAAGCTTTTTATGAGAGCCAACCTAAAAGGAAAAGAAAAAGCGTTAGTACAAAAACACAAAACTATTTGGCACATTTAAAAACTGTAATTTTTCTATCAATGTATCAAAAGCTGGTATCATTTGTGCAAATATAAGCAAGTGTCAGGGTGGTGAAAGGAAGAGCACACAGTGACATTCACAGTCGCAACAACATTAACACCCAGTTTCTGTTTATCGTTTTCTTTCTTTTTTGAAAGATGGACTGGAAACCCATAACCCCCTCCACAACGTGAAGAGTCGCATTAAAGCTCCTCCCTTACTTAGGGGCCATTATTTCACATCAAAGTTTCTCTGCGATGTACTTGCCTTATTACATTCTACTATGGGGAGGTGATATTTGGTGCAGTATGTGAAAAGACAATTGGATACTCACTCGAGTGACAGGGGAGCCAATGGAAGGCATTGAGGAAGAAAGCACACAGTTGTTATGTGGATCACAAACATACAGTGCGAATAAACCCAGGCCTTATACACCCAAAAAAATAACACGCTTTAGATGGAGGCTTTCTCGCACTTGGAAATTTCGATACAAAAGGATGCTTAGGATTAGTGCAGTTGACTGTATGGGCTCTGATCCAGCATGTATATACTACCACAAAGTCTGGTATCCCCAGCACAAACTAAGATCTCTATATTTTCAAGCCTGCAAGTCAAATACACACAAGATCTGTTCCACTGTGTCATGAATATCTCCTTCCAGTCATGTTGTGCCAAGAAAACTGAAGCATTCATATGTCTGAAATTATTTGTATTCAAGTATTGTAATGCACATACAAAAACAGTGGATATGAATAATGTTGATAACCATTGGCCTCAACTGTATTTAATAAAGACAGAAAACGCTTTGATTCAAAGGGTTCGAAAATGTATTTTTCCTTGAAGTAAAAAACAATATTTTGGGTTCTTATTTGCAATCCAAGTTTAAGTTGGAGTCTTTGTATTAGTATTTTCTCCTTAAGATTTTAATATTACTGTCCTTTGAATCAAACAATGGTCATCAATCACTTCTGTCTCCAAAGTAAAACACAAATAAAGTTAATGAATGTCAATCAATACAAACAATATATATCCTTAAAAGTGTTAGAAGGAAGTTGTGTTCTTAGTTTTCTGCACAAGCAAATAAGGGCACACCTCAGATGTTATGCTATAGCAAGACCATTGAGGAAAAGCATCTAAAGATGAGTAAAAACAATTCTTTTATCGTATTGAGGTAGCTGTGCTCTGCCCAGTGCAGAAAAACTGGCTTATTTTTCAAATCATGACAGTAAAAAAAACCAAAAACAAAACCATCCATGAAGTTAATTTATATTCAAACCATGGGAGATGGGAGGGGGTGGGGGGCATACGCAATTAAATCAGGAATGAAAACCATACAGTTCATGCTTGGTCACGGAACATGCGGCTTTTGTTTTTCTGAATTTTTTGTTTTTCTCTTAAGCGGAGCATTCAAACATTCACTCCCAAACCTTTCCCCATCCTTGTCTGCCACATGGAGGTGGTCCTCTCTGAAAGAGTTCTGAGTTTATACTGAAGACACAATGGTAAACATTACAAAATAAATCAAGGCGGTATGTTTAAGCCACGCTGGTCAAAAAATTTACAGAGCCATTAAAAAAAATTTGCATAAAATAGTGTTCATTCTCTGTACAAATCAATGAATTTCTGATATCTCAATAATTTTCTTTCCATGAAGAGGGAATTTAAGCAAAACAATCTCCTGTTACTGTAGTGACATGAGACAAAAGATCTTCCCAAAATCATTAAAAATATAAACCTCATAGGCAATATCGACATTAACAAAAAAATGGCAACAGTATATTTTCTTTCAAACCAGCAACAATCCACAGCTACAGGAGTGATGGTCGTCTAACACTCGCAGTTAAAGCCTCACCCATTCACAAATCCTATCCCAACTCAAAACAGGTGATTTCTCAATGTTAACATTTTCTATTATTTGTTACGTTTCATGTGTTTAAGTTGGTCCTTCTCGTACACACACAATAGGCACGCACAAGCACACACACTAACTCTACAAACGCACACACACGCTAGCTATGCACATGTAGGAAGGCAGAGAGGGGGACGGGAGAGGAAAGAGTGAAGTGATGGCAGGGTGGGTGGATGGGTGTGGGTGGAAAAGTCGAGGTTGTGCTCAAGTCAGTCAGGACCAAAACATGTCGGCCATGTTAGTGTCGGAACTGTAGATCCAGAGAACCAAAGGGAGGGAAATTGCCACGAAGGGCCAGGAGATTCCCTCCATACATGCAGACAGGGCGCAGCCTTTGGAGCTGGCAGGCTTCTCCAGGTCTTTACCGGGCTCCAGGTAGTTCCTGGCAGCAAACTTGAGAAGCTCATCCAATAAAATAACAGGCAGTGAGATCTTGAGCACCATCAACCACTGTGTCAGATTCAGAGGGGTGATCTGGAAGATGATCTGAAAAGGAGCACAACACAAAAGTGTCACTTCAGCCTGCAGGGTATGTTTTGCAATTTTGGTAGGCAATTTAACTTAATGTTTAGCAGAATTCAGAATTCATGATAGCAGTATTTTCATTCTACATGTATTCATTTTCCAATACCAAATCATGACTAAAACTACAAGAAGTGTTTCTCACTGGAAGAGGCTCCACATAGAGGATGAGGAAGTGAAGAGACATGGAGAGGCAGATGGCTCCCAGAAGCCACACATTCTCCCAGGGAGGCATACGCAGCAGGGACTGGTTTTCTGACACACTGAGACACACCAAGAACACATGCAGATGTTTGTTAACAACTCAATCACAGTCATTATTTCGATACAATGGCTGTTCATTGTATGTTTAATGTATGTATAAATAAAGACCAAGAGGATATAGCACAAACTTCAAGTACTAATGGAAAGACACCAGTCAGGTCTAAGCATACAGTACATAAAAGTACAAGTTAAAAAAAATGTGGAGCTCAGCTAGTCATTCATATCTGGGGGAAACTTTTGTTCCTTCTGATAGAGTACAATCCTGCTGGACAAGTCAGACCTTCTGCAAGATACTTTGCTCACACTGACCTGTTTAGGGCATTGCACATCTCAATGGTGACCAGCACAGACAGGGCCATGGTCATTGGGTAAGGGGACTCAAACACCTTACAGTCCATATCCTGGAAGTCTGGATTCTCTGGACCACACTGCAGGAAGTGGCTCTGCAGGAAGTGGAAGGTGAAAAATTATTTAATCTTACCATGGTTTTGGTGGACCAGGGTGGTTGGGAAGTAAACAGCAAGCAAGTTTTTGTGTCTGAGTGTTAGGGTTAGGGATATAGTTTTTTGGATGTTGTTCATACCAGCTGATAAAAGGTAATCCTCGGCCCATCCTCAGCAGCAACAAACCACCAGGCAGCTGCACCAACTGTGGCAGCACCCACATAACCTGGTGACCAAAAATGCATCAGTCACATATTCACATGATGACACAGGTGTCTGGTTACATAACTGAGATGACCCCAACAAAAAACAAAAAAAAAAAAACGGTAAATACGTGGGAGCCCTTTCTTGTGATTTCCATTCTTGACATTTCCATCATTTTAATGTGGCAAATTTGAAGTAGCTAATTCCTAATAGTTTTAAACTAATTACACTGCAATGACAGGACATTTAACCATCAGCATCACTATATGACTGCAAACATGTGGTTAATTCTTCCCAAAGTTTTCTACCATACTTCAGGGAACAGGACAAAACAGGAAATGGCAGCAGTGATCAGTTCATATGAGGATTCCCCCTAAAATTACTTGTTGAATCCACATGGGGAAAAAAAAGAAAAAACACATGCTACACACTACTGCCACACAATAATGATCCACTTTCCCTCTCTTACATCCAATGGCTAGATATCTGAAGAAGAGCCATCCAGAGATGAGGGGCTCGCGAGCATTGCGTGGGGGTTTGTTCATGATGTCCAAGTCTGGTGGATTGAAGCCCAGTGCAGTGGCAGGCAAACCATCAGTCACCAGATTGACCCAAAGCAGCTGAACAGGGATCAGAGCTTCGGGGAAGCCCAGAGCTGCAGTCAGGAATATACTACACATAAAAGAAGCACAGTATAAGTCAGTGGGATTCAGATGTAGAGGGTATAAAGCGGGTGTACATATAAACCAGTCATCCATACCAGACAACTTCGCCCACATTTGAAGAAATGAGGTATCTGATGAATTGTTTCATGTTGTTATAAATGGCTCTGCCTTCCTCGACTGCAGCTACAATAGTAGAAAAGTTGTCATCAGCCAACACCATCTCAGAGGCAGTCTTAGCCACCGCTGTGCCTGAGCCCATAGCAATGCCAATCTCAGCCTTCTTTAAAGCTGGAGCATCATTTACTCCATCACCAGTCTGAGGGGAGGATAAAAGCAGTGCAGGACATCATAAATTACCTGATGTTGCCAAGTATTTAAAAATGACTCAACTTTTAAAGTTAATAATCAATGACTCAAAAGCATGTCCTTTTTCTTACCATAGCTGTAATCTCATCATAGGACTGCAGGTACTCAACAATTTTGGATTTATGTGAAGGCTCAACACGAGCAAAACAGCGGGCCTTAACCACAGCTTCCCTTTGAGCAGCAGGGGACAGATCATCGAACTCTCGCCCGGTGTAAGCCATGCTGGAGACATCGTCCGCCTCACCAAAAATCCCAATTCGCCTGCAGATTGCCACAGCTGTGCCTGTAGTGTAAATAAGAGCAGACTATTTACTTCCTAGGGCTGTCTCAGGTTCAAGTGTATTCAAGTATGCTGGACTACAGTGCATCTATGAATAGTGGTAAAATGTTCTTAAATGAATATTTCGCAGAAACTATAATGATGTTTGTCCGTTCATTTTCATTCACAACATACCCTTGTTATCTCCAGTGATCATAATTACTCGGATGCCAGCAAGACGGCAGAGTCTAATAGAAGCTGCCACCTCTGCTCTGGGAGGATCCAGCATGCCCACACAGCCAACAAATGTCAGATCAGTCTGGATGATAAAAGAGAAATAATTGTAGTTTTAAATAACTACAGATTAATAATCTTAGAAGCCAAAGGTTCAATAAAATCCAGCCATATCAATCTGCCCCAGCTCTTACCTCATACTCAATAAAACGGGTGCAGTCCTCCAACACCAGTTCATCTTTGCTTATCGGGTTATCTCGAGTGGCTAGAGCCAGACAGCGCAAAGTGTCCCTGCCAGTTCCATATTCTCTGATGACAGACATCAGTTTTTCCTTGATTCCAGGTGTCAATGGCACCTTGTTGCTGCCTACACGGACATGGGTGCACCTGTCAATCACTCCCTCAGGAGCACCCTATGAGCAAAGGCAGGAGAATGAGTACAAATGACAGTATGTAAGAAATTTTTTAACAAGATAAACTTAAAAATATTTTCTAACAATCCCAGGAAGAATGATAATTATTTTAATACTATCAAGTTACAGAAAACTATTTTAACTTCAATACATAGTTAAAAAGAAAAAAACAACTAACTAAACTGGGCAACAATGTCAAGTGACCCCAGTAATGTTGGACAGCTGGTTAATGTGTTGATTTCTTACCTTTACAAACATTTTGCCCATGGAGGAGCGGGCTTTATTAGGAGTGCAGTATACAGACATGGATTTCCTGTCTCTGGAAAACTCTAGGGTAAAATCTTTTTTTATCAGTTGCTTGATGACCTGCAGAAAACACAACAGCAATAAGCACCTGCATCGCTTTCCTAAAAGAAGTGAATGGTTTGTGTTTTGTTTGTTTTGTCCTATTTAAATAAGTATATCAAAAAGCACAATAGCAGTTTCTATAATGAGGAAATAACTTTAAAGAAATGAATGTTACATACTGAATTGCAGGCGTTTGCTCGCTCAACCTTAGACAGGCCTTTAACATCAGTATCAAACACGTTCATCTTCTCCACCAAGCAGGTGAGAGCTGTCTCTGTGGACTCACCCACCTTCTCATACACACCTTTGGTCTGTACAGACACATATACACAGGAATATTCAATCCTCAGCAGATAATGTCACACAAAAAGGATTTTTCGAGGATTAGGGGGAAGTTAACATTGAAAAATTATTCACTACCAACCTCATTATAGTCTAGTGAGGAATCATTACAAAGAGCACAGATAGAGGCCAGCTCCACCAAGGCATCATACTGGGAACATTTAACTGGTTTTCCATCATGGTACCTAAAGAAAACAAGTAAAAAAAAGGAGCAATTAGTTAGTAATTAAAAACAAATAACTCCTTAATTCTGTTATAGTTACATTATTTTCATTTTTTAACACAGAGGCTAACACTTAATACTCACACTTCCCCATCTGGGGCATATGTAGAGCCTGTTACATTGAATTCCTTTAAGGAACAGTGCTCCCCCTCTGCTTTGTCAAGGATACAAATCTAGAAACAAAAAGGAATAGTACTTATTATTCATACTACAAACCCACTGTCTGTGTATAAAGGCCTCCTAATGAGAAGAAAAGGCTGAGAGGCTGAGGGACATTGCATTCAGCAGATGGCAGCAGACTAGCATCCACAACAAACCTTCAGGATAAAACAATGAAGTGCTGAGCATAAACAGACTCCGGGAACTCTGGTGGGGAAGGCCATAAATGTCATGCTGCAGCAACACAGACGCAGAGTTCCCCATGAATACACCGTATAAAAGTGAGTCACTGTAAGGTGCAAATAGCTTTAGCTCAAGTATTCAAGAACAGAGAGGCACATTTGATGAAAATATTATGCATTATGATTGAATACTATTATGCATTATGGCTGTACTCCCCCTCAGGCAACAATACAAAAGGTCAGTGGTGGTCCTAACCAAAACACAAGATGTAGAAAATGAAACTCCCCTGCTTGGATGTTGCAGATACTGAGCACAGGTGTTTCTTTAAGTGACTGTTAAATAGCCAGGGTTAGCATCTGATTGGTTTCTAAAATAAGCTTTTCAAAATTGCTTAACATGTAATATGAAGTGAAACATGAGATTCACTTTTAAAAACACAGTGTGAAGAACAAATGAAAGGGAGAGAAAGAGAGAGAATCTTTCACCACAAGGTCAGTTATGCAACTCTGCTGGTTTTGCTGCAAGTGACTAACTACTGCATACTGATCAGCATGCTGTCTGAATAAGAAGGGGGTGGGTGGAGGAGTGGAATGAGGAGGGAAGAGAGGGAAAACAGAAGACCGGCAATATAAAAAGCTGAGAAAGATGGTGGGACACAGAAGGCGTGAGGAGTATGACAAATGTAAATTGATCAGAAACAAATGAGCTAAGAAATAACATTGAAGGGGAAATCATGTGCACGTTTTAAGTCAAAAATAGTCAGGAAATAGAGGGTAGCTTAGATGGCCTAAAGTTCATGCTCCTATGGAATAAGAAAGTCAATGTATATACAGATGATCTCTGCCATTATTAGCTATTTTTCCATGTATGGCCACAGTTTCAAAATATTCTAAATTCTATTTATTTTTGTACTCATCTTCCATTTTCCTTTGAGTATGAAACAACCAATTCTGTGTGCACTGTCCCTGCTAAATGCAGTGATTTCCTGAAGAGGATGTAGTCAACCCAAACACTGCCTCGGTGACACCATTTTCTGGTTGTAATAACAACTAAATTGAATACTAACTTTTGGGCAAATTAGAATTTTGGGATCAAGAAATTGACCACAGGTCACAAACCTAAAAATATTAGCAGCAAGTGAGTTTTTGTTTCTTTGCTAATAATTTTGGCTGTTTACTGAAATGATCTGTTTGCGCAATCAGATCCAAGGCAGCATGAACTGTAACAATGCCAAATTTACAAAAGAATCTGTCAGGAACAACAGGGTCAAACATGGGAAGCCATTTCTCATGAACCATGGGTTATTCTGGTTTGATTGGACTTATTTTCTATGGTTTCACTGTACAAATCATTGAATTGTTTGCTGCAAGGCTGAAACAGACCTGGCTAACAACATGCAAGTTGATCAAACATCATTCAAGTGAAGATTTTCTTTCTTGTTGAAATGTCCGCATAATTAATTTTGTAAATTTGTAAATTTGTAAATTGACTTAAATTGATGGAACTCTGGATAATTTTTTACCTTCCCATTCTAATTTTAGATTAATCATTTTATAGATGAAAATTAATAAAATGACAGATTTTTGGCTTCTTCCTTTTCAGCCAGCATTGATCGTATGCTTACCCGGCACACAGACATCTGATTGGTGGTCAGCGTGCCCGTCTTGTCAGAACAGATGACAGATGTACAACCAAGGGTCTCCACTGAAGGCAAACTGCGGACAATGGCGTTCTTCTTGGCCATGCGGCGTGTTCCTAAAGCCAGGCAAGTAGTGATGACAGCAGGCAGACCTGGATAGAGACAGTATCATAAACACAGAAGAAAAGAGGGGGATTAAGACATAGGCGAGAGAGATTTATAGTTAGGAAAAAAACTTCATCCATTTATATTCATTAACTGCAGTGGTGAAAGTCCTATCCTTTATCCCTGTCACATGAAGCATTAAAAAAATAACCCAGATTACAAGATTTTCCAACCAACTTTTCCAGCAGCCTGGGTAGCAGCATAATATTGGAGCACAATATCTCAGCACAAATAGCATGTTAAGAGCATATCTGTATTTGTGCGGCTCTCCAGCTTACCCTCAGGGATAGCAGCAACAGCCAGAGCCACAGCAATCTTGAAGTAGTAGACAGCGCCTCGAATCCAGGAGCCTCCATGAACAGGATCATTGAAATGTCCAATATTGATGATCCACACAGCAATGCAGATTAACGAAATTACCTTGAATCATAGCATATAAATCAGAATTTATAAAGTATACAATTTAATATCATTCCTAGCAATCAATTTAAAGGATTGTTGTACATTCTGAGCAGACAGAAATATGTGTATTTATTTTATCAATTATATTTTAAAGTACAAATAAAATGAAAAAACTGAGAGAGAGAAAAATGCAACTTCACTAGTAACCTTGGATAGTTGCTGTCCAAATTCATCCAGCTTTTGCTGCAGAGGTGTGCGCTCCTGCTCTGTGGCTGCCATCTCATCTCTGATTTTACCGATCTCTGTGTTGCCACCTGTGGCCACCACCACACCCACAGCTTTACCAGCTGCAATGTTGGTGCCCTGTGAAAGAGTAGTGAAAAGCAGACAACAGAACAAACATCAAGCATGCAGGTGAAACTAGTTAAACAACTTTTCTGATTTCTCAAAAAAGACACACATAAACACAAGATTCAACATGTAGCAAGTGTTAATGCATTACTTTTCCAAATAAATTATGTAAACAAAAGAAAGCAAGAATGGTAACATATTCCAAATACATATACAAAGGTATCCAACATGTAAATCTTTTTCAAATGATCAAAAATCCTAACTGCTGAGGACTCTATCCAGAAATGTACTTTTTTGTCCTTTCATGAGAGACGGAAGGAAAAAATTAATAAATAATAAGAGACATAGTTGAATAATTCCATATTCGTAAGAAGTACTGTAATTATAAAATGGAAAAAAGTTGATGTGAGAAGGTGGAATACAAATAACCAACAGAATGGATTCACTGAGCATCTTTCTCTCTCTATTGTATGTTTATCACACCATGTCACTAAGTTTTTTTTTTCTTCCTTTTCCTATTGTTTGTCCTCTATCTCCCTGCCCTCATCCTGCAGATGCTATATCATCTCTACCACCTGCTGCTGCAATACTTACTATTAGTTATCATTAACTGCCATTATGAATCATTTCTATGATAACTTCTTCCGTTATTTTTACTTACTGCTGATATTAACTCAGGTACATTTAGTGGTACCAGTCATTAATCCTCTTTACAAGTCAGTTTTTTGTTTTGTATTTTTATTGTGTTCTCTTTCTTCCTGCTCTCTTTCTCTCTTTATCCCTCATGCTATCCTTTCCCCTCTCTCCCCGTCTCTCCCTCTCAACCCTGTCAGTTGAGGCAGATGGCCACCCACCTTGAGCCTGGTTCTGCCAGAGGTTTCTGCCTCTTAAAGGAAGTTCTTCCCTGTCACTGAGTTTAGTCTAGTCCTCCTCTATATGCAAAGTGCCTTGAAGTAACTTCATTGTGATTTTGCATTACATATAAAAAAAACTGATTTGGTTTGAAATAACACTGGACAGACAAAAACGGTCTCATGAGTCACTCACTGAAAAGAGCATGTTCTTCTTGTCCTGGTTGACAGCACGAGGGTCAGGCACTGGGTCAGTGTGTTTGATCACAGACACAGACTCTCCTGCAGGAAGAGGAAACAACAGATAGAGAGGTAAGCAATGAGAGATTCCCTTCGCAGGAGATCAAATTAATAGTAGTGAAGCTTGGCTGACACTTCGGGCAGATGTGGAAGAGGCTTTAAAGCTGACTGAACAAGCCTGACAATTATCAGATTTTGCACTGCCATTGCCTTTCAAACCCCATATCTGATGGTGTACTTGCACTGTGTTTTTGTTCGTGTAATTAACTGAAGACTTCACTGTTCTGACAGCGTAAAGCACAGAGCATTTGGCAGGCCATGAATGGGGAAAGGAAGAGAGGAGAAAAATAGTTGAAATACTAAAATATCCCCAGGAATTTGCTACCAATTAAGGCAGCAGAGCAAGACAAGAGATTTAAGGACTTGATTCACATAAACCTCTTCTCTCACGCATTATCCACCACAGTGTTCTCTCAATATCTTTCCCTAAGCTCACTGCCCAATTATCCATCTGTAGATTTGACTTTTCCTTTTATTCACATGACATACTCATCTTTTTGTTGAGATGTTGACTGAGCAACCATGGCCACAGGGTATAATGAAGTCATTGTAATAAAAGGGGCCAAAATTGCTTTTTTGTATTTTACTGCATCAAGATTGATCAAATGAGGCAAGTTGTTGCAGAGGCAGGCAAAGAAATAATCATATAATCATACAGTAAATAAGCTATAATGAAAAATCGTTAGGGACAGTATTAGGTCAATATTGGGAGAGAGAGACATACACAGACAAAAGGACTGTAAAATATTTTGGAACTGTTTTACCTGTAAGAATTGATTGGTCTACCCTCAGTGTTGTTGACTTGATAGAAGTCAGCCTGATGTCTGCAGGCACCTTATCACCAACTGTGGACGGAAAGAGGAAAGTAGGAATGTACAAACACAATTGTCAAATGAATCAAAAGGAAAGAGTGGCGTCATGTAAATGTCTTACATGTAACAAGTCACCTCTAAAGTTAGAACTTTCCAATAAAATGGGAAAATGCTTTAAGTTATACATACTAAATAAACAAATCACCACACACAGTCACTTAAGTCTTGTAAATTAAATCAGCTGTTGTGTTATCCTAACTTATTGTTCTTAATTTGTTTTGCCTGATTAAATAAAGGTTCAATAAAAAATAACAAACTTATGCCCCTTGAGAGTAATGAAATAATCAAACTCGAGGATTTTATGGGGAAAGGCTGAGAGAGTGTCATGCATTCAAAAAATAATGTTCCACTCATCCCCTGAACAGGACACAAATAGATTGCTGCTCATTCTCTCCACTAACACAAGGGTTTCACCATTTCCAGTAAAAAAAATGTATATTGTAGATATACCAGATTCCAAACAACTGTTTCTTTTTCTAAAAAACACCTACTTAATACCATTGCTGAAAAGGGCACCCTTTTGGGTTTTTTTTTTGGCTTACAATGTTTCATGTGTTGCCCCTGGTGCGGGTTGATAGCATATCTTTCAGGTTTGTGGTTTGACTGAGGTATTTATGAGTCAGACCTTATTTTACAATCAGATGCACATCTGCTTTCAAATCATATTCAGAATCAGAAGTACTTTATAAATCCTCAGAGCAAAGTTTGGTAATTCTACTTTCCACATTAAAGAACTTTTATGGTATGGGACTAAAATAGCATTTCATAAAAAATTACATACCCTGATGACAAAATTTTTTAAAATATTACCAAAGAACATGTTTTCCAAGTATTTTGAAGTACATTCAAGTCTTGTAAAGGATTATGTTTGCTGTATAATATTGTTGCATGGTATTACACAGTTGCTCATATATATATATGAGAAAATGTCCAATTGGGGGTAAAAACAATATGAAGCAATGACCAAAATGCTCTCAAAAGAGCAGTGTGCTGAGAGTGGTGATGGACATGTAAACTAACTGAGCTTCCGCTTCTGAGAGGAGGGTAAGAGATCAGGGAAAAGGAGAGAATGGGAAGAGGGATCAGATGAGTCCTGCAAAACACACGTCCAAAAATGGGAAAACTATTTTGATCAGTTGCAGACATGTGCTGTTGGATTTGGGGGAGGTGGAGAGTAAAAAACATCTGTTCTAAGCAAGGAGAACCCAGTTCATGTCATATGAATAGAAATAGAAACAGTGTGACATGTTCTGTGTATTGACTGTTCATTCATTCCCACCATTCACATGAGTTTTGACAGTTTTTACAGAGAGTGAAGTGAGGAAACAAGGAACATGCAATCCATGAAACACACTGAAATGTTTCTTATTTGCCATAAACTACGATAATAAATAAGACATTGATCTTATTACTATAATTTGTATTAATGCCGGGCTCATGGTGAGTGATAGCGCTTCTGGACTGTACCAGCTACACCACCAAATATGGTCCTTCAGTTCAGTAGAGGACGTCAAAACTACTTCATCATCACCTGTCTGCCTTCAAACTAGATCCTCCTTTAACACACAGTAGATAGTGGAAGAGGTGAACAAGCATAGCATGAGGGAGGACACAGGGGAGATAAGAAACTGCAGTCGCTGGTAATATTGAAGACTCAAAGTCCTCTGGGATAATTCCTCTATAGTGTCACTAATTAGAAAACCTCATATGTTGAAGAAATAGCTGAACGCCTCCCTAGTTACTTCCCATTATTGGATACTGTAAATAGAATCAGAGGTTGGTAGCAAGAAGACGTTTTTATTATTAAGGCTATTAAAGTTAGACCTACTTTCAGTGGAATAAGGAACCCCTTAGTTCACAAACAGCAAAGCATACATTACCCAGTAATTTCCTAAAAAATATAGTACAATTATTAATACATTTGAAATTACTGTTGTTGTTTAAGGGTGATACAAACAATTTTAGCAAAATAAATTAATAGCAATTTTGTAATTATCTTGCTGCACTGACCCAGAATTGGCAGCTGCTTCAACTTAGAGTGACGACATCTTTCCTTTCATCTTACAGAGCATGCTCTTTTTAGCTCCTATTTTTCTGGGAAAGAGTGGACAGCCTGCGGGATAGGGACCTTTCCTTCTCCCATGTGAATAAAGGATTTTTTCTGTGTTATCTGTTCCTTTGGGTGAGGCACTAATGTCTGGCTGTACACACTTAAGTCACAACACTCCATCAGTTGGTAATGTCATCTTTTTTCCCTGTCCAGGCCAGAGTCTGCATCCACACTTTCCCTTTTTGTCCTGACCATGATCTAAACCCTACCATGATTTCACTGATGATTTAGTCTCAACTCTTGAGATGAATCTAGGGAAATAGGAACTACTCCATTTATCAAAGTCTGAGATGAACTCAACATTATAACTCATAACGGGACACAGAATTTTAAATATGAATTAGGGTTATTGCACAGATTCTCTCATATAATGCTTAGTTTTTCATCATGGGAGGTCTGTGAGATTTTAGAGCGCCTTAGGGGGTTGTATATTTTCTCTGCCAGAGACAGAGACTCTCCGATGTCCTAGCACGTAGGCTTGCAGCCTTCTGAGACATTTCACGGTCCTACAGCCTTCTCAAACTCCTCTTATAAATGAAAAAATAAATAAATAAATAAAATAGCACAAGACCAAATATGCGCAAACATACATAACCATGTAATTCTTCCATGGTGCCTCAATAATAAAGCAATACTTTTAACACCTAAGAAGCAGAGAAACATTGAATGGACAGGTAACAGGTGACACAGAGAGACAAACAGCATGGCTATTAATAATGGACAGACCACCCAATATTCTTATACATGAGAGGAAATATGGCAACATGGCCATCTGGAGCACAAATTATTCACGAAATAAAACCTGTTCCTTTTCTAAAAGATAGATTCTGCCTTGCAGGCTTCCCAGGGTAGTACAAGACCAATAGTTCAAACCAGTAAGAACTGATCAGTCTTATGTGTAACACACATCCCAGTAAATACAACCAGAAAGTGAATCAAAGAGAGAGAAAGCAAGAGAGAAAGACAGGACATTCTTTTATTCCTTGTGCACAGGATGTCATTGCTACAAGGGTCAAGGCCATCACTTTGGCAACCAAAAACCTCATGTCCAATAAGTCACTGCGAGATGAAACAAAAGCAGGCCAAAAGAGAGCAAAGAACAAAGAATTGCCACAATGCCTCAGTAGAGCTTTGGCAAGTAGAATCACTTGGGGTTTTTAATGAAACCTCACTATCGTCAAGAGACAGGACAGGAATTGCTCAACCGAGGGACAGTAAGTCATACTGATGCAGGTGGCTCAAGCCAGAAACTAAAGACATGGGAGGACCAAAAAGAAAGGTAAGAACTTTGACACTAAAACTTATGTCAAAAAAGTGGTAAAAGCTGTTACAGAAGAAAGAGACATTTTGGCGATGTTCGAGGACATAAAAGCTATCTTCATCATACCTTACTGTTATAACCTATCATGTTCCTGCATGATCAGCAACGCAGAAGAAACCTTTTTGACACACAATGCTCAAATATTTTTGCATTTTGAAGAAAACACAAGATGGAGATCATTGTATGATAAAAGGTGATAGAACATAGACAAATTCTATTTCAACACCTTTAAATCCAAGATTTTGAACATTTTCCCCCTACTTAGAGACTGGTTTGTTCAATGGTGACAATAAAAGCATATTTTATAGGTGGTCATTTATTTAGTATAAGTGGCCAATTTCCAAACAAACAGCGGCAGGAAATCCTGCTCTTACATCACATCTTGTGAAAACAAACATGACAGCTTTGGAGAATATCAATATGTGAAACTGTTATTGTGTCCTGACCTATGAAAGGTTAGCTAAAAGTGTATAATTAGCTATCTGCAAGAATCTGCTCATAAACCAGGATTTTTTTAGCTGGGTGTGCAATTTTCCACTAACATAATTTTTATATCATATTAGCATGATCTTTACCACAAGTAAAAATTTTACACATCAACCCAGATTTCATGATTCCATCACTGCCAACCAGAGCTGAAGCCGAGAAATACCTGCGACCTCTGCAAGGTCATTTGCCTTGGGAACAAATGCGATCGCAAGCTTTCAGGTCATTGTCATAATGAGTGTTCTTGAGACCTGTTGTACATCCACCCATAGCTGTCTCAACAGGAACTTCGCCTAAAGTAAAAGAGCTCCATATCCTGTGCTGGATCACTACTAAATCTACATCAGCAATAATGTTAGCTGTTGCTTTACACCCAATATGTGTATAAGACTAAAACAATATTATCTAATCAAATAATTATAGTGAAGTGAAGGATGCTACAGACATCTCTAAAAATATTTATTCTAAATGATGATTGTTAGGTGACCACTTGTTACAGCTGGTGACTCAAAATTTCACCACTCATACAAAAGGAGGTGAGTGTGTCACTTGGTACTCTGCCCACAAGACAGAGAAAATAAACTACAGTTATTGATGCCCATTTCATACTGCAGCAAAACAAACTGTTAATGCAGCACACCCAAAGCACTGCAACAATGACAGGGAAGCAAATACTGTAGGGAAAACATGAAAAACCATTGTAAGACTGCAATACAAGAAGTGATGTTTCTTGTATAGTTGAGACAGCAAAGAGAAGTAGGTACAACCTTCACTGTGTCCAAAGAAAGGAATGTCCACTTTTCACACTACTATACAATTTACATGTTAATCAATTCCATTCTCATCACTTTTGTAACCTCGGAGGGCCATCTATCATGTTTGAGACCATATGTATGCCGTTTGCTCCGGCAGAGAGAAAGGCACATGCTGCAACTGTGTATGGAAAGCACACAGAGCAGTTTGTTTAATTCAGTTACCATCCAACTATGTTTTAGTTAGACAGCCTGAATGGTTGGCCTATTTGACACGATCACAAATTGTAAAACTTAAGCACCAAAAGCTGAGCATCACCAGAAAGCTATTGTCAGGAGCCTGACGATAGCATTGGGTACACTTCCTGATAACGATATAATTATAATTTACATTTCTTTATCTTATTTGTGTAAGACAAAGACACCATAATACATCGACTAGGAACTAGCTATGCTAGATACCATGCTTCCCTGTTACAAAGGCTTTCTACATTTCTTATTCAGTATCGACATTTTTGCTATATGATCAGTGTACAAGCCCTTGTCTGCAAGCTGTAGCATTCCAAATGGACATAGGGTGTTTTCAGAGTGTCTTCAACATTTCTTATTTGTTCAAGGGTAAAATGAGACTTGACTTATTGATCCCTTGTGTCTTCTTTTAAAAGTAAATGTGTGCTATTACACAAGATAACTTTGCCTTAAGTCATTCATTTATATTCTCAAAAAAAAAATCAAAAAAAAAATCTTAGTATGAGAATTAAAAAGAGAATTTTAGTTCTCTTAATCTACACTGAATATATATTCAAGTAAAAATTTGGGCCACAGAGTCTAAGAGAAAATATAATTTTTTCTGACCCATCTTGACCAACCTTTGGGAGAAAGAAAGTGGAAGCTACATCATAAACAAACACAAAGAAAAAAATAATTAAAGATGACCCCAAGAAAATGAAAGAAGGATCAAAGAAAGAAAGGGGCCAATGAGAAAAGACTGATCAGTTAAAAAAAAAAAAAAAAACAACCCACAGAAACTGGGAGAAATGAGGCCCAGTGACGCAGAAGGGGTAAACATGTGTGGCTTCATCCAAGTTGAGGTTAGCCAAGAAATGTTCAGGAACAGATTGGACCTCTACTCTTGTATTGCATAACTGCTTTTCTTATTATGTGCTATCATTATTCTGAAATTGTCATGGGAGATGAACAGGATGAGAGATCAGCTGTGTTTATAGAATTGATGATGATGAACATCAAGTGTACACCTTACAGTCACCAAAAGCATCTGTGTGATAAATTTGATTCGATCGGCATTTCTTTGTGTTGACAAACTTTTTAATGGGAGTCATCCAAGTGATTTTGTTGTTGACCTATTTTCTTACATTTCATTCCTTATTTGGCGCATTCTGTCTGATTAGTGCATGCCTAATATTTTCCACCTTACCTGCCACCTCAACGATGTCCCCTGGCACAATGTCACGGGCCTTGATTCTCTGAACACTCTTCCTATCCTGGCGGTACACCTTCCCCATCTCTGGTTCATACTCTTTGAGTGCTTCAATGGCATTTTCTGCATTTCGCTCCTGAACAGTAGGAAAAGGATTAAATGATTAATTCACATAAGGAGAAAGCAGAGAATCTATAGATGTAGGTGGCCTGAAATCATTCATGATCTACTTCTACTTTGAACAATTTTTGTCTTGCCAACAGTATTCTGTTGACCCTTAAACCATGGACCCCTTCTATGTTTATAAACTGACATAATCAGCAGTAGTAGTGTTGAAATGGTTAGTCTATCAGCAAGTATTTCTAAAAGCAAACTTATCTGTGTAGTGTGTCTGGCAGTGGTTGGGATATCCAAAGGTAATATGACAAATCTAGTCAACCACCTTAAAAGAAACCATTAGAGGGAACATGCTGACTGTTTCACTCAGGTCGGTGTAACCCCACTTATCCAGCTAAGGAAAGCTGCTGACAACTTTGGAATGAAGACTTAAATGTACAAATGTACGATGATATTATGAAAACAATGGCTTTATTGGATTATTCCATTTAAAAAGGGTATAAAAAAATAATGTGATTGTTTGTTAAACAGATTGGTTGTTTTTTTTTGGGGTGGGGGGGTGTGTCGCCCACCTCTAGAAGAAATTGTATATTCTGTGTATCCTGTATGTGCTGGGATAGCTGAAGCATGATTATTCAAAATTGACTTATGAGAATATGAGAGGAAAGCCTAATCCTTATATAAGCAAAGTATAAATAAAATAAGTGCACATCATGGCATGGCTCTAGACATTGGAACAGTTATGTAAACACTTGTTGAACATGTTACAAATGGCTATGAAATACAATATTTTCAAAAATATTGTTTGGACTTGTGTTTATCTTAACTATCACATCAGTTAAAGTCCCATGACATTTGACTACAATGTCCTCCTTTCTCCAAATGTTCCGCTCTTGCATGCCCAATTCCATCCTAAATCATTCCTCACTTTGGACCTTAATGTTAATGCTGGCTTTTCCTTTTCTGACAAATTGCCCTCAGATGGAACAGGTTGAGTGGGAGCTCCTAACCCAAATGGCAGACAGGAAGCACTCACATACACATAGCTGACAGGGTAACAGCTCCTAGTAAATCACGGTTTTTGGAAAGAAAAGCAATGGGGACACAAAGACATTAACAAGGCAGCCAGTAAAGGTGAGTGTTTACAAAGTTAACGTAATTTAGAGGGGGCATGCAAAAGGGCATTTGGTTTTTCAGAAGAATGGCAGTACTAACAGTTAGAGTCACATAAATGACAGCAGATACTGTGACCACCACCAGTGCATCACTTATTGTTGCATTAACTAAGGTGAACAACTAGCTAATTAACAATTTCAGGATCTCAGCAGGACCTTTTGCAAGCATTTAATTTACAAGACAAACCAGAGGAGATCTACCCAAGTTACCATATGTCTCCTCTAATCAATTTTACAAATACCCCTTTTTACATCAAAATTAATCCGGTATAAGCTGCTTTAGGTACATCCGCAATCAACACCTTTTACCCTGCCAGCTCAGTTTGCTGGAGGACACACAATGTCACTACATGAAGTTTTAGAGTGTGTGCACACGCGCACACACGCACGCACGCACAGGCAAGAGATGCTAGCTGCCATGCAAACTGATTAAACGGATCAGAGGCTCTCATCCCTGGCTGTGAGCTCCTGTCTGCGTAAGCGGGTCCATGTGAGACACTTTGGTCAGCAACTGAGTGTTTTTAAAACTTGTTTTGGGGATGCAGCTCACACTTTCATCCATGAGGGCAGCATAGTCATGATATCTCTGGATTAACTGCACAGCGCTGAGCAGGTACAGGTCTGTTGACAGTTTTTGTACCCTGAGAGACGACACAGCACGGAAAATCAACATGTTCCCTTGGGTGGTGCGTTTAAATCAATGCCATTTGGAGCAATAAATACTTATGTCTAGTGCAGTCATTTGACCCAAGTATGTATGCCAATTAAAGCCTTTTCCATTGCTAACAAAAGTTAGACGATAGCGGCTCTTAGCATTTTTTTTAACCAGTCTGAAAGAGCTCAAGTTTTATTTACAAATCAGGCTCTGTTCTTCAAATGGGTTTATGAGACATTTTTCCCAGGAGACATTCAATCAAGCAGAGATGCACTTTTGATCTCTGACATGAGCACGAAACAGACAAACAACACCTACAACCCTTGAATACTCAACACTGGTTCCATGGTCAAATGAACTCATCTATATATATTAACAATATAAGATTCACTGGTGCTTCTAGGCACTGAGGATTCTGAATGGAAATGCAATGTCTATTGTAAAAGTGTGTCCGAACATGTGTGAACATGTTCAACACAGTTTTGTTAATTCCCTAATGTGACATCCTAAATATACAGCCAATTAATTCTGCTTTGGGCAGTTTTCATGTGCATTAATCTAGATCTGCCCAACACAGGAAAAATGCATGGTGCACCCATCTATCATGAGTAACTCTGGGGTAACGTACTGTTTACTGTTTCACTCTGAATTTGATTGGCATGGGTGCCAGTCTAAAAAAAAAAAACTAAGAAAATAATAAGTTTTGTTCTGTGTGCAGGTGAGGGCCTCCATCCATGTCTGACTGTGTTTGCTTGCTGCCTATATTTAATGTGTATTTTGACTATCAATAATGTCTCTCAAAGGAACTGACACTGTAAATCCTCAGGCAAAGCCAGTGCTCAGCAGGCACACATGAACAGAGAAATAAATGGATTCTCATGAGCAACATTTACAACAAATCCATTTTTCTGTTTCATGCAGACTAAATGTTGCCCTGCTCAGTCATAGGCACAAGTTAGTATTTTCCTTTTGAAGTTACAATTTGTGTGCTGCATTCTTGACTATTTTAATTTTTCAAATTTTATGAAAAAATAAAAAATTATGAGCTCTGTTGGAACAATTTTACTTTGATGGTTTCCCTTTTCAGAAAGAATCCGTATTCTACATGGCTTATACATCCCCCCATGAACTTACATTCCCAACTTCCAAAATGGAAGAAAAATTCTTGCATAGATGCATTTATGGGTGTTTACCTGCCAGACGCCTACTATGGCATTTGCTATGAGAATAAGTAGGATAACAAAAGGCTCCACAAAAGCTGTAACGGTTTCCTCTCCCTCTTCAAACCAGGCCAGCACCTAAACACAAAACATAGAAAAATAAAGTGTGAAATACAGTGAGCATTGAAGTCCTGAACTCAAATAACATTTCGATAGAAAAACCAGAAATTAGTAATCCTATTTGCTGGATAATCACACCAATAGGTATTTAGAGTGAATAATAATTTGAACATTGGTCGCATAAGTTTTATTGCAAAAATAAAACCCTTTGAAAACATTTGAAAATTTAATTTTGGAACACAAATTCCATGCAATATGATATTCTCAACCAAAATGAGAGTGGACAGGGCTTTCAAAAACTCAACAATATGTAATTGATAACATCAGTGTGATAAACCACTTCACGTCAATGGTATGAATGGAGCAGACAGGAGGTAGAAAGGTCAAAGCTATTTTCAACTTGTGCATTAAATGGATTTCCAAATGTAGTTTCCCCTCAGCTTAGTCTAACACACACAAGTCCAAATATGTTACAAAAGAACTTGAGAACAGTAAATGTACACTTACTAAGATAGTTTGTTGCATCATAACCAAAATGAATTTAGTCTTATAGTGAATCTAGAAAAGTTGTGTACACAAATATATAAGCTTCAAGCAACTTTGATTCCAATGTGCAGGTAATTTTTATTTTATTATATAATTTTCTCTCATATAGTTTTGTAATGAACAAATGCCAGTCACTTGTTAGACCATGGAAGTTCTCCCAGAACCTTGCATTGGCTTTTTAAATATCTTGCATAATTGTTTTCAGCATTGAACAATAATTCATCATAAATATCAAGCCAAACTCTGCCAGTGTTGCAGAAAGAGAGCCCAGGGTTTTGTTTTTTTTGTTTTTTTGAGTCATGTCAGGGAGACTAATAGTGCAGTAACCACTTACTCTTACAGAATCTGTGCCAGGAGTGAATTGTGTCAGACAAAATCCCAGCGGGCCCCAATCCTCTAAACAGTCTATTTAAGCTTGGCCAATCAAATTTCAAATTTAACCACCTATCATACAAAATATTTTATGATGCAACCATCGGTACCTGAGCAACTGAATATAAAGTTAAAACAAATTTTGGTATACAACAAAGACAAAATGTTGCCACTTTGGGGGGGGTAAACATGCCTGCATGTGCTTGTATGATTGAAAGCATGCTGCTTGATACAGCCACTGATTAATGGCCTTTGTAACCATAGCTAGCTGTGGCAGATTAGAAACACAGTCATACATAGTAATGTGTGACACTGTGTCACATAAATTAAAGAGGGGCTGCCATTTCTTGGTGACAAGAACCTAAACATCTCTATGTCTGTTTATTTTCAGAGCTGTGATTTATTCACAACAACAACATGAGAACTGGACATAGGTGTAATATTGACACTTGCAATAAACATTTAAGTCATCTCTGGATTGCAGTGTGCAAATTTATGCCATGAAATTTAATAGGAGGAATGTCTGTCACTTCCACTCTTCAGCTGTCAAATACATAACACGCTGCTTATTCAAATGACAAGCCAAATAGACAGCAAACATGTTAAAGTGACAATAATTTGTTTGCAGAGTAACTACCTGTCAGCATTTGCTTATAGCTTTGGGTTTCTCTGTGTTGGTGTGGCTAATATAATCCCTACAGAAAAAAGTCAAAAAGGCCACAGTGATTTAAGGTTTGCTTAAAGAGGAAACATGTAAATGTATATAATACATTAAGACAGAATAATAAAAGATGATAATATGGGTCTGTCAGACAGACAGATACTGGGTGCTTCTCTCCTTCACTATGAACAACATTCTTGCTTAACTGTAACCTGGACTGAATCGATGAGAAGTGGACCATCTACACTTTGGAGGTCAACAGAGCTGCACAGAAAAAATAAAAATTTATCTACAGCAGTGAAAAAAAAGACAGCGGAAGAGATGAAGATAAACAATGGCAGATGGCCAAGCCCCCCCCCCCCCCCCCCCCCCCCCCCCAATACACACTACACAAGGAAATTAAAGGTTCTTCTATTTATCTCAAAGTGAATTACCCTCTCACTGATCTAGCACAGTACAAATGCAGGAAAAAACTTACATTCTCAACTTATCTTTAGTCGAGTGTTGAACTAACCACCTTATACAAATGTCAGAATCTGCTCATGGACTTTATCTGCTAGCAATCTTGACAATTTAGTAAAGGAAGTATAGCATTCGGCCATTTGTTTTACTATACATAGCCATATATGAACATATAACATATACATTGAATGAACACTGAACAAACCGCATGCACCCAAAAATGTTATACTTACAAAGGATATGCAGGCAGCAAGTAGAAGAATTCTCACAAGCAAATCTTCAAATTGTTCAATCACCAACTCCCAAAGGGATTTACCTAAAAGAAAAGAAGTCAAGCCAATGCAGCAAAATTATCAGCAATTTCTCCTTCCATTTTAGACAAAAATATTGAAGCAAGACTAAAAGAAGTAAGCATTCATATGTATACAATGGTGCACTCACCCTCCTCAGCTGGCAGTTCTGCAGATCATCCGATCCACGACACAAGCGAAAAATAAAAAGGACAGGCAGTTAATCAAATGCAACTTCTTGGTGTAAAATTACAGCACATGGCTTAGCAGCAGAGAAGCACAATTAAACGGATGATGGTGTGCTGAGAACTGACAGTCACTAAAGTGATGCTTCCTAATATTTCAACATACAGCTCATGACGTCAACAGCGTCTTTTTTTTTTTTTTATAGCTCGGCAGGTCGCCCGTTACAATGCCGGAGTCATGGCCCATTCATATGGCTACATAACGCGGGGAGCAACACGCATGCTTGTTTTCCTACCGGGACAACGATCAGCTCCTTACCGTTTGGTCCATATCGTTCCCGTTGTTTCTTCACCTGATCTAAACTCAGGCCGGTGCTTTCATTCACGTTGAAAAAGCTGTAAACTTCTTCCACCGTCTTTGTGTGTGCGTTGTCCATGGTGAACGGCCACTTGAGGACACCGCTTGTTTCGCCTTGATGGTCCCGACCTCAACCTGTCGCGTTTACTTTTTTTTCGGCGTCACCCCGTGATTTACGACAAAAATACCTGAAAATATTCGACCGAGTCTGGACTGTTAGCAGTTCGTCGGGAATAAAACCGGGCAGCGCGACGGGCAGGTGTCTGGCGAGAGTGGAGGGCTTAGCGGCTCCGGAGCTAATGGTAGCTAACAGGCTAACGCTAGCTAACTGTTGGCTCTGTCTGAATTCGCCGGCTGTGCTCCGCTAGCTTTCCCACGAGACCTCCAAAAAACTATTCATATCAACATCGCAGTCTCGGTCGATAGTTTTTAACACCTCGCTCTTCTTTTCAAAGCACCCAATAGTGGACCAAATACGTCCAAATAGATGGTTTAAACATGTGGCTGAGTTACAGCTCGGTACCCTTCACCGCTCTGTCTGTGTATTGCAGAATCGCCAACGTCCTGATCGGCACCAATCGCGTTTGTCCGCCGAAGCTCTCGCGTAAGTCGAATGCGGTGTTCAGTGTCCGCATGTGGAACCAGCTCATTGGTTGGACACACCGGAAATCCTTCTTCTCGTCTTTCACTGTGCCCGACATTAGTGTTTTACATTTCCATGCCACATTATATTATTATCTGTATCATTTCCAAAGTGCACAAGGGCATTACGTTGATAGGCTGTGGGCATTGTGCTGATAATAATAATAATAATAATAATAGGAATGTTACAATTATGCTATGTACATATGTTGTGTCTTGAATTGTAATCTCTTACATGATGTTTGTACTGCAGAAAAATTGAGATTTTAACACACATATACTGCCTCTATAGTAAATTAATTCATTTAATGTAATTTATCACGTGTGACAGGTTTGCTGATATTTCTGACCACACCCCACCTTTTTTTTGTTCAATATTCATTTCTAAGCCATCCAATAATGTTAAACATTATTTAGCCTTCACTTCTATTTTGAAAGGGATTAATAGGTAAATTAGGATACAAATTTAGATTTATGTCAAGAAATCCCTACCTTCCACGATGAGACGCTTTCATTTTATAGCCTGGTACAAATGCAGATATATTTGTTTTTTGTTTTTTTACAGAGTTATTGGATGTTGACAGAGGAACCCTGTCTGTGATATATCACAGTCGGTCCTATCATTTGCTCTCTGGCTTTTTATCAAGAAATTATCTAATAAATTAGACCTAAAGTTGTCTCACTCTTGTACACTTAAATTGGACAATGACATATCTGTCCTTTTTGCATACGAAAATTTTGAGAAAACGGATTACACACATGATGAGAGAAGATAGACATGCTTTATCCTAGAGAAAAGAAAGGATTCACTTAAAATCTCCACAGATGGTGAGATAGCTTCTGAAGTGTGATGCTTTGCAGCCTACAGTATCTGCTGTCTATCTGAAACTGAAGCTATTTTAAGACACTATGATAACTGTGTGCTGCCACTGTCAGACTGCTCATTGACAAGGAAAGAAAAAATCATCTGCAACTACTCAAACACACAGTAGTCAGAGATAAGAATAAAAAAGTACAATGAATAAGTTGGCTACCAAAGTTGTTTTGTCACCACTGCTTTAATACAAGTAAATTTTGTTTACATGTCGGTGGGATGTTCTTGTTAAGTGATAATGCCAATAATCAAAGCTTTTGTGTTAAAGGATGATTCATAGGAATCTTGCACTTACATAGTTATATATAAAAAGCTATATAAAATTATTCTGAGATGAGAATACATAGTTCTTATTTCCTTTCTGTAATACAGTAAATGCAAAACATTATGTTTACTGTCACTGTGAACAATGGATTTAAAAACTGTTATATTTTCTCCCTTTTAGTATAAATCACACCAATGGGCTACTGCTTATTTCATTATCTGGTAATAAAGTTAATCAATTCGTCAGATGCAGCATGAGATGTTTTATTTTGTTCAGCAGCTTATATAACTCAGCCAGAAGTGTATTCAGTTTCTACAGCTGTGGATTTCATTGCTGACAATGAGGATGGCGTTTAATTAATTTTTTATTTTTCATTTTTATTTTTTTTTATAAATGTGGAGGCAGCACACAGGCAGTCAGTTTCAGTTCACCACCATCAAGGTTCTGCTGTGCAGAATCCCTTGTAAGCACAGACTGCACCAGTTCACACAGACAATGTAGGAATAAAGATGAGTGCAAGCTTTGCAGTAAGTTTTAGGCCTTTTAATGGCTCCTTGTAAGGCCACATCTTTGGTAACTGGAAAATCCTTTCTCAAATGGTTGTTGTGTATTTCTTTCTATCAAACTATACACGAGAACAAAGATGGAAGGACAGAGAGGATGATAACAGTGTCAGCTTTGTTTATATCTGTGTCCAGGGTATGGAGGAATATTTCTTCTACTTCAGAAAAGACCCTGATTAACATATTACATAAGATTGTCTTGGTCAAAGAAAATTATGTTTTTTTTTACCCACCAAGAGACTTGCTTGTCATTTGAGCCTTCCTCTAAGAGCTTATTTTGGACATCTGAGTGGAGCAATACACATTTGCAAATTTTACTCTAAAAGAGGAGACATGACATGATAATGTAGGATTATTTCTACTTCATTTGCCAAAAGGTTATTTCAACTCATGGAATCACTGCAGTGCATTTAGAGTCACCATCATTCAGTAAAATCCTCATTTGTTAGAAAAATGGACGCATGCACTGTTCCCATAAGGAGCCTATATTTGGCATTTGGGTTTTCAGCTGAAAATGATCTTACCACCTTATAAGGTACTGTGAAAATTGTAAGTGTTCGTTGTAAGGCCATCATGATATGAGACGCCTAAAGGTTTGGCCTCTTGGCAACCAGACTTCTTTGTTGTTGTAGTGTTCTTGAGAAACACATAAATGCCTCTCCACTCTGTAAGCGTTCACCCTCTTTGCTGCTCTAAATTGATTTTAGAGTTTATCCTGAAGCATACAGTTGATTCAAAGTACATTATGAGTGTCAAATTCAAATTAACACAGTAAGACTTGTGTACATGGTTTGAATATGATAATGGAAAGCATAGGCTACGTCATGTCTTTGGTTTCTGTAGTGAACCCGTATTTATAATAGCCTCTGCTTTCTTTAATTGTATGAAGGATTCAGGTTGCTGGTTTGAAAAAAAGTGATTGGACATTTTTTCAGTGGACACATGTAGCCAGTCTTCACAACAAGTTTTCAAATACTGGCATATGACATACATTGTAGTCTAGTCTACATGGAAAGCTCATCTGATGTTTGGCCCAGACTACAACATAAAACACCACATCACATTCCTGGGAAAACCTAAATAGGATTTACTTTAAGCTTCAGATAGGCAAACCATAACCTTAAATACAACTTTGTGTCACTTGCACCTCAGAACATTATTTCCATATCAAATGAATGACTCTTGTTTGTGTAATTTTGCTGCACTCAAGTGGACAAAAGTGTTACTACACGTGGATTGTTTCTGGATTTTGCCAGAATTCAGAATTAAGCGGAATTAAGTTTTTTTTGGGTTTTTTTAGATTCTGTCAATTAATTGGCACTGTGGTGCTTTAAGTCAATACCATAACCTCAAACACATAGTACATTCATCTTTTGCCTATGACATTTAAGAAGAGATAAAATTGAATCGGCCAAAAATTGAGGTTCACATTTCTCATAGGGGATGTGTAGGTAAAATAATGCGTGGGTATAACACAGGTTAACACAGCAATCATTTCTATTGTTTCCAATGGTGTAAATAGGTAAGTCTTCTTCGTCCATCAAAGTTTTTGATTTTGTGTCACAGTTGCAGGTCATTTTAGTGGTCTCACTGATAGTTCTCTGGGGGTGAGTATCATTTAACAAGTCTAGAGTATGTAAGGTATGTAAGACTTCAGTACGTGATGGTTTCTGTGATCCAAATCCAGTGTCTCATCCTGACTGACAAAAACATTGATGTGTGAAGAAGCTCACCTTTCTTAATCAAAGTGTTCACCTCACCCAAACCTTTTCTCTTTTCTTTCTGGGCTTTGGAAAGATTAAAAGCTAATTTATTGAGAATATTTAACAGAACAATGATTGGTTGTGTGTACAGCTGGTGATGCTCAGTCAACAATATCACAGGCGTCTCTCTTTTTTTTTTTTTCAACTGTTGCGGTTTATGTATGGGTGGGGTGGATGAGTGCAGGACATTTTTCGATGCAGTCTCATGTGAGGTCACTGAGAAAGATTGTCTGCAAGACTGAACAAGTCCTGGATCGTTTCACGTCGAGTGAGCCACATTCATGAACCCGCAGAGCTAGGACTACTACTGCGCAGTCTCAATGAGTCACATAATGCGGAAGTAACCCGGAAGCCAGAAACTTTTTCAGCAAGTATAGTGGCCAAAATCCGACTTCTGTTTTTTTAGACACAATCAAAATTGTGCCTTGACAGTTTCATAGAATTTACAGAGTTAACATACCAAGGAAACCATTCACACAGAATAAAAATATTCTTACACATGCAGCTTGTTGTATGCAGCATAGAGAGTGAGCGAAGTCTCGCGATATTTACATTAGAGGTCGGAGTTCAGACTGGCCATGTGTGTGTGTGTGTGTCTGATGCCGTATCTATCTGAGTACAGATTGCACTGTTACAGCATTCGCTTTGTTCTTTCCTTTTTTAAAATCAATATAGTCATTAATATTTGAGTCAAATGCTGACTTGAGGTAGATCTTACGTTTCGTACACGGATACTTCAAAGTTAGTTTTACCGGAAGTGCTGCTCCTTTGCTCCGTCAGTTCAGCTGTTGTGACTATTCGCATCTTTTAGTAGAAGAATCTTCTGATGATGGCTTAACATGTTTAAATTCAGACCACTGCTGAGTGCCTTAGTTAACCATACATTAACGCAGAGGACAAAGGGTAAGCAAAGCCAACAAAAACAGTGTGGGAATTAATTCATTCTTACAGCTTTGAATGAGTCTCCAGAGCTGTTATGGAAGGATTTTATTTTATTAACTTTTATGTAGCCAAACCTATGCTCTTATGTTTCCTATTCAAAACAGTGCAAGATGTGTTTTTGTCTTAGATGTAACTGTGCTCTATATCCATGTTACACAGAGGTGGTGTTATCTTCCCAGGTGGCCTTAATAGGTTCTGTTGCATCATGAGTGAAACATCTAAAGATGAGCCTGCAGCCAAGCTGATGAAAAGACCACATGAAGAAAATGAAGACTCCGCTGAGAAGGCGCAGGCTACTAAAAGAATAAAAGCAGAGGGGGTGAACTCTGAAGATGAAAAGAAATATCCCAAAAAGAAAGTGGTCCTCCTCATGGCATACTCTGGAAAGGGATACTATGGCATGCAGGTGAATGCTGTAGCCAGTTTACCAATATTTTAAGCACTCTTATTTTCTTACGTCTTGCTAAATGTTATGGCTTTTATTACTTCAGAGGAATCCGGGCAACTCTGAGTTAAGGACCATCGAGGATGACCTGGTCGCAGCTCTTGTTAAATCTGGTTGCATTCCTGGAAACCATGGTGATGACATGAAGAAGATGTCTTTCCAAAGATGTGCCAGAACAGATAAGGTAGGTATATGTACAGGTAGTACACTTGGAACTCACTTCACAGGGGTATGAATGCATAGACAAGTGTGATATTATGGGGGCTAAAGTTTATATGGTGTGTAAACTGAATATTTTAATGAGCCATATTACTGGTATTGCTTTATTTATTTAACTTGTTCAGGGTGTGTCTGCTGCTGGCCAAGTGGTATCTCTAAAGCTTTGGCTAATTGAAGACGTCGTTGAAAAAATCAATAAGCATCTGCCTGCACAGATCAGAGTGCTTGGTGAGACATTGGTTCTATGTAGTTCTACTTATCTCTAGTTGGATAGTTGGATAGTTAATAGTTGGAGAATTATGTTTTGATTAACATTCCCAAGATGCTAGGATTATGAATACTAAAAAACAGAATCTGTAAGTGAGAAATTAATGTTCTACATTTGGTCCCACAGGTTTTAAACGGGTGACCCAGGGTTTCAATTCCAAAAACAACTGTGATGCTCGTACATACTCCTATATGCTTCCAACAGTTGCCTTTTCCCCGAAAGACTATGATACAGGGAATATAGAGGCCTTTCGTTTGGAACCAGAGACACTTAGTAAGGTGAACCGTTTGTTTGCTCTCTACAAAGGCACCCATAATTTCCATAACTTCACCTCCCAGAAGGCTCCAAATGACCCCAGCGCACGCCGATATATCACAGAGATGACGTGTGGAGAGCCCTTCATCTGCAACAAAGCTGAGTTTGCTGTGATCACTGTGCGAGGTCAGAGTTTTATGCTGCACCAAATCCGCAAGATGATTGGCCTGGTGATTGCGGTGATAAAGGGCTATGCTAAGGAAGAAGTGATGGAGCGGAGCTGGGGACAACAGAAAGTGGATGTGCCTAAAGCTCCAGGACTGGGGCTAGTCCTGGAAAGAGTTCACTTTGACCATTACAACAAACGCTTTGGAGGGGATGGGCTGCATGAGTGTCTGGAATGGGAGCATGAAGAAAAAGCAATCAAGGCTTTTAAGGAGGCTCACATCTACCCCACAATTGTTGAGACAGAATGTCAGGAGGGCTCCATGGTCAGCTGGATGTCTACACTTCCTATCCATGATTTTGAGGCCACAGCTGCTGACAATAAGGATTCCAAACGGGTATCTGCAAATTACTAATGGAGAAACACTTTTTTTACCTGATATATGCCATTAAAAAAATTCTATTCAATTACATATTCTGCTAGATCATTGCCTCTTTTTTTCTCTAGGACAACATAGAAGAAGGAAATGACTCAGATTAGGTTACACTGCCTGCTGAAAGAAGACACTCAACAAATTCATCTCTTTCTGTTTCTGGAAATTGGCTTCCAAATTAAATGGACAAGTATATCTTCCAACATGTTTTGTGGGCTTGATGTCTCTTTTTCTTTTACAAATCTTGCATTAAAAACTAATAACAAGATAAGACAAGCATTTGTATTATTTATTCAAGTGATTCTTTCTTATCTATATCATTGTGAAACTATTGGAGAGGCTTGGTTATTTTGTTTGATGAGCACCTCTGATAAATTTATATTATTTTCTTGATTTTTTTTTTCTTTTAACCAATTCCTAACAGTTACTCATTTTAAAACCTCAAGAAATGAGAATTGGGAGTGTATTGCCAGTCAAGGCAAACTACATTCAACCCCTTTCACAAATCCTAGGTCCTGGACATTTAAATAACTGCGGGAAGAGAAAAATTAACATAGTCAAGGTTTAAACAAACCAGTTAAGGCCTTATATTAGAGAAGGTGAAGATGGGGTGTTCTTGATATTTAAAGTGATGGGATTTGTGTTATCTTATGATGTATTACCGATTGAGCCCACCAGCCACAGAGAGACAGGGTTAGGGTTAGACAGTACAGAGCTTGGTGCAAAGACAGTAACAAATAAATTAAAATTAGACTTGTTCCTATCACCCTCACTTCTGTTTTGGAGAGGCAGACATCCCTTCTCTCAATGATTTTACCATGACATACAATTATCACTTAGTTCGATGCTTTGATATGAAAGCAATATAGACTTAAACATGCTGTCAAGAGTTTAGCCGTAACTAAAGGGAAAGTCGGACGTGGATGAGAATAAGCTAAAACTTCCCCCTCCAGTCAGCAGGCGGCGATACAATTAATGTGTGGCTTGAATTAATGCCGCATTCACAGTTTGTAATCCTACGGTAAATTACGGCTTCCCTATCTCAACGCTCCTTATCACTCTAAGATAGTTAAATGAAAAAGCTCAAATATATATAAGTGTATATGTATAGTTACAATCTAATCCATCTTTGATTTTGAATTCATGAAGGTGCTGTGTGCTGTAAACTGTGTTTGTAGAAATCACGTGATGGTTTTTCATATTTTTACGGCGTGACTTGAAAGCACCATTGCTGACTCCAACATGGCGCCGGCTAAGAAACGCAACGTGAGTTCAGCCAAAACAACAGAACAAAGTGCAAAAACAGCTAAAATCGACCTCAACAGCAAAGTTGAAAGTGTACTTGAAAGCAGAAAACGTGCCAACGACGTTTTTGACATACTAGAGTTCCTTCAGGTGGGTAAATACAACTACACGTTTGATTGTAGTGTAATATTGACACAGCTAGAATCGTGCTGGTTTACTTAGAGTCGGTTTGGTTTCTTTAGGTCGCCAAAACATTACTCAGGCTGTATTTTTGTTCTATTTTTGCAGTCTGAAAACCAGAAGGATGTTATCGATGCTGTAAATGCATGCGGCAAATTGTTCTGCGCTTTGTTGGAGAGGAAAGAGTTGTTGAGGGGAAAGCTGCCCGGAGAGGAGGAGGCGTTGAAGGGTGAGCAGTGAGCCCTGTGACATGTGGACGGATTAGAGCAGTTTCCTCACCTTTACTGCTGCACCCACACACCAGGAGATTGTTGGAGTATTACATGAAATTCTAGATGAAAATCAACATTGCAATAAGATATCTAAGGCCTGTTATATGAAACAGACATTTTGTAAATGCCTGTAAAATAAACTCAATCAAATCATATTCTTAATCTCTCTCTCTCTCTCTCTCTCTCTGTTCGTTTGTTCGTATGTTTGCCCGGTCCAGGGGGTTCTAATGCTGAGGATAAGTATCGCATCTTCATGAGACACCGCTACAACAGCTGCGTGGAGATTCTACTTGAGCACCTCGACCATGAAGTTCACAACATCAAGGTGAGTGGACTGATCTGTCTTAATAGCTCACCTTTAATTCCCCCCCCCACCAAGACACTACAACAGGCCGATTCTATTGGGAAATAGAGAGAGGAAAAAAGGCAAAAGATACTGTAAAATAGATTTTTATGTGTAGTGTGGCATCTGCATGCAGTGGATACAACCATAAATACTGACAGCTTGAGACCTGCCGTTATCCTTGCATGACTAGCCTGTTACTTTGGTTGTTTTTGGTCCAGTTAAATTAACTATGTACACCAAGCTAGTTTATTATTATTGGCTTCAAAAGAAACTTGCATCTCAAAGGGCGTTAGTTGATATGCGGGAGATTATTGACTTTCAATTTATATGTATGTGCTTGGCCCAAAGTCAAATTTTGTTACAAATCAACACTGCGTAGTTATTCTTACAATGTAGCTTTTAAAATGTGCTTAACCATTCCCTTTTCTTAACTATTTACTCTTATCATTAACTGCCCAAACACAGGAGAGTGCCCTGTGCTGCCTGATGAAGTTTGCTGCAGGAGAAGGACAGCATCCTCTTGAGGAATTGGACTGGAGTCAACACTACAGCTTCCCAAGGGAACTTATCCAGGTTTGATTTTATGCAACTGGAAAAATGTTTTTTAACATGGGAATATATATTAGTTCTGTGCTGCTGCTCTGATTTCCTCTCTATGTTAAGCCAAAACATGAGATAAGGTAATTTTTAGTATGCTGTTTACATTTGGCACACAAATCAGCTAACATTTTTCTCTTATTTCATGGTCAGGCAGTGGTATCCGGACTGCTGTCCAAAACTTCAGACAACTCCCTGCTGATCTCCAGACTCCAGGAATTCCTTGAGATGGAGGATGTACGTTATTATGTCATGAGCTCCATCCGTGAGAATGTGGGCAAGGTCATGGACAAAAACAAAGGGGTAAGAGAACTCTCTTTGCCACAAATGCTATTGTTTATCACATTAAAATTGATTTTTTTTTTTAATCAAGTAAATATTACCTGATGTGCTGAATACTGTTGACCTATCTTGCTCTTTTTAGGCAGTGGTGCCCATATACCAGAACAATGTGTTCACGCTTATGTCCAACATCAGCATGCCAAGCCAGGAATCAGAGCTCACCAACTTTATGGTCAAACAGGAAGGTGAGAGTTGCTTTGAAGTTCCAACAATGCAAATTAAAAAGTAAAGTAAATACAGCATCAGTTTGCACCTTGTTTTAATGCTCTCAGGCAAAGTAAATTGCACATTTATTTTTATTAAAGTGATATAATAAATATTTTCAGCCAAACATGACGATTGGAAAGCTGCTAAACTGAATGTAAGTCAAATATTTTGAATCAGACATTCAAATTTCTGCTTGTGACAAAAATTGTATTGAATGAGATTTCAAACATATTACAGGAACACAAGCATGTATTTGAGAGGATGTGGCTTGGCTTTCTCAAGTATAAGGTAAATATGTAGATAGCACAATCTTCATTTTTATTGCCTCTACACATCTTGAACACTGTACTGTCGACACTATGCTTTGTCAAATCAATCTTTATTTTCTCTGTTGTAGTTGCCAAGCAGCATGTATAAAAAGGTCTTGGTGATCCTCCATGACTCCATTTTACCCCACATGAGTAAACCTGCACTAATGATTGACTTCCTGACTGCTGCGTATGATGTTGGTAAGTTGTTCATGTAGCTGAATTGTGAGAGTAGTCCAATAAATCAATGTGAGCTGAAACTGACTACTTCAAAATAACCCAAATGGTCTCAATGATCCAATATTTCAGTAGGGTGATGGTTATGATAATGTCATATGTTGTCACTTTTTGATTCAATAGGTGGAGCAATTAGCCTGCTTGCCCTCAATGGCCTTTTTGTCCTGATACATCAACACAACCTGTAAGTGTTATGCACAATAATTTGGCCATTTTCACATTCAGCTCCCTGTAGATCTGTAATACACCATGTTATATTTACATACTTAAATATTGTATGTGGTGTGTTTGTGTATTTTTTTTCAGGGATTATCCTGATTTCTACAAGAAGTTGTACAATCTACTTGAGCCTTCAATTTTCCATGTGAAGTACAGAGCACGCTTTTTCCACTTAGCCAACCTTTTTCTTAGCTCCAGGTAAACTCATTCATGTTTCACTCAAAAAAATGTTTTTTCTATTCAAGCTTATGCCCATTAAAAACTAAAAGTGTATATTTTCTTAATGTAGCAATTTGCAAGTTTATGTTTGTACTTGTCTCCAGTCACTTACCAGTGTACCTAGTGGCTGCCTTTGCCAAACGTCTGGCTCGCTTGGCACTAACAGCACCTCCTGCAGGCCTTCTCTTAGTGCTGCCCTTCATCTCCAACTTGATCCGTCGTCACCCTTCATGCAGAATCCTTATTCACAAGCCCACCACAGAAGATGGTAAGAGTCAGCCTCTCAGTTCACGGTTTGAATATGTCAGCATCTATTTTTTCCTCTGTCAATAAACTTAATGCTTAAGTTGTTAGGGTTGTCAATGCTCAGGACATATTTGTCAAAGTCTTATGAATCTTATAAATTGGTTTTATTTATAACAACAGAGACTCTGGAAGACCCATATCTAATGGATGAAGAGGACCCTGCTCATTGCCGTGCCTTAGAAAGCAGCTTGTGGGAAGTTAAGGTGTGTATTGGATGGTTAAAGATTCAGGCTGATTTGTTAGCCATTTTCTGCATTTTGACTGGAAAACAAGGCCAAGAAATGCTAAACATGAGGAGAAATGTATCTGAATGAAAGCGTACTTTATTAAAACAAATTCATTTGACTTTCCTCTTTTCTGCAGACGTTACAGAAACATTACCATCCTGACGTGGCCAAAACTGCGACACTGATCAACACTCCCCTGTCAGAACAAGAGGATGACATCAGGGAGTTGCTGGAGCTGACAGCATTTGAGGTGAAGGGACACTTGCAAAATTAAATTCTTTTTGTGCTTTGTTTAATTGTTAACACAGATTTTTTTTTAACAGTGCATGAAAACTAAATATAATTGAAATAGTAATTTCATAGTAGACTGAACACCATTATTCATTTTCCTTTTTCTTATCCCCAGCTGATGGAGAGAGACCTGAATCCGACCCAGAACAAGAGCATCCCGCTGGAGTTTGAAACTGCCTCACAGTTACTAAAAGGAGGGGGAGACGTGTTAGGGCAGCACTTCTGTCTGAATTAGTTTAAGTTAAAAAAAAAGGGGGCTGCATTTACAGTTTATCATCTTCTGGGACCAGTTCATCAATCGAAATCTGGACTGAATAGGAAGATTGAACAGACTTCTCTTCAGAAAAATTAGATCTCTTTCAGAGAGCAACAGCAGGGCGACAAGTGCACGAAAAATGTGTTTGATTTAGTGTTGACATGTTTTCCTCCATGACTGTTGATGTTCTGGATGTTTGACTATTGTACATTAATAAAAGGTTTTTGTTTTTTGTTTTTTTCAAAGCTCCTTCTCATACTGATCAATGGCCATAAAGGACCATCCAGCTCTCGGCAGAGCTTGTTTTAGGATAACATGTTCGCTTTAAAACTTTAAAAGACAACGAGACTTGCACTGCTGCGTCACGTGGTCTGAATGAGCTACGCCGATTGGCTGTCACTCGCTTTGACGCGCTAATTGATTGTCTAATTAAAGTGAAAACACGTGTGTTAGTCTGCCATTTATGGAATTGCATTTAGTTCTTATTTGTTACAAACAATTAACGTATTTTGTAACACTATACGTGTTAGTTACTACACAATACTACAAGGAGTCGTGAAGCCTGCCGTCATCATTGTACAGGTAAGAGGTTCGTCTTAAATGGCATCTTTCCCACCTCTTGATCGTGTTTCATCCTCTCGGTAAGTGTGCCATATGGTCCCACAGCAGGCGGCTCTGGGTACAAGAACACCATGAAAGAAAAGTCTGAATCATAACTGTTAGAAAAGAGCAAGTCGTATGAGGAGGAAGCTGCCCAACGACGTGCACACACACACAGACGGACACGGTGTGAGGAGCAAAACAAAACTGCCATGGAAGCATCGGAGTCTGCAGCCAGCCTCTGCTGTAGGTAGGATGGTTTCTTTTTTATTAAAGCGCATTTGTGTCTTTTTAAAAAAAAAATCATATTCGTTGTTCAGGACCACGGGCGGGGGACATGGTACCAGACTCTGCCAGAACCAACAAGGCAAGAAGCCAAAACAGGATCAGTGTGAAGAGGACGAGAGGAGCTGAGGAGCCTCACTTAGATGGGTAATAAACTTTTAGTGACAGCAGATTGGACCAAATTGTATGCGTGTTTAGAAGTTTATCAATTGTGAGATCGTGTGTTTATACTTTATTGTGCCCTTTGAGAATAGACAATGCGCAGGTTTGCAGTTTTTTAAAGATTTTCTGAAACTTTGCGGTCCATTAAAAGCTTGAAAATCGTGGAGTAGGGCTCTAAAAACATTCACAGCTGCAAGTGTGTGTATAGATGTATATTTGTCTAAATGAATGCTCCCCTTACAAAACTCTTTGTCAGTTAAATGATGTCTTTAATTGGCTATTAGTGCCCAAGTGCAACAATGAAGTATTGTTCAGATTTTAGCTGAGTTGCCTGAAGGGTTTGTAACAGTTATCACTCTTTAAGGTAAAGCTGTGATATCATGAATGTTATTTTGGTGATGGATCAATAGATTAATTGATAGGTAGATGGAGATGAGAATCCCCTTTCAAGCCTGGATAATGACGTAGGCACAGCTCTCTGCTCTCACTTTGATAAATCTGTGAGAGAGATGCTTTGGCAGCACTGCAGGTTCAGAGGTCTTGGCAGGACAGGACATTTCTGCATAAATCTACAGGACTCCTGAGCTCTGTGTGGTGGTGGTGGTGGTGTTGTTATTAGTATGTCTGTCGTTCTCCTACATAGCCCCCCCCCATTGAGGAAATAGAAGCTGTCCAAGGTGAGTCAGCACAGAAGCTATTTGAGCATTTGGATGAGAAAGCAGAGGGAGCTCAATAATTCTACTTGACTTTTTTCTATTTATTTTCTTTTACCTCAGAGAGAATGAGGGAGAGCAAACATGAAATGAAGTCTTAAGATTAATTGTTAGTACATTATTTATTAACAATTTATTGTATACTGTATTCAAATAACAGCTCACTTTTATATTTTAGAATTAAAAATAGCTCATTTAATATTTTGTATTGTTTTTCTGTACTTTAATTATTTTCAAAACAAATTCAATAGTGTATATAAATTAGAAAACAGCTGAGTGAAATCAGCTGTTTGAGTATTTGTTATGATGCAGCAATGGAGCCACATAAGTCAAATCTCCTGAGGTACAAGCAGCATTAACCTTCTTAACCTTCCACATGTTGGTGGTCTGCATTGTAACTGCAGTGAATACAGGGTTTCTTGTGTGTAAGTTTGTTCATGTCTTTTCACAAAGGTACAAAAGAGGTCAGCATAGATGCGGATTTGAGGACTGATAAAAGCAGATTTTTCTGCCCTCCCCATGTCATTGTGTTGCTGTGATACAGTAATCCTCTCTTATGTAACTGAGTGTGGCTCTATCTATCCCTCTCTCTTCCTCAGTGAACACACTTGTACACATGGGTGCTCATGTATGTATCAATCACATCAGACAGCACCTGCAAATACATGTGGAGAAAGTGATACAGGTGGCAGTGTTTAATGAGTAGTGAGATATATATAGATATATATATATATATATATATATTTATTTTAACTTTCACTATATGACAGTTTGTTTTGGTTTTTTTTGTTTGTTTTTGGTTTTTTTTATGAGAGAAGATTATGGCATTGTACAGTGAGTAACAGAGAGCTTTTTGCTAAATCCATTAGCGCTGTTTTCATGCATATCTCATTCATTCTTTATCGTTTCATTGCAATGAGTTTCTTTTTGCTTCACATATATGATAGTGAAATATAATTAAATGTCATGCAATATAAATGATCAAAATACAGACATTGTGCTTAAAGTGATGTGTCCATTATATTGTTTAAGGTAGCAGCCTGATTAAAAAATGTTATGCAAAAGGAAAATATATGTAAAGTAACAAATACTTTAATGGAAAATTGCTTGGGTAAACTATTCAGATTACTTATTAGCTGTACAATCAAGTGCTAAACGATTAAAACTGAGTTTGATTCAATGAATGCAGTAGTTTTTCCAAAGTGAAATTATGAATCCATTGAGGGGAGAAAGGGGGGGATCATTCCAAAAATTACAAATAGATTGAAGAAAACTGACTCCATTTGGATTCTCGTCAAAAAACTGAGCTCTGAGTGCAATTTATTTATAAAACTTCCAATTTATTGAAATGGATATTTTCATTGTATGTACAATCGGCGTGAGGAGGGTGTGCGATTTGCAGTTTGTTATTCTGGTTGTTTGCATTTTGCAGGTGATAATGAGGGATCACACGTACAAGACTAATGTGGAGGAGCTGCTAAGGCAGTCTCAGATGGAGTTACAGTGGATCCAGAGACAGCTGGCTATGATCGCTGCCAGAAACCTGCACCATCATCACCTGCACACCAAGGTCAAGGTAGTGTGGTACCACATAATGCCACATATCTGTGTTGCTATTATTGTTACTAGAGATACATTTCATTGAAAATTACTGAACATAATTGTGCTTTAGCATATTTTGATAATATCTTCTAACATTTGCTAATTTAATCATCATTTATATGGGTTTATATTACCACTAATTGTGATTAAAATTATCCTGGTACATGAAACATATAACAGACTTCTTCTGTTATTAGTCCACTTGAGAGGAGGAAATCTGGGGATAAAGCACCAAATTTATGACCTGTCCTTAGAAAAAAGGAACATCTGCTCAACCTAATCTGATCTTCATTAAAAATCATTATGACGTAACATCCGAGAACTCTTTTCAGAGTTATCATCTGTCCTCTGCATTCTGTCAGCGTTCTAATGTGGAGTGGAGTGATGCAGTGCCATTAAGTGTGTGTGTGTGTGTGTGTGTGTGTGTGTGTGCGCGTGCACGCTTTTGGCGTTTTCTAGTGGGTGGGATATCTCGGATAAGCCTTGATGGAATTTTGTCAAATTTGCCACAAATTTCAGGCTATAATTCAAGAATTAGTTTCTTAATTATGATGCATTTCAACACATCTAATAGGACAAAATGAAATGGATGGAATTTTATGTGCAAAAGGTCAAATTCACTTCAACCTCGTAATAGTCCAGAGAAACACTTTTCTGGCCATTTTCCAAAAAGAAGGTTGTGACCATATTTCACTGTAAGTCAAACATTATTTGTGATACTAATCTTCTGTGCCCACCTTGAAACTGCAGTAATCCTCTATGCTCCTGGGTTGAAAGTGTGTGTTAGTGTTAATTTCGTTAACGAAAACTGAACGAAAATATGTTCGTCAACACACATTTTTCACCAGACAAAAACTGGTGAGAAACCGAACCCCCATTAATAAAGAATAACTGGAACTAAATCAGTATGCATTTTCGTGGACTAATAAAGACGAGACAAAAATGTAGTTCACTAAAAGACTGGGCTAAAATCTATGGACATTTTAGTTTACGAACAAAGACGATGAAAATTATATTATTATATGATATGATTTTGTCAAATCCCCTCTCCTCTGCCTCCTCCTCCTCCTCCTCCTCTGCTCTTCTGCCAGCTGTTCCCTACACTCCCACAGAGTCACACGCCCCTTTTCAAATCCGCAGCGGGCACAGAGTGCACAAACACAACAAAGGGACAGTCAGGAGGAGGATTCATAGTAAAACGTTAAAAATAAAACATTAAAATGGCAATGCTTTCCATGGGGCCCAGGAGAAAGAGAAGACGTGATTATATGGACACATTTTCGCTATATCGACGTAGAGGAAAAAAACCTTATGCTTGATTTTAGTAGAAGGGAAGGAATGTGGGCACAAGGTAACTGGAAAAAACACAACAACCCTGAAGAGACACATTGCAGTTCACCACAAAGACATTGTGGTAATTCTATGTGAACTAGCTTTAAAGAGACAACACTTATGCTATCCATATGTTATTAACCACTTAACCTGAGTTGGCTCTGTAGTTGGACTGCCAGAAATAGCAGATCTACAAGCTCTAAAAGCATTTTGGCTTATGTTTTTCCCCCCAGAATATGGATACTGGGGTTCAATTGGTTAAGTTCATGAGGCACTTTATTTTATTAATTTTTTCATCTCAGATGTATTTTATTTATTTTTATGCAAGCATTGGTGTCTGAATTTGCATATTTATTTTGAACCATAATTCACAATCAGAACATGTTCCATGTCTGGATGTATACCTTAAAATTGTGTTTTTCATCAAAAAGATGAGAAAATGCTATGTGAAATAATTTTAGATTAGATGGAAATGTTCTATATTATCTGCTGACAAAAAAAGTAAAAGGGTAAAATAATTGTCCTAACTAAAACTAGACTAAAATTACAGTTTTTGTTGACTAAAACTAGACGAATAAAATTATGTTTTCTTGGATTAAGATAAAGACTAAAATGCTCGATTTACAGTCAACTAAAACTTGACTAAATTAAAAACAGGATGAGGTTGACTAAATGTGATTTTTTTTTTTTTTTTTTTTTTTTTTTTTTTAAACTAACGGGCAATTGAAACTGGACTAAAACTGAGACAAAATTTAAAAATGGTTGATAAAATTAACACTAGTCTGTGGGAAGTAAAGATGGCATGTTTCCCACTGGAAGTTATTCATTGAAATTGTACATGTCACTGTGATTAAACTAAGTTGAAATACATTTGCAAAGATGCAGCCACTTACCCCAGTCCAGAGGTTCTGACGTTTGGATACTTTTCTAGCACTACCAGCCATGAGCAAATGTGGACACAAGAGGACAGCATAGTTCTGAAAATGCATCTTGGTGTCTAAAATCCACCAAGTTGAGAATGAGACAAGGCCATGATGTGGCCCAAGTCTAACAGCTTGTATAAGTTACTAAATGACACTTTGCCTTTAGGTTTTTGCATATTAGAAGGGAACATTGTGAATTTCTGCTCGATCCAGTTTCTCTGTGTTCCTGGACCGCAGTCTCACAGGGCTTCATGTCAGGCCTGAAAACCAATTCGCTGCGAGAGTAATGCGCCTGCCGTAAGGATGGGAACAAACAGTGAGCAAGTGTTGCTAGGCAACAGAGTGGAACAGAGCGTATGTTCCCCTCTCTCCTCACTCACGCACACTTAGTGTCTGTTTCTGTCCGTCGTCTCTTCGGTCACGGTGTTAAGCAGAGGGAAGCTATTAACAGAATACACCGAGAACCTGCTGCTAGCGTGACTTCACTAAAACCACGACACTGATTAAATTTGTGTCCCCGATAAGGGACACAAAAGGTAAAAAGACCAAAGTGATGTTTGTATGTAAGGTCTGTCCAGAAACATGACAGTGTTTGATTTTATTTAATGCTAGAAGAAAGTTGGAGTATGAGTAGTAATGCAATAGAAGTGAAAAATTACCTATCTGTAATACGTCAGTTAAATTACATTTATTCACTCTGTTGATGTTGTGTTGACACCCCTACACTTTTCTCACTTTTTGTTAAAATAATTACATTTTGTTGCTTCAATCTATAATTTTGGCAGTTTATTAAAAATGAAGAACTGAAATTTCACGTTGACCTTGGTATTCAACCACTTAGTAATCACTTAGTTGAAGCACTTATGGCAGTGACAACAACCTTGATCCTTTGTGGTTGGGACGCATCAAGCTGTGTGTACTTGTGTTGATCCACTTGAGGATAGTCAGTGTGCTTCAACTCATTGTCAACTGGAAGGTGACCCTCCAGTCCAGTTGGAGGGCATAAGTGCTTGAGATCAGATTTATTCACAATATGTTGGAACTATCGTCTTTTTCATGGTCTAGGAGTGCTTTTATTTATGTTTTGTTGAGCTAAGGCAAGTTACTATCAGGTTGGCTAATCAAGGGAAAGAAACATCCTTAAAAGGATGATAAAATGTTAAGTCAAAGGGTCTGAGTAGTTTTTAAATGCACTGAAAGCATACATGTATGGATCCCTACCTCCATTTGTAGCATAGCAATCATCTGCTTCTTCAGAATATAAGACATAGGCGATATGGCTGATGTATTCAGATGGTGAAAAATGCTAATTTTATCTATGATGTAGTGATTTCCAGACACTGGGACAGAAAGATAGAGATATATCTTTCTGTCTCAGTGTCAGTGTATATATATAAATATGAATATATAAATAAATTACATTTTATTTTGAGGTTGTTTTTTTTTTTTTTCTTGTGGGATGTTTCCGGTCAGAAGGGGCCGTGCAGGATATCTGTATAAGGGAGATGGAAAGAGAAGATAAGGTAGGGGTGATTTATTTATTTTTTTTTTTCTTAAAGCACAGTTGAACAAGCGATAGGGCATGCAAGAGGAGGCATTAACATGTTCAGGGATGATTCTGAGTGAGCGTGTGTCAGTGCTGTTAAGCTACTGTAGCTGTTTTTGCTTACACTGTTACGGTGTTGCTACAGCTGCATACAAAGCAGGCAAGCTATTAAAAGCTGCTCACTGGAAATTACACACACACACACACACACACACACACACTCATACACTGGCTTACACATGTACACACATGGATGGGTTGCCTCTGCCTTCATTGCCAGCCTGTGTGGAAGGGAAGTGTCATTTTGGGATAAAGGGGGTACTGCTGCCTTTTAAGGTAGGGAAGCTGTCATGATCTGTATCAGCAAAAACATACATGTTACTATAATTGTTATCCCATTCCCTTTTTTTTAGATAGTTGGATACTGATTTTTCTGACTCAAACACTACATGATTCTGCTGTTGTGATTCTCAATGAAGTTGGTCATTTTGAGTCATTTATTCCCTCTGAGGAGCAGTGAGTGATGTTTTTTTTTTTTTTTTTTTTTTTTTTTTTCCTCCCACTAGTTGACCCTTTGGTCATGGCAGTTGGTCTGAAGCCCCCAAAATTAACCTAACACTTGGTTTGGACAGAAATGGTTGGATAATCTTAGTTGAAAGTCTGTTAAATGGTGGCTCAGTAGCTGTGCATCCATGGCTGAGTGCATCGGGCAGCACTGGTGTAAGTATGTCATTCACACACCAGATGGCGATATGACGATCCATTTAAATCACACTAAATCAAAATGTTACCTTGGGGTATCCTGGTAGCATGGTTAGCTGAATACATGTCACTTAACCTCAATGCCCTTGGTTAAAATCCAGCCACCGCCTGCTGCTTTCCTAATCCATTCATTTGTGTCCCTCCTCCATAAGACATCTGACAATACCAAGATGCTATAAAAATTACTAGAAAGTGACATTTAGTAAGCTCTTGACTGAATACACAGAACATTTGTCTGTCATGGTGAATTAAAGTTAGTAGTAATTAATTACCTTCAAAGTGGAAAGGACCCTTACTGTGCATGGCATAAAGTAGCAAAAAGCCTGTATTATGTAATTATATGCTGTAACATTTTAATAGCTACCCACATTATCTGCTTTTAATAAACACTTACCCAAGCCCCCTTTGTTCATCAGTTTGAAATGAAAGTGTTCATGCCTGGTGTGTTTTGTACTTTTTATTTTTTGCCCTGCTAGTGAGCAATGCATAGCTGGTTTTATCAAATTAATAAAGGATTGCTGAGCATAGTTTATCATTGTACATTACTGTAAGCAGTTTATTCCGTTTTATAGCTGTTATTCCGGATGTGAATAGCAGACTGGAATTATGTTTCCACAGACATCTTTACATGGCCTCAATTGTGACTACTGGTAGACATTGTAAGACAGGTTTTAGGTTAGCAAATCTCTTATTTTTTCAAATGCTTTTAATTCTTCCTTTCACTCAGGCAAAATTTAATTTGTAGCCAAATGGCCCTTTTTCTGTGACTGTACTTAACACACTATTTTATACTAATTGAAAGAAAACAGACACACTTATAGAAGATACTCGGAACACACATGAAACGATTTTTAATGAACTGCCACTTAATCTGAACAATTTAGAAGATGTTGACAAAGGCTTGGAAATGATCATTTTTGTGTTTGTTGTGCATACTTTTCAAACATAAAAAGGCACAAGGGTCCCTTAAGTCTTCCTCTTTTGGCTCACATTCAGCAGGAGATGGCATCTGTATTAATGAGATGGGATGCCGTGGAGTAGGTGGAATGACAACAAACTTTACTCATGACCCAGGAAATAGTATACAGTTTACAGCCAGTGCACCATGGGTAATGTAGTATTAACATGCACTCTCGTTTTTTTTAGCTGAGCAACAGACTTTAAATTTTCGACACAGGCTGCTATTTAAACATTTAGGGACAGTAATATCACTTTTACAGTCCTTTTTAGTTTTCTCCCATATGAACTTGGGTTGAACATCACTGTCATATTTTTCCTCAAAGCAGGCTACAGCATAATGTCCTTTTTTTGTGATACTTTCTACATTCCATATCTTTAGCTGGACAGTCTTTCCATGCATATTTGCATCCTTTTCTACCTCGGCCGCACTCTTTTTCTCCTTCAGTGTCTGATTTTTTTTTTTTCCATTTTTCACACTTGTTTTGATAGCCTCCACATTAATCTTGGGATCGTCCCACTGCACTGCTGTGCAGTATTGCACAGTTAATTCTGAGTCCATTTGGAGCCGTTCTGACAGCCAAGATTATGCCAACCACAATTTGGTCTCTTATGAGCTTATTCTTAAGCACACCAATGCTACAATGTTTTGCTAGTTTGTGCACAGCTGTGATGGATGCTTCTGCACTCTCTCCATCTTGTTGACTTCTTTTGTTGAACTTGGCTCTTTCAAAAAATCATGTTTTCCTTCACAATACTTCTCAAATGCAGCTTTAACTTCGAATTTCTTCGTATTCTCATTAGTCCACGGCAAAACTCCCAGAATATCATCTGCTGCATCACCCATAGCATGGAGAAGAAAATTCAGTTGATATCCTTCCTTTTTTTTCATCTAATCCAGATGCAATAGGAAATCTTTCGAACCTTCTGATCCATCTGGGCCATTCTGAAAGATTTGAGAAGTCAAACAGTTCTGGGTGAGATATTTGTATGGATGGATTTTGTATTTTGCCTCGTTGTGTACATTCAGGAAAACTTTTCTCTGTCACTTCTCTCGGGGTCTACCTGTGTGTGTGTGTGTGTGTGTGTGTGTGTGTGTAGCACTCACAGATCACGGGCGTTTTCTGCATGCTTTGTTCGTCACAATTTTAGTACTAACACACTAATGCTACAGCATCAGTATTTCCTGTGGCTCCAGAGTGGCACCAGTGCGTCATAATTCTCATCTTTGACACAGCCCCTGTCAGAGCAGCTTTGGCAACTCCCTCAGTACAAAGATGACTTCTCCCAAGCGGATGGTACAATTGGGCCCTGCCAGACTTTGGTCTAGTTGCAGTCACTGCCTCCAGATTTGTGCTGTTATTCATCCTGACTGATTGGGATATTAAACTCATCGCTTCTTACCAACATGTCTCCACCTGATCGATTTCCTGTCTTTGATACATGCATGCATATATATACACATATTCTCTGGCATATTTAATATTTGCTCCAGTGGTTTTCTGATGTAAATGTCTCATGAATCACTTCTCGCATCGATGAGTTCCATATGCCCTAATATCTCACTATAAATAGGCTAACTAGATGTGTTGTTCTGTCTGTGTGTTTGAAAAACCAGCAGTGCTGCTTGGCATGTCAGTCCATCTCTGTTCTCGGGAAGGTCCACCATTACACTGGTGGGTCTATATGTGGGCTCGTCTGTTTGGCAGGACTGCTGTATTAGGAGGTGGATCTGGCTGTCTTTCTGTCTGCTTGGCAGGTTCATCATACTGGCATTGGAAGCTTTGGCTGTCAGTGTAAACAGTGCAAGTGATATTTTGCCGGCAACTTTGTTTTTAGTATTTTGTTGGAGGATGACAGGCTGGCTAGTAATCAGGGGATCTGGTTGTTCGCGTGTGAGTTCTTTTGTGGACCTGACAAAATACCAAATGTTCTGGTAATATGGTAATTGATATATTAGAATAATAAAAACTGATGTTGGAACCATCTGTCAGTCTCTCAGTGCTTACTACAATTAGAAACCTGTAAAGTGTTCCATGAGAACAATCACATGTCCACCATTTCCTTCATTTTCCTCCAAATGAATAAAAGGTAACTTTAAAAAAGGATGGGAGCAGAGGTAAAGGTGTAAAAAGAGAAGTGGGAACAGGATTCAGTCTAATGCAGCAAAGGTTTCTTTTATCTACGGTCATGGTTTCCCTTTTATAGCTCTGGTAATAGTTTAGAAGTGGGGCTGGCCGAGAATGCTTTTTCAGGAGGCAAATGGAAAGACTACACCCCATTTGGGATTTTAGATTGTAGCTCTCCAAAATGTTCCCATTTAATGTATTTGCATTACTCCAAGTAGATAGACTAGAGTGGAGCACCATATAAATTTTTTTATTGACTAATAGGAATGAGTTTTCTCTTCTGCCACATTTGTAACCTTGGAAGGTGTTTAATTTTTAGGATGCACAGGCAAGTCAGCTTCCTTCCCACCTCAGCCAAACAGCTGCACGATTCCTCTATCTGCAAACACTCGATGTGAAATTTAGAAAAGTAAAATATTTACACCAGAGCCATTATATTCTTAAATACAACTGTAAGCTCTAATAAATGGTACAAATTTATCTCTGGCATGAAAAAAAGTAGCTCGAGACCTCAAGAGAAGCTTCCAGCCTGCCTATTGCAGATATGCGGTGTATTTTCCACAAGGAGTTCAACCGAATAAAAAATGTGATTTCAAGGCTAGTCCATGCCATCAAAAGCATTTCATTTTCACTGGTGGCAGATCCTGCTGAGGCTCCAAACCTGTTGAAGTAGCAGCTTCATTTTCAGTCATGGTAATCCTTTTCCTGTGACTGACCCCACAGGATCGAACCAATGCCTGTGTACATTGCTGTAAGCAAGATTGACAGAAGCTTTTTTTTCAGAACCTGTAAATCAAATGCTTGTTTCCTCCATTTCCTTGTTCCTCCATCTTAGACTGGCCAGTTTGTTTGTTAGTTGATTGGATGGTTTGCTATTATGTGTTGAGACAGAATCTCTGGACTTCTATTGGATGAATGGCCTTGTAATTCTGTCCATTTATTCAAGGTGCCTAGATGAGATGATAGCACTACTCGTCTGATTTTGTCCAGTGCTGCTAGTATGTCATTAGGTGATGTATCAAAAACATTTTTTCCATCAAGTCCACAACGAAAACCAAAACCATCTTAAAAAAAATAAAAAATAGTGCTATCACAATGGCTAAGCATCAGTATATTAGGACATGCACTCTGATATGTGCACAGAGTGCTGATGTGATATGAAATGTCTAACGTTGGTAATTTTAACACATTTTGTCTTCCAGTCAAGGTATGAGGTTTCATCCCAGCCAGTTACAGGCCTGTATGCCTTCAATGTGAACCGCTTTCGACTGCTGGAAGAGAGAAACAGAGCTTTAAAGCTTGAAGTAACCACACTTCGCCAAGAGAAACAGCAGTACAGGAAACTGGTAAATGTCTTATTCTCTCCACCCAGATTTATCTTTTATCCTCACAGTCATATTATTTCTGTTACTTTTCACCATTCAGACAATTCAACATTTGAGACTTCTTTTTTGCCTTCAAATACCTGATTAAATGATATGGGCATTAGGTGTATATTTGCTGATAACTTATCTTTCAGATATAGATTTTGATTCAGGTTAAGATTTTGCTGTATTTTATTTTGTACTGTATTTCAAGAATGTCAGTGAGAGCACTTGCATTATAGTCCTTGTTACAGCTTTTGTTTTTCAAGGATGCAGCTACCTATCGTGAGAAGACTTGCTTGACTCTGTACATATATACCCCTTCCACCTGGTCTTAATTGTTTACCTTCTACGTACATTCATGCGTTTATTTATATAGTGACTTTGTCCTTTGGAGGCCTCCCCGAGGTTGTCTCGAATTGCAAGGCGTGTGAGCTGTTGTCTTGGCAACAAGCCCATTTGCAGGAGTGCAGACAAACTGGCAGACTGAGCTGTTGGAGCAGAATGGCTGCTGCTGTTAAAAACCTCAATTCAATGACTTGAAGTTAGTCTAAGTAAAATAGAGGGAAACTTATATGCTATAGTGCTTTTTTATAAACCTTTTATTGACAGTGTTTCTGTTCATTCTGGCTCTTCAATTAAAGTACTCTGCCAGACTGATCCGTTGGGTTGTTATTGGAGTCATTAAAAGTGTACAAAAATTGATATTTGCATCAGTACCAACTACACCAAAGCAATTTGCTGTAGTTGCCCACTTATAAAAACTAGATACAATCCAACTGAAAAATTAACTTTCCCCTGTCACTCTCTTCCTGAGATTAAATATCATGTGTAAAACATTTGAAAGATAAAATAAGATAGTACTTTATTTATCCCACGTATGGGAAATTCGCTGTTTATACCAGCAACCACAGGTATAGAAACAAGGAGTAGAAGTACTAGAAAAAATGTAAAAAAAAAATAAAAAAAAAACAACCCCAAAGTGGCAGTGATAATGATAAAGTGACAGTGACAAAAACTTTCCAACAGTGCAAAAAAAAATAAAGTAATATAGATGTAATTAGTCTAGAGTGCAGATTTTATTGCAGCGACAGAGAGATGTTATATAGTCTGATAGCTACTGGAATGAATGACCTGTGGTAGCGCTCCCTCTTGCACCACGGATGCAACAGTCTGGGAGAACTAAGCAGCTCCTTCAGCAACAGAGTGTCATGAAAGGGGTGGGAGGGGTTGTCCAGGATGGATGTCAGTTTGGCCAACATCCTCCTCTCACCCACCTCCTCAATGGAGTCCAGAGAGCAGTCCAGGGCAGATCCGGCTCTTCTGATCAGCTTGTTGAGTCTCTTCCTGTCCTTCTCTGAACTTCCACTGCTCCAGCAAACCACTGCATAAAAGATGGCAGAGGCCACCACAGAGTCATACAAAAATCCTTAGCAAAGGCCTGCACACTCCAAACAACCTCAGTCTTCTCAGTAGGTGGAGACAACTCTGGCCCTTTTTGTACAGTGCGTCAGTGTTGAGTGACCAGTCCAGTTCATTGTTTAGGTGAACACCCAGGTATTTGTACTCCTCCACTCCTTTTCTCTTATTTATTTATTTTTTTTGTGAAACTCGTGGCAAGCTCAAACTGTACATCTCCAAAGTCAAACCTTCGGTACAAACAAGCACATGTTGTCTGTCACCATAGTTAAAAAATCAGTTGGGCAGTCATGTTACACCATTATGTTTGTGTGTTACTGTGTCACATATTATTCACATCCTTAATTTTATTGATTTTGTTGAATACATTTTTCCCGGGGGACAATCTATTTTAAGCAGTGATTGCTAATTCCAAAAGTTATTAAAGCAGTAGTTGTTAAAGTGATGGCCATAACCTATGTCAAAGTGTATAAAAAATGACAGCATCTGTTAAATTGTTTTGCTCTCATCTGTTGGTAGTGTAAGTAGGAAACGGTTTGCTTGCATGTCAACTTAAAATTTGCAAATTTATGTAATGTTTGGGTACACCCAAACTGTGACATGCCAGCTGTGGCTAGACTTGGTCTAGCGACCCACAAGGACACATTTTTTTATGTTTTGATCAGCTGGATTGCAACTAGGCAATATTGCAAAAAAACTTGAATGATTTCTGATAGAAAAGTAATTTTCACAACCTCTGCTTGGGTATAATTAGGTTAGGTTGATGGTTTTCGCTGCCAGCTGAATAACTAAACCAGCACCTCAGTCTATTATATTTAATGCTTTTGATAATTTATTTCATTGTGTTCCTCATCTATATTGCAATGTCATTGTCTATTCAGGCATTCAAGTCTTACTTTGCTACTTAAATGGCAAGTAACGTATTGTGAAGGTGGACTTGCTTCCTGGAGGGGAGAAGGAAAAAAAAAACCCACGTTTGGAGCAGTTGCCAGGAAACAATCTGATCAACAGTCGCAAAAACGTAACCTAGGTGAGGAATGACCTTCGGTGTGCTGTGTAACTGCTGCTAAAAGGCCACAGCTGTCTCTCTGGACACCATCCCTATGGCAACAATTGTGTACTGCTGGCAGCTGGGCCATTCCCATGAGTCTTCATGATGATATGGGCTGTCTCAGTGCAAAGTGGAGCATCGTTTAATCAGTAATCCCTAATAGGTGTGTTGTCTCAACTGACCCAGTAATCTCCATTTTTGACTCCCTCTAATCAAAGATGCACACTCTTACCAGGATTAATAATAGTCCAGGTTACTGTAACACTGGAATAATAATAATTCTACCATCAACCAGGGTCTAGACAAAAAAAAAAAAAAAAAAAAACACACACAAAGAAAGAAAATCACATCATTTTGACTCAGAAGGCTGTGTTAACAGCTAATGTGAGAAAGGGTGTGTTTTGACCGAGATTTCTGTTCTTTCCTTAATTGAATCTGTCTTTCAGATGCCGCAAGTTGTCTCTCTATAACTACATTATCCTCTTTTTCCCGGTCTATTTCCCAGACCATGCCTTGTCTTGTTAAGTTAAACTAAGAAAGGGGGAAAAAAAGTCGAAAAGAATCTTTTTTCCTTTCTTTTTTTCACCCAGTATCACTTATTCCATATTATGTGAGGAAAATCTATTAAAGCAATGGGTCATACTCTATATACCTTTTTATCTATTTTTCTGAGTAGAGACCACAAACAGGCATAGAACTTTTAGTGGTCTGATTAAGCCATCCTTAGACATATATTAAATCTGTTGTGGTTCCTTATTTTAACCATTGTTTCATATTGAACAGATTTAAATTTCAACAATTCAGTTACTTTGAAATGTGTTGATTATCATGAGAAACAAACTCAAAAAATGAAAAATGATAACCTTTTTTCCCCCAAATATATTTTAAAACTGAATCAGTATTTGAAAAAAATACAAGTTTTCAACTGTAAAAATTTCTAGTTTCAGTAGCCACTAGGGATGCAATGGTACTCGGTAAAATACCGAACCGTTCGGTATGCCCTGCACGGAACAATATGCCCTTATGTCCCGCGGGTTTTTGGCACAAGTCAGGTTGCATTAGCGCTTACTGCTTTACAGGCTGCTGTGTGTGTGTGTGCGCGCCTGACTGTCCAGGTGAAAACCCTCCCCCGCGAGTTAATGTCCAATCACTGTTGTGCCTCCGCCCACTCACGGTGACTAACCTATCACACTGTTGCAACTGGAGTCATTGCAGCTCACACACACAGAAGCAGGAAAACTTCTACCTTGGAAACGACAACTTTACCTCTGAATGCTCCGGACGGCGATATTTCGAATCCTACTCTGCCTCTGATTGGCGGGTAAGGCAGGTCTTGGCGTGGCCATAGTAGGATTCGAAATATCGCCTCTGGACTCGCCGTTGCTGCAGGCTATCTCTGATAGTTTGTGTGAGGCTGCTGTGCGTGTGTGTGTTTGTGTGTAAAGAAGACCCGCCTCTGGTTGGCTTACCATGAAATCTTATCCTACCTTAGTCAATTGGATGGCAGCTTCAATGAGTTGCTTCGCTTCATAACGGACCATATTTAATTGTCAGTAACGGTAACGGCGTTGTAACGATGGAAATAGTAATTAGTTAGATTACCCGTTGCTGAAAAAAATAATGCAGTTTATTTTAACATAACATTTATTTTATTTCCATCACTGCTACTATTTATGTATACTAGTATACATAAATTTACATTTTTGTATCTTTTAATTTTTTATACATATTTTATGCTATGGTGTAAGTAGTAGGCAAGGAAAAAGAGGCACGTTTACTATTTGAGTTTAAGTGTTGTATTTGTTAACCAACTGTTAACTTAAAGTGCTATTCAGTACCAGAATTGTTCGGAACTTGTTCTGAAAAGCAAAATAAATAAATAATTTTGGTAGAAAAAAAAAATGTCTCTTTATGAACAAAACTAGTACGAACACGAACACGGCCCGTACTGTGGGCTACCTGTACTGTTGCACCCCTAGTAGCCACTGTACTTAGTTTAAAAAATCTCTTCAAACTCTTGTGTATGAATCTTGCACCCAGCTAGAACTTAATGAAGGTATTTAATATTCTACGAATGTTCAATAGTCACATCTTTTTTTTTTTGGTAATAACTCATGAGACCACATGGTTAAATCCACAGTCACTGTAATCAGGAAGTGATGCAACTCACATAGCCTGCGGCTAGAATATGCTAGCAGATAGATTGCATGGGTTAGTGCTAGCTCATAGTCATCCACTGGGTCTCTGTCTTTGAACATCTTCCATGCTTTTTATATTTCTATCACATTTATTGATGTTTCTGTATTTTGTCATAGCTTGCTCTCTCCCCTTTCTAAACTTTATAATTTTATCACCCCACCACCACTTCCTGCTCTGACATCTTTACTGTCTTTTTTTTTTTTTTTTTTCCAGACAGAAAGGTTAACTGAGGTCACTGGTCTGGTCTGTGCAGTTTCAAGCCTGCAGTAATCTAAACAGATTTGATGTATATCAGGGAGGGCCATGTCAACTCATAATCAAATTTCAGACATTTTCACAGAGTTCATTCCAGACACAAATTTTGAAATGAGTTCCCGGTAGTCTGTGAATGATATTTGAATGATACAGAACTATACTATCATGATAGCATAACACTAATAACCTGATTCAGTTTAATTAGTTTTCATGATTAACACTTAGACCACCCAAACCCCCAACCACACTCAGCTCTATTCTAACCTATCTTCTCTGAATGATCCTGAAAGGCTTAGTCTTTAAAAAAAAAAAAAAAAACACACAACAAATAAACAAACCAAAAAAAAAACAGACTACTTCCTGTACACTCAACATTTTCTTCAACCCAATTCAACTACTCATTATGACTCTATTAAGTCATTTAGACTATAAGTAATCATAGATTTAAAGCTGTTGTGCCATCTGTTCATGCTGCACTTCACTGGCAATTGCTCCTAATCCACATAACCTCAATTAATAATGTACTATAGTGTTGACTACAAGGCAACCACTGCATTTGCTGAATTGGTGCTGGCTAAAAAAGGGGGGGGGGGTGAATAAGGGGAATAAGGCCATAATTGTATTTAATCTAAGATACACAGTGAGTTAGTTACTATTAACTTGGACCCAAATGCTCTGGAAAAAAGTGTTCCATTGTGTGGGAGCACTGAGTCATATAACCCTTAAAATGGGAAGTGAAAACAAATTCTGTTGCATCATCAGAAAAATGTTGAAATGCTAAAAATGTTGCACTGTGAAAATGTAGGGCCCTACTGGATTAATTGAAAATCCCCTTAACTGGATTAAGTCATTTTAGGAGGTATCTGTGAAGTACCCATATTCACAATCACACATACAGGCACATGCACGAGCCCCCACACATAAGATGATCTGTGCATGATATAATTACTCATTGTGACAAGGCAGTGTAGGCAGTGTGATAGCAAGTGTGTTCAGTTTTGTAGTTAAATGCTAAAAAATGTGAAACTGTGAGGATTATAGTTGGAACACACAGAAAATTGAATAATCAGCTGCATGGGGATAAAAATCTTGTTTAATTTTGTCCATGATAAAATTTCATGTTGTAAATGTGTTTTCTTCCAGTAAACTTGACAAACAAGCACCTCAGTGAAATCCTTTCAGCTGGTGGCGTACAAATATTGGATGGTCACTTTGGATTCACAGCAGTTAGACTTGTTTTTTTTTTTTTTTTTTTTGTGATGCTAGAAGCCTGGGAAACATTTGGCCGGTATTCCATGTTCATCCATACTAAAATATAGCTAATAAAACTAAAAAAAGAAAAGTGATGAGAGTGATTCTCTAACCTTTGAGAAACATTCTTACATATGGAATTGACCCAATATATGTCTAGAATTTTGTATAATGGTGAAGATGGTACAGAGTGCCATGAATTGTAGTGCCAAGAAAGGAAAGCTGGTCTATGAAATGGCAGCAGCTAGCATCATGCAGGTTGCTGTCATTTCATTCAATTGGGCAGATAGGCAGAAAAGTCCAGAATGTGGTTGTACAGGGCATCCTTCCATTAACCATCCCTATTTGTACCCCAGCTCCCAAGATGTCCGTTCTCTATTAGCAGCAATACCCTTTCGCATAACAGTAGCCTACTGATGTAGCTGATGGTTGTAACAGTGGAGCTGGCTGATTAATTCAACGGAGTGGATTTCCGCAGCTCGCTGCACAAGCGTGTACAGCACAGGAGAGAGAGGGGGAGCTGAGCAGAGGAAGAGAGAGAGCCTGTTAGAAAAAAGGAGAAAATGATGGAGGAAGGGTGTTAAAGAGGAAGAGGTTTTCGGGGGTGGGTAGAGAGTGAGAGGAATGGCAGAATAGGAAAGGGAGAGTGTGTTTGTATGGAGAGGGGGCGGAGGAAAAAGAGTAAAAGAGAGAGAGACACGCAGGCCCCGGAGCTGCCACTGATGCTGCTGCTGCTGCTGCTGTTGCTGCTGCTGCTGCAGCCGTCTGACAATTCCCCACCCAGAGAGAGCAGCAAAGAAGGGAGGAGATCAGAGCAAGAAGGAAGAAGGAGTAGGCGACACCTCAGTCAAGATGCTCCTGTACTAGCCAACAAACACGGTAAATGTGAATCCCTTGTGACTACTCTGCTTTCTCTTCACGGCTGCTGTTTGTCTCTGCATCAGTACCTTTGAGTATGTTAATGTTTGATTTGGCTCTGGTGAGTCCTATATATAGTGCACAGGGTTAGCATAGCTAAGCAGCTGAGGAAAACCTTCCCTGCAGCTGCTGCAGGAAGAAACAAATGTCCAGGGAGTGGAGGATTTGTACATTTTGTCTCTTCTGGGACTTAATAAGGAAAAAGCAAGATCCAGCTACTGTGTTTCTTGACTGAAGGAAGGCCACCTGTTTGGAGATGTGTGGGTGTGTGTGCTATGTGTTGAAGGGTGGGGTTAGGGTTAAGGGGTTTAATGGTGTATTTGTGGCATGAAAAGGTTATGTGCATGTGTGTACATGGATTTTCCAGAGGCTGTATACTAAAGCTGCCTTTTAGGGCACTCTCAATTTATGTACATAATATTTCCTCGGTATATGTGCACGCAAGCATCATTATCTGTAAAATAACATGTAGACACATGTTATCTTTGGGAGTGAGACGAATGTGTGGTACTTTGTCAAACAAATTGATTTGTGTGTGTCTGTGTGTGTCTGTGTGTGTGTGTGTGTGTTGGTGTGTGCATGCGTGCGCATGCTTGACGTTATCGGCTCCAGTAACCTGAGCTTTTCCTGGTTCCCGCCTGCAGAGGGGTTGCCAGGTGTTGGTGATGAATATTAACCCCTTTGTGACAGACTGACATTAGCTCTCTACCATTCACTTATCCCAATGAGACATCACGTCTGTGTTAAACTGTCAACTTAACAAAGAACTTGTATACCACCTTGCAATACACATACAAAGTTACGTTTTTGTTAAAATGATTCAAGAAAATTGTCAAACTCTCTGCTCCATTTAGATAACTCATAATGTTATGGGTCTTATAAACCGCCTTGCTTATATTCATTGTTAGCATTTTTTGATTGTGTGTAAGCCATGAAGTGAATGGACATTTGTTTTTGTGGAAAAGTTTGAAATGAGAGACAAATCTGAGCTATTGCTTTGCTGCCAGGCACTCAGCGTTTGCTTTAATTTCTCTGTTGACTGACGAATTACAGTAAATACTTAAAACGGGAGGATGCTTGTTCATGTAGGTTAGAATATACAGGGCTCTTATCCCTGCACCGTGCTTATGTTTGAATATATACTGTGTGGGTGGGTGAGAGACCAAAGGAAAGAATGGCAGGGGAGAGGGAAAGGAATGGTGCACAGACGGTTCTGTTTAAGTCTCATTTTGCTTTGTATGATTGCCATCACTTTATCTCTCTCTCTAAAATATTTAGTCTTTTCCTTGCTCTAGACTCTGAAGCAACACCAGGTTGTAGAATTGATGGGGAAAATCTTACACCCCCGATCTTGCTCCTCTTCCACTATTCTCCCCCTGATTTTTCTTCATCTCCAAGTGGCAGTCTGGTTGGTTGTGCTAGCTGATGTTCACTGAAATGCCAGAGGGCAAGAAAGAGTGAGAGGCAGAGAAGAAGATGGGGGTAATGAAACTTGTGTTTTCAGTCTCATGGCTGATTTCTTTGCTCCTCTCTTGAGATTATCAGGGAGTCTGGCAGCCAAAATCCAGCCTCTTTGGCTAATCAAAGTGTTTGTCAGGACATGCAGGCACGGCAATAATCCCCATAGGCATATATACCCATGCACTACTGAGCAGGCAGAAACTGATTTATACATGAAAAAAAAATAACACTTTAAATCCACACAGTCACACAATTTCACATTTATGCCATCATACACATGTTGCACATGTGCATGGATGCACACACACATCAACAGTGTATCCACGTAACCATGTACTTCCAATCCACATCAAATATAGTCTATTCTATGGTTTGTATAATGGTATATTGAAGAGTATTTTATTGCTTTGTGTAAATGTGTGTATACACACACTGCTTTTCTTTACAAACTGTTGATTCATCCTCTAAGTTTTACTGGGAAACACATTAGACAGCTGTTACTTGCAATGTTTGTATGAAGGCAATTGACAATTCAACAGACATCAGATATTGAATGTTGTAGTTTTTTTTTTTTTAATCATGCTCACACTCTATACCTGAGAGAGAACTGTTTCTATAGCAACCCTATCACCCCATCCCCTCACCTCTACCTCTGGTGTGTGTGTGTGTGTGTGTGTGTGTGTGTGTGTGTGTGTGTGTGCGTGCAGTTCTGAATGTGAACACATGCCTGAATATGAGCTGGGATTTATTGATTGTTAGCATCCCTGCCATAAGTGTTGATGTTATTTAGGTAGCAGAGAGGGAAACAATAAAGGTTTTCTCCTCACATTTTCTGGCAGCTTTTCAAGACATCTAGAAGTTATATTAAAGGAAAGACACAGCACTGCAGAGAGAAAAAGCAAAAGAGGAGGGTGGGGCAGATGAGGAAAGTAAGAGGAGGAAGAGAGGGAATGTCAGTGGAAATATGATTGTCATCAAGTACTAATACAGTTTGGTAAAGAGGATCATAATTACCACCTAATTAATCTTTGCATGCAGATGAAGGACCAATAAAATGGTTAAAGAAAGATATTTCAACACTGTAGCTGCTTTGTAACTTTTCCACTCATTATCACTGTGTTTTTTCTTGCTGAATGATAAGGTCATATTCTTTATGTATATGACACAAATGTTTTTTAGTTGTTTGTACTTTTGCCACACGGACAACAAAAGTGAAGCAGACCAAAATGCCCTTTAAAACCTTCATACTATGGCCTATTTGGTTTTGTATCTCTACACAACACCGTGACACTGCCACACGAGAGGACAGCCCTTTAACAAAAAAACATACTTACAAAAGCGATTGGATTTGTATGTTTCCCCTTCTTTCCTCCCGCTCCTTAAGCTTTAGTTCTCTATACTAAGACACTGCTGGACTTCTTGATTACCTTTGTATCTGCCTGTGTTGTGTTCCTTCACTCAGCCCTTCTATTCACTTCTCCTTTCTCTCTAACATTCCCTAGTGTTTGTATCTGGAAGAGCTTGAATGATTGAACATAGGAGAAAAGTCTTCATTAGACTGAACACCAAAGGCAACTAGATGAATGGAAAGGTGTGGGAGCAAGGAAGGAAGGAAGGAAGGAAGGAGGGAGAGGGGTGCACACAATGTCAGACAGGCCAGCTTGTTCACATACAGATGACATGACAGCACCTCTAACTGTCACCTATTGCTCTGTGCCACAGAGACCAGCTCACTTGAGACCCCGAAACCTAGAACCATACATCTGCTGTCAAACCTTTCAGAAACATATAAACATTACAAACATTATAGAATCCTCAACATTTATATCACTGCAAGCGAAACCAAAACTCAAGCACAAACAGCAGGTACAAATCAATGGGACATTGTCCAAACATCTATGAGCTTGATGAGTCTGAAGTCTGTGAGAGATTAAAATCGTGACTTGCATGCTTTGTTCAAAGGCTTTGGAGTCATGGTAGCATGAGTCTTTTGTCCATATTGCTGCTGTTGCTCTGCTCAGAGGAGGGATCATTTCAGAATTTGCTAGTAATTTAGAGCAAGCAGTACGTACATAAGATATGCAAACATACAAATCAAAATATGATGAATTATAAGCTCCACTGTCATTAGCAGCAGTATTGTGCTATTTAGCACTGCAGAACAAGCTTACTTATCCTTTTATGTTTTTTTTGTGATATACGTACAGCTGATGTGAAGTTAGAATAGTGTGTTTTTATAGATGAGTCTAGATTGTAAACCACCACTGAAACTAGCAATGAGGAACCTCTGTTAAGGCTTTGTGAGTATATTTCTTGCACACTGTACATTTTAGCAAGTGTGCAGTGAGGTCAGATGTAAATTATTTAGCACTTGTGCGGTGTATTTTGCTGCAGATTGGGGTCATTTGAGTGTGTATTTGTGGATATAGTATCAGTGCGTGTCTGCCGTTGTATGCACGTGTGCATCTCTGGTCGGGTGTTGTATGTGCATGTGAGAGCATTTTAAGCATTTGCCTCTGCTTGAGTGTTTATGTGCAAGCTTGTGCTTGCGTGCTCTTGCGTATGTGTTTGCAATTGTGTATTCTGAACATGAAGGTCCATCGAAGCATTATGTGAGCATGAAGGTCTATCCAAGCACATGTAATCCCTAACCAGCTCTTGGGCTCCTCATTAGCATTACACTGATCTTCCTCAGAACTTCAACTCCAGCCCTGTGATATTCTCTGTGCGGCCTGAGGGAATAATAGGTCTTGTTCACATCAAATATGTTATGCCATCGATGTGACTGAAAGCTTTGCTTCCCACGGTAGGCTGTCCTGTTTCACTCTGACTGCCTTCTCCCACATGTATGCATAGAGCATGCATGCACACTTCAGTATACCCACTCCCATGGCCAAATATTTCCCATGTGGCATATTTACTCTCTAGGGAGGCTATTGTTTTTCCCAGAGTGTCCTCCATATACAGTGCAGCTGGAGCACCTCCACATGTCACATAAACTACACAAAGTTACACAAGTACTCTCTGGCTTTCTTTTGCCTGGTCTTGACTTCATTGTCCTCCTCCTCCTCCATTTTTTTTTTTTTTTTTTTTATTGGATTGGAAAAACCGTGAAAGGCCAGAGATTTTTTTTTATCGTTCACTGCACCAAGCCTTGAAACTGACCTCACACAGGCTGACATAGATGCTGATCAAGCCTTTATTAGACCCATCGCACCACAGTATGAGATGCAGCGAAGATTGCTCTGTGTGTGTGTGTGTGTGTGTGTGTGTGTGTGTGTGTGTGGTGGGGTGGGGGGGGGGTTATATGAATTATCATCAAATGATTCCACAATCTAACTGGACATCTTGTATCTTCATAATAGTCCAACAGAAAGGATACACATTGTACAGTAAATGGAAAATAAAACAGAAAATAGATAAAATCAGCAGAGTGGCACACAGTAATGGATAATTTATAAGAAAGCAGAAGATATAAGAATAACTGGTGATCCCTTTTATGCCAGGTATGTTATTGATTGATCAATGGATTTTTTTTTACATTAGTACGAAAGCTCACTACTAGAATAGGTTACTACAGCTTAAGAGGAGAAAAGATGGAGTGACTTGGCAACTTGCCACTGAGCAGCAGTAGTGACTCAGGAGCAAACAATATATAAACTGTACATATGTATACAACACATAAACAAACATTACAGAAGCTAGGCTAAGCTTGGATGAGTAACGGGGAAGTGACAGAGGAGGTGGACTAGTGAGGTGAATGAGGATGTGTGTACGTGGAGGAGAAGTTAATCTTTCCTGACGGTCGCGCCGGCCTCTCCCTGCCTCTCTTCTGTCTTCTTCCCTCCGTGAAAGTGTGGATTGTCCCCTGCTCTAAGATAAGCAGGCAGATGAGGCCACGTGAAAACACACACAAATGCAGTGCATCACACATGAGGGGATGTAGAGAAACTCAGGTGTTTTTAAAGAAAACATTAGCTGCCTGATTTTTGCTGAAGAGAGAGAAGTACTAACTACATATCCCATAGGACGTTTTACCTGTGCATAGATCTGTGTGTTTAAACACATCATTATTGATAAAATCTGGAGTATTTGATCTTACTATGCGTTGACTAAACTTTGGCAAGTGGCTCCCTCCTGAAAGAGTTCAGATGTGCATAAAACCTTCTTTGCCCCATTGACCTTATGCCGAGTCTTTTGTGCTTGAAACATTATCCCTTCAACCATGTAGGCTGGGTTTCCATTCAAGCTCCAGTTGATCCACATGATTAAATCTGCAGGAAACAGTCCTGTAATCCGTATACAGACGTTTTAAAAACCTTTATTTATATATGCACTAACAGCAGGGATTTTTTTTTTCATATTGTTTGATTATTATAAATAGTGGAAACTTACATTTCGAAAGTCAAATGTATATGTGTTATGTGAAGTAAATCTTGCCATAAGGGATTATTTGTGATCTTGAATCTCTAGCATTCAGATGGGGGTTTGGAACACTGGATGTGGAAGAGCTTATGTCTAATGTTGGCCTGGATGTGCTGCACTTGCACACACAGACACAAATATTGAACTAAAATTTATCTTTTGCTATATTGCCTCTATCATCTGCCATCTGCGTCCACAGTTTTCACTTATTCATGGCCTAATAGGCCTTATGGCTCGGACATATGCCATGTTTTCTGTGCACACACTCACATGTGTGTGTTTGTATATGTGAATGAATGAATGAATGAGGCACCTGTAGGGGCACATCATTGGCATACACTCAGGGAATGTCAGCTGATACAGCTTTTGACGCTGACACATCATTTTATTAGCATGTTGATGAATAATCTAATAATGACATTATGGTAACATTTGCCATGTATGACTCCTCATCATAAGCACAAAAAATAAATGAGCAATTTTATTAAAATAATTATAAAATTACCTTTAGGGCAGCACGGCGGCGCAGTGGTTAGTGCTGTTGCCCCACAATAAGAAGGTTGCGGGTTCGGTTCCCAGCCTGGGGCCTTTCTGTGTGGAGTTAGCATGTTCTTCCCGTGTCTGTGTGGGTTTCCTCCGGGTACTCCGGTTTCCTCCCACCGTCCAAAGACGACATGTTTGGGTTAATTGGTGACTCTAAATTGTCCGTAGGTCTGGGTCTGAGTGGTTGTCTTTGACAGTCTCTGTGTGTTAGCCCTGCGATGGACTGGTGACCTGTCCAGGGTGTACCCCGCCCTCACCCAGTGTGAGTTAGGATTGGCTCCAGCACCCTGCGACCCGGAAATGGATAAGTGGTTGAAGATGAATGAATGAATGCATGAAATTACCTTTAATGACCTAAACGTGAAAAAGAAAAAAGAAAAAAATCTATATACTCTACAGCTATTATGAAACTGTTGTTCAGGTGTTATACCTATGATCCTAATGCACAGTATTACAAACGATTGATCTCAAAATGGTCTTGAGGCTCACTGCACTCTGCCAAGGAAGCGATGTTTGGCTGAAGATCAAGCGGGATTGAAGTTGCACTTTCTGTTGTGAAAAAGCAAACATCTACTGAGCCCTTGAGAGGACTAATTCTGTTATGTATCATCTTTTATGCTGCAGCGCAGGTCTTGCTAATGCTAGATGATAAATACACAATACTCCACAATCTGACGTTAAATCGTTTGTAATCCACAGTAAGTGTGTGTTCACTCAACATACAGAGTGAGAGTTCAGTAAGAGAACCTAAAGTTCAGTTGGCCCAGTTGTGGCAGTAAATCCTACGGGAGGAGACACTTTGGCTTCTGGCTCTCCCAGACTCACCTGTGTCTGCCCTGCTCATAGGGCAGACAGAGCTCCCTTGTGATACAATAAGGCCTTCAGGAAGTGCAAAACACCTTAGATAGACAACAGCAACTGTCTCTTCGGGCCTACACCTGAATAAGTGTAAATCATGTTTAGTTATTTTGGGGAATAAATCAATAGGATTCCTGAGCATCATTTTATGAGATATGACTGCTTATGGGGTTCAGGTCATTCCTGGTAGTACATAAAATCAAACTGCAGAGGTTCCTATCAGAAAGGTGACATCATCAACATCACTTATCTTTTCTTTTGAATGGAGCTTCAAAAACTCTTCTTCAAGTCGGCCAATGAGTTTTACGAAAACCAACAGTCCCTTCCCAAATCTTGCACCAAACAGCATGCTGTGCAAAGTGTGTGTGTGTGTGTATATATGTGTATATATATATATATATATATATATATATAAATATTTTTTTTTAATTATTCAAAATGCAACATTGTTTTCATTCAGTTCAATGTTAATATTAATTAAATGTTCACTAGGCTTTATACTCCAGTTTTTGCTATTTTAGACTTAGAGTGATCCAGCATGCAGAGCCACCCGTCCTGGTTTTTAAGTTCGGAGTCCTGAGGGCAGTTTTTCCAGCGTTGGTCCTGATCCGCTGTAAAAGGGCTCAGCTGAGGAGCTGTCCATGGTTCTGACTATTACAGCCATTAGGCCGGGGGTCGGCAGCCTTCAGCAGTTAAAGAGCCATTTTGGCACGATTCCCACTAAATAAACCCCACCTGGAGCCGCAAAGCCTATTTTACAGCTGTAATGCAGGTAACACCGCATATATAGTTTCATTACACTTTTGTTATGTATATAAGAACCATAGTTTGTTGCATTTATGAAATTAAAGAACTATGTTCTGTTTTCCTTACTTAACTGGGGGTCGAGAGCAACAGGTGGCGCAAACAAGGTGGGACACATATTCTGCTATATATATATATAGATAGATAGATAGATAGATAGATAGATAGATATATATATGTTACAAGATCACCTAAATCTCCAGAATCATGACTATTGAATTGAAAAAAATAAAAAGAATAAAATTCATTGAAATGAAATAGCCATTATTTATTGACATTATTTTCTGAAAGCCTCAGGGAGCCACGGCAGAGGGATGAAAGAGCCCCAGGTTGCCGACTCCTGCATTAGGCAGTGCTAAACAGACAGCTAATGTTCCAGCTGCTATTAGGGATGGAACAGCAGTCGTGACTGACTCCATTTATTTGTTCTCTAACCACAAAAATGTGAAACAATCTTTGACACATAGACACATACACTCTCACACAGTCATTAGATGAACTTGTATACACACAGTTGCACGTGAATGCTTTTAAACCGAGCGTCGGCACCAGCGGCCACCACACTTCAAATTACCGTAAGTTCGTGGATGTTTGTTCTATCGGAGAAATTCCAACGGTTTCTGAAAGCTGAGAAGTTGCGTTCACACCCAATATAGGATCATTATGGTAATTCCACTCGTGCTGTTGCTGGAAGTCAGCGAATCTGCTCCTTCATTGTTAACCGTTAATACATTCTTTCAACATACTGTAGACTGCCGGATATTGAAGGTTGTAAGTGTTCTGGAAAAATGGGCAACAGCACTTACTGACAGGTTTCTTTCTGGCTCTTTTATGGTTAAAATTGGCAAAAAGTCCAGGTGGACAATAGGAATCTTCAGTGTTAAAGGGGTAACTATAGTTGTCTGCACAAGGTTCGGCAGAGTTATCTGTTTAGGGTTAGGGTTAGCATCTCAATACAATTAAAATAATCGAATACATTTGTGTGAAGTCTTTTGATGGAAGATCAGCCAGTCTGTGCTGCACTTAATCTAATTTACAAAGGATAGTAGAGAGGTGATGTTTCTTATGTACGTAGGGGAATAATGTGGAGATAATGTGGTGTTTGTATTAAAAGTAGAGAAAATACATTTTTTTAACTCCACTTTGACTTTCACTTGGAGTCTATGTTGGAAAAATACTGAATGCAGCAATGTGTTACAGAAATAATTGTATATTTATTTCTTTATATTCAAAAATAAGCATCTTTTTTGTTTGTTTGTTATTTTTCGATTACCTAACAGCAACATAATGCATCAGTGTTTATCTGTGACTTCACTGCTGCTCACACTGAAGATTCAAAATGTTTTTGTCCTTTTTTCCAGAGTTAAGTGGAACAAAATGCTTCCACCTCTACCTACAATGTTCCCATTTAAAGTCAGGAGTAACCCACCAGTTCATGCTTTCTATTCTCCATTATTAAGGTAGCAGCTTATTCTTACTAATATATTGCCAAGCTAAGCATTACCAGGGTGATCCAAAACCTTTATTTCTGAAATAAGCAAATCTCAGATCTTGTCCGTGTAATCTTCTGCTGGCTGAGAAGAGCTAGTATTTGAATGGTGCAGTTCACTCTTTTTAATGGTTGTTATATCATAAAGTGGCATATCCACAACTTGAAAGCATCAACACTTCCTTAAATAAATTCAAAAGCTCACTGTCAAATCCAGCATGTTCAGGATTTAAAATATTTACCCCCAGAAACAGCTTCTAGGACATAATTAAATTTGCTTATGATTAAAGAAAGCAGTGTATGTCCGTTGGTGAAGAGAAGGAAATATTAACTTATTTAAGATTCCTCCCATTTGTATTGATTTTAAGGAGATTTGCCTGATAAGATCAAAATGAATCATTTTCAAGTAGTATAATCATCATCAGTTAAACAGGAAACCATCAAGAAAGTTCCTGGAACAAAATAAACATTTGTACGGAATTTTCTAATAAATGACCAAAAAAAAAAGAGACTGCAACTTTCTTTTTTTTTTTTTTTTTTTACATTCACAATATTACCGTAACCATAAGCATGGCCTCGATTTATATTTATTTGTGGTACAAATGGCCTCTTCCATAGATTTTGCCTGACCAAACAAATAATGTGGCGTGAGGATGTTTTTTGTCATAGCCTTATTGCAATATTACTTTGGTTGTTGTTGTAACTGGAGTAATGTTTCAAAAAATGTTTGGAGCAAGTTTTGATCAATCCTGAACAGAGAATAAAGGCTGTGAAAAGCTACTTTAAGACGTTTCAGCAAGCTGCAGAGAGCACACACAATGTAATCAGACTTCAAAATACATCACTGCTATAATATGTGTCCATGAAGTGTGAAGGCATAATGAGGGAGTTAGCTTAGTTTGGCACAAAAACCAGAAGCGGTGAGATGGAGTTTCCTTGTTTAAAAGTAAAAAAAAAAAAAAGTCTTTTTGCAAAGCTAAGATAGCAGTCTTCTGATATTATGTTGACACAGATGAGACAGTGGTATCAATTTTCTCATCTAAATAGTTTTCCCAAAACATCTAATTATTTCTTGAAACCCTGTGGTAGGTTACTAGTTACTAGTTCATGTTTTGTCTTATTGAACAAAAAGTGAACGGATACTAATTTTCACAACCACAAATTACAATACAAACAATTAGTCCAACGTCATACAAGGATAAAAACAAAACACAACTGAAGTCACACTGTGTGGAGCCAGGCGCTGGGACTTTCTCAGAGAGTAAGGTCACAGTGGGCAGAGTAAAATAAACTAGCAGCTAAATTATTGGGTTTATGTACAGTAGAGGATGATATTCATGGTGGTGATGGAAGAGTGTGGAAGACTGAGATAAATGGAGAAAAAAGACAGAAGGGAAGGACAGAAGTAGCTGTCTGTTTTCTGTTTATCTGTGCATATTGACGATTTAAATTGGCACGGGAATGTGTGTCCCCCTTGTTTTTGCAGTGTAGCACTGTTTACAAGATGTTACTGAGTGTTAAGCAGAGCTGTGAATGTGTGATTCAGTAGAAGCAGGAGGAAGTGTAAAAGCAGACATCATTACTGAGGCCCATAAAAGGAATTCTTTGAAAGGTAGTGCTTTTTCCTTTTTTGTGTTTGCTGTCACATTCAACTTCAACCACCAGTTGTCCCCCCCCCCCCCCCCCCCACACACACACACCCCACCCCAATTTTATCATCCCCTCCAGCCCACGCCCTGCTTCCCCACAATGTCAAATACATGGCCATGTTCTGGGGATGTCAGAGCAGAGGACGACTGCAGCTGACACCCTAATGACGTGCCACGTCTTCATAATTAACACTCACAGGCTGAGGAACAACCTTGTTTCTGGCTGCTACTGTAGTTAGGTGTGGTTATGTGCGCTGACTGCTCTGTGGTCTGCAGTGATGTGACGTGGTGACGTTACACAATAAGAGCAGCCAGTGAACCCACTCACCAATCTCTCTGTGTCTTCCTGTCTTTGTCTGTTCTCTCTCTGTGTCTTGGTTTGATTGTGTCTTCCTCCGACAGCCTGAGCTGTCTCTCTGTCTGCACACAAAGAGATGGATAAAGCTTGCTGGCCCTTCACTTTGTCTGTTTTCTCTCTTCTCTTGGGTTTACTGAGTTCTTCGATTTTGTACTGATCAATTTGATCATAAAGCTCTGCACTGCACAATCCTTTCTTGTACTGAAACCAACACAGAAAAGCTTCAACATTTTTCTTTTGGAGCATCAGGTTCAGGGCAGTATACTGTGTTTATTTTTGGTGTATCACTGTGTCATGACTGTTTACATCCATGTAGAATAAAATCCACATTGACTGCTGCGCTTTATGGAACTAAAATGCATGTTTTGCAAGTTAGATTGTGTTTCAGCCTTTCGCCTTTATTGGTTACAAATCCACACTTATTTGCAAGGTAGTTGCATTTGAGGCCGTCAATCTACTTATCTAAATACTGTCAAAACTATTAGACACATTGAACCGAATCCCAGCCACCATATTATCTTCCAGACTTCTATTAGAAAATAAAGCCACAGACTGCTCTTTGTCTAAAGACAAAGCTGAACAGTGAAAAGGCTGATATAAATGAATTGTCCACATATTGTAGTCAAGATACTGAGAATCATCAGTATGAACTCAGTGCACCAGCATTAAGTGATATTATGTGCCAGGATATGACCAGTCACAGTGAAATGTCTCTTGAACGCTCAGAGCTGTGATAGGAGGAGAGCATTGCCCTAGTTTGACTCTGGCGTAATTATGTAATGCTTGAGTACCTGCAGCACCAGTGGCATGACAACTTCTGAATGTGAATCTGTGCAGACAGGAGCTACACACCTTTTCTTAAATCCTTTTACGTGGTGTGCAATTTAATCTCATTTTGGATTTCACAGATTTCATAAAAACATCTTTTCATTTATTCCCTTATTTGTTTCTGTCTCTCCTCATTTTTTTTTTTTTATTTCTCCCTTTTCCCCACTTCTTTTTAACTGTTCCTCTGGCATGCTCTCTCCTTGATGCTTTCTTCCTCTGCTCCCCTCATTTTGAACTCTCCCCATCTATTCGTAATGCCACATACCAAATGGAGGATGACAGTATGCAGCTGCAGGTGTTTTTCCTCCAGACAACGTCATGGAGAAAAGCTATGCCACACATGCACATGCATACAGTCCGAGGGAGAAATCAGCACTAACCTGAGTCTTTATCTGTCATTTATATAATAGTTAATAAGATCCAATGTGTGGCCTACATTGTGAACCATAAAAGTCTTTGCAATAAGGAAAAAATATGTCATAGAACAAACCTAACTTCTGTGCTTGCTCTTCCTACAGAAAACAAAGCTCCATGCTGCCTTGCAGGAGAAAAATCGTCTGAACCTTGAGCTGATTAACCACCACCTGAAAGAATTGAAATATGACCAGGTGAGGCACACACACACAGCCAATGATCAGTGTTCAAATCTATTTTATTTTTGCACACACCACATACCACACACAATCTCTTATATTTAGATGGGAGTCTGTGATTCATCTCTACAGATTGATAAACCTGCAGCCATGTTATTAAGATCATATATGTTATCACATGCTGCCTCTTGAATTATTTAAATCTCGAGCACGTTGTCCAATACATAAAACATGCCTCTGAACTTTTTCCCTTTTCCTTTCACTGTCTCTTTACTGGTCCAGCCAGCTTTGGTCCCTAAGTGCCCACATGCACAAAGACCCAGACAGACACAGTGACCGTCTGTGATGGCAGGCCATTAGCTACTCTGGTGCTAATAGTGACTCTCACTTGGGGGGCAGATTTGACACATGTCCAGGGGACTCAGCTCAGGGCTGTTGCTCCAGCATGCCACACAAAAAGATGCCATCTGTGCACTGACAAAGGTGGGCACAGAGATGGAAAATAAGCGGGGCAACTGTTTTCCAGTCCTGCCAGATATCCAGTATGAATGAATGTAACTGACTTCCAAGGGCAATCATGGCAAAAAGTGCGTGACACTGTAGAGAGCAAAAGAGCTACTGAATGAAAGGTCTTTTGATTTAAAAAGTCGTCACTGATAATCTATTGCTTTTATATTGTTACATCATTGTCAGACTTCAAGAGAATGAACTGAAATAATTGTAGTTTTCAGGCAATCATAAATATTTCCAGCTTCGTGAACATCGTCTTTACTGCAGGGCTTGTGTTGATTTAAACCTTAAAAATATTTACTAAAAGAATTTATTAAATTCTTATGGAAAGAATGCTGGCATGTTGTTTAGTGACAAGAGCATTGCTTTTAATGTTTGACGTCATATCCTGCCCTGCACTTCAATTGTGTTTCAGTCTAACAATTTTATCTTAACTAATTTATTTCATAATGTAAATCATCTTTTACTCAGCAAATCTCCACAAATAATTGCTGTAGTTGTTCCTAGTATAATTCCTTAGTAATGATATACTGAAGCTTCCAACACCAGCTCCAATCATAAACTCCTCAATATGAATGAACTAATTTGCTTTTAAACCGTCTATTTCTGTGGTTTTTGAGTTTATCTATTGTGCGCTCATGTTTTTTGTTAATTAATGAGATCGTGGATGTATGGCTGAGGGATGGTTGTGTTGAATCCTGTGTGGCCACCTTTAGAGGAACTAGCTTAGCTCAAGGCCCCTGACTGACGAAGAAATGAGTCACCAAAGGCCCCAGTCAGCAGCTCTGTCTCAGCAAGGCTAAATGGAAATGTGCTGATTAATTTCTCTTCAGAGTATGAACTCCCAATCAACCCTCTAGCCAAAGAAAAAAAAGTTGCCTCTATTCATAAATGTAAAAACTAGATCTACCGCAAGAAAAAAGCTCATCAAAGCTGGGTTTGTGCTTTCCTCTTTTACCATGGAACACAAGAATAATGGTTACATGTTGAAAACCTTCAAGTGAACCAGACGAAAATTACTTTTTTTCTCTTATTTTCTCTATACAGAATTTTTTGAATGTTCATTTATAAACTTCTTTTGAACGATCCACTGTAACCTCTCCTTGCCCTTCTTTGTCCTGTCTCTCCCTTCCACCTGGACTCTCTCTGTCTATATAGGTGCGATCAGACTATGACCAGCTGAGACAGACCTTTGCTGTAGTGAGCCAGGAAAGAGACACAGCCCAGCAGCAGAGGTGCCAACTCCAAGGCAAAGTGGAGAACCTTGAACAGATTCTAAAAGTGAGACATTACCAAAGAAATAACTTCTTTTCCAGTGTCTTCATTTTTTAATTCTTGCGTCATATATCTTTTCCGAGCAATAAAGACAACAACATCAGCAACATCTTATCCCTGCTTTCTCAGAAAAAATGAAGTGCTCTGGTTCGGCTACAGATGACTTAATAATGTCAGAAATCCATGCAACATCCATCCAACACTCAAAGAAACTGAACTCTTGAATTCCTTAAATTTGCATTTTCAATTTGCAATATTTCACTCATGTCCGAAAGAAGTTCTTTGGGGGAGACTAACTCATCCTTAACTATGATTTAATTATATGTTCATATTAAAATTAAAATTTTGTTCAGGAATTGATTATATATTTTATAATCATTTCTTCTTGATGTCTTTGGGACAACTGACACATTGATCTCAAAGCCAACAATTTTTCAGAGCTTTCAGAGTTTCACTCATTCTTGGAAACATTCCCATTTCCTATGTGTTTGTTTTCTAAAACTTTAGAAGGAAAGCGATGCAACGCATAAGGTGATAAGTCATCGGTTTCATGGGGAGGCCCTTCTTTCTTGCATCTGGTCTGCCAATAGTAATCAGACAGAGTCTCATTGCACCGTGAGAGGCACTCTCATTACAAATCCTCGCCTCCCTGTATCTTCTATTGATTGTCTGTTTATCAGGATATTTCAGAGAGAAATGTACCCATCTGACAAAAACTGACCTGCTCTCTAATACAGCTGAGAATGGTTTGTCACTCTCTCATTGTGTATTGATTATGAAGACAAAGAGACTATTTAGAGAAAATTACACAGGGTGATGTGGGTGGAGAAAGCAGAGCTTGAGGAAATGCAATATGTTAAAACAGAAAAGCAGGAACATGACAGCCTACTTTAAAGGGGTTCTTTGGTCAAAAATAATGAGATGCACTGAGATGAAATGTGATCACTGTCAATCTTGCAGCAGTGGTCAGCAGAAGAGGCAAGACAAACATAATGTAGCTCTGAAATGAGCCTATTTGGAGTCAGCCTGTTCTCCCTCTGGGTGCTCCAGCTTCCTGCCACAGTCCAAAGACAGTCACATTTGATTAATTGGTGATAGTGAGTGTGAATGGTTGTTTCTCTCCATATGTCAGCCCTGTCAGCTGGGATTTTCAAGCAGCGTAAGCCTCCTACAGCAGTGTGGAACGTATGGCTTTGAGTGTTTTGTAATGGTGGTTTTCGGTGGTTTCTTACTCTAAATGGGGAGCTGCCTGCTTAGTCCAGCTGACACGAAATTCCTCTTCCAATTGATTTGAGGTCTTTGGCACAGCAGCATAAATCAGAGCCATACATTTTATTTGTCGATGTTACACCACTGGGCTCACTCTCATTTTTGGACAGATCTAGATTTCCTGTCAAGATGTCTGCCATCAATAGTGTTTACTTCTCAGCCAGCTTTATTGAGACTTCAGCTCTGAGTTGTTGCATTTTCTATCTAGTCGCTCCTCTGCTACCTCTCTTTCAATTCAGCCAAAGATGAACACTTAAAGTGAGGCGGCAAGTCAAGCTACTTAGGTCTATTTCTGTTTTCACATGACATCGCAGGATGTTTCCTGAAAATGTAGGTGACATGATCAAGTTCTCCCTGAAAATTCAAGGACAGACAGTGTCATTCGCTCAGCCAGCCCATTGCTCTTCAGCTTAGAGCTTCTTCCTGATTATGCAAAGCAGAGGCTGTCTGTTCGGGACACCTCGAAGGCATTCCAGGAGGTAAAGAAGCTTTTCTTTTCTTTCTTTCTTTTTTTTTTCAAGAGAGTGAGAATACAGATAGAAAATGATGAATGTCAGAGCTTTCTAAGCTGTCTTTTCTTCTTAAGCCTGCAGAAACATCTTGTGCCGTAACTCTGTTTCTGCAAGATGTGGCAGCTGGTCATTACTCCACGAAGAGATACTATACAGTTATAACTTGGCTGATTTCAGAAACAGTGGATTTGGGATCAGTATTAGTGACCATATGTGAAAGCTTTATCTGAGTGAAGTTGGTGTATATAATAGATTGAATGTGACGGATATACATTGCCAATTCTGGAAAAAGCTCATATTGTGTAAGATTTTTCTTACTTGAGGTTGAAACTGCTGTCCAAAGCAAAAGATAAATCTAGAAATATGAGAATGGTATCTACCTTCCCACCTAACTCTCAGGATGAAAACTAATAAGCAGATTTCTTAATGTCATATTTCCTCTTTTAATGTAAGATTTTAAAGTTGACATATTTCTACATCCTAGAAAACCTTTGTATTTCTCCTGCACATACATGCACAACTGCCTGCAGCTAATTGCCATTCAGATAGACTGTTCATTTTTGACAAAGGCACCTTGATAGGCTAGGTAGCCAGGCCACCCAAACACACACCCTGTTTTGAGGGCCAGAGACGGCCACAGAAATATTAGGATAATTGTTGAAAATGTCATGGTCCACCTATACTATTTGTGATTGAGTAGAATACTGTTAAAATCTCTGAATAACATCCTTTAGCATAGCCATAACTTATTCTTCTCCCTCTCCTTTTCTGCTTCTCCTCAGCATATGCACAAGGCTCTAGAGCTAAAGCAGCAGCTGCAGACAGACTATGCGCAATCCTTGGTGGTCCTTCACACCAGACAGAAGGAGATCAATCAACTGCAAAAGGTATGGCCAAATGGATTACGGCAAAAAAAAAAAAAAAAGAAAGGTGATTTTTGAAGGCTTGATTTTTATGCTGTTTAAATAGTACTCCTGGGTCACAATTCTTTTGATAAGAGCAGTGACATCATGACAAAGCTCAGTTACTGTAGTGTCAGAAGCCAGTTTGTGCTATTTCACTGTCACTGAATTGCTGCTACTGTATCAGGAAAAATAAAGACCTCAGAAAGCTGTCGAAAACCCAGTAAATGTTATTAGAAACGCAGATTTAACTGTTCCCTGCTAAAAAATTGTCTTTATAGTTGTTGATAAATTTATACACATTGGCAATGTCGTTCAGCATGCAGACCCAACTGCTCCAGGTGTTCTATTCTGTGTAGTACCTTTTTGAAAATGGCGATATAAGTGTCCTAATTTTGCTTAATAATGTGTCAAATAAAACTCCAAATATGACAAGGAACACTCCGTCATCATGTGTTTTTGATAGTTTAATACTCAGCTGTTCAAATATTAAAGCTGTTAAATTGTCTTCCTCACTTTTCACCATGTCAGCTTGGCCTGTGGTTATTAGTTTCCTTCTCTGTATGTTTAACTGCAACATCACAGTCATTAATGTGTGTAACCAGAGTGATTTGTAAAATTATTTGCTAAATGTTAAAGACTGCTTGTACTTCCTTCACTGGACACCAACATGTCTGAAAATAAATATGCAAGTGTTCATGAGAGCTGCACCATCAGAAGTAGAGATCTCCTGTTGTGATCCACCAGTGAAACTCCTCTGGGCACTGGGTTGACAGTAGGCTATATCAGCTGTGTGCTGTCTGTTCTGCCTCATGGACTGTGATCACGGTGTCAGCTGTCACTGTGAGTTTCTGTGTATTTTCTGCAGGCTCGGGTACAAGCTGACCAAAAGCATGAGGAAGCAGTATACCTGTTAGAGGTACAGTATCATGAACGAACACAGATCTTTCCCTTCATGCTTAGTTTACCAAATATATTTTATGTCTTAGTTGAAATAATAACAAAAACTCTTTTGGGGTTTTTGGAGTATTAGACAGAGGGATGTTAAATAAGAAACACAGATAGCATAATACAGCTGTATGTACATGTATGCACTAGCTATACAGGGTAGAAATATAAAGTATAAACAATTGCAAATTAGCACTTTAAAGTAAAGCTGAGGTCGACCATAATTTGGCAGTAAATTAATAAAAAAAAAAAACGCAAGTAGTTTTTTTATTACAAAATTATTGTGAAATAACTGCTGATTATGCTAAATGAAAAGTAAGAGACGACCAAAGTCAGCAGGTTTCATCCTTTGGGGACTATGAATACATAACTTGGACATCAAGAAGAATAAAAAAGTATGAGTGCAACAAAACGTATTGATTGCAGGAAGCATCAGAAAAGCACAGTCTGCCTCCTCATCATGTCTGGTCAGACCATGTAATTAAAAACAATTTGTGAATGGATAATGAGTGTGTAGGCACTTCAATTTTGAGCAAGATGAGACAGTTACTTGTTTTACTTTTATGCCATCTGACATGTTTGTGGATCTCTGTTTAATGTTTCTGCTTTATTGGTTCTGAGATGTAGAATATTGAGAGGTTGCTCGCTGATAAACTTTGCCTGGAAACAGGTGATGTGGCGAAACAAATCGAATAATATAATTGAAAAGTTAGTATTCTCTTTCTCTTCTTTTAGGCTTTTGTAGTGTTGTTGGGTTCAATATCAATACAAACTTTTACCACAACTCAGATATCCCATTAATCCTGCATCCAAGTATTCAAGGCCGCCCTAGAATACTTAAATTTCCCCACGATTAAATTGCTGACTTGTTGTGTTTCATCACAGTGTTTCATCTTTAAGATGCTTGTCACTAGCTCATCTACTTGAAATTATTTTCTCATTTCCCTCTAAATCCTTTTGTCACGACAATAGTGTGCAGACTTCTTTGAGTGTAGTTCAAATGAGGCCATGTTATTATCCATCTTAAGCACTTAAATACGATTTACTGAGCAAGCAGCCTGAGTTGGCTCGGATAAATATCAAGAATTTGGTCAGACAAATGTAAATGTCACTGTCAAGGGGTATAGCTCTGTTTTTACGTGTCCATGTAATCAATTTTTAGGCTTTTCACTCATTTCTGCACACTAATGGACAAACGCACACCAATAGGAAGAAAACCATAGCTGTCTGTTGAGTAAAACAAAGGGACAAACTTGTAACTTCTGTTCTGTTTTCTGTGAAAAAAAGGTCCACAGTCATTCTGTGCTTTAGGCTTTTTTTAGTTTGACAAATATGTATTTGTCTTGTAATTTCATTTTGTTTGGCCTTTGTACATTTTGCCACACTGATGTTTGAATTGTCTTGCATTGCTTTTTACCGTCTTCTGCATCAATTAAGATAGCATTTATTGTTGTTTGGCGTGTCAGCGTGTCTTTTTTTTTTCCCTTTAATTTTTCTTCTTTCTTTATTTTTTTCTGTTTCCCTCCTTTTTATCTGAACAGAACAATAAGGACATAATGTTGCAGGTATTTATTTTCCTCCCTGGTTAGTTTCCCCTCTATGTGACCCCTTTTTGAATTAGCAGAAAATCACACATTTTTCAAAGACCTTAGTGGGTACTTGATATAAAAATACAGAATATTTAAGCTGAATGATACTATTTTTGCTACATTTCCTTGTCCAAACAATACTCATTAAACAGCCATATGTACATCTCCCCACCTTTCTGATATGTCAGTGATATGAAGTTTTTAATATCTATACTGTAAGTTTTTTAATCATCTTTACTCTTTGTGGACTTTGTTTTCAGAGTTTTGCTGTGTTGTGTATTAGCAGCTGCAGCAGATAATTTTACACTTCCATAATAGTTGATTAGACTGCAGTGGTTTCAGTATAATATTCTGCTATAAGCTGGAAAATGGCTCCTCAGGGATCCTTTTTTAATAGTTTTTTGTTGAATCAGCATTAACAGAGAAAATCCTGTTCTTTAGATGCGTTGTATCTGTGCACATCCATGTGATGAGGTATATTCCATGCTTTGTGTTGGAGCATGTGTTTCCTTATATTTTGCTGTCTTTTTTTTCCCCCACTTCCTTCTCTCATTCATTATCAACCTCTTTTGTTCTTTTCATTCTTTGTCAAAGGTCAAGGTTCGTGACCTGGAACAGAAATGCAGGTCACAGAGTGAACACTTTCACCAGCTGTCCAAAGAACTGCTGAATTTTCGTTTGCAATCTGATACTGTGGACATCCTTAAAATTAATCCCACCTGCACATCCCAGATCCCCCAATCACAAGACAAGAAACACCCACAAGTCATCGTTGGATTTGAAGGCCAAACAGAGACAGGTGTGTCAACAGTCCCACATCACGGTCAAACTTAACTTTGAAAAAAAGTCTTTTTTTTTTCTTAGATCTATTATTCAAAATAATATCAATGGTAGTATTTATTAAGGTCTAATAATGATTTTCTTCACTCAATGGTGAACATTGCTCTGTGCACTTTGACAGTGACAAAATGTTAGTAAGGTTTAAATGGTTCACTCCCAGTGGGGTCCGCCCATTCTTAAAAGATATATGCACTCTATACACACAAGACGAAAACATCCACTAAATGATAAAAATGAAATGAGAGAAAATAGTCTTATCCCCAGAAACTAAAATAACAGCCAGATTAGCTCACACCTGACCAGATGTGAACAGCATTAACGGTGGTACTGCATGTTCATGATCAGATCAATATCTACCCTAATTGATCACAGGCCTGATGAATTACAATGAATGTGGTATACACATTAGTATTCTAAGGACACACGGTATAACCTGCAAATATAGTCATATCAGCAATTTAGATTTATCTAGTCAGGCACAGACCGAAGGTCTTTGAAGTGCTGAAAATCCTGTTGTATCTTTCGCCTCACTTGAAACAGAGGCGGTTCAATGGTGCTTTTGTTCTAATGCATAATATTACTCACTCACAAACCACCAAAACCCAGATGCAATAGATCCATGTTGTTGACTTGCAGTAATTTATTCAAGGAAATTTAGCGATTAAATCTCCTACACTGCAGTTTTCTCTTCCTTTGTTTTCCATGTCCTTTTTAAAAATTCTACCACAAAGAACTCAGTGGTATTTAAGGACAAATGTATTACCAATGTGAAGTGTTGATGGAAATGAAATAGCCTTTGGAATGAAGATCAATAGCTGTGCAGTGAGAAGCAAATAGGTAGAGATGGATTGACAGTTCTTCTTCATTTGTTATGGAAATCAATGTCTCCCAGGCAATGAGAGTGCAGCAAACACGCGGATACTGATCTCCCAGATCTTGCCCTGCATGCCGGAGACTTGGGACAGAGAAGGACCAGAACTGCTGTCTATCAAATCCGCCGTGACAACGGACACCCCCAGCAGCCCTCGACAGCTGACCTCATCAGCGGTGGGTCTGATTGTGGCTTGAAGAAGTTTTGTCTTAACATTACCTTGGCCATGTAGACATGTATAGTCGTGTGAGTGTGTGTGTGTGTGGGTGTGGTTGAATCTTGGTTATAAATATCTTTTGCTGCTCTGTCAATCCATAGATGGAGGATGAGGCCAGCCCATCACCCAGGTCCAAGCCTCGATACACAGGCCAGGTCCGTCTTTGCACTGCCCGCTACAGGTGAGTCAGATTTTATTTCAAATGACATTTATTTAGTTTATGGACAGGTTATGAATTTTTAATATTTAAAAATATAACAAAAGGGCTACTGTCCTACAAAGTAACATGACATGTTGATGTTTTTCCCCAGTTATAACCCTTATGATGGACCAAATGAGCACCCGGAAGCAGAACTCCCCCTTGTGGCTGGAAAGTATCTGTATGTCTATGGAAACATGGATGATGACGGTTTCTATGAAGGTGAGCGATAAAACAGGCTGGTACAATCATTTGAAGTTTTCCTTAAGGTGGAGATGAAATCTAAAATGATATTGAAGTTTCTAGTGAGTTTTAAGCAGGCAATTAAAATGGCAGATGGCAGAAAACAAATGTTGGTATAAGGATAAAAGATGACAATAAAGCAGGAACCGTCCTTTGTTACTTTTCAAGCTTTAGGAAGTTCTGACTGCTGCAGTATTTATGCAGTAACATTTTGAATGTTTGTGTGGTTGTTGAATATTTACATGTTTTTGTACCGCATGTCTAACATTACAATATAACACAATGAGAACGCAATGTAAAAGGGTGGTAATGCTGAAGCAGTCATCACTGTTCAAAGGTAGCAGCATGCATACCTCAGACAGTATATGTTTATTGTATAGCTGCAGCAGGGATTTTAAAGACTTCCCATTTGAATGTTCTTATATTAAAGTTGACAGAATTTTTTTTATCCGAACAAAATGTGTTATTAAGCTCGTTGTTGTCCCCTTTGTTATCAGTGTTTGTAATTTACTATCACATATTTTAAAGTTATAAATCAGCTGTTCTCTACCCCAGTATATATTTCACAATTAAAGTGTACTTGTGTGTCAGAGTTGCCAAGAAAAACTCCTGCACACAGTTTCGAAGTGGTGACTAGTCATTCTCTTGTATAATCTCCTAAGAACTATGAAGGCTTCTCCATCAGAGCCAATCTTAATCCCTCTAGCTAGCAATCCTGCAGCTAGTTTAGCCTGTAACAGACACAGTAGTACTCAGCTGCGGTGATTAATTAGCTCTGGGCGATGCGATCGCATGGCATGTTGGAGAAGTCTTGTATTTATTAAGCAGGAGAGAGAATTGGGCCTGAGATCAAGGTGTTGTCAAGATGAGACCTTGTTTCCTTTTAGCTTGATAACTATTCCAGCAGGACTCTTTTAATCATAGCCTCATACAAACAACACACATAGACACAGACTCACACATGTTGTTTTAAGGTCATCCGGGCCTCGGTGGAAAGAGGGGATTGAACGACAAATTGGTAGGTAGTCTTTTTTTTTTTTTTTTACTTGATATTCTTCCTTTTGGGGGAAAAATGACAGAGCACATCCAACTAGTTTCTCTTGCATTGACCACAACACCTAAATCCTTAGGGGTGTTCCTGGAAATGTTGAAAAACAGTGATGTTAAGTCCAACTTCTTGGAAATGTAGAAAGGGAGTGTTTTCTCAGTTCTGTGTTTACTGGAGAGAGTATAAAAGATGGAATCACTGGGGCATCTTACATCTTAGGGAACACAACATACTGAATATACTCACTCTCTGATTTATTCCCACCTTGTAAGGGAAAAAAGATCACTGATTTAAGTGTGTTCTGCTCTCCTTTATCTTTATCTTGGAAAAGTCCCACTAGTAAAGTCTAGGCTCTTTGTAGGAGGCACATCACAGGGACAACAAAGGTAGCCATACCACAAGGGTGTAGTATTGAGGCTATCAGGAAACATGACCATAAAATACAGAAGTGTTTTCTGTGTCACAGGGGAGCTGCTTGATGGCCAGCGAGGGCTTGTACCTTCCAACTTTGTGGAGTTTGTCCAGGACAAGGAAAAGCCAGCAATTCATGCTGGGGAGGGAGGGGAACACCTGGGCCCAATGGAGCATACACACATGGCCTTGATGGCAGTGGATGGAGGAGCCTCTCAGGATGGCCTCCTGGGTTCAGCTAACGCCTTGGTACCCTGTAGCAATGGGACAGGTGGGTCCCTTGACCCTGAGGACCTGGCTGAAGATGTTGTGCCTTATCCCCGAAAAATCAACTTGATCAAGCAGCTGGCACGGAGCGTCATTGTGGCCTGGGAGTCTCCACTTGTGCCTTTGGGCTGGGGGAACATCTCTGGCTACAATGTCTTAGTAGATGGAGAACTTCGTGCTAGTATACCATACAGCAGCCGGACCAAGTGTTTGCTGGAGAAGCTGGACTTGGACGGATGCGTTCATCGTGTGTCTGTGCAGAGCGTCACTGACCGGGGCTTATCAGACGAGCTGCGGTGCACCTTGCTGGTGGGAGCCAATGTGGTGGTGGCGCCATGCGGTCTGCGGGTGGATGACATCCAGCGTGACACTGCCGAGCTCTCCTGGTTGCCTAGTAACAGTAACTATGGTCACACTGTATTCTTGGATGGGGTAGAGCACGCAGTGATAAAGCCAGGAAGATATAGACTCCGCTTCCTCAACCTGAAGCCCCTGACAGTGTACAAAGTGACAGTGGTAGCACAACCACACCAGGTGCCATGGCAACTGCCACTAGAACAGAGGGAGAGGAAGGAAGCTGGTGTGGAGTTCTGCACTCAAGCTGCAGGTCAGCAACACTTGTTTCTATACTTATAGATACACTACCAATGATATATCCACGGCTCAATATTAGTTTTTTATCCTTGCTTTATCAATGTATGTATGACAAATGGAGATTACAGGGTGCTATTACTATTTCTGTCCCCATAGTGTCAGCTATAACATGTAGCAATTTCATAAACATTTTTTGGGCATTGTACTGTACTATTGTACTGTATTCTACTGTACAAGAGTACAGTACTTTACCATGCCAACATTGCCTTACCATACCATTGTTGTGTATTGTATTTTGTCTAGGTCCAACACCATATTGCAGAACAGGTCAGAATGAAACATCAGTCCTGGGCCGGGGTTCTCCTGTGTGTTAGTGCCTTCTACAGTATACCAAATGACACAGATGGCATTAGTGCTATGATGCCTTTGGAAGCTGGTTATAGTCAAAAAACTGGGCATGATAATGGCCTTTTCTTCAAAATTATCTAATTAGCTAATGGATGTGGGCAAAGTGGCATTTTATTATCACTCTGAGATTGAAGAAGTATTTCACTTCACGTACAAAAATTTTGTCATACATGTATCCAATGAAATTTTAATACCCTTTTTAAAAAAAATTTTTTAAATCAAATTTAAATGCAATTTTGCCCAAGTGTACTTACTCTACAGAGCACGTCACTAATTAGACAGCAGCCTCTCATCACATGATAAGATCAGTTCTTATTCTGATGAGTCATTTACTCAGCCTGTAGTCTAGCCTGGAATAGCCAGTTCTAGACAAAGCAGTGCCCTTCCACTGCTCACAGAAATGACCATTTTGTATCAGTGTGCATTTGCTTCTGCTTGAATGCAGTTGTGCATGTTTTATGCAGTGATTCAGGAGGGTGGAAGACAAAAAATGAACTCCGGTTAGCCTCTCTGGATTTTGTCCCGCATGCTGAGATAAGCTTTGCTCCAAATGGAAAGAAGCCCAAATTTTTCATTTTAGCATATTTCTTTTTATTTTTTAACGAAGAGTAGTGGGGTTATTATGTTGACCCTCCAAACCAGGAGAAATTATGGCCAAATTTAAAAATAACGATAGCACTAAGAGTGCTACATTTGATGATGTAGCACTCAAGGTCAGTCAGCGTTAATGACGTCAAAAAATAATGCATATACTTAAATTCCATGTTATCAACACAACGCACCATGTCTTGTGACTGCCCCAAACTAGCAATATCACATTATTCCAAGTTTTTGCATGGACCGTCTATAAAATAGGATTTGAATGTGACCCTGGCACATATTTTACCATGCGCTGCAAATTATTATTTCATGCCCCCACATATGTAGATGTTTATGTGCATGGTTGTGAGTGTCCCCATTACTGCATTTGATGAATGCATCACACCCTTTCCTCTTGCTTGTGCATTGGTGATAGCTAAACAGTTAAATATTAAAATTTATTTCATACCAACTCTCTCACCTCCTAGGCCCTCCCCTCCCTCCCCAGGATGTACAGGTGCTCTGTGGGCAGGCTCCAGGGGTCCTGCAAGTCTGCTGGAAACCACCAATCCTCTCTCCCACTGGCACCTCCAACGGAGCAAACGTCATTGGCTATGCAGTATGCACTAAAGGACAGAGGGTGAGTGTCGTTTAGTAACCATGACTACTCCTTATTTTCGCTCAGTCCCTTAAAGAGGGTATGGTGAGGGATGGTCAGAAGCTCATCTTGTGTTAAAAGACTCGTGGTTTAAGAAAATATGTCTTTACGTAGTATATTATGGATACAGAGGAATTAGTGTATGGAGAATTGACAAGCATAATATGTCATGAATATTTGGAAAGCCTTCGTGCAGCGCACAGACATAGTATGTGAAACACTGAATTGTCAGATTCAGTTGAAATACGCATAACAATAGCCTCTGTTATTGAGTATGGCATAATGTCATCAGGGCCTTCAGTGCACACAGCAATGCCACCTACTTGTGATTCAGTATCAGTGCAGGTTTCTCATTGTGGGACCTCTGAAATGTCTTGGAAAGGTCTCTCACTCCCTCTGGTGACAGCCACAGTAAGTCTGCACACAGTATATGAAAGTGGAAATCAACGCTGAACCATAATGGGCAGCAAACTGTCTTTGTTGGAGTTGGAGTTCCAACTGTTCCAAAATGTGTTAAGTACCATTTAGCCTGGGCCTCATAAGTGTGAATGAGGCAGGGATTTTAAAATTTGACAGCTACAAAAACAGTTTGAAGTGCAGCCAGAAAACGCAACATTTTATGTCTTAATCCACACACAGCATTGCAGCACAAACCTTTTCTGCCTAATTACACTGAGTCTTCAGATTTTGAAACATTGTTGTGGGGGCGGCAGAAAATGATTAAAGGATCGCTGAAATTAGATTCATCCTTGTTACAAGGCTAGCTGGAGAATCTAAGTGCAGAATGCACAGGCTATGAATTGGAACGGGAATGCATAATCAAGCTGATTATTTCTTCAGAGTGGGCAGCAGAGGAGAGCTGTGGCTGGAACCTAGGGAGTAGTTGAGACAGTGATCAGTTCACAGCACTGAGAGATAGAGAGAGAAAGAGAGGGACATGAATCTCCTGGGTTGGAGCCAAAGGGAGCAGAAGCATGGGGTATGGCAATCATGCATGCAATAATGTTCAGTTGTCTTCTCGACTGTTTTAGTTGTTGCTAAAAATAATTATTTAGGTTCTGTTGATTTTAACATTTTATTTTCTTTTTCAATCCAGATAGCTGAGGTGTTGTACCCAATGGCAGACTATGTTACTGTTGAGCTGACAAGGATTCAGTGCCTGGAGGCCAGAGAAGTCATCGTCAGGACGTTGTCAGTACAGGGAGAATCCCAGGATTCCCAAGTCGCAGTCATTCCAAACAACCTGCTTGTGCCTCTACCTCCACTTCCCCTGCCACCGCCAATGCACCCCCACGCAGGGCCCCCCCCTCACCCTCATGCTCAACCCCACATCCAATCTCCTCACCTTCCTCATGCCACACCCCAACTTCCTGCTCCACCCCAGGCACATGGACAACCAATCCCACCTCATCCTCCCCACCCGCAACCCCATCCCAGACTTCCCCATCCAGGTGGGCCCCTGCAATCCCAGCTTCGACCACCACATCCTCAGCCCCTACATCTTCAGCCTCACCCACCCCATCAAGGTCCCAGGCCCCAGCACCAACTGCCTCTGCTACCCCACCCCCAGCCCCACCCTATACCTCAGAGACCAGTAAGTGCCAGAGACCTGGATGCCAAAGAGCATGCAGCACACCAGGGAGGAGCTATTCCACCTGGCCAGCCTGGTTGGGATCCCAATCGCTCTCCATCCTCCCAGCCTCCTTTGCCCATGCAAGGCCACACCCTTGAAGCCCCTCCCCCTGCCAATCCACGCTCCCCCTCCCCTCAGAGGATCCTTCCACAGCCACGAGGCACACTTATCTCAGACACGGTGGCCAAGGCAATAGCCCGAGAAGCAGCACAAAGGGTGGCAGCAGAAAGTGGCAAGGTCTGAAATGGACATGCTCAATCTCTTGTTCATATACAATGTGAATACTAAGTCAACAGAAGCATTCACAGCAAGACAAACTCTGAATTGAATCTGTAAACAATAAAACTCAAAGAAGCAATTTATTAATTATTTTATAGGATATTTGCTCACTGTCTGTATATTGTACAATAAGGACAGAACTGATTGTTTTGGCAAACCAGTAAAATCTAAAGATCATTTTCCCATCAAAATTTATGCAAAGTTCAGTTCCATGCCTCTGTTAATGACTTCATTTTTATGTTGTCAGGGGGACAGGAGGCAGGGCAGGTACGGAGAGCAGGGTTATTCATTTCACCAGCATCACTCTGATGAGGAGGAGGAAGACGAAGAAGGGTTTGCACGCGGCCGACGGAGAGGACCCTCAGTAGATGAGTTCCTCAGAGGCTCTGAGCTGGGGAGGCCGGTAAGAACAACATGATAAGTGATGGATGCTTTGCCTCCTTTCCTTCTTCACCTCCAAATGCGTTTCTCAATAGAGAACCTCCTAAGTGTGTGTATGTGTGGATGTGTGTGTGCATGCGTGTCTGGGTGGTTGCATGCATACACTCCTGTGCTCGTACCTCTGTGTATGTGTGTGTGGGCGTGTGTGTGTGTGTGTGTTTGCCCATCCACGTGTGTTTGATGTGTGCATGTATGTCATGTATGTATGTGGACTTAAACAATTGCGTCTGTGTGTTTGTGTGTGTGTGCGTGCGTGTGTGTGTTTTTGTGACTACCGAAAGCCTCACTATAGTCACAATGAAGATTATCACAGCGAAAGCAGCCGGGGCTCTGACCTGTCTGACATCATGGAAGAGGATGAGGAGGAGCTGTACTCTGAGATGCAGCTGGAAGAGGGACGGCGACGCAACTCGCACAACACACCTAAGGTGCAGTTCTTTGCACTTATTCTAAACCCAAGAGTCATAAACATCCAAATTTATTATTCTTCAGAGAACTGCACAGGCACAGATACTTCAATTGAGTCTGCTGCCTTCACTTGCACTTGATATGTGTTGTTAGTGTGTGTGCTGAGTTTAGTTGAGTTTAAAAATCTAAAGTGAGAGAGAGGGGAAAAAAAAGTCAGTCTGGTAGCTTCAGCCTGTGGATAGATAGGAAGTTGGAGTTGGTGTGTTTGACCGTTTCATGAACACACAGATGAGGATGGAGATCTGGTGGGAATCTTTCGGCAGCATGGAGAGAGACATTCTGGGTGTGAAAGTGCTGGTTTCAGATGGCCTCCAGGGCTGTTCTCATGAAAACACAAGGCTATTTGCTGCTCAGTTTGTGGGGCTGATGGTGGTTCGGCCTTTGTCTGGACTACTGTTTGGTATATGATATTTTTGAGCACAAAATGTTAAATATTTCTTCTGCTCTAAGCTACAACTGTCTCAACTTAGTTTTGCGATTATACAGTCTGTGTCACAGCCTGTGTTGTATGGTACAGCCTCTCAGTAGGATCAGAAGTAGCCTGGAGGTGCTCGGTGTCTGAAAGCATCCTTAATGTTTCAGCACCATGGAGAGACAGAGAGAGGCAGAGTTTGAACATGTTGGAGAGAGACAACAGGAGAAACTTGGTTTGACCAGATGGAGTATTGTAACCAAAGCCAAAGCTTCAACACGGCCTTATGCATTTCTTTTGCAATTTCGAATAGGGAAATATGTTATCCCTTTTTGCTTGATTTTGGAAAGCTTTCCCGTGGACTTGTGTTTGAGTGTGTGTCTATGTGTCTGTGTTTCAGCGTGCCTGCTTGTGAGTGCTGCATGATTTTTTTTAATTTACATGCAATTTGTACAAGTACATCTGTTCTTTCCCATATTGTTTGCAATATTGTCCTCGTGTCTGTCAGCAAATCGTGAATGTCTAAAGTTTGCAAATGCTTTGTACATTTATGTGCATTACAGATAAACACTCCTGCTGGAGGCAGCCATGATAGGGAAACCAGGAGAAGAATTCATCATCCCCAACCCCAGAGGCGACCTCTAATGGTCCCTTCCATTGGTCAGTATGGGCAGGTGGCTTTGGAGTAAAAGAAGGGAAAACTTTTTAAAAAACAATGTTTATGTTGTGTGTGCCGTGGTCCAGTAGTGTTTGTTTCTCTGTTGAAGCCTTCATGAGCTTCTGTGTGTTCAGTTCACCTTTGTGTCTATGAACCATATCCATGCCCTTCACTACATGAACATTAGATCTTGCATAGAATGTTATGTTGCTACAAGTTGGCTATGTTCTAATAATGCTGTCCACGTTTCCACAACAAAGTGATACATTAATCTGCTCAAGCACTGACTTAGTCGTTTTTCATAGCTGCTTTCCTGTGTGCGTTTCTAATGACCTTGTAAGTTTTAGGTGGCACAACAAATCTTGAGTTAAACGTTTTGCAGGGGGTAGGTTGTGCTTTTGTTTTGTAACCCCATCACCCTCTAATTGGTGTTTCCTGTAGAGGTAACCTCTGAGAATAACAGTGAGGGAAACCTCTCCCCCATCACCGAGGATGTTTACTATGGCAGAGTAGCTCGACACAGGATGCGGTCATCCCGCAGGCACATGGGCAGCACCAGGTCTCCCCATGGTATGTGCCTGCAGTCCTGTTTTTACCACCACAGCATGGCAACAAATATGCCACCAGCAACTGGCCAATGGCAAATTGTAGCTCTGGCCACTTGCAAGTGCCTGTTTCTCTCTCTTAAATAACAATAGTTATTATTATGCTTACAGTTGAACAGCATGACTGCACTGCACTGAAATAGTGAACCCACTGGCAAGCTATACCTGGGGTCCAGGATGAACGTTTCCACAGTTGCAGATGATAAATGATTGATTGACTGCTCAGAGAATGCCTCACTCACTGCACTGAACTCCAGATGCCTGCTAAACCCATCCCCCTTGTGGTACAACTACACCCCCTACTTGTAGAATGGGAGTATTCGTGCATGAAATTTGAAGAGATAATAATTGTAGACATTACAGAATGACTACGTGGCTTTATGTTTCTTAGACATGAATTTTTTTCAGTGTTTGAGTTTTGAATATTAGCAGCTGGAAATGCAGTTTTCCCTTCCGTTTCTGTGCGACCAACACGTGAAACGAAGACACAGTTAACAAACCTTCACTGGATTGGAATATGCTGAACTGGAAGTGATGCATTTCACATTATGCTTGATTTTCAAGCATCAAAATAAAGCAGTGGCTCAACCATCGGACACTTCTTTTTACGATGCCAAATTCAAATAAATGACACATTTCCACGACAACTCTGCGATTTCTTCTTTAGATCTGCTGCTACAAGCGTTGGCAACATTTGTAAGCATAAATATAGATGTCTGCTTTAAATTTTGAATTTCTTGAATTAAAATAGACATATGGAGTTGTTGGCTTCAGACGGACTTTTTTGTTTTGCCTTTTTGTAGCATGCTTGTCAAAGTCTTGTGTGTTGTTGCCACGTTCCTGAATCACTGCTGTGCATTGCACCATGTTTTGTCTTGCTCCTCATTTGTTTCTCAGTATATATGTAAACATAGTCAAATATTAATATAGATAGAAATCCCAAAATCCGTGTGTGGGTGTGGGTGTGTCTGGTTGGGTTGGTGAGTGTGCATGCTTCAGTAAATGATTGAAATGGTTCACTAGGCACAGATTTCCTCCTGCATGCTGACAGGCACAAATATGACCAGACAAGAAAATCAAATCTGTAATGCAACACGGCATGAGCAAATCAATAGGTCTTATTAGGATGAAAATTTTCCTCTCATTGATTTCTTTTGATTGAAACATGGCAAAACACATCACTATGTAAACATGTGGACATGCTCATTATAGCATTGATTTATGTACAGGAATTTTTTTGTCACCAAGTGATTTCCAGGTTTTGTCGCTGAGCCGTGAAATCTTCTCGCCACAAATACAGACTCGTTACAACACAAATCAAGGCTCCCTGTTTAGAGATGCAGGATCATTTTCTTTGGTATGTTGTCTGTCTATCTTTCATGTTTTAAAGATGGGTACAGGGATCGGGATCGTCGCTCTCCCACCTACTATGATGAGTCAGAACCCGAGGAATCCTTCCGGATCTTTGTGGCCCTCTTTGACTATGACCCCCTGTCCATGTCCCCGAACCCTGATGCAGCAGATGAGGAGCTGCCCTTTAAAGAGGGGCAGATAATTCGGGTGGGAGTTTAAAATTAAGATGACCAGATACTTGTTTGATTCAAAAAATTTTGATGATTTTGTCCTCCTCGGTTAGTTTGTGTGTATAATAGAAGTATGATGTATGTTTTAACGCTGGAAGACTAACTGTCCCTCTTTCTCTCTCCTGGCCACCAGGTGTATGGTGATAAAGACACAGATGGGTTTTACAGAGGGGAAGTGCGAGGTAGGATGGGGCTCATTCCCTGTAACATGGTGTCAGAGATACGAGCAGAGGATGAGGAGACAATGGATCAGCTCATCAAACAGGGTTTCCTGCCACTCAGCACCCCTGTTGACAGAATAGGTACTACGCAATCAGACCCACATTCATGAGGAAGTAAAGATGTGTGGGTTCAAGCACACCCAAAGATGGAAATGTTTCGGAGTCCTTGAGCAGGGGAACTATTAAAATATTGTGAATGAGAACATGAGATGTGGTTAAAAATGGCATCCTCTACCAATTCCAGAGCAGAACAGAAGAGGCCTCCGTCGAGACCAGGCCTCAAGGAGGATGGTGGCTCTGTATGACTATGACCCCCGAGAGAGCTCCCCAAATGTTGATGTTGAGGTATCAAACAACAACACATAATGTATTGCTACCCAATTCACACTTGTTCTCAACGTTTCCACAATGATAAAAGTCTGAATGATGAATGATATGAAAACACTTTGACTTTGATAAAACAGACTTTTTCTTTGTCCCATTTCTTGTATATTTGCATCTGTTTCTCTGTCTCCTGATAGGCTGAGTTGACCTTCTGTGCTGGTGACATCATCGCTGTGTTTGGAGACATCGATGAAGATGGCTTCTATTATGTGAGTGCTGCTTCTCAAGTCACCACATTAGCAGAAGTTAGATGCCAGAGTGTGTGTGTGTGTGTGTGTGTGTGTGTGTTTTTAAAACATTGTGAAATACATCATGCTCAACCTTTATTTATGCACCAACCATGTTTAGGCCTCATTATTTCTGTCCACAGGGTGAGATCAATGGCCACCGTGGTCTGGTTCCCTCTAACTTCCTGGAAGAAGTGCCTGATGATGTGGAGGTGTATCTGACTGATACTCCGTCCCACTACCCCCAGGAAGAGCCTGCCAACCGCCCCCCTGCCAACTCTGCCGCCAGTGTCTCAGAGGGCAAACGGGTACATCATCATCGCCGCTCTCAGCGCTAGGCCCTGTGTTAATCCATCCTCCGTCCTCTCTCTTGATTTCCGTCTCTCGCTTCCTCCACTTGCCGTCTGTGTGCTGTTCATTGTGTGTGTTTGTCCATGTGGTGACAGTGGTGACTCTATACAAACTAACAACCCTCCCCCCTCTCCCTCCCCTTCACCTTTTGGAAAAGGGGACAAAAATCCAGTGTTAACACCTTTCTGAGTCTCAGAGAAAGGAAGAAGCAAAGCCTGACATGGACAGAGAGAGAATAGACTGTGGGAGCTCTGCGAGTGATTTATGCATGTGGCACTGGTTAAGGAGGACTTGAAAAAGGCTCAACTCATTCCTCACACATGATAATTTGGTACTTCTTTGCACTGAAACACAAAATCAAATTGTGGTTATTGTGTATAATATTAATATAATAATTATAATGGTAAGAAGTGCTTTATTAACACATAGAAATTGCTACCCAATGACACTGAGAGAAATTATTTGAGAAGAACACTTTAAAGATGAAAAGGAGAGAGGAGCATGCCTTTTTCAAACTTGATACATTTTTTAATAACTTTCTTGGCTCAACTGCTGTATTTCCTTAAAGAGGCTTTGTTTCTTTATGTATATTGCACACACACATCAAATCTATTTTTCAGCCCTGTTGACAGTGGATAGTGCCATGTTCGCTCTGAGCTCAAGAACAAGAACTAACCGCAGCACTGAGACATCCATACTGTATTGTTACAATGGAAAAATAAAAGAAGAAAATTGGATATTAAAAACATTCTTTTGTGTGCTCTGTGTTCATGTATGTTAGTGGTGGTGTTTACGTTGTTGTTGTTGTTTTCAGTTGTCATAGTGGTGTGGGTTTTTACAACGGTGACAATGCTGCCACATCTGATTTCTTTTTTTTTTTTCCTCACCTGCTTGGCAAAACTAAACAAACAAACAGAAGAAGATTGTTCATTTCACACCATAAATGGCTCTGTCTGCCTTGTACAGTAAGTCGGCAACTTAAGATACCAAACTTGCGGCCTCTAATGCAGACAGCTTGTGGGCACTTAAGGCTCTTCGAGAACATAATGGACACACTTGTGAAGGGTTTCTCTAATGCTTTGTCTCCTGATGAGATATCAAAATTAAATCATAAAATTATATCCCCTGAGACACATCATAATGCGTTTTGTACATGTAATATTTGCAGTGTCCATTCTGACAACCAAAGGCATCATATTTATGAGAAATCTTTGAAAACCATGTGATGTCAACACACAATCTGCTAAACCACAAGTATACACACGCATAACTGTGTAGGGCTGCTGCATTAGATGAGAAGCCTGGTATCTGCAGTTGCATCCCTGGGTGTTGTACTGTATGTTCCCTCATGGCCTACTGATGGCAGACCTCTCCAGCTCTGTGGTGTGCTAATGTTGTTCTCAACATTTAATGGCTTCCTCCTCAGTGTTTCTTTTACATATGTTGTGTGTGTTTGTTGGTGTGCGTGTGTGTGTGTGTATGTGTGAGAGAGATAAAACTTGTCTGTATCTATGTTAATCTAATAGAGGCGGACAGCTGATAGTTTTAGCCAGTTCAGTATGTTGAGAATATTAATTAGGTTTTAAATAATGTTTTAATCTTAATAGCAGTAATTTAGGGATATATTATGGACCATAGATTGTTAAGACTGATTCTTAAAAGAAGTTAACAGACTTTAATATTCTTTTTTTTTTTCAACTCTTTCTGGTTGAGAAATTTTGCATCTTTCTCATATGAAATATATTTTTACAAATTAGAAAACTTGAGCACATTTAGAGTGGGTATCGTTGCCAAGGCTGCTCAGTCCTGTCCCTCCTAAGTATTTCTTACTTTAATTAATTTTATAAAATTTGGTGAACATTCATAAGCTTAAAATTATCTGCTTCATGAGGGCTGTGAAAGTGAAACTGTGTGACAGAACCGTCTCTGCCAACATCAGAAACCACATTGAACAACTCAGGAAATATTGTCAACTTTCCATTGGGGCACAGAAATATCCCTAATAGTTACACTGAACAGAAAAAAAAATGTAAGTACGAAAAATGTCATGCCAAATAACTAAAACAGTTTCCCAGAAATGTCAAGTTAACGTTGGACCTTATTCCTCATAGTTTTTAAGGCCTAAAATGTATTAATTAGTCTGTGAACTAAGCCTGCAACAGTTCTGACTGGAGTATATTTAAAAGAAATTGAAGGCATAAAACATAACCTGCTTCCTGGCATTAACCTAATGCTTAATACTCATAATGCAGCATTTTATTAGCAGAACCCCACCCCCAAAAAACTGTAGTTTCAAGTACAAAGGTGCCAACTGCCCTTGAATAATCCCTTGTGATCACAAACTTCTCTGCTGTATTAAAAATCTTGGTTCTTTAGTAATTCGCTGCCCCATGCCTCCACACCTCCCCATCGCCTCTCTCCTCAGGTCACAACAGAAACCACAGAAACGGCCGACAACGATGCCACACCCATCCGAGCCCCATCCCCGATTGTTCGCCCCCTCCTGGCAGGTACCATGAGACCCCTCAGTCCCACAAGGGGCCCCCATGTCCTGCTGGACCCCCGGGACCCTCAAGACCTGGTAAACAAGAAGAAGAAAGGACTCCTTTCCAAGGGGAAGAAACTGCTCAAGAGACTCTCCCCTGTGAAATAAAACCACACAAACAGTTTTAACAAGCCGTAAATGTACAGTATGTGCACATGCCAGGCTCTGTATATTGCATCCATACAATCAATTGATTGAACAACTCATGACAGAGAGGATGTGAGCTCTCTCTCTCCGGGTTGCATAAGCCCATTTGAATATAACCAGTGATATAATTACTCGTGTTTGGTGATGGAAACAAATCAATTAAATTCTGTATAGTGCCGTGCCAAACTCAAGCCACCTGGAGACAGAAAATTTGTTACTGTTATGTATTTTAGATCCAGGGAGGATAAAACAACAACAACAACAAAACAAACAACAAAAAAAAACTAGTATTTTCATGACATGTATTTTTCTCTTTTCTGTATCATCACTCGAAAAACTACATTTATTTCAAGCAGGGTAGCTGTGAAAACAAAGCATCTGGTTACATTTAAGTTTCCAACGGGCTTTTCTCAGCTAAAAACAGAAAATGGAAAAAAAAAACAAGAAAAAAAAAAAACCCACACACACAAAAACATCTCTTTTTGGAGTATTGATGTCACTATAAGGAAGCAGACATCATGCTCCTCTAAGAAATTCCTCAAATAGACTACACTGTTATTGAGGCATTCTGTGAAGTAATGCTGGCTGCTAACACAAAGGCTTTATTCAGTGCAATATCATAGAGGTGGTAGCATACGTTGAGGGGAAAAGAGACATTTCCACTTTTTCCTGTTACTCAACAGTGAGGAGTTTGATGAAAGGAATAACAAAAGAATAGCAGATCGGCAACAGGGCATTGAAGTCATAAACAGCAGGAGAGCTTAGCTGTATTAGTGGCCTTTTTTTTTTTTTTTTTTTAAACAATATGAGCGTGGCATTCCTCGTTTCAATACAAGGCTGATTCACACCAGGGTTCTGTTTCATGACAGTTCGCTTGTGCTTCGTTACTTTTGAGAATCGAGTTAGACAGAGATATTTGCTGTCCTCTCTGTCAAACTGTCATGAAACGCCTAGTTCAAGACAAAATTTTGTTTCTGTCTGCCTATTGCACAAAGGTGGGTGTTTTGTTTGATGGTTGGTCAAAGACATGTTTTGAGAGTCTGTGTGTGTATGTGTGTGTGTGTGTGTTTAAGGCAAGTATGTGATGCATTCATGTTTTGCACCTTTCATGTTTCTTGTTCACATTTATTTTTATTTCTTTCTTTTATTTACTGAAGGAGAGGCCATATAGTTATTGGTCCTGTGATCTAGTGATGTGCTGCTACCTCCATTGCCTGTGCACTGTTTAGTTTGTTGTCTCATGTTGTTATAGAGGGCCAATGCTAAAGCTTCCTAGACACTACAAATCCAAATGGCAAGGTGTGGATTGTTCCCTGGCTCTGTTGCATGTACCTGAGGTTTCTGGAGAGAAATACAAACTTATTTAACTTGAGTATATGTTTTGTCTCTGCTAACATTCATACGCTACATGACTTGTACTATAAGGACTACAACATACAAAGTCAACATGTTTCACAGCTTATATAGACCAGATATTTACTTTATTCCGATGAGCTCAGATAATTTAGGAATTTATGAAATATGCAGACTCTGATTAGTAATGCTGTTGTACCTCCATTTAATTGGTTGACTCACTGAATGTTTTACATATTTAGTTAAGTCTATTTGCAAAATGCCAGTAAACAATTGTTCGAGAAAATGTGATTAAATCAGCAGACATCATACTAAACTATTCTGCACATCCTGTCTTGAAAATCAGTTTCTCATTCAATTTATCATTATTGTTCTAGTCCCCAAAATTACAAAAAATAAAAAAAATAAAATAAAAAATTCAGCACCCAAATCTAAATTTAAATGTGCAATGTGGTCAGTCCCATTGACTGTTAGCATTTCACTTTAAGTTTTCACAAATGTCGGATGTGTTACCTTTGTTGTTGCCTTTCACCTCAGTTTAAGTGCAGATTTCAGAATTAGCTAATTTCGCAGATTCTCTTTAAACTGCTGAAAAGTGTTAACATGGTTTTGACGTATTTAATTTCCCTTAAAACTGCACTGCTAACCTCCCATCTTGCTGATCACATATTGTAATTATCTAGTTATAAAAACACGGGCAATGATAATTATGCAAGACTATGGGAATACAGTACTACTTAAAATATTATGTCGCATTACTAAGAGGAAGCATCTGCATACTGTACCAACATTTTCTGTGCCGTGGTGTTGAACAGAAGGGATAGCTTTAATGATTAATATTCTTTCTTTTTAGTTTTCAATGTCCATTTTATTCCGTTAAGCTCCAGTTGTCCTTTTTATCGAGTTGCACTGGAGGAATGATTCGAATATGAGTTGACTGCATGACATCATTTGTTAATATCATTGATAAAATGCAATAGAAAAGAGGCTTGCCAAAAAGGGATGTAGGAAGAGTTCCCCTGGGAAATGCATAGGTCTACACTGATTATTTTTGTTCCAAAGCTGTTTCTGTATAGTTTCTCACAAAGGTGAAATAATATCGTGTCCCAATACCAGATCATTCTCTTGTGAATGGGTGTAGTATCTCTTAACACTGTAGCTCTTTTGTACTTTGATCCATTTGTAGGTAATTTATAAATGTTTCTACTTGATTTTATGACAGCCTTTTTTTTAGTGCACTCCCTGTAAAAGACTGCAAGCATTCTCCATAGTGTCCTTTGAAATCAGATGTATCAGTCCACCGTATGTGCTTGCTTTGTGAATCAAAGTTTAAAAAAAAGAGGAAAAAAGAAAAAGAAAAAGAGAAATCATTGGACAGTATTTATGGTTATTATGTGTGGGTGTGCATGTGAAAAAAAAACTTTTATATCTAAATTAAATTTGATATTTTTTAGAAAAGCTGTGTCACGTTTATTTGGGTGTCTTATATATTAGTTAGGTAAGGGAGCAGTTCACATTTAGACTTTATTTGAATGCTGTGGGAAAATGAAACCTGATGAGATTCCTGACTCCGTATGTACACGTAAAAGCAGAAACTCTTGTAACTGGCTGTGACTCAGCACTGACACTTTTCTTGTGGTTTCAGCCACATGGATAACATGGTATCAAATTATAATGGCAAACTTTGAAGGCCATATACATAATTCACTTGTGTTTATTTGAAGTGGTTGCGAAGGGAAGAGAATAAACATTTCCGACCACATCTTCACATCCTGATCTGATGGGTCTGACTGACTCGGCTTTATATTTCATTATCACTGTGTCACACAAATTACATGGACTTGACATAAAAAAAAAATACGTATAGTGTTTTATTGAGGCCGCTGCCTGAAACCATGTTGGAAGCTGAACCTCTACCCGGATATTTTGTAACAAACATATTTCATTTATTTAACCTCAGTCAGTATTTGAAGATCAATTTCAGACAGCACGTTGTCATGACACATTTTTGTGGCTATACAAAAGTAATCACAGCCATCTGCAGAGCATCAGGCATCATGTCTAATAAATGAACACAGAGACCTGACTGACTATTAGCGACTCTTGTCAGAAGAAGGCTTGTCAATAGAAGTCCTGTCCTAATGGATGCATTCAAATGTATTGCTGCTGTTTCTCTATTGATTTCCTGGTAATTCTGGCACATTCACTCAGAAAAAACTTTGCTGTGAATGTGCAGCGCAAAAATAGACCAAGCTTTGATCTTCAATGAGATGTCATACATGTAGCGTAGCACAGTGTGGAGCATAGACACTTGCTTTGTCATAGGATGATTATTAGGCTTAAAGAAGTTCTTGGTGTAGCTTCACAAGCATTAACAGACCACAATGAGACGATGATGATAAAAGACAGTCCATGACATAATAAATGACACAAATTTTTATTTTAAATGAACAGTGTATCTTGTAGTAGTCTGGTGGTTCTGTTAGCAGTCAATCTGGGGACAGATTACAAATTAACAAAGCATTAGAGAGACATGATTTCCATGTGACAAAATGAACTGCTGTTAAATGAGATTTGAAGTCGAACAGATGGACCAGGTCGTCACTGACTGTCATGAATCTCATCCTTGCGTTTCAGACCGGATGGAGCCTGAAAAATTTGGTCTTGGACAACTACAGTGAGCAAGGCAGCATCAATAAATTCAGAATGTGAGATCTTACATATGCACCATATTGCCAAAAGGATTCGCTCACCTCCTTTGACTCTCATATTAACTTAAGTGACATCCCATTCTTAATCCACAAGGTTTAATATGACGTTGGTCCACCCTTTGCAGCTATAACAGCTTCAACTCCTCTGGGACAGCTTTCCACAAGGTTTAGGAGTGTGTTTATGGGAATTTTTGACCATTCTTCCAGAAGCGCCTTTGTGAGGTCACAAAGGCGAGAAGGCCTGGCTCTGAGTCCCCGCTCTAATTCATCCCAAAGGTGTTCAATCGGGTTGAGGTCAGGACTCTGTGCAGGCCAGTCAAGTTCATCCACACCAAACTCTTTATGGACCTTGCTTTGTGCACTGGTGCACAGTCATGTTAGAACAGGAAGGGGCCATCCCCAAACTGTTCCCCCAAAGTTGGGAGCATGGAATTGTCCAAAATCTCTTACATACCTTACCATATACCATATGGTATGGTATGGTGACATACCAAGAGATTTTTGACTGAATACTTTTGGCAATACAGTGTATCTGTTCATATAGAAAACATTTATTCATACCATTTCAGAAGTCTGTAGTAAAAAATTATACATTTGACAAAGCAAAGCCTATTAATCAGTGAAAGGCAGAAACTACTACAATATATAGCATCTCCAACATGATTATTTATCTGTCATGTATTGATTTTATTCCAGCAAGCTCAGTTCTTTTATTATATAATATCCTCAGTCCAGTAAACATATACTTATATTATAGCTGATGGAGTCAATTTTGAAACTACTGGCATCAATTAAAATCAGCAAAACATTTTATTTTCCATTATCTTTTGTCATGTCATCTGCATGTTTAGTATGTTTAGAACAGCGTGACTCATCTCCAGCATGCTGTTGTTGCCCCACAGTCCTCAGGAGGGCAGCAGTGCTTTTCAGTTAGTGGCAGTGACAGCATGTGGTTGAGAGGATTCTAGTTTAATAATGAAGGAAACTCACGTAGGCAGTGGCAAACCTGTAAATTTCATTGAAATATATTGATGCCACAGTTAGCAGAAATTTCAAATCCTAAAAAGACTACAAGGCTGAACCTAGGGGGAAGAAAATCCCTCAGTTTCCTCTTCCTCTCCCTTCTCCTGCTTTTTTCACACCTCACTCTTCTATATCCAGATTTGTTTTTACCATTTGCTTAATTTTAATGTTGACTCATGCAGAAAAGGGCCACAGAGATTAAAGAGCACGGGGCGAAAATGCTGCAGCCCTTCAGTGGGGTTATGCTGAAACACCCATTCTCTCTCCAGAGGTAAGAACGAGAGGAGATTGAATTTGTAAATCAATGAACCTTTGTTTTGTTGCTTCTGATATATTTGGCTGATACTCTCTTCCCTCCCTGCCCTTGCCGTCCTCACCTTCTTCCAATCCCAACAGCCCTTCTTTTGTCTCTCCTCACTCACTCACTTTCTCCTCGTCTTTTCCCTCACAGTCCAACAGATCTATAATGAGCTGTAAGTCTCTGCAGTCCCCAAGGGCCATTCATTCATGCATTCATCTTTTACTGCTTTTCTGTTTCCAGGTCGTGGGGATGCTGGAGCCAATCCCAGCTCACATTGGGTGAGAGCGGGGTACACCCTGGACGGGTCACCAGTCCATCACACACAATGACAGACAGAGACAAATAACCACTCACACGCATGTCTTTGGACTTCTTCTTCTCCTTTCGGCTTTTCCCTTCAGGGGTCGCCACAGCGAATCAGTTGCCTCCATCTAAGCCTGTCACGCCTGACACGCATGTCTTTGGATGGTGGGAGGAAACCAGAGCACTTGGAGGAAACCCACGCATGCAAAGAACATGCAAACTCTGTGAAGAAAGGTCCCAGGCCCAGGAATCGAACCCACAACTTTCTTATTGTGGGGCAACAGCGCTAACCACTATGCCACTGAGGGCCAATGAATATTTAAAATTCTCGCCAGTTGTAACCTCTCTATCTCTTGCTTTCGTTCCACCTGCGACACCACCAGAGGGGGGCCTAAAAAGACATCCATCTTGTGCTTGCCTTCTTGAATATTTCACAAAACATCAGAGTGCAAATTAAACACTCAGCAGCCATTTGACCCTACTACCTCGAAATCACAGCAGGGATCTCCAAAGTAAAATATTTTAATTTGACTTTGATATGCAGCTGGAGATTTCTTTTGAAGTGTCTGAGCTAGAACAGTTTTTAAAACTACTAAGTTTATGGAGTAGCTGTGTGGCAAAGCGGTTCAGGAGGGGTTGTGCATGGCATTATGGTGCTTTGCATATAATAACTGGATTCCTTCCTGGCTATACACGGCTGAGTTAACCGGCCTAAGGGTCCTGCAGCAAAACTTCACCAATGTGCCCCTGTCTATTTGCCTCTTCTTCCACTTTGCACAGACCTGCACTGTGAATGATTTCTCAACCATAATGTATACAGAAAGCATGGGTTCATTCTAGATGGCACAACCAACCATTGCTTGATTGTTGGCTAAGGGCAAATTTGGTGTGTCAGTTAGTTTGGGGTTATATAACTGAATCAAAGTTAATTTATTTACCAAAAATGTAAGTCTTTACATAAAAAATGTAAAGCATGTGTTTAATTTGATAAATTCTCATATTGTAACACACGTTCTTTTTCCATCAGGAAACTGAAATAATAAACTCAGAGTTTCCTCACGAGACAGGGCCCGAGGTTTAGGTAAAACTGGGGGAACTGCCTCAGGGCTTTGATCATTTCACTAAAGTGCTTAAGTGCTGCATATACAGTTACCAAATTAATTTGCAATCATTGAAAATGATCACAGATTAATTGCCTCACAGTAACCCTTCAGCGTCTTGGCTCCCTGAGGGTCTGATGCCCAAGCGCAGCTGTCATCTCACTGCCAGGTAATCAGGTTTTGCATACGTAAAATAAAAATAATTTCTTTGCCTTAATATGGCATCTTTGAAAACGTGTAATAAAATACAGCCTGTTGAGCTGAGCTATGTATGGTAGATTTAAGTAATTTTTTTTTTCCAGCTTTGATTAAAGGAGTTCTAAAAACTTAAAATCCAAATGTACCTGGGTCCATCTATCTACACCAAAATTGATGTGTTTTCCTAGCAGGCGATTGCAGGGGAAGACTCTCAGTGGGAGGATCTATTTCCTGGCTAGTTACTCCTTCGAGGCATCATGAAGAGGCAGGAAGCTTGAAGAATATGGCAGCCGCGCTCTCAAAAGAGACATCATTTGTCATTGGCTGGAGAATGGTGGCTGATGGCTCAAGGCTCAGCGCTCAGGGCACAGTCCTCACCTCAGTGATTCATCTGTGTCTTAGACCACTTGGAGTGGGAGACATCTAGGGGCACAACTTGGCTGGAGACCCTCAGAGCTCTCGCAGCATGAGTGTTGAAAAGACTGGTTGTCTGGCTGGCTCCCTGACTGGCCCTTGGCCGGCCGTGGTGTTAAGTGCTATTATATAGGTGTACAGACATCTTTATGCGCCAAGACTGGACTCCAGCCCTCCCTTGAGATTAGAGAAGTGGACAATTGAGAAGCAGTTGACATTCAGAGGGTTTCATGAATTATTGCCCTATTTGTTTTGAGTGTTTTTGAACCACTTGGTTCTTATTATCCACTCTGCTCATGTGGCTTCAGCAGAATGAAACTGAACTGAACTGACCTGATCCCTGGTTGATCTATGGACGAGAGTTAATTTTATCACAGTTTATCTGATTGAGAACAAAAGTGGTGTTCAGGAATTATTAAGCTGGAACATCCAGTTCAGTATCCTTCATGGAGCTGGGTTACTGTCCGTAAAGGTCAATAGATCCACTAATCACATGATGACCCCAGTCTGCACTGGCTGGTGATGGTACATCATTTCAGCCTCCAGGTGAAAGGTGATCTTTGACATAACCTGTTCTGACTTCTTCATCTGCAGCTGTGTCTGCATCCCATGTTTCATTTTTTCTCCTCTTTTTTTTTTTTTTTTAACCTTATTTGTTGTTTGGAAGTAATTTTCTTCTGAACAGTATTAAGGTCTGGATGGCAAGCAGGTTTGCTGCATCATTTAAAGAACAAGGCATTCCCATTTGGTACATAAAACGTGTGTGTTATCAATGTCTTGGTTTGAGAAGTAAACATAAAAAAATAAAAAATGTATGTCCTTTTCGGTGCATTAATTGCTTTGACCTGCAGTATATAGCCATCTGATGATAGCCATTTGGTACAAGGGTATATTTTAAGATGGATTCACTGTTAATAAAACTGTTGGGTCTGTGAGATAAATACAGTGAAGTACAGGATAAGTACAGGAAAGTATTCAGACCCCCTTAAATTTTTCACTCTTTGTTACATTGCAGCCATTTGCTAAAATCATTTAAGTTGATTTTTTTTCTTCATTAATGTACACACAGCACCCCATTTTGCCAGAAAATCACAGAAATGTAGACATTTTGGCAAATTTATTAAAGAACAAAAACTGAAATATCACATGGCCATAACTGACAAGCATTCAGACGCTTTGCTGTGACACTCGTATATTTAACTCACCTGCTGTCCATTTATTTTGATCATCCTTGAGATGGTGCTACAGCTTTATTGGAGTCCAGCTGTGTTTAATTAAACTGATTTGACTTGATTAGGAAAGGCACACACCTGTCTATATAACACCTTACAGCGCATCTCAGAGCAAATGAGAATCATGAGGTTAAAGGAACTGCCCAAAGAGCTCAGAGACAGAATTGTGGCAAGGCACTGATCTGGCCAAGGTTCCAAAAGAATTTATGCTGCACTTAAGGTTCCTAAGAGCACAGTGGCCTCCATAATGCTTAAATGGAAGACGTTTGGGACGACCAGAACTCTTCCTAGAGCTGACCGTCTGGTCAAACTGAGCAATCAGGAGAGAAAAGAAGAGCATTGGTCCCAGCAGTGAGGCATGGTGGTGGCAGCATCATGCTATGGGGGTGTTTTTTAAGCTGCAGGGACAGGACCACTGGTTGTAATTGCAGGAAAGATGGATGTGACCAAGTAGAGATATCCTGAACAAAAACCTTCTCCAGAGTGCTCAGGACCTCAGACTGGGCCGAAGGTTCACCTTCCAACAAGACAATGACCCTGGTGTGAAAAACTTGTTGTATCATTCCCAAGAAGACTCATGACTGTATTAGCTCAAAGGGGTGCTTCTACTCAATACTGAGCAAAAAGGTCTGAATACTTATGGCTATGTGATATTTAAGTTTCTGTTCTTTAATAAATTTGCAAAAATGTCTACATTTGTGTGTTTCTGTCAAAATGGGGTGCTGTGTGTACATTAGAGGGGAAAAAAAGAATTTAACTGACTTTTAGCAAATAGCTACAATCTAGGAGTGAAAAATGTAAGGGGGTCTGATAACTTTCTGTACCACTGTAAGTGGAGTTTCTTAGTTCAGCTGCAATCCAGCTAAAACTAAATAGCCCACATGCTAACACTAACATGCTGATGTAATGTTTACCATAACCAGTTCAACACCCGACACAAGTACAGCTATTGTGTGCATATATAAGGTATTTGAAAAATTGTGAATCAAGACCTGATGATGGAGCTAAAGCAAAAGTCAGGAGATCACCACACTGCAATTCATCTTGATGAGGGTACAAATATCTGTCCCAAATTTTATTGGCACAAAAAATCAACAATGTCAGTCTAATGGCAGCTCTACAGAGTCGTCCTTGTGGGACCTTGAGTGTTTGAATTGAATCTTTAAAGAACTCCAGCCAAATGTTGAGGCATTTCTATCACTCATGTCCTGAATTTTTGACTGAGCCTTGCTTTTGATTACGTACTAAGGAAAATTTCCTTGACTATTTCTCTGCTTCAGCTCAAATGGGCACAGCTTGCCCATTGCCAATGGAAAAATAATTACAGGGATTTTGATTTCAACCAAGGTTGCTCCACAAAAAATGACCTCCAAAAATCTTTTCAGCCCCCTGGCTACAGCTTTATATCCAGCAATGGAGTCACCTGCAGTGCATCTGACCACCTCTGTCATCTGTAACAGCTCCAGCAGCAGGTTGCATTTGTGGAACAACAACAGAGATCTAGAGGCATTCCCAGACTCAATAGTCAGTGGCTTCTGCCACTATCAGCCTTAATAATCACATCCAGCCAAAGACACAGGCAAACTGCTTAATCTAAATCTTGGTGACTTTAAAATGCAGCGGGTGTACAGCAAGGTGTACAGTAAAGTGGAGTTTATATCTTCAGATAACACACAATACATTAATTCTTCAATGTATTATTGGCATTTAGAGACCCCAAACACTATTTCCTAGGAATGTATTATTTCAATCGGCATCTGCTGTCAGAAAAGAACATGTTTATTTGCCCATGAAGTCTGCAAGCATAATGCTGTCACCCTGCTGGTGTCATCTTGCAATAAAACAGGCAATGAAGCACTGGGCACAGTGGTTTGCTTGGCAGGCATTTTCTGTCACATTTGTTTCAGGTAGCAGGTATTTAGTGGGGTGTTCGAGGATAGAAAAGAGGAGACAAGTATGACTGAACTCATTAAACTCACTATTGCTGTTCTTTACTGTAAAACTGATGTCAGCACTCGGCTAGATGTCTCCAGAGTCTCAGGAATCACAGAGGACGGATGCCACCGTGCTTAATGTGATTCACCCACCTGGTTCACCCTTACACACAAAATGTCTCTTCTTAATTTATTTCACTTTTGGGTGTGAATTCACACTGATGCTTGATGTTCCTGATTACAGTGAGTGAGTAGGATTTTTGATGAAGCAGACAAAGTGATGCACATAAAACGGGAAAAAGGTGTTGAGAGATTGCATGTGACCTGCGGTGGTGCAGAAAGGAAAGGAAAAAAAACCCCAGATAAACTGCAGTTTAATTAACCGCAAATCTCTTAATTCTGTGTGGATGCAGAGAAGATTGTCAAGAGACATATTCACTTTGTGTAGTCAAGCAGGAGTCCAGCCTGCATGCCAAATGTATGATGTGCTGTGACGCCATGAGGCTTTAGCTATCGTGCCTTCATCCATCTGCTCCATCCTGCTCACCAAGTCATCAGCCCATGTGACGCCATGCTGAGAATATGCAGCTGACAGCTGGCAAAACCTAAACAAAACTTTCATCTCCCTCCAACACTTTCTGAACACTGACACTACCAACACAAAGGCCTCCTCCTTAGCAGTCATCTATATTATAGTAGAGTAAGAAATACATTTATGTAGTTGAAACAAAAAGATGAATAGATGATGTCTAATACTAATGATCATCATGATGTTTTTCTGCACATATCATTTCTTTCTTTGGCCCAGAATGATATCTTTAATTTCCTAAACCAGCAGTTCAAACGGTTCGTGGAGGAACCAGTGATCCTCTTGACCTCGTGCGCATTTAATTTGCGCGCAGCTCTTCCCCTACCGGCGATTACCCCACGTGGCCCGAGTTAATCTGACAGACGGCCCATGTTTACCGATTTCCATCATGGGAACAGTCGAGCCTGTTGCTGTCGTGCCGTGTCATCTGGAGGGCTGGAGCCGATTCTCCCTGGAGGACAACATCCCTCTCCTGAGCGAGAGAGCCCGGCGGAGGAGACAAGAAGGCGATTTAATGAGAATAAGGAAGTGAACCAAAACAAACAACAAACGAATAAACAGACATTTTGAGCCGCAACTGGAGGAGGGGAGTAAAAAAGAAGCGACTTGATCACCCATCAGACAATGTAGTGATTCATTTCCAGCGTTTTAATTCCATCCGAGTGCAGACAGTCACCCTTTCTTGGGTCCCTCGGTGCGGACCTGGCAACTTCCCTGAGATGAAGCCCAACTCTCCCCTGAGCTCATGGCTCCCTGCGGTCGCACTGGCTCTTCTCGTCGCTGTTAAAGGTGAGAGTTGTGAGTTTTCTGCTCTTATTCGTCCACAGGTTTGATCATTGCGTTCAGCTCATCTGGCTTAGGAGCAGAACCAGTGAACGCCTCACAGGCGTGGAGATAATTGGACTAGACTGGATGTAGCTCAAAGGCTTCAGCTGTGTTTATAAGGGGAACATTCATGAAATGACTACACATGCTCGACTGTTAGCTTTGATGATATAAAAACGCACACAAACAGCATTTATAGATTTTCTCTATGTCCCCTCTTATTGAACACATAAATCTGGCTTGACTTAAAGAGTGCAGAGGATGGTGTGGTGGGCTCCTGTTTTCCTTTAGGGCACCAGAAGCACAAAGTTTTAAGTAGGCCCTAAAAGACTTTCATGATTGTGTAAATTAGGAAGTTCCATATTCATTCAGAATATGTTCGCATTTGGAATGAAACCATTTCATTGTAGAATGTGTTCAGGTGACTGCTTTTTTTAGTGATGTGGGGTTGTAATGTCTTATTTTTCAGAGTTTTCTGCTTGTGACCCGGGGCCTCGGTCCATTTCATTGCCCCTCTGTCTAAATAAAAGTAAAAGCATCCTCTCCCATGTCCATCCGAGGGATTAAAGGGCGCTGAAGCTGTGGCTGCACAGCTGTTTCTCTGGTTGTTTAAAGATAACCTGCACTGGAAGCTGTCTGTCTCTCTGTGATATTGATGTCATGTGAAATACTACTATCTGTGATTGCCTGGCTTTATATCTGCGTGTGCATTTTCCCCTTATATGTATTTGGGACCATCGTGAAGGACTCAGCTGTACAGCTGTGTTATCTATGCGTGTCTAAGTGATAGGGTTTCAGACTTTGATATCTCTTCTGCTTGGGAACTATGAATATGCATAGCAGCCTTATCTCCCAGGCCAGTCGCAGATGTGCTGCCTGTTGTGTCAGCAAGCCGGTCTGAGATTGGACTAACATTTAAAATATTTAAGATGGTTCATATTTTTTGTAATATCACAAGTCAAGATACTTCAGGGACTCCAGCCAGGGCTGATCAAATTAATATCTAATTGATAAGAAATACTTTTAAAAAATACTACTGATCCGCGACCCGGAAACGGATAAGCGGTTGAAGATGAATGAATGAAAATACTACTGATGTACAGCAGCAGTGGGGTGAATTTAACCTTCAAATTTGAGATAGCAATTAAAACAGAAATAGTGTGGTTTTATGACATTACTTAACCAAAGAATTATAAGAAAGCTTGGGAAAATTTCTGTTTATCTTACAGTCTAATCTTAACTAGCAACATTTGAGAATGTTATCCAGCCTCACATCCTCACTATGAATCACACCCATTCACAGTTGTTTTACGATCACACAAGTTGCCGACTTGTTTTGAACCACACAGAAAATAATTTTCCTCTTTATGTGCTCTTCAGTGCATTAATTGCTTTGACCTGCAGTATATAGCCATCTGATGAGAGCCATTTTGCACAAGGGCATATTTTAATATGGATTTACAACCGTGAGAGAGCACAGGCCGGTCTATTCCGGTTCACAGCCCTTTCTAACAGCCAAAAAAAGTCCTCTTTTTTTTTTTTTTTTTTTATAAAAGCCTCAAGTGTTCTCATATTTCTCTCATCCTTGTTGGAGTAGAATACTGATGATAAAATAATCAAGAGAAAACATCAAACAGCTCCAACACCTTTAGATTAGACGCAATTTGCCAGCATTTGATGTAACATCCTTGATTATTATAATTTTTTTTTTACTATTAATTCCTGTTTTTGGCTTCAATCTAAAATGTAAAACAATCTCAAATATGAATCATCATATAAATTTAATTACTTGATCCTTGTTCTAGAGCCTTTCTGTCTACTAAATGTAATTAAAAAAGAATCCATAAAAGGTCTTTTTTAATAGACAATAGAAAACAAAAACCATGTTATACAGTTGAATCACCATTTGTTTTATTTTACCTGTGATATCAGGCATAAATCATATGCACAGCATAGCCAGTATCTATATCGGCCTTTAATGTGAAACCTCTTACAAGATCACTGTGATCTCTGGAATATGTAAGACAGCTTCCTGTCTGCTTTTGTGATTACTACATTTTTGATATTAACTCTGTCATCTGTATTTTTTCATAGACTTTCCTTTCCCTTCAGGAAGGAAATTCATTTCCATATAGATGTATTCATGAAATATTGTTTGAAAAAGAATGATATATAACTGACTTACTCACTGCATTTGGCTTTTGATAAGTTATTTTGTGAGGGAAAAGAAAGTCAAATAACACACATTAATTCCAGAGCGGCCCAACATGGAGGATGGCAAAGTACCAAGTATCTTTGGCAGGAGAAAGTGGGAGTTGTCATGTAGAGCGTCCTGGAAGTTTCAAAAGCCTTTTTAACATCAGATGCTGCATTTGCTGCTCTTTTTGCTGCATTGCGTAGAAGTAGTGTGTGGAGAGTGGAATGTGCGGTTTGTATTTATGGACAGGTAGAATTGAGGCTTTTTGTATACAAGGCAGGACATACCTGTGTTTTATTGCTAAAGACATCTACTATGATAGTTATTTTTAGAGTTATTTATAGTGTCATCAGCAGGCCTTACATTTGGCTACCATTTGGTTACATGCTACAGACTAGAGTTAGAAATTGCAATATGTGATATTGCCCTTTGCTCTGTCACTCTAACTACAATGAGTGCTATTGGCAGTTAAATACAGTATTTTGCTTTGGATAATGTAAGTGGTCTCTTTCCCTTTTAGGGAGAGGAAGAGCCAGAGTCTACAGATGCTCAAAAGGCAAAGTGGGTCCAAAATTCGCTGAGAATATAGTTGTTAAAAAAATCACTTAATGTTCATCCTAAAGTTAATGTTTGTAATGCTGCAGCAATTGCTTCATTCATTATTTTTCACAGACATCTGATGTGCAAAATCATCAAATCCAGCACAGAGACCACAGCTTTATGAGACACGATTACAATTCTGCCTCCAACTCATTAAATTTTCTGTCCCAGCCTATTCGTGTCAAACACTTCTCTCTCATGTTTGTCCCAGTACTAGTGTTCCTTCACCATAAACACACCTGTTTTTATTTGCTTTATCTCCTTTTTCAATGAAGGGACAACTTGGGGGGATTATTTAATGCATCCAGGCATTGCCTTTACCCTGAGTCTCATCGCCCTTGGTTCTTTAAGATGGCCAGCTCTCTAATAATCTTTTTGATGTCCCCTTCAGCCCTTTCGGCACACCACTCACCCCTCCATCCTCCACCGTTAGCTGCACTTCTTCAGCAGAGATCCCTTTTTCATTCCCCTTCATCCTCCTGTTGCCTGCATTTTCCCAATTATTGTAACAGCCTGATTTTGTAAGTGGCAAATATGTGTATCATCAGCTTTTAAATCTGAAATGCTGAAGCGGCGACACAGACGTTACTTTGATAACCTCTCTTTGTAAATTCCCTCTCCCCAGTGGCTGAGAGTCAAATGGTGGCTGAAGATCTTGGGATGCCCTCTGCAACATTTCCAGTTTATCCTGCTGTCAACCTCCAAGTTCTGGGTGTTAACCATGTGATTTTGAAGCCGGACAGTCCAGAGCCATTAGGAAACTCCAGCATGAAGGTCCAGACTCAAACTTTTCTCATCACCGGTCCAGACACTGAGATCTCCCAGCCAACTGTCAACGCTTCATATGGCCCCCTGACTGTAGATGCCCCAATTCCTTTAGACATGCTCCTCAGTGGGCGCAGCATACTGCCAGTCATTTTGGTCCGCCAGGTTCGTTCCTCATCTCCTGTTGTTAAGATCCTCTTCCACATGCCCACAGAAAGCAGCATTGCCATTGGGCAAAAAAGAATGGAGCCTGGAGAGGACGGAGCTCACTGTGTGACGGCCTATGCCTTCTGGGAGACGAGGGAGGTCCGTGGGGCGTGCCTAGTGTCTCCAGGTGGATTTTGCGTGGCACATTTGAAGCCAGAACCTGTCTGGTTCAGCTCGGGCAGCCGATCTGGAAGCTCTAGCAGGGAAACAGGAAAAACCGAAGGAATTAAGGGGATTCAGGGGAACATCGTGGAGGTCTATTTCCAGAGTCGGAGAGACCAGACAGGCCAGTGTACACCGCAGGATAGCCTGCAACGTGTGGGAGTCGGAAGAGGAAGAGACTCTGGGGGATCAGGGACACCAATGCGGCGGATAGGAAGTGTTAATCTGCTCAGAACTCCCCCAGGGAACCCCACCTTCCTCCGGCTGAGGCTTGGAGGTACTTTGGTGATCCAGACCTCTTCCAAGCCCCTGAAGACCACTGATGTGGCAACTTTCTATGTCTTCCTAGCGAGTACATCTACGCTGGAAAATTTTACACTCAGGTGAGAGATCATACCTTTTATTATTAGAGCACTCTTAATGCTATAGTTTGGGACGTTTTTTGTTTTTGGGGCTTTCACTTCAGTTAGTCTCCAGTTTCTTGTTTTTATTTTAAACCACAGCCATCAGTCAAATATCTTGACTGATGGCTGTGGTCTTAAATTTCTCAGGTGTCAACTGAGATTTTTGCAGTTTTCTCATCTCAAATCTCAGCCAGAAAGGAAATAGTGAATTTAATGAAGTGAATTTTGCTAAATATTTAAAACAGCGGGACCGATCAATCATCAAACTCAACCATTATTCAATGTTGATTCAATGACATATTTTCAACAGTAAATTATTAGAAGGTTGATATGCTGTTGATTTTTCAACCTTAACTGAAAATCAACCTTTCTGACCACATATCAACGTTGATTGAATGTGATTTTGCTATCTGGGTACCTCAGTGGAAAACATCCTCTTACAGTCAATATTAGACTGGCTTAGAGTGTTGGTACCAGCCAAATCTCAAATCTGTTGGTGCAGATCTGAAGTCAAGCCTTGAGTTCTTGAGGGAAATTAAGGTCGCACTGATTCATAAGCCAAAGGGAAGTTGAGATTCCAGTCTTGTGAACTGACATTTGAACATAGCAGTTACACTCTTTTTATCCACAAACTGTATTGATCAGTCTTTTAGGTATTGTCCTGTAGAGGTTAGTCCAACAAAAATACCCTTTATTGATTTATTTTTTTGCACACTCTGCTGATGTTATTGCCTGATGTGGAGAGCTATGCAAGTATCTTGTAAGCCTATGTTTTCCCTCTCAGTATGGAATAAAGAAATATTACATTAAGGAGTCGGAAGACACATCATTATAAGTATGCCAACATCACACTTTGGCCCTTCAGATTGTATTTAGTGAAAAATATTACTCCCCAGAAAACACAAGAATTACTGACCTATGTTGCTGAGTTTTTCGAGACAAGAGTTTAGGAAGAGTCACATAAAAAGTAATTATCACTGACGCATGTGAAGCAGAAAAAGATACTGAAACCAAGTTGAATCATCATGATGTACAGTATATTTGAGCATCTTCATGAGGGATAAGCTCCATGCATTTAAATGGTTACTTATAGCACTTGAATACTGATATGACTCACCATCAAGGCTGTGCCATGATATCCTTGAGCACCAACATGACTTGTGTTATCTGCCACTTTCACTGGCTTCATAAATTACTGACATGTTATATTCTGTCTACTCCAACTTCTCAGTTAGTGGGGAGTTATGGAGAGCACTCTTCCATAAACAGGGAAATAATTGGGAAATCATTCACCAGTTTTCATATCTCAACATCCCACGAACATTTCAACGAGGCTCTTTGGGTATTTGAATTCATAAATAATGCATTTATTTAATGGAGCAGGAAACAAATAACTAACATCTTCCCCACTCCTGTGGAGAAAAGTGAACTTAATATAAAAGTAGGCCTGTCACACTGAAAAACACGGTTCAATCTCCTATGAAAGATTCGACTTGCTGCCTTTTGATGCACATCACACCACCAAAATAGTTTTTATCAGCAGGTCTCGGATCAGTAAAGTTTAAAGCTACTACAGTTTGCTGTTACCCAGCTCTGCTCACCTTAACAGTTTTTGTTTGGAAAGCAACAAAAATTTCTCCCTAATCCAATCATTTGGTGGTATCATGCTACAGATGTACCAAACCCAATGCAATCTAAATGCAGGCAAATAGAGAGAAATGTTAAAATAAGTGGAATAATCCGTAGGACATGCAGTTAAACCTGCTGTAGTGCATCGGTCATTCTCAGTGCTTTCTGAAATATCAGATTTACCATCACCAAGTCTGCACACACACAAACACACAGACCCAGTGACCTGGATGGGGCTCTGCTACTGCTTCTGAAATTACATGAATACAACTTGGCAGAGAGGCGCTGACCCTATAACATTGGCTGTTGTTTTGACTATTTGGAAGAATTTACAGACTCTTCCCCTGATATTCTCCAAACCTGGACACACTGACCGTGGCGCCACAGTTCCTCCATTCAGGTCACTGATTCCAGTCCCTGTATTTCTGACCCACTGCCACAACCAGAATGAGACTGGGCAAGAAGAGGGGACTGAATCCAACATTTAAGTCCAAGTCAAAGGCAAGCTCAGAGGAACTTGGCAAAGTGATTGATTCCTCCTGGGAGAAATCCCTGCTCTACTTCACTCTTTGGCCCAAGATTGAGTCCACTCCAGCAGGTTCAGGCCAGATAATCTGGGGGCCTGATTGAAAATGAATCAAGAGGGGTTAACCCTTTGGAGTGGAGATGATCTGAGCTGACTGCCAGGATTAACTATGTTCATCTGTGTGTCTGTGTGTGTGGTATGTGCGTGTTTTTCAAGGCCATTATACCCACCTGCTAAGCATACAGGCAGCATTTAAACACACTCATCACATACAGCACATCAACTTGGAAAAAAAAAACCCAACAAAACATTTTGTGGTCTCACTTTTTTAGGCACCTGTTAACTAACAGAAACTAAACAATGCTTTATCAGTAGATTAACTACAATCACTGTGAGGGAAAGTGGAGTGTCCACAGATAACAAATTACTTGGAAAAATAAATCCTCCTTCACTTCTGCACCAATAACTAATGAAATGAACAGGCAAATAGTGGAGTTGGGAGTGTTCCAGCTTCTCTCAGTTTTAAACAAAGAGATTGAATGAGTTGGGTAAAACTGTGGTTTACATGTCAATATCCATTCTGTCCCCCACCTGTGCTCATGAACTCTGGGCAGTGAGAGAAGTGCCCAAAAAGGGGTTTCTCTGCAGGGATGCTCGTGTCTGTTTGTAAGTGAGAAAGTCAGTGATCTGGGCGCAGAAAGATCTTTGCACTGAATCAGAGCCGGCCCACATTCAAAAGGAACTGGCTGAAGTGGTTTGCCCTCTGAGGTGGTGCTGTTGTCACTCTGATGCAAGGCTGGGCTAACGGCAAGAAGACAAGTTTGTGAATATGGGTAGCTCGGGTCTGATATGCACCTTTTAGTTTGATCACAGAAACCAATGACGTTTTTTTTTTTTTAAGTAAGAAATTGACAACAAAACAACTAACATTTGTTTTTCTGATTTGTTATCTCGATCTCTCCAGTATGTCAAAGCAGTGATTTCCAACCGGTGTGCTGTGAGAAATCATCATTATCCAATTTCACCTGATTGGTACTCTAAGGCTTAAAGTACCAATCAGGTGAAATTGGATAATCTTCCACGGCACACCTGATGATTTCTCGCGGCACAGCGGTTGGGAATCACTGTGTTAAACAATTTGTTTTACCTTGCAAATACTTTTGGAGATTTTACCTCTGGCTACAAGGTTTTGATCTAAAGGTTTGTCTTTTTCCATCATTGGCTGAATTGTTTGTTTACTGTGGGCACGTGTTTCATTCATATGTTACCTTCTGGGACAAATTTTAGATTAAAGACCCATTAACATGGGACAGCATGTCCGAATGGGGGCTACACCTGTGTTCCAGAATGGGGAAGAATCTGCGGTTGGAGCAAGGCTTAGTGTAAGGTACTAATGTTAGGTAATTGCTAAAGTTAGTCTCCAGGAAATGAACGCAAGTCTCTGTAGTGTCCCAAAAAGGGATTCGTGTGTGTGTGTGCGTGCACTCATGCCTACAATTATTGCTTCCGTCCAACAGTGCTGACCCTGACCTCACTCTCAATGGTTATTGATTAGTAGGGTTGCACTTTGATTACAAATCAGTATTTGTGTGTGTGTGTGTGTTTGTGAATGTGTGTTTCATGTGAATGCAGGCAGGCCCTTGTTCTAGCATGAATAGACTTTGCGTATTTGCCTCTCCATTTGTCAGTTTTAATGTTCTTAAGCGATGTGAAGACTGCTGTGTGGCTGAGACAACAAACAGTTTGTTATAAAAGGCAAAACAGTGTGCTTTAAAATAGCAGTTCACCTCTTTAAACCATTATTGGAAACAGCAAATGTGCAGTAAAAAATAAAATATGCTACTTAACCTCATTCCTAAGTCTTCAGTTATGGGGAAATGGTATATAAATTTAATCCCCTACTATCAGGCCACTGCTGGAAATTTGTATAGAAAACATGTTTTTCTGAGTTCTTAGTTTGTACCTTGTCTAACTGCTGACTAAAACAGTTTTTGATGTGGACAAAGTGTGTATCTGTCTTTCCTGGTGTCAACAGATGAGACAGGTGACAAGGGTTTAATTGTATTGTGAATGTGTTTACATTGCCTTTCGTGGACAATAAACATTCTCTCATGGCCACCGTCTACCTTCAGCGAGCTGCATATTTGCAGTATGTCACGCATCCGCTTGAGATTTTTTGGGGTACTTGAATTCAAAGGCATTCACAGTATCCAACACCTTTTACTGAGGCGGAGGTTTTTCAAATTATTCTCAGCATGAGTATCCAGCTGACAAATCTGCAGGAGCTGAGTGATGCTCTTGAGTAAGCAAAGCCTGCCGTTCCCCAAGGAAGGTTTCCAGCACCTCGCTGAATCCTTGCCATGAACAAAATTGGCCTTTTGAGAAACACATGGCGCTCCCACCCTGTCTGTGTGAGTGTACTTTAGGGAATCCATGCATTTTAAACATGGAGCAGAAAAATTTCCTGTGTCATTTTCACATTTCAGCATTTCATTTTTCCATAACTCCCAAAATTCATCAATGACTGTATTAAAAGATCCAACATTATTATTATTGTTATTACTATTAGCACAGGGACTTTTGCTTAAAAAAAAAAAAAAAAATCTAATCCCTGTGTGTTTGTTGGACCACCAGCGCTGTCTGGTCCATTCACATCACTCATAATAAGCAGTTTGTCTTTCCCAGCAGACTGATGTGTGTGTGTGTGTGTGTCTCAATCAGACATCTGATTAACTGATTCCCAGTTCTCCCCAGGGCTAATGGGAATTAAATACCCCTGCTAATTCTCAGTCTGCCGGCAGCCTGCGACACATCGGTCTGTGGCACAATATGAAGGGCTAATTACACAAAGCAGTGCATACAAAACAATGCTTCTGTATACAGAGGAGAAAAAAAAGAAAAACATGCTTTTGCAAACAAATACATCACACTGTATACAATGCAGGCAGCAGACACAGAGAAATGCAGAGTGTCTTTTACAGAAGTTAAAGACAAAATTTTTCATAATGCTGCAACAGAGTACACACATTGTCTCTATTCAGATAGATCTGCCCAGTGTTGGAGCATTGTTATTAGTGGCTGTGTCTACTATCTAGTAACGAAAGATTGAGAAGCGACACTGCGGTATATGAAGACATGAATCATGAGTGAGTTAATGAGACTGTCTTAAAGAGTGCACCTATAGTCATGATTAAAATGTATGCTATGTTTTGCACTGACTGGACAATTTTTTTTTTTTATTTTGTGCGTCTTTACATTTACTGCAGGGCGACAGTGAGAACAGGTTTGTCATTTAACGCAGTGCGGCCCAGTGACTCAGCACTTTGGGACCTTTTGGTGGAGCCCAGCAGAGGAGCATACCCCAGCACAGTCTCTGTAGTCGGCCGCAGGAAGGTCGCCGTCACCGCAAAGAGGTCGGTACGCATCCTGTTCAGTATATTGTGCACAACACAAGAGGTCTGTTTTTTTTCGGCAGCCCTTTCCAAAAGTTCCTTATCTGTACAGACACAAAAGCAATCTTTTTTCACTTCTTATTATCTCTTATTGACCTTTATTTTCTGAGATTTTCAGTAATTCCCTCTGCTCCCATCCGGGAATGCCATCATTTCTCATGAAAACATTTCCTCAATTTTACATTCTCTTCAGCAAGCATTGAAAAATACAAAATTAATAAATGCTTTTCAAGGGAAAAACGAATCATTTGTGGCCTTATTCTGTAGTGGGTTAGTGTTAGGGTTACTGAAAGCAAGCACACAAAATGTGGTTATAGTCAAGTTCTGTTACTGCATCAGTTTCCAAATACTGTTCTTGTTTCCGTCCATAGGGGTAAGAAAGTACCCCTGACTATTTGGAAAAAGTCCTACAAATGGAAGAAAAATATTTTTCTAAATTACAATTCACCAGGTTTAGTTCTCGCAGATCCTTTTTCATGCAGAAATTCTTGTTACTAAAAAATTTAATAAATAAAAACTGACTGACCACCCACACAGACATTTCTAATGCCTCGTTTCTATAATCAGCATGTTGTCTGACAACTGCAGAATGTCAAAATGATACTACAGTGAAAAGAACATGATAAAACAACCATGGGAGGAATAAATCCATATCATCATGTAACTATTTTTGACCTTTTTTTTTTGTTATTTTAATCCTCAATCCTTGGATTTTAGTTATTTTGACCCATGTGGCTGGGTTTGGAAGCAGTGAGGCTGATAATTGGAGACAGCGATGCTCAGAAATAGAATGTTGATAATTGGGGCCTCCTGTTTTCTCAGCTGGCTTGGAGTTTTAGAAAAATGAAACCAGTTTACAGGGCCAAGTAGATGCCTTAGGCCAGACATTTGCTGATCTCTGGCTATGCCAAGCCTGTGATGGCTCCAACGATATTTAATTGTTTTTATAAGCAATGACTATAAACTATTGAATTTAATTGAAATGAAACCTGTCACATTCTGAACACAACAGCAAGCAAATATAGAAAAGGGCAGCTATAACATCTCCCATTGCAAAACTCTGAAAGTAGGAAAGCATATAAACATATATGAATATATAGGCCTATTCATGCCTGGGTGGTTAGTTAGAACAAACAGTAGGTGGCTTGTGCAACAGCACACTTAACATTAACCCTTATGCCTCATTTAAGACAGTCCCTTAAAATAACTTTCAGGACAAAAATGTCAGCCTTTTAAAACTGTCTCCAGATTCACTAAAATAAATAGTGACATATAAGAAGTGAAGGTGTATTAATATCAGCAGTAATTATTGAACCTGGTGAAATGCCCATTAAAAAAAAAAAAAAAAAAAAAGTTAGTAGAAATTAATATTCATCTCACAGCACTTTCGCTGACTGTTCTCTGCCTATTTCACACCACCTGATTTCATCAGTTCTGCCTGATGCTGGTGGTGGGACACACCAGCAGCCACCTCTGCCCAGCAACCTCCCGCCCACACAGACACACAACACCCACCGTCCGTCCGACCCACTTATCTGTAATCATCCATAATCACGGCTACGTTATCCAGGCTTAAGTGCTTGCACGTTCAGAAGAGGAGATTAGAAAGGAGAGATATTCCAAGTCGTGTCACTTGTGCTGAGCTCCCACCAGGGCGTGCGTGCGTACACACACACACACACACACACACACACAGACCACGTAGAAACACATACACAGATTCACTCACCACTGTACTTTGAAGTGATGATATGTCCAGGGTTTAAAGTCCCCCCTAACAGATGGATTTCCAGGAAATAGGGGTATTAACCCCTTTTATTTTTCTCAGTGTGAATCATTTTCGCCCACTTTCTGTCAAAATACATTCTTTTCAAGACAATAAGGGAAGATAAACAACACATATATGATATTAAGTTCATATCAATGCTCGGTACAAAACACATAATTGATATTCACTTGCTTTAATTCTTTAATTCCGCGCAATCAATCACAATTACTTTCTCGATTAGTCTAAATGTTAATTGCAGTTATAGCCATCTGTCAGTGATTTTAAAGAAATAACTTTCCATTTTGGGAAGTGTTCTTATTAGAGTTAGATAAGAGTATTGATACCACACTTCTGTTTGTTTTGTATATTTGATGACATGCAGCAGCTGGTTGGTGTAGCATAGCTTAGGCAAGGCTGGGGGATGAGCAGGGGTGGGGTGGGGGGGGGGGTCATTTGGTTTATGTTTTCCATTTTCTCCCTGCTACGTCTTTTTGCGACCCTGTTAAAACCTTTCTCTCAATCACTGACCCTATGTAAACAGCTTCATAGTGGGGAAGAGGATCCCAGTCTAAGAGATAGGACACAGATTTCCATTGGGATGTTCTTTTTTTTTTTTTTTTTAAAGACAAACAAGTCTTAATTGAACTCTGGAATTGCAAGCTTTTGACTTTAAAATCTTTCCTCCTTAGTTTAACCACTTGCCCAATGCTAATGGATGAGAATACTCATTCGTGTCCTAGAGTGCCACACATAACATCATAATGGTCTCTTTTAGATAACTGCTTATTCGTTATTACAGAGAGTTTCTCTGAATAGAGAAATAACATTTTCTTCTGTTTGAATCAGACATACGTTTTTTTCTAGTTGTCCTTGTTGTTGCCGATTTCAACATTTGTGACCTTTTATTAAATGTGAGTTGAAGCCGCATAGAGGCTCATTGTTTTGCTTTATGCAAAGTTTTACTCCACTTCAAAGTGCCACAGCTCCATTCACATTCTGCTGTAAGTTCTCTTCTCTTTGATCCGTTCACACTGGCAGGTGTCCCGACACACTCTCTCCAGCGTCAAGTAACATCAAATGGCATTTCTTTGACAATCCTTTGACCAGAATACTTGGCTGAAATCTCTGGCAGCTCACCTAATCTTCCCTTCACATTCTCACCTTATTCTTCTTTCTGCTCACAGAGATGGGACCTCTTTTGTATTGCGCTCAATTTTGGTTTAAACACTGCCGTTTGTTTTGGACGAAAGTCAGCGCAATTTCCATCTTGTTCACTTTTCTAGGCAGTTTTTAAATGTCTACTTACATTTCTGCTCTGAGGAGTATAAAAGAGCACTTATCTCACCTCACTGCCTTCTGCATCTGTTGTACTAAAATATCTTTCCCTCTTGACATCAGACATCTTTGTCTGATACATGTCTAATATAAGCTTTTTCACTTTAATAAATAATCACTAACAGAATAAAAATAGAATTTTCTTCGCTTTCCACATTCAACACTTGATTTAAATTTGTTTTAGTTAAGTAATATATAAATCATGAGCGTCACTCTCGGTGAGTCAAAGTTGATCATTGACAAATGACAAATAAAATCTCAAATATTATGTCCTAAACTTGCAATAGATTTACAGGAGATAAGTAGTTTATATTAGTGAATGTCCAAAATCAGCTGTCATACAGGCCTAATTCAAGATATAGATTGATGTGAATACGACCTTAACAAAACTAGAAATGACACATTCTTCATCTTAGAAATTAAACACTGAATCAAATCATGAGCAATAAAACCCACCTTTGCTTTATTAAATATACTGATGTGTTTCATTTCTACAGCCTGACTTGTGCAGCTCATGGTGGCTGATGTCAGCACATAGTTTTTGCGGTGTAGGGGATTTTACTGAATCAGTTTCCCGACTCTTTTTCACTTGTGTCACTGTTATCCTACATTAAACAAATTGTGACCAGGCTGATTGCATTGCAAACATTACTGAGATTTGCTTTGACTTGTCTATGCATTTCATATTTTAAACTTTGGTCTTCAAACAGAGGTCTCCTGGAGGTTTTTCAGCTTGACTTTGTGCCGAAAGACGTTTCAGAGCAGACTGAGAGTCAGACGATCTCCTGGCGTCTGGAGTTGCCAGGAAATGTCAAGGATGTGGGCACGATGCGGATCTACACTACCCAGAGGGACTACGTTGGGCTGGCACCTCTGGTCATGGTGAGGACAACATCTGTGACAAGGAGTCTGTGTGCTGTATATATTTCTTCTTTTCCAGTACCCAAATGTATACAGACACATTCTATTCTCCCTATTTTAGTTTTACTAATCTTTACTAATTTGAGGGAGGAGAAGTGGTTGGAACATGAAGACGGTTCATGTAGAGGTGTCCTACTACCTCTCTTAGATGTAATGGAAATCATCATGAATGTATTCTTTGAGATCACATCGAACTGTTTACGAAGACACATCACATGTCAGCAGAACAGGCAGATAGTGTGAGCTCATTTTTCTAACAACCAAGCAGATAACAGAAGCGTCACCCTCTCCCTGCATCACATTGGCACCTTGCTTCATAGACAGCAAGGTCCCCGATAAGGAGGCCCAAACCACAGTGTGTGAATTGTTAAGATGGTGTTTGTCTATGATGGCAGATCAAAATGTAACTTTAATAATGTATTACTCGCATAAATATTTTTAATCTGACAATTCCTTTAATCAAATTGGTATTTATACCCAAAATTATAGACAGTTTTACACTCTAAATCTCCTGATCATTCGATTGACATATATACATCTTAAATGTGTTTCATTAATAGTGCAGTCAAGGTTGTGAAGTAAAAAAAAAAACTGATGTAGCTCCACCTTATTTACACAGATGCTCAAGTCTGTGCTCTGCTAACTGGAATTATTTGAAGTTGGACATTTTACAGTAAACAAATGTAGACTTGTTTGTGAGGTTCTTGTCACTAATTAATTTGTATTTTCTATGTTTTAGTCACAATTTTTATTTTGTACAGGCAGAGTTAAGTCTTACAAGTTCTAGTTATTAAAAGAGTAAAATAATATGTCATCAGCATGGTAGTTTTGGCAACAATCACATTATTAGATTTACATCATCATGCCTATCATAGATCTGCACTGTAGGGTTCACTACGTTTCATGTCACCTCTCCCTGCTTGGAAATGACATGCTGTGATCACAGTTCTACTTCTGATTACTTCTTAACTCATTCCCTGCTGCTGTGTACTTGTCTCAAAGGCTTTTTATATTTTGAAAGCAACCACCAGACATAAGGTAGAGCCAAGCTCATCTCTGACAGGAGGTTTAGCTGAACAAATCAGGCAAACAGTATGTTTCAACTCAGCCACGTAGATGATTCACAGGAGGAAAAGCATCGTAACCATGGAGTGGAAACAATCTGTGTCGGCTGTGGTTCTTTTCTGTTAAACTACAATGGTTTCATATTTGTAGAAATGCAATTAATGCTATAGGCAGATATGAATCTCCACCATTATTAGATGCGAATAAAAGGCTGCAAGTAAATCTGAATTTAAATGATAATTTTGTCAAATGAATTCATATTGTTATTAAATGAAGGTCATGGAAAGGCCACGTGTGTTCTCTCCCATTCAGCTTACATGTCCGCCCCATGTTAATGTCATGCAATTTTTTCGCAGTACTGAAGGATATGAATCTAGGAAGTGAATAAACAAACAATACCATGACATACCACAGAGTGTAAATATAACACTGTTTTCAGAAAGGAGGCAGGTTTAAAGTTGAGCCGGACTACTTGAGCTGAAGTTGATTGCCTCAAAACAGATTTACAGCAGAGCCAGTGGAAACATCGGACATCAAGATCTGTCAGAGTGACACTGCCAGCTCCGCAGAGTGTTGATATTGCTTTCTGATTTTGTTCTAGCCCTGATCCAGTGGCTTATGTTTGGGCTAGTGTTGCAGCCTGAACTAGAGCATGTCCTTTTGAAATTGCGGTCAGCAGCTGTCAGGCCACCAGAGTTCAGAATGTGGAGCTGCTGGGAAACATCTGCCAAGTGCTGTATGATGCTTTAGTCCACTAGCATCAGGAGGAAAATAACACACTGAGCTTCTTGTATACACACACACACATACACACACACACAAACACACACACACACACTGCCACCACTTATAGCAGATTAAAAAGATGTTTTCAAAGATCTTATAAACTAGAAAGTACTTGTAAATCCATGTTAAAGAAGGAGTTAAAGAGGAAAAATTTAGCTACATCATGCTTGATGTCTAGTTAGAGGATGCATCAGAGTTAAGCTGTTGCTCAGCTTTTACATAGATGCACAAGGTGGAAAAAATTGGTTCGAATATATTATATTCGAATAACTGTAATCAGGTTTAGGTGTTTGTTGAATATGATCTAGTCTTGGGGCAATGCACTACATTAGAGGACTTATTTTTAATTCAGATGTGTAAGAGATAGACATTGTATTCTATATTATCATCCCAGAGATATTACTTTTAGTTTTTTTAGCACATCTGTCCTGTTTTTCGTGTTCGAGTGTTGCGTCAGGGTCTTTAAATGAATCAACTTTGTCAGCCTGTGAGTATATTTAATCCCTGTTAGTCTTGCTAACACCCATTCTCTGTCTGTCATCCCTGCCCCCATGCAAGTACCAATTATATTGTATAATGTATTAGTTCAGCTGTGAATTTCAACACGTTTTTCATGAATGCTCAGCCCATTGCTGTTGCATAGCAAAGTGCAAACAATCCTGCTTTTTCACCAGAACAAAGCAGTAGGCTTGTCTGTTTTTCTATGTTTCCTACTTATGCTGGAGTAATAAAAACACAGTTTTTTTTTTTTCCTCAATTTCTCTATGAGTGGATTTACAGTATACTGAGCGTGGACCTCTCAAATGTTTGGAAACACATCTTCTTCTGCACTGAGGGAATCGACAGTACCATTAAAAATGACATCCTCTGGAAATTGTTGGTGGAAAGTAAACCAGGTTTTCAGAGTTGCAGTTCATCCCTGGAAAAAAAAAAAAAAAAAATCCAATGTAGTTCCCTGATCTTTCAGCTGATATCCAGCAAATGAGATACAAAGGGTTTATCTCACTCCCAGCCTTCAACTACCTTCACAAAAATACCCAACATCCACATTTTTGGCTTAGTAAGAAGTGAACTTTTGGAAAAACAGTCCAAAGCATCTGCTCTTGGATTGTACATAACTGTGAATGACCTGCGATACTGTACCAGCTCGCATTACTAACTTGCTCTCAATTTGCACTTCTGCCTGCACAGAACACTGATTTCTTGAATACTGCAGTGCTGACTGGTAAAGTGGTGTCTGTCCCTGTGAAAACCCTGGCTGTGGAGGCTAATGGCTCAGTCACGGATGTGACCAACTACACCAGCTGTAGGTCCACGGAGGAGGATGTACTCAAGGTAAGCCATTACAATCACAGGCCAAGTAATCTTGGATTAGAAAAGTCACTGCAGTAAATTACATGCTGATTATGAATTTCAAGATACATGTAACCTGGAAATAAAAAACCTGCTCTTTAAAATTTTTGCATATGATAAATTAACCAAACATTCCATTCCCTTAGTCCTTGCTCTGTAACTCCTTAATGGGTTTTGCTTGTATACAATACTTTTCAGTAGAATTTCTCTTTATTGAATTAATGCCACACAAGTTAAATTTACCTAATAGGAAACTGAGCAGCTTGGTCATTAAGTATGCACTGTGTGTGCTGTCTGTAAACTATATTCTATATTTACGTAAAACACCTATTGCAGCAATTTCTTCATTTTCATTTAATACCAATATACATTTGATACCTCATGGATGCCAACTTTGCATACAAAGCAAGTTTGCCGAATATTTAACAACAATTAAACTGAATTTGGAGGCATTAAAAAATTGATTCACTCTTGTTTATGAATTCAAGACATTCATTGTCTGTCACTGTACTATCATGCTCTCTCTATGTCTGTGTGTGTGCCAGTTTGTGTTTGTGTGTAAGTATCATGGAGGATAAAAACAGCCTCTTCCACATGGTATTAGATACTGAGCTCATGATCCAACCACTCAGTCCATAAGCACAGTGACTTGACCTTTGTGTAATGGATACATGTTACTAGAACAATAGGAGCAGAGATTGAGGAAGACATAGAGGCGCATATAAAGAAAGAACAGCACAAAAGAAGTGAAAGAATTATATTCTTTTCCATAGATTACATGGCAGCCATTGGGTTTTTCAAGTGTGAGGTAGTGTGGCTGAGTGCATGAGCTTAATAGAGGGAGAAAGAGCCAATGAGGAGAGACTGTTTGTAATGATTTTCTGTATCAGCAGAGAAACTTAATCCAGTTATTTTTGTGTCTCTGAATGGCCACCTAATGCTCCCTGCAGTCACTGAACCCTCTTAGACCAAAGCCACAGACCAAGTGGTTTATAGTTAAAGCTTGAAACCACGGACTTTATTATAGCTTAAATAGACCAACATGGCTGACCTACACTTACTGTAATATATATATATATATGCAGACACACAAACTATACATAGATATTGCACTAACTCCCAGATTTAATGACATGCAGTGGCAGGAAAAAAATCTCTAAAAAAAAAAAAACCTTGAATTCAGATCCTGCTGTGTCTGATGATTTTATGCTGTTCGTCTTTCCTGTGCTCAGAGTATCTCTCCTGCATCTCACTGCTCTGAGCCTGAACATCTTCACCCTTCTGTTCTCTTTCCAGGCTGAACAAGTATCAAGATTATTTCTTTGAACTGATAAAAATTAGATGTGCAAGATAGAGTAAAAATTTAGATATATAAAATGTATTGTGGTCGGTAGAGAGACATGGGAGGGTATTATGCATTCTCAACAGCATTTGGTTTAGGTGCTGCAGTGTAACTAAAGTCCTCAAATCTGCTGTAACCATCTCTTACTAGTTTTGTTATATGATGTAACAGCATTGATCAAGTTCTTTGGTTTTCCATCTTTTGCAATCACGACAGAAACAAAGTTTATATAATGTTTGCTCCATGTCAGATTATTAAAAACCGAACCAGTTCCAAATAACAAGTACGTCCCTCTCTTGAAACAATAGTTTTCTCACTTGGATGGTTTCAACTCTCTTTTTTTATTTCATTCATCTTTCCTTTCTACTTTTGGCATGATATCACCCTGCATTAATTGGGCAGTTGTGCCTTTTATCATGCACCTTGCATGAAGGCAGCGGTTGATATATTGGCTGATGTAGTGAATGTGCCTTATTTTTTTTAATTCACTGATATACTCCACGAGGACAAGTAATCAGACAAGCTTTGAAAAAAATAAAATGCTTCATTTTGGATAAATAGGCTGATGTGTAATTAGGCTGTTGACTTCTCATGGCACACTTTTCTACCAGTGATGAATCGAACACCGGTGGACCTCTCCCTTCCAGTACTGTAATAAAATACATAAAACTGTAATGAAACACACAGAATCCTGTATCTCCCTGCCTAAACATAACGATAGCCTACATGCACCTACGGAGCACTCTCCAGGAAGGAGGAGATATTAATGTGCTTACTAAAAAGCAGGACAGAATTAAGACTTTTGGGTATTATGTCATATGTTTTACTGTAAATATGTAAATTAAATAAATATGCTATTGGAAGCTAATCCACAAAACAAACTAACTCCTTAATGATTTAGAAGTAAATTACAAGATGAATGCAAACAAGAGGTATCTGATCTTTTATGGGTCAGAGTGTTGCTGTGAGATGTCTCATCCAGTTAGGTATTCCTTTAATCGATCTCTGTAGTTTGGCTTTCTTGTCCTGGCAGCACAACACTGCAATGCAAATAGACAGGAGAATGGCCACTGAAGAGTTAAGTATAAACTCTAAAATAATGTATTGGGTTAATAAATTTAAAGCAACATTTTTAAATTCTAATGGTTCTTTTTTTTTTTTTTTTTATTAAAACGTCTTAACTGAGAAGAAAACAAACAAACACTTGATCGAAATGTGTGTAGAAGTTATTTTCCAAGTGTGCACTAACCTTACAGTGCACTAACTTAGAGCTGCACAACACATCAGAGGTTTTGGTGTAGGTCTTCAGAGACTATCCTCCCTCAACATTTTCACAGGACTTCAAGTTGACTTACCTAGGAAGTCATTCCTCCGTCTGCTTTTTTCTTCACTTTCTCTGACTACCCCTTTTCTTTCCTGCCTCCCTCACTCTAGTGCTACACTCTTTTCTCCAGTCTGGTGCTCTCCAATTACCTCTGTGGAGCCACCGGTTTAAGATAAGAGAGGCGGTGGTGGAGATAGGTCTCCAATCTTAAATAAAACACACCAACTGGTGCGTCTCACCTCATTGCTCTCACTGGTGGGGACCGAGACACACCCACCTACTGTACAACAGCAATACAGGAGCCATCGTAAGGCAGAGCTTATTTATATTCTGTAACCGTTTCATGGAGACCAGTGAATTTACATGAGATGAACAGAAACACATTGCACTTCCCTGGCCAGACTTTAGAAATTATACAAAATGAATAAAATGTCTGTGTCTGTGTGGTCTCAGCTTATTTGTATTGGTGCCTCTGTTCTTACTCCACTCTCTGTCAGTTTGAAAAACTTTCTTCATCTTCCACGGGGCTTTACATGGAAAAGCTGCTACAAATGTAGAGCTCGTCTGAAGAAAGTCGAATCCACATTACACCTCAGCCTGAGTTCTTGCTTAGGATTTCTAAAAATATGATTTTTATTTTTTTTTTTTTTTTGCCACAAATTTAAACTTTTTATTAACATCATGAGAAACTGACAAAAGCAAACGTGTAATTTGACTGTCAGTTTTTTTGTTTTGTTTTGTTTTGTTTTTTGTGAAATTCAAAGCACATTATTTTCAGCCTCTCATTCCTCTCTGACCTTTCTCCTCTTCCTTGTTTGTGTCTCTCATGCAGGTGTCTGAGCGCTGTGACTATTTGTATGTGAATGGGAAAGAGACGAGAGGAAACAAAAGGGTGATTGTCAACTTTACCTACGGTTTCTTGAGCGCTCAGCTGGAGATGAGTGTTTGGATCCCGCGGTTGCCTTTGCTGATCGATGTGGCCGACCCCAAGCTCAGCCAGATCAAAGGTTGGCGGGTCCCTGTTACCACTGGCAACAGGAGGTAAGGTCCCATTAGTCTGGTTCTGAAGATGACACAGTTGAGATACAACATATAATTCATCATGTAAACACAAGGGAATTTATTTGAAAACCTTTGTGACAAATTTTTCATAACTTTTGTATTTTCAAAAAGTATTATCTTAAGCATTGGCTGTTAGACCCTGAGTCAAGCCCCAAGTCAACAGCAGTAAGTGCCAAGTCAAGTCAAGTCCTAAACTTTGTGTAGGAAAGTAGTTAACATTTCGCTGATGTTGTCATCACATCAATTTAAATGCTTAATTTTCATATATAAACAACCAATTATTGCATTATTGCAGAATGCCTTATTTTGATTTATTTAAAAGTAAAAAAATTAAGATGTAGCCAGCACTGCAGGAAATCTTAGTGTGTCTTTGCAAAGTTTATAATAATCTTTTTTTTTTTTCTTTTAATTAACAGTTGGAGAGATGTTGACAAAAAATGTATGCTATTTTTAGAGTCTGTAGTTAGTGGTGGTGCTATTGCATTGTTTTCTATTAAGAGGTATGTCATTTAAATTCCGATTTTCTGTAGACTGCATATGCAGTACTGTCAGTCACTGTTTTGTGCATTAGTGAGTGGGACACTGCAGAGCCAACACAGTTGCCCTGGAGATAAAGGTTAGTGGAATTTCACTCAATACTTACAGTAAAGCCATTATTTTTCACTCAATACTAATGGTGATATCCAACTGATGGGCTGTTTTCTCCAGGGTGAAAATTTTTCTGGGCTTTCACTTCCCAAAACATTCAATACCCAGTTCTACACAGCAAGACAAACTAGGTCAGAAACTTCTATATCATGTTATTGTAATGGCTTCTCTCAACTCGTGATAAAAAAAAAAAGTGTAGAATTTATTTGTGCCATGCCATTATGCTGGAAATTTGCATATGTGGAAGAAAAGCAGATGGAATTTCAGTTTTATTGAAAGCAGTAGAAAAGACTAATATTGAAATGTGCCTGGCATAAAAACATTGACTAATAGCATCATGGAATCATAATCTATCCTTACCTCTGCATTTTTTTTTTCTTTTTGCTGAAAGAAATTATTCCTTTGATTAAAGCTTTCAGTGTTTGCGAAATGGAATGAACTCCTGCATTTAGTTAACACTAACAGTAATTATTCAAGACTACTACTGAAAATAATATTCGTTGACTGGGAACACGATAAGAGAGAAAGTCAACAAGGAACAAATAAGGAAGTTTAACTGTGGCAAAAAGATTCAGCGTAACAAGCCAAACGTTTGTGTTCCAAGTGTTTTGAAAATCAGACTGAAAAAATACAAAGATCTCACTTCAACCTACGACTGTTTCCATGACTGCTTTAATCCAGGATTGGTCTGCTTGTTTGCTTGCTCTCTGATGTTGAGTCACATTCATTTAATTTAAGCAGCATCTTGATCACATGTTAAGCTTTGACCCGAGGCTGCAGAATAATGATGTGAATTTGGATTGGAGTTTTTGACAGTTTTCTGCCTGTAGTGTGAAAACATATCCAAAAATCCTCCAGCCCACCTGTTGTGCAGTGCATGACAGACCAGCTGTGCTTATGATAATTACATGATCATTACTGAGGAGTTGAGGAGGGTTTGCAACCTAACCTCTATCACCCATGAAAAAGCCAGTCAGCCATGGGATCCTGGTTAACTTAAAATCATTTATGAGTGAAGGTCACGCAGCATCAGCGAGTACACCAATGACGCACTTCGGGGTCTCTCTGCTGTCCAGCAGGAAACTACATTTATGGGTTCAGATTTCACATTAACGTCATGCTTTTGAAGTGTCACTGTTTGAAAGCTGATTAAAGAATTAATTTAGAGCTGACCCAATGAGCCGTTCATACCCGTTCATACAAACTATTTTACAGGTTCTTAAAATCCAAAAGTATTAGCTGAGTGAAAACTAGCAACATATTTGTGAATATTTGTATTACAAAGCATAATTGTGATTGAAATTTGGTTCGACACCTCAGCGGTTTATCAATTCACCTTCTTGAACAAGATAAATGCTACGTTCACTCATATAGCCTATACTGAAAATCAAACTACAGCCAGTGTGTTGTTAGAATAGCTAGTTAGCTTAGCACAAAGCCTGGAAGCAGTGTGAAACAGCTAGCGTGGCTTAGAACAAAACCGGATTATTGGAGTCACTATGCTGACCATGTCCGACGGTAAAATTGTGGAAACCTTTTCTGTTTTAGGTTGGTTATATTTTATCTATTTATTTATTTGTTTTTGTGGAAGATCTGAATAATGAGAAAACTCAGAAGTTTACATACACTTGGCTAGATGAATGGCCTTTTAGCTGTTCAGCTGCCCATTCCTCCTGGTACAACTGGTGGAGCTGAGTCAGCTTTGTGGACGTTTTTGCTGGCAGCTGCCTTTTCAGTGCCGCCTACAAATTTTCTATAGGACTGAGGTCAGTGAGGGCTTTGGGATGGCCACTGAAATACCTTCACCTTGCTGTCCTTAAGCCACTTTGCAACTAATTTAGAGGTATGCTTCAGGCCATTGTCCATTTGGAAGACCCATCCACACCCAGGCTTTAACCTTTTGGCTAATGTTTTGAGATGTTGCTTCAATATAGCCAGATAAATTTCTTTCCCCATGACATTGTCTGTTATGACCAAACAAATCAATTTTTGTTTCAGCCAGCAGCTTTACAAGGTCTTTCGCTGTTGTTCTGGGCTTCATTTCATACTTCACACCAAAGCACGTTCATATCTGGGACACAGAAGCCGTCATTCAGTTTGATTCCCTCTTGTGTGCTAGGTCTACGTGGGATAGTGAGGAAGAGGAGGAAATTAGGAAGGGCAGGGGCTGCATGCTGCAGTATCAACACTCCACGCTCCGGGTTCTCACGTCTTTCGTGGCTCAGGCCAGTGCTGAGGTCCTGCCTGACCTGATCACTGGGGCAGAAAATGTCGAGTATTTCCTGGGTCCTGATTGGCAGGTAAAATGTAACGATCCTAACCAAGGCTGAAAGCCAGCACTTACCTTGAGAATGCAGTATATCTAAAGTCATGTTCTCAAATTTCTCACAGCTTGCTCGGCACTGAATTAGTGGAATGATAATAACCATACATCACTGCAGTCAGGTTTTGGCTAGGGACTTAATGTGAATGAAACTAAAATTTTTCTTTGATTGACAGGTGGATGTGACCAATCTTGTACGCTATTCTCTAAGCGTAGCAGACCCTGATGTAGCTCGGGTACACAATGGAGTGGTGCTGCAGGGGCGGACTGTGGGCACTACTACTTTACAGGTGAGTCGTGGTGTCCCTGTGTATGTGTATGTGTGTGTGTGTGTGTGTGTGTGTGTGTGTGTGTGTTGTTCTTTTTTACATGCATGTTGAATGAGGTTGTGCTTGTTGCAGGTTCTGTCCCCTCTGACTTCTTCTGTCCTGGCTGAGAGGAGCATCAAGGTGGTTGATGATAAAGTGAGTGTGACAGAGCTGGGAGTGCAGTTGGTGTCTGGACTCTCTCTGTCCCTGCAGCTTAGTCCAGGGAGCAACAGGGCCATCATCGCCACGGCAACCACACGGGAGATGATCACACAGCTCAAACAGGTAAGTACCTGGAAAATTGTTACACACAAAACACCAAAATGTTGGGAAAAGCTCAACTGTCTGAGGAAGTACTTGTCTCTTTTTATTGTTTCTACTATATTATTAATATATTCCGCTGTCATTTCAAATTGTAGTAAAAGGACCAAACATGTAAATCACAAGGAGCAAGGAATACAAAAAAACTGTTCAAATTATTACAGAAGTGTGTTTCCTTACTGTGACAACAGTGATGCTCTTCTGCACATGTATACGAGGTGAAATCAAAACACGCAAAAAAATCATTTTAAATTTAACCATACTTATTTTATCCAGTAAAAATATACTGAACGCCTACACTCTTTGCAGCTCCCATGAGGGCACCTGTGTGCGTCAACCCATGGACACAGCGTTTCGTCAGCGTGCATAAGTGAGAGCATTAGAGCAAATACTGAATTGAGATTGCTATAGGCTGTGATTAAATATGAAAGGTGAAACTGTATTGTCTGTTACCTTATATTTATTCTATGTAATTATGTATTGCCTTTTTAAGTGAGTAGTTTATCTCTGGTAGTCGGCTCTAGCTACTGCGGCCCTGCGTTTGCCAGTGTGTAAAAGTCATAAAACATCCCTGGGTTATTGTTCTTTAAAAGTGCAAGCATTTAACAAGTAAGCCCCTGGCACTGACAGTTTCCCACCTTTTATGCAGCACACCACCCTGGAAACAGATGCATATATAATAAAGCAATAGTATAAATAGCATCAGCATACTCGCAGACCCGTGCTCTAACACCAACACGCTCCGTTTTGTTGTTACCAAGTTAGAAAAACATGATTTGTTGCCTCTTTGATTTGCCCTTATGCAAATCACACCTTGTCCTTGATCATTGAGTTTAGTTTTTAAATTCTAGCTTTAGCACTTAATCATATTCCAGTTAAAGCCAAAGGAATTGCCAACCGTGCAGGTGGAGTTAATTGTTTAAAGGATTTGAATGATTGTAATGTTTTTTAAAATTTAGTTTTACCCTAAATCCACTATGCCGTACAGGAGGTATTATCTCATTCTTATAAGTGCATTGAAAATAATACTTTGGTTGTGCAGCCGTGAAAACTTTTTTAGTGGCTGAGGAATTGCATCTGGACAGATGAGAAAAGTGTCATCTTGATTGGAGGTAGTAGCCTCGAGAGAAATGTGGCAACAGGGGCCTAAAAGTAGAAACATCTGTCTTGTTGCCATGTTATAGTTTGAGGTGAAAGCAAATTCTGACATCTGTTGGAGCAAAATGTGAAGCATTTATCCTTGGTTCATTCATAGACAAGTTAGGGCTCACGAGTTGGATTATCCTCGTAAAAAAATATTCCTTCTCATACCTTAAATGTCCTGTCTTCACAGATTCTGCTGTTAATTTGTTTGGTGTTTTTCAAACAGTCCACAGCTCTTTTGGGGAAGTGATGGCATGAAACAGTATTATTATTGATTACATTCAAATGGAATAAATCAGAGTAGACTTTGTGTCTCTTGTACCAAGATGTTTTGATACTATTTAAAGCACAAAAGCCTGTATTTAAAGGACCATAGGCACAAGAGCTGAACAAAAAATCTTTCATGTTTGTAAATAAGCACTCTGTTCTGCATTCATGTTTGCTCAAGCGAGACTCGATTGTTAGTGCACAGGGAGCAGTGGCAGGATATGTACCAACCCAAACAATGGAATGCGGATCATGAATGGGGAGCTTAAAATTACTTTTTGAACTTGGAATGATTAAATTGTGTATTATTAAAATCTACTTAATGCTCATTTTACAGCAAAGATATAATGGGCTCTACCTGGAGAGGATTTGAATTTAAGAACTTCCATTACAGAGGACATTTACGCAACACTGACTTCAGGGGTGTTATATTTGTGTTTTCTCCTTGCCTTTCAGAATGTGAACCTGCTGTGTTCACAGCCTTGACTATCATTTGCGGTTAACATGATGTGTCAGAGAGCAGAAGAGGCAGACAGAGTGCACAGATGATAATTTTTGAAAACTTGCACAAATTTAGCCATGGCAGCTTGCCCATTTGAAACTGGGCATGGGGCAGCAATTAGACGGGGCCGTAGTTGCTGGAACAAAAGCTCACTTTACAGCCTGGTGCCACCGTGGCTTGTCTGTCTGTCGATAACAAACTATTAGAGCCACGCCAGTGCAGATGACAAGCCAATTGTGTCTGTGATGGCAAGCTGTTAATGTTCTGCTCAGGGCAATTCATAATGTATTCAAATGCAAAATATAGGTTAGCTCTGTGGTGGCCCAGTGACTCACATTAGCAACAGAAAATAGGTCATTGTGTATTAATGTGATTGGACTGGTTAATTTTGCTCTTAAAATGACCTTATCTTTGTAATTTTTCTTCCTGTTTGGATATCCATTGTTCTCTCTTTATTCACTTTGGTGAAATTATATTCCATATTATTGCTTCATAGGACTATAATCTATAGTGTAGCAGCACCCTACTGACTGTAATCATAAAGAGATTAGCATAGGCAATTTAGTGCTATTAACAATCATGATAATATAGATCTGCGTCAATGCAGGGGGGGAATATTGATCTGCTGAGTTTGCTCTAAACTGTTTGGTTTTATTTTTTAATTGCACATAAAACCCTGTACTGTATCAAATGTAATATGTTGTCACTCTGTCTTTCTCTCCCTCTCTCACACACTCAGGAAGCGGTGGTCAGCTGCTGGGTTCAGTTCAGCGATGGTGCCGTTGTTCCCCTGGAGCTGTTTGACCACAGCATTTACTCTTTGACAGTCTCGACCCTCGACGAGGCTGTGGCAACCGTACGCCGCACCCCGCTCTCCACGTTTGTAGTAGCACAGGGTGAAGGTGAAGGCCAGGGGGCACTGGTGAAGGTGGAGCTGAGAATTTGTGAGGAGTGTCAGAAATCCAAGAGGAAGAGCAAACTTGCAGTGGGCACGGGGCTTCTCAAAATCAACTTGCAGAGCAGCAGCAAAGCCGCAGCAGGAGGCATTGGGGTCGGCACTGATGGAAATAAAGATTATGATGGGAGCCCATCAGAAGTTTTAGGTGTGCTTAAAACGACAATGACATCACAGCATGCTGTCACAGATATGGATAAGTGGTTGCTAAGAAGTCCAGTACAGGACCACCAGACCAACCTGGTGAAATCAACCAGCACCACTACATTTTCTCCAAAATCTTCACAGCCACATGTTGTGTGGATTGGAACTACAACCGGAGCTACAAGAGGTACCTCATATACTGTTATTCCCACAACAGCCATGACAAGTAGGTACACAATGAGCTCAAATACACCAATAAGGACTGCCAAACCTATAGCAACATCAGCGGATGTTGTCAGTAAAGGTGAAGAGCAGAAGAGAAGCTACGGAAACATGCTCGATAACCCCAATTCACCCTCGAACAAAGACACTCCTAAAGCAGATGTGACACTCAACAAGGAGCGTCCTAAACCTAAAACTCCTGAAGTAATTGAGAGCGACCTCATTCGCACATTTAGAGCTATGTCAGATTTGGAAATTGGCATGTATGCTTTGGTGGGGGTGTCCTGTGTTGCAATCTTGGCTTTTCTGTTGAATTGTGCTTCATATAACCTATGTTTCCGTAATCACAAGACACCCATACAGGCTGGCCCGCCCCCAAGCAACCAGAAGGACCACAAGCATGACTGGGTATGGCTGGGGAGCAATAACCAGAGCGCCCCTCCCCAGGGTGCCCCAACTCAAGTGTCCACGCTAAAACATGAGACCCAGTGCCCTTTGGAGTCCCGTCATTCCATAGACTCCATGGGCCACCGTAACCTGGAGAGCACCCTGCCCACTGTGAGTGCCCCCACCGTCCCCGAAAGAACTGCCACCCTGGGCCGCAGCAGGACCAGTTCCCAGCAGCAGCAGTTTCAGGGAAAAGCGATCGACCCCTTGGCAAATAGATCAGCCACCTTGCTGGCTAGGCCACACCGCAGCGAGCCACTCCATTCCCCCACAAGTAAGAGGAACCAAGTCCAATTCACCACCTTCACCACACTGGACATCAAGCACTTGGCTGCACTGAAGAAGAATGGAGTTGACTTAAACTGGGCCAACCAGCAGACGCAGCAGCACCAGGCCTCTGCTGAGCCTCAGACACCTTTACCTGACATGCCATGGCCTGTTGTCAAGCCTCTTGGAGAGCCCCAATGAGTCTGTTTGGGTATGTATGTGTGTTTGTTTGCATGAGTGAGTGAGAGGGAAAGAAAAAAGTTGTTGATACACAACATTCTAGTGTAGTCTCTACAAGAAAAGAAGCTGGCTTTCCTTTTTTGATAAAAGATCACTTTAGAAGATGAGTTTATTGAGATTACCTTAAGAACATTTTTTATGAAAGTCTGTAAATACATTATTTAATGTTTTTTCCATGAAGAGCAACATGAGATACCGTGTGCAAGTTTTCTTCTGTTAGAAGAGGATGTACTCCAGAGATCCACTTCTGTAAATATACATATATCTATACTGTTACTTATTTCTACAACTCCAAACAAATACATTTTCCTCTCCTTTTACTTTTGTGGATTTGTGTGGGGCTTGTAGAGACGGCTCCAGACATTGCTGTTTGTTGCGGTAAATGCAGTACAGGAGGGATTATTTCTTGTCAGTAATTCCATTCTTTTCCAGCCTTTTGTACTTTTTTTTTTTCTCGGATTCCTCTGGAGAATACCTGAAGAGTCTGTGCAATTTGTCAGAAAATATGCAACATTTATCAAGTTATTTTGAGCAATGTGTCACTGCAGGTCTTCACCAGATACTTATTTAAATCAAATGCATGCTATGCAAATATAGTCTGTGCAGAGTTTGATGTGGACATTGTTTCAGATTTTTTTTTTTTTAAACAGTTAACCTTGGGCTTCAGGCTTTTCCTGAGGGTCTGCTTCAACAATTTGTAAAATGTCTAATCTTAGTATCTTGACTCAGAGCAATACATATTCAAATATTAGATTTTCCATGTGTGAATGAAAAATGATTATGCTTTTTTTCTATGTAACAACCACAATATGATGTGTATTTCCTTTGAGATCCTATTAATAAAGAACAAGAACACATGCATTTGTTGCAGTTTTAATTCAGTTTCACTCACTCAGTTTTTAAAAGCCTTTAAAAATTAGGAAGGAATCATTCACTATGAAGCACAGTGAAAGTTATGGATTAAAGGCAAAAGCTCAGCTATGAGCCGATGAGATTTAATACTGCATAATAACTATTGAATATGATTTAAGGCCGATGTTATCATTCATTGAAATGTCATCATGACAGGAACCCATCTAATGTGTCTGCAATACTGGGATATGTGCTGCTGCATAAATTGTTCCACAGAGAGCAGATGGGGGTAAAAGAGAAAGTGATACTTGTTTTATGTGCTTTACAAGAATGCCTAAATAATTACAGGTGTTTTATCATTGGTGAAGTTTACATAGAAGAACTCATGGCTCCTTCGTCTCTTTTTCTCCATCCACCTTGCTGTGTCTCTGTGGTAATTCCAGCTACACCTCTCAAAATTACATTCAAGGAGCTGCTGATGTATAACCACATCCCCAGCCTAGAGAAACCTAGATAATCTGATGCCCTGCACCTCCGGAGCTGGCAGCTGTGGATATGACAGCATGCATCGTCACTCCCTCCTGCACAACAGCATCGGGATGGATTTACAGTGTTGATAGAAGCAAATTTTAATAACATTCTTCCAAAATTCTTTACCTACAGTCCCAGCGCTTTTCTGCCGTGTATAAACTCTCTCTCTCTTCCAGGCAATTTATCTGTCCAGCAGCAGTGAGAGAAGTAAACAAACTCGCCTTGAAGATAAGCAGTGATTCAAAGTTGTCTCTGCGGCGCATCCTGGCACAGCATCTTTTGATTGCAGACCTGCAACATCATCTGGGGACAGGATTCAAAACTCAAAAGTTCAGACACAGTAATGATTAAGACAGAAGTGCAGCACTGTTTGTGTGACTCCAATGCTTTCACACAATCACAATCTTTTGGTACTTCACACTTAAAAAAAAAAAAAAAGTTCACCCCTTTTGCCCCCAAATGTGCAGTCTATGTCAGGTATCTGCTTCCATCACAGCCCTGGTACAGCTCTGAAGTTGATCAGGGTCATACAAGCTGTCTAAGAAGAGTTGAGCAGGGGTGGAATATAACTTCCCTAACATTTTTTGAATGATAATCAATAGAGATACAACTCCGTAGACACAGCAGTCAGGGTTACTTCGTGAAACTGTGTTTTTGTCTTAAAAACAAGAAGACAGTAGCCGAGTCCTTCCGTATCATTACAGTAGGAGCTGTAATCTGGAGCATCATCTTCCCTATTGACAGATTTAAAGGATTGGGGTCATTGTGTTGGAGGATTAGTGTGTATTAGTGGACCCTCTCCATGGCACACTCCTGATAATGTAGGCCAAAAGAGACAAGGTCACTTATTTCACAAGGCTGCTTGCAGGCAGGTGTTTGTGGGAAGGTATAGCTGCAAATGGAAGAAGAAGGAAGAAAAAAAAAAAAAACTCACTTGTGAAAATGTACTGCGGCTGAGATGCTATTTATAGATTATGGAGTCTTCAGTGTAGTGAACGTAAAAAGCACAGTGCCTTGATACTTAAAAGAGAACATTAAAATAATAGATAGGCAGACACAAAAGAAAGAACACACACCAAACAGGGAGATGCTGAGTGTAATTCACATCACAGGTGGAGGGGGACTCAAACTGAATGGCAGCTCATTAAAACAAAGCACTTCATGCTTCCTAGTGACACTCATTGCTGTTATTGCTTGTCAGCACAGTGTCAGTGCTTGGTGTGCATCATATGATAATGTCACCACTTTTACAAAGAAGGAGACTAAAGGAAAAAGGGAGATTTTTTTGTGTTAATGAGACAGACAAAAAACAGCTTTGTCAGTTCAGAGGGCAGAGCAACTCTTATTGACAAAAGAGGAATCTCAGTTAGGGGAAGCAGCAGCTACAACAGGTAAATGAATGTAGCAATCATAGCTGTTTGTTTATTTCAGCGAGGAAACAATATCCAAAACTTAACGTTTGTAACAAAGTGGCCAAGGAAAATGGAACTGCCAAATGGGAGGGTGCGATAAAGCAGTGTTGATCCCTCACTTTCTGCCACAACAGTAGGAAAAGAGAGATGAAGAAACTGGGGGTTAGAAAGACAGGATGACTCATCTCTGTCTGCTCCTCAGAAAGTGTTAGAATGAATCCAGCTATGTTTTTTTTTCTTGTTGCTTGTTGAATGAATTGTACAGGAAAACGTTTTCTCAAAGTACATTTTTTTTTTGCTAAGGCACTTTCTAATCACTTTAGAGACTGACTCCAGATCCTTGTGAAGGTATTGCCAAATCAATCAGAGCCTTAGGCATCTGGTCAGGTAAACATCTATAAATATGCTAATAGTGTATGTGCAAATTTCAATTTATTTTTAAAACCATGACAATGATGGGCAGCACGGCGGCGTAGTGTTAAGCGCTGTCGCCCAAACAATAATAAGGTCGCGGGTTCGGTTCCTGGCCTGGGTCCTTTCTGTGCATGTTCTCCCCCGTGTCTGCACGGGTTTCCTCCGGGTACTCCGGTTTCCTCCCACCGTCCAAAGACATGCATGTCTAGGTTAACTGATGACTCTAAGTTGTCCGTAGGTCTGAGTGTCAGTGTGAGTGGTTGTTTGTCTCTGTCTGTCTTTGTGTTGGCCCTGTGATGGACTGGCGACCTGTCCAGGGTGTACCCCGCCCCTTGCCCGGAACGTTGGCTGGGATTGGCTCCAGTAACCCCGGCGACCTGGAAACAGAAAAAGCGGTAGAATATGGATGGATGGATGGATGACAATGATGAAATAACTGACTGGATTTGTAATGTTGTCTTAAACCAGAGTCTATTGCTCCGCCAGCCTGTACTGCCACTGCAGTGCTTTAACATAAAAATGCTGCCAATTGTCACAGTAACAATATAACAGTAACATATCAATGTTTAGCAGGTAATTTATTATAGAGATAATTATCTCAGGCTTATGGAAATGATGACAAGTAACTAAATTAATAAAATTTATAGAAATAAAGTGAGTGGACTGGAAGACAGCACAGTAGAATAGTGGTTAGCGCTGTTGCCCCACAACAAGAAGGTTGCAGGTTTGGTTCCCAGCCTGGGGCCTTTCTGTGTGGAGTTTACATGTTCTCCTCGTGTCTGCGTGGGTTTCCTCTCACTGTCCAAAGACATGTTTGGTTTAACTGGTGACTCTAAATCTGTACAGGTGTGAGTGGTTGTCTGTCTCTGTGTGTTGGCCCTGTGATGGACTGGTGACCTGTCCAGGGTGTACCCTGGCCTCGCCCAGTGTGAGCTGGGATTGGCTCCAGCACCCCTTGTGACTCAGAAACAGATAAGCGGTAGAAGACAAATGAATGAATATTGCACTGGATGAACAACATAAAAGCTTGCAAAAAATTACATGCCAACTGATTCTGCAGATGCAGTGCATTGTTTTATTTCTCCTCGAAGGTCGGTCGAAGCCAGGGAGTCAGATCTCAAGTTCATACTCTGGAAAAAGAGTGAAAGCAAACAGACATCAGACATCAGACATCCCTCAGGGCCAGAAGTTGGTCAGGTTCCGTCTACAATATGAAGCATGATAAAAATTCACAGTCACTGTCTCTTGTTTGGACATATCTGTCCGTGCTTATATCTATGGGTATAATTTGGAACATAATGTGGGGCTTACAAGGGCATATATATATATTTATCATAGTACACTATGACAGAGATGCTTAATGTTTTAAAATAAAAAAAACAAAACATTCACAAACAAACAAAACAGACTCTGGGCACATATCCCTAAAACAGTTCACTAAAACAACATTGAGTATAATCATTTGTCATTTATTTAACAGGCTCTTTTTTCTTATCCATCTCAGTCTCTGTCTTATTCATTTTGTGAGAACCATCATGCATATGCCAAATATATACCTGCAGCATATTAAACGAACAATGGTCGAGTTTGGTGCCAAGGAACCGATTGAAGGGAATAACTTAATTCTGAGACTGCTAACTATGACGCTCAAATGCACAATTTGCAGCTAATCCACATCCACATTTTATGGGAATATAATAATCGTAAATATATTGTTCAAGTAAAATCAGAACTCTTAAATACATATTGTATTCAAAAGTGACACCATTGTCCCTACCACGTCTCATTAGTCTACTCAGTTCTGATCAGTGGATTAACACGTTCTATGTGAATGAAATATATTGCATTCATACTAATCCTGTTAAAATCAAATCAAATCAAATCAGATTTATTTGTATAGCGCCAAATCATAACAAAGTTACATCAAGGCACTTTACATATAGAGCAGGTCTAGACCAAACTCCAAAATTTTTTAAAGAGACCCAACAGATCCCCTGATGAGCAAGCTCTTGGCGACAGTGGCAAGGAAAAACTTCCTTTAAGAGGCAGAAACCTTGGGCAGAACCAGGCTCAGGGGGGGCGGCCATCTGCCCCGACCGGTTGGGTTGAGAGAGGGAGAGAGAGAGAGAGAGGCACGGGGGGAGGGGGGGGCAAAGTTGGGTAGAGTAGGGAGAGAAAGAGAGCAGGAGGAGGGGATATTCAAACAGGTGTAAGCAGGAACATGATGCTGCATGAGGTTCGTAGGAATGATGCTGTATGGAATTGTTAGAAGTCTTTGAAATAGTCTTTCACCTCTGTCACCTTGCTTCTGTAATCTGATTTGCTTTCCAAGGTTTTATAATGTGTTGCACACAAACCAAGTGTTAGGAAACACTGAAATACTGATTATACCCAACTATTAATTTATCAGTTCAATAATGTGTGGCCATTTTTATGAGTTTTATTGTGTAGTTGCAACAAAATTGCTACTAAGAATAATAGCATTGGTACCCTCAATAAAAATAAAACGATGGGACTGCCAAACAAGTCAGACACACCATGGCAACATTAAAAGTGTTTGTAATGGAGCAGTTGTACTCATCCCTGAGATAGCTGCAGGCGCCTGCCTGGCTTCCCAGTTCCTTTTCCACCTCATTTCACATCTGAAGAGCAGCTCGTCTATGTGTGTGTCTGTGCACACCCACGTATGTTTGAGAAATATACACATCCATACGCATGCACACAGAAAGTTAGTCAGTGCGTATGGTTGGATTAAAGATTAAGGTAAAGGAGACAACTACTTTCTCAGATGCAGCAGATAGAGGTGAAACACATGAAAGGTTGCAAAGGTTGATATGGAAGAGTCTGATGTTTGAAATACCAATTATTATTTGGCTGAAATACATTTTGAAGCAATGGTAAGCAGCAGACTTTCATCTACAGTATGCCCATTTGTTTAGAAGATTTTCACTAAATACTTCCCTATCCATTGAATCCTTGACAACCATTATTTCCCCCCACTCACTCTTTATCTCCCTGCCTTCTTCTTCTCTGCTTGATTTGCCTCTTGCTTCCCACCTTACACATTCATCTTTCCTACACCCCTTAAAAAAAGATTGCCTGTCTTGATTTTTTTCCCCACTATTTCCTTCTGTCACACCTGCCACTCCAACCACTATATCCTCTTGATATTTGTCTCCCCTCAAGTTGACTTTTTTTGTTTTTTTAATTCATTTTGCTGAGACAGCATTTTCCTTTGTCTCGAGAATATCTCAATCTCATGCACAAAAAGGAACCACAGGAACTACAAGATTCAGACGGAGCTGAAGCTTTAATGGATCTTGCAGTTAATGTTTTTAATTTTGCCCTCAGGGAAGTCATTGTGTTGTAAATTAGGATGTAGTGGAGCACAGTAAAATTGAATAAGACTCCAACCTTTTGTAATGAAGGGGTTAGAGAGATCGATCCTCAGATTCAGTCGAGGATCTGGTGACTGTGATGACAGTTTTCATACACTTGTAAGAGACATTTATGCATTTATGAATTTTCTTCACTCCTTTATAATTATAATTTCTCACCTCTTTGTATGTCATGTTCACATTTATATTGTATTCAGCTTTTAAAACTGTTTGTTTTGACAGTTAATTTTGGAATATACCAGAGATTTTTCACTCCGCATAAAACATTACAAATAAATATAGATTACCAGATAAAGTGCAAAAAAGTTTTCTCATTCAGACTGAAGCCCAGAGCCAGTAATATAATTATCTCTGCCATGTTTATCTCAAATTAAACATGATGAAAAACACTTCATTTTTTTTTCCACACAACAATTCAATCACGTTTAATTCCACAAAATGATGATTAAATGAAGTGTTTTTTATGCACGCAACCAGTTGGACAATTACACTTGAAGGTCTTTAAGAAGTGATAAACAGGGATGTACCTACAGATGCAGATGACAAATCAGGACTAGGCAGAGAAAAAAGTGACATTTTACAGCCTAAGCGGGCGTCTGGTGCTACGGAGGAAGCAGTGACCAAATAAAACTGCTCAAAGAACTGAAGTGTGGACAAGGACAGGTGGAAATATTGCTGTCTATGGATAAAACTGGAGAATGATTACATGGATTGGGCACAAAAATTTAGTTCAAAAGGACAAGAAGAGAAAAGAAAGGATAAACACAGTGGTGAAAATTTCGGTTTTTTTTTTCCCTCAAAAAATGTATTATTCATAAGACATATAGTGACAGTAACTGTAGTAAACAGGTCCTGAGTTTGGAGATTTTCCGGAAAAACGAGTCCAGATATGCAACTTAAACAAAACACCTCGCATACATACCTTATTTTAATAATGTTAATAAGTTATCGCAGAGTCTGAGTTTATTAATGACTACGTTTGAACAAAAACATCAGAACGATATATAAATAAATGAACTTCTGTGTGTCTGTGTGTACATTTACATTTCACCTTGTTATTTTTCATGTTTTAACTCATTTAATACTGTACCCTTTGGCCTTCCAATTAAACTGCTAATTAAACTACTCATGAGACTACCAATTAAACTGCATATTAAACAGCTATTTAAGCCGCAAAATGAAATAGCTAATTAAACAACCAATCAAATTGTCGATTAAATAGCTCGCCCCGCCCCCTCTCACCTGCTCCATCATGGCGCTCCTACTCACCGGTTTGGCTAAAGACGTTTTATGCAAACACGTTGTTGTGATTGTGGCGTCATTTCAGCTTTTGGTCGTGAGCTGTGGCATTTCCCGGCCTGTTTCCTGTCCCGGACCTTGAGGAGCCTCCGGTCCAGGAGTAAAGCCAACCTTCAGGTAAAGCACAGCTACTTTCCAGATTAAGTGTTGGCTCGCTCCGGTTGTTTGTTTGTTTGTTTGTTTTGTTCGCCATCTTGTGTCCGCTGGTTGATGAATATGTGTGCTGCTTGCTTCAGTAACTGACTGCACTACAGACTCAATTGCTTTGGTTGTTTAGCTTTTGTATGTGTGGTACTTAATGCTTTCGCTATGCTTTTGTTTTTGTATATTGTTGTGATATTTGCAATCCGTCTCATTATCTGTTGGATGCGTTTTTATGGCACATTCCCCCACCTGTGTCTTTAATTGTTGTCTTAGTTGTGTGTTTTTGGGGTCACATTGTGGCCATTACCTGCCACAGGGTTGTAAACATGACTTGTTCCCTCTGAAACTCTCATTGCTTTATTATTGCTTCCCTTTAATATTGTCCTCATGGTTTTCACATTCATTCACATTTTCTTCATAAGTATAATGGAGAAATATCTCACTTTAAGAAATGCTTTTTTTTTTTTTTTTTTTTAAGCAATCAATTCTTTCTCTTTGTATTTATTGCTGATATCCTGCTATATCCCCCCACTGAGCTACATGTTAAACTGCTGCTTTTTAAAATATGAAAAGACATTCTCCATCCTGTTTATGATTTACTGTAAATGTTCTGTTTGTAATAATTCTTGCATTGCTGCTGTGTTCTGGCCTGGTGCTGCTTGCGTGTATTCTGGTTTTGGATTCAACCATCTTCACTTAACAATTTCATTTGTATGGCCTGAGGTGCATAGCAGGTGATTGAGCATACAGCAGCTCGTCTGATATGCTTTGGTAGATGAAAATTTGGGCTTTTTAACTGATGGGTCTTAGAGTTTCCTGTCTTCCTGAACTTGTCTGCGTGTGGTGGGGGAAGTTAGAGCCCACATGCCAAGTTATCCCTCTACTTTCCATGTTTTCATATCCATCTTTCATGGTGAAATGTAACTTGGCTGAATGAAGTGAACAATTTTGCTTCAAAATCAAAGAAAGTATGGACATTTTTTTATTTATATTTAAGCATTATTCATCTGAGCTTGTTGTGCACCACTAACCAGGAGGCATGAATGCATAAAGCTGATTTGTAGGTTTATTGCTGCTCTGTCTCCTTCTCCCTCTTGTGCTTTATCTGCCTCTGATTTTTTTCTCATATTCAGCTGGAGGCTGGAGACTGTTAATTGTGCCACAGTGCAATACTTATCTTATCCAGCTCAAGAAGAAAAGGCAATTCAATTTCGACAATACTCATTCAGCAGTAGTCTGTTTACCACAGGGGTGTCTTGATTAAGTATTCCTGATGTGTTGTGATTGGCAGCTCAGTTCCATGGGGCACATGGGGCAAGTGACAGACCAGACCTGTGGTGTGGAGACACAGCCCATCGGTTTAGTTTATGCTAATTAAAGAGAGTGAAAAGCTCTGAAATGGTGTCTACAACTCTATTTGCTTCATTTCGATAGTCAAGAGACCACTAATAGTGTGTTTATTGAGTGATACAATTCCATAAACCTTTTGATTAGTAACACACACATGCACACAGACAAATATGTGGCACAAATATATGCATATTTACCTTCATGGCAAATGTTAAATAAGAAATCTCTTTGTTACTCTCAGACACATCTGACAGCTTGCTCCCTCGCATAATAAGGTATTGCGCTCTTTCCTCAGCACAATACCTTATGGGTAATGCTGGCTTTAGTGACAAGAGAGACCAATACTCCGATTAAGACCTGTGTTTAACATCAATTTCCCACCAGGGGGCTACTCACTGTTGGTGTATTTTACAGCAAATTCAGTGATCCGCAGGATCGTTGTGTCAAACCATTTATACAAGATGTTGACAAGAGCTGTGAGTCACCAGTACATCACATTGTTGTCGGGTCTCTGATCATGCAACCACTAAATCATTCACGCCTTGGTGAGCATTTTTAATAAGTTAAACACACAGAAACTAATCTAAAAGTGGATATTTTTTGCAGGTGGCTACTCTTTTACATGACAGTTGACCTGTGTTGGTTGCTGAACTCAGTCCAAGGGAATATATTGGGTAAGAGAGTTCACAGTGGTTGACAGCAGTTGATATACATAGACATATACAATACATATAATGTAAGTGTAAAGGATGGTGACAAGTATTTCAATCTTTGCCTTTTATTTATACCAGCCTCTTTTGATTCATAGTTTATTGCCCCAGAGAATATGAGGTAAAGGTTCAACCTGTGGAGGTGGTAACGTCATGTGCTCTCCAGATCAGTGAATGACTAAGCTTAAAAGCAAAATCCTACACTTTAAGCAGTCTGTAGCACTTGTCAGTATGATGTAAAAACAATATAAAACCTTTTTAATTAGCCTTCATACCTTCATTCAATCACTGTGTTTAAGCAAGGCTGTCATATTTAGTGGTGCTGCTAAAACAATCCTCCCTATAAAAAAGATAAAAAAAAAAAAAAAAAAAAGAGTTTACTTAGAAACCCTCATACTCCCCTCAGGCCTCCATCTGGCATTACCTGAATCATTGCACTTTTCGCCAAAACAGATGGGTGTGCTTTTAGATCATGAAGATGACTGTGCAATTTCAAGACATGGGGCCTACTAGATGTCTGAAATCGCGCAGGAGTGGTTTTGCCGTTCAAGCATTGACGTGCAGGGGTGCACCCAGCAGGTGGTTGAATTCCATAGCTTGCCCATGTCTTGACACCCACAGGACGTCTGTGAGCCCGGTGTGTCTGTATCAACCGTCGCTACCCTGGATTCAGTGGCAGAGAGATGTAATTACATTGTATTGCATGAAACAAGAGAGGCACAGAGTGAGGGAGGGGATGAAGACAGAGAAATAGAAAGTTATTACCTTTGCAGTGACAACTCACTAGTGGAGATTGAAGGCCTTTGATAGTGGGCCCAGTGTATATCTTTTTGATGTCAAATTAGAGTTCTGAGGATCATTTATTCATGAGTCTACATCTCAAATGCTTACCAGTTGGCTAAGTTGATTGTTTTGCTTGCGTAGGTCTGTATTGTAGTTTCTCCTGAATAAAGGATTTTATCTGTCATTGTTTCAGGATTGTTTGGTTGTGGAGGAAGAAATTGGCATGTGAATTAGATTTTTTTTTTCTCTCACTTTTACTGTTTCTCATTGAATCACCTACTGCAAGTTGTTCTCATATTGGTATTGGAAGTTTTTCCAATTCCGAGCAGGGAATTGGAGAGTACACAAGTTCATCGATCCTATACCATGGGATGTGTCGATAAACTTCAGTTTCACTTGAGGAGACACAATTCCTCTTCACTGCTCTAAAACAGTAAGCAACAGCAGCGGCCTTGCTGTTCAGAAACTGGCAGCTATTATTATAGAACAGTAAGGAAATACTGTAACATTAGCAGCAGAGTTCATTAACATGGGCTGCAGTTTGGGTCCAAATCCAGATTCTGTCCTAGCCAGACCTGGACCTATAACCTACACAAATTACTAAAGTATATAACAATAAATCAAACATAAAAAAGTAAAAAAGGTTGAAAGCAATTCTTTACATCATCATTATTTTTTTTTAATAATATGATTTTTTTTTTTTTTTCCTTTTTTACACATAAATGATAGCATAAAACAAAATGGCTCAGACAGGAAATGATCGAAAAGAAAATTAAAGGTTATGGTTGGCATTATATGTGTCCATTCTCCTAAATTACTACAACTAGCTGTTTGGTATTAGTCATTCTTGTGATTGACAGTACAAGTAGCAGTTTTGTGTTTTGATTGTCTTTTAGTACATGTTTCACATAATTTAAATTTACAGTTAAAAGATGTTATAAGGACTGTGGTTGTGGGTTTTAATCAAATGTGAATTCACTTTCTATCTTAAGTCGTCATGAACTTTTTCAACCAAGCCTCTCTGCATGATTACTTGGCCAGTTGACTTGTCACATATTAAAAAAAAAAAAAGCAAAACAAAAATACAAACATCAGCATGTAAATCTTTTGAATCTACTAGTGATTCTTCTTTTGACGTCTTCTCCCTCAGCTGATCACCAGTCTCCATGTCTTCTTCCTTTGCATCTCCCTCTGTTACAGGACCATAAAACATCACTGTCTATCTTGTAAAGTTTCTATATTAAATACTTTGAAATTTCACAGCTTAAAATAACTTCTCATGTCTGACTAATTTAATTTGAAATGATCAGTTAAAAATGTAGATAATGTAATTAACTAAATGTCCCTCTGCGTCAGGTTATATTATGCTACCTGCAAAGTGGAATCAGGATAATTCTGTAAATTTGTTTTGACAGTCTCCTCTCTATTCAGTGCAGTCTTGAAACAGTATGAAAGTTAACAGGCTTATCTGATGATACTGTATATTCTTTATCCTCCATGGTTCATAATAAAACATGACAAGTGGGAGAAGCCTCGTTTTGTGATGGGTGTCAGAAATCATATTGACTTTAGTCATGTAACTGCTTGGCCTGTTTCAGTGGGCAACATTGACTTTTTCTCAGTTGAAAATACGAGATTCGCATATGGAGATCAAACAGATGAGAACCCAGAAAATGTCAGTATTGAATTGGTGCTCTTTTTCATAGTTCATAATTTCATAGTGTTTGTTCCCATGCAGCAACGACTTTGTCTAATTCACCATATCTTTGGGATAATTGAGTGGAGCTGAATCAACACCAGATACAGATTTCAAAAAATGCAGAGGGTTCACATGTCACACTGTTAGTGGTCTTGATTTCACACTGTGGTTTCTGTTCAAATTGGCAACGTCTCTGTTTTTTTTCCAAGAAATTAGCCAAGGGTCTGCAATGAACATGTCTGTCGGCATTGTTAAATTGCCTTCCACATTTCCAGTAATCTCACTTTTTGGGGTCAGAGAGAGTGGAAGGACACAGAATTCACAGCAGTTTTTTATTTGAAACAAGCCCATGGAATATGTGTATGTTATTGCAATAGTCTAGTAGTGTTAGGTACTGGATTACTTCTCTTAGGTGCATAATCGTCTTACTCACATCTAAGAAGCACAGCACAAACGGGGGATACCCCATGAGCCTGTGCTGAAGTAGGTGTGTGATATGTTTGTTTGTTCTGTAACAAAAACAGTTGTAGAGAAAAAGACACCGTTAAGGGTAATTTGCATACTGTGGTTAGAATACTCTGGAGTTGTATGACTGAGTGTGTCTGTGCAATGTCCATAAATATGCTTAATTTCCATAATATATTTGCCATTTTATTTGATTTGATTTTTTTACCATAATGTAGACCTAAAGTTCCCCAACAGTATATCTTTGCATAACAAAGTGTTACTTTCTTTCCTTTTTTTATACAGCAAGCACAAAATAGCTCAATAAGTTTTTACATATTCTTGTACCATCACTGCATTAGCCATCATCTTTTTTGTTTTTGTATTGCACCTGTGGCATCTTTCCAGTTCCCTCAAATTACGTCCAAGTTCTGCCCCATTCCCCCCCCCCCCCCCCCCCAATTGGACATCTAACCAGAATGACTGCACACATCTGTGTAGGTTTTCAGGGCCTTCATATACTAAAGCCAAGCCATTTCATGTCAGTAAACTCATTATTCTTCTCTTGTGAGAAAGTCCAGGTTGCAACACAGGAGTAGCAGCAGAATTAAGTTTATTACATGTTGTTTTTAAACTCACCCTGTAGAAGCACTGTGTGATATTAATTTTTTTTCCCACCACCACACCATTTTTCATTTTCTTAAAAAAATAAGTAATTTTTCCAGGGAATTATTTCACCAGTTGTGTGTTCGTCCAGATGAATGTAGCGAGTTTTGTTCTGAGACAAACATTATCATTTAGTGAAGAAATGGGCTTCATACCCGTTGGTGCAGGCATTTATTTATCTGTCTGCTCACTGTGTAGGTCTACATTTCTTCCATCTCCAGCCTTTGTTTTGTAGGTAGAAAGAGACATTTTGGCAGTTGCTTTATTGCAAAGTAACTACAGTGCAATGTCAGCGACTGGGTGTTTTCTTGAGTGTCTAAGCAGACCCTGCAATACATTGAAAGACTGCTCTTCTGGCCCCACAAGGTCAGTGGACAAATGGGAATGGGTAGGAGAAGCAAGAGAATGACTAAAAATGATTGTTTTTGTTTTTTTTGTATAAAATCATATAAAACAATGAAATTTGTGAAAAATGTTGTCAGCTGCTGCATGATCTATAGGATATAGGACTGCACTATTTTTTTTATTTTATTCTGCATTTTCATATTTATATTGGTGTTAATATTCACTTGTGTTAAGTTTTGTTAGTGAATGATAGACTGAAGATGAGATACTCTTTTCAATAAGTGTGGCTTGTTTCTATGGAACTAAGCCTTACATGTCATGTGTACTTTTTTTTTTGTTTCCACACAGAAAATTAATCATGGATTGTTAAGAGAGCTGGTTTTAAAAAAACAAAACAAAACAAACAAACGAACAAACCTGACTGTTACGCAAAATCCATAACGGAATTGATATCAAGAAAATCTTAACAATTTTCTTTGCTTGTTCTATTCGTGTAAACAGCATTCAGATAAGAACCTAATAAAGAAAGAGGATGTGACATGACATAAAAACAATACAGCCAATACGCTTATCTAAACTCCACCATCACCGTACAGTCCAGTTTGAATGGTTTTTAAATTGAAGAACAAGGGTGAACGACTGGATTTTTTTTTTGTTTTTTTGTGTGTGTAGCGAGCAGTAAGAGTTGGTACCTTGGATAGCTCCTTATCTGCTGACAGCAGCATCTTACAATCCAGACTCTATCTGTCCATGTTAAGTGGAGCAGGGGAGAAAAAGACATTAATTCCTGCTGTAAACACATGTAGAACACACTGGCATCAAAATGTGGTCTGAATGGCCGCAAGTGGAGGCGATCAAGCCCTTGGTGTGGTCACAGCTCGGCCAAATGGAGAGTAATGCAATCTTTCCCATGTATAGCCAATGGAAGATTACTTGGAACTCTCTCCAATACACACCATCCAGTCCACATGACTTGGTTGTAAGTGTATGGCATAAAGAGAGCGAGGATGCAAAGTTTTTGTGACCTTCCTCTATATGAAAAGACGCAATCATCATTGTGGTGAGTTGATTAGTTAACTGAATAATTTACTCAAGGATAAAGACTTTTACGTGGGCCTTTATAGTTGTGGTTAGAAAGCTTTCACATTGTTGATGTGTCATAGTTCACATTTCTGGGATTTAGCAACAACTCCATCCCATCATTCTGCAGTATTTTGCAGCACTGTGAGAAAATTACCACTCTGTAGCAAACACACACCCTGTGAGTCATTTCTCTGGGACAAAGCCAATGACTGCTGTGGTCTTTTCACACTGACATGAGGTATGTGGTTAAAGTCTTTCCCATAAACATCCATAAATGCCCAAATCACCTGTTGTGTCAGTCCAGGATAACTGGCACAGACCTGTTTTTAGTTATATGATTATGAGGTTAAAAAGTGCATGCTTCATTAAATTTGAATATACATAATATGACGCGTATGAGGCACCCACCCACCAAAAGTTAATCACTCATTCATAATACATAAACATTTTTTTTTTTTTTATGATCAGTTTTATAATGGCAGCAGAGATGCACACACTTTAAGCTGGGCTGTTTAAACCACCAGAATATTTCATTTTTCATATTGAAAACAGTGGGACCTCCCGATCCAAGAACAATCACAGCGTTGAAACAAAGACTTAAACCCAACCTATCTCTCTTAGCCTCTACTGATACATGCAGGCCCCACGCTCTGTACACTGACGGTTTCATCCTCTATCACACCCTTCAAACATCCTGTAGTGGTATGTGATCGGAGTGCCAAGCCTTCTGAATTTGACCAGCCAAGCAGAAGAATTGTGGTCAGAGAGCAAACATTGATAAAATAAGAAATAAGGGAATACACACACACACACACACACACACACACACACACACACGCATACTCTATGTACAACTAGTAATATTTGAGAAGACAGCAATAGAGGTGTAAAAGAAAAAATTGCTCAAGTATTATTAGTCACCAGTTGACCATTTGGATGACCAGAACTGTACCATTTAATTTCTTTGTGAACCAGTGAAGTTACTTCGACACAGTAGCCAACACTTGGTTCTCTTTATCCCACAATGCAAATGTATATCCAACTTGTGGAGCTTCAGCATCTGGATGGATGAAGGGAAGAGAAGAAAAAGGACGAATTTGCTCCTGTAATGGAGCTATTGTGTCCTCTCATACTCCTTTCCATCTCTCTAGTGACTTGAGGAGGCATTTGTTGCATCAGGAGACAGATGGTTTCAAGCAGATTTCTTTTGGAGCCAGGAGGGAAATGGAGGGAGGTAGTGGGAAATTAATGGAAAGTGGGAGGGCAGAAGGAGAGAAGTTTTAAAATAAAAGATAATGCCCTGAATGCAGCGCTCATTATTGATTTGGAAAAAAAAAACAAAAAAACCAAGCAGACCTTCAGGAAAATCCTATGTCTTTTAGACAAGATGAAGCATCAACAACTGTACTGGTGTTGTTTATACTTGGCACATTAAAATGAATTGTATAATTGCTCATTTAAATTGTCAACAATGGGTCTGTTGTTTGTTGAAAAGTCATCATCAAAACTAGTCATTCCTCTGGGGAACATGAACATCTGGCTGCCTTTTTTCTGTGTTGTTTCTTTTTTTTGGGTTAGAATGTTTCCTTATTGAGTGAAATTACCTAGAAATATCTAAGTGGCAGCTATAAGAAAAGCTGGTTAAATTCTCCAAAGGAGCTTCAATGCCTCATGTTATCTTGTTTAGCATAGGAAAGACAGGAGAAAATGCCACCCCTCGTCCATCATTTAAGGCGTTGCACCGATATAATTTCCCAAATGTCAAACTCATGTAAATTGACCACCTGTTTTATGTTTGTGATGCTGTCAAAACTTATGGAAATTCTTGTCTGATTGTCTCAGCCGTGAATCCAAATTCTTTTTCAAATCTGCCTAGATTTACACTGAACAATACCATAACAAAATACCAGAGACATAAATATAATTTCGGTTCTCATCTCAACCCACTCCCCACTTTCTGATTCAGAGTTTTTACAGTTTTACTCATTGTTCTTTTTTTGCCGTGGTGTTGTATATTTAATTTATAAAATCGATTCAGTAAAATCTGGCTACATATATCTTCTTATATTTAAGCACTCTGTTTCCCTCAAATACAGTGACCTAGATGTAAATTTTCAGATAGTACAATAATACAATAAGTACAGTAATTGCCTGTAAGGAACTGGGAGACTGACCTTTCCAGACATTAATAACTAGGCCCACTCTGGTCATCTATAATGGTAATTCCAAGTGAAAGGTGCTAACTGTTGCCAAGAAGAACAAGTGCTTTATCTAAAAGCCACTGCTGGGCAGTATTGCGCTCCTGATTCATTGAAGCTGCACAGCAGATTGTTTCAGCCTCCAGAGTCACTTAATCGTGCTCTCATTTGCTGCATAAGTAAAATGACATTTTTCTGCCGCTGCTTCCTCCCAGGCGGTTGGTTAAACGGCACCCAGAATTATTTCCACATTTATAACACTTTTAATTGAGCTGCCATGTGCTACAGAACGTTTTTCTCCCTCTCTGCTCTGGAAGCTCCATTTCGGTCATCTATTTGTATTCCAGGTTGATCTGCGGGTTTGGGAGGCTTTCACAGGAGAGGTTAAATGTCTGGCTGTGATTGAGTAATGAGTAATCATTTTACACTTTGCCCCCAATTACTGACTTTATCAAATGCTGAGTCACAGTGGATGTTAGGTAGCACTCAGACAGAAAGATAGCACTTAGGATTCAAACCACATTCACTCATTTATCAAAATACCAAAATTAGCTGTACTTTGGCTGTTCTCAATCTTATTTACAGGGACTATACACCTAAATTTTATTAAACAGGTGGTGTGAAGAAAAAGTGAGCTGGAAACATGTTGGGTGACAAACAATACTAGCTGATCTTTGGTCAACATTGCAAAACACACTCAGTAAAGGGGCCACAAAATATTACAGGCAAGCTCGAAGCAGCAGATTTAGCAGTATAGTAAGTAAGCGCAGCTCACTGACAGAGAGGCAGAAGGGGCTTGACAGAGTTTGTCAGGGCAGCAAGTAAATGTTTGAATGGGAGAGTGGGCCCCAAGAAGGGAAGCATGCAGTTGCAGACAAGCTGACACCACCAAGATAATAGAGCTGCCAGAGACTTTCCCACATTACATCTCACCTCAACAAAACAAAAAAAACCCAACACATGTTAAACATGCAGACATGGTGCCATACGCAAAGACGCACACATTTACATGAGACTTGGATAGATGTGGTCAGACAGTGGTTCATTGATTAGAGCCTAAGGCATAAGGCTCAACTGAAAAACTACCTCTCTTCTCCATGTATGGGTAATCTCTGCTGTCAGCTCTGAGGAACAAGCTGTAGTTAAATAAATTGCTGAGCTCAAATGAAGTGAAAATAGGCCTGACAGTGCAGGGACCTCCCTTCCTGTAACACCGATCAGCTGATTCCTTTTAACAGCACATTAAATATAAGACCCTTTTCTTTCATGGCTTCATGTTAAGAGGCATGCCGACACTTGGTGTTGCCAGCAGATGTGTAGGAATCAAAAGCAAGAAGCTGTGCCCGTCACAACAGAATGACAAAAAAAAAAGCATATGTCTTCTGTACACAGGTTCAGATGGTCTGAAAGAAGAGCAAATGACCACCTTTGGTCAATAGTTTGGAGCAGCTGTTTCACATGCCATCACAGTTCTGTTCATCTGTGCCCACAGATGGTCAGGCCAGGCAAAGATTAGTTAACAATTGTGGAGATGTCGATACAATCCTTTATCTGTAATTAAATGTAATTTTGTTTCGGTATTGGGGTTGTGCTGATGGACAATTGAGGATCATCAGAGCAAACTCTGATTGCTTATGCCTCTGACGACATCGAGACACTTTTTGGCCTTTTGTTCCACTAATGTGTTCTATCAGTATTTTTATTATTCGACCTGCCTTAGTTTAATGTACGTAACCGATACTTGCTACTGATGCTCTGAGGGGCTTCATTGATTTTCACAATATGATGTATTTGACTTTAAATGAGTGTTTAGATATCCATAGTAGAAGTTACAGCCTCTGCTGACTCTATTCCACAGTCGCTGTTATCTTGTGTAACATGTAGTGGAAATAAAAACATGTGTCCAGTGTGCAGAATGAAGGTGGCATATTGGTTAGTGCTGTTGCCTCACAATAAAAAGGTTGTGGGTTCAGTTCCCAGGCCTGGGGCCTCTATGAGCAGAGTTTGCACATTCTTCCTGTGCCTGCGTGGGTTTCCTCCAGGTACTCCGGTTTCCTCCCACCATCCAAAGACATCATGTTTAGGTTGATTGGTGACTCTAAATTGCCCGTAGGTCTGAGTGTGAGTGGTTGTTGGTGTCTGTCTGTCTGGACTGGCAACCTGTCCAGGGTGTACCCCGCCCTCACCCAATGTGAGCTGGGATTGGCTCCAGTGCCCCCCCGTGAACTGGAAATGGATAGGCAGTAGAAGATGAGTGAATGTGCACAGTCATTACTTGTACCTGGTCATTTGTAAAAGGAGAAGAAAGAAGTACTGAGTGAGGGCATTTTGTGCCTGTTAGCACAAATGCTGTTTGGAAGCTTGTTTAGGATTCTCCAAATACAAATTCTTACAATGTTGGGCGGCCATGATGTTATTGCCACACTGCTGCATGTAGGTCAAACAATGAACTGGAAAAACAGATTTCCCTACTGTACCATGGGAAATTAGGAAAATACTAAATTTAAATGTTTACACCTCAATCCAGCACATTGAAATGTTTCTGCTCTCTCACTGTATAGTGAGAGAAAAATATTTGTTTACCACTGAAGCATCTTATTGGAAATGTATGCTGTACCCAAACATGCTGATATCAAACTGCAAATGTGTGTGTGTTTGTGTGTATGGTGTGTGTTTTCTCCTATTGGCATTATTTATTCTGGTGTTCTTTTACTGGAAAAGTATTAGCCAGTATTTTTCTGTCACATGCACAAAAACAAACCCACTTCCCAAGCAGAGCATAAACAATCGCAGACAAACAAAAACATAGAAAGTCTCTTATGTTTTTCTGTTACCTGCTGGCAATTGCATTTAATTGAATTAACTTGTATAACATTTATGAAAAGCTCTACACTGGGTTTGTTTTGTTGAAGTTAAATTAGGGGCAGATTTAGAGATATATATGTCTATTTCTAAATAGCAAACACTGAAATGCAATGTGTTCTAGGGTTGTATAACCCTGGGTTGGGCTGTTGAACATAAATAACATACCCGTTACAGCCTAGTAAAATATCATGCAACACAGGGAAAGAGGTGTCTCAGCATCACACTGACTGAAAGAAAACATGTGATTTCCTTTTAAAATGACCAGATGCTTCACAGGGAGTGAAAAGTAGCTCTCCTTCAAAATTTTAGACAAATACGAAAGAGAGGCAGGGAAACTGGAGCACAAACCCTGTGTGAAGACACTGGAGGTGAAGCTGGAACAGTTATCTGTCAGACCATTTAGCAACTTCGCAACTTAGCAATTTCCAGTCTGGTCCTATATCAATGAAATAGAAATAAATTATTAAATCTAACCATTTGTTTACTTTATTTTATACTAATGAAAAGAGGCCAGTTTGTACAGTATGGCAAAATATTTCTTATGTACTTTTCCATGATTTATTTGTTGCTTGGCACTAATTTAACTACATCTATTGAAAGTGAAAGTAGCATTTCCCTTTAAGTGGGTGCACAATAAAGAGTTTCCAGGAAGCTTTTGTTGTGGTGTGGAAGCTTGTTGTGGTAAATTCAGCTGCTCAATTCATACATTACATCAACAAGTAGATTTGAGGTTTCAGGGTAAGCATCTCACCATCTGACACTCAGACAGATTGAATTTAGGAGTACAGAGAGTCTGCTCCTGTCATCTTTTTTTGGCAACACACAAACTAGAGAAATGTGAATGAGGCAGAAGTTGATGCTCTTCAAAAATTCATGTCAAATAATTTAGAAGGTGAGTTTAATTGACTGTCACTCTGTTTTTATAGAAAATGTTTCAAACTGTTTTATTTTTCTGTTTCACCGCAAACTATCATTTCCTTTTATGCTGGACTGAGACATACAACTGTGAACGTATTTGCCAAGTCAGCACTGTGGAATTTGCATAGCATTTCTGTTCAGTGGTTTCTATAGAATAAACTGAGCCAAATGCCAGGGGTCCCCTAGCAGTGGTGAAAGTCAAAATGAACACAATGCTTCTCTAGCTCATCGAGTGTTAGTACTCAAACGGCTTTTCGGCAGCTGATTTACTCTGTCTCTGTGGCTTCCAGTAACAGGACGCCTCATTTCACCATGCTCCATTAGCAGGTGACTGTGTGTAAAGGCAGGCCGACTGGGCTTTGAAACCAGGCCAAGCAAGTTTAAACCTCTGAGGAGTCACTTGGACTCTGGAACACCAATCCGCACAAGGGGATGTGACAGACAGTGGAGTAATGGCTAAAACCTTTCCCATAGTCTAGTGGTTATCAAAGTGGGATCTGGGGACCCCAGATGACTTTGAGAGGATTCTTCAGGGTCTCCACTAGAATGGGGAATCCTTTTTCTCCACTCTAATTCCATCTGTAAGTAAAAAATGACAGAAAGCATTTCTGTTTTGGTCACAGGTTTCAAACACTCTCCACAGTAAAATATCTAAAATCTTATCAAATCAAATCTCATAAGATGGAGGTCTGTAGTCTAGCTTGTAAGGTTAGGGGCCCTTTATGTGGAAACTTTGAGTCAAACTCCAACATTCTAAGGCCAGAAGCACTGACTCATTGTGAAACCACATTTTAACAGCTGCAGGGTCTCTACACTCACCAGGCTTTAACTTGCTCACATTAGAGGATTTTATCTTCCCTATGAAAGCTGATACTCTTCAAACATTTAAAGTTTCTGTGGATTTCTGAATCATCTTTTATAAAAAGAGGGCTTAAGCATTAGAGACAGTCTCTCACAGCAGTCTTACTACAACTCCCATGTGAGTTTTCCCAGTTAAACTTCAACTACTGAACAGACTGGACATAAGTAGTCCACCATCAGCCTCTTTATTCTGTGGTTACTGTCTTTCTGCAGTTTATGAAGGGCACAAAGCTTATTGTGGCTTAAAATACAGACAACGGTTGGCACTGTGACACTGTTAATATGGCAGGTTTTGCTAACTGGTCTCATTAATGTTTTTCTTTAATGTTCATTGTTCATGACTGTAAAGTTGTTATCATTGCAGACCAGATAATCGGACTTGGAAGCTGCTGCTTCTGTAGCACTGTTTCTCTTAAGTGATCTGTCTGTTTGCTTTGGTTTTATCATGGAAGGGAAGTCAGATAAGAGCCGACTGGCTCTTTTATTGAAAACACTGGAGGCAATGTGAATTGAAAAATGTGAATGTCACATGTCTACATTTGAATGACTGACTGGTCAAAACTCAAATTCCTGCAGTACTCTTCAGTGTAATTCTGAATAGCTTCAATTAAGCTCAACTGATTTTCTATCCAGCACATTTAAAGTTATCTCAGACTAAGAAATTGCAAGTCAAAATTTAACTGTAGATAATCCTGCACTGGAGTTATGTCTGGTCAGAACTGTGTTGAAGATATCACAAAGTTACAAGTTGTCATACGACACCTGGAACTAGGGGTTGCCAACTGTCCCTTAAAATACGTAATCATCCTGTATTTGGCAACTAAAAGATGGGTTCCTTATTGAACTGATAAGGGACGCACTTTGGTCCATATTTTTAAAAATCCATGTTGGGCAAATTTTATTACAATGAAACTCTGCGGCTCTGATTGCCGTTGCTAACTTGCTGTCTGTCTGGAATAAGATTCTTATTGACCACTGAAACAGCACTGTGTCACTGTAGCTACGAGAACTCTCTCGTTTGTGTAAGGCATTATATTTGTTGTGCATACTGTGTATCTCTTATTTCGACTTCAGGAAGTTGGCTACCCGATCTGGAATGCACTGTTTGGATGGTCAAAACATTCAAGATATCTCCTATATTCTCCATATAACATCATGAATATAATTATTACCAGTAAAATGTTATGAGAGACACCCAAAATTTTAGTTGTGACTGGTCATAAATGGGGTGTTAATACCATTGTATGTAGTGTTATTTTTGCACAGGGAAAAGGGATTTTGAATGAGGTTTTTCAATATGCTTTAGTAACACGTAAAGACTGACTTAGTGACAAATTAACAACAACTTCCATCTGTTTGATTCCTGATGTCCTGAAGTTCCCTCTGATACTATTTCCAAGGGCAGATGTCTTACTCTGGTCTCTTTGTTGCACTGTGCTGCAGAACAAAGAAACCAGAAGGCAAGCCATCATTATCACTTCAGGGACTGAGAATACACATTCCCCTCAGAGCAATGGAGAAAACAGACCTAAAAACAAAAATACCATCAGAGTTAAAATAAGCAGAATTTAATTCCAGAGGAGAGTTGAAGTGGTGCTCTGTGTTCAGTTGAAGGTGTGTGTTAACAGCTGCAGTCCTGTCTCATCTTTGCGTTCAATAAGGCCATCACCACAGGGATTTCCAATGATCAAGTGCACGTAGCTACAAAAAGCCCATCATTCACTTCCCTTACTGAGCTATTCATTGTTTTTCAAGGCTGCATCAAACTTCATATTGTGACATTCTCTACGGCCGGATGTGTCTTACATAGTCGTTTACAAATGTAGCCAGGACAAAAAAAAATAAATAAAAAATCCGTCTTCCGTCTACACCAAGAGCAGTGTTTCAATGTCAGCAGAATAAAGAAAACAATACCACATTCAAACCAACCTTAATTGCATTGGCCTAACCCATGAATCACATTGACACGCGCACACACACACACACAGTCACACACATACCCAGAATTCTTCTCAGTTTATCTAAACCCACAACAAGAAAACAAAATATGCCAACAGGAGTTCACGCTGGCCTGTGTACAATGCACATCCGTGTTAACAATTGTAATGCTTGCAAGGCCTCTTGCCTTGGATAGCTCACACACCAGATCCAGGTTTGTTTTCCTAAATAAATTTGGCTTAAATTGATGAACAGAACAGCAATACTCAATCATTATGTGTGCAAACACATTGAAATACTCAGTGTGTTTAAGGCCAAACGTATAGATACAGGAGACAGTAATTAATTTTGGCGAATGAAAAAGAATAGGAAAATTTGACTTTATCTTTTAATCAGTATAATGCAAAGCTGTGATATACCGAATAAAGGTTGTAGCAACATCTACACTACAGACTACAACTGAATGTGCTGCTTTTGCCGCTCAGTTTTATTATGCTCATTAAACATTTTTCTTGTTTGGACAGTTGGCTAGATAAACAGGAGACATTACCTTCATCTTTGGTATTGTGCTGGCCATGCTTTGGGCATGTCTTCTCGTGATGTCAGCGGGTTGGTCCACCATTTCGACCCAAGATGAAATACTTTGACTTTAAAGTTCCATATCTGACCAACTTTAAAGTTTTAGATGAATTGCTATTAACCCTAATCCTTTTGGTACAGACATTAACATCTCCCAGAAAATCACTTCTAATGACTTTAGTAATCTGTTTTTACAATGCATGTCAATATTGTGGATGATATTAGCGTTCAGATCAAAGAGCAATGTTGCTAGAAGCTGCTGTCGACTCTTATGGTATTGCTCACAACTCTCTGAAGAATGGCATCTTTTTCAAACATTAAGAAAATTGTGAATGAATCACAATAAAATTGTTAAACTTTTTCCCAGGTAGTAAGAAAGAACAATTCTCTGCAGAGACACTTGGCAATGTAGTGCAACAGACAATAAGTCATAGAAAATGCTCCACTCTTCTGAGGTTGTACTCTAATGTTCCACTTGGCTTACCCAAACATCTGAAGTTTCAACATTTTCCATACTCTGCCCGTGGGAAATTGGTACATTGCTTGACTACTTGTGTAAGAGCGTATCTCTCTCTTGAAAATGTGCACTGAAAATAAAAGTGAAATACTGCGCCGCTGATGTAAAACCTGTTTTTTCTTGGTCAATTGTCCTTTTCTGCTGCCTCAAGATAGCAATTCACCAATTGTGTGCCTGACTACACTTCAGCTCCAGAAAAGCAAGTAAAACAATTTGCAGCTGTGTAACTGCTAATAGTGTATGAAGAAATTGTGGTTACTGTGAAGTAACATTTTAAAATAGGTCTTCTTGCATTTCTAGCTTAAGTGAGCTGCACTGAACCTTTTTTTTTTTTTTTTTTTTTTTTTTTTTTTTAAAAAAGCACAAATTGCTTCGACATGTCTCTTGGAATAATTTTGCTAGGAGGCAAATTTAAGATATAGGATGAAGGTCAATTCTCTACAATCAGGTATTCTGTCATTTTCTGTCTGTGACTGCTGACTAGACAGCAACAGCTCAGGAGCAAAGACACGGCCTTGAGTTGGCGGATTTATAAAGAACATCAGCAGTGTAATTGAAAGGAGATGCAAAGGAGATAGTCTTGTTGAGTATCGTTAGCAATAGCAATGGTGGGAAAATTTGTGAAAGGGGAGAACAAGTGATGTGTCTGCAGAGTGAATGTCAGAGGAGATGATTTGTAACAGTGACAGGGCGCTGTTCCGTTGTACCTGATGGGAGCTGTCAGTCATTCAGTTAGTTAGTGAGCTTAACTGCACGCTTGGAGAACCTGGCAGCCAGAAGAGCACCTGAAAGTCCCGTGTCCAGAACACAGGTACAGGTCTGAGAGCTTTAACACTCAGCAGTGATTGAAGGTGAGAGAGAGTGCTCAGTATGTGGAATATTTGTAAATTATAAGTCATGTCTGTTATTACTGTAGCACCTTCTTGTTGCTCAAAGCCTGAATCATATCATCACATAATTATTAAGATCTTCTTGAGTTGCTCAGTGTTAATTTAGATGTTGCAAAGACTTTTATTATGGACATCTGCTAAAAGGCATTTATTTGCAATTTGCACTTTTGCAAATAGCATCACTATCTCTGTTTCTTTTTCAAATAAAATGTTCATGACCTTCACACTTTCCTGTTAACTTGGGGACATCCACAGTGCACAGGTCCTCCAGTTTGCCTTAATTAGAGTGGAAATTACATTCGACTGAATTCAGAGGTACAGTAAGTGGGAATGACAAATTGCATAGGAAATGCCACATTAACATGTAATAAGACTGAACTAAGTAATCTCTAATTAGGTTGCCCTTTGAAAAAGGGTGCATGTCTGTGATCCTGAAGAAAAAGGCTAATTATCATAGTGTGTTACAACCTTTTTAGGGCACTGTTGAACTTCTCTTAAAAACCTTCTTAGCAACCTATTAATATTCACAAGTGATACTCACATGCTTTATCAAACAAATTCTGAATACTGCATTATTTTTTGGATATTAGTTATAGATTAAACTCTCTGTCTTTTTCCAACTGGCTCTTTCTGTTTATCCACTAATGATGCTCAGTTACTAACTGGGGTGGCAACATGTGGCTTCTATAATAAGCTCGTCCATGTAGATGACTGTTTTACCTTTGACCGAATCCTAATCACAATGTGAGCTGCAACAACTCAATAATAAATATATTTTATTTGACCGTTTTCTCTTTTGAACATAAATTCGTAACAGACTCACACACTGAGCAGAAAAACTACAGGAATATCCGACTGCATCAGTGGTTCCTAATGGCAGGATGATTGATGCCAGATAACTTATCTCTTCTGCCTCAGCTGGCAGCCACACTGACTGTCAACAACAACAGGCACTTCATTTTGATATTTGAAAAAGCCACTGTCTGTGTACTCACATAAACCAGTCAAATGAGCAGAACGAGACAGGCTGAGGCAAAAGTACATCAGAGAGATCAATGAATCACACAGCAGCATAGTGGAGAAGAGTCACCTTCACTTTTAATTAGTCCAGCAGCCAGTTTTTAAACAGAGATATAAAAGGATGCGCTTGACTAGTACTGCCACATGACAAACATAGTGAAGAGGTCAGATTTGGGCTTACTTTTCACAGTTTGTGTTAATTTGTGACTGTCATGACTCCTTTTGTGTTATCCAAAATGCCATAAACATTAGTTGTGTTCACTGAGCTCTAATTCAGGCCATATTCGAGGGGCTGATTTTTCTTTGACATTGTAAATGAATTGAGTCATTCACTGCTTATTTGATTGTCTATTGATAGTCTTGATGAAGATCAGCATTTTACTGAGTAGCAGTAATACTGTTTTTAACAGTTTTTAAATTTTAATAAAAAAAATCTTTGCTTGTGAAATGTGCAGCAGAAAGGGGGTCATATAAATAATACTAACCTCAGATGTGAAAATATAGGTCTAACAAAAGTTTGTAAACCAATACCAACATATTGAAACCAATCCAAAACTCAGCTCCACAGTAAATGAGTGCAGTAATACTAAACTGAATTGTCTCCAGAGGTTTTATTTATCTACACGCTTTAATTTCTAGTAACAGATCAGCCTCCTCTTTAATAAAATCATGCATGGATCTGGTTTCTGGAGACAAAACAGAAACAAAACTAAAAGCAAAGACAAAACATAATCAAACAGCACTTTTACAAAATGTTACAATACATATATTACCTTCAAATCAAACTGCATTTATATACAATACAAAATTGCTCCTAACTCTTCTCTCCAATGGTCTATAATTGCTGACAGGTGGTACAGGGCATACAGCAACTCTAAAAATTGAAGCGCCAAAAGTTCAACAAATACAACATTAAAACATGATGATTAAAAAAAAACAAAACCCTGACAACGTAAGACAAAGTACGTGGCGCATAGAAAAGATAACTGAACTTCAATCAAAGACAAAGAACAAACATTTAAGTTAAGCAACAACTATCAAGTTCATATTTCCCCCTTTACAACTATTCGATATTTGAGAGTCTGTTTCTTGAGCTTTTCTGAATATTGTGGTGGTAACAACAGAGGCTGAGCACACCCACCTCCTGTCACGGTGAGTTTAGCACAGTTTAGCAGCAGCCCCAGTCTGTTTTCTGCACCTGCTATACTTCTTTTCCTCCCTCCAGCCCTCATCCCTTCCATTTTCTGAAGGCATTCAGGTGAGATTCTCTTTAGTTCATTGAAAACACCCTATGCAATGTTCTTAATTGCATTCTCATTCAGCTTTTCCATGTAGTTCCTAAGATCCTTTGAGTCTCCAAGCTCAATGTCGGGACATACCCATTTTATCTCACTGGTTTGCACTAGTGCTAATGGGCTGAGCACAGGACATCCATTACTGGACTTGACGTTGGAAAAAGTGGTGAACTTCACCCTCTTTCTCTTGGTGGTGGGTGAGTTAAGTGACTCATTCCTGTGTTCCCTCCCACTGGAACTACATCCTCCCACGCCAGCATTTCCACGCTGGACGCCTCCATTTAATAGTTGACTGCCTTCCTCGAGGGTGCCACTCAGCTCATCCTGCTGCTGTTGCTGCAGACATAGTCCCTCCTCTTGGCCCAGCCAAACCCAGTCGTGGGCATGGGGCATTGCCTCTGGGGCCTCCAGGGACAGGTGCTTGCTTCGGTATTTGTATGCGTAAGAAATGCAGTTAATGAGAAAGACCAGGATGGCCAGGCAGAAGACTCCCAGCAGGGCATACATGCCAATCTCAAGGTCTGTCAGGCCTCGACGAGATGGCAACAAGTCTTCATCAGTGCTGTGGCTCCGAGGCAGTTCAGCCTGGTCTGGATAATCAGAGAATTGGCCTGGGACTCTGGTACCGCTGCCCGCTGACAGACGGCTTCCATTAGGCCTCATTGGAACATGACCCCTGATAGTTGTTGCTCCACGGTTGATCAACCCATTTTCCATGTCAGAGATAGATCCGCCATAATATGGAGGATCAGGCTGTGTTCGCCGATCTCCTGGCTCTCTGTATTTCTCCTCCGGCAGACTAAATCTTACTTGTACGTTTGCCATTCCAGTTGCTAAAATCGTGCGCCGCTTGCCCTTCTGACACATCTCTGACGGGCTCATTTCAACACGCACAAGCAAACCTTGACCTTCGCCCTTGGCAACAACGATGGGCCACTTCCAAGCCTCACTGTGCTGCACTGCCACCACTTTTTCATCCAAAGAGGTGGCTGCAAGAGTAAAATGAGCAGGGTTATAGTTGTCAAGAGGAATCATGGAACCGTCGCTGAACTGAAGCCAAGCACTGATGAGGGACTCCTAAAAGAACAAAAAGAAAGACAAATAATAAAAACAGAAGTTTTTGCAACAGCCTTTACCCAGTGTAAATAACCCTTAAAATGACTCCAAAAACAATCATCTGCACATTTCCTATTAATGCATATAGATAACTGGGAACAGATGAACACGGTGGAAGTAAAAGTGAGACTTAATTACAGTAGAAAATGAAACTATCGGGCAAAGTGGAGTTGAAATATTCTCCTGAAAGCCAAATATTCTCTTCTCTCCAAGGGAAGAGACAGTAGCCTTCCTTCATTTGGAATTATAATTATAGGAATAACAGAGTGGTTCAGCGGTTGGATATGCAAATCAAAGAGATAGCTTCCCTATATCAAGACCGAATTAATTATACAAGAAAAATTACAATGAATATCATAGACTCTATAATAAGCCGTATCCGACCCTGCACTTAATCCAAATACAATACATTGTACAGTGCAAGTACAGTTAGAATTACACTTTCTCTCCTCTGATCCGGGGCTAAAGGATGATTAATAATGGCAAGCGCTGCAAGAAATTTGCATGTCTTGGTCTTATACCTGTTTGAGTGATTCACTGACTTCCTGTGTGGTTGCAGTGGCGACGATGGCCCTGTTGCTCCCTGGGCTGAGCTGCAAGGACAGTGAGAGTCCAGATACCAACTGCACCCCCAGCTCTGTCACACTCACTTTATCATCCAGCACCCTGATGCTCTTCTCAGCCAGGACTGATGACGTGAGAGGGGACAGCACCTGCAACACATGCAAACACTTGCTGCTCATCATAGTCTATTAAGATCCGAGATGACATTGTGGCTGTGAATTAAATGAAGAAACCAATTTGCTGGCGGCCATTATTGTTGACAATAGTGTCAATATAGATAAGATGTCCAATCCAGATGCCGTGCAAGCCAAAGACAGCACTTTCAGTTTGCATAACTCATTGAGTTTATCTCTGAATTTAATCATACTCACTCGGTTCCAGTGGTGAGCGAAACAAAAATAAATTTGCATTAAGATAGATTTTGAGACACAGACTTCCCTAAAGATTTAATGGGATGCCACACTGATGATGGCCATAGCACACAGCAATATATCAGATATAGGACACTAGAACCAACAAACCCAACCATTGTTTTCCAACTGACGCATATAGAACCTTTATCTTTATTAGGGTTAAGGTTAAAAGACTTGTCTTGTTAAGGTTTGACAAAACATCTTTCATTTGAGTTATAATTACAGCTTTGGGTGAACTGATAATCACCACATTATGCATGTTTATAGGTGCGGTTAAAAGATGCGAACATTGTCTGCTGACAGCAAACACCAGTCTCCTATAGCAAAGCCAGATGCTCTGTTATATAATTATTTTCATTTGGTTTAAAATGACTAATTTGTCAGGGTTCTATGTCCTTTATTGTCATAATTACCACATGGCTATAGTGAAAGATTGTGGTCAAGGTTAAATTGAAACCAAAGCTGACTGAAATTGGCAACTTACACTGGTCTCTTGTGACAAAGTCTGACTATTAACAGATCCATTCACCTCGACCTTCTCTGTATTCAGGACTCAATACGTATTTGACGTCCCTGTTTCCCATCATTGACCGAGTCTCATATTTGCTGTGGCTGCTTTGTAAAGGCAAACGTGTTGTTTTTGTGCATTTGCTGAACCAAGAGATGTCAGTCTCCCTTATGGTTCTGGATGTGGCTTCAATAAAAATGGATGTAGGTTTAAAAAAAAAAAAAAAAAGAAAGAGAAGCATTCTTCTGTGTTCTTAGCCAATATATTTAGTAGTGAAGACAACATGACAAGAATTGCATGGAAAGATTGTGATTATATAAACTCCAAGACTCACATGTCAAAACAAACTCCACCCTACCAACACTTGACCCTCCTCCTGGAGTTGCCGGAGGAGTGAGCATGTAAATTGTTGTGATATTGTTAAAAGACAAGAATCCTCCCATCCACCTCAATTATAGCTCTAGTCTTTCCTCCAGCAGCTGACGCATCGCCATATTTACCAGCCATAATGAACTGTCAGCACCAATCACCGCTGCATTTGTACAGACCCTTTTCCCCCTCCTTTTTTTTCCCCTTTGGATTACCACTTTTTATTTTCTACTTTGGTCCCTCACAGTTGAACTGATGCGCTGAAATGTTAAACATAGCTAGTCAGTGTATACTCAAAAATAAGAAACATAATTTAACCCTATCTTGGAGATGTGGGAAAAGGCCCCAAAGAGCTGTGATTTTAAAGCAACAATTAATTGTGAACATTGATTGTTATTTTTCTATGGATGAAAGGAAAGCAAAGTAATAAGTGGCACAAATGTTGTTGTTGTTCTGGAGATAAGCTCCTTTGGCCACCGGTTTGTTCCGAAATGAAAAATGGATACACAGACCGGCTATATAACTTCTGCATACATTCATTTGACAGTTGGTTTTGAGGCAGCCAAAAATAATTCTGCATCAATACTTCAGCGATGATGTTGGAGCTCATATCACTATAGTGGACTTTCATGTGAGAATTTTAAAGACGCTACTTGTTTTGCTACTGAGGAAAAGGATACTCGAGTGTGCAGTTCAACAGGTAATGTATCATTTTTTTCTTGGCAGACGCTGGCAAACTTCCAACCATGAAAAAGGTTCTTTCACTTTTAAAAATGCTCAGGATGGAAAATCAGAATAACAATCAGAATCGTCTTCACTGGCCAAGTTTGTGAACACAAACAGGGAATCTCAGCATGCAAGCGTTTTTAGATGGGAAATGTATACACAAGTAAATATGTACACAAGAAGCTGAAAGTAAAATATAGAAGTAAAAATATAAAATAAGAAGGACAAAAGAGATAGAGTTTAGAAAAAAATATCAAATATATAATGTAAAAAAATATAACCTTAAATATTAATTCACAGTGCAGATTGAAAAAAAATTTGCAAATGTGCTGAGAGGTAAATAAGGCGTGTGTTGTTTACAATCTATAAACCCCCTACAGAACTCTCTGCAAGATTTCGTGAACATTTTTGGCATCCGTCAACTAGATCAACCCTCTCCTCAACCTAAATCCAACTAAAGACTAACAAGTGCTCACACTTCCTGCTGCTCTCGTCTCAAAGACGTCAAGGGTTCTTATCTTGATTCTGTGGAAGTAGTCTGGTCCCTTCTCCTCCCCTTTTATCAAAGTCCTTTGTCCAATTTTTTGGAAATGTCATGTCTCTCTTCCACCCCATTAGAAAGACTTCAGGTCCCGCTTCAGCTCTGAATCCAACGCTCTGAAATTTCCCCACCAGACTTCCATATATGTCAAGTCCCTTCTTTGCACTAGTTCAAGAGTTTACATGCTGCTTCGTTGCACCCTCAGGGATCAATTAAAGATCCCTTCCAAGCTCCACACTTCCTATTCAAAGCTGTCAGGATCTTGTCTTGTATGATATTTGAAGGTTTCTTCTACCTGACCCCACAAAATCCCATTTACACCTGCATCTAGTCTTCTGCAACTAACAACATTACATTGCTCAGATCAGGTCTCTCTGGCTCATCATACTGACAGTTTTGCAAAGGTTAATGGCAAATTGCATTTTGCATGCAAGTAGTCTATCCATAACATGTCAGAAATATGGTAGTTTAAAGGATTCATTCCTTTCTTCTGATATAAAGTTGAGTTGCTAAATTGCCAATACTACTCCCTCTATTGAAGCTTAGACTATACCGGTGGCCTTTTGAATACATTGGCTCAAATTTAAATGTCAAATCCTGGTCATTCATGGCAACTGTTCACAGTTCAATCCAAATACATAATATATGGAAAGCCTGAAGACATGTATACATTTTGGCACTATGTTTTATGGATGCTTGACAGTGATTGAGTGAAAGACAGAGATGCAGTAGCCATCAAATTCACAATATCCTTTTGTGTGTCCACATTTACTTATGGTGTGTTTTCTGGGTTTTACTCTTGACAGCACAGCTCATGAAGGCAGTGCTTTTCAGTAGCCAACTCTGTTCTCAGATTTCAGAGCCTCTCAACATGACATAGGTGAGCAGCAGACTGTTGAAAGCAGTCTACACTTTCCACTACACTACTATCCAGCAATAGTTAAACAGTGAAAAAGATGAATGAAGGTATATTTCACATGCCAGTGGGTATTGCAAGACATTGCATATTTTTTAATTAATACATTTTGTTAGAATTGATTAATTGCAATGTTTGTCGGTGACTTTTTTTTTTTTTTTTTCTTCATGCAAAATGCTGATGAAAAGATAATGTGAATATTTTTTTGTGAGCAAATACTGCAAAATGCAGGACAAATATTCTGCAGGATAATGTCATCTTTGGCACATATGCTGCTGGAAGGCCAGTGCATACCTGCACAGATCTTGCTTTATTTTTAATAATGGATCTGAGATGCTTACAAGGACTCAAGCAGTGTAGGAATGTAGCTTTTCCTTCGCATTAACCATGAATTAAATACAAAGGAAATAAAGGTCACAGGAAGTGGTGACATTTAAAGGGGCTGCGTCGCTTTTACGAAAATTAGGAAAGGCACTCAAACACGTAACCCTAGTGGTTCATGTGTTTCACTTCAAGTGTTTACATGATTTCTGTGGATTAAGCCCAGAAGGCATGTCCTAAACAAAGAGTATGTTTTCATTCAGAATTACTTAACCTTTTCAAAAGCTACCTGAACAGCAATATAATTCTGAGAAACAAAACGTACACTTTGATTATAAATGCTTTTTTCTGTTTGATCGACATTTTATATTCAAATTAGTGACATAGTTCATTTTTGTGATCAGTCATTTAATTTGCATTTTAAAGATGTAGGAGTGAAAAGAACTTCCAGTTCACATAAAAATTTTCCCAGATTATAATAGCTTCTGCCATAATACAAAAAAAAAAAAAAAGGCTTTCGAGTAAGCAATGATGTCTTCACTAACATGTACTTAGGTGGAGCTCTCATTCATTTCTGTGTGGTTGTACAGAGTGTGTTTACATACATAAAGAGTGTTTATGTGACCTTTTTTAGTTTAGTGAGACCTTGTATCACTTGTATTACCATCGCTGGTATAGTATTTATAGTATTATTTATTTAATGTTTTTGCAGTGTTCATTGTTTTTACTGAGACTACAGCTGTGTTGTCAAGTGGAGTTTTTTTTAATCTGATAATTAAAGAAATTATAATTCTTTAAGTGAGCTCTAGATCAAGTTGTACTGCAGAAAGCATTTCTAATGATTTTTTTAAATTATCATAAAGAATTAGAATGACTTTTAAATGGCTTAAAATCCTGTGAATTTGTATAAACTGCCCTCGTGAGCTGCCATGAATGTACTTTGATTTCACAGTCAACAATAAGAAAGCTCTTGTGTTTGACATTGGACCTGAAATTGATCTGAATCAAACAAATGTCTTGGTCTCTTTAACACAGTTGCCAGTACTTCTGAGTTAACTTGATTGATTATGTGGAAAATGAGGTGATGGAATACATTTTGTGGTAAAAGGAAGGGGAAGAAGGCTATCGTATATTTCTCCTCTTACATGCACTTTCAATATGCACTTATTCCAGTCATTGAGAAATACTCTCGACGACAAACCAAGAGAAAGCAGCAGCACTGGGAGATGATATATATGTACTTCCCTGAAACAAAATAAACAACCAACCAAACAAACAAACTCAACCAGTGAAAAAGAACACACTGTTTCTTATACTACAATGCATTGGTACATACCGTATGCTGCAGGAATAATCATATGCACAGTGGTACAATGGTCCTAGCATTTTTAATTGCTTGGTGTGCTGTATTGGGTCTGTTACAGTACATGACAACTCTGAAGTAAAATGATCACAAAATGGTTGTCTATGTCTTTAGTTTCCTCTTTTTATTCTGCAGCAGCGAGGTGAACTATATAATTGGGATGTGACTGACTCACTAACTGACTATCCATAATGCCATTATTGCTCAGCAGAATGCCAAATGACTGAGTTGAACCTTCTATTACTAAGAAATGTATAGCCCTCTTGCCGCCATGGAGCGATTGAAGTCAGCCAAGTTGAGGCGACCTTTTGAGGGGGTCTCAGCTTGGTCCGCTGCAACCACCTCATGAGGTACACTCCATATCCTGTAAATGTGGACAAAAGACACTCCAGACTCACTTTGCCTTTTAGCCTTTTATTTTAGTTCTTCCACAGGTAGATCAAATACGGCACAAGACCAAACTTGATTACCATGACCATTGGAAACAAGAGTTACCACTGTAAGGGCAGTAGGGCAAAAGCAAACGGATGAAGCGCTGAGGCAGTCTGACACTAGGCAAGGACATACCAGCCACATGTAGTCTTGCTTCTGATTAACCAATATCAATTTCATCCCATCTGCTTAAACAATCTCCTAACCCACTTTGAGCCACACATAATCACTCCTCTGGGGCACACACAGCTCTTCAATTGACAAATAGAGGGAGACTCTGATTCCGGTCCACTGCTTCAACAATGTTATGTGTTGTGCTATCTTGTAAATGCCAGATTGGTGTTGATTTACAGTATGAGAAGGCAGTCGTGTCATCCTGACTCAGGACCTAGTTGTTTTATTTGATAAATTATTTGGTTATGTGTTTGTGAGTGCGGGAAAGGAGGACTGCAGAAGTATGAGCTTTTATTAGATGTGCCGTGACTGAATGTTTCTCTGTCAACTCGTGATGGGCTTAAGTGTTTGTGCTGAGCTGCAAATCAATGTAGTTGTTTTTGTTTCTTCTTTCCTTTCCACTTCCAAACTTGTTCTTTTTTTTTTACTGCACACTCTCCTTCTAACCTTTCTCTCAGTACATTTCGAGTTTGACTATTTGACACGCAAACTACTTCAGCTGCATGAACTATTTTGTCATACTATGTGGGAACAAAGGAGCTCAAAAACAAAACAAAACCCCCCCCAAAAAAAACCCACAAAAAAACAACAACAACAAAAAAAAAAACAGTTGTTGCTTTATGAAGTTGTTTTAGCTTATGTGTTTGCAGAAAATGTAATTATTTTTTTTTTATGCGTCAAGCAGAATCATGGCAACACTAACATTCATTTGGAGTTATGTTTCTCATTTTTTGAATGGAAATCCAATATTCACTGTCTGGCCCAACCCAACTCTTTAAAAAATATTCAGATTTATGTTGACATCAACCTAAATATATAAGGACAATTTGAGTTTTGAATTTCAAATAAAGAATGGCAGTGAATTCCTCTTGGAGAAAACACTTTGAGTGATTACCTACTCTGGTAATAACTTGTACAACAACACGTTTCTCTAATTGCCATGGCAAAATTTCAGTTGTGTCTTCCTAAAAATAACATCTTGAGGTTTTGTGCTGGTTTAATGAGACGGATGTCCCAGTCAGTCATTATCCTATTACCAAAAAAAAAACAAAAACAAAAACCATGCACAACATGCACACTCACCTGTAGTTTAGTGGTTCCAGCGCTCAGTCCAATTAGGACCTGGCCCTCTAGCAGTTGAGCAACCTTTGAGTCGTCCACCCTCAGAGAATTCTTGACCAGTTGTGTCACTTCCACCTGCCAATCACTTCCCAGGAGGAAGTTCTGCTGGCCGAGCCTGTCCTCCTCCGCGGCTCCTCTTATTTCCGATGTATCGGCCACAAAGTGTGTGAGGACACGCAGAGTGGTGCTCTGATACTGGGCCGCACATATGCTCTCTGTCACCTCTTCTGCTGGTTTCTCATTATCTTTGTCGTCTGTAACCCTCTCATATCTGAAGGAGCAGCATATGAACGACGGATGAGCAATGGGAACAAAGCATGACTCTCTACTTAAAACAGTGACAAGTACAATTCAGTTTCAGTCTAAGGTGCAAAGTAGTTAAGGCATTTTCTTTTGGAATTCTCAGGAGAAAATGCTACTTTAAAGGTTAACACCAGTATAATTCTACTAACTTGACAATTCAGTGGAATTCATTTCTTTTCTTATCACCATTAAAGCCTGCAAAGTCTAAATCCTGTGATATATTTGCTGCAGTCAAAGCATCTACTGTCTACTGCTGCAGTTTTTTTTCTGACCTCCCAAAAGTCATAAGCTCCCAGTGTTTTCAAAATCCATTAGAACAGCTTGCAGAGACAAACTGCAGCCTTGCTTGCTTTCTCATTTTCTTTAAAAGGGCAGCTGATATTTTGCTGCATGTCTGCCATTTATCTGGCCCACGGCAAACACATCACAGATATAGTCATCTTAGAGGATCTGTTTGGTAGCAAATGAGTGTTTGCAAACCCAGCAGTGGAATTTTGTGACACTGTTGCCCTGTTCTTTCCCTCCTATTTCAATGCCGTTTATATAGCACTTTATCACTTGAACATACTTGCATTTAGAAAAAGAAGGGAAGGAAATAAAGCGAAAATAACTCTTCATGTGCAAAATGTTGCAAAGGATTACAAAAGTGGGATAATGGGTGCCAGAGTGCACACAATAAGACACCCGAGTAGTGAAATGAACGGTGCAGAAATAAAACGGGATGCACAATGTTTCATAAAAATGATATTGTACTTCATAGCAAATGAATGAATTTGTAAAACGCAAAATTAGAGGTCTATTGATTTTATTCTGCTTCAGTGTATTGTATTTCTGAAGCAGTTTGTCTTATTCTGTGATAAATGCCCCAAAAGCTGTAGGATCCAATTCCTTCCAAAAAATACATTAAAACTGTTGATAGACAGAAACTGCACCCTTGGCTACAATAATTCATGTTAATGAACAAAAGCATATTGTATTTTTGGGGTTCCAGGTTGCGCTGTGGGACCTGCAGTGTAGTGCAAAATGCAGGCTCACCACACAGATCTGCTCCAAAATCTCCACCATGTTGATGATGAAGAGAAGCACTTCACTGGCTGTTAAGTGTGTAAATCACTCTTATCCACCTGCCCTTCATCACTCATCACTTTTTATCACTGTTTGTCTTCTTCTTGTGTGTATCCCCACCGTCATTTCTCTTTTACACATTGCAGGTTCGGTTCTCACACTATATTTCTCACACCAGCTCCTAACAGCACCTTTCTGTAATCTATTTTTCTACTATTTCAGTAAGCTATTCTCTCACCTTTATTCTCTCACTCTTTCAAGTTGCTGCCTAAATCTGCCTCTCTACCAGTCAAGTGGCCGGAGGGGAGGGACAGCGACAGCTTCCATTAGGTTTAATGAGGCATGGCTGGTCAGGCAGAAAAATGGGCTGACAGGTTAACATGCTGTGGCCCAATGGTTTGGCTTAGATCCTAACCTCCCTTCATCGTCCCCCTCCCCTACTGTTTTACTACACATCAGTAAAAGGACAGCAGTCTAAACCAAGGTGACATTTGTGGCGGGCAACAGAAACATGAGGTCAGGTCATGTTTGTAGCGGTGAGTGACATGTCACCGAAGGTGTCGGATTGTAATGAGGTGCTTGTGTAAATGAATGCACGCAGATTCAGAGCACACTTGCATAAATAAACCAGTGCCAAGAAACAATTTTTTGAATTTGCTTTGCCCATTTTGCTTGTTTTTTTTTTTTTTTTCTTTGTTGTTGTTGTTTGTTTGCGAACAAATATGGAGATAAGCCTCACACAACATGCACACATGCATCCAGTGATGAAGTGATTAGGTTTGGATAGCAGGGGTATTTGTGTTAGAGTGCCACCCTGTGGGTGGTTGGGCCATGGGGTTATGACACTGAGACTGGGGCAAGGATGTAGTTTATCGACGCCTAATTTACAAACAGTAAAATGGATTTGTATGTATGACATAGTTATATATAGTAGTAGTAAATAGTATGATATAGTTGTAGTAATATTAGTGTTAATCTATTTGTCGTAGTCTCCCTGTGTCCTGCTTTAGCCACTCATAAGTGATAACAATTGACAATAAAGTAAAAATAACTTTGTAATTAAGGAAACTATGTAGTTGTTGACAAAAAAAAAATAAAAATGGCCACATCACTGAGCAAAACCGTTTCCAAAGGCTAAAAAGAGGGCAGTAAGTAAAGTGCAGCCAAACTTTTTCAGATGAAAACATCTGCAAAAAGACCTAAATCAGGCCATTGAAGTTGAATCAAGAGTATTGCAGCCAAGCTTGTAAATGAACCAGGCTGTTATATCAGACGAAATTAGTTTATAGCAGATATTAGCATATCTGCTGTATATTTTGGCTGATAAGTGATGATAGGTTTCACAATAGGGACGTAAACCTCAGCTGAAAGACAATTAGAGACAGAGTTACCGTTACATGATTACATTAGTCAATCACAAAATACTCAGGTCACAATAAATGGGAGAAAACTCAGAGATCTCTGTATTATATGCTTAAAATACTAAAAAACAGAAAACCCCACAAGAAAAGTTAGAACATGAAATATAACTTCTAATGGATCGCACATCCTAGAACTGTAATGAAGGAACTTTTCCATTTACAGTAAAATCAAATTCAAACAGTTTCTCCTTCATTGATGTCCATGAATCACTAACAACAAAGAAAACATTATGCATATGTCAAATGCCAAATCATGTGTTTATTTCCACAGTAGGAATCGTGCCTTATCTTCCTCCTACAGGCACACACTTAGTTCCTGTACGATCACAGGAAACAATAATGATAAAGGCTATTACTAAATGTAAATTAGCGAGTGTGCTTCACTGATCATCTGCTTTAATTTGAATAGGATTATAGCTATTCTAATTAGCCGCATTCACGTTACAGGAAAAAAATCACTGATTTACATATTTTTATTAGAAATGTCCTGTGCAACTCACAATGCACTGCACAGCTCATTCTGGACTGTGCCACTTCTTTGGCCGCCGGCTTTTTGCCGGTGTGCTGTAATGCTCAAAATTATTACAAATTTTTTATTCACTATAAGTAGCTTTTGTGAGACCAGTCCGGTGAATTATTAGGGACTCATTATAATGCCTCTGCTGATGCACCTACATTTTATGCCTCATATGTCTGCACCAACAACCCAACTGTAACCACTGGGTGAAGAATGTGAATCTGTTTCTCCTGCAGGCATTGTTTAAACGAAAACAGAGATATTTGGACCGTCTGTGGAAATATTAAAAAAATAGCCCAACTCTGGTGGGTGGTTCGACACATTCAGGAATTTAGGTCTGGTGAAGAAGCAGAGGTGAAGCAAATACTGTACAGCTGCTGCAAAGTTACTGATGCAGCACTGTAGCGTGTTGCATTATTTAGTGGTAGGTGTGAATTTAGCAACAATGCATAATGCAGCATGCTACATGACAGATGCAACTGACAGTCAGGTCTCACCTCCTGTTGCTGGTGCTTGCAGGGACCCTCCAGCCCTTAATCTGGCTGAGCTCAGGGTCGGCCACATCAATGAGCAAAGGCAGGCGGGGCATCCATACGCTCATTGCCAGTTGAGCACTCAAAAAACTGTAGGTGAAGTTGAGCATCACTCTGCTCTTTCCCCTTGTCTCCTTTCCATTGACATAGACATAGTCACATCGGTCTGACACCTGAGGGCAGAAGAAAAAATAAGAGACAACAGGGTGAGAGGCAGACACAAAGACACAAAGGAGGAAGAAAGTGAGTCAATGTCAAGCTGAATACTTGCACAAAAGATAACATTTAAATCCTGCACAGGAAGTCCTATAAACGTTCAGGAGTCCTGTAGTGTAATTTCACTTAAATTTCTTGTGGCCTGTAGGATTAAAATTGACTCATTTTAATGGCTTTGGGGAAGATAATCCTCTGTTTCTTTGTCCAGCTGATGTATTTTCAGTCAGTACACTCTTTTGAGGCTGGAGGGTATAAAGATTTGGTATGGCTTCAATGAAAACTCTATTGTCAGGTCTGCTCAGTTGTTTTTTTTTTTTCTTTTTCCTTGTGTATTTCTGTAGAAGCATATTAAGTGGAAGCGCTTGCAGGATAATGTGTGCACAAGTAATGTGACTTTTGTCCAACTTAACAAATGGAGCTGCAAAAGGACACAAACCTGCTACATCCAAATGAAGAACAAAACAGCTGCTCCATCTGAATTATGATTGGCTGGATAAAAAACAACTGCAGTCACCTACTGAAGTGTCTCAGATGCAACTCCAACACACAGAAAAGATAGAATCAGGAACATCAGAAGTGTCTGTTATTATCTTCAATGCACCAGAATCTCCTCGTCAAACACTTTTCTCTCAAAACAGCCAAATCTATTTAACAATCTGTCATTCAGTTTTGTTTGTAAATCACTCGCATTTCAATTCATTTCGATCTCAAATACCATCATAGGCTTGACTAGCACAACTGATAATTTCAGCATGTCTTCAATACTGACAATTGCTTCAGTCACAAGAAGACTGTCATCCTCCTCCACTTCTTTGCATATAGCTTGGCAGCTTTACTCTCAAATGATGTCACACCAACCCCTCTCTGGAAGAAACAAAATTGACAGCTTGGGATCTGTCAGTTTTCTCCTCCTCCTCCTTTTTGCTTCCTCTTTCTCTTCCTCTCCCACCCTTTCACTCTCACCCTCAGTCTGCTGCAGTATTACTGTACATCCTACATTTTACCATCCTCCTGTAAAGAGAGCAGCCTCTGCCTCAAAAAGGACAACATTTTTAAACTGGGATTAGAGAGATTAAAGCTCCGGACTTTGACTTTAACTTTGAAGTACAATGCTGTTATAATTATTTAATTCAACAGAGTTTTCCAATGTTAAAAAGTTGGAAAAAAAATCTGGGTCTGCAAGTGCAGTTGGTCATTAAAAAATCTGCCACCCTATTGCTGCTTTTGCTGGCTTGACAGGTGGAACAGCAGAATACATCAATATGGTATTGGGAGGAAACATCTGAGCTTCAGACAGACCCAGACTGAGGTGAGGGCTTTTGCAGCAAAACCAACCACCAATAGATGCATCACAACAGCTACTGTAGTTTGTGTAATCTGTTAGGCTGCAACACTGTGGCAAGGACTGACAGTGTGAATGCTAACTCTGGCTGGCTGTACTGACAATGCTCTGGATATATTTTATTTCATCCTTCACCTCCAAAAATTGCTCGGATTGGTTCTGCTGTGTGTGAATCCCTGGCTGTGGTTATGTAAATCGAATTTTATTGGACTGCCATTGGTTTCCTCATGATGTGTCTCGTATAAGTAGTTTCTTCAAGGAAAAAAAAGGAAAAGGTTCCATTGTTGCCTTACAATCCTTTCAAATATTAAACAAAAAAAAATGTATAGATGTAACTCATTTCACATTTCATATATATATATATATCTGAATTGTAGTCAGTCCATCAAGCAAAACAAGCCATTCAACAATGTCAATTTGAGCTTCAAAAAATTATTTCTATTTTTCAACAAGGCAAATAGTTTATTGTAAAGTAGTAACGGCAGAATAATGAACAATGAAAATTGTCAATTGCATAGATGCTTTTTATCATCACATAAAACCAATACAGGAGTCACAGCGGAGAAAAATAATGTAATACTCCAATATCAGAATACTTTCAGTCCTTCTATCTTTTACAGGGAAAAAAAAAAATCCTCAGTTATTAAGTGTTCAAATCTGTGAGAGTGGAGTGAGAGCTATTTTTAAGTGTGGAGGGGAGCAGCCTTGGGGAAATCCAAACTGTGACTTCACTCCTGTAACTCAGTTGGCTACAGCATATGGACAATATGAGTAGCACCACACCTCTCATGTAGTATTTTGCAATGTATTACTAAAGGTACACATGTTAATTGGCTTAGTAATTTATATAAAATACAATTAGATTATGATCATAGATGATAAATATGCATAATTGTCTATTTTTCAATTGCATGCATTGTAAAAAAAAAAAAAAAAAAAAAAATTAACACGCAATAATTTGCAGGATTTCTAAAGGCAACGACCCACTAAGTGAGTTGAAAGAATCTGATTCACTCCTCATAGCATCTCCTGAGCCTCACCTCTATTATTGTCCTCTTTTGCTGTAATCATTCTCTCACATTTATTTCAAGCCATCTCAGTGTCCCAGCTCCTCACTTTATTTCTACACTGTAGAGCAGTCTTATCTCTCCTTATGAAAGGTATCGGAGATGATCATTTTAAAGTTTTAACTGAGATCTCTGGAAGGTGACATTTTCTGTGTTGCATGAAAAATGCAACACTTGACTGATCTTTGCAGCCCTCACTATCACCATGAATTTGTCATGAAACTATGCACAAATCAATGTCACTTCTCCATGGAAACAGTCCATTGTATTCGTAATCATGCAGGCGTGGAATTTATCTGGAGTGACACGCACAAACACTTATGAGGACACCGTACAATCCAAATGTGGAGTACATGGAAGGGTTTTTGACGGAAACAATAACTGGCTAAAAGTGACTCTCTAGAGACTGAATCCTACAATACCAACAATTAAATTTCTTCTCTGAGCATTTCCTAAAGTTTATTTATTTATTTATTTATTTTTGAATGATAGAGTATTGAGCATACATGATATTTTTCTCTTACCTTTTTCTTAGAACAGCAAGAAGGATGTATACTCTCCATCATTCTAAAAATATAAAGACTTCTACAAAGAAACTCAGTAGCGTGTTCGATGAACCATTATTGAGATTAAAGAAACATCTAGTATGACTAATTTTACAACAGAAGATTTAAACGTTTTCTATTTCGATTCTGTTTGTTGAGCTTATTATTTGTCTCAATTTATGTTAAAATCAAGATCTTTAAAATCTTTAAGGAAAAAAAAGAAAAAAAGATTTCAATTCAGATTGCAGGTGTGATAAATCTAATACCACTCCTGTGTGGGCCCTGCTTTTTCAAAATACCTCACTCGGCCTTGAACCATGAACATGAGCTGGAAGTCATTAAGAAGCCGCATGGGTCCACTGAGCTGCGCTAATTCCTGGCCTCATTCATTGAAGTATTGTGTTCTTCCTGACCCTAATATCAGGTAGAGCTAGAAACTGGCCTCGAAAGAGAACACAAATAGCGGCTGCTGAAACCAAACTCATCAGCATGGATCAGAAGACGACAGAACAGTATTAGGGCCCCTGCACGTACTACACTACATGATGCGAAATGGGCAATCTGTTATATTGGCTGCGATTTACATTACAGATTGTAATGTCTTTGTTGAAAGGAAGTTCTGTTGCCTTTGAATTTAAAGATGCTGGCCAAATATCACCAACAAATTATTTTTGTTTTAGGCACATTTCTGGGGTTTGATTTTTTTCCAGCAGCGTTGACTGCCAGTGTCTGATATCTAAGTTTTCTTGAATGGCACAACAGACACAGTTTTCAAAGCAGTCCCTGGTCAGCTTGACGAGATTCTGCCAGATAATCTTATAACTTTGATAAAATATTTAAAAACTGAACATAAACAAAAGTCTGAGTTCACACTATGATAGATATATGGGTATGGTTGGGGTTCATTCAACTTTTTGTCTTGCAACTTTGTGTTCATACCACTTTACAGAGAGAATCAACATATTAAGAAGTCTTTCAATTACTTGTTTTCCTTTTGAGCAAGGCCAAAAAACAAAAACACAAATGGACCTTTTCTTTAGCCAGGAAGTTTGAGATGGATAAGAAGAGAGATGTGGCCAGAATTGTTTATTGTGTAAATTGTAAGAAAGCAAGAAATGAAAACCACCAAAATACTTCAAAATGCGTATCAAGAAAAATAAAGAATCCAGACTGGTTAGACTGGTTCGTTGTGTACTTAATATATATACTCTCTCTCTCTCTCTCTCTCTCTCTGTATATATATAAAATTACATTGTTTGCTTTGATAATGGATAACATCCAACATATATCATTTGTAGTCCTCAAATAAGTGTTCCACTTAGAGTAACTAACATTGTGGTGGGAATGAAGGACTTCACCTTCAAAAATTCAATGAAATTGTGAGGAAGGATGGAAATGCCTCCCAATCAAATGTTATTTTCAGTTTTCTTTGAAAAGACAGTGGAAAGAGGACGGGTGCTGCTTACTGTTCCCAAGCCAGATGGGTGGGCACAGGAGTGCGCTACCAAGGTCAGCGTCACAATGTGCAGTTCTACTTCAACGGATAATTAAACCCTTTGAGAGATCTTCCCCAACTCTTTCCTCTGATATGTGTGTACAGTACACAGAAACGTACACAAATCAGGTCCTCAGTAATACACAGGCTTACTTGAAACTCTGTTCTTTTTTTTTTTTTTTCCCCTGACACACACAATTAAAAATAAACATTTTATTTTTCACAGTTCTCTTATGAGGTTTTTATTTTTTCCTTGCTTCCCTTTAGCATAATATGATGGGGGCACACTGAAGAGCAGATATTATGTTGCCACAGCCTTTACATTTACTCACTGCATTAATGGTTTTGCATTTTACAGCAAACCCCCCAAAAATCCCCATATTACATTTCCTGAAGCATTGAGTTGAAGTTTTGAAGGAAATATTTTGGCTCCTTGACAATCAATTTAGAGATTTGGGACTTAATTGAGACTGCAAATCAACCACAGTGAACAGGTTTTCAGTTTTGTCAGTTATGTTATTGGCAAATGCTAATAAAGCTGCAGGCAGGAATTTTTTGTTTTCAAACAAGCTCTTTAATGCAAGAAATTACCAAATCCATAGTGTGTTTTTCACAACATGCCCTGCAGTATATACAGTGCCATTATTTTAATATTTGTCTGTATGCAGTAGTTTCATGCACCCTAACTAGCACTAAAAGGGAGTGGCAAATCTTCTAGAAAATGTGTCCGTGCTCTCGTCTTCTTGAATTTTGGCTCCTCGTATTTAGTACAGAGTTTAGGTTAGGAGGTGAAGAAAAACAAGCACAGACTGAAAGAGTTTATATATATATACTCATTTCTTTTTAACCTGCTTACATTTTTGAATATTTGACTCCCTGTCTGGGAAACGCATCTCATTTGTAGTCATTCACCCTGGAAAATTAGGGCTGGAATAATGCATAGAATCTCTTGACGTGTCTCACTGCTATGCTCATCCTGTGTTTATTAAAGAGCCACCTCCTGTCAGTTTTGACGTACAAGTTTTAAATATAATTTATGGTGTTCAGGCCTTCTCTTTATGAAAAAACTAACTGTTACACACTCACTGCACCAAGGCAATTTAAGTTGTGAAGTTTAGTCAATGCAACAAAAATGCTGTTTCTGCAATTCTGCCTAACATAAAGGTCAAATGCACCTAAAAACTGAAAAAAAAAAAAAAGGCAGCAGTGTGGCCAATGAAGCAAAAAATAAAAGAAATAAAATCGCAAGAGGATATTCAGGTCCTGCTTCATCAGCTACAATGCAATGCTCTTGTTTATTCAGCTCATCCGCCTGCCCAAAACCGCCATGCTAACTGCGGAGCAGCAGGCAAAAAAAGACTGACTGGAAAAATGACTGGAAAAATTAACATAAAAGCATCTGCTCAAAACACATGCCCCACTAACCTTGATAACTTGTTCATCTGTTGACTTGCACTCCACTGACTCTGTCACATCAGAGACCGCTCCGTCTGCCCCAACGGTGACCACCTTTACAGGTACAGCAACTGTTCGGCCAGTGAGGACAGCTGTGTTCAGGATCTCCGTGTCCTGCAAGGGAAAACCAAAAAAAAACCTTATATCAATATTTCTGGAGCTAACGACTGACATCTTTAGAATTTTTGAGGTCTGTCAATGTAAGGGATTCCTTCAATTAAAATAATAACTAAAGACTGAGTTTGTGGATCTAGTAAATTTAGTTTTTCATGGTTAGAAATCCCTCTAGATCAGGCGTTTTAATCAGGCCAAAATCACAGAGAACATACAACAGACTCAATTTAAAAATTGGCCTGGAGAGTAGATGACTTGAGCTGCTGCTAATGCCTGCTCAGCTTTTTTTTTTTCTGACACCTTTTGATCCAGATGTCCAGGAGGTTTTGACGAGGAGTTGAATTATGTAGAGTTGTTTCCTGCTCACCCGAACAAATGGGCTCAATAATTAAATCTTGCAAATATTATATCATGTTAAAAATCACCATTTTCCAGGCACCGCTCAGTGAATTCAGAACATCTCAGAGGGACTGGGAGCTGAGCTATTGCTGATGTTTACACATCACTTGTTTTTTTGAGAATTAAGTTAAACAGTGCGATAACCAAAATTCTTAATTCAGTGGAATGACTAAGATCTGACAAGTTTAATTTTAAAATGCAGCAAAAAAGAAGACTCTGGTTTCTTATGGAAGACGACCTCAACTCTTGACATTTGCACAAAGGGAAAGTGATTCCATTGACAGATGACTGTTGTTACTCAGCTCTCGCTCTCAATTAACACCTGTGGGAATAATGTGATAGACACCACTCTAGACCATCATCACCAAAACACCAAATGTGAGAACATCTTTTGGTTGAGTGTTGTTCATCCCTCCATAAGAGTGCAAAGACTCCGAGAATCAATGACAATAATAATTGAAGTAGAAACACACTAAAATAATTTTTGTCTTTTTAATGGCTATTTCCCTAAACTCATTTTAGGCAGGAAGGAAAAAAAAAAAACCTTTAACAATAACACTTCATGTCAAATTTGAGGCGTTCAAGAGCTATCAGAAGGTCCATTTGACAGTGGAAGGCCTTTAAGAGGAAATGGAAGATGATAATGAGATCAATTAAGACAACGGCTGGTAATCCTTGAGCTCTCAGTGTGTTGGTTGTACAGAGGATTTGCAACACTGAATCCTATTCATCACAGCTTAGTTTCAATAAAGCGCGAGTAAGAGGCCTAAACCTTTTGAAAAGCAAAGAGAACTGGTCTCCAGACAGCTCTTTGTTGTCAACACCACTGCTTGCTTTGTTGCTTCGTCCTCAAGTTCCTTTTGAGGAAAAAGAAAAAGAAATTTCAACTTCAACTACAGATGAAAGAATTTGAACGCTGTTAATAAGAGGTCTTCTCTGCCTCATATTTTACTGACTTGCACATCTGATAGGTCTCTGTGTCATGTGGTATGTTTCGGTCATTTCACCCACATTGTCTTTTTTTTTTTTTTTTCTCTCAGTACCCTTTCGTAGTTCAGGTTATTGCTGTCTCATTTTCTTCACAGAAAGACCCCAAATCCAAAATTATGCCACAAACAGTTTTACCACAAGATGCTCTCACAGGAAAACTAAAAATGGAAGGAGGAAATGTCCGGATTCCTTTCTTTATTTGTGAAATGAAATGAAATGAAACAAAAATGTGGGCAGGTGAGCAATGTCAGTCACTTACTGAACATAAACTTATTTAACTACCACCTTTTTTTTAAATTGTAAAAAAAAAAAAGAAAAAGGGGTAGTGATGTGCAAATACGAAGAATGCCATTACCTGTTGCTCTGGCTTTCATACAGGCAAATATTTTGGGGCCTTTTAAAGTAAACAATGCTTTCTTAGCTATTCACTTGGTTTCCAGGGAAATGTTATTTCACCTTGAACGTTGAAGTGAACCCGAGCTTTTTCTTCTTCATATTTCAACAAATTTTAAATGTGAAATATTTTCAGTGTTTATCACAGAGTTCTTTCTCTCAGCATCTGATTGGTCTGCCACAGGGGAAACAATATCTGCACCTGAACATTAGGTGGTTGCAGGGGAGAATTGAGGTGTATACTGGGAAGAGCTATTTAGTGGTACTATAATCTGTAGTAGAAATTGAAGCTAAATTACTATGCTTCAAATACATTTCTGGCGTTTTATGGGCTTGTGGGTGTTTGAAGGATGTGTTTCAAATAATGTGTATGCTGGGAGTTTTGGGATAAAAAAATGAAGGCAGACACAAACCAATGCCATCTTTCCCTCACTCAGCTTGAAATAAAGGATTCATCACATTTTCCCAGACTAGATGCTAATGACATTTATTTACACTGGCATGCTATAAAGCCAACACTCACCGTCCGAGCCCTTCAAATCAACTCTTAGCCTCTTGCTTGTAATTATGAGATAAGACAGGATATACAGTCTCTGGTGACAAGTAGGCACCTATAAAAAGTGTTGTGTGTGTGCTCTGTACTTCTGCATGTGATGGGCAGAGTATGTTTTCACTTAGTGAGCCATAAACATTGAAGCTGCATTATGAAAGGCAAGGTCTTAATGAGCCTCACCACCATCTATTATAGAGACTGTTTGTGCCACTATGAATTGAATATTGAGTGAGCTCAGCTATAATACACACAATTACAAACACACAGTCTCTTGAGTGAAATTAAGTGAAGTTTAATGAGACTGCTGGAGTGATGCATGAGGTACAAAAGGCAGAATCTTTTTCCATGATATTTCCCCCACCACTCAGCAGGCATCGTGTAGTAGTCGTCTAACACCCTCCTGGGCTCATGATGGGAGGAAATGCGTCTTATTCATGTGGCCAATTAGTACACAACCGCAGATAAAGATTTCTGTCACCAAAGTGTTGTTTTGTGAGCTTACACCAGCGCTTTCTACATACACACCAACCATACAAATATGGATGCACATAGAGACACATTAACTTTGACAGAAGCAAAAACACACCTATGCTGCCTGGTTTAAAAAAAAAAATAAATAAAAAAAATCCACAGGCATGGCTCCCTCTTCACGCGGCAGCTTATCTTATATTTAGGGTTTGTCTCGTGGTTGGAGATAGTTGGGACATTGTGATCCTGAAATCAAGTTATTGGGGAGCTGCACATGCCAATACAAATCACCTGTTTTATATGGAGTCAGAACAGTCTCATAATGAATGAACTCTCGCGGGGCTTTTCACAAATGCACATGCTTTGTTTCGTAGTTGTATTTCGGACTCAAAAATGTAATTTTGAGGCACACTTGTAATATAAATTCACGGAGCATACGAATTACTGAATGTGCATTTACAAAATCTGTACATTGAATTTTGAGACTGCCCTGACATTGCAGGTCAGCACGTCTCACATCATATGTCTTCTTACATTTCTCCACACTTAAACCAATCGCATGGAGAGACTTAATCAACCTCAACCTGTCAGTAACATTTATCTGACTATTCCCTCGTTGTAAATCAGTTGAAGCGTCCTGCTTAGCCAAGTTAAATGTTTGAATGAACATAAACTGTGACCATATGTTACATGCCACCTTTGCGAAACGTGTTGTTTATTGTTGCCATAACGTCAACGGTTTAAGTGTGGAGAAATGTAAGGAGCCATATGATTGGCTGAAAGCAAACACACCCGATTGGCTGATGAATCTGTCAATCAGAAATATATATTTGATTGACAGCTTTAACAGCCAGTGGTGACGCTGGTTGACCTGCGTCGTCAGGTCAGTCTCAAAATTTAACGTACAGATTTCGTAAATGCGCATTCAGCAATTCGTATGCTCCGTGAATTTATATTACACGTGTGCCTCAAAATTACATCTGTGAAGTCCGAAATACAACTACGAAACAAAGCATGTGCATTCGTGGAAAGCCCTGCGAGAGTTCATTCATTATGAGACTGTTCTGACTCCATAGTTCTAAACCACAACAGTGGGCTGAATGAGTGTTTGGCCTGGATTCATCTATCTAAAAACAAAAAGCAATCAAGAACAACAATCACCGTTCTGTTTTTTTTGTTTGTTTGTTTGTTTGTTTGTTTGTTTTTTTTACAGCGTGCATTGCTAGAGATACCATATATCTCCACCATGCAGCTTCAGTTAGGGTTGGGAAGTGTCTATCGAATTTTTCGGTGAAACATCACTATGGACATGGACATTTTGTCTGCATCCAAATTACTTTTCCTTCAGTAAATCATGATAATAATTTGAATAAACTCATCCTCCATTTCTGCAATTTGTTCCTGCCTTTTTGTCAACAGTGATGCCTGGGGGGAAAAAAAGCCCCGCAAAGAAGTCATTTATAAAATATAAGTAATAAATATTGAATATATAATGTTAAATGTGTAATACAGACTGCACTGTTGGTGTCACCATGTTAGTGTGAGTTAAGCCAGAGGTGTGTTGAACTTGGAGCCTCTTACTTGTCTTTAATAGTACACAAATAAAAAGTGAGTTAGCTGTAGTGAACACAGAGTGATTTCCCTGTAATGTCACAGTACAGGGACCTCCTCATTTTTCTGTGTGTCTCTATTAATGATATATCAGCTACAGTTGCTTATTAATTTATAATTTCTCCACGAGCTCTTTGACATTGGAGGAGATTGGAGGCATTATAAAGCGCCGCGTGACTTGCTGTCAGTCAATAAAATAGCATTCCCCCACGTGGGTCACCAGGCTTGTCCAGTCAGTGAGCGACTCGTCAGTTTCAGTGACTTCTTTACAGCTTTCATCTCTTTATTTTTTTCCTTTGTTAAATGAAAAGCCAGTGTGAAAGCTAGGGTGGGTGTTGTATACAAACAAACACATTAGGGCACAGCCAGCTGGTAGATTTTAAACCCATGGCCTCCGTGCTGAGGTGTGAGTGCCAATTGCCCCACCTCCTCGGTGCCCTCTTTTTGTCAACAGTATGAAACGTAAAAAATGTGTTGTGTGAGAAATGGCAATCGGTATGTGCTTGTTCAAAAGGAGACGAAGTAACTGAGACATGTTTAGTTTGGATCAGGGCCCTTAGCTTTGCTTAACAGTGGCCAGTAATGCATCATTCATTAGGTGAATGGATGGCTCCAACTCGCACTGAACTGCAGCTCAACTATGGACACAATCACGTTGGACTGACAGTAAGCTTAGTCCGTTACTGTGTTGGCCTACAGTGCTTGATAAATGGATTTACAGTGTGTTGCCACTACATCACTCTTGACTGTTCAGTTCATATCAATTATTAATACAAAAAAAACCAAAAACAAATCTGTTACCCGCACTCTGCCATCCGAATGTTTCGTTGAATGTTGAGTGGAGATGAAAAGAAAGCAAGGGCGGGGGAATCAACACCTCCAAGAATTTTATTTAGTTATTATTATTATTATTTTTTTTTTTAGAAAGTGATACAACTGTAGGAGAGAGCCCTGTTCATAAAATCTAATCTTTTTATGGTTAGGGCTTGGGAGAAAGGCACAGGAGTTACTCTGCACTGTGATGTTCGAGTTGAAGAAAAGTCAGTGCAAGGTTCTGATAACTGAAATGACAGGGGATGTGACAGAACGGGCAAAAAAAAAAAAAAAAAAATGGGGAATGACTTTTTCTTTAACACAAGATGGCTATTCAGCTGCGGCTGTTGGAACTTTTTAATTACGAGTTCCGAAAAAAATAGGGGAGTCTAGATGAATATAACGCCACTTCTTTACTCAGTCATTTACTGAGGTAATCTTGTGTAACCTGCACTGCATCTACTTCATTTTTACCTTATTTTTGAAAAATGATTCTGTATGAAACAAGCTGAATAATCAAATCCGGTCTCCACTTGGCCAAGCAGCTACAGTTGCTGCGATGACCAGAAGTAAGAAATACCACTATTGATTATTAAATCAGAACCTGCAGTGATTTATCCTCTCCTCGTTAATTAAATATTGATTCATTACATAACCTGTTGGTTTGACAATCTGTTAGACTTTGTTTTCGTGTACAGTGAGGTCTAAATACTTTTAGTGAGATTAAACATTAAGCCCCTGTTGTCTTTCCCTTCTCATATTTCTAACTCATTAACAGTAGCAGAGGAAAACCCAAAGTCAGCAGCTGTGTGTTGGCCTTTGTTGATAAAATCCTGTCCGTGTTCTTAGGACCACTCTGCTGTCTCTGGATGTCATTTGATTAGGAATAAGAGAGGCTGCACTCTGCCAGACCTGGCTGGCCAATGAAAATATTCTCAAACCAGAATAATGGAATGGGGTAGAAAGGGTAAGGGAAGACAAGCCAGTGAAAAATGAACCAACGCACAGCAACAAATTACAGAACAGACAGGCTTAGCTTCAAAGCAAAGCCTGACTGACATACATAGAAGTTGCATCCTGGGTCCTGAGAGATTTGGGTGGCAGGAGTGAAGAAAATAAGTGTGCATCTGCTGTACTGATGTACATGCTATGTGTGTTATTCATCCAGGAAGTGTTGCTCTTTCTTTGCAACACTGCCTCATGTTTACAGGCCACGACTCTTGCTCTGGCCACAAAGCAGCTGCACTGGAGCTGATGGCGGTATCTGAATTGCTCGAAGGAATCTTAGCCTCAGTTTTTTTTAGTGGTGGGGGGCTGCTGCTGACTTTGCTGCAGGTCAGGTCAGAGTCCAACGATGCCTTGCAGTGTTTTTATTTTTATTCTTTTATTTCTTTTATTTTTTACCCAGAGCCAATCGATACATTGTGTTATACCTCAGGGAGTCATAGGGGTTATGGTTTACACAGTTCTAACTATATGATCTCAATATCTTCACACAGGTTATGTAAATTTCTGTAGTTACCCAAAGGAAAGCTAGGTGGAAGGCTTATGTTACAGATTAAAGTGGTCTGTTTGTGAAAATCAATGAATATGATATGAATAAAAGAGTCATTAATCCTTATGTACTCACAAACACCAATCACCTGACTGCATTTCCTTTCAGTGTTACAGAACTTCATATTTTCCTTCCACCGTTTTGGCTCAGAGACAGTATTGGTGACTAGCTTGTGAACAAACTCAATCTGACATTGCCTTCAGACGACAATTGAGACTAAAAATGAGGCAAAAATGATTGTCGGACTTGGCGTTTTAGTAGACAGAAACATGGCTTATATCTACTGGATTTGGAAAAAAAAAAGTATGATGGGAATTTCCCACATTTTATAGAATAAATAAGTCATTGAAAAAAAGTATCAGCAGATTAATCAGTAATGAAACTAATCAGTAGCTAATAGGTTCTAATATCACTTAATTCAGATGCAGGATCTTTGGATAATGTTTGATAATGGAAATAGTAGCAAGGAACTATTAAAAATGGGAAAATCAGAAAACCAGGTCAGTTTATCATCACTAAAACAATTTGCCTTCTGAAGTATCAGGCAACTATCAAGGATAGACCAAAAAAACAAACAAACAACAACAAAAAAAAAAAAAACGTGTTCCAGTTGAGCAGAGTTCCCTTGTTCTGATCTGTCTTTGTCTGGGTTTCTATTTCCTTCTTAGACTTTCAGAACAGGATGATCACGACAGAAATTAAGAAACAATCCTACTGAAGAAGGCTGACTCCAGCAGGGGTAGGAAAGAAAGGGAGCATTAATGCTGCCAAACTACACAAGAGAAACATAAAGCAGTAAATTAGAAGCCCACATTTACAAACACAAGAGGACTTAATTAAGCCATGAGGGGCGTTATGGCTGCATGCAGATACTGCCTTGAGGACACTTAGCATGCCAATGGATCACTTCCCTGCACAGTCTATTAGCGCTCTGCCAACCCATTTCCAAATACAGTTCCTGACACTGTGACAGCGTGACTGATGGCAGCCTGCTCAAATACAGCCGGCCAGTGTGTTGCTGAGATAGCAAGGCGTGTAAATTGCAGATATGAAGAATGGATTTTTAAAAATCTGGATCTGTCTTTCTCTTTCCTGCAGAGGACACAACTCCTTATTAAGTCTGTTGTCCTTGTTGCCTCAGTCTGTCACTGTCTGTGCAGTGCTACTATGGAGTAAGTACAGAGAGAGCAGCCTTGGACCAAACCAAGACAAAGGTGCTCATTTGTGCTACGAGGGGGAAAAAAAAAAAGGCCCTGATTATAATGTTGTGAGGCATGAAGACAAAGCTAATGTTATTGAGTTTGAAATGCACTGAGTTTCAGAGGCTATGAATAAAATGCTAATGATAGCTATTGGGATGTACTGTAAAGAGCTATGAGCGCCACACTGGCTGCCTCTTCTAATAAAAGAACAGAGAAGTACAGTTCAGCAAGCGACCGATCAAAAATTCATGTGAGGATGCCGTAATAGTAGCGTACTCTAAATTGCCATGTTCTCTGCATGTACTGCCTTTCAAACTTGCTAATGAAACAGTCTTCCTATCTATGTTGTTGGTTCCAGTTTCCACTTTTTACAGTTTTCCATTTTGAGTTTCAGTTTTCTCTCTCAGATCACCTCCATGGAATTTGAAAAAAAAAAAAAAAAACCCAAACAAAAAAAACCCAACACCACCAAAAAAACAAAACAATATATACTTGGCAAAACAACACAGGCAATTTTGTTCAGTGATCATAATATCAAGGTGATGCCTCTCGTACAGTAAGAAGAAAAGAGTTTAACAGCGGCAAGTAAGTAACAGCTTACGCTTAGTTCCTCTCCTTCAGTTTCCACTTTTGATCATTTGAGTTTTCCGGCTATTACATCTATTGATTTTTAAAAAATAATTCAAACAGAGAGTCTTATAAATGGAGGTATTGAAGGGTAACGGCCTAAAAGAGATGCACCACATCACAAAAACTCTTCAGCTGAAGGACGACACTGAAACTGTTATTGAGTACTCAAAGCATACTCTTTTCAAGTTGACTGAAGATTCAGCATGTTCCCGATATTAATCAACTTGTTCCTAAGAATTTTACAACATAGCCAAAGCTTTATGTCTTTTTATGAATGCAGCAGTCGCTGATATTCTGTCAGGTAGAGAAGATAATGATACATTAACATCCCTGAAACAAGAGAAATTGCTTTGAGAACAAGTGTTATTGGCGTTGGGAAAATAAGTTTTCTCTGAAAGTGAAATTACTAGTTAGAATAAATGTTTTCTGCAGTATAGTGAGCAATGACCTTGGATTCTAAACTCTCCAGGCTATTCACCAAACAATGATTGTGAATGATTGTTTGGACTACCTTGCAAATTGCTTGGCCTAATATCCTGGAAAAGAACCTTAAAAGATGGGTTGTTCCATGATTTCTACTCAAATAAATAAGAAATATCAACTGCTGATGTGATGTGGTTTCATTCCTGAGAAACATGAATGGGGTGAAGTTCCTCTCAAAAAATGATTTAAGCAAATTTAAAATATTCTGTTGTAAATAACACATTGGTCTTGTCACCTTACAATAAAAAAAGTTTAGAATTTTTTCAGCACATCTACTTTTTTTGATCGAATTCTGTTCAAAGCCCCTCCCCCCCAAAAAAATCCTGCAGTCTAGCAAAAGTAACCTTCTTCGTGACTTAGTCTGTAGACTTACACATTTTCTCCTCTCTTGTTACTTTTTCTGAACTTTCTGACCTTGGCCTTTCTCCATTTTTGCCTTAAACAGATTTGTCACAATTTCAGTCACTTATCCTTGAGGACATTTCACAGAAGCTGTCAAATCAATACTGACATGTAAAGGAAGTCCTTGTATATCAAATTTGACAGGCAGCTAGAGTCAGTGTTAACTTATCTGTCAAGAGTTTTATCGTTCTTCAACATCCAAAACCAAGTTGAAGTTAATTGCTGCCTGTCAAAGCATGTGTGTGATGATAATAAAATGTATTTAATTGACTGAAAATGATAATAATAAAAAAAACTCTAGGTGGAATTTAGCATGACAAAATGATCTACTGTCATGTTACATTTGTAAAACTCTATCATCTGATTGTTGTTGATATCAGACTGCAGTAGATGACATAAATGGATTTGCTCTTAAGCTATCAATCTTGCATGGTATATATTTCTTATTTGCAAAAGAACATCTCCAACCAATACTCTGGACAAATGCTTATTATAGAAGGAATTTCATGTTATTTAATATGCTATTTACTTTTCAGCTTGCATAATATATATAAAACTGCACCCATGTTCACCTGCAAATATGCCTCAACCATCACATAGAAATATATCGGTTTAAATGTTTCTTCACTTGGAGCAATCTATCTGTCATGATTACAGAGCTGCACTCCATTAGAGTTTTTACATCCAGTTTAAAAACCCATTTATTTCCACTATCATTTGGTCAGTTTTGCTCACCATTAGTAAAATGAGCCAATCCTTTCTCATATTTCAAGGTTAATAAACATCAGTGCAAGTTCACAGCTGTTAGTCTGAGTGGGAGGAAACAAACGTGTTTGTCTGAAGCTTTTTCTGGAGGTTTCTTTGTAGCTGTTTTTGCATCTTAATGACAGAGTAGATGATATTTTGTTCATCACTTCATCTGGTTGTCTTCTCACTATTCATTAACTCTTTTTTTCAACCTGCCTACACTTTTATTTGAGTGAATTTCATTCACTATAGTTAAGCTTAGTTTTAGTATTAGTACTTAGTACATTTTCATTGTTGCAATAATATAGGTATTGTGAACTTAAATATTTCTCAAATGTGACAAATGTTTTAATGTAGCCATTGCTATAATTCAATACGATGACAAATTCTTGTAATTCAACATTGATTACATTTTTCTACATACCTGTTGACCAGGTTTGCATTGAACACTTATATTGTATATTTCTCAAATCAAAATTCCCATCCCACTTAGATGACTAAAAGCTGCTCATTAAAGGTAGAAAATTAAGGCTACCCTACTGGCCAGAAACCATAAATCAACTCTGAACTGCTGCTCCACCAAATTCCCATTTAAAGATTTTACACAGTGCTCAATGGCATCTGGTTTTTATGTGGCCATTATCAGAGAGGGAAATTAAAACAGTTCTTATATACTCTTGGCATAATGAATGGTTTTCTTTTCATTTTGGAAAAAAAAAAGAATTATACAACAATTTATCACATTTACACAGTAATTACCATAATGCAATTAACAATCTGAAGGCCCGTGCAATTTATCCATGTATGGACAGTCTAAATCCAATTTCAATGAACATCTCACTCTGCAAGCTAAATGCTGTCAGAGAACTAAGACCTGACAGATTATGGACAATAAAAAAAAAGAAAAGCAAGCTTTGTATTGAAAATATTTGGTCCAAACTATTTTTAAGGGGACACTGGATTTTAATAATTAATCAGAGTTTCTCCATTAAGAAAGGGTCTACATGCTCAGTCGGAATAAAAAAAAGTCCATTTTGCACCAGATTTGTCTCACTGCATGCTCAAATCCCACTGTAAGATGTATGATACCACATGGTGCTGAGGCTAAGAAGCTCTCAGCATGGAGCAGATTGTAGTTCTTAGACAAAATGATATCCACAGCTAGTCACAAAGTCTATTAGCTGAGTGCATGTCCAATATCAGCCATACAAAATAGTTTCTACCTACTGTTACAGAAAGTGGACTTTGCATTTCCTCACTGTCCGTGTTCCTCTTCCGATAAATGTACACGTTATTATAGGAAATGTAACATAAAGAGGTTGGTGCCTATAGCATCTATTTTTATTAAGCTGTTGAGTCCATTCTCTTGAAATCTGAGGTTTACCTCTCTTTTCTTATCTTTTTTTCCTCTGCTTCAACAGGCAGGTGGTCAGAGAGTCTGAGGGAAGTGTTGGCTACTCTAATTTGAATATGGAACAGTGGCTATCTCGGATTTAATCTGCAGTGTTTATGCTCACAACAGTTGAACAGTCGACATTTTTTTTTATACTTTGTTCATACAGTATGAAATTATTCATTCAGGGAGTTTCAAGGTCTATGACTGCTATAATGGAAGACACTGTTATGAGTGTTGTCTCCAGAAGATGGAAAACATGGCATTTCACTCTGGCTGCCTGGTTGGTATGTTTTAGGATTGCTGAAACTGAGGGGGCTTTGTAAGGTGCTAAATATTTCCAACATTGTTCAAATAAGGATGAAACACACTTCAACGTATCAAACGTATACGGACATCTAAGTGGGTCTGAACAGACGTTTATCTGCTCTAATCATCATGGTCTGTGCAATGATTGGAAAACTGGATTTTTGGGAAAAGCTAGAGTGTGAACTTTGAAATACGGGAAACAATAGTGAGGAATGTCACTGTTTTGCTTCTTTCCAATACCACTTTTTCTCTCTGGTTGGGTTTATATACATAGTGTGTAGTTTTGCTTTGCTGCAGGTTATCAGGCATGGCTGAGAAAAGCAGCATGGCATAGTGGATAGTGTTGTGGCCCCACAAAAGAAGGTACGATTCCCGGGCCTGGGGCTTTTCTGTGCAAAGTTTGCATGTTCTCTGGATACTCCTGTTTCCTCCCACTGTCCAAAGACATCATGTTTGGGTTGATTGGTGACTCTAAATTGTCCGTAGGTCTGAGTTTGAGTGTGAGTGGTTGTTGCTCTCTGTATGTCGGCCCTACAATGGACTGGCGATCTGTCCAGGGTGACCCAACCCTCGTCCAGTGTGACTTGGGATTGGCTCCAACACCCCCCGCGACCCAGAAGCAGATAAGCAGTAGAAGATTAATGAATGAATGAATGTTATAGTATTAATAAACTTGGCTCGTCGGTAATCTTTAATATAATAACTGTGAAATCCTGTTTTATTCTGAACTTCATTTGTTTGCTCCAGAGACATCTTCGTTAGGCTACAGATAGACTCTGTAACAGTGATTTTAGAATAGTATTGAAAAAGTTGGCAGAAATGTTGAGCACACAAGGATAATTATTTCTGATTATGAATTATCATTTAGTTTTTACTGGGTAAATATTAAGGCTTATAATACTAGTGATGGAGGTGCTTATTGTCTCACCACACATTCTGTGTTCATAAATAGAAATTCATGATTGGAAAATTGCATATGCATTAGTTTTATGTGCTTCCATTTATGTGCTTTATGCATCATCTATACATCTGGCCCCTGGTCTGGATGTGTTTCTAGATTGGTTTTGGATTATGCCTAAAATTTTAGAGCTGTGAAGACCAATAGTTTAAACCCATGTTGTCATGTTGTCATGTTGTCACAGAACTTGAATCTATGAGTGACTTGGATTCTCATCTGCTTGTCCATGTTAGATGAAGAGTTGCAGCGCTTTCTCAGATCTGTACAGTATTTGCAAAATAAGAAACACACTGCACCACTTAAAGATGTGCAGAAAATGTCCGCATACACACTAAACTCGGGTTCCACAGTTTGACCCTGTTCTCTCACTCACCATGGCCAGAGGCACAATGCCACCCAAGTCTTGCGATGCCAGGCGAATGAGGGTCTGCACCTCACTGCTCAGGCTGCGGGTGAGCGGATACTCCACCTGCCACGTCACCTCCCTCCCTTCTTGGGTCACCATGAGCCCGTTCACTTCCAGGTCAACCTGCAGCACCCGCTGGTAGCCCACTGCCTCTACTCTGCAGGGGGAGAGAGGGAGAAGATGTGTGTCAGGAAGATTTAGACAAAAGAGCAGGGTAAAGAATTAATTGGTAGGTAGCAATCAGTAAGGCACATGCGAAAGGGATAACAAGACAGGATAAAGTGGGAGTTGTAAGGAAAAAAAAGAAAATGGATGCGGTAGAGGAAAGAAACGGAAGAGGCCAAATGAAAACTATGGAATAATGTGACCTCTACAGGAAAATCAAGGAACGAAAAAAGATTAAAAGACAATGAAAGGAAACATGAGACTGTTTGTCAATGTGGAGGAAGAGGACAGAAGGAGAATGAGGGGAAAGAAACAGAAATGTGGGAGAAGAAATGGCTTATAGTAGGCCAAGAGGAAGGAATGGAAGGAAAACAGAAGGGAAATTGGTTTTTTCTGGCCCTTTAACAGAAGTGTTTGGTGTTTGGCGAAGAAGACTTAAAACCAGACAGAGAAACTAATTGTGTATTTTAATCAGGTGGAAAGAAAACACCGAAGAGAAACAGTTAATAGGAAGTGTAATGGCTCTGCACTGCTACATATAATATGCAATTTCTTTCCTCTAAAATTTAAACAACGCATCCCTCATCTCAGAATCTGATATGAAACTAATCGCAGGACTATTGAAATTTATTCTCACATCCACACAGAAGCATGATGCTGGCACAAAAAGCAATTTATTTTCCCCCTTGCAATATGGAGCCTCTCTTGCAAAGATTGCCTGGGCCAAGCAAATAATTTTCTCTCAGCTGATGGAGATGCAAACAAAGCAGAAAAACAATGAATGCAAAATAAAATCCTCCAAATTTATTTGATTTGCTGAGTGCTAGGTTTGATCAAGCCATTCGCTCTCTCTCTCTCGGTTGGAACAACGCAATGCAACACCTTTTGCAACAACCTGAACCAGACATATACATATGTTTTGAAAAATACAATTCACACTTGGGGATCTACAAGTGGCGCACAGAGAAACATAATGTGAACCTAACCTTTAGAGCAACATCTCCTTTGCAAGAAGGAGAAAACACCTTTTAAACAGATTTATGGCAGTTGATCTATATTTTGTATGTCTCGAAGAGGAAAAAAAAGGAGAAATCTTTCAGATAAAATTATTTTTAAAGTATACCATCGTCTTTGAATTTCTGTCCTGAGCAGAATGTTGTTTGTTGTTTGGTTGTCACACAATTAAAAGCATGCTGGAAACAGCCCAATTTCAGCTAGAGGAGGGTGTAGCTGAAGGAGATCCAAAGGTTTCCCTTGAACATATTTCGGCCAAGCCTGCATTTAAAATCCCTCCATCTCCCTCTTATGTGTTTGCACTTCAGACACTAGCCCCACTTCAAAGTGCAGATTTAAGGCTCCACTCTGGAAGGAGTATTAAAAAGGAACAGTTAGGGAAGCCAGAAATTAGTGTGGATAAAAATGGCTTGAATAGCAATTCTGGGTGGGACAGAAAAGCTCTTTAATTTCAGTGGGTAATGTTCTGAATTATACTAAACATGTTTCCAAATTACAGCTGAGAAGCTTTGGTTCAGGATGATCACATGTAAATATTGATGTGAATGTGGCCACACAGTGAGTGCTGTTTAAGATATAAATCTGTTGTTGAAAACAAAAGAATACAGGTATGCTGAGGTGCAAAGCAGAGCGGTTGGCGTTCACACTGTTGAAAATGTTCCTGTTACTTTCTCACAATTCTTATTAGTACACTTGCAACACATCCTTAGCACTTTTCCACCAACACTTCCATACTTCATATAGTTTTCAACTTTGACTACAGGATGAAAGCTAAGAATTCTGTGGTCCATGGTGTTTGCTGAAAAGTACAATACCAAGCAATTTTTGTAAATAACTGAGCCCCTCTGTGCTAAGAAAGTTCATATTTGTCTTTGAGCTGAGCATCGCAGGTAGGACTGAGGACCAGCTCATTTATGAACCAGCTCTGTCATGCAATACATTGTAAAATGTAATATCACATTTTTTCTGTACAAAGTAAGTTAGTACATTCATTTACATATTCAAAATATACAGTTTAGAGAAGGAAAGGAACAGATATTTATCATTAACGTTCCTCTGTATCACATCTTCCTCTACTGTTCTCACTACATCTATTTTTAAATAAATGTAAAAATCATGAACAGGTCTATATTTGAATTGATGATGTTAGACAAGAAGTATTGTAAGTTAACAAAACTTAGTAAGGGATTTATACATTTATTTAAAAGCATGGCCAAGTATTCCTACAAATTCATTTGTGATGAAACAGCCAAGAGAGAACAAATTAACTATCACATTGGAAGAGCTTTGTTGGCACTTTTTAAGTCAGGCTTTTCTGTAGTGTGCAGTTTCGCAGTTTCTAGGACTTTTTTTTTTTTCCCTCTTTGAAATCCATTTACTTTTAATCAAAGTTAAACATGGGGAGCAAAACAGGGGAAATAAACTGCTGATAGCAAACATCTTGCACAAAACATACTGTATATATGTGGTTGCTCACGTTTAGCGATTTGTTGAAAATCCATAGTTCTTGGTTTGTGGCCGTGGACTGTGAGGATTAGCCATTCACTGAAGCTAAAATCCATCCATCACTTTATTTTTATTGTTCACTTTCTTTCTCAGGCAGAAACTTGGAGAGCTGTGGAGCCGCAGTTGTACATCCATGACTGGCTGACAACATGCTGGGCTCAGGGGTGGTGACTGCAGTGATTATGTAGTTTACGCTTATGGTGTACAATTATAGCCAGATCAATTATCTGCAGCAGACAGTTCTGCTTTACAATGGAGCTGCAAACAATCAGGGCTCTCGTGCTGAACACGACAATACAATTCCCCTCTTGTCCTTTTTTTCCTTTGTTGCCTATATTATTGTACCTTTTCCCTGTCACCTCGCTTATTCTCTCCATTCTTCCCTCACCTGCATTGTTGTGTTGCTTCCAATAGAGGGTGGTGCACCCTCTCTCACCCTTACCCCTTCAGCCGGCGTGTGTTTGGGATGATAAATGTCCTCAGCTCACTGGTTGGAGAGGTCAGCCCGCTTCCTCCATGTCTCATTAGAACCACATCTGCACCGTGTGCCCTTTTCTCAGCACAATTACCATACAATTCAATACACTCACTGGCAACTGTCACTTCTCCTGCACAGCTTCATTGGTGGGGATGAGAGCAAGAGGTGAGCACAAAGACACTGACAAACAAACAGCAACAACAGCAACCAAAAATGAAAAAACAAAAAACAAAACAATGTAGAAACAAGGTTAGAAGGGCTACAATAAAGACAGAGTGTCTGCCAGGATCACAGAAGTGACTGTGCCTCTACAGGAGCGGCACGGTGACAATGTTGTGGTATCATAGCAGATTTGTTTTGGTGAAACGAGGTGGAAAATCGGTCATGTCATTTTGAGGAAGCTTCTGAGGGTTTCTCCATTTGTCAGTCCTATTTTTGTGTGTGAAAGCACACAGACTAAGGTAAAAGTATACACTCATAGGAAAATATGTATGGTGGAACAAATGGGACAAATTGAAATATATAAATAAATCTTTAAATAATTACTTAAATGTGTCATTAATTCATTAAAATACCAGTTCATTTAATGCAAAATTATATATGATTATTTCACTATTTATTTAATTATTTGATGGTCCTGTTGCAGTACTTCATGAATTAATTTTATCCGTCAAACTCACCCATCAAAGTCAGTGGGCGGGGCTAACGCAAATCGAGTCTAATCAATTGCTTTGATGAAGCCAGGAAGTCTTTCAAAACATTGCGGCTACGCAGGATGTGCTTCAACTTTCTCTGGAGTTGGTGACAGACATTTTAGACCTTCCAGAGTATGTGGAACCAGGACCTGCTGACCCAGAGCATGTAGCGTGTAAAGCAGAGGAATTTATTGAAGTTGTTGGCGTTATTTCTACACTACACCGGGACGTTTGGGATTTAAAATACCGACTGCAGTTCTTGAGCACTGATTTCTTTCTGCTAAACCAGCTTGTCAAACTGCAGCAATGTTCGGAGTGTCAATGAAGACTATCAGGAGGGGCATGCACCAAAACGGTCTAAGGTATTTACACTAAACTCATGAGTTTCCGTTTATGAATTTCTGGCTCGTCCGGCTATTGCGCCTAGTTTAGCAGAAAGACGTCAGTGCTCCAGAACTGCAGTCGGTATGTTAAATGCCAAACGTCCCGGTGTAGTGCAGAAACAACGCCAACAATTTCAATAAATTCCTCTGCTTTACACGCTACATGCTCTGGGTCAGCAGGTCCCGCTTCCACATACTCTGCACGGTCTACAATGTCTATCAAAAACTCCCGAGAAAGTTGAAGCACATCCTGCGTAGCTGCAATGTTTTGAAAGACTTCCTTGCTTCAACAAAGCAATCGATTCGGCTCGATTCGCGTTAGCCCTGCCCACTGACTTTGATGGGTGAGTTTGACAGATAAAATTAATTCATGAAGCACTGCAACAGGACCATGAAATAATTAAATAGATAGTGACACAATTATATATAATTTTACATTAAATGAACTGGTATTTTAATGAATTAATGACACATTTAAGTAACTACTTAAAGATTTATTTATATATTTCATTCTGTCCCTTTTGGTCCTCCATAAATATGAACACACTCAATTCTGTAAGATACATTTCAAACACACCTTTGTCGCAACAGTGGGGCTGTGAGTATGATCAAGTGATGTAAAAGCAACAAAAAACAAAACAAGAATGATATTTCCTTTATTCGGAAAAAGGGAAATAAAAGTTAAGATTGGGAATACAAAAGCCCTGTTTCACTAGCAGCCTTGTTTTTCTCTCTTGTCAACTTTAGCATCTCTGTGGGTTTCTGGCCCTGGAAAAGTAGAGATAGAGAAGTCTGCCATGTCTTTTGGAGCAATGTGTTAGTGTGCACCAGCAACAGTGATATCAAAGATCTGAATCCGTTTCAACAGTGAATCAACAGTGAGTCCAACAATGGAGGAAGAAGGCCAGGGAGTCTGCTTGAGCATTAATCTCTCAATCTGCTCCATTCAGGTAAAAGTGGCTATATTTTTGTCTTTTGTTGGAACTGGAAACAATGGGCTTTACTTCAAAAGCAACAGGTCCAACCTGTCCTCTCAGCCAGTGTGAGTATTAGCTGTAAAAAACATTTTTTTGGCCATGACTGCGCTGTTCTGTGTGTTAAAATTTCCGCTGTTGATTTTCAGGGCCAGTTAGATTGTTTGTTTGTTTGATGTGCTGCAGAAAAGTAGTTTGTTTGTGGCCCTGCACACATGATTTTCTGTCTCTGTGTGTTTACCGGGTCAGGCGAAAGGGAGATGAGCAAGTTCATTCCGTCACGGATGTTTTACGATTCTTACAGACAATTTTTGGTTGAAGAGATTTTCAATATTTCACACGAGTGGCACTTATTTGTGGTTGGATTATCTGCTGTACTGGGTTTTATATGAGGTCAGTTGACGGCAGTTTATCAGACCTGTAAATGTTTTTACCCTTTGAAGAGGATGAATCCATTTTCTCCTGTCCTTTCAGTACTTTTTTTCCCTTAATTTTATCAAGTAAACTTTTTTTATGCTGGACTTTTGGCAACATGATAAAATTAACAGATGGACAAATTGTATGGAAAACAGTATGCACAGCTGCCTCGGCCATAATTGAATCCTGACATGTGAGACCAGCAGTAATTCAACAAAGCAGGTGTGACCAGGGACAGAATGAGCATCTCTGGCCGGCCATCTGTCTCCATACAGAGATCCAGCTTCTGCTTTGATCTCTCTTGTGTTACGTAAATTTTTCAGGGCGAAAAAAAAGAAAAGTGTCAAATCTAAATTAGCAGTAATTTGTAGTTGAAAAAATGGGAAAGTAGCCGTAGGTCCCACAAACTGGATGTTATACTTTATTTAGTATCAATGCGGTACCAAATTTAATGGAATTTCTGCTGGTTGTAGAGTTTTATTGTAAACTTGTTTGAAAATAGCAAATATGCTGGAATAATTTCTTTTTTGATGTAAATTCCAGTGAAACTATACACTGACAGAGCCGGGGAAGCTCTGGGCTTCATGCTCAAGAAATACTAACTGACATCTGGTTTCCACTTTATATTAGTTCATTAGTGGGCTGTTGGTTTTCTAACCTCTGTCTCAGCAAGAACGCAAATAAGAATATAGTTCCCCAATATGAGCTCTCAGTGTGCAGAGATGCTTGGCTAATTACTGTTCTTCCTTGCTTTTGCTCCGAGTGTCCAGATGATTTGCTTTCGCAGCTGTTTTAATTATTTGTAGTTCACTTTCTCTCCAGCTGTGTTTTTTTTTTTTCCTCCATATATGGAGTTTCCATGTCTCCCCAAACAAACAATTTGCTCCCAAATCCCAAGGGGAATCAGATAATGTCTCAGATGTATAAAACCTGGTGTCAACAGGATCTCCATCTGCTGCTTAGTGAAGTGAAGTAATAAAGGCCACATAAACAGTAAAGACTGTGCCTGACTCTTATAGTGTAGCAGCAGCTAACACTGAATGGGAGTGTAATGAGGTCAATTAGCCCGATGCAGTTGAGGGGTCATTAGAATATGATGATGAATAAATTAGGATCCCGAGTAGCAGAAACCATATTTTGTGTGTATGCGCATCTCAAGGGAGTCCGGGCCCCTCTCTAATGAATATCGGGTCTAATATCTGTCTCTTCCCTTCGAGGATGCTAATGAGAGACCACCTAAACTAGCCCACCCCCTTCCCTACTCCACCCTCTGACATTTATGCACCAATGAACAGCAGATTCAACAAAGCAACAGAATGTGATGTAGTTTGGAGAAGGTTGTTGCAGTCAGCTGGGGCTTCTGGTGATCCTGTGGGGGTTTGGGGGTACTGACGACCAGGAAAAGATTGACAGAGAGAGAAAAGGTTCATATGATAAAACAAAAAGCAAAATAGCTCAAAAATAATGTAATCCCAATTTGTTCACGGCAGGATGACTGAACCGCTAAATTCTTGCCCAAAGAACGCTCGTTGAAGTACATCAGTTATATGGTAGGAAATGTATGGCACACACATAACACTGTAATCCTAACCTTGTATTGGGGGGCGCGGGGGAATAGCTTGGTAGCTTTCCATCCACTGATGCATGTTTCATCCATGTGGAATAGGTGTGTTTATGGAGCGATAAACATTGACATATGACAGACAAATAATGAAAGAGATCATAAAATGAAACCATGTCCAGAGGCTGATGAAACAGAATAACCAATTTGTGTATATAGGAGATTTCCCCCAGGATCTATCAAATCCTTGACACCAGCGCAGTCCCTGTCTGTACAGATTAGTTTGCTTCGCAGTAGACCTGCAGAGTGCAAAAGGGTTGGGGGGCAGAAGGTGAGAAAACTGAGGGAGAAATATTACAACTCTCCCAAATTGCCTTTTTGGTTGTTCTCTCCTTTTTATATTTTTTTTTCGAAGCAGCCCCCAACTGTTTTGTTCTCTTGCTGTCTCATTCCTTCCCTAACCTCTTGATCTTTCCTCTTCCACGGTCGCCTTCTCTTCCAGCTCTCCCTCTTTCCCCTTTCTTAACCCACCTTGCATTTCACAACTTGCTGTTGGTCTGTTCTATTTTTTTATGCCTCTGTGACCCCCCCTTTTTTTTTTTTTCCTACAACACTCTCAAACGGTGTGTGAAATGAGATGATTCAAGCTTCCTGCATGAAGCAGATGTGGCTCTCTGCATCAGCCAATCAAAAGGTATTGTCAAGACTCTACCACATTGTAGCAAAAGCCAATCAGACCCGAAAACGCAGCCATGGAAGCACATTTCTCATCTACCAGGAAATTGGATATGTAAACTCGGTGCGAAGATGGTGAGCCCATTTCTTACGAGTTGAAGCTATGTTACATCATGACACGCTGTCACACGTTAATGTCAAAGCATTAACATGCGACAGGGTCACCATGTGGCCAACATCATCAGTTAAAATTTAATGTCATTTCAATTCCTCACCCTGTCACAGCAACAATTTTCTGAAAAGCAGTGTGAAAGGAAGTTGCAATTTTTTCTGTCAACGTACTGTTTCTGAAAACCCTGCTTATCACATAGCAACAGGGAACCAGGAGATGTATGTAAATTGATTTTTGTGAGGAAAAAAAAACAACGAAAAAACAAAACTCAGGCACAAATATCAAGGGGATGGTTCAGCTGTCTCATCAAAATGTAAGACTTAACATACAGGGTGAAAACCTCTCCTGCCAAACACATTTCACTAACAATCATGTCTTTGAAAAAATAACTTAACGGTTTTTTTTTTCTTCTCATTAATACAGAGTTAAAAGGTTTTTTATTACAGTATTTGAGATAGTTGACTGATGATTACTTTCCATACATTCCGATAACTGCTAGTGGCAGCAAAAAACAAAACAAAACATTTTTATGTCAAGATAAAGTATGACTGGCTGAACACCACAATGTTGGCTTTGTCATTATCTAGTTGTTAACTGGACCTTTGTCCTATAGTGGTTGTGTGGTCATGATAATATTAAGTGGATTTGAATCACAAGATTGAAAAATATTTTCCAAAAATCAGTGTTTCCTGAAACATTTGTGCTTCAGGTCCGACAATCGAGCCTGTGTTCTGTAGATCAGTGTGAGAAGACTCCACTTCCTTAAAGAGACGAACAACCACTCACACTCACACTCAGACCATAGACAATTTAGAGTCACCAATTAACCCAAACATGATGTCTTTGGACGGTGGTAGGAAGCTGTAGTACCCGGAAGAAACCCACACAAGCACAGGGAGAACATGCAAACTCGGAAACCAAACCCGGGACCTTCTTGTGGGCCAACACCGCTTACCACTATTCTGCTGTGTCTCCATGTTCAATTCGATTCAAATCGATTCAATTCACTTTCATATGTGTGAGTGCCAATCTCAAAGCACTTTACCGAGTAACATTATAAAGTTTCCACAATGAGCAAGCAGTTGGCGACGGTGGAGAGGAAGAAATTGCATGCACTGTATGATGTCAATGATGTGCTGTTAACAATATTACTGCGGCGGATTTTTATCAGAGAGAAGAACACAGACATAAGTGCAGCATCTCCCAACCTTCGATTTCAGATTCAACTACACTTTACTGAGACAATACACGTGGAAGTCATCCAAGTCACAGCAATAATCTATTTGGACATGTAATATCTAAAATGAGTAAATTTCTTGACTTATGAAATCGTTCGGAGCTCACACAATGTGCACTTGGGAGCTGTTGCCACGTTTTAGCTGTCAGCCACTAAACTGTTTTTGTTGTTATACTTGTTACGAGCCTCGATTAAGACAGTGAATGCAAAACTGCACACAATAAGTTGATGTATAAACACGACCTTTTATTCCCTTATTGATTCCTATGAGCGGGAGGAGTGTTAGTAAGATTCTCCAGAGGGCTGTGATGCTCATGCTCTTATCCTGGACAATAAGATCAACACAGTGTGACTGGCTAATCTCCCCTCGGAGTTTAAACTCTCCACCAAAAATTGACACTTCTTCTTTTCCTTGTTACTTGCACATATACACATAGATGACAGGCAACAAATAAAGGAAAAGAAATCTCAATCTAAACCTCTGATACTGTTAAATCTCAATGTGTGCATGATTCTTTGACTTTGCATTCAGCGGCATCTACTGTATGTTTTCTTTTAGACCTCCATTTTTCTGTCTCTCATCTTGCTTTTGTCTGACTGCTCACCTCCCTTTATTCACCCCTACTCTTTTTTTTTAAGATGTCTGAAGTATTCATTTCTTCTCAACATGCCAAAACGGTGTGGGAACAGGAAATTTGCCATGTAATTAATCCTGCCTTCCCCATTTCATGTGCCTTTTTCTCCTCTCATCTTAGATGAATGTTAGAAAATGTATTTGGTTATTGGTCCGTCTGCACAGGGAAGGCCAAACGGAACTTTTAAATTGATAAAAAAAGTAAAGTATTTTACTTATGTTCATACCTTTAGTGTTGTTCATTTTTAGCAAGACAGAGCAGAAGGGTCTTTGTGAGTGGCGGTACAATTTCATTAAAACATCCTTGAACATTTTAAACTTGAGACCTCCGTATTTGCCTTTGTAGAAGCTCTTACCACTTAATGTTTATTCTTCATTAGAGATTTTGGATTTTCCAACAAATTGCTGCTGGTGAAAAGGTGGGGAAAAGAAAAAAGACTGATTGAAGGGGAGCTGAATATGGCAAACGTGGCATGTAGCAAAAACTGAGGCTGAATACCAGAACCAATGAGATCCTCTTTTGGCCTCTAGCTGTGGGCGTCAGCGTGATCTTCACCATGTTAAAGTTGGACTGAAATCATGGCAGCAGTTTTTGAAAGTCGTTGCTTGCTAAGTTGACGTTTTTGGGGAAGTGTACCTGTTTGCAGTCATTATTACAGAGTTTGGCCACAAGGTTGAAGCCTCTATTTCAGCTCCCTGCATTTAAACTGCCAAACAGCCAAGTTGCTGTGAGAAGTCATACCCCAGAACTTGGTGTGGGCTATGACACAAAGCGTGGTGTCCACATTTTCCAACAGTCCTGCGTAGGAGAGTACTTCATCACAATCAACAAGCTTAATCACAGTTAACGTTCTTCCCCACTGGAGAGCACAATGTGTGAGGAGGGGAGGTGGGGGAATTTATTAACAAGCGAGATATGACAACATAATGATACAAGTAAATGAACCGCTGCTACTTACTTGCTAATGGAATAAGCCTTCTGGCTATGATGTAAATCAGGATGTGGGGACTTCTGCCCTCAGAAGTATTGTATCTAACTAACTCTGAGGTTTTATTACACACAAAGACGAGTCCACTTATTTTTTTACCTGCAGTAACATCACCTACTAAAAAGTAATAATTACATGGTTTTATATTTTTTATAGTCCGCGGTTTTGGAAACAAGGCCAGTGCGTCTGGTGTCACTGATATAGCCTTTCCCCTTTTTCACTCTTCACTTACTGTTGACATCCTTTACCCAGAAAACCTTCTTCACTGTGAAATTTGGCAGGTAACTCATATACAGAGATTAAAAAAATCACACTTTGGGTCATTTCCTGTGAAAAAGACTAAATCTGACTTGGAGACACCATGAGAGAGTTCTGTTTAAAGCTCTTTGTTTTTGAGAACTTGGTAAATTACATTAAAGGATTAGTTTGATTTGCTATGTTTACATTATGGGAGGTAGCGTTGATTGTGCTCTCACTGTGGTGAGCTGCTGTGGGTTCGTCTGGAGCTGTCACTCCTTGGGCCACTGCATTGTGTGGTCAGTGTCATTTGATGCTAATGGATTATTGTTAGACTTATTTCGAATCTCACTCTTTGTTTTACTCGTTTCACCGTTTCTGGCAGAGTAAATCAATATGACAGCAGCATTTATATTTCTCCGCGATCGATCCAGAAGTGTTGCTCTTTTTTTTTTTTTTTTTTTTTGGCTTCTTTTTAGTTTTAATAGTTAAATAAAATTTCTTTGTAATTTTCCCAAAATATCACCTGGCCACACAGTCTACATAAGGATGGATTCAAATGTATCTGAAAGGAAAACTGGGTCATGAATATATATATATATATATTTAGTGTGTTTAATATGCCTCACATAACTTGAATGAACCGGCATGATTTCTACCTTATCTTATGAATAAATACATAAACAAAACAAAGCTACATGTACCTGCATGGATGCATGCCACCATCCAAAGCTAAACAAACCTCTGCTTGGTTTGGTTTATTTGAATTAGTAGTGTATATGTACATTTGAACCCTTTGAGGCCTCTTGCTGACCTCGAGCTTTACTTATGCTCTCTGAGCTCATAAATCTGCCAAGAAAACAGTCTCCACCTACTCAACCTCAGGAAGAAGAGTTGATAGGAGACAGAAAAGCTTACATAGCCTTATTTTGCCATCACTTACAATTTGCTCCATCTGGTGCTAAAGACAATACCTAATCGCATAACTTCATCTTGCAATTTATCACTCATCCAGTACAAACACTTATACAGACAAACACTCAATACTACTAAGTAGTTTAAACAATATTTTGAAGACACTAGTGAACACATCTCTAAATTCTTATTACAACTGCTCGATTCATGCTAAGCATTAACCCTGGTCAATACAGGATCTTTAAATTGTTGGTACACAACATTTGATAAAATCCCTTAACATGTTTTTGCAGTACCTAAAGTATAAAGTACACCTCAAAGCAGGCTCTAGAGCATTAACAGGGGCTAAAGATTCAGTGGATGATTTATTAGAAGATGAAGTGGGGTCTGAGCCCAGGGTCCCAAGGCCAATAGACCTGCCTTATCAAACACCACCAGGCTTCGTGGCCAATATCCAGATTCTCTATGGGCAACTCCCCACCAGTGCTGGCTTTGGTCACTGATAAAAGTCAGATTAACTACAGAGCTTTGTTCAGAGGAGAGGAGAGCTTGCTTTGCTGTTACATCAAAAGTTTTAATACACTTGATTCATAAATCAAAACTCAAAGTAACAAGACAAGCGTGTTTCCAAACTGAGCTTCATAGTATAAAACATAGGGGAGTGTCGACTGCTTTGACTCAAACCATTATGACAGGTCTTCGATTTATTGCAGACCACTTATAAATATGACCCCAAAACGTTGTAGAAAAAAGGAAACCGCTGGTGTCCAGCTGATTTAATAGATCAGTGTCTTTGGCTACCAGGGTACGGTGTGTGTGTGTGGGGGGGGGTCTGACTGTGAGGATGTGGTATAAATCATTCTCCTGAGATGACATTTATTATATTTCATGAGTGGCATCATGTATGTTTCGATTACCATTAATGATGGCAAGTCAGGGGGAATGAATATAACTGTGTGCTTATTTTAATGTTATTATAGCCAGGGGGGCTACCTCCTCTATGGAGGCTTTATGATTGAGTAAAGCATGAGAAGCCCAAGCTACATATAGAACTCACATGTCACTCATGCAAATTATATTACTGACAATCAATACTGCAGATCCATCAAACGATCACGTAGTCGCCTGTCATGGTGTGCTGTAGAAATATTTTTCAATATGTGGGAAGCAGTGAGAAGAGAGCGTTTCAGCAATGCATTACTGGCCCTGCGGGTAAAGACAGTGAAATAAGATGTCTAGATGATTGCTTTAAAGGACAGCTGAATGTGTCCAAATATTTTTCATACCAAATTGTATGCTACCCGCACCTGTGATAAGCCAATTGAAGAAAACAGTAGTTCACAAACATACAAATTAGACCACCTGGGAGGGTAATTGCTTCGCCTTTGCTATCTGTCATCTGTATTATCGTACTTTCAAAAGACCATCCACACATTCAAGGACATGCAGGAAAATACATTCACAGACACACACACCCACAAACATAAACACATCCAATGTCTCTCTGTCTTTCTTGCTCCATCTTCTGTCTAAATCTCTTAGTTTCATCCTTTTGTGAGTGCATTGTTTGCTGTGGTGTTAATTAAGCTGATTACAACATGAACTAATCACAGCAGCCACACTTTTCAAGACCCAAACTAATAATAGCCTGTTCTTTAATTTCCCTCTTAATCAAATGCCCATAAATAGGTGCATCTGTGGAAACAGAAACAGCAGTCAGGTCATTAACATCCGTACGTCTTATTGATGCATGGAGAGTTCCTCCATCGAAATCAGATTGCACTGAGGGGACCTTTGATTTAAACTTGGGTTGTAAATGCAGTCCCACTGGCCTGGCGTGCCCTGGTCATTGATTGTATGTGTTCATGCACCATGCGAGCTGAGCTTGGTGCAATCAGAAAGAACAGCGCAAGGCACTGTGACCTCTCCTCCGTGAAGTGGAGAGGAATGAATATTGAACTCCTTTCTCATTCAATTTTCACTCATCATTGTCCTGTCAGTTACTTCAGTTCCTAACGACTCCCCAGCATGGAGTAAAGCTGACTTGTAAACACATACTCACTAACCCAAATGATGGCCATCTGCATAGACTCACAGTTCGGGAGGTGCACTTAAATGTCACTGCTGAATAAACAAACCATTATAGCCAAAATGCAGCTCTGTGGGCAAATTCGACTCCAAAAATTCTCAAATCATATACCCAGTTTACATATGTAATATAATCATTATATGCCCGATAGAATGAATAATAAATGCAAAGTTATACTACTTGCTAGAAGACATAATTTCCATAAGTGGACCTGCACAATAGCTGTCTGGCATTTGAATTGAAGAGCTGAAAAGTGAGAGACCCTGTCATGGAGATGGGGTGAAGAAGTGATGAGCGTAGGAAAAGATTACATCCCATACATGGCTTCAGGCTATTATTACCATATTGAGAGAACAATCGATCAAATTGGGTTAAAATGTACATGCTATTTCAGAGCCACTTAGACAGGCATAATGAGATCATGAATGCAGCACAGCTTCCGTTTTGTGGCACGGAGAGAGCTGTCACGCTCCTGAGGCTCTGGCTCACCTGAGTGAGATTGAACAACACCATGTAATGCAGGGGCCAATGCTCTCCATCTATCTGCAGATTGGTGTTAGCTTCTGACAGGAAAAAAAGCTGTTTTTTTTTTTTTTTTTTTACTACTGTTTCCACTTGAGCTTTACTCGAGGTTTATGTGTTTGAAAATTTTAGGAAATATTTTCTGATATGAATATAAATTGTTCTGTATGGCCAATATATGCAAAATGAGATTGATGTTCAAACAATAAGCTGTGTTTGGCTCTGGATATGGCAATTTATAGTGTCCGTGTTAAAATAAGCAAGAGCAGATTTGTTCACAGACTTGTTTATATTTCTTGCCAGAGTCTCTCTAGGCATCAATACACTGTTTGACCGAGCACGTTGTGAAGATGCAAACAGATACTATACTGTTACTGAAGTGATTGTTGTCTCTTCATAGATAGATATCCCTTTGAAACACTTCTCTTAAGCCTTCTTCCAACCTGACATAATAGTTACTCATGGACATTTTGCAAGGGCGTAGTTTCCACAGGGGATGAGCGGGGCCCTTCACTTATCAAAGGCCTTTATTTCCCTTCACTTTCATTGTTTCAGCTTGCTAAGGATAAATTTAATACATCTATCATAGTTCATATGAGAGGATCTGAAGAGCTCAAAAAGTTTGTACACTTGGCTGACATCACTTAACATCACACAAACTTGTCCTCTGAGCAACAATATTTACAAGCAGCAGTAAGTGGTACATTAAGGGCATTATGCATATGGGCAACATACCTGTTTGATAAATGTTATAAACGGCTGTTTGCAGCCTGAAAGGAAAACATGCAGCCATTATTGTTGAGTATGGCCAGCTTTTCTGCAGGTTAAAGCTTATCGTATTGTATTCTTCAACATGTGTCTACCATTCTTTTAAAAGTGTCAATTTAAATGCATCCTGAGCTACAAGAACAACAACTAGAGCGCACCACTTCTTATTAAATTAGTGAAGATGAATGTTAATGCCTAGAATAAACAAGGCCTTAGTTGCTGTTTATACTAACTACAAAATTTACATCTACATTTGCTTTGTATATTTATTTAAATATTCTAGTATCACTGTGTGCTGTTTTCTTTCTCTCATATGTTCAATGCTGCTGTGACACGCACAACTCACAGAGGGGCTAATAAAGGACTATCTTATCTTATTTTACAGAACTAAACTTCCTACTTTGCACCTATCATAATTAGTATTGCCACTGGTGGCCGCCTAATAATGTAAAACAGAGGACAGTCTTATTAAAAGAAAAAAAGAAATCAGTCGGTTAACATTGGCTAAAAAAAATAGAATTGTAAAGATCTCAATAGAACATTACTGTTATATGTTAGAACATGTCGTGTATCTGGAAACATAACAAAAATCATTATAAGACAGAGACATAGCCTTTCTAGACCCACTTCTAAAACCAAAGCTAATCATCTGAGGAAATGCACAACCAGTGAATAAAAAGTACTGGGTACATGAGGTAGCCACAACGCAACGTGTTGTTAAAAGGAAAAATAGCCAATAAATAATCTATCCAACAGATGTATTCAAAACCAAAACTGTCATCCTCTTGGTTGCTCCTTCTGAAAAGTCTAAGCATCACAAAAGTAATTGGGATTCAATGTCGGAAGAACATTATTGCCTGAATAGAGCTTTATTGCAATCCATTGAATAACAGTAGAAATATGACAAAAAATGAGTAACTAACAGCCTACGACTGCCATCCCTAAAGAGGGTAACTGCTGAATGTTGATAAATGACAGTCTTGAATTATCGTCAAGGAACTATATACACACCTCAGCAAGTAATTTACCAGCCCAATAAAAAAAATTAAGGATGTATAGGGTGCTTGAAGGAAATGTTGCATGGTGATATAACAATGCTTAGCAGAGGCAATCTTATCAAACTAGAATCTTTATGGACTATTTATACAGGAGTTGCGGCTTTCTTCCTTCCTGGGCGCACGCTGCAGAGTATGCTAATCATTTCAGTCTAAAACAAGTGTGGGGTTTCCATTGCACTCATTGATGCTTGCTTCCTCTGTTTCACTGAAATACCCTCAGAGAGCCTTCAGTCACCTCCCTCAGCAGATGGCTGGGGCAAACACAGAATGACAAGCCTCCATTTCACTGATGCTTTAAACATGATTTCACCTTCTGCAAGAAAACAATTTGAATCTTTAACCTATTCTCACACTGGGGCTTCCACACTGAGCAGACTTTACTCATCAAAGGCTCAGTAGAAGTCTGAGACTCTTTGTGCAACTTCTCTTTCAGATTGTCCCCCCCTCAAATCCTCACTATAAAATAAATTTCCCTACAGTCACAATAAATGGAAACATGATGAAACACATACTGGAAAGCATGTATTGCTGAGGACTGACTCAAATTTTATGCCGTTTAATTGTGGTATTGTCACTCGCAACCACCTCCGTAGTGGTGTCGTTTCTAAATAAGCAGCCCTGAGAACTTTGTTCCACATGCTTGCATCACTGTGTAGTTGTTGTAAGGCTGTCTTGTCAGTCTTGTATGTATGCCTGACTCCCACTTGTTCACAGCAGGGGCCCTCTCTAGCAAAAGCAGACAAATTGAATGTGGTGGCACGGTTCATGATCCCATAGACTTTGAAGGTGAAAAGATGCTGTGGGGAGATTTTATTTGTTCACTTGTTTATTTGTTTGGGTGTGTGTGTTAGACATCACACAGATGGGACTCATTCAATATTAACAGTAAGACAAACACATACTGCATATTTCAAAATTTATATAGTCTCTTTCAGAGATGCAGACAGTTACATAAATGTGATGGAGGTTTTACATTTAATCTTTTCTGCAAAAGCCAAGTATATAATATGTTGCACTTACTAAATGAGCCAAGTTTCGATTAAATGCAGACATATTAGCAGAAAGGGCATACAAGGTTAATTAAACAAAGTCAATAAAATTGTCATTTATAGTAAACAAAATAGTTATATATATATTTATTTAATTTTTTTTACCTGTTATGGGCTATCATAACACGCTCAGCTCCCCTCACTCAACTTTCAACTTTTGTTCTTGCCAGCAGCTTACAGTTTGATTATCCAGCAAAAATTCAGCATGCAAGCAAGGAGGGAGTGCGTGTGAGTCATAATGTATGCGTCCTGTAATTTCTTTTTATTATGCTTGGTTTCTTTCATAACATTGACTATAGAATTCTGGTGCCTGACAAATAAATGATGAAATTGATGAGGAAAGGGAACTCAACAGAGAAAAGCATGGGTACAGTAAGTGTTCTTTACAGTCAAAGGTCATTAATTAAGTCTTTATATTAGAGCTGTAATGATCAGTCAGTTTATGGACAAGTCAATAAGAAAAAGATGAATGGCAAGTATTAGATATTCATTAATTTAGTTATTTAACATGTTCTCCCCGTGCCTGTGTGGGTTTTCCTCTGGGTACTCGGATTTCCTCCCACCGTCCAAAGACATCATGTTTGGGTTAATTGGTGACTTTAAAATTGTCCGTAGGTCTGAGTGTGAGTGTGAGCGGTTGTTGGTCTCTGTCAGTCTCTGTGTGTTGGCCCTGTGATGGACTGGTGACCTGTCCAGGGTGTACCCCACCCAGTGTGAGCTGGGATTGGCTCCAGCATCCCCCGCGACCCAGAAACAGATAAGCGGTTGAAGATGAAAAGATTTTAGTCCAATACAGATGACGAGTCAAGGAATAAAATTGCTCTTTTGAAAAAGTCACCTTCAGCTCTTGGCAATTATAATGGCTCTCTGTTGTTTGAAAAAAAATTAGCATATTGATTTGAATACATCTACAAGCCAAACAGTAATACTTTCAGAAATCGGTAAAACCAGTAGTGCCAGAGATTGAAGAAGAGCTCATGTTTGTCAAAAGCTGTACTCTATGAACATGTTAATTTGAGAGAATGAGAGCAGATTAAAAATTGTTGGCCATTAAATTCTGTTTACTTTAATTAGTAGTTAGATGGCGTGTCTCACACATCCTGCGATTGCAAATCAAACTCCCAATTGCAATTTTGACGGGCCACTGGTTGACATGCTGAGAGTAGGGCCACAGGGCTGATACCGCGCTAACAAAACCCTCATTTGCTTCCTTTTCTCGACTCTTCCCCTCAATCAAACGACAACTCCAAATCTTGTTAGCATCTATTAAAAAGAAAGAAAGAAGACAGAAGAGGTCGTAATACCTTGCATGCATGGCCGGTTACTTTGTTTTTGATTTTGCAACCTGATTATCGCCGAGTAACGCTCAAATTTCATGGAGACCTACCCACTGCGCTCATATCAACATGTGCAGACACACAGTCAATGCGTATGTGATTCCCAAGTGTGTGTGGGTTGCATTTGCTTAATTAAGCCAAAAGCTGATGGGGATTTGGAGTTCAATAGCACTTGCTGCCAAAAAGAATATGAATTAGCTTGACGGTAAGGAAAAGCAGTCTTTCCTTCCATGGTAACAGACTGCTGTGATGGCTGGTTGGTGAAGGACAGATCTTAGCATTGAAGTGTCCTAATACATCTTCATACAGAGCAGGCAGAATTGTCTTGATGACCATTGTGCCACTTTGATCTTACGTCAGTCAGCTTTATTACAGCCTGGAGGCTTGCACAGCCATGTACATAGTAAGCTATCTGAGGCTAAATCTGCCTTAACGTGGACTTGCGATAAGAACATGTTTAGTACATGTTGTTTTGATGTTTTATAGATCTGTATCTGGTATTTTGTTCCCAAAAGAAGAGATGCTATCTCTTGAGAGTGAGGCTGTGGTGTATCATGGCTGCATCAGTGCTTCAAACATGATGCCAAATAGCAAGGCCTCTTGCAGGCAGCTAATGAAAATATTTTTCAGGTCTTTCTCACTCTGGGATTTCTTTATGTCATTTAGTGCCCCCTCTGCAATCAGCAAGCCAAGTAAACCAAATTCTCAACTTAAATAAAGTACTGTCAGGAAATAAATTCAACATTATGATGTTGAAGGTTTGCTCGTGTCAAGTTTTAGTGTTGGCGTAAGTAACACTATGATATGACGGTACGGGAAAGAAAAGAATATAATTATTATCTATTTGGTTAGAAATGTAACCATTAAGTCCTGTATGATCACGTTAATGTGAAGGCTTGAACGGGAATATGGGGAAAATTGTTTACAAACAAAACAGTCCTTGTCAGAATTCAGAGTGCAGTGTTTTCTTCATTGTGGAATGAAGCAAAAACTACAGTATAACATGAATGCAATAGAATGTGTATAGATATAGCAGCAGCATGTGCTTCCTTTTAAATAAATTTTGTTATAATGCTTGCTATTTACACGCCCAACATTTATGAATGGTTCAACTATGTAAAATAAATTTCAATTTTACATCCCTTATGTCCTCCTACACTTTGTATCACCTACCTTCCTTTTCTGGATGAACACACATCTGCTCTGTTAAGATGGTCCAGGTACATAAACCTGAAAGCCATGCGTTGAAGTAGTTGTAACTTTGTGTGTATATTTGTGTGTCATTTGCATCTTTGCAGTTTCATAGCATGCAACCCAAAGTCACTCAAAGCCTGTGTCACTAGGAGAGACACTTTCCTTCCTTGTCTGAATGCTGGAAGTTTAGTCCTCAAGCCTGGAGGAGATGCCTTGCACACCTGTCGTTTGTCTCTGAGGTTCTGGCAGTGATGCTGTTTTAATAAATGTTAAAGTGAGCTTGGGTTGACATTCGGAGACTGAATGTTTGAGGGCACGTCTTTTCAAACCCCTTAGCCTCCATCTCCACATATTTCTATTACCCCCATTCAAACTGTGGCTAATGAACACCTTTTAGCACTTAATCTGACTGATGGGGAATGTACCTACGATAGCACTTGAACAAAACAACTCCCCAAGTATGGATCTATTACGGGCGAGTAGTCAAAAGTACGGCAAATTGGGAATCCTTACAGATACCGGGTGATAACAGTGAAATAATTTATAAAAATGCTTTTAGGGCCTGGAGACAAATCTAAGAAAACCCATATTTTACATTATACATTATACTCTTGTCTATTATGCATAGCCTGGGAAATATCTTTAGAGAATTGACAGCCAGTCAGAGAGCCATAGATGATGAGACTAGATTTCTCATCCAATTCCTTGTTTTTGGTCTCATAAGTGAAGCAGATGGAATATTGCAACTGCAACCATCTTCCTTTCTGACTATTTACAAAAATAAACAACAAACAAAACAAAAGAAATCATTGTCAAAGAAGAGCAAACATTAAGAAAGCTCTTTTAGTTTTTGACTGTAAATCAAAGGCATAAATTAATAAAAGCTAACCTCGCTCCTCAAAACACAAGGTCCAATAGGTGCTGCATTATTATTTCCATACTTAAAGGTAGTCTTTTGTCAGGCACCGAACTGCAAAGAATAATACTAGATTCAACATGTATGACCTTGATTTGAGCAGTCCTGTATAATTCACAGTCTCCTCTCCTCCATAGGGCTGTGAAAGGGATGCATGTAAATGATAGATGACTCGTCATCTATCACTGTTGTTACCTTGACACCCGGGAGGAAATAACAGCCCAGCCAGGGTGTGTCACTTCCTGTGTGCAGCTACTTTGTCTTCAGCTGAAAACATTTAACTGCTGAGTTGAATGTCAAATACTGTTCACACACACGCACACACACATGCACGTGCGCACACACACACACACACACACACGAATTGTCCATAAAACTGCTTTAAGCAAGTTTTTCTCAAACTTTCTTTCATGCTTCCTTCAGTCACAGTGTAACTACTGTACACATGAGATGCACCCTCTGTTTGGCATCACTGCCGAGCCATTTTTAGACCATACTGCACCACAGCGTCTGGATAGATTTCTTGCTTTTAACAAAGCTCTTCTTTTTATTTTATTTCTTTTTTAGATAATTCAACTCTGTGTGGTATGATATATGGTACATTCAGTTATTCAATAACAGCATCATCAATGTAACAGCTCTGAGTACTTGTTTGCCAGAGTTTCTTTACTGTAAGTACCGCAACATTTTTGAAAAAGGTTTCCAACTGCACTGCCACATGATGATTAAACCCCACTGCGATATAGATTCTGTGATGAATCACCCAGCTCAAGACTGTCTCAGTCTCAGCTGGTTGATTTTCTTGGGGCACTAAAATGAGGTGAAATTAACAATAGTTTAGAGGGTGAGGGATCAGTCATAAGAAGTGTTGTGCTTGGAGAAATGCTCAGCAGTTCAGTACAGATGACTTGTAGTTAATTGGATAAAACATTCATAAACACCAGTAAGATAAGAACTGCTATTTTTGCGGAATGCGACTGACTGCTTTTCTCCAAAACTGTCTCACAATAATGACTTCAGATTTTTGCTGGTCAGGTTTATGGTTGGTTGCCAACCTAAAAGTTCCCTAATGAGCTAATTAATTTGTAAATAAATTCAACTATCACAGGGCAGGGCCCACCCCTGCAACCCCATAAGAGGAATTTAATGTATTTATGATTGAATGATGAACTAATTGTAATACAGAGCAACATGGGATCGAGGCATAAATACAGTCTACTTGATTCCTCCTTATTTCATATTAAAACTATTTGAATTTTGATTGGAACATGAGACTCCAAAAAATTTTTTCAGGCTAAACTATTTCTCTGTCAAACGGGATTTAACCAGGAAAAACATAGCACTTTTGTTCAGACATCAATTTGCAACAACAGGGAGCTTTATGTGTTGCACTGTACAGTATGCTTACGTTCAATGCAATGAACCCCATGATGTTTGTTACACAGCGGCTTTATAAGCACAAATGAATGAGATGTACAGCCGTCTTATTTGGTGGCAGGAAAAAAAATTACTGATGATTACCAGATTTCTTTTTTTAAGAGCAAAGAAAGGAAATACTGTTCCTTGAACAGGACATTTTATTGACTGCACTGACTGAAGACTGACACTGATTTGTCTGAATGGCACTGCCAGGGAGTGTGTGGGTCAGATGCTGAGTCATGCTGTCTTTCATCCTCACTCCTCACAATCACTTTTACACTTTGGCTTTAGTAGTTGTTTAGCAGGATGTTCAGTTCATATTGCATCTGCACATGGATTCATTCTAAAGGAGAGGGTCAGACCTACCTTTGACTAAAACTGTTCTCCTTTCTCCGACAGTGGAGGGTGACAATTCTGTGACCTTCACTTCTGACATCCTGACTCACCGTCCAGGCCACGGGGTTACTGGCTCTGGCACCGAGGAACACTACTCCATCCTTCAGCTTGACCCTGAAACACGCACACACACAGACACGGGGGTTAGCAAGAAAAACTAAAATTAAATAAGATGATACTCTCACCCAAACAACTCACAAATTAAGTTTCAGAATCTCAAAAACACACATGACCTCTTTTATTTGCCTTTCTCCCTCTTCAACGAACAAAATGATTTTTAAAGAAAGTAATTAAATGAGATAATGGTTTAATTGCGTTTTGCTGAGGGCACAAAACACACACTCATACGTTCCTCTTTTATACTCACACACATCCAACTAGGTGCTGAAGAAAAAAATAATATCAGGTGAATAGTCACAGATCAAGGTCAAGGTGGTCTTTATTATCCCTGTAGGGCATTTTATTGTACAGCCTGCAGTGCTCACTATAATGAAATCAACAGTCTCACAAGAAAGAAACCACAACAATAAAAATGTTAAGTAAATAATTAGTGGTATGCCAGAACTATAGATGCATTAAGAGCATGTTTTAAAATGTTAAAGCAAGAAACTTGATTTTTCTCACAAAATCTTGTTGACAGAACAAATCTCTTTGACTGGATCTTTGCAATTTAAATAAATTCTTCCAAGCAAAGAAGACATTTACATACACAAATAAAGTGTGTTACCATTACGTCAGGGAAGTGGCACTTTGGCAGGCACAGGGTAATTTATTTCATGAGCAGTGATGAAACACTGCATCAGGACAACAGCTGGGATGGTGACTGAACTGAAATAAGCGCATGTATGATGGTAGTGGGTTCAACATTAACCTCTGAAGTTTGTTTAGCCTAGTGAGTGTATTAAATGAAAGAGCCGTACATTAAAAGCTTTGTTTTACATCCTGCAATAGCCAAACGTTAAACGGAAAAAAACCAAAGGCAACAACATCAATTTCAGACAGTTTTCCCCTCCATGTCACCTCCACCCCTGCCCCACCCTTTTTGTCCTTCACTTCTTCATTCACTCACAGTCGCAGTCTGTGGGAGGCAATACAGGTGCTGCAGAACCATGACAACCTCCTCTTACTACTGAATACTGGTGCACTGTTGCTCTTTTCCTCGATCAGATGAAATTACCATGAAGCACATGAGCTGCTTTCAGTGCCTCTTTTTTTCAACATGATAAATCACCCTTGTTCAAACTGCAGATACAAATGGAGCAGAATGTTTAACATGGAGAAAAAGAGGGAAGATGGGTGGCAAGGAAACGCAGATCTGAAGTAAAACAACTACAGCACAAAGAGAAGGTGAAGGGAAAAAAACATTTCTATTCGGAAATGTATGAAAGCTGGGTAATTTCTCCCCACACCAAAATAATTGGAAACTGTCCTTGTTCTGAGACTGCGAGAGACTTGTAAAAGATGAATATATATATATAAAAAAAAAGGAGCATTAAAAAGGGGAGATAATGACATGACTAACCAAGCAGCAGTCCTTAGAAGAGTACAGTCATTTCATCTTCCATGTTCAACTGGTCTTCTTTGATCTTATCCAGGCCGTAGGGGCAGTAATAACTGGCCTTGCTTTTGTCGCTGCTCCTGACTTGCAAAGATAAGGCTGCCGGTGAGGAAGACACAGACAATAACGAGGAGGAGATGACTGATTGCTGTCTGCCATCCTGTTTCCCAGTTGTCACCTTAGCCATGGCACAGTAATTACTATAGACTGCCAAACAGATTCAGTGCCGACCGTGGACCGTGGGGTTAACAATAATAGGCTAACAGGGACTAAACTCTGAGAGTACACTTTATGACGTATTGATCAAACATCAAATTCCAATTTGAAAGTAAGAAAGCTGCAAGACACATGATGATACACAGCAGATTATTTTTAACTCTCTCTATTTTAACATTTTGTGCTTGCATGGCGCTCAGCCTAATGATCAGAATAGTGTATGTCGTTTCACAAAGAAGAAAAACTGATACTTTCTAACAAAGGAGAGCAACAAAGCCTTATTCTTTATTTTTGTTATTTCACAGAGTAAACGAATCAATCAACTAATAGATTGTAAATAGATTGATAAATACTGATCTGATGCAAAAGCTTTCTTTCTTTCTTTCTCTCCTCCCTCCCTTCCTTCCTTCCTTCACCCTAGTTCCCATTTGTTATCTCACAATTGTGCACAATTTGACACACAAACCCGAGCTGTAACCAACATGCGAGGGGGCTAAATTAACAAATGGCATTTTGTAAATGAGATTGGTTTGGCTAATATGATTTCTGGGGATGGAGGTTGAGAGGTGGGTGGGGGAGGCAATAAAGGAAAGCAATTTAAAGGGAGCGCCCCCTTTCACATGCATCAGCACATGAAGCTGCCTCATTAATTCCATGAAGCCCTGCATCAGTGGGATCAGTATTTACAGATGAGATGAGGCTCTTAGTGATTGATGCAGAGAAATGACACTCCTGAAAGGCCACTGCCCAGACAACGTATCAACACACCTGGCATTCTGACATGCCTCTTGCATGCTGAACGAAATTCCCTGTGCACATTAATATTGATGTACAAACAATTCAGATCATTTTAAGACTGGGTATTTTCTAGTAGTTAATTTCTACAGCAGAACAACAATGTCTACCAATTTTATATCCCAGTATCATTTCAAAGTACAGCTTATTCATTATTTTCAAGTTTCATAGGCATTTGGCCTAAAAAATAAAATGTTGGATAAATAATGCTAGATGAAAAATTATGGGTAACTAAAGAGATCACCAGTATTCCTGAGAGTTGTATCAATGTGTTTACCCAATTCCATTGCATTACATGTTGTTGAGACATTTCATTTAAAACCACGAATCTGAAGCTAATGGTTTAGTAAGGGAAATTCAAGGGATCACCAAAGTCATTACAATTGATCTTCTGGGTAGCTGCACCACATTTCATGGCATTGTATTCTACAGTTGTTGAGATATCTGTCAGGGACAAAGTAATGAACAGACCGACAGACAGTGTCATATCTAAATGTGAGCTGGGGTTGGCTCCAGCATCCCCCGTGACCCAGAAACGGATAAGCAGTAGAAAATGAATGAATTAATGAATGAAAAAGAAAAGAGCTTAGTGTGTTTTGTGACATTATAACTTTATGCAAAAACACTTCTCGCCATCATTCATTATTTTCTGTTACTGGACCGGTTTGCAGGGGTGTAGGACCACATGGGGCGATCGTGGTTAGCTATGTATCTCTCTCTCTCTCGCCCTCCCACCCTCTCAACCCAACCGGTCGAGGCAGATGGCCGCCCCCCCCGAGCCTGGTTCTGCCTGAGATTTCTGCCTCTTAAAGGAAGTTTTTCCTTGCCACTGTCGCCAAGTGCTTGCTCATGGGGGGATCTGTGGTATCTCTTTGGATAGTTTTGTGGGGAGTTTGGTCTTGACCTGCTCTGTGTGTGGGGTACCTTGATGTAACTTTGTTGTGATTAAGCGCTATATAAATAAATCTGATTTGATTTGATTTTAAGATCCTCAGTCGGCATGCGGCTGTTTATTTTAGTCGTCAAAAGAATTTCAGCAACAACAAATGGAAAGTCAGCACTTTGTCATTGTGCTGCTTTTTGTCTATGATTTGAATCATGCACCACATAGTAATGTAGGCTAAATAGAAGGAAGGATGGCTAGATGTGAAATGTAAAGAGGTGGCTTCACAGAGACCTGCCAAACAAATTAGAAAACACAGGGGTTGTATCAGGGTAGATGTAAAGGGACAGATGGGAATAGAGGGAAACGGTCAAGGGAAGAGTGGGGGAGAGGGCTTTATTGCTTAGGAGCTATCAATAACAGCTTGTTGTCAGCTCTTGCATTTTCGGCCTGTTCTGGTTTTGTATTTTGAAAAACATGGAAAGAATATATATCAGAGGCATTGTCACAAGGCCAGTTTCAAGGTTATGTCCCCCACTGAAGTGGAAGTAACAATCATGAAAATGAGAAGGATCAGGAGAAAAAATAGTCCTTTGTATTGGCATCCATGTGATAAGGAATCACAAACTTTGGTCTGGGTCTACATCTGATATAATGTTACAGCAACTCGCTGGGAGAGAGTGGGATGGTGGACAATGCTAACCTTTAGCAGAACAATTGCTCTGATATCAGCTGCGACACAAAGAAACACCTTTGGTTGCTCCATTACAGAGCGTCCCCTGTGAAGTGAGAGCCACATGGAGAAAAGCTGTTATACAAATGAGTCACAGTACATTCATACATAACTAACATTCAGGTTCTAATGCATCAATAACTAATTCCCAAGAAAAGCTTGAAAATCACAGAAAGAAATGGCTCCCTTAGCTTAGAAATTGGTCTAACTGTTAGTTAGATAAAAAATTAATTTCAATAACCCAGTCTTTAGCATATTTTATAAATTAATTTTAAAAGGTAATTTAGCTGAATTCAATTTAAAGACAGCAGCTGAAATTGGCCAAATCACATTGAGCTACTTTAGCTGGCCCATGTCCCTTAATTTTCAAACACCTGCAGCCAAATCCAGTTATGCAATAAACACGCAAGCTGTTGGGCTTGCTTTATGTTCTCTCCCCCTCTCTCTATTCCTCTCCCTCAAAAACAAAATAATCTGTATCACCTCGGGATAAAATTAAATTAGATAGTAGACAATGACAAGTGAACCAGACCGGGAGCAGGTTCAATAAATTAGGAAGTTGAAGCAGGGCCGCGCTGGAGATACTCTGAGTCAATTAGCTGAGGAATAGTTGTCAGTGCAGTGTTTTTAGGGGCCAATGGACACAGGCAGATGTGGAGATAAAGAGAGAGCTAATTCAATTAATGATTTCGATGCTGTTACTCCCATTATCTGAGCTAGTTAAAAGTGCTGGTGCGTGGCAACACTGCACGGAGGACAAGATTAACGCTATCAGATAAAGGCGCTCACCAGACAAAGCTTATCTCCACCCGTGCTTTGTGCCACGATTCTCCCCATCTCACCCTTTCGTTTCACTTTCAGCACGTCTCTCTCCATACCTCCCGGAGTCTGTCTGTTTTTTCTCTCTGAAATGTTTCATCGTTTTTTTCTGCACCTACACGCGCAAGCCTCTCTTATGTTGCTCACTGAAATCTGCCTGCACAAGAGCTCATGTGCAGAGCTTTTGGGCTCTGCTCTGTAAGAATCTGATATCACACTGTTGGGTACTCTATCTGCCTTTATTTAACCAATTCCTTTTGGTTCCTCTTGGTCCTCTTGGAAACCACCATTTCATCTAGACTACTGATGAGAACAAGTGAATATTGTTTTCAAAGTTTTTGGCCACACTAGCAATGAGGCTCAAGGATGAAGTGGTCCACAGCTTTAAAAAAAAAAAAAAAAAAAATCCACTTGAATATCTGCTAGGAAACTTGGTATAGAATTTATGGTCTTTGGAGGATTAATATATTGATATTTATATTGAGTTTTGTCAGCCCCTGGCTCCTTCTTTCAGTGCTGCAGGTTGATACTGGTAGTTTACAGTTCTTCTATTCACTAGTTCAATAGCATCACATCGATGCCTGCATGGCTTTAATAAAGTCCAATTGTCTTTCTGCTGTACATCCCAATGTTCTTTGTAGTGCCCACTCCTTTATGTCTTCAGTGAGCCAGTACATGATTTTTTCATTCTCAGACCAAGCTGTAAAGCAAAGGGAATGAGCTATAGATTCCATACATACCCATACATTACCCTCCATATTCTCACTTTTTTTTTTTTTAATACCTCGAATGAGATGAGAGTTGGAGAGGATTTTTTGTGACATATTGTAGCAAAGTATCATAGTCTTACATTCATCCAATTTCTCTTACTTCCATTAGATGTGGCTGGAAAAGTACTGTTGAAAAATGAAGCCTTACGAGGCGTACCCTGACTTTGAATTTACCCTTGTAAAATGTCAATTTTTCTTCTTCCTGTCATTGACCGCCTCCTCAGTTCACCAGTCTTTACAGATCAATATTTGTGTGATCCAAAACAGACAGTGAATGGATGGGTAATGGAGCTGTAAAGGGTTAAAAGCAACACATCTATCAAGGGAAGGAGATGATTGAAGGGATTGCCCCTTAAAGTGCTACTTTAGGTCATTTCAACCTGGAGTGGATTGTATTGAGTGCTACTTAACTGAGAAGATGCTGACTGTCACCAAACACTGGACATGTTTACTGTGAGGTTGTCACACATGGTGCTGTTCTGTCCAAGAAAAGAGTCAGAGAAAATGGTACTTGGTTTTTTTGTCCTTTTTTTTCACCAAGGGAGGAGATGAAGTCTTTCTTCCACCATGTCTAGATTCCTGAAAAACACAGTATGGTGGTGCCTCACCAAACGTCTAACATCTCCTTCTCAGTCTTTTCTCTGTCTATTTTTAATTAAAAGGAAAAGCAGGCAGATGATTGACATGGAGCTTGGACCTAAATTCAGGGAACAAACTCTCTTTTTTAAAAAAGGAGAAAGAACAACTGTCAGAGGACTGAAGCTCACATCAAATGGGAAGAGGTTCAAAATGTGAGCTGGCCACAGCCTCATGAGCACTGAGAAAAGAATTTGAGACATCCCTGAGCTTCTCTGAGGAAAGGAATATTTCCTTTGAAAACCTGGTTCAGGTCACATGTTAAATACAGTACATCTTAGTGCCGTGGAAAATATTATTTCACTGTTGATGAATAACAACTACAGATAAACTCATAGTAGTTTCAGTAAAATCTCCAGTCGCATTCCCGAACTTCATTATTTTAGTCATTCACTGAGTAAAGCAATCAATCAGTGAGCAATCAATAGCTGGATAAATAACCAACTCTCTACTGTGAAGAAAAAAACAAAAACAACAGTTTCTGTTCTAATGGCTGAAGTGCAAATGACCACTTCAGTAATAGTGTTATAATGAGGAGTTTCACATTAAAAAGAACAAATTAATCTGACACTGGCCTCATATTATTAAGCATTAAACATTTGGGGATAATCGAATCCTTAAAACATAATTTTGTAAGCAACAGCCTCAGGAATACTATTAAAATATGAGGAGGAGATGGCACCAATGTCGAGCCCATTTCTGTTCAATGCATTACTGCTGTTTTGGGGCCAGAATGCAACTCAGGCTTGAGCCATCACGGAGGCGGGGTATACGATGTAATTAAGGCATTATGTTATTAAAAGTGGGAAACAAAGGAAGAGAAAGAGGCCAAACATAATGGGAAATGAAATTACTGCTTATAAAAAGTGAAATTTATCAAAGCCAAGAGCTTAAAGCAGTCAGTGACTCTGTTTTCTTTAATCTGCCCCAAGTTCTCATTATGGATTAATGACACATTATAAGCTTATTTCTAGAAGTGTAAGGGAAAAAATGTCAAAGAAACAGGCAACAAAAGCTGTATGATGTTCTGTAACAAGAAGTAGACTGGATGCGGGTGGGTATTGACTGAAATGACAAGGAGGTCTGTGTGTGCAGCGACTGTGCACATGAAAGCAGGCCAACAGGATGATGACACTGAGGGGCGTCACAGCGCAACACCCACTGTGACCAAATGCTAGTCACCTCTAGTAAATCACTGCCTGGCTTGCCTCACAAGGCAATACTCAAAATGTTTAAATTCAAGGACATCACCAATCCGGTGTCCTACATGTAAGATATTTGACCCTCATTTGAATCAAAGGATTTGTGGACCAAGCACAGGATTTTCAGATTAATACAAATTAGTTTCATGACCGTTTTCCTTTTTATATTTCATGTTTGCATTGATGTACACCAAGCAGTGTACTCAAAACTTTGCTTCTTCATTTGCTCTAATGCTGGATTTCAGGAACACACTACCACACTGTAGATTAGCTGAAGGAATGAGGTCATGTTGTAGCAGACTGAAGCTTCATCCCTATGGCTGCCATTTGAGTGGAAGCCTAGCCAGTTCAATGTGGGATTGGGAAAAGACAGAGACTGCTTCCAGTAAAACCTATTTGACATAAGGTTGCATCCAGGGGATAAAAATTAGACTTTGCATTGGCTCTGTTGGTCTGGACGGATGATCCAAGACTGATCCAATATTTGGATGGATGCAGAAGTGGGCCAAGCAGCATAATCTGAGGATGTAGTGGGGCAGATTACAGCAAGTTGGTAAACCTGATGTAGAAGGGTTTATACAGATTAATTAATACTGATGCTGTCAGTTAGTGCAGCAACTGGGCACTTTGATTGGCACTGCAATGAGTCTTCATGTCAAGAGCCAAAAATCAGGCTGAAGGCTCAATTTAAAACATGAATATCATATTTACCCATCTTCTATCCTTAGATGCTCTGCTCAGAAAAAAGACTTTCAAATTAAAATCAACTTGACAGTTGAGCCTGATATTGTACAAACATTCGATGTTGGACTCATCACCTCACACACATTTGCTTTGAAACCATGCGAGCATCATAGGAAGTGATTTTCTGCTGTCAGAAAAGCTAGCGCTGAGTTCAGCTCAACCAGATTAAAATGAACACGGCCATGTCCACAGTCAACAATTTAGAATTTTTAATGTGTATGGATTTTTTAAAGTGACCTGAACTGAGCTATTCATTCAGTAGAACCTCCTCTCACCCATCCATCCCCAGCACTGGATTATTGCCACATTACTAGGCACTATTAGAGACTACTACTTTTAAAATCCAAAAAAAAAAAAAAAGCGTGTTTTAGCACATCGTTATATTGTGTAGAAAGCTTTAAAAACATTTAGTCCTCACGAACCAGGCTCAATATTATTTCTATTTCACTTTTACTGCATCCCTTTTTTTTTCGCTAATAAAAAAAAAACCTAGGGAGCTGAATTACATAAAAAATACATGGAGCTCAATTCCATTTGTAAGCCGATCTGCTTTGAATTCTTCTTCTGCACTATTTAAGTATTTGAAAATACTGCCAATAGCTGTGTTGATTGAATTAGCAGCATTTTAGTTGTTTATTATTATAGTACCCAGCTGCTCCCCTTCCACTGTAAACCAGAGACCTGGGTTTGAGTTTGCCCTTGTAGCCGGCAAGGGCAATTTAATATTCTATAATATTCTCACTCTCTCACTGACATTCCTGTCTGTCTGTCACTGTGGGTATTTGAATAAAGGCCAAAAAAACAAACACAATAGCATATCTGATATCTTACTTCAGCAACCATACAATGACATTATAAATATGAGTTTTAGTTAAAAATGACAAAAAATGTACTGTGTTGTCAGAAAACTTCACATGAAGGAGAATAGGAACAAAATTTCATAATTGCCATATGTATGCAAATTACATCAATCTGAAGCCATTACTGAAACAATTAATCTTTGGCAATCACTAAAACATTTTAATCATGATCGTTACAAATGGTTGACTATTCATTATGCCCTCTAATTAGATCATAAATTGTATGAATACACTGTTGTGGGAGGTTTTGAAGGATGTGACACGCAGGGGACAAACACAAAAGCCTGCAAGGACTGATGAATCCTGCTGCTTTATTGGTGCTGAGAACCAGCACTGCTGAGAAGGAATTAAATGCACTTTCTCTCCTGACTTCATATTTGAGTGATTTATTGACTCACCGACTGGAGGTTTGTGCATGCACATGTTTGATCATGTGGTGCAGGTGATCAGGATAAGGGGTTACAGAATGTCATTCTGTCCTGCCATTGTCCGCTATCAGTTTTCCTGTTGCTATTGATTAAATGATACCTGCCGGTGTAAGTGTGCTGATTGAGCCCTAGTGAGAATAGGTACATTCTTGGTCAAAATGTCATGTACTACTGTGTTTGTCAGCGTTGTCAGCTGCAGGAAAGTAGTACAGTAAGTGCTGGAGTGACAGTGTGACAAAAAGGGTGACAGCCACCATGCTAACCCAACATTTCGGACGGTGTGTCGCAAAGTGAAGTGAGAAAGTTGGGGCTTGCTGAGAAAGCTCAAACTCTGGAGATAAAGTAGAGTCCATCTTCCCTCCTCCCAAGGTTGTGTTCACATCCAGCCTCAGCAATCAAAATAAAGCACTGCTCTCAAATGTCCACACACTCTCCTCTGCATTTTGCCATATGCAGATTATTGCAAAGCTCAAGGTGAAATTGCAGGTAAATCAATTCAGGCCTGATCTTTAAAAGCTGCCATGTCGACTAGTACATTAGCCCCATTTGCACGTCATTATTTGCACCAGTGAACACACTGCTGGACAGACCATCAGCAGGCTCCACTACATCCAGGAAAAAAAAACCAAGTCACTATGCTCATCTGGGCCCTGGGTAAAAATTTGTGTGTGAGGAATGTGAGAGGTGTAATGTCGATGGAGGCAGAGAGAGGTAATCAGCGAGAAGATAGAGGACTGATTTAGAGGCTGAATACTTACCTTTGAAGAGCGCCTGGACAGAAAAACAACAGGTAATCTATAGCGACTGCTGTGATTTTCTTTAGTCACCAAAGGATACAAAAAGTAAGAAAGAGACTCCTTTTGAATGTTTGTTTTTGAGTAAAATGCTACCTTATCTTTTTCCTTGCAAGCCAAAAATAAATATCTTGACAATCAAATGGGAATTTTCAGATACATATTTTTGTGTATTTTCCAAAATGGAGCTCAGTTATCAGTCATCAGGAACAGTATCTTTTCTCTACTTCTCCCCTTGCTCAAAATCTCTTCAACGCTAACTTATTTTTCTAGGAGTTTCCCTCCAAGGGATCTGATCAGAGATGTGAAAGTCAGCTTCCTCATCACTGTATGTATGTAAAAAGTAAATATGTCTTCTTTCTTTGCCCCCCCCCCCCCCCCCCCGACTTCTCTTCCCAGAATCAAACTGCTCTGCACATATTTATATCAACACAGGTTTTGCATGTAGCCTGAAGAATATCAACAGTATTGGAGTCTCAGACTGTAAATATGGTGGTCCAAAAATGACCAGCATGAAAAGACAGTGTTCTCCCGTAATATTTGGTCTTCATTTACACTAATGATTTGCATTTTTAAAAAGGTTTTAAATACTGAAGTAGGCTAAGTCTGACAAACAGATAACATTTATTTCCAGCCTAAAAACCATACAAGATAACTTTATCCTAACTTCATCCAATCCTAAAATGGTTTAATCATGCACTGTTCATGGCTTGCATTTTGGGAAATGCTTCATTAGCTTTTCTGCAGTGTCTGGAAAATGCTTGCTTTACATCACCAAAGGCAGAGCGAAATCTAGGACTTCCTGACACGCTTAAGAAAAACACATATCCTCAGTTTATAGTCTGAGCAAATGTAGCAGTTAATGAGTCCACTTGCCATTTCGGACTGTCCTGTATTTGATGTGTGTGGGCTCCGATTTTAGTTTATTCTTGGTTTTATGCTCTGTATTGTGTTGCGTATTTTGTTATTTTGTCCTGATTTTGTCTGCATAATGGCGGGGCACTATCACAGAGGTTGGGTATGTATATATGTATGAGTGCATCGCCCGCTACAGGGCCACTGCTATGGAGTCAGAACAGTATGGACCCTTACACTTAAACCATTGGTGACCATCTCGTCGTTATGGCAACAATAAACAACACATTTCGTATCATACGGTCACATAGTTTATGTTCGTTCAAACATTTAACTTGGCTAAGCTGGAAGCTTCAACTAATTCAATGACATTGCATGATTTACAACGAGGGGACAGTCAGATAATTGTTACTGACAGGTTGAGGTTGATTAAGTCTCTCCATGCGATTGGCTGAAAGCTAACACACCTGATTGGCTGATGAATCTGTCAGTCAGAAACATAGATTTGATTGACAGCTTTATCAGCCAATGGTGACGTTGGTTGACCTGCGACATCAGGTCAGTCTCAAAATTAAACGTACAGATTTTGTAAATGCGCATTCAGTAATTCGTATGCTCTGTGAATTTATATTACAAGTGTGCCTCAAAATTACATCTGTGAAGTCCGAAATACGACTACGAAACAAAGCATGTGCATTTGTGAAAAGCCCAGCGAGAGTTCATTCATTATGAGACTGTTCTGACTCCATAACCCACGTAGCAGTCCCTGAATGCCATCTCTGTGCCTTGTCAAACTGTGTGTGTGAGAGAGCGACTGACTGTGGAATCGCCGCTTTATTGTCAGAATAAACCAAAGAAATGGCAGGTTGATACCAAAACTGACAGTGGTTGTGTTTCATTTACAACCTGTGACCAACACAACGCAACAAAGAGAGTACACGATTGCAAAAAAAAACATCTATTTGTTTTCGTTTGCCCATCGCAACAGCTACTGACCTATGTGTAGCTTTGTTCAATACTTTATGATTTCGTTCCCATCCCAGGGAACAAATATTTGTTCATAATGCGACTCACACTCCTCTTGCTTGTTCCTGTCACCATGTTATTGGTTCCTATTGTGTGAAACTTGTCCTCTCCTGTAAAACATAAGCCTGTGGCAGCTTATTATGATCATCAACTTGGCCCGTCTGCTATTGTCAGGTGACCTCTAGCTGCTGGAGTAATCATGGCGTGAGCAAATGAGGAAGACAGGTTGCGTTAGGACGGAAGATGAGGTGGACGAATGTGTTGCCAGCAATTACTAATGACAAAGCATTGTTCATGTCCTGTTCAGAACTATTTGTTGCTGTCTTTTCACTGTTGACGATTCTCAAGCCTTAATTGTGAGCTTGCTGTTGTGACCATGACAACAGTTGTCATTTAATCCTGAGGAAGTACTTACTTTATCCCTAATATTTTTTTTAACTCTACCAAGCTGGTTTCTTACCTAAACCTGTTAAAGCCACAATTGGTCCATGAGCTTAATTGCATGAAAGGTCAGGTAGACTGCCACTAGTCACGCTACATTTTTATTATTGTAACTAAAAGGGACAATGAATATGTAAACTAGGTCTTTTTATTCAGGCATACTTGAACGAACCGCAGATGCCTTTTTAATTTTGTTGAGACTCTAAAATAGATCAACTCAGGTCTGATTCACTTGGTCCCCCCCCCCAAAAAAAATCACTTCTCTCCTGTACAGTGGTAGTGCTTATCAGCCAGCACCATGCCCTGGCCACTGCCTCCACCTCACAGGGCCACCAACACCTCACCTGCCACTGGATGTTTATACTGATCCCTTTATAGAGGACCTCCTTGGGCTGCACTCTCCGTTTGTGTATTTGTGTGTGTGTGTATACACACTGGACTCCCCTGGGCCACAACACAGCTTGTCTGCACTAAGCCATGTCAAGCGACAATGCCGTGTTTGTTCCTCCAGACCACAGTCAAGCCCCACGTGTCAGGGGAAAGCGTCAACACAGACAAGTGGTCATTCAGGCCTGCACAACCTTGGCTGAAGCAAAAACAATTAAGTCATGCTGATAAACCGTTTTATACACTAAAACATGAAATTCAACATTTTTCAAATGTAGATTTTGTAAACCTAGAGTGCAAAATATTGTACAAACATGTCCACCACCAAGGCTTATGTTGGGCTTTTGGCTTGGATTGAACTCTAAACATCTGATCTCATTGTGAACAGTTAAGAAAGTAAGGGGTTACACTGAACCATCAGAAAATGAGGAGGTTAAAGTAAAAGCTTATGTCCCACTTTGTAAATTCTAGTTTCTGTTTCGTCCCATTTCATCTGTCCATCAGTATTTATTTGCCCAGTTGCAGTCTCGACAGTTATTTTCTCCATGAGCTCTTTGTGACACTGGGGAAGATAAGCAAAGCCACTCAGTGTGTTCAAGAAAGCACTGCAGACCTCGATGTCACTTACTGGATTTTGATTTGACCACCTGCAGCGCCAATGATGCACAGTGACAGTCAAACAACACCTTTGAAGATTAAGATATAGATCAGAGTGAAAGCAAACTGACTCCAAAATGCAAGTGTGGGATTCTTTTTTTTTTGCTGGCCCAGATCCAACAGATATGAGCTACAAGTGTGAGATCAAGCTTAATGAAACACAACAAAACAGCACAGATTTACTCCAGTGGCTCCAAATGCTAAAACACAGCTCTTAAGTGTATTTACTCCACAATTTGCTTTGTCAAAACTGCATCACAAATTATACTAATGTGAAAGCTGTAACTGCATGCGTCTCTCCTGGTGCTCCAGTGATGTTTTGTTTTTTGTTTTAAGAATATAAATTGAAAATCTAAAGCAGTTAATTATCATTTACTCAGTATAAGGCTTATGACATCTGAAAAGGCAAAGTGTGCCAACGGTGATGAAGGTGACGGTGCGAGGTTATCTTTTTGCAGCAAGCTACTCTCAACATATAATAAATGTTTGAGGGTTGTGGGTTGTTTTTTTTTTTTTTTTTTTTTACATTATACATACTGACATCTACTCTTGAGCCTGTTAAGTAGCACTTAGCTAAGCACTGTGCAAGCTATCAATATACTTGAGCCAAAATTGAAAACGTTAACATTTTTGCTAAAATTGGGCCGTGCTTGAAAGTTTGACATTAGGCACTCGACTAAAGAAAGAAAGAAAAAAAACCCCATATATATATATATATATATACAGTATATATAAAACAGGAGCAGCGCACTGAAAACTCACCAAGTCAGTCTGTGTTTAGTTCTTTCTGCTGCTCTGTCAGACACTCGCATCTTGACACTGACCAGAAGGAAATTGCCCGGACGGCCACTTCCTCCACTTAATTTCCCTCTTTGGCACATTAATTAGTGAAAAGCTTCATGCAAACATATCTAAATACAAAATCACACAATTAAGTATGTGCTTTCACAAGTCCAACACATTTTTTCATAGCTGACATATGAGGAGGTCTGTGCGCTTACATCCACTCACACACATCTGCAGGTTTTTGCAACTTGCTTGTTAGAGCAGAAAACAGATCCTAAAAGCTTTGGAAAATGCAACCGCACCTCGAACATAACAACTTTTTTTCACCGCAAATCTATCAAAACCGGTCTTGCTAATTTAGGCTGGAATTTGCAAGAAAATGACTCGGAGGAAAAAGGCTAAACTTGGATGGGATATAAACTTTACAGAATGTGCTGATGGTGTGTGAACTCTGGAAGACTGAGGTGAACTTCAGGTGAACTACGACTGCATTGAAAGCTGATGAGCTCAATTAAAATATAATAACGCTCATGGTGCAAAGCACTACAAAGATCCTGCCAACTTTCCTCGCTAGTTGGCCTTGACCAACAGCATCTTAAACCAAAACCTCATCAGCCAAACCTCCGACAATCAGGATTTGTGCTGGCAGTGCTCATACAGTCTCCCTGTGTTTTGATTTAATGGGATTTCTTCATCATGCTGCCAAACTGGCTACCACCATTATGCAAGCATATGTTAATTATATATTGGACATATTTACTTATATCTACCGCTTATCTTTACATAGAGAGTAGGTGTTTGTTGCTATATTTAAATGCTTCGAGTAATATTAGGTGTTAGTTTTTCATATCTTTGGCCTTCTGGTCATCTTTTTTTTTGTAGTGTGTGTGTGTTTCCCTGTGTTATTTTACACAAAACAAACACACATATACTGGTTTTCTGTTCTGCAGGGTGTGAGTTTCTCCTAAAGATATCAGGGTGAGCTACACGAGGGTCACTGCAGTTCAGACATGGACCTGTAACCCCTAGCTTGGGGATGTTTTGTTATGGGACTGAAGCACATTTCATGATTCTCATGAATACTGTACACTAAGCAGCCACTAAAGCTGTTGGAAATTGTAGGGAGAGCATTTTAATGTGTTTGTGTGGATACAGTTTATGCTTTTGTGTCGGTTTGTAAGTCAGGAAAGAGAATCAGAGTCCTTGGTCCCATAAATCATCTTGTCTGTGCTGAGAAAAGCCGAGTGACGCTGCCAGAGCTCCAGAAAAAGGACAGATTGGAGAGTGAATGAGGTGACATGGTCATTGAGGACACCACACATAAATGGTAAAGTGTCAAATGAGCTGATATAAAACCTACATCTGCATTAGAGGACTAATGCTCCCCTCCAGGGTTTGTGAAGCAGCATCTAGTGCCTGACAGAGATGACAGTCAAGGCTGAATAACTGCCGTGCAAAACACAAAGGGAGTTTCACTCCAGGGTGAAGGCACTATTTTCTGTCATGTTACACTTGAAAATGGGTTAAGGTTCAAACTCAAACTTAACCATCATCCTCATCTTCCAAATGACTGGAACATATAAATATTGAAAAATTTTTCATCCACAGCCTGTACTTAGCTCTCTGAGAGATTCAGAATAACAGATTTTTTATGTAATTAAATAATGTTTTTAATGTTGCCATCCAACACTTATTTTACTTCAGAAAATATTATTTTTATCAGTCGCTGAAAAACAGAAATGACAGGAAAATACTGGATGACAAAAGACTTTTTAAGATGATCTTAAGATCACCACAAAATTTCAAAAATAATACAAATCATAGCATACGTAGTTGAAGTAACAAATTACATGAAGCCCTCAGCTAAAAATCAGAGTGTTATCTCTGATTAGGATTTGTGTTTTTAACTGGAGCAGAAAAAATTGTGCAGTTATGTTTTCTTAGCAATTTAGAAATATATTCAACGTTAAGCCTTTTATTCCAGCCACCGATCCAGAGAAAATGGTTTTAACAGCTTTTATGTCGTTCTCTCTCGACTGCTCTAAGTCCCTGTATACATGCAAGCTGTACATTGACTTTTCCACAGAATGCCACATTGATCACTTACATGCACTTTACATAATCATCAGATGATCTAATATCCATATTTATAACACCTCTTGTCACATTCAAAATTTTAGTTCTCAATCTATAGAGAAAAAATAAATCAACCTATCTTTATCTTTTACAACTGAACTTGTTTGCAGGTTCCAGCACTTACTAAAAGGGAAATTCTTGACCCAAGGATGAAAATTTTAGGCGCAACACATAATATAAGCTGTTCATACTGAGCAAATAAGATGTATCCATTTTTAATCAAACTGCTGCCATATACAGCAGTGATTATTTTTGTTTCACAGGGGGGGAAAAAAGAGTGATTCTAAGAAAACCCAAAGTTGGAAAATTAGTTCTCAACTTTGGCTTCCAATCTTTAATCTTTGACCACAAGGGAATGTTGCATCACCTGCATAATGAGTATTTCAGGGAGTAAAATTCTTACAACCTGTAATAGAAATTGGAAGAAGAAGGAAAAAAAAAAAAACTCTTCAGGTTGACAGAACACAACTGATGCTTTTGTTCTGGTAAAGAACCCCTAAGTTTAACTGCTGATTTTTATTATTTTATCTCATATCTTTTGATAAATATCCCCAGATTCAGTACTTGCAATATTTTCATGTGCATATCCCTGTGTCCTTTGCATGCGGTAGATGGGGGGGATAATGTACATGTAGAAATATGTAAATCCCGGCAATGTCAAAAAGACTAAAATACATATAATTCAAAGGGCTGAACAAACCCTTTGAATTATATGTATATGTATTATATGTATCTTTAAATTCAACCTATTGCTGCCCAGCCCAATGCTTCAATAAGTTCCTGTAGGGTGATATCAGTATACAAACGCACAATGAAATGGCTTTGACTTTGCTTGCAGCCAACACTGGCAAAAAAGAAATGAAGAAGATGGGAGGGGGCCTTTCTTCACAGAGGTACACTCCTGGTGAGGAGCTGGCCCTCTGCAATAATGGGGGTCACTTTGGAAAAATTGACGGGGAAAACCAAAGCAGTTTGCCTATGTCTGAACACTCTTACCCTCAAAAAGAGGGAACTTCTGAATTGCGATGCTATCATCTTAGGGGGGGGCATGAGTTGAAATGGCTTTGTACTCCAGAAAGAAATAAGCCAGCATCACAACCTGGAAGAACCCAAGATATAACCTGCCTAACCCCAAGACCTGCTTTCTAGTAGAGGCCACAGGTGCATTACCTTTACTGCACTGTTGATCTTTAAGCACCAGAAAAGGTCAAATGACGCTCTCTGTATTCTATTGTATTGTATTGTGTATTTTAAAGCTGAACAGTAAAAATAGGAAGGAGAATGTCTGTTTTTCAAGTGTGGATTCAACAAAATGATGAAAAGGACACGCTGAGTCATTAAGTTGAATGGCAGTGAACAGGAGAAACTTGTCAGTTGTCAAAGATACCAGATGTTAACATCACTCAAAAAGCAACAAGCCCCTTTTTTTTTTTTTCAAAACAGCCATGAATTCAAGTAAAACTGTCCCAGATTCCAACCTAGTTACTGTCAGTTTTCCATCAGAGAGATGACACTGACTGTGGTAAACTGATGTTCACCCTGTCAGTTAATCAGTATCTCTGTTTAGATACTTGACATAGTTCCTCTTTTGAGCTATTCCAATGTCGCTAATAATTCATGTTTGCGTTGTTAAGTTTCAGTTTTGTGTGCATACAATGTTTGTCTAAGGAGGATGTGATGATATTTTTTCTTAACCTGTCACTTTCTGCTTCATCTTCCCTTTCTCTCCCTCCACCCAGCAGGGCTGCCACCGATAAAACATAAGAATCATACTGAATGTATGTAATACTCACACAAACACAACACAGCTACGTCTGCTGACATATATGGACACACACAGTCACTCGTGCCTCTCTCTCAACTGGTGGAAATGCACACTGAGACACACGCACACACACAAATCCAAACCCCTGAGCAGATCAAGGCTTATCCACCCACAGTGGTGGTAGCCCTGCAGGATGATGGAGGCTTGGATCCAAAGTACCAGCTTATATCTGCAGATCAATGGCTGACCTCCCAACCAGCTACAGCCAGACTGACAGACACTACACAGATTAAAGCCCAGCCAAAGGCACTGCTCCAAGCTGCCTGCTGAATATTATATCAGCCTAATGATTCTCCCCTGAAGCCCCAGCTCTTGTGGGTTTGTCAGGTTTTTTTTTTTCTATGCTGTTCTCTCTTGGTCTTTGTCACTACTTTTTTTTTTTTCCTCTTTTGTTTTTGTTTTCACTGCCTCAAACTCTCACTTCTGGTTGAAGACACCCTGTTCAGGGAATGAAAGCAAAGCACATTAAACAGCAATATTTTTGGAAGAGCAGCAGGTGAATTGATGGATAGGAAACCAGGAGTTAAAATGTCACTCTTAGAGACTTCTGTCTGACACCAAGATGCCCCAATACTTCCTTGGCCAAAAGGATTGCTGACTGGTAACAGAGAATACAGTTTAAGAGAACACACAGAAGACCATGTATGGGTAATTGCCAAGTTCAAAAAACTTACTAATACAAACATGTTTATGGATGAGGGATGATATAACAATCTTTTTCAGCGGAATCATGATCTTCATTCTGAGCCGTGAGTCATGTAACATCAGCGCAAGCGTGCGAAAGCTGCAGACAATTAAAATCATCAATCATTACATGAAATTAATAAATAAATGGGAAAATAATGGCCCCTATCGCCCACCAACTGCAAAGTGGTAAAAAGGAATGCAAAACAGTTCAAAGAGTTGTTGCATTCATAGCAGATGCACTCACAACCACATATGTGTGGGATTTTTGGTGTAGTGTAGTTTGGTATACTGTCTGCACATTGTGATCTTAAGACAATGGAAAGTGATTGACGTGCCCGCCAATAAAAAACCTGGTGTTAAGTCGATAGTACGACTGTGTGTGCCATGGTGCTTCCAATGTATCACCTCGACTTTGACTACATTTTTTTTTTTTTTTGTTTCAAATTTCATAATTAACAAAAAATTTATTGACAATTTTATTTATTTGTTTGGAATGTTTGAATTGGTTTAAATGCATTCCAATTATGTGCGAAACACGGCACCATCATAATAACAAGCCACCAAGATGCAAGCTCACATATCTTTTAAAGAGAACTGAGGATGGCATTCTGTGTGGATTAATGCATGTCACGCCTAAAACCCTTCAATGATTCATTTGAATTCTAAGTACAACCCTTTCTAACCGTGCGCTTGGCATGGCGACAATGTTTTTGCGCACTGTACGCTCGGAATCATTAAAATATTGCCCAATTTATGTTGGGCATCTATTCTCGTGCGCCACATAATGGACACAGGTAGTAACCCAAAACGTACCATACGTTATATTCACTGTGACTCAGGCCAAGCAGGAAACAACACCTTCATTTTAAAAGCAGTGTTTGATTGTCATGACTCGAAAGTCACGTTAAGCAGCCGCTTGGCAGTGCCGTCAAAGTGCACCCCAGTCTGAGGGCAGTGGCAGTAAGGGTGGGTAACAGCTGCATCGTCTTACTTCTATTGTTGAGATTGTTAGCAATGTTAGCAGCATGAGTAGGGCAGATGGCAGTTTTGTCCCGTCAGTCAGTCTAAGCACTTGGTCCATATCAGTTTGTATTACAGTGGATGTAGCGTAGCATACCTTTCCAATAAGATTTAGAATTTTTGCTGTAGGGTATACAAAATCATTTCTAATTCAGGTGTTTGTGTGTGGATATCATCATATACAGTATGGGCTTTGGGATGGATACGTAACGTGCGTCTGCTATGTCAGTAAATAATCATTTGCTTGCTCTAGATGCCAATGTCAATTTATGAGCATGTTCCAATTTCTTATAGGGTTGATTTATAACTCCGTAGATATTGTTTCATGTTATATTTATGTTATACGCATAACCACAAATATTCAATCTGTCTCGCCACTATTTTGAGCAAACAAGAGGAAGAGAGGTACAGAGGAATAAGGTGCCACAAACTCTCAGTCCACAGGCACAGGGCTAACACCAGGCCACCTGCTACAATCAGGTTGTGGTGAGCTCACTACACTGGATCTTTTACCAAAGTAAGGTGCAGACTAGAGGTTAAACTGTGTTCTGATGTAATCTTGTACGGTGCTTGCCTAAAAAGACTAAGATACTTAAAAGTTTCTTCCCTTTTTGTCTACACAGATTAAGTTTTAATGATTCAGATTTTGGTAATTTTGGTAATTCATTTCGTTTTTGACTGTCTCAATCTTTCTGCATATATCTAACCTCAGTGTGGGTGAAGCAATTTCTTTTATCTCTGAGATGAGTTGGTGCATTTTGTCTGTTTTTTTGTGGCTGATTGCCAGTCTTAAAAATGGTGCTCCCGATGTATAGCAACCACAACATTTAATAATTTCTCCCTTCTACTTTGTTGCCTCCAGTCCACATTAAAATATACAGGATTTTGGGTTTGTGTTACAGCTGTCAAGTCTGTGGGATAGAATTAATCAAATTAAATCCTTGAGAAACATCAAGGATAAACGAGTGATTAGAAGGCCAAGCTTTTGATTGTCTGGAAGAACGTTAGACGCCAACCCACAGTTAGCCAGCAGAGTTTATTTTGCCGAGATGTGGTTTGATTACCTGTTCTCCTCGATTACTTGCTGTTTGTCACTGTCACAGTAGAATTCACAATCATGGGTAAGACTGCTGACCTGACAGTTGTGCAGAAAACCATCATTGACACCCTCCACAAGGAGGGAAAGCTTCAAAAGGTAATTGCAAAAGAAGTTGGATGTTCTCAAAGTGTTGTATCAAAGCACATTAATAGAAAGTTAGCTGGAAGGGAAAAGTGTGGAAGAAAAAGGTGCACAAGCCGCAGGGATGACCAGAGTCTGGAGAGGATTGTCAGGAAAAGGCCATTCAAAAGTGTGGGGGAACTTCACAAGGAGTGGACCGAGGCTGGAGTTAGTACATCAAGAGCCACCACACACAGACGGATCCTGCAAATGGGCTTCAAATGTCGTATTCCTCTTATCAAGCCGCTCCTGAACAACAAACAACGTCAGAAGCGTCTTACCTGGGCTAAAGACAAAAAGAACTGGTCTGTTGCTCAGTGGTCCAAAGTCCTCTTTTCCGATGAGAGCAAATTTTGCATCTCATTTGGAAACCAAGGTCCCAGAGTCTGGAGGAAGAATGGAGATGCACACAATCCAAGATGCATGAAGTCCAGTATGAAGTTTCCTCAGTCTGTGTTGGTTTGGGGAGCCATGTCATCTGCTGGTGTTGGTCCACTGTGCTTTATTGAGTCCAGAGTCAACTCAGCTGTCTATCAGGAGATTTTAGAACACTTCATGGTTCCTTCAGCAGACAAGCTTTATGGAGATGCTGACTTCATTTTCCAACAGGATATGGCACCTGCCCACACTGCCAAAAGTACCAAAACCTGGTTAAATAACCATCAGATAACGGTGCTTGATTGGCCAGCAAACTCGCCAGACCTGAACCCCATAGAGAATTTATGGGGCATTGCCAAGAGAAAGATGAGAGACATGAGACTGAACAATGCAGCAGAGCTGAAGGCCGCTATCAAAGCATCCTGGTCTTCCATAACACCTGAGCAGTGCCACAGGCTGATAGCATCCATGCCACGCCGCATTGAGGCAGTAATTCATGCAAAAGGGGCCCAAACCAAGTACTAAGTACATATACAAGATTAAACCTTTCAGAGGGCCAATATTTCTCTGTTTAAAATCCCCTTTCTATTAATTGTATGTGATATTCTAATTTTTTGAGATTTTCAATTTGAGGTTTTCATAAGTTGTAAGCCATAATCATCAAAATTATATCAAATGAAAGCTTGAAATATCTTGAGTTGCATCTTATGAACCTATGTCATACATTAGTTTCACCTTGTAAATCTAATTGCTGGAATAAACGAACCTTTGCACGATATTCTAATTTTTCGAGTTTCACCTGTATATCATCTTCAACTCACATTGCAGCAGATGGAGTTATCTGTTTCAGAAGTTGAAGTAGAAGTGTTTCCTGAAGAACAACAGGGTAATAAGATACGGTATTTCCTCAGGAGTCTCAGAAAGAGATCACACTGGGTCATGACAGGGACATAAACATCTGTTTTAATCTTAAGTGTAGATTTTAAGCAGTGTAATTCAGCAAAATTATAAGACAGTCCACAATTATGATCCAAATTATTTGAGTTGAGGTTTTAGAGGTCTGATCATAAGCTGCATAGTAGATTCACAATGGCTTCTATGACCGTCAGGTCAAATGAATATTATTTTTATTGTGTTTATAAATTTGTCGAGGAGGGTTTTTGCAATGCCATGCCTCTAATGGCTGTGGTTTAAAATCAAATTTAAGTGAAACAGCCCAGTATATGTTATTTCTTTGTTAAGCACATTAGCAATGTGTCCACGCTGTTATTTTAAAGCATTATCGTATCAGCCTGATTAATCATAATAGGAAAAAAATTGTTAGCAATCAAGGACAATAGGTAGTTAGCGTTGAATTCTATGACTGCTGTGCAATAAAACACCGAAATAAATTGTAGATGTTGAGAATGTGGCAAAATAACTTTATTTTATCTTGGGAAATAAAATACCAGTGGCTCATATTTGAAAATGGGCCATCAATTGCAGTTTGGATTCCAAGAGTGATTTTGAAAATTGTGAAAACTAATTCTCACAACTTTTATCAAAGAAGATGCATTAGTCTGGTTCATGTACAACATCAGTCAAGGTAAAAAAAAAAAGAAGTAATTCAGTTTGGAGTCAAAATGACAAAGATTTTCTTGCTTTTTCTGACACTTCTTGTCTCAACCATGCAGGTTTTCCATCACAGTGATTAATGAGACCTAAAGGTCCAAAACCTCCAAATTTAATAATAGGTTTTTTTATCTGAATGTCAACATGTAACCGGAGCTAAATTTGTAAAAGCAAAAACACTACTTCATGTTTATTTAAAAAAAAAAAAAAAAAAAAAAAGGCAAGTGATGCCCAAGTTTGAATCAGTACTACTTCAAAATAATCTTCTATTTCCTATAGTCTATTGTAGGCAACATACAATAGTATGACTGAAGCAGCTCTGTGTGCCTAAAATTAGATTCATAATCTACAAAAATGCAAACGCAATTACATTTTGTCACCAATGTAATGAAGAAATTTTTTTAATTAACAAAGTAGCAAATTGTAGATGGCCTATTGAACACATCAACAAAGTGTTCACTGACAGCACATTTAATCTGCTTTCCCAGTGACAAAAAATTCTTATTGTTTGTTGTTTTTTTCTGATGACCATTATGCGGTAGAAATTGGTTTTGATAGTTTAGCTGCCATTTGCTGTGTCAACACATAATTAGAGTGACTGTTTCGCCTTTGGATAACTTCGCCTTTATGATAGAGGCTGTGGCGGGACATTAAGCCTTCTGGATGCTAATTTTTCCACATTAGTGAGATTATTTATTGTTTAAACCTTTCATAAACTGTCATGTCTTAATTTACAATTAGAGCTGAAATATTTGGAGACTCTTTATGTCTGACAAAAGTATTTCTGCAGGCATAGATCCACATCAATGAGCTTTATTGGTGATGGATAAATACATAAACAAATATATGCTGTTAGAGTGTTTTACTATACTGAATGTAGTATTATATACTTATGTGTGTTCAAAATTGATTTACTTCCAATAACAATGAGCCTCAGAGATAAGAGTACAGTACACAAGTACAATCAGACTGATTGATTTTTGCAAAATTTTATTATTTTTGTGTTCGATTGTGGTGTGCATACAGTATGCTATGTTGGATAGATACGGTTCCCCTCCTCCACACTCAATTCAGCAATTCTAGCACAGGACCAGGCATGGAGCATTGCTCTCTTGGGAAGACCCACTCCAGCTTCCTTCATCCCCTCTGTTGCCCTTACAAAAGCCTGCAAGACATTCACAGGTTCAAAGCTGCAAGAGAGAGAGAAGCTGAAGTGACCTCTGGCCCTGTCAGTACTCAAAATGTTGGAGGCATGTGTCACTCTGAATACTATGGCACATTTGTATGACCCTCTGCCAAGCTGTGGGATCACATAAATTCCTCAGGGATGTGCAGTCTTTCCAAAGACAGATGGACAGAGCAAGTGCAAAGAAAAAAAAAAGTGGACAGACAGCAGGGATGTGGGAGAGCAATGCATTCTGGACTTCCGATGTCCAATAGCTTCATCAGTTTAGACACAAATTCGAGAGGAGAAAAGTGTTGGAAAATCATTCTGGTAGAAAATACAAGGATTCAAATTACTTGCTGCAGGGAACTGGTGATTGCTTTGTGGTGGCAGGGCCCAGCAGAGAGGAGGATCTACATAGTGAACAGTCTCCCCGGGCCACAAATCACTAATTACTTATTAATGAGTGAATGAGTGCTTTCAAGTAAACACTGGTGATCAGGTCAACTGAACAAATGGAGATAAAGAGCTGGCTAAATAACGACCAGAGAGGGTGAAAACACTTTTAACCTCACAGAGATGCAATTCAATTTTACTTGAAGCTATAAATCTGAATCTTGAAATCCTAAAACAAAGGAGACTTCCTCCCAATGCTTCAGAACCAAGCAGAGGAACGTGGAAAGCGAGAGTGTGATGGAAAAGGAGAGCACAGGTAATGCAAGGGAAAGGTTCACCAAGATATGGAGTCAAGACAGAGCGGGAGATATGATACAAGAAAAAGTACAGATAAGTACAGAAATGGAAATGGAAAAGAGACGTAGCTATCTTTGGTTGACCTTTACCAAGAACCGAGTCAGTGAGGAGTGCAGTCAAGATAAGGCTAATACACTAAGATCTTTATTCTAACCTTTTCTCCTGCTGATATTTCAAAAAACAATAGCCAATAACAATCAGCCAGGTCACAAAGCTTGTAAACCCAAACTGTGTCAAGGGATGAATCTGCTGAGATGAAGCACTACATCATGTCTTTATAAAATCTGAATAACACTGAACCAGCCTCGGCCAAATCCACTTCTTTATTCATAGCGCAACACTGAACCCGGCCACTTTTACCTGCTTAGGCTCTGAATAATAAAACAATTCATGCTGGATGTTTGGGCTGGCACAGCATGAAGAATCTCATATTTATACCTTCACACACTCAGATATTAGAAATTCATTTGCATTCATCAGGAACACTGGCCCCTGGGGGATGTGGGCGGGATCTGTGGAAATATATTGGATTGTTTAGTCAAAATTACAATACAGCTGGGGCAATTTATCTATTGAAAAGCCTGTTAATTTGTTCAGGAGGAAATGGTGTTTTCATTTGCATGTTGAATAAGGAGTAGCTGGAGAGCCCTTTCCAAACCTGCTACACCGCCCTCTCCATGGCTAATGAGGCAGGGAGCAGGGAATTACTGATTCCAGCGGGAGCTTTTAGCTTGACAAACACACCATGACTTTACAGTTGGCACAGAGCAGGTCCATGCATGTATGCGTGTGCGTGTCAATAAGTGTGTGTATCCGTGAATATTCATGATGCTCCGTGCGTATAAATGTCATTTTTCAAGTTACATGGATTAAAAGCCTGTAATTACATTTTAAATCGTAACATCAGATTAATTTAAATTAGATAAAATACAAACAATTAAACAATAATGCAGATAGATGAAAAATGACCAATGAAATAGCCTTGTGGTTCAGCGGTTTGATTTTCTGTGTGGCTAAAGCAATGAGGTGGCTTTGGATTGGTAATGTACTTCAAGATGACGAGGACAAATTTTATATGTTCATCATTACAATGTAGAATTAATGATAATGACTGGTATGATTTCATTATCTCACATGCCAGCAAGTCCTTCATGAAGGTCCTGAGTGAATCAAAAAATATTTTGATTTGTATGCTTAACATGGGTGCAGGCTCGTCAGCTTTCGGTGACAAAACTTGCCATTTTCATCTTGAAGTAGGTCGTTCCTGTGATGATTCATCCGATGATGATTCACTAAGAACGCTATTATAACAGTATCTTATTTATGTCCTGTAAATGTAGCTTTCAAGTCCAAATTTGATAAGGCACAGCAATTGCCAACATCCATAGGTCGCTCGACAGGTCGCAATTGTCAGCAGCTCATTAAAGTAATGATGAGATATGTGCTTACAGTACCATATTGTTATCGGGTGACTTCTGCTGTGGTAGTTATGATGGAAGCAATACAGAAAGTCAGGTGATGTATGAAGAGCGGTAGAGTCCATATTAGCAGGAGGTTGGGATAATCAACATAACCCAAGACTACCATTTAAAAACTAGTTAACATTGTCTGTTCTGTAACTGCTTATTAACAGATTTTTAATCCATGCCACAATCTTTTCCCAAAACTAATCAAGATTTTAATTAAATATTTGATTGTAGCTAATGAAGAACATTTGAGAGTCATTAAACCCATTAAAGTATTAAAAAACTTCATCCTCACTTCATTAATAAATCTTTCTCATGACTCTTTTATATTTGTCTAACCACAGTTACCAAAATAGATAACATAACTAGAGCTTGATGTCACCAAAAGCTATAACCAAATCGCCTACCCTGCAGAAATAACTAGGAGTGAGTGTTTTCATGCATGGCAGTGACATAATTTCTCCAGAAGGTTGGGTTACATGCTTATTTGTTATTATGATTTTGGGTAAATATCCTGAAAGGACAAGTAACAGCTGACAGGAGGCTGTTTGTTTGCGTACAATAAGGGCAGAGATGAAGAAGGAAGCCTCTTGGTGTTTAAGTTCATGATATCAATGTTTCTAATTTTTCATTGGCTGAAACATCACAGCCGTTTTCCTGGTACAATATATATATATATATTTTTTTTATATCTTCACCAATATTAGTTGTGCTCTGCCTTGTACATAAAATTGCTGCCTTGCATTTAGGTCACTGTGGCATTTCTGAGAAATCAGGATAAGGTTCACACTCACACTGTGACAGAAAGCAAATGGGATTACATAAATTGGTGTGTCTTGGAACTGAATTGATGATTACTAGACCTCAGAGATCAACTTCACATAATCAGTGAAAGGAAATCGGCTGATTTGTGTCACCATGTCGTCACGCAACACTAGCTCTAATGGCTTAGTTTGGATTGTCATGGGGGAGGCGGAAGCCAATTAAATGAACTTCGCCTTGCATGCACGTCTTGTTTCACTTTAGGTTTTGTGGTGATTAATGGATAGATGCTATAATGAACTTGAAAAATTCAAGGTGCTCTCTCCCAGCAAATGTAAATAATCTTTTAATTTGTCTGAGTCTACACAATAAATCAAGAGGGTTAGACAGTTATTTCCCCCAAATCATCTAAAAAAAGTAAAGAAAAAAGAAAAAGAAAAAATATAAACCATATAAAAAAACACTGATTCCATCTGACATCAGCACATGTAGAAATACTCCAGAGATTCTCTGCCGTCTTGTGTCACAATTTTGACTTTGTAGAGGAGAGGGGGGAGATAGATACGAGTGAAAACATAATGTCCAGGAGAAGGGAGTAACATTGGATATAACATGGTTATAACATAGTTAATAATGTTTCTGCTGCTGGCAGGTACACACCAGAGATACTGTAGTTGTAATGTAAGCTGTCCCTAAACACACCCACACCAATGAACATGCCAACAATGCTTGACAGCATGCAAACACACTCAGTGAGAGACAGAGCTCGAGGAGAGCTTCAACACACCGAGTCAAAACGTCCGCCTTGAACAAGGATGAGTACAGCTACACAAACTCCGCAGCCCCCGCCTCCTGGGGACACCCAGCATAATTTCCCAGCATCATCAGAGGGATATCAAATAGTTAAAGGCTATTTTAAAGTGAGGTTGTACTTAATCAGGAAATCCACCAGCTGACAAAAGATTAAACCAAGTCGTTCGCAATGTTCTGTCACACACTTTGGGAAGCTGGCAGTCATGTGCTGTAAAGAAGCCTGTGGGTTTTTTTTTTTTTTTTTGGTTTTTTTTTTTCGAACACTTTGAGGTTTTAATCTTTTGGTTGTTAATGAGGTGTTTTGGTAGAATTTAAAGTCTGCACTATCCCGACGGAAAACATAAAAAAGATGAAATTCTGAATGATCAGGGTGGAACAGTAGGGCAAAAAGGCACCACGGGGGGGGGGGGAGAATACCAGCTTCAAAACCCCTCATTTACACACATGCTGACAAATGTGATAAACACACACTGTGAACACCAATACTTCACGGGAGTTCATCATCACTGGAGTGAGAGAAAAAGCAATGAGGCTTTTTGGCAGATTTCCTGCTTACACAGGGTTGACAAATTGCCAAGGCTCTCTGTCACAGCTCCACTTTGAGGTTGCTAACTGTTTCATCTGCCATGATTTAGATCTCAGGCATAAAAGTTGCCCAATGGAAATGCATATTGCACCTTAATTTGCATCAAACAACACGGAGCAATTACAGTCACTTTGAATTGTAATTTGTATAAGACAAAGCTCAATGAATCAATAACTGCTTTGCTGTATTGTGTAAAATCACCTCTGATTTAAAAAAAAAAAAAAGAAAAAGTCTGTCAGACAGACAATTTTCAAGGTAAATAGATGAAACAATTTTCATAAATAACAACAAGGCATAATTAGGACATTATCCAGTCAAAACAATCCCTCACCACTGTCACTGATCTAGTTTAGAATCTGTTTCTCTCCAACAATAATCTGTAACCTTACAATAAGCCTAAACAGACCTTTTCTCTCAAACGTCTCCACTGTAAATCTTAAGAAATGAGCAATTTACACCAGATAAGGAAGCTTAGTTACATGCTGCAGTTTGGATTTGGCCAGTTTATCATTCATGTGAGAAAAAGTTAGGCCAAAATTGGAGAGACAGAAAAAAAAAAGAAGTCTGTAATAGTGATACCAACCCATGAAACTGAAGCACAAAAAATAACAGTATAGCAGATCTTTCCTCATGCTCTGCTCTCAGTGGTTTCTTTTTTTTTTTTTTTTTTTTTACTGAAGTGGAACATTACTGAAATAGGTTGTTCTTCCTCTTGGAGAGAACTGAAGAAAAATAAATTCAAAAAGGCTTCAGGTCAGTTCAGAGCGATGGTTTAGTGCGTGGAAAGCTCTTCCTTTGTCATTCAAAACATGGTATCAAAAAAAACAAAAAAGAAAGTGCCAGCAAGTCGAAATTAGGGGTTGCTCAGCGACGGCAAAGGAGGTTAAGGATCTGTGTGTTGTTTTTCTGTGGTGTATGTGCACACAATAAAGCCACAGTAATTGATCACATCAGTGCTCTGTTGGGTACCACTGTCTTGTTTACATGTCTTTTAATTTGTGATACTGTCTTTCCTGATTAGTGAACAAATGACCTAAATAAACAGGTTAAATAGCCCAACTGTTGCTGGGTGTCACGGAAGCAGTTGTTGAGTGTCACAATAACATCAGTGCAATATGGGGAGGCAAATCAAATACTTATCATTATCTAATCTCATATGCGAGAGATTAGTCCCTGAGTTTTCCAACAGCAGATCTGATTTGATCGAACAAGCTGTTATCTGTAAAGACTCAGAACCACAGTGTCAAAGAGGAAATACAATAATTCTTTTTCTAAAGTGCATTAACTACAAACTGAACATGAAAGTGCAATTAACTCATCTACATAATATAGCTATAAAGCACACTAAAGTACTTTAGAAACAAAGAGGCATTGTACAGTGAGTCATAATAGTTCATAATTAATTTCAGTATATGAGTCAGATCGCCAATTGCATTTTCACATTTACATGACAGATATATACTGTAAGTGTACATGTTGTGCAGTGCCAGACCTCAAGGGTGCTTTATTCATTCATTCATTCATTCATTCATTCATTCATATTCTCCTGCTTTTCTGTTTCCGGATCATGGGGGGGGTGTGCTAGAGCCAATCCCTGCTCACACTGGGTGAGGGCGGGGTACAGCCTGGACAGGTCGCCTGTCCATCACAGGGCCAACACACAGAGACAGACAGAGACCAACAACCACTCGCACTCACACTCAGACCTACGGACAATTTAGAGTCACCAATTAACCCAAACTTGATGTCTTTGGACAGTGGGAGGAAACCGGAGTACCCGGAGGAAACCTATGCAGGCACGGGGAGAACATGTAAACTCCACACAGAAAGGCCCCAGGCCCGGGAACCAAACCCACGACCTTCTTGTTGTGGGGCAACTATCCACTATTCCCCCATGCTGCCCTCAAGGGTGTTATATTAAAAAAAACAAAAAAAAAACAAAACAAAAACAAACCAAAAAAAAAAACCCCAAAAAACTAAAAAAAATACTACCAATTCCTTATTTTTAAACTGCATGCATGTCCAGTGACCTATGTGTAAACTGTTGAGTGTCAGAATATTTGTGGAGCAGCAGAGTAAACTGTAATTTCCCACAAGAAAGCTTACTCACCTCAGGGTAAAAATTTGCACTGAAGAAAGTGTAGACAGAGCCAGAAAAGTCGAGACTGTCTCCCTTTGCCGGATGGGTTTGGAGGGCACCATCACCACAAAGTTATTGTCCAGCTTGAGCTCTGACAGTGGTTGAAACAGCCTGACACTCCCAATGCGCTGCATAGGTGTGTGCCCTGCAAAATAACCCATCGGCCTCTGTTGGTCGGTGTGAACGGAGCTGCCCTTCCTTGAATCCTCTGAGCTGCAGTCTCCATTGTCCGAGGTCTGAACCATGTAGTAGAGCTCCACAGGTGTGCCCTGGGCCTGCTCAGAGACCCTTTGCCTCCCTGGCCTGACAGTGGGAGGGCTGAACCAGCTGGCCAGGGGCTCCAGCTCGGCCACACATAACCCCAACTCGCCTTTTAGCCTGCATGTGCCACGCACCTCTTGAGTCTCATGGAAGGCAAACATCCTGACGCAGGGCAGTTTGTGGATGGCACTGTAATCATCCCAGTCCCTGCCGGCAATGTAGAACAACACTTGAACCTTTGGCCAACTGGGGTGAATCCTCTCACTGATAATATAGGTGTGGACTTTCCAGTTGAATGTAAAAAGAGGTGATGATGATGCAGGCGTCGGCACTGATGATGAAGTGAAGGACGGGGTGTTGAAAGGCCCCGGCAGGGTTTGCAGCAGCTCCAGAGGGACAGGCTGCTGCACAGACAGTGGCCCATAGCTGGCATTGACAAAGGGCATCTGCCGAGCCTGGTGGATGAAGAAGGACTCCGTGCGAGCCTGCAGGCTGGAGTTCCTCATTAAGTCCTGGTTTGCCTCCTGTAGTAAGAATGCTGACTCAGCGTTGATGATCCGGTAGCTGACAGGCAGATAGATTGGCGTGGGACCGTACCTCTGCAGGCCTTCCAGGATCACCTTGCTTTCCACCACTGAAACAGAGAAAAAATATGACATTGACTGCCCATTTATCTCTGTTTCCCAAATGGAGTTAAAAACTCAGCACACTTGCAGTTATGCATCATTTTCGCTTTTGTCGCCATGAGAGAGACTCATTGTCTGAGCTGTATAAACAAAACCTGAACCAGGTGTGAAATCAAAGAGCAGAATAAGAAAAAATGGAGGAAATGAATCATGACCTGGACGGCGGGACTTCACGTTTAACGCCGCATTTGCATGCAACCTGAGGCAATCATATCTGCAGTCAGTTCCAGCAGTGGATGTTAAATGGTTCGTTGGAACCATTTCCATATGATATCACTTTCATGAGCCGCTGCTCTAATTTAAAAGAATTTGTTAGACTCAATTTTGCGTCTCTCTGAGTGACTTTGCTTATCAGGCTTGTCCACGTTCTCTCCTGCTCTCGATTCTTTTTCATTACGACACACTAACTTGATCTGTTTTGCTCTCTCCTTCAATTTATCCATCCTTTCTTTTTTTACCTTGTACGACTTGCTCCTGTCTCTTTCCTGCATTTCTGTCCCTGTCATTCTCTTCACAAGTGGCATTCACATTTCTACATGATCCTGATCAGGGTTTGAGCATATGGTGTGTTCATACCAGGGCTGTTGCTATCGAATATTTTAGTAATCGATTTTCTACTGAAAATTCCATCGATTAATTGAGCAAACGGATAAAACATAATTTTGTTTAGTTAAAGAGCAATTATAAATATACATGAGAAAATAAGATATTTCGCTTAATAATGAACAACTGCTTTCCTTTTTTAGACAGTCAACATTTATCTCTATCATCGCTTTCGTCGTCGTCACGTCTTTCCTCCATAGAGACAGAGCGCATTTAAGCCCCGCCCACACTGGAGGGGAAAACAATCAAGAGCTCTCCATTGACTTTGTATTGTGTGAAGGTGTCTCTTGTCCCTTTCCGTGTTCCAGCAAACACAAACAAATGCCCAAAAGCTGCTGTGTGGTAGGGTGCACTACTAACAGGGTAAAGAACCCCGATCTAAGTTTTTATAAGCTGCCGAACAGAAAAAATTTGCCTTTAAGATGAGAGAAGTGGATATAGGCAGTAAGAAGAGAGGCGCCGTCATCAGCTACACATCAGCCTTGAAGACCGGGCAGTCAGAGTTGGCTGGTTTATGGTGGAACACAACTTGGATCCGTTCACTTACAAAAAGAGTTATCGGCATCCAAAGATGTGTAATTTCTCATTGTTGTGAGTGTATATTCCGAACAAAAAGGGAGATAAATAACAAGCAAATAGCCCTTACTGGATACTCTTCTCATGCCAAGCTTTTATTAGAATATTTTGTAATAGGGGTGTGAACCTTTTACTCACAAAACGGTCCGATTTGATCTTGATTCACAGCCTATGATCCGATTCAGGGACAATTAATAAAAAATACTAAACGATTCAGTACGATTCGATTCGATCCGGTCCGGTCCGGTCCGGTTCGATTCAATACAAATTGACAACTTATCTCCCAAGTGCTTTGTTACTGAGAAGAAAGAGAAAAACAGAAATGAAATGTTTATTATCCAACAGAGAAAATATAACTTCAGGCAACATAACCTTTACAATTTGCTCACCTGGAGGACTAGTAAATGCAAAAATCTGAATTATTGGTGCTTAAAGGAATATGTCACCCCAAAATTAAACTTTGTCTACCCCTGTTGTCCCTAGAGTTGGATAATGGACAGAAAGGTTTTCCCAGCAACTCAGCCACTGTCTCACACTGACCGTTATCTTAGTTTAGTATAGTTGTTGTAGTCCAGTGGCAAGATACATAGAGAATATCCATAGCTTAACAAAAAAAGAAAGGCTCTAAACACTGAAGAATATGAAATTTCTTGCCCAGCATATACAAATGGGTATTTGTTTCAATACAACTACTGATTGATATGAATTTCTGAAAGTACGTGTAACTGTCCACCTCTGCACCTTGCATACATTTTCTCATCAGTGAGACTGTGCCGCCTCGCCAGGTGGTTGCTAAGGTTTGTCGTACTTCCTGAGTATTTTATGGCTGCTCTACAATGTTTGCAAATCGCGTGGCCTTTGTCTAGCTTCCCATCCTTCTTTAAGAATCCAAACGATTTCCATACCTTTGATTTCAGGTGCGATAGGTTGTAAATCTTATCAACGTTGTCCGACATGTTGGTTGCTGTATTGACACAGACATCCCGCCCTGACGGCACAGGTAAAAGGTCAGTAGTGACAACATGTCTATGGACTTGAATGTGAACCAGTGGAGCCGGAAACCGATTCGTGGCCGTAAATCCGGGCCATCGAACCGTTCATAGTGCATTTGAACTATTTGGGGCTCCATGGACCTGTGCACTCGGATCGCATAGGTCACAGACTGATAACCGATCCAAAACGGATTATCTTTACACCCGTATTTTGTAACATAAGGGATGTAATGTTATAAAGCTAATAAAAAGATAATAAAGCTATGCGCATTCATTCTTTTTAAATCTAAGTTAAGGTTGCTGAATTGGCAAAGCTAACTGTAGGAGCTGAAGCTAACCAAGGCCAACGTACATCCACCAACTACGTTTTAATCCCATGAAGTGGGACACATTTGAAACGTTTGGGTTATAAAAGGCTATTTTAAAACGATGATGTAGCCTAACTTAAGCAGCACTTGGTTTTTATCGCTATTAGTTTAACTGATGAAACCAGAAAGCAGCCGACGACGGTGCCTCACATCTCAAAGGCTCATTTTTTCTGTTCGGCAGCTTATAAAAACTTAGATCGGGGTTCTTTACCACAATTGGAAACCTACCACTGTCTACCACACAGCAGCTTTTGGGCACTTGTTTGTGTTTGTTGGCACACGGAGAGTGACAAGAGACACCTGTAGTCTGGGCGAAATACCATGCTCTGTAAAAATTAAACGATTCCTCGAGGCAGAGGAAATTCCTCGATCATTTTTTGTAATCGAGGAATCGTGTCAGCCCTAGTTCATATGAGAAAGAATGACAGAATCTGAAATATTTTTTCTTCTGATTTGTACTTCTGTCCTTAATGCAGAGAAGAAAAGGAAACAGTTAAGCGAAGTATGGATGCTGTTGAGACAGCTGGGGAAAAGTCTCAGAAAGCAATCAGACTTGTTCTTTGTGAAGATTAATTGTGAGATACATTTAAATACTGGAGCTTGATTGATGTCAGTTGGCTGACATACAGCATAATTTCCTGTTAGCACTAAACTTTATTCCTAGAAAAACAGTATGCCTTGATAATTAGTACACTGAATATGTATTGTATGGAATTGGGAAATAGTTTTCTTGATTTGCACAAATGAGAGAAAGTAAAAGAATGATAATTTAGTTTGAGTTTCTTATTTGTATTCAAGTTCTGTTACTGTCAATCCTGTTTCAGTATTAAGGCAATATTTGTACTGTTGCACTGGGAGATTTGATAGGGTTTGTTTAGAGGTTTTTTTCTTTATTGCTCATACAGGCAGAGGGTTTTCACACTGTGGGCCCCTCACTTAGACAGAACAGAGATACCAGCGCCCAACTGACACCCCTTACTTTCATAATTAGAATATTTTTGCCACTAAAATTGATGAATGACCATTAAAAGAATGCAGAATTAGCATCTCGTGAATTCCCAGAATTAGGGGTCTTTTATTTTTTTCCTATGTGTATTTGTGGGCGTTTATTCATAAGGGACCTATGATGATAATGGTATTCTTGGAGTAAAATTGACACAGGAATTGAAAATATGTGTATCATGTCTGTGTTCAGATTTATTTTGATGATGTGTTAGAATGATTTTTGACACATTGCTGCAATTGAGTGCTAAGGGCCACTATTGCCTTCATGAGCTGTGTGTCACAGTCAGTGTACAGTAGTGTTGTGTAGTCCTCAGGTCTGTGTCAGTGCAGGAGAATGCTCTGGCTGTACCCATCACCATGTAAACACTCTGGTTTTTTTGTACTTTGTTTAACCAATTACAGCCGTCTTGGGGAGTGCTGAGCCCAAGATGCAATGATGGTGAAAAATAGTGTTTGTGGGGGTTCTGAAGCATTTGTATGTAGGAAGATGATTACTGTCATTTAAATGGCTAATTTGCTCCAGAAAATGCTGCAGAGACAGTAAGACACATGACTGCATGATCCAAACCTGCATCAAAGCTTTTCCAGGCTGCTAGCTGGGAAATTGTTTTTGTTTCCTGCAGTGAAGATGATTCTGAAAACAGTAGCAGGCTGGAAGGAAAAGGGGACAATGCTGTGTGAGACATGTGGCAACTGGTAGCCTTATACCCAGAGCCAACATCCGCTGAGTCAGACTGCAGCCAGTGTTCCAGCTGCAACTGCTGACCTCTTTGAAAACAAGTTAGTGGGCCAAATTACAATGAAATAACTAAGGAAAAAGAGATTCAAAGATAACTAACCCTTCTTATTGTCCAAAATATCTCTTTTCCCCTTAACACTAACAGCACACCATGCTTTTATCTTAAACCAACATGACTTTCCAAAATTCATCAGACCTTGATTGGCCCTAAAACCTGCTCCCACCCTTCCCCCCTTTTCCATCCTGCAAATCTTTTCCACTGGCTTTTTTCCTTTGCCATCAAACTTAAGATATTCGGACTGATGGTGTAGCCCATGAGAGTCTGTTGATTATTTGTTCCGACCCCTGCGTGCTCGGGGAGCTGTGGTGTGGGAGTGATTTGTGACACTCCATGGCAACAGAGCAATGACCAGCTGGCCTGGTGGACGGAGCCAGATTCAGTCAGACCAGCGTTTTAAACGTGACCATCCTGCCAGTGACACAACAGAGGGTAGAAACTAGGATCTCCCCAAAAGATCAAAATAAGATGTAGTTCTTCAGTCCCATGACTCAATGACTGAATCTGAAGTTCATGAAACGGTTCACATAAGGCTTACGCTGATGAAAGTGAGGCTATTCATATCAATATAATGATCAATACTTTCCATAAGGACAGAGACATAGCACGGGATACTTATCGTGTGGATAGGGGGCAATGAACTGACTGGAGAGTTAATAACTTATCATACTTTTTTTTAAACTTTTAAATCTAGATATACTGGATCTTTGAGCTATATTGTAGTATATCACACCAAGGTGAGGACTTGGATCCTCAGTTGCACAAAATCTAAATAACCCCCCCCCCCCATTCCTGACACTGGTATGGGTAACAAAGCCATGGAAATAATAAGAATGAATTATAAATATAAATTAGCTGCATCAGTATCTAAGCTATTTCTTTCATGTTTGTGTTCATGTTGAGTGCGTTCTTCAACCCACTCAGACTCGGAGTTAAACCACATTTTCATTCACTGCTGCATCTCTAAAGAGGAAAAACGAATACGAAAGGATTTAAAGGCCTCGGCGGAGACTGCACACAGTCAGTCTGCTCCTACACAGTTCTGACTGAAAGAAGGATCTTTACCCTTAAATATGGCAAAACTGGAGTGATGTCTGGAAAGAAAGTGCTTAGTTAGTGCTAGACAAGCACAGTGAGAGGATTTGCCTGTCTCTGTTTCTCTGTGGGTTGCAACACACTGTCCTAGTTTCCATTTGCCATGACACAGATGAAACTAAATACCTCATTACAACAGAAAAATGTTGTAATTTGTAACTTCAGATTTAGAATATGTCCTGCTCCATGACACCAATGGGATATTGTAAATAAAGAGGCAAAGCCGGTTTGATTTGCAGCCCTGAGTTGCCCTTGGATTTCATTTCTGCAACTGCTGTACTTGTAAATCATCTTTGCAGGGCTGTTTCTGCAAATGAAAAAGGGAATGATTTGTGCAGATAACTTAACCCTTGTGGTAAATCCTGACTGTAAACTCTTGTGGAGGATTTCATGGCATTGCCAAACACTCGCAATGTGGGCCAAGGAGTCGGGTCCCGTAGCAGACGTGCATCTGCAGACATGCAGACGAGTGTTTCTCATCATTAGACAGATGTTAGCTGCAAGATTTAATGTGTTATGTGTTAATGATGTTATATTCATGTAGCATGCACAACGAGGCCTGCAGTGGCATGGAGTCCAAATGAAAATGCATTTAAACCATTTTCCATGGCATTTCTACACCACGCAAAAAGCTACTTCTAAAATAAAATATTTAAAATGGTATTAAAGCATTTATATCCCCAAGAGAAAAAGTTGTGGCATCAAATCAAACCATTTTTTATTATCACCTGTTCTCATCCCTGGCGAGTAGAGCTTCACTCAAGAAATATAATCCCTCCCTCCTCCTTGTCCTCCTCCTCCTCTCATCTTATCTTTATCCTCCAACACATTCACATCTGCAACAACTCCCTGATCAAACATATTAACTTGGCTCCACTTCAGTAATGCATTAAGCTAACAGATTTATATATATATATATATCAGATCTACAGAGTGAGAGAGGTGATTGAGGTAATAGGAAGAACACGGCAACAGGGGATGGAGTGGTAAAGTGTGAGGTTGTGATAGAGGTGATGTTCAGGAGAAGTCAAAGATCACAACACAGCAAGAGATTATGTGTATGGCCCACATGCTTCCTTCACTGTAGGATTTGGTTTAAAATTAGACTTGTTTTTCTTGCAGAGCCATCACAAACGTGGCAGAACATTGCGTTAGTCTGTTTTAGAAACACATTTACTAGAATTCACTGTTTTCCAACCAGGTGATGAAATTCTTGGTGTACCCTCTCTGACTGTAAGAACAAGCGGCCACTGGCAGAGAGGCATGTGGAATTTGAATCTGCTCCAGAACAGGTTTAGGTTGTGGCCATGTACAGTCTAACTCACTGCTAGCTTGGCTGTGGACTGTTTCAGAATGAGGGAATATGTTTGTAACTTGGATTTGGTTGGACCCAGCGGGCTTGGTGATGCGAGCTACAGATATTCTGAAAATATTGATTAGGTTACAACTGTGTCTGTTTATTTGTCAACTTAGTGGAGCAACTGGGCGAAGGGCGACCCTGTTAAATTGTGGGGCGCCTGTCAATCATTCATAGTAGCCTATATACATTTTTTATTTGCTCTAACAACATCATCATCTTTCATATGTGCGCACTCATTCAGTTATAAATAGTAATAAATGGTACATGTGAACATATTAAAATAACTGTCCTTAAAAGTGCATTCTAAGCTGGTCTGTGCCAGGTTCACTACCCTCTGGAAAGCTGCCCTGTCTGCTTCACAGCAGTTCCAAACTATGCCAGGATGGAGTAAGTCAGTAAGTCTTCAGCAGACTGGGAGAGATGTGCTTCTTCCTCAGTTTTCTGAGGAAGTGGATTCTTTGCTGGGCCTTCCTCACTGCATCTGTGGTTTGTGGCCAATTTTAGGTCACTACTGATGTGGGTCCCCAGAAACTTAAAGCTTTTCACCCACTCCACCTCCTGATCTCCTATCCTGAGAGGCAGGTGCACACCCTGGTTCCACTTGAAATCCAGGATGAGTTCCTTTGTCTTTTTGGTGTTCAAGGAGAGGTTGTTTTCATCACACCAGCTCTGCAGACCTCGTCCATGTAGGCAGATTCATCTCCGTTTGAGATCAGACCAACAACTGTTGTGCCATCCGCAAACTTGATTATGGTGTTTGTGGAATGACTCAGTATGCAATCGTGTGTAGAGGGAGTATAGAGCAGGGCTGAGCACACATCTTTGCAGTGCTGCTGTGCTGAGTGTTAGGGCTGGGGAAGTGTGAGTCTCACTGTTGGTCAAAAAGTCTTTGATCCACAAACACAGGTGTTTTTGGAGACCCATGTCCTGTAGCTTCCACGCTAGTATCCCAGGGACAATGGTATTAAAGGCAGAGCTTAAGTCCACGAACAGCAACCTCACGTATGCTCCTTCCTGCTCCAGGTGGGACATGGCAGTGTGGAGCAAAGTCTTTAGTGCATCCTCCGTGGATCTGTTTGGCCAGTAGGCGTACCGGTGCAGGTCCAAGGTGGAAGAGGGAGTTGTCTTCATGAGCCCCAGAACCAATCTCTCAAAGCGTTTAAAGACGATTGGGGTTAGGGCCACGGGTCTGTAGTTGTTGAGGGAGCAGATGTTGGATTTCTTGGGCACCGGGACGATGGTAGCAGATTTAAGACAGGCTGGAACAACAGCATGCACCAGGGAGAGGTTAAAGATGTCAGTGAAAACCTCTGCGAGCTGATGGGAACAGTCGTTGAGAACCATGCCTGGGATCCTGTTAGGTCCCGCCGCCTTGTCATTCACAGATCTCAGGAAACATTCAACCGAAATTGTGGTGTGAATCAGATTTTTATTTTTTTTTTCTTTTTCTTAATATTTTTAATTTTGAAAACAATCTAGAGCTGAAAAAAGAAAAAGAAATCCCACTGAATTTTAATAACTCTAAAAATGCAGAGCAACACCAGCCGTACCTTTTCAGTCAAAGTAGTTGTTTTCAAACCTGGATAGTTATGGAATTTGTGAAAAGTTGTGTTTTTCTTTTTTTTTTTTAAATTCAATTCTGAGATTTAACAAAATGTGTCTTTTTCTAACCAAAGCTTTCAAACAAAACTTTTTTCAGATGACTCTTGGAAGCAAATTCAGTTTGATGCCATCATTTATTCCTCTCTTGTTTCTGTATCAGATAACGTCAACACTTCTTACTCTGCCGATAATGTGTTTTTAAGAGGAAAAGCACATCTTGTCTTTTGACTTCTGGTAGTGACATTTAAAAGCTTTTGAAATCCCAAATTCTTCTACATCCACGAGGTTAAATACTGGAGTGTGATTTTTTTTTTTCCTTCTGTTTTATGTTGCATTTATTTTGTTAAACATGCTCTGAGTTGTAGGTTAGATTGCAGACGAACTGCTTTGGGGACCTTGATGTCACCATCAGTGGACGGTGTCGGAGAGCGGGAAAGGTAACTTTTTCATTTTTTAACCACAGAACAGTGGAACAAAAGGGTACTTTAGGCTCTTCAAGGGCTGGATATAAATGTCAGCTACTGTTCGGATGGAGAAATGCCATTGGCAAAACCAAGAAGTTTAAATACCTTATCAAAGACGGCTTCTTACAAAGTCTCATGTGCTCACAAAGGGGAGAGCAGGATGAAAGTGTCTAAAGCCACAGCACAGCGTGACATTTAGCTCAGCTTTTGAAAACTTCCAAAACAATTTTAAGTTTTAGTCAGCACGGTAATTAGAGACAGTAAGGCAGGCTTTAACGCATTTTCATCAAAATTCACATGTAGTTTGACACAATTTTAAGTCTCAATAACAGCCCAAAAAGTTGGTCATATTAGTTGCAATTCAGTTCAGTAGCCAGCAGTATAATCTTCTGCTTAGTGAAATGTCCTGTATAATATCTCAGCACAAACAAAACACACACAGGAGCACTAATCGCTCTAAGTGTCCATCACATGCATCCCAACACTGCAGGAGAACCAAGGCAGAGCAGAGAGCTCGCTCCCAGCTTGAGGTTAATCGGATCACATAAAAGCAAAGCACACCTCATCTTTCATCACTAGGCAACACATTTATGCAGCAATCGATAGGTGGAATCGTATTTTCCCCTTTCAGAGAAATGAAGTATTGTGACCCAACCGAGATTGATGATGCAGGGCTTCATACCTTAAAGATATCAGTAATAAGTCTGGACCTTGTGTTTGTTCAAAACTTGACTTGTTTTCATCTCTGACAGAGCTTATAGCCTCCTCAGTTCCAAAATGGCCTCTGGGTCATTTCTGAACATAAGGAATTTACAACATGTTTGTCGTCTGTCTTCCTTACAAGCCCCTGCCTCTTATCTCATCCTCCAAACCCGCATCATGCACACATATATTCACATCAATAAGCATTTATTAGCAGGAATACATGCTGAATTACTTTTGGACTGCTGGGTCTGCAAGAGGACAATAGATGACGTTTTTCAGATAGGCAGTCACAATCTTAAAAAAACATGTTCAACATGTTTTGAGACTGTGACTTAGGTAGGGATAATGTTGAACATGGCCAAGGCACAAAGAAAAAGATTGCCTTTGCAAAATATGCTAATTCATTTGGAATAATGATCATTTGTTGACTGTTGCATCCTTCTTTAATAAAGTCCAATAGATGAGCCCTGGAAAAGAAAATAGATTTGGTGGTTTCCAGTAGGTTTTTGTATGTCTTGGAGAAAATTTTATACTACCGTCAAGGATACAGAAAAAAGAGCTGAAGTTTACTCCTGGAATTGCGTTGCAAACTAAGCCTGTATTACATGGTCGGAACAATCCTGAAAATCAGCTCTGTAAGCGTTCCTTAACTGCAGGTCTGTTGCACCACAAGCTGCCTCACTGTAAGGTAACTGCTGCTCAGAATGACATTTCCAATCCCTCCACCATCTTTGTTCTGCAAATCTTAAAGAAACACTAATGGAGAAAAAAAAAAAAAAAAAGATAAACCCTCCATCTGGGCATTAGTGATGTCCGGCTGGGGAAAACTTGAAGCAGCTGTGAAACATTTCTTTGACGGCAGAACAAACATTTTCCCACACATTTTGCAAAGCACCACGTTTCCCTCGTGAGGGTAGTGAGCTACAGGGGCGAACAGCACTGCAGCAGTTGTACAGAGAGGAATAAAAACACTCAGAGCCCTCTACCTTGAAGATGCATGTGGGACATGAATGGGATTTTTATGACACTTCAATTCTATCCATTGCCTGTGGACCCAGTGTTGTGCAATGTACAGTCTCAGGAAGGGAGGAGGTGAATCGAGGAACGGTGTGACAGTATGGAGCTACTGGTTGTTTAGATGAGATGGACTAGAAGACGAGCGCGCTTGAAGGAACAAGGCCAAATGTGCTGTGCATAGCAGAGCGGCAGTTAGCCCTCCTATGAGAACACCCACAGGGGTAATCGAAGGCTTCAGCTTTAACTATGTGGGCTCTGCTCTTGTCATTTCAGACCATGGATTGCCGCGGTGAGCTTATGAATGTCACCGGTTCTTGCATTTGAAGTGATGCAACGGCACTTTGAAAGTGAAAGTCAAATCAAAGTAGTGACAGTGACGGATGCTGTGGTGGTGTGCAGAGACAGAGGGGGACCTGTGTCATTAATAACAATGACTCTTGGATCATAGTAATCATATCCAAATGAATCCTTTTCATGTATACTGTGTATTATATGCTGGGGATTTTTTGTCTCCTCCGTACTTGCAAATATATGAAACCAGATGCAGATAAGTGAATAATGCAGTGTGTTGGCAAAACAGCATAGGGTGAGTAATGTTTTGGCATTTTTAGCAAGGTTACATTGTAGGAGAGTCAGTTGGCCCTGAACATCAAACACTGCAGCTGCTCCTTGAACTTTAAATACAAATGAATGCAAGGAGAAATGTGTTCCATGATTTGCATTCATCTTTTGCAAAAAAAACTTTTTTTTTTTTTTTTTGAGAAAATAATTTTATATTCACAAGTGAAGATGAAGTTATTATCAGTTGAATGATTAAATATACTTCAGGTGCCATGTCTTACATTTAAAACATGCAAATGTGGTCAAGATAATGAGAGGAACATCCACAGTACTGAATATAAATGATTACAGTTCCTTGTTATGTGATACTGCCAAACAAATCCACAGATGGAAGTCCATGAATTACGCTTTCGTTTAATCTTTAGTCTTTAGTCACTGAAAGATTTGGAGGAATGATTTCATTCCAATAAACGAAGATCTGGTGTCTAAGCAAAGGGACAGAAAAAAAAAAAATACAGGGCATTACTCTTTTATTTGTGAATAAGAACTAAAAAGTAAGGTGATAAAATGTAAGAAGTAAAGACTATAACAGGACACAGGAAACGTGACGGCTGTGTTGTCCCAAATGTGTTCAGGGTTAAACTTTATTCATCCATCAGACAGGTAGAAGAGAATAGAAATATCGGTAATTCATTCTGTATAAAAATCATTTTTTACACTCTCTCTTCCTCTCCTATCACACAGGAAAAAGTTTTATAATAACGGGTTGTAGAAACCTGAATAGGTAGGTAAAGGTATGTGATTGTGACTTGAGTTGCAGGTTTCTGTGAGTAACAACATGCCATGGGTTAAACAGGTGCATGTCAGAAGTGGAGAACAGTGCAGGAAAACTTAGTACTAAGCTGAAGTATTGAAAGGTGTTTGCAAAGCAGTCCTAAAGCTGAAGGATCTGTATTTGGTGCTAGGTGTGTATATGTGTATGTGTGTGGTGTGGTGTTGGGGGGGGGGGGGCTTCCTTGCTGCATATCCATTGATGTTTTTGTAAAATCTGATGATCAGACCGTGCAATAAAGATATACGCCTAAAAGAAATATCCCAGAAGGTGGAGATTCTACATACACATATGCTGTTGCTAATGTTCATGTGAGCATCCACATCATAATAGACATGCTTGTGCCTAAATGCCTGGAATTCTTTCTAGTTTATTGTCAACATGAGCGCATGTTTATGCACATGTGCAAGAGTGTTTGTGCCTGAGCGGGAACTCGTTATAGATGACTTTTAATGCAGCCACAGGTAAGCTGAATCATTACAAGTTATGGTTTTGAGCCAGCGTGCGCCCCACTGGTCTATATGATCAAAAGTTAAGCCTCTAAAGCTCCGAGTGTAATGTCTCTAAGAGTGGCCCAGATGCATTTTTATTTTCACTGTGTAGTGAGTGTGGTGCCTCTGGCACACATACAGTGGACTGTGTTGATCAGTGGCACTGGCGGGGAGTTGTGCACCTCTGACGGCAGTGAAGTGGCAAACAGCATGGAGGAGAGGAGCCTGGTCTACCACGGCCCTTAGGACATCCACTGCGCGCTCCAGCAAATGTAGAGGGACAGAACAGACAGTCATTTCACTGATGCTCAGAAACTCTGAAATGAGATGAACTCAGAGGTCTCTCCCTGCAGCAAGCAATGCTCACGGCATGCATTTCTTTCTCCATATCTTCCCCCAAAAGTGCCACAGAGAATTTTGAGTCTTTGAGTGAGCTTTGTGGTTCGGGGAATATGCGGAAAATGGAAATAAAGATGCCAGGAGAAAGGATGTCTATCATTTTCACTCAATAGTCAGACCTAGTTTTATTTGTCAGCCTGATCCTTCTGTTGCCAGATGTTCTGACTACCAGAAGCTGTTAAAGGTTTAGTCAGATAATTACCTCACAATTGCCTTGGGTTTTTGCTGAGAAAAACCTTTTCAGAGAGTTTGCTCATGTTTTATTGCCAGTCATAAAATAAGATGCCACGCATCATAAAATGTCTTTACATCACCGCGGCAGTCTTTAAAAAGCCGTCTCACGTTGGTACATCACTCATGAATGACCCAATGTTACTCATCCCATAGGCAAGTAGGATCCTAAATAAATCTAAGAGACTTTTTCTGTGATAAAACTATGAGAGCTTGTTTTTTTTGCTCCTCATACACATTTCACAGGAGTAAAAGGACACCTCTGGGGGCCCTCCGTATTAACAGATTGTGGAAATTGCACAAGAGAAAAAGGAGAGAGTGGAAGGTAGAGGCACACTCCTGCACTGAGCTTAATTTTCCTTGAACAAGGATAAGAAGACTTACGGTACAGTGAGGTTGGCAATAGTAAATTACTTTGTTGAGGAAGAATAAGGATAATATACAAATGTGGAGCTCAGTGGAGAGAGACAATGGGTGTTTCGATAGCACTCCATGTAACAGTCTCTAACTATGAAAGCATGGAATGAACGAATGAATAAATGTAATCACTGCATCTAAAAATGGTCCTATTGTTAGAGGCTTGGAAAAAAAAATGTACAACTTTCCTTCAAACACACGTTAACAAAAGATTCTCCTCCTTGTTATACTTGCGTACTGAGACTGTGTGTCTCTATGTCTTTAACACTATGTGTTAAAACTGTACATTGAATGCAGGAGGGAAAAAGGCCTTAAATCTCATTTCTTCCATCATTTTGAAAAGCAAACTGCCGTGTGAAAGTCTTAAATAAGTCTTATTATAATGCATTAAATGAACAGGATAACCTTTAACATCATTCACTCAGGTTTACTCAAGGATGGATCTCTAATCAAAGTGAGTGGGCAACAGCTCTCTACTGTACATCTTGAGCAAGGACAGCGAGAGGTCTCCCTTTCAATTAGGAAAGGAAAACACAGTAGAAGCATCTCACGCAAATCTGGTCAAATTGCTTCTTTACTTAAAACTGTTTGTATCTGTTTGCTTTGATTGTCGACTCTATAGAGGAAGGTCATATGGTTGCGCAGCTGCAGGATATTAAAGCAGGTACCATATAACTGCAGCTTTGATATTGGATGGATGGATTGTTTCTTGTGTATCACCTTCGGTTGTTTCTTCTAATGTTGTATTGCTAAATGGTATCCGGGTGTGGGTGGGTGTTCGTGTGTGTATATAAAATTCATAACAGAGACAATTGGATAGTTAAGAAGTATAAACTAGAACATTCACATTGCTAGATTTTATACCTGAATTATGTATTACAGGAAAAAGGGTCTTTCAAAATGCAATTTTGTTTTCAATTTTTCCAGCAGAATATGCTTTTAGCTCTTTGAAAATAGATAAAATTTCAATTGAAATTCACCAGTTGAAAAATAATGTTCGATGATGCTTAGTGTTTGGGCAAAAATCACAGTGTATTATTAACAATATCCATAATTAAGCTTATATGGTGCACCATATGCTGTTTTCACTCAAGATATTCTTTTGGGAAATTTTTATAATGACATTTTTCTTTAGCACAGTAACTTCTGATTTTCATCTTATCTTCATATGAGTCAACCTCTGGGATCAGAGCATGCAGCCAACATTTGAACTGCAATGCCATGACACACAATGTCATCGTACAGTACTTTGCAAGACCACCTTATAAAGGTCAGTATAGGTCACTGTAGATGAAAGCAGAATCCAATATGACAGTGCTTCAAGCTGAAGTACAAGCTAGCTTCTGATCTTGGAAGTCACCATCTTCTTTCAAAACATGCCAAATAGAGTTATGGAAGCCTAAAGATTGTTCAATCCATCTTTTTGCTCCAGCCTGAACTTTATATATTATTATAATATATACTATGACATTTGATATATTATAATATTGGATGTAGTGTGATTGCCAAATTTGGCAACATGTTCATTGTCCTCAATTTTTGACATTTCATCTAGCAACACAGTTATCCAGTGAAACAGTCATAGTTAGCAGATTGTGTATGTTTCAGGTCTCCATAGACTCTCCCACTTTGAGTGTTTTCATGACATATAACAAGCTGTAGCAACAATGACATTTATTTTTGTAGACTGGCACCTCATTATCAACTGGTATCCCTGTAAATCAGTGAAAAGCTTGTACAGACTGACTTAGTGTTCCCTGTTAGGGTTGTTCTCATTCTGTTGATCATCCAGATAGCATCAGCATAACAATTTGGGGATCACTTGCTGTCACCCCCTCTCTCAATATTAACAATACATATGTATATCCGAGGAGCAGGAGAGGTTATGGGAGAGGGTTCATGGAGATAACACTGCAGTTATGAAAATTAACAAAAATTGCAGCAGTAAAATGAGCACCACACAGCATAATGGCCTGTGGTTCACCAAGAACACTAATGAGTGCAATTATAGTTTCTTTCTTGATTTTCTCTTTTAGCATGTGCATGAATGCATTTGTGCCTCCATGCATTAGTATTCCCCTCACATGTCCACCGTGTCCAGAAAGCAGAGCAGGCTCTTGGAGAAAAGCAGTCTGCTGATGAGAGCAGATCAATATCGAAGTTCCCTAATGTCATCTTCAGCCAAAGTGGGAACCCAAAATTACTCTATCAAGAGTTAATGAAGGTCCCTAAATACCAGCACGGGTGAGCTCACTAATTTATGTTAGTTTGCATTGATCTGACATACGGTGTGTGCTCCTTTACAAATTTAACATATTCACAGAGGCCCTGTTAAAACTTAGACTTTGTCTGAGTTTGATTGTGGCACCCAGGATGAGATGTAAATCGAGTGGCCAGCCAAGCAAGACAGAGGGTCCATTGAGGGAAAAAAAAAAGAAAAACAGAGCAGGTTTCTTTTTTTTCATCAGTGACTGCATTTGGCACAATCTACCAGCGACGTCTGTACTTAAGGCTCACCTTCACTATCTAACTGTGATTTAACAACCAAGTTGAGATCCTCGTGAGCATCGTATTGGGCATTGTGCTTTGCTCTTGGCTGTCTGGTACTGTTCCCATGGCCACCAGCAAGCTCTGGTTGTTTTTATATTCACACTTCAACAGCAAGAGCCATCAAAGATAAAAGTGCACTCTGTCTTTGTCACAGAGACACAACAGTCATAAAATATTAACAGCTAGAAGTAGTGATAGAGGAGTGGAAACAGAACTGGTCCCTGAGCAGAACTTGAATCCAGTGACACACTTTCAAGCTAATGAGATGCACAAGTCAGCCTGTTGATGGAGGATTTGGTTTGTTTCGAATATTTCCGGGAACTGTAATTGTGAAGAAAAGTAAAAAATTCTAAAATGGCAGTGTAAATAAATCTCAAAAGCAACAAGGATGCATTCAGCTGTCACTATTAATCTAGTCACTATGAAGTGATTAGCCTACAGTCTTGAACAGAATTGCATCATAGTCTGAACCACAACAATGGAAAATGCCCATCGCATTTAGGTCCATGTCCAAATAGTTCATTCTTACACTTCAGAAGCAATGGGCATTTTTGTGCACCATAACTGACTGAAATCCTTTTTAAAACACAACTGGTTCATCTTCTGTCTTTGAGCTGATTCACAATTTATTCAGCAAATTCATTTGTCATTACGGAAAGGAAAAGCTGAGATGGAAAGAATAAGCAAACAAACAAGGGAACAATACAAGATCTTTTTATATTTTATGAAAGCTGCTTCAGACCATGCATGCCGTCCAAGCCGCCCATCCATCACAGCATATTAGAGTCTGCCAGCAGCTACAGAACTCTGGCCTGAAATCCCCCACAAGGATGCTGTTCATAGCCGGGCAATCTCTCTAGGGCTCTCATTCTCAACTTGGCATAACTGTGAACTCATTTCTGAGCCACACAGGATTCAGGTTTCACGTTTCTCATTCACTCTGAGATGAGATGGCTTCAAAGGTCACACTGTTTTTCGTATGAGGGGTCTGCTGTGCTCGGGATTGGAGTTTGTGTGCATGTGTGCATGCATGTGAGTCTGTGTTTGTGTGTCAATGCATAGTATACAAGTTAACGGATGTGGTGAATGCGTGAGGTGTGTCCACGTTTGTGTAAATAAGGATGTGTGTGAGAACCTCAGAGCATATCAAAAATAGCATGTGTATGTCTGAGTTTGTGTGTCTGTGTCTCTCTCAGTGTGTGTGTGTGTGTGTGTGTTCCAGATCTGTGGACAGCCCCCTGCAGAGATCTGTGGGCCATGTGGAGAAATGCCTGTTACTACCAGTACACACTGCCGCTGAGCTGACAGCACACACTGTTCAGTGCCTTCGATATAAAAAAGAATATTGGGGCGCTTGAGGGGGTCTAAGAATCACACAAACGTATACACACACACACACGCACACACGTCCCAGTGGCTACGGTGTCTCTTTAAATTTCACTAGTGAGACAAAATTAACAGTGGACATCTTTGGGTTTTCACCGTCCCTGACAAGTAACGAGAATATCGAACGAGAATATCACAGAAAAATGACACAAACCTGTCTGCTCGCATTCTGTCTCTCAAGATCTACTTCAAATTCTCTACTTTTTCCTTTCATGCATCATTTACTGTTCCCTGCTCAGGAGTTTTTCAGTGAGTCTATGTGTCTGCAACTGTGGCAGAAAATAGTGAAAGCCAAGCCCTGATGGGGACGGCTTTTTAGTGCTACAATTATTTGAACTAAATGCATCCGTGACCTTCAACTCTAACGTATTATTATTTTTGTTATTTTTTAATCTTTCAATTATGTTTTCATTAATTGAGTAGCCATGCATATCAGAAAAAATCCAGCACAATTTTCAAATGGATGAAAATCAGCAAACTAACTGAAACAGTATGCCGTTAACTAACAATTAACTGAAGTTTCCACCTTTTTTCCTCCAGCAGGGATGAACTTTCTCTAATCTGGTTCCCCCAGGAGCAGAATGTTGTTGAGCAAAGTGCCTAAAGCAATGAATGACTCACAATGGACAATTTTGAAAAAGCAGAATTGCATTGTTTTTCTTTCCACAACTTTTTGCAATAGTACTCTCCAACAACTATGATGTTTGACTTGTAAATTTGGGGATGGAAAGGTTAACAACTGTCTTCTTGTCAAATTAGAAAATGTATTTCCACACTACATATAGTTGGAAGTCCTTATGCTGGCAGGTGGAGGAGTTCAAGAAGCATTTTAACCAACAAATGCTACTATTGAGCTGCACAACCATTATATCTGCTTCCAACTGGGCATGACCAAACCCCCCAAAGGTTAGGACTGACAGGCTTTGAATTGCTAGCAGAAACCCTTACAGGTATTGGAGGGATTGTAACATATGTGAACTAGTTCACTTTTTATATCACATCACTGCCTTTACTTTGATATGGCTTGCTTTCCCCTTAAAGACCAAATGCATTACTAGATAAAACTCATTTGAAGGAGTCAAATGGGTTTTATCCAGATGGAGTCACATTTGTTTTGTTGAAGCAGAAGTTGAGATGGTGCAGCCTAACAAAGGGAGGATTAAGTGTGCTACTAACTAGACCACACACTCCATATTTTGTCTAATGAACAGTATAAACCCAAAGAGTAGATTGTCAGAAGTGGTAAAAGTTGTTTTTCTTTTTCTTTTTTACTAAATTAACAAATTTAAATTAAACTAATTTCACTGCTGAAAAGGACTTTTTATCAGTACTGATTTATTATGTTGTGACTAATTAACAACATTATTAACACATCATTTGAGTGCTGGTGTGATTGAAAGGTATAGGCAACAGTATAAATTACATTTATATGTCCAGATATCTAACTGAAATGTAGCTTTAATTCCTGAGTGATTTACACATTCAGGAATACAGTTTGCTGACATGAAGGAGAGTGAAGAATACTTTGACTATTCAGCATCCAGTGGATGTTTAATGAAGATACATACCAGAAGATCAGATTAAGACCATCTGAGTCTGTAGTGTGATTGATTATGGCAGCACACCAGCAGTTAAATTCAAAAGACAGCTCATGAGTCACAGACGCATTTTCTCTGCAATCCAGGTGCCTCATTGAATTTGAAAAAGCTCATATTTGAATGGTGTTTTGAAATATAAATAATACACGGACAACTTGAATAAGGGTGTTTTATTTTTAAATATATTTACTTTTGCTGGTAAATTCAGACAGGCCTATAGTGTGGCGTTTACTGTACAGCTGGGCATGATCTTGGGTAGCATTGCTCCCTTAAAAAGATGCATAAATCACCACACTTTTGATCAAAAGCTTTTTTTCTCAATTCACTCATCTCTTCTTTCTTACTTTACTCCTTCCTATGAATTAGATTTAGGCATCTTTTTTAACTTCTCCTCCTCCATCTCTGTCGCCTCCTCTTCCCTTCATCATTCTTCTCCACCCTAGCCTGCAGCTAAACCAGAGGGAAACAGGAACATGACTACTGCATGTCTCCTTCAACACCACCTCACAGAGACTGTGCAGTGACATCCCTCTGTAGTAGAGCCTGAGACCCTGTCAGTCTCTCTCTCTCTCTCTAACACACACACACACACACACACACACACACAAACAGGCAAAAACAGAAAAATGCACTACTGATGTACGTGCAAGCATACACATGCATGGAAACACATTTAAAATATGCACTGGAATATGTTCCAGTCGCACAGACATAAGAGGAAACCCCACGGGGGCTCCCATGAAGACGCTCTGTGTACATGAAACCACCAGGTGAGACCAAGGCAAACACACACTCTTGAATACACAAACACGCAGGGACAGTGGATCCGTCCCCAAACACAGGCGACACTGACTCTGTATGGCAAGCTGTGAGTAAGCGTACAGCAGCTGCCACGGCTCCCATCACGGTCAGCTACCTCCTTCGCTGCACCTCGCTCACTGCGTCCGATCTCCAACACTCAATATTTACAGCCTGCCAGAGGAGATGCTCCCCGCTGCCAAAACCAACCATTTTACTGCACCTGCTGCCTGGATAATTAGACACATTTGTCTTTCATTAAGCCAAACTTGAAGGGAGGGAAATGCATCAAAGGCATGGAGGCAGCATTCCTCTTCCAAAATAACGACAGCTTTGTTTTGCAATCTCTTCATCTGCAGGGTTGTGATTAAAAAAAAAAGTTGGTTCTCGGGTTGTTGTCTTCTGTCTGTTAAGATGATTAAATGTTGAATTTAATGCCACAAATAAGCTTTCAAATTTATATTATCCTTTTCACTATGTCCCTGTTTGTTCATTGCTTGTGTTGGTAAATAGATAGCATGGCTTTGTCAAGGCTCTCCAGTTGTCTGCTTTCAGGTCTTGTTTATTTTATTCCACCACTTTATCGCCATTAAGTGATTATGTAACTTTGACAAGAACAAAAATTTTCTCAGTGTGATGGATTGTCTTTGACAAGAAAGCCTTTTTTAAAAAACAAAACAAACAAAGAAAAAAGTCTTGTGCCACTTTACACCATGTGGGCCAGATAAAATCAGACACTTTGGAAAACATTTTGTCAGCCTGGAGAGCCACACTCAGCAGCCCTGAGCCATTTCGCACTACAGAATAAGCTAGCCAGGATCCTGGGAGGGTCAAGACAGTTATAGAAATGCTGTTAAAATTGTGTAGTGTGACCTATGCTCTATCCCCTAAGCGAGATGGTTGTGTTTGTGCAGTAATCATGCTGAGATCTTCAAAGCTCTTTCTCAACTTTTCTTTTCTCTGCTATTTGTCCTTCTCTGACACTACATTTTGAATCATTGGTTTTAGTTTTTTTTTTTTTTTTTTTTTACATCTACATTTCAAATAAATTTTTTGTCAAACAGGAGTCATAGGCGTATAGATGCTTGAAGGGATATTTGGTATTTAGACCAGTTTTCAATAACAAAAACAAATTATGGGCATGGCAAGAGAAAACAACAACAGAAAACATATATTCAATTCCTCATTATTTATATTCACCTTGTCCATAAGAGGGCAATTAGCACTGGCTACTTAATTGCTGGCAGTTAAAACTGTGAAAGTATTTATTCAAATAGTGTTGGGTAGTAGGGTCAGACTATGAACATGATTAAATTGAATTTATTCACTGTCTCCAGGATATCAGTCACAAGGACTTGTAGGTATGGAAGAGCAACATTTTAGCTCAGCTCTAAGGAACAAAGTACAGTTTTGCTATTTAAAACATAATCCTTTTTGCCTTTTTCCCCTCAAATATTAATTTATTGTAATTGTCTGGCTGGCAGTAAAAGTTGCTGAAGTTCACAATGGGAGACGGATGCTTGTAAACGGATGTGACCGTACTAATGAAAACAGAAATCTTGCACGCTCCTGCAGCTCTAAAACCTCACTGATTGGGGGGGGGGGGGGGGGGGGAGGAAAAGACAAAGTATGACTTTAAAATTGGCAGCCAGGAGCAAATTACACTGTAGACCATACAAACAAATTTCTTGTTGGTGTGATCCTCAGACTCTAAACTAAGTTCTGAGAGTTTTCATCACTTTCATTTGCATATGCAGAAAACACAAGCATACACTCAAACACAGGCACATGCACACACACACAGAAGGACAGATGAAGGGAGTGGAGGTATGGCACAACACAATAGAGAGTAAAATCACTGCAGCCTGGCTGACAGCAACAAATAGACAATCTGTTTCAGATATAGTCCGTGCAGCTACAGTAAAGTGACAGCCCCCCATCTTTCGATCACCTCTGTTCGTCAATATCAGAGTCAGCCCTACAAATATTTCTGAAGGTAAGGGAAGAGCTTTTTTTTTTTTTTTCAGTTTTTTCCCCAGCTTGGACTATGTGCATGCTAAAAAAAAAAAGTAGGGTGGGCGAGAGAAATTGGCGCTCTCACAAACCTGGAAGGATTCTGCAAAGTTAATTAAGATAAAAGGATTCAATTCTAGAGAGATCGAGGCAGCGATTCAGTGTGCGTGGCACGTTGGGGCCATTCTGATTAGTAGCCAGCCAGCGCATTCCTCGACATTTTGATGCGAGACAATCTTTTGCATTTTCAATTACACACTCCAACAGCCCTCTAACTACCAAAACCAAGCTCATTTGCATGATTGAAATATAATAGTGTGCCAAAAACACAGTTCTGTTGTGGTTCCTATTAGAATCCGTTTCACCTTCTCCTGTTTTTCCAGGGTGAAATCAACCTCCAGTTATGGGCTCATAAAGTGAGTACATCAAGATAAAAGTTTTATTGTATGAGAAATCATTTTGGCCTCTTCAACTTCAACTTCTTCCACTTCAGTGAATTAACTTAAGAATAGAGCCGGTTACTCTACTTTCACAATGACCATCTTCAAAATCGCTCTCAACAATTTGTTTTTAGTCTATACAATAGCCTCACCAAACTTTCATCCACTTGTTTGATTTTACTCAGATAGCACAACAGGGTACCTTCACTTTAAAAATGTTGAGGAAAATTTTCTTTGCTGTTAAACAAGCCGTCAAAATCAAAGTGATGCATAAAATATATATATATATATATATATATATTCATGAAACAAAACAAACCAATATACGAGGAACACGGAACGCATTTTATTTTAGATATTTTTGGGAGCCAGCATCGACATGGAGCCCTGAGTCATCATCAGTGCCTCTGTGGACGAACACAGTGCTTCAGCATGCACATGACAGCTGGTGGGGGAGACTGTAAATGTGTATGTGTTTGTGAGAAAGCGGGAACCTACAAGAGAGAATGAGAAAGACAGAGGAAAAAAGAGTGTGAAAGAGAAGCTTTTGACATGTAACTCCACTGCATGCGCTGCTTGTCTCCTTCTGTGCTTAGTCAGGAGATTTATTAATAGATCCAATGGAGGCAGAGCAGATGGCTGTTGTGACACCGTCATATCTTCTCATGGGTCACTGAGCAGCTTCTGGGCATTAGTCTGTTGTCTGTTAGCAGCACGCCGGTCATTTCCCAGCAACACACACTCATTGTAAAGGTGACGTTTTCTCACCTGACACACAGATGGTATTTACGCATCCTTTCAATGCTCAGCAGCTGGAACCGCTGGCACCACAATCCTTCAGCAAGTGGATTAATGTGTGTCTCTCTTTGTGTATTTGTGCACTCACATATTTGAACGTGGCCGGTCAGCTCTTGCTTTTGTTGTCTTAACTATACAAAGTGAGTAACCAAACACTGCTTATTAATCTACAGCTGGTGACAGCTGTGAACAGTGATAAAAGTGATTAGCAGGTGGCAGTATTTGCCGATAGCATAAAAAATTACTACACAAATAAAAGCATGTGAAATAAAAAGGCTCTGCTACATCCTCCCAGATGCCCTGGGGTGATGTTTAAATGTTGAATCAATTGTTGGAAGTCCACAAATGATGTCTACCACATTACTGTCTGCTGCTGTTGTTTATCTCTGGCCAGTGTACTTTATATTCAAACCATCGCTTTAAAATGGCTATTTGTAAGTTTTCGCTGCTGCTGAACTTGGGTTTTGTCAGGCAGGTTGCCATTATAAATGAACACAACGTTGGATTGAAAGTAGCAACTTAGACCATAAACCCATTAGGAAAACTTTTATGGAGCTACTAAACCAAGGGGAGAAATAGAGCCATTTTCACATAGATACAATCTGACTTCTTTTTATAACCAAAAGTCACTCTTTGAAAGCTCAAGGCACTTCGGTGATGGTTTTACTTGACAGCCGCGGAACTTGAGTCCACTTTTATATGTAGTCTCCAACACTGCAGAGATCTCTTGCCAAATAAAGGAATAAACTTTGATACTGAACTTTCTCTGCACTGACTTTTAATGCTAACATTGGCTCCAATACCAAAACTTACAAATGCCCCCTTTAAAGTAAGTTGGAGGTAAACAAGGTCACCTCAGTCACAACACTGAATAGTCATCTCTTTTTTTTTTTTTCTTTCCTTCCATGCCATTCAAAGTCAAACCCCGGCTCCCCCCCATCTTTTCCCATCATGTTGGTACCTTCCATCAGCCTTTCTGGTACCAGCTGGTGTAAACACACTTAACACGGTTTTCCACAGTTTCACTCTTATATACAATCCTGTTAACTAGAACATGCTAGTGGCTCCCCCTCTTTGGCTGGCTGGGCAGTTATCGTTTCATTCATTCAGTCAGTTGTGTAAGAATTATTGGGAGAGCTCTTTGAGTCCTCTGGCATCATATATAGCTGCTTTTTTTTTTTTTTTTTTTTTCCTCCCCAGTGTATTTCTGTTAGTGTTGTTGAAGCTGTTAGTTTTGCCACTACTGTTCACTTATAACGTTAAATAGCAAACACTGAATTCTATTTGTTATCTCCAGGCAAAGATGGATACAATACGTTTTCTCTACAGAACCTAAAGAAATCCCAAATCCAGCCCCTGCTCCAGACTCCAGCCAGGAGGAAAACAGTGCAGTAGGTTATAGCTTAGAAGATATTCATCATTATATGAGTGATTGGCTATTTGTTAATGGAAATCAATCTATTAAAGCACATTGTGTATGAAATTGCCTTTGTGTATGAAATCATAACACTGTTGCTTAAACAAAGTAAGCTAATCTGTATAAGGTGAGCCATGATCCTATGAGCATCTACATAGTCATAATTATTTCATCTTCTTTGATGCCATTGGATTGATGAGTATGCATTCATGTTAGCACATGTAACACAAATCATTTCATAGTGAAAGCTTAAGAGTCAGTTTTCCTCTAATCAGCATAGCCTTAAAAATAAATAAATAAATAAATACATTGAAAGCTTCTGGTTTCTGAACTCAGCTTGAAAAAATAAAAGAGGCAAAAGACAAAATAAGACATAGAGGTTAAAATAAAAAAAACACATTGCAGTGTTGAGACGCGTGTTAAACCAGTCCAAATTTAAAGCACGCACACAGCCCAGCCCCTGATGTTCTGGACAACCCCTGATCTTTTCAAATTCTAAAACCCCCCCTTGATTAGGAGATGCTCCAGTCTCGTATCATATCCTGGCTCAAACTGCCTACAGGAAGCTGATTTCACCACGTGTATAGAGCAGGGTGTGTTGAATTACTTCTTGAAGTTATTATCTTCTTTCACCCTACCAGTTGTAGTTATAGTTGAAATGTGCTGACTCGTCATTTATTTGTAGTAGTTTGCATTCTGTGCGAACTCAACAAAGCGACCAGAAGTGCTTTGACAGGAAATAGTGCACAGTCCCTTCATTAACACAAGAACATTCTCCGTATTCTGACTGCAGGCCATGTGGAAATCCAGACTGAACTGACTCAGCAGAAACAGTATGCTGTGATGGTCACTCATCAGCTGTTCGGCTTTGGGGGGGGGGCTGGTTTTACCTGAGAGAAAGAGGGAGTTAAATACTTCAGAAAGTTATTGTTTCTCTCGTTAATCAATTAACTGAGTAAGATTTTCTTCATACAGTACTGTGGACTTAAATTTGCTGTATGTGTCACTTTTAGATGGACTCTAAAATGGATGGACTCTTTTTCAGCTTGTTGATATACTGTAGTTGGGCAGTGAGGACAGATGCAGTGGGTAACAGCAAATGCTTCTGGCCAGATATCAAATCGATTATGACTTTACTTTAACTCTGGGCAGAAGCCTTTTTCTCAGGAGTTCACAGTTTGTATGCCAAGGACACCTGGAATGCCTTCAAGGGTGAAATAAAACAATACTGTGGTAAGCACATTGCAACACTAGTTTCCTCGCCTTTTATCATGTTCAAGCGATTCAATTTTTTGCTCAGTTTTTTCTCTCAGGTCATTTCCTCAACATAGGCTCCATCTAAGTGAAATCAGATCCTTTAAACAGTGTTCATGCTGTCTCTTAAGTTTCCTGAAGTCAGATTTATTTATTTATTTTTTGCAGATTGTGTCTTAGATTTAATAACAACATTGAACATTCCCAGGCTCTTTTTCACTGCAGTTCATCTTTTCAAGTCATAAATGTGCCTGAATGAAGTGGCAGAGTAGTTGAATGTGCAACAGATTGTGCAGAACTCTGAGGTGCATGAGCACAACAAAGGACTGATTGTCCTAAGTCAGTCAAAAGCTATTGAATTGTATGTTTGTCTCCTCGGTCATGGACAATTAAAACTGGTTTCTATTGTTTCTATTATTTAATATGATCTATTTCTATCTTTCTATCTATTTATGATCTATTTAAGAAAAGCCTCCCTTACATTTAAACAGATTGTCAGTCTTTGCTGTCTTTACACAAGTAATTTCACCTTGACTTTTTCTTAACTATAATTTCCTGTTCTATTTCCATCTGTGTTTGGGACAGATAAAGGCAGAGGAGTGTATGTACAGTGTGTGTGTGTGTGTGTGTGTGTGGTATTTGTGTCTGCAATGGGTGGGCTGAACACACAGACAACACAACCTTGGTCATGTCACATGCATGGCTGTTCATATTTGTCTGTTTGGAGACCGAGCACCAAGCAGACGCTTGTTTCCAACTAATGTTCACACATCTGAAAGTTTGGACAGCTTGTCCAATCATTTCTCATCATTTACAGTCCTCTTGCATTTGCATGAGGAGGCATCCTGCTTCATTATGACTGAAAAAAAACAAACACATTTTAATGGTTTAACGAGATGTATGTTCTCAAGTAAGTTTCATTTGCTACATTTATCTCTTTCTGTTATTACTAAAACATAACCAGCCTCTTCAGTGTATTCCACTCATATTTTAAAATGCAAAGCCGGGCAAATAGTACCTGAGATCTAATGGTCTCATTTGTTTGCATTAATGTCTTAACATTAATGTGGCATTGATTTACCGATGCTAAGATTGCTAAAAGTTCCAGTTTCAGAGTTTTCAGTTCCATTTAACGGTTCTAGTAATGTTATTTGACATCGACGGACACACTCGAGCGGTTTCCCTGCTCTCTTCATCCTTTCGTCATCTCGTTTCAGAGGTGAGCATACATAAGCCCACAGGTTCAATTTAAAATGTGTAAGTGATTGGAAGAAAATAGTTTAATTAGTGCATTTAACATACATTTACATACATTTAGGATGCAAGGTCAATTTATGCACAGACAGATTTTCCCTCCAAACTACACCCTCTTGGCCTCTATTATTGTGGCTGGCCTTTAAGTATATGAAGGTGTGTGTGTGTGTGTGTGCATTAATGTGGTGCCTGAATGCTTGAATAACTTTATTAGACTGGGTACATTTGTTGACATGAGAGTATTTGTATGCATATGCCGAGAGGTTTGTGTGCACATGTGCAAACACATCCAAACTCACATTAATCATTACTTGTTTTGAGCAAGCTTTCCCCATTATAGACTTATTTCCCATTCAACGGCGGGCAGAACCTGCCGGGGGCATTTTAATGTTCCACCGCCTCAACATTCCTTAACATTCTTCTTCATTACAATGCCACAACCCCACAAACATGACCTGCACCGATAAAATGTCCCATTACTTTCATCACAGCCAGTAACAGATTTCCTTGCAGTCTTTGTGCTGAGGCGAAGATTTGGCACAATGCGATGTTCTGTAGCTGCCTTAAATTATCATACAAAAAAAAATTAGGAATAAGATTTCTTTATTTCACACAGTCCCTCATCAGATGCTTGTGCACCCAACACAGCTGCATCAAAGCAAGAAATCAATTTATTTTCTGCTCTGCCTTATTCAGTCACTGCATGCAGTCTCCAAGTTTATGAAGACACACATTATAATTAGTCTACAAAGACTCACTGAATATTCAGTGATGCATATCCACTGTTTCATTTTACCACAATGTGGAAAGAAAATATATGAGTACGTAACACAAGTTTGTGGCACACAAATAGATTAGTATACATAAAGATTCATAAGATTCATTTCACTTTCATATCAGCATTTTGAAGGATGATCTCACAAAACGTATGACATCACTAATCCATAATGAGCTTGTTTGAAAAGAATTCTCGTTTGGTGTGATATTAGCTCGGGGGACATTGAACTCATCTCTATGTGCAGTTAAATTGGTTGTCTAAAGCCTTTTCTCCTCTAATAACATTATCACCATCATTTGTGTATCTCTTGTTCCTTTTTTTCTTACATACCACTTAACACTGAATGGAAGAGGGAAATGCCTTGACACTGGCCTGGAGATTATTTCATCTCGAGCCACACAAAAACACGACAGGCAATCGTGGCCGCTTGAATGTGTCATCCTTCCAGCAGACTCTGTGCCCTTCACTTTGTCCCAGCTCCCAGTTATGGGAAAGTGCACTGGGATTATGTACAGAATGCTCTGCGCAGTGTAGGAGCTTATACTTCATACCACAAGTCTGATGCCCATTGAGGAGCCTGTAATACCACACCTGCAGAGCTGGATAAGCCTACAATCCTCCTTTTTATGCTAGCGCTATTATTCTCCTGTGTAATATCACATCAGCTAAAAAATGAAAGAAATCATTGTGAGAGCAAATGAAAATGCAACCACAATTTAGCACGTTGACATTTATACACATGCATTTTCCTGAGTGTTTTTGCATGCTTTGTGCTCAACGCGGTCTGCGGTGTCTTCTTCAAGTCTACATTTTCAACCGTGAAAGTTAATCGGCATACTGCAAGACTAACACCATAATCAACTAGCCGTTCATTACTCTGACAGCTGGAAAGATAAAGTGTTCTTTTTCTACAAAACTACAGTCGGGGGTGGTGTGATGCTGCAGAGGTAATATGACAGTGTGAGAAACGGGGGTTTATGATTGATGGCCACCTCTCAATTTTATTTTTATTTTTTTTTCATCTCACAATTAAATCCACCGCTTTCTTTAAACAAGCTAACCTAAAACAGTCACTCATCCTGCAAATGTGTCCCAGCTCAAACCCTTAAGTAAAACAAACCTAAACAAACAGAAACTGTGATGCAATTACTTCATAGCTTGCTATAAAAAGGGAAAGATTTAAATTACAAAATAAAAGCTGTATTTATCAAATTTTCATTAATAAAAAAAAAAAAGAAGTAGTTTTTTTAATCTAAACCCAAGGATAAAGGAAGTCTCCCACCCCTGACTGACACAAATTTGGTGCTATGACTGTAGACGGGTCCAAAATACTGACTGTATCTACCAGAGGCCTTTGATCCACTCTCTGACCCAGTTAATTAACCAGCTAGTCCCATTACAAAACCATGAAAGTGTTTAATAGCAAAGTGAACATGAATTTAAAAGAAGCAATGTGCCAATTCATAGCTTTGATGAGCATACATGACTTTGTGAGTGTGCGGTGCCGTGGCAGGGGAAAACTGGCCGGGAAATGTCAGGTCATCAGAATCCTGTGATTCTAGTACTCAAGAGTTTGCAGGGGCAACAGAGCTCAAAAAGATCTCTAAGTATAAATCCAAGATAATGAGCTCACCCAGGCATAATTTAATCAAATATACATATGAAAGACCTTCTGCCCTCTACGGCGTCAAGATGGAACTAGTTGGACAGATTGGAAGTATACCCCAGTTTGTGAGGAAATCCAATCTAATAAGGGAAAGATACATGTTTGCATATGAACATTCACCATAGATACATTTAACACAGCAAACAGGCTACAGGTTAGTGCTTTTTACACTCACGCCTTCACTTTTAGTGAAGTCATTTTTTGGGCCATTTTGGCCTTACTCATACTGGTAGTGAAAAATCAGAAAGGGAAGAAGCAATAGCTTACAGCAAAGGGGTTGGACTTGAACCTGGGCAATGGGGTGCCTCCTACTTAAGGTTGTAAACTTCCTGCAAGCAATTAAGGGATTGGGTGGGCGTTATAGTTGTTGTGCATACAGTATCCACAACAAATATAATGTTTTACACCTGCATGACTGCATTATTATTCCACTTACTGTATCTAAATAATATACTAGGTTGTAAGAAGTCCCATTGACACCATACACCACCTCTAAATGCCTATGCACTAAAACACAAAACTGAATTTGATCAGTTTCCGAGTAGAGACAGGTACGTACAAGAAGTCAGTGTAACAGACTATGATTCATTCAGTTTCATGGGTCAATAAGAAGCTCATTGCAGACAGGCAAAGAATTAGCAGCGGGATCAGAATCACACAGTTTCATTGTTATAAAAATCACACAACATGGATTTTTTAAAATACGGGACAAAGTGCGTCGCTTATCAGTTCAATAAGGAACACATCTTTTAGTTTCCAAATGCGGGATGGTTCCACATTTTAAGGGACAGTTGGCAATCCTATCGTGGAAGGAGTGTCCTTATGTGAATTCGAACCGGTGTCACCCATGCTGCTTTGTTGTCCCAGTTGTCTCTTCCGCTATCTTCTTTGCAGGCAACAGTGCCTCGACCAATGAGATGACCTTAAATGATCATATAAAATGCCTGGTCATTCATTGATTCTGTTGAAATCTATAGCTCCATAGGGGCTTAAATATGTCATTAGGATCCATCATCTGGGAAACATGAATACAAAATTTGTCAACATCAAGGATGTTAAGATTTTTTGTTGGATGAGTGAAAATTTAGACCTTGTGGTGTTAAAGAAAAAGTCAGGGAATCATCTGAGCCATCCTTTGAGGACCATGAATATTTGTGCAAACTCTAAAGACAATCCATTCTTAATACTCTAATAATTACAATATGTTAATCAGTGATACCTGTCTTTTCTAATACTGTAGTAATTTAAACAAACACACATCTGCAGTTGCAGATAAAGTGAATCCTGAACCCTGCGTGTAAAACAGGGAGAAAAATATTGTGTATTGTCACAAATGAAGGGCAAACACATAAAATACTGTATTGTCAAGTTTTCTTACTCAACATCAGCACAGCAGTATATCAGAGGGTTTCTCAACATTTCTGACTTCTGAGACTATTTTTTCATCCACAATACCATGACCTGAGTTGCCGAACAGATCAGAGCTTGGCATACTTCTGTATATTTTTCTAGCATGGGGGAGCTCCACAGATATTATACAGAGATGATGATATACGTCCCCAACTAATTTTTATATGAAATCATTTAAAGTGGAAAATCAGTATCAATCTTTGAATCACCTGGGAATCCGTGACGCAAACCCACATGGGGACCTAAAGAGGAGAAGCTAAAACACATCGAAATGCTGATAGAAATCGACCTCAGGCTCTAAGTGTCAGGACATACAGTCAGTGAACCACATCAGTGCAGCTGCCCACCTCATCAGTTACCTTAAATAAAAGTGGCATGTGTCTTTCCATGTCCATTATGAGAAGTCAGAGGCCTGTGTCTTCACTGTCTTCATGGGGATCAAACACACACACACACTAAGAGAGGCCCAATTACCTCCTGGAAAATGCTGGCACCCAAGAAGCCCCAGGAGCCCACACAAGGCTCATTCAAACAGCCTCATGCCAACAGCAAAACAAAAGAGATTTCATGTCTCTGCTTAAATCCTTAGGCTTTGGATACATCTCAGCTTCCCTCTATATGGACCTTTTAAGAGCTGATTTATCATCTATTACTGAGGCACTGAGCTCAGATTTGGTCCTGGGCATGCTCAGAGCAACACAGTATATTGCTCATGTGGGAAACAAGGACAGGATGACTAAATAAGAGACATCATAAAATCACTGTTATTGCCTTGGATGCAGTGCAGGCACGTGCTAAGCATAGATGAAAGAATTGAATACAAAATCGTTGCCTATAAGTAATCAGATATTTCAGCAAATCTGATCGACCAGTTTCCCAGAGCGTTCAAATCTCCTGTCTGCTGACAAATGCTGGAGCGGCATCCATATGAGGCAAAGGCTTTAAAAATTCAGGCAGAGTTTTTGTTTTTCTCTCTGTAGGCCTTCACAGAAGGGTGGGGTAGAAAATTACAAAACTGAGCTCATATCCATGAGTTCTTCCCTCTGCATATTGTTGGTAGAGCCAGTGCAATCAGGCAAAACAGGCAGTTATCTTATTTTTTAGATTGATTCTGGTAAGAATTCATGATGGTTGCTCTTACCCATGAAAATTCAATACTGAGATGAAGTAAGGGGCCATGGTTGTCAGGAGAGAAAAAAGGAATGAGCAAATGGGAAAAGAGTCATGGTGGATAAAAGGTGTTACTGTGGATTATAAAATAAAGCATAACCAACAGGTCAGTCGATTTTGCCCAATGAAATGCCCTGTAAGCGGATAAAATTACAGGAAACTATTTGCAGCATGGCCGATACCGATCATAACTGCGCTGTGTAAAGATGAAAAACACAAGGTCACTGGTAACAATAGACATATCTGCTGATGGAGGGAGGCCAGTGGAAGAGAGTGAAAATGGATGTTTTATAGGATATAGTTTAAACCCGAAGAAAAGTAAGAAAACAGACAAAATGTCAAATATATCGTCAAATGCTGTTGTAGCTTTGGCTATATAGCAAAAAGCACATGCTGCTTTAAATCCAAACATCTGGACATTGAATCAGGATGGCCACAAATGAAATTAGCCTTGTGGTTGTGCTCTTTAAGGTGTTAAAGAATGATCCCTCCACACTGAGATACACAGCAATTGAACAGCTGGAAACACCCAGAAGTGGAGGGGACATCGACAGCATCCTTTGGAAAAGAGATGCCATCTATACCCAGTTAGAGTTTGATCTCAGACCTTTTCTGTAACAGTTGAAAAATAAAACAAAAACACACCTCTATCAATAATGATGGACAGATATTTTTTTATTGATCTACATGAATGTGATGCTCCATGAAAAACTTGTATCTGTTGATGCATCCTCACCGTTTCCGCTATCTTGATTCAGATTTTTTGATGCAACACTTTGGAGATTTGGGGCAAAGAGTGAGCTTACCTACAAGCCAGAAAGTCTCGGGCATGTGTGGGCATATTATTTAACTTTCTCTACTTCTGTAGGCATTTAAGTCTCAGTCATGAAGGTTACAATTACTTGTGTGAAGTGCCTATAATCCGTATAATGCCTGTTATGCTTTATGATAGTGATTTGACAGCACTTAACAAATATCTTTGCATTTTATCAAAATATCTGTGAGCTGTTGACACAGCATGCATATCTTCTAATCTTACTTTTGACATAAGTTTAGTTTTGTCCCCAGTAAAACAATATATTATAGAAACGCAGTGGTTAAGGGGAGATATAATCTTTTTTTTTTTTTTTTTTTTTTTAAAGAAGCTTTTTTTTTTTCCTGTAAATTAGTATTCGGACCATCATGGGAATTAAAGATCATCTATACTGAATTTAAAGTTGCAGCAGGCGGTGATTTAGCTTACCTTGGTATAGTGATGAATTTCCTGTGCAGGCTTCAAAGCGCTTTCAATCGTCACATAATGTTGCCAGGAAAACTAAAAAGCCCATGCCTCAATACATCAAACCATTACTTCAATTCATTAAACTCTCATTTGACATAAAATGATTTGGACACAGTTGACAATTGTAACATTTTCATGGCTTTCTGTATGGTGATATTCCTCAATATTATACATCAGCAAACTTCTTTTTGTCGAATTTGTCTCCTAAATAAAAAGGATCATTCTCTATTGGTCTATTCAAGCTGCTCTCTGCAATGAAAGAAACTCGCGAAAAGCGAGAATACAAGATAAAAAGAAAAAACTGTAAATGAGGAGGGAGAGAAAGGTCGCTGGAGATGAGAGGGTGAGAAGAAAAATGATGAAGATGTGAAGGTGAGGGGGAGTATGGCAGGAAGGCAGAAGAGAGGGACACAGCAAATAGATGACAGAGGAAGGGAGAAAATGAGAAGGAGAGAAAAACCATATCTGTGAAACCGCATCTCTGATTATCTACATTTGATTGGATATTTATTTATTTTTTAAATTTTATTTTACTTTTTTTTTTTTTTTGCTACCACAGAAGTGAATATCTAACACTTTGTATGTCAGCATGGCTAAAGCACATCTGTACCCCCTCCTGTTACACACACACACACACGCTCAATTATTGGTTCTTTAAAACTGATTTTTCTGATTTGGTGTTGACATCTGTTCCACCACTGCATAGGCTGCAATTTTCTGACCTAATAGGGCCCACTGACTGGTCATCAGGACATTTAATGTTAACTAGAAATTGACCACGAGCAGTTTTTTAAGGCTCCTCACAATTTTGTGTTCAGGTCTGGCATGCAGCCTGCAGATGGATCGATATGGTTGCCTTCTTCTCCTGGCCAAATAAACCTTACACATATAGCGCCACAGGAAAGCAATTCAGAAAACCCCTGGTTGTGAATGAAGCTGTGTCTGACCTTATAGCCTGCTCCTGCATCAGTTAGGTATATACCTGTAAAATAACCCGAACTAAGGTTCTAACTGCACCTTACTTCAGATTACATGTACAACTAAAGATTTCTGATCAATTTGATTAGTGCAGAAACTGTTCGAGGTTAGTTGTGAATTGGGTTGAAGGGCTGTCACCCCACTTGACTTACTGCATGAAAGTATTAGTAAAGTATTACCACCTATACAGATACAGGTTTTGGAGGATGGAAGACCTATTGCTAATACATTTTTTTTATTGGCTGGAGCTACCAGCAATGTTTACCCCTCTTGAGGCAGTGTTGCTGAAAATTGGTAAGGGAATTGAGTCTTGGTTTGGGAATCACATTCCTAAAGGTGTGGAATAGTTTCCCCTCAAGTTTCAATTCCGAAGTGTCTATCAAGTTTGAAATTAAAATTCGCCTGTCTGGGGTGCTAGGCGGAACTTTTGGTATAATAACTTTTGATATTTTAACTTAACATCTGATGAACCCGGTGAAATGGGTGAGAAGCTGCACTTAACCTGAGTCAGACCTGCAGATGAAAACCGGGCAATTACGAGAAAGATGGAGACGAGACATAGACATGTTGTCATTTTATAAGAGAGCTGCCCTTCAGAGCCATTTCTGCTGTTATCAATCATGTTTTCCTGATGGACAAAAAAAAAAAAAAAAAAAAAGAGAAGATAATGGCAATGCCACAAAACTATCCCATCACCACCGTCATCATCTACCTCTGTACCAGCAGCATTTACACAGAAGCAGTGACCAAAAAAAAATAAAAAATATATATATATATATATATATATATATATAGACAAGGAAAAGGTTAATATCTTTCTCTGACAATATACTGCCAAACTTCTGCACTCCTCTTCTTTAGAGTGATGCAGTGCGAGGCCACCTCAGCAGGGGATGAAACCAAAGCGACAGACTTGTAAGCGCAAGGCACACATAATGCACCAGCATATGGGACCAAAGCTACCGACGTGAGACAACCGTGTGAAGTCTCCCTGTCAATCTCTCATACAGGAAGTGACCCAAAAAAAAAAAAAAAAAAGCCATTAATATTCTCTGTCTACTCTGATTGTGTGGCTTCGTATTTGTTTCCCTCTGATTTGCGGGGTGTGCGCGGGGTGTTGTGTTGGTTATGCTAATTGTCTCAAGACCTCCTGCAGAGCGTGATCCTTTCCCCAGTTGGTTGGCTGTGAAGTTGTTTGCCCAAGCAGATGAGTCTCTGTGTGTCTCTCTGTGTGTGTGAGTTTCTGTTTACAGTGTGCATCTACAATGTGTCACAAAAGCTTTAGCAATGCAGCGCACGTGTATTTGTGTGTGATTATGTGTGTCGGGGTGCATCAGCATGGATCTTCATGCGTTAGCCGTGGTTAGGTGCTCTGTTCTCCCAATCCTCCGAACACTCAGAGAGAAGACAGAATGCAAGGCAGTCCTTTATCCTAATGCTGTCATATATTGATTATTCTCCTTTTCATCCTTTCCAGCTTTGATCCTATTAGTAAAGCAATACCTGCGGGAAAAGAAAGAAACTCGCACATTTCTTCGCATTTCTTTTCCCCCCTGGATTACACTCTATGAATTTCTACGGGAGCAAATGACCATGTCCTTTGACTGAGGAAATAGTTAAAAACTCCTTCATTTGTCATGCTGTCTAAAACCCACGCATTTCTTCAATTCCCAGGCTTAACTCAATGTGTGCCTCTGTATTGTGCTCAGAGATGAGCAGCTCAAGTCCTTACTGGCCTCTTTTAGTCGTCATTATCAACAATTGCTGCAATTCTTTTTTGGTAAATGGTTTTTAGAAAACACAACTAATTAAGTTGTCACATGTTGCGCAGCCGAGGAAAAAAAGAGGACGGATCAGTATAACTGTAGTTTGGATTCCCTGCACCTCGAGAAGTGCTACACCATCCTTATGCAATATGAGCAATGTGCAACTTCAAAGTCCGTTCCTGTCAGTCACTTACACAGCTAACGACTGTAGCCAATGCTATTAGCTAAATAAAGAAAATACACCCTCAACCTCCATTTCAGATAAAATGGTCTAAGTCTCTATTTGTATCAAAGAAGTTCCCAAAAAAATTTCCTTTGGGAACATGATCTGTGTTTCTGCTAGCATGTGAAGTTTGGATGGGAAAAGCATTTTTCCAAAAGAACATAGGATGTGCCAGGTGGATAAAAAGGGTGTATCACCTCAAATCTAGTTAATCAAGGAAAAATTGCTTCTTTGTCAACACTTACAAAAAGCTGCTTATCTGAGTCATCCAAGCACTGCTCATATACAGTATGCCTCTGTTTCTGTTTTTCTGATTAATATTTAACTTAAGTCCTTTTATAACATGAGGCCTGAAGGACATTGCAATAAACAATGTAGCGGGATGACCACTATTCACCCACCAGTTCTGTCAAGATGCTATAAATATTCGTGAGTCCAAAATCATAGAAAAGAGCTCAGTTCACTTAAATCTACGCAGTGTACTTAAATGTTTTATGGCGCTTTGAGCCAGTCAGACCTTCATCAGCGCAAACAGTTCAGGAAATCTAATCATGTTTGATTAAATAGTTTCTCCTCTCACTAGTTGCACTACTTTACTTCCACAGTTGCCACCGTACTTTATTTGAGCTTTCTGTTCTGATCACAAGGGAAATTACATTTTAATGCAATCCTGTCATCTACACGTTTCTTTTTAAATTCACCAATTAATACATCATTTGGTCTCAATCAGTTTTTTTATCAACGTAATGAAACATTGAGGAGATCCATAATGTTAAGATGAAATATGTTCATAATGTTTAAATTGTTACATTGAAGCCTGAAACATATTTAAGGTTGAGGGAAGATTGTGTTTATCTGTATTTATTTGCTCAATAATGTTCCTCCATTTCATTCATTCATCTTCTACCGCTTATCTGTTTCTGGGTCACAGGGGGTGCTGGAGCCAATCCCAGCTCACACTGGGCGAGGGCGGGGTACACCCTGGGTAGGTCACCAGTCCATCACAGGGCTAACACAAAGAGACAGATAGAGACAAACAACCACTCACATTCACACTCAGACCTACAGACAATCTAGAGTCACCAATTAACCTAAAAATGCTGTCTTTGGACAGTGGGAGGAAACCGGAGAACCCGGAGGAAACCCACACAGGCACGTTTTTGTGGGACAACAGCACTAACCACTATGCTGCCGTGTCGCCCTCAATAATGTTCCATAGCCATGATATAGTTCACTTTAATATTTTATGTAATTAAGGCCTAATTTAACATGTACAAACATTATTATTTTAGTTTAAGATAGGCAGAATTAATTTTATTACTTACATTATCTTGTATGATAAACTGAACAATCATTACAAATGTTATAATTATGGGTCAAAATTGACCACATACCTTATCCATATAAAAAAAAATATACCCCTTTTATACAATGTAGCTGTTCTTTGCATCATGAGCTGCCCAGATTGCAATGCCATATTTTCCAGGCTTCATGGGAGTTTAATATCTAAATAGCAATCGACCTTTCAATAGAACAGGACAGTCTACCGTGACCTCAGGTCATGGACTGATGGCCAGCGGCAAGCATCCTCCCCATTTGTCCCAAACATTTAGATAACTCTAAAATATGAACAGTTTGCAGTGACATAGATGGATGGAACATGGCTTGAGCTGTCTCAACATCCCATATACCACAGAGTGACAACACTATTAGATTTGTATACTTCAAGTATCAACTTGTCAAGTGTCATAAATACATACATTAATCTCCCTGAAACTGTTCCCAACATTATCCACACTTCCATTGGTGGGCATGTCAATAATGACCTTTTCTATTGCCTGTGATAAGTAAAATGTGGAAGGCAGGCTTTAAGTGGTGCCTGTTCTCAGTGCCAAACCAGTACGAAAGAAATTATTCTCATTTTAAATAACCTGAAGAAGCAAAGTGACAAATCCAAGGTGAGGGTGAGACCCAACCTAGACACTGCTATCTAGCTTGTGGACAGACCGTTTCACAATATCATTATACTGCTTTACAGAATTTTATTATTGTTATATGAATTTTGTTTGTTTTTTGTATTTAAGATTGGTTTGGCGACATTTACCATATATTCCTTTAGATTAACAACCCATAGTTACTAATGGTTCGAATTTTACCCCAAATATTTGGTTGTACTTAGTAGGCCATTGTTGAGGACATAATTAATTTTTCTTTTCATCAGAAGTGAATAAAGGCATGTTTAACAAATCCAAACTGGTTAAATATATTAGTCTGTTTAACCTGCAAAGAGGAATGATTGCACTTGTGATTGTAACCTTCCCTTCCATCAGGCCCCTTTGCTGTACGCTTTTGTTTTGATTCAGCATCACTGTGAATATCTCACTGTTACAAGTGTGGAGACTCCAAAAGCTCTGCAGGGAGCTACAACAAATCTATAGAGACCTTGGAAAAATGTCACCTCACAGTCTGAAAAAAATTCAGATGAGATTGATATTGGGATTTAGATTGTGTGCAACACTCCTTTTGGTGCATTTTAATTGCCATCCTCAATAAAAAATCTGACATTTCTCAAAATAAAGTTCAGTGGCTGATTCAAGGTTCATTAACAATTTCCTCCCTTTTTTACTACCGATTTTAAAGCTGCACTAAATATTTATTACAGATATATTCCTATCAACAATGAATAAAATGACTACGTGTCATGTGAAAGTTGTTCCTTGTAATGAGAAACAGAAAAAATATTACCCAAATTTGCAGAACCACCGAGCTCTAAAGTGCTTTCCAGCCTTATTTAACTCAGTCTTTTTCTTTTCAGCTCTACAGATACCTCACTTAAACACCTTCTCACCAACTGGTTCCTTAGATTTCCATATTGGTGTCAGTAATGTTTATCTTTAAGAATTAATAAGCACATCTTTGCTACATATAAGTAGCTAAACTGTGCTGGATCAATGCTGAAGTCATGTGTCATTGTCTTCACACAGCTATATTTAAAAGTCACCTCATTACTGTTGTTTGTCGAGGTGGCACACTACATCATTGAAGAGAAGGAAAAGAAAAATTCATTTTCTACCTCAGTATTGCCTGCTCTATCATTAAATCAGCCTCTATGAACTTCATTCTTTCTGACAAGTCTGGTAGATTGTCTGCGCCTGTTAGAACTACCAGTGACTCACTTCACTGACTCTAATTCAGTTCATGTTTTTCAAGACCATGGGAGCTTTTTGAAGCAGTTTGGTGGGTTTGTTCTGTAAATTTTACTCACCATAACTTTGCCTTGCCTTTAACTTAAGACTGGTGTCTCTGTGTTATGACCCACCTAATATGACATGTGGTTCCCAGATGCAGCATTTCCTACTACTTCTCTGGGGAGCCTTGTATTAAATACAGTGTCACACGGGGAAAGCCAGGCTGCATCCATCACATCCTAATAAAGCGTTTCATTCTGCTATAGTACATTTTTGCTGTAAATTTGGTGGATTATGTGTTTGGCTTGAGGCAATTGCTTTACAGCCCTAAATTTTGACTTTGCTTCTGGAAATTTAAATGCCATATTTAGCCGCAATGTTTAAAAAACTGACTCAATTTTTAGCTTCCTGGTTGAAGCCTCATTTAACAAGCAGTAAAGTGCTTGTATTATGGTAATAAACAATACAGCTCCAAAAAATACTGTTTGAACCGCTCACGGAGAAAGCGGGTGAAAATGAAGTCTGAGAGGGGATGGGAAATAAAAGTTTTCTACAAGGTCATCTGATCGCTGCCCAGAAGCACAAAGTCCTGCCAACCCCCTCCCAGAATTATACAAGGAGATTCTCAAGTCCAACAAGTAATACCCCAGGAGACTTCACTCTCCTGGAGGTAAATAGCAGTTTAGATTTGCAGCCTTGAGCTCTGAGCAGGGTCACTCTGGGCTTTCTCTCTATCCTAACATTGGCACAGGATAATCTGTTTTGGGTATCTTTGCCATATTGTCAGTAGACTGTTAAAGGATTTTTCTGGCATGCGGGAAAACATTCAACAGAATGACTTAAGTGCTGTGAAATCCACTCCAGTTGGTAAAAAAAAGGGTGTATATATATATCTGATGAAAAACATATATATTTTAGGTAACCTTTTGAAAGCCTAATTTGACCTGTTCCCAAGTGGAGTCAGCTGGCCTCAATATGAGTTCATTTTTTTAACTTTAAAAGTGATGAAAAGCGTCATTTCTCAAATGACAAGAAATTTTGGAACAATTGGTGCGACAGAAAAGGTGAATGGGTTCAACTCATTTATTTGGTTTGCTTATACAAACCACACAATCCAATCCTTAAAGTCACTATCAAAACAGCCAATAGATGGATATTATACAAATAGCATCAAAGCTTACTGAGCCACAGTACACAGGGCTGATCAGGGCCCTCTGGGATCTCATGTGGAACTTGTTCACTGGCCTCATTAACTCTTTCTCATTTAAGACTCACCCATCTAATGTAAACCTACCACTGCTTATTGCACTGGAGTGTGTAGCATTCATGCTTTGCAGCCATGGAACCTTTCTAGATGGTCTGATCCAAACTTGTGGCCAAATGACCATCGAATAGAAATCAGTGATGCGTGATATTAACTCATCTGCATTTGCAGAACGTTGCACATTCCCTCGCCATCACCATCGTGCCTCTACTGTAGTTACAACAGTTTTTTCCATGTGCAGATATTACAGAGTATAATCCATTGTTTTGCAGACTCACCCAATATGAAATTTCTGGTCTGCCAGTAGCCTGTGGTTACATTAGGATCTTTTGCTATCTGCAGCCCACTGTTTAAATAATGAAACTGTGATGATTCGATTGTAACAATGTGTTCATGGCTAAACTCCAGGCTGCTCTCACCTCCTGTCTGAATGTGTCTGGCCTCTGTTACTTGGCTTGGATTCTGTGTGTGAATTTGCTGTGCAAGTGACCAGAGAGCTATTATTAAATTAAAGCCTTTAGTGTTTTGGTTTTGTAACTTTTCAACTTTCCATCCCAGTCCACTCTGGTACATACAAAAGCCCCCCCCCCACACATAAAAGCACAAGAAAATTCGCCCAGGGAATCCTCCCACTCTTGTTTAGCACATTGCCCTTTATACCAGGCATTCAAGTACTTCTTGGAATAATTGATTAAAAAGACTCAGCAGATAAGAAAGAGCAGATAGGACAATTATAGAGTAAAAAGACAGTGTGTGTTTTTGGTATCTCACTAATCATTTAGTATGACTTACTGAACTCTAAAACATTTAATATTCTATTCCTTCGTTCATTCATCTTCTACCGCTTATCTGTTTCTGGGTCGCAGATGGTTGCTGGAGCCAATCGTAGCTCACATTGGGTGAGGGCAGGGTACACTCTGGACATGTCGCCAGTCCATCACAGGGCCAACACACAGAGACAGACAGAGACCAACAACCACTCACACTCATACTCAGACCTACAGACAATTTAGAGTCACCAATTAACCCAAACTTGATGTCTTTGGACGATTGGAGGAAACCCACGAAGGCACGGGGAGAACATGCAAACTCCGCACAGAAAGGCCCCAGGCTGGGAACTGAACCTGTGACCGTCTTGTTGTGGGGCAACAGTGCTAACCACTATGCTGCCGTGCTGCCCATTTAATATTCCGATACTTCCATAATATTTGATTATAATGAAGAATAAGAACTTTTATGTTTGTGTTTTTGTAAATTGGCAACTCGGCAACATTTTGCTCTTAGTGAGAGATGGCAATCTTCAAATCTGCCTCTATGACAAGATATACAGAGTATTTTCAAAAGTCCTGATGGCCAGTCTGACAGCATGTAAGTGTGTGTAGGTATCCTTGACAATATGTGCCTGTCAATGCGTGTGTCTCAAGGAGACAACCCAGGGCCTCTTGGTGAAAACAATCAGATGGCTGGAGGGGCATAATATCCTCTGAGATTCTGCACACCAGGGGGACTGACTGACAGAATCTCCTCCTCTCCATTTTTACCTGCTCCCAACCTGCTGAGATGTGGATCAGTCTTTGGCTGACATTTGTGCAGTGGCTTTTTTCCAGGCAAAGATGGGTGAAAAAAAATAAATAAATATATATATATATATATATATATATATATATATAAAATCTGTGTATTTGCCATATAAACAGTAATGAAGACTTTGTTTTTTATGTTCTATACTTTTCCTCTAAATAGCTATAATAACATGTAATCCACAAATTAATTGTGGATTATTAATCAGAAATTGTTTATTTGACCAAGGAAGATGAGCAGTCAAGCTATCAGACAGGTTTAAGTTACAAGTTAAAATGAAAGTGGAGTCACCAAAAATTTCAACAGGCAAATTTCAGACTGTGTCACAGTTTTGGAAAGTTTACTGGGTCAAAGTTGAAACAGGAAGTGTGCTTGTCTAATGTTTACAGCTTTCAAGATTTCAGGTATCAGTCTTTTGGCTTCTTTACTCTCTTCCGCAAAACTAATATTTGATGTAATATGGCAAAAATTGAAATGTTTTGCATTCTCAGGCTCTTCTTGCCATTAATGGATCCTGGTCTTGTGTTGTTGCTTCACTCCTTAATTGTGGCCAAATGGAAGCATGAACAAAACAACCAAAATAAAACCAATATTGTGAGAGTATCTATTTTTTTCTACAAGTATAGGCAAGTATAGAGGACTAAGTGTTTCTCCATCATCTAAACATAAACTGGCTGTGGATAAATATCTTTTGTCCAGTTCCCACAACCAAGTCAGAGAGTGTGTGCTCCATCCACAGAGAGGATGGAAACAGATGATTTAGTTTTTCTTATGAATATTTTTAACCACAGGTCTGCATAATCCTGCACTGCATGCAAAGACAACCACATTAACACCCAAACATGCACTCTAACTGGCAATTGCAGGCACTTGAACACCCCCGAAAATATAACTACACAGGAGCACACACTCACAAACGCACATTCGCCCACAGACGTTTTCTTTTTCTTTTTTTTTCTTTTTTTTTTATTCCAGGAGCAGAAGTTTCTCTGGGTTGTGTCTGCAGCCTGTTGTTACTGCTGGTGCTCTGCAGTGCCACGCTCAAACACTGCATCCCAATCCAGTGCTGCCACAATCTCCCCCCCCCCCCCCAACACACACACACAAACCCGCTCTCTAGGCAACTGTCACAGTTCATTCATGTTAATATCACAAGTCATTTTGTATTCTGCCACAACAGCTTACAGCTAATTATATGTTTCATAAATTATATATGTCTAATTGACTGAAAGGAAATAATTAGCAATTCATAAAATTTTCCAAGCTGAATGGAGTCAGTAAATAAAGGCTGAAGTATTTCCAGGTGTCTCTTATGATTTCATTTCCATGAATCTTGTCTGGCTGTGTGGACAGCAGTGCGCCCTCGGGGTCTTACCTGCGCACAGCAGGAGCGCGAAGAGCCCCACGCAGTGGAGCGGCCCCAAGTCTCGCCGTAGATTCATGTTTATTCAGGGAGGAGAAGGGGGGGTGGCGTTGGTGGGAAGCCGCAGGACGAGTCCCTCAGCAGAAAGCCGCGCAACTTTGCACGCAATGTATCCTCACTGAGTGGTTCCTCCCCATTTAGAACAAAACTGTTGTATTCCGTGATTCCCCACCTGCCATCACAGACATGGGACAGATCAGTAACGCAACATGTAACCCCCCCCCCCCAACAGACACACACAGTAACGGCAGATTCAGATCCAAAAGAAGGAGAGGGGCGGTTTGTGTGGGAGAGGGAGTCTTCATATGTCATTTTTCACTCCAAAAGTGGTGAATTTCCACCACAGATACAGTAAAGCAACTTCTCACATCAAGCCTTTCTGCTGCTGCTCCGCCGGCACAGTAACTCTTAATATCTGAGGATAAAGCAGGCACCTCTGGATGTGAGAAAACAAACCGTCCGTCACCAATCGCACCCTAAACAGCACCCAGGCTGATGAATAGGATTTATCACTTGTTATTAGACAGCTATAAAGTAATCAGGAGAAGGAAACGCTGTAAAAAAAGCAACATCTAAACGCTCTTCGATGGGAATAAGAATAAGTGTGAGAAACTGATGCAGCGTTGAGCTGTTTCTCCAGCTTACCATCTCTCTCACCGCACAGGATGCACCGGGCTCGGGGGTCTGCTGTCCAACGTTGGCATGTGACATCAAAATGAACACGTCTCTTCTTCTTTTCACCGGGCCGAAAGATTTTGATCAGAAATTTATTTTTGATGTTTTTAATGAAAAAAGAAAAAGGGGAGGAAGAAAAAGTCCTCAACTATTTTTTTTTTTTTTCCAGAGAGATGTTCTGACACCGCGACAGCTCCTGTGTTGTTTTCTCTGGCTTCCCTCTCGTTGAGCAGCGATTTTGCAGCAGTCCAGATCACCGGTGTGAGGATTTGCGATATAAGTCCTTCAACTTTCCACACGGCTGGTGGGGGGTGGTGGGGAGGGGGGGGGGGGGGGGGGCGGCGAGACGCGTTCACGGACCAGAGACGGCGGCGGAGTGGATCCTGAGCTCCTGCGCTGAGCAGCTCTGCGCCCCGTGGCTGTGGACCGGAGACTGCTGGTGCAGGAGCTGGGGTTGGGGGTGGGGGGTGATGGGAGTTGGGGGGGGGGGGCTGGATTGGCAAATTGGAGGGTTTTGGGAGCGTCACGTCAGCAAGTATTCTGCCACCCAAATCCCGGCTCCTATCACAGAGAGATTGGGTTATTTATTTAGTTAGTTTCCTTTAATACGAAACACCTACACACTTGATGGAGTTAAAAAACCAAACAAAGCAAACGAACAGAGAAAGTTGTAGAGAAATTGGACGGGAGCTCTTAATCGTGTAAAGGTGACATGGCCGGGTTGCTGGGTGGCGGAAATAGCGGGATTCTGCGGGCAGACAGTGATCTCAAGTCAAACACTACAACAAGATTTGCATCTTCGTCAGGTTCAGTCAGAACATGAATTGAATCAGTCTGCAGGTGGAGCTACATATAAAGCCCAATAAAACAGCCCCCAATGTGAAGTTTTATACACATTTTTTTTTCCATCCTAAACTCTGATTGAAACAGCTCGCACCCACATAACCTCCTTTGTGTGCATCCTTAGTGTTCATTTAGTGGACGAAGGAGTTGAGCCGGAGTTGCAACCTGTTGTGCCCTGACTGTTTCATGAGAGCCAACACTGCCCCCTATGGGGCAGCAGGCGGCTGCAGGCGGCTTCCCCCCAGCCAGCCTCATGACTCAGACGTCAGAAAGATCAATGTTTCACTGTTTGACTGGAGGGAATAAGTGCATGTCATTTTATCCTGAAGTCTTGTCAAGGTGCAGCTTTTGTACTTATGTCAGACACTTAAGCAATTAAATTCAAATGTATAAATGTAGATCAACTAATTCTATCTATCTGTCTGTCTCTCAGTCTATCTGTTTGTTTATCTGTCTGTCTGTCTGTCTTTATGTCTGGCCATCCGTCTGTCCGTCGTTTCTCTTTCTGCGAACCCTGCTGGACATAAGGCCCAAACTGCCAGTGTCCACGCTTACTGGATAGAATGAAGAAGCCATAAAGAGACACACCAACTAGTGACATGTTGGCAGGCAACCGAGGGAGCCACCCTGCAGCTCAGTCCTCTCCACAACAGCACTAAACACCGATTACAGGCCATCAGCAGAGAAGTGAGGGGACCCTGTGGGTTTAGAGGAGAGGAGCTCCTTCCTTCATCCTCTCCACTACTTCCTGCTTTCTGCTCCACCTGAACCATCCAAGTTGAATGAGATATCAAAGGAGAAACAGATTCAGAATTTCCCCCTCAAATGCCTACCCTTGGGGACAGCTTGCTATAAAACAGAGAGCACAAACGCTGGGTTTACTTAAGATCTTATTAATGCTGATTTATGTGCTGACTTTCAATGCATCATCCCACTGCAGCTGCTTTCTGGATCTTTGCCTGTTGCATTTTCACTCAAGCTGAAAATTCAAATGTAGAATTATTATTTACCCTGCCTTATATTAAGAGAAATCACCATGTGGCCTGTAATATGCTATTACTTACACACTGATGCCTGAATAACACTAAATGAATTCTTTGCAGAGACATCCGTGACTATGTTAACAGTAAATGGGTTAATTCATCAGGCTCTCACAAGCAACACTGGCCTTTCTTAACTTGCTTAAAGTATTTTTTGTCTCTCCTTTAATTCTGTTCTTTTCACAAAGCCTTTCTGTGACTTGATGATGACTATTGATTTTATAGTCACAGGAATATTCTGAGGACACCATTCCTCTGACCTTTAAATTCCTTACTGCCTGCTTGTAATGTTAGTGATCTAGGTTTATTGCAGTCAGTATAAGTTCCACTGATGAGAACATAAGCTGCGTGCCGAAAATACAAAATGTTAAATGTCTGTCATGAGCAGCAGGGAGGAGACGCAGCATTTCTCCTCTTCTCTTTCTTGTGCTTTTTGGTTGATACAGTCACAAGGTACTTATACATGTATATACTTGCTATGTTCCATCCTTTATCCTGTAATTCATATAGGTTTCTTTAACTGGAGTATATTTGTCTGATTCAGATATTATCTAAAGAAATGCAGTTAAAGCAATATGCATACTGTACTAGACTAGACGCCACAGTCGATTTCACAGAGCTGATGTCATTCTGTAGCCTGTTTCAGATAACAGATCCCACTCTGAGTGTTTAATAAGTGACTGATGTAAGAGGCAAAAATAGACTTGAAACAGATTATCTGAGGGCCAAGACTCCGGGCTCGACCCGTCACCCATCTGTGCCGTGGAATCTTTTCTGGCATCTATGTCCTGGTGAGCAAAGTCTCATGGGATGTTTACTTGTTGCCCCAAAGCATCTCCTGCTTCCTTTCTGGGGCAGGTTGCTACAGCTGCATGGATCTTGGCAGTTGCTCAGCTTGCAAAATGGTGAGAAGTTTATAGAATAAGCTGACTGTGTAGAATCCTCTCATAAAAAAAAAAAAAGTGTCTTGCTCTTGCCATCCTTTCAGGGGGAGTCCCTTTGATTGTGGTGTTCACTGTCTTGCAAAAGACATGACGAGCACAGCTGTAAGTGTGGCCATGGTTCTTTCTTTGTACTATCTGTGGTTCATCCAAACTAATTCTCACACAGCAGTAGTCTGAAATTCCATAATGTCTTTCCTTTTTCAAAAGAAACTACACAGGCAGCAGAGGAGTTGTTGTCTGTATCAAATACTGTTTTGTCAGTATAAGAAAACCTAACATAGTACTTGTGTGTGTGTGTGTGTGTGTGTGTGTGACTGATCATAATAGTGACACATTTGTCTTATTTTACATTGTTCTTGAATACTTTTCTGTATTAGTGTAAACGAGTATTGATTCTGTTCATCATTGTACAACCACGTCTTCCCTTGGCCTTTCAGGTGTCAGTCACTTTTGTATTATGGTGAATGTTAAGGTGCGTGGCCCTGTCATTCTTCCTGGTTTGTCAAGAATGTATTTTGCTTTGCAACTGCGGTATAATGGTGTCTTTATGCAAGTTAGTCCTGTTTGGCAATTTCGCATTCACTGTGTGGCAGACAGCAGCCTTGGATGGTTAACATAGAGAAGGTCAGAAGCAGGTGCTTTTTCTTATCTCAGGTGCAAGTCTTCTTCATTTTGTTCACATATGATAATGAGCACAGTACTGATAGTAGGTGAGGACCAAAATGTATTTATTCATTTATTTATTTATTTATTAATTTTCCCATCAAGAGCCACAAAGGCCAGAGTTGAGCTCATTCCATTCCTTGTGGTTGGGCCCTGACCCTTCTGCTGCTGGCATTAGATTTACTGGTGAAACTGCAGGATGTCTCAAGATTGTTAGGGCAGGAAATAGCAATCCACATATTTGAGCAGTTGTGCACCATAAATGGTTACCCTAGGTTTCTGTGACTGGTGAAAGAGCCATGTGTATCAGATTGTTAAGAGTTAAGACTCATGTTAAGTCAGACCGAGACTCACACAAGAACTCTGTTATGCACCAGAATCAGTAGATAAATCAAAAGAGTTAGGGTGGTTACTATCTTCATTTGCTCATGTTGTTTGCTTGTTTATGATAGGTAGTGGGAGACACTGTTATTTTTCCCATCCTTAGCTTCTATCCCCACAAGTTGAAAGGAATGCTTCCTTAAGTTCATCCATCCTTCCATCTTCTACCGCTTTTCCGTTTCTGGGTCGTGGGGGGTGCTGGAACCAATCCCAGCCAACGTTCCGGGCAAGGGGCGGGGTTCACTCTGGACAGGTTGCCAGTCCATCACAGGGCCAACACACAGAGACGAACAACCACTCACACTCACACTCAGACCTATGGACAATTTTAGAGTCACCAGTTAACCTAGACATGCATGTCTTTGGATGGTGGGAGGAAACCGGAGTACCTGGAGGAAACCCACGCAGACACGGGGAGAACATGCAAACTCCGCACAGAAAGGACCCTGGCCGGGAACCGAACCCGCAACCTTCTTATTGTGGGGCTAATCACTACGCCGCCATGCTGCCCTCCTTAAGTTCATGACAAAGTCAATTACAGAAAAACCACTCTACCCTAACACAGCACGGGGGGGGGGGGGGGGGGGCTGCATAGGTAGGGGTGTGATTTGATATCAGAGCTAATGAAATCCATGAATTCTAGCTGGTTAACATAATGATGCATTGAAAGACACACACATGCTCACACAATGTTTTGTAATTCTTAGTAATCATGGATTACTAACAAACTTTGGTTGGTAAAAAGTAGAACTGTGGAATTCACACTCCAAACTAATTTACCAGTAATTTACCAGTAATAAGCACTTGCATGCATTTAATTGGACAGTGTAGTGCTGGATAACAGTTCCTATTTGAGCCCAGTTCGGTTCTTATTTTTGCTGGACAACCTTACATTGTTTGGTTTCAGCTTCGTTGTTGCTCCTTTGCTCCCTCATCATTATCTGAGAACTGAAAACAGTACATAAAATCAAGCTTGTCAAAATTCCCTCCCATCTCTGCCTCACAGTCTGGTACGGGCACCATTAAAAATGAACGGACTTGAAGTTGCGGTGGGCATCGAAGCTCTGTATTTAACAGCACCCCAGCAGCCTTGGATGACATAGGAATTTCAATCTGTTTGCTATATACCACTGACATGGCAACCAAAGTGTTTGTGTACAGAGATCTACGGGTAAACATCTGTTATGCTATTACCTTGGGTGAAGTTTACTAAATGTCAGTTCAGCTTGTTTGGTCACTTATGCTGCACTGGCATGAAACAGAAACATCTCTGCCATCCAGTGATAAGTCATGAACTGACATGGAATGACTCTTAAAGGATGAAGTATTAAGACTTAAGGCAGAGTGAAGTATTAATCACAGTGCTCGTTCTCTATAAATGGTAAACGCAGGTTAGCTGGAGGCTCAGCTCCACTGTTAAGTTTTTACAAGGCATGGTTTTGCAGTTAAACTGTTTTCTTCATAGTGCAGTAGGTACTGAAATCCCCTTCACAGGGAGAGTAAAGGAATGAATACATAGGTGCACCACTGATACAAATAAATCTTTTCTCTCACTCTCTCTCTGTCTCGCTTTCTCTCTTTTCCTAGCTCTCTCAGACTAACACATGCATACAGCACATACACATGTTGACTAATTACCACAGGCTGACCTGATTAAGGATTTAAAAGGAAAATTGTTTCAGCATGGAGCAGCCTAAACAAAACAATATCATAATGTGATGATGAATCAGAGTAGAAAGGCAGACGTGCAATGACAGCAATACGTTATGAATAAAAGATAAGATGCTGCTGGGAAACACACCTTCCTTCACAATGTGATGCTGCTTTTAGATATTGTTCCTTGCACACAAAGGACCAACCCGGTCAGAGACACAGTGTCTCTAAAATTCACTGAGAGATGGGAGCAGTCAAAGAGAACCATTAGTGAAATAAACAAGTTGTCAATCATGCTGATTTAGCGCATGTCAAAGCTTTCTATTAGTACATTACATGCAATTATTTATAAAACAGAGCTGTAACAAAGAGCTGAGAGAAAGCCTGCAACTGACTGATAAATTGACACATGTTGCAGATTGATGGTCCATTTCCTTTTGACCCATCTTCAAAGAAATTAATTCAACAAGTTTTGTGTTTACATATTTTTCACATGTTACCTTTATGTCACCCAAGAAGACAAAGCTCTCACTTGCTTATCCCAGGGCCACTTAAAATTCTAGATCTAGCTCTAGATCTAGAATTTTAAATGGCCCTGGGCAGGATTTCATTGCGACATAGTGTAACAATACTTCTTAATAAACAAAGGGAGACAGTGCTGGATCCAGAATCTGCCCAACTGCACCGCAAAAGCTGACAAATTATGACCTTATATCTTTTCAGGTGATATAAAGCGTTTAATTTAAGAAATAACTGGAATGTTAAAATAGCAAGTGCGACATACTCAGGCATGGCATCTTGATGGAGCTTTTGCGCCATTGTGTGGTTTGCCAAACAACCAAAAAGCAAATAAGCACATTTCCCAAAACAGCTCTAAGATTGTTGTTTGCTCCTTATGAAATGCTCCAATGAGTCATAAGACTTGACATTTTTGGCCTGTTCAAGTTAAACAGCAGTGAAAACAGTTGTTGCCTATTGCACTAGACATGTTCTAAAGGCCAGTTTGGAGCTTTGGCACCCTTGAACAATCTGAAGCACAATTATCACAGTGTGAGTGCTGCTATGATCCAACCTGACTTTTGTAGTGGAACATGAAGTAATGATGATTCTGCATGGCATTTCAAATTCATTGGAAGTGCTCCTACAGCGGGTAACAGAGCTTTTGTATATGTAAAATTAATAGAAGTTTATTTTGAAAAAAACTGCACACCTAAGTTAACTTCTGATACACAGGTAAATATAGGAATGGTAGTTTTGCATAGTGACATGACGGTGGATTCAAGTGACTACAAACTGACCAATCGGCTAAGACTTTGGACACATCTGTTTGCTTACAGCTCCTTTTACCTGCAGTTAATGACTGTAGAACAATGCAAGTCATAAAGGATAATAAAAGTATCCCGATTTCAAAATGTGACTGTGACATTTTCCACCTTCATTTGGTTTGTCATTTTCATACATCAGCAAGATGTTGTGTATCATGTTTATGAAAAGAAGCATTTGGAAATTACTGATGATAACTGATGGCAGAATAAACACCAAAACGGTCCGAATATCATGAAGAAGACAGTATTCACAGCAGATGGCAGTTTATATGCAAACCATATACATGCGTCTCTAGTGATGAGTCATCTTTTGATCTCTCTTTCTGTCTCTACCACTCTAATTGTCTTTTCTCCCTCACACACACACACACTGCCGTCTGCATTACACTCTGAAATAATTTGACGAAAAGACTTCGCCTCTTGTGATGCTAGCTTATCTCTGATTAGTATTTCTTGAGGCTACATCACCTGGTTCACACACAGAGCATGTTCTGGGCAAAATCACTGAGGTATTGATTAGCTGTATTACATCCTTGCAGCTGCCATTGGGCAGACTTCGAGTGAAGCTATTAGCTGATCTAAATTGATTAACGAGAACAAATGCATGGAGGATATGCTGATACACTAAGTAAAGACTTCTTTTGAGTTTCGTTGGTTTTTGATGAACATCTCTGGCACAAACACACATCATGCCCCCACTGTTTTATCATCAGTCTTTTAATAGAACACAGTGAGCAAGACAAACTTAAAGACAAAGTACTCAGAGAAAAATTGACAGAAGAAAATCACTATATGCAGTAAAACAGATTGCCTGACCAGATTGTGTGATACAAGCAAATACTTAACTTGACTCGTCCAGCGCTGCTGATTCGATGTATTTTCCACTCAGAAAACAATCAAAATAAAGACATACAAATTGCACCGTTTAAATAGAAGGGAAAAGAAACGCTCGGTCAGTAGATTCCTGCTCGCCATCACCAGACCCTCATCTTGCTGTCTGGGCTGCGTCCTGCTGATGTCAGGCTAGAGTAATTAACATTTATCAGTCTCAGAGAGAGACCTTTCCCTCACCAGTGGAAAATGATGTGTAACCTGCCGTGGTCTTTACTTGCCCACTGCGCCTCTCCCTCCACCATTACCATCTACAGCGCAGTCAAAGGGAAAGTAGGACCAAGGCCAAGCCATCATCTGTTGCCATTATATGCTGCACAGCAGGTAATAGTGAGTAAGTGGCTGATTTGATATTGTGATTTCTACTCAGAAAGTTCATGACCAACGATACAGCCAGTAGATCTAATGCACACTTTAAAAAACACAGCAATAAAAACCAGACTTATCGTTACCATACCTGAATACTAAGTAACGCTCACATTGTCATCATGTGTACGGAAGGAGTTGTGTACATCTGCTAAACTGGTTTGTTTGGAAAACATTTGAGGATGGTCCAGAACAAAAATATAGCTGTTCCCATGCAAATTTTCAGTTGTACAGCTGTGTTTTGTTTTGAATAGACAAAGCACACAGTTCATACGAACAGCTCGATCCCTTCACTTTATCTTATTTAGATGTTATATATATATATATGCAGTTATATAACAAAATCTGCCTTTGTTCGGGCAATGGCCTTCACTATTTTCCTAGTTTCCCCAATTCTCCTGTTTCTTTAGGGCTAACTCGCTGTTTTTCCTCTCCACCTTAAAGTTAGATGAAGTTTGTGAAAAATAATCCTCAATATTGACATCATCATAGGTGGTAGTTGCAAAATACTGTACCTGCTAACATCAGCGTGATGTCGGCAACATGCATACGCTAGCGTTTAGCTCAAAGCGCCGCTGCCGCTCTGTGAGGCTGCACCGAGTGGCGAACAAAAGTCTTGTTTATAGCTGCATGGGTTCATTGAATGGAAATACTGTAGAGGTGTAGTGCATCATTTGTGTATTTCCCCAAAAGCTCAGTCTGGAAAGTGTGAGGTAAAGAAGTGTGAGTTTAACAGTGTTTAAACAACACTTGGCTGAACAGTAAGAATTGATAATGACTGCTCCGATGGCTTTGCCACTGCTTGTTAAGGAATCTGATACAACAGAGAAATACACAAAGAGCTCCTTGCTGCAATTGGCCAGTCATGAGCAAATGTGTTACAACTGTGCTTGTTGAACCCCATTGTCTCTGACAAAGTCATGCAGCATCACTTGGAGGCAATACATCTGATTACATGACAACGTAACTGTTGTTAAGATCTTTTTTTTTTTTTTCTTGAAACTGAATGCTTTCCGATTCCGATTTCTGCTCTTTGTTAATGAGCACCAAAAGGTCAGTTCAAAGCACTTTGTCACATTGACTAGCACAGCGGAGCTGAGCTGCTGCTTGAGCCTGTATGGATCAAAAAACATAATATTTAGATGCTTCTCTCACCATTTAATAGAACTATATATCAGCATTGAAGTGATTTGAAGATGGCAGCGATCAGGCACAACGTTCAACTATAATTGTAGTGATTACCTTGGAAAACACATGGTTATTGTTGAGCAAGAGAGGGACCAAGTGTGATAGTTATCATCTCTCGTTTTATTGTTTTCTCACAGGCCTCAACCAAATTCAAGCAGAACTCTAATTTACATCTAAGTGATAAGAAAGAATGGCATAATAAACTTTTAGTAACTTCCACAATAAAATTGCCATAATGTCACTTGATGAAATCTCCACATCCATGTTTAATTAACATATATTCACCTCAGATTCACCTTGCTTTGTCTCAAGAAATGAAAGAAAAACTGCAATAATTAACCAGACTAGCAAGGGTATCATTTTTGGGCACAGGGTACCCATCAGCTTTTGAATTAATTGATAATCTTCAGCGCCAGCCAGTAAATTATGTCTGCAGCCATGCCATACACCTAGAGACAGAGACAAACAGTCAGCTTCTATTACCAAGTGCTTGATGAATCACCATCATGAAGTGATTCACAAAGTCATAAAAGGAAACCTTACCTTGTATAACGGCAGACAGGAGGAGATTCTGTGTTTGAGCTGCATACAATATAAGCAAGGCACACTGCAATGCTACACCTACAGAGATTCCACAGTTATGCTAATAATGTTTCAACAATCTGACAATATCGAGGCAAATACTTGCCAAAAGGGGGATTTCTGGTATATCTGGTATTAGATCAACAGGAAGGTTGGTAGGTTGTGGTGATGGAGAAAGGTTTCCATTTTCGTCCTTGTGGCATGGAGAGGAGTACTGTATTTTTCCCCAGTGGCTAAAGCCCTGTTCAGCATCTGTGTAATCCCCACTTTTGCATTACTGCCAGGAATTGGCTCCCTATTGCAGCCCCTGACTAAGTGGGGTAGACAGCGACAGATTGCCCTGCAGCCCATTTACCTGCAGTACTAAAGGCCTCTGTGATCCACTCAGATTCATTCAGAAACCTAACTGCAACACCTCCAGTGCCAATCAAAGATGCACTCCCCAAAACTGAATCTATTACCTTTTCAATTACTTTTTCACACCTGTGTTAATTGGTAAAAATGATCTCTCTTGCAATGAGCACCTAAATTCCTGGGCCAGCCATGATTAATATGCATGCATGGGTTAAATTTGAAATAGCTATATTATATTATATTAAATTATATTAAATTATATTAGCTATCTGAGTCATATTAACCAGAGAACTTATGAACTTTCAGCAGATTTTGATTCAGTTTCAGCTAAATCTGGAGTTTTGACACATGATCTTTTCTTGTTCTATCAACATATAACTAATCAAAACAAATATCATACTGGCAATCCCATACAAACTGATTAATTTACAGTGAGTGAGTGGCAGTCCTTTGCGAGAGGTAATGCGTCCATTTGCAATCTACGACATCCCCTTAGTGCGCAGGAGCCCTTCCCTCAGGGACAAGAGCACAGGGGGGAAATAAACAGAAACATGTAATGTGAAAAAGAACTGTTCTAAATTTGGCACAAGATAATGCATTCATGTGCGACACCATCAATCATAGTTAGGTGATAAGGGGAATGAAAAAAATTAATTCCCCTGATCTGATCATGATCCAATCCGAAAAAACAAGCACATACAACACTTGTGTCTTCACTTTCTCTTTCAGTTTGTTTCCACTGAAATCATCACAATCTATGAAGCTGGTCTTTTTTCTCAAGCTGTTAAACAAAATGTGTCCACTTATGAAGAAATGCCTGATTAGAGATCAGACCAAGAGCCCCTCATATACTGAAGAAAAACAACCGAGTTCAGTTAGTGATTTTATGTCCTTCCTGAATGTGGAGTGACAGCACATTTGTAATTACAGGGCACGTTAAATATTGTCACAGTGTATCCCTGACCACCTGGCAGTTTGTGCAGATGGATCACAATCTGTGCCTTGGGTGCACTTGCACTTTCTCTTTTTATGATGTGTTCACATGCTGATTGCAGTCCACTCACCTGAGATACGTGTTAATGGTCTCTAAAGTCACATATAGTCCATAACAGATGTTTGGCAACAAGCCGCTCCAAAAATGTATTGCAACTGCAAAAACAGAGCAGAGTAGCTCTGCCCTTTGAGATCTAAAATGTGAACAAATAATCTCAAAAGAAGATGTTACTGGGTGGAAACTGTGGTGCCATGTTTGTGTCCAGCCAGATTGATACATGACCTGACGCTGTCCACTATACTAATCACGACATCAGACTCACGGTGTCAAATGAAATGTCAACTGAAAGCAAGGGCCTGCCCAGGTGTTTACCCTCCAGTCATTGGATATGTCATCGTGACATATGAAAGTGCTTGAACCTGGTAAAACTCAGGGAGGTGGCAGTGCCATTCAAGAGGAGGTTGGGGAGGTGCAGGACCAGCATGTTTGTAATGAGAGGAGAGCACAGCTCACTGCGGCAGCATAAAGAAAGAAGAGTTCTATTGCACATTAAAGTCAGGAATGTTTTACAGTGGGTAATAAAGCCCCCAGCTAATCACACTCACCAGAAGCATGCTATCCTTCACCCAATGACCACGTACAATCAGCAAGGTTTACCTTCATAAACAGTGCATATCTGTCTTCTTTTTCTGGTGTGAAGGAAAGGAGAATACACACAAATTTGTGATTGCGGTAATAGATTTTAAGCATCCCTCATCTCTACTGATATAAATGCAAATTACTTAGATTCAGTCATGCTTGATCTGCAAGAAATATGCATAGGTAGTTGCTTTTGGAGGCTAGTTTTTCCACAGAGGGAACGGAAACATCAAGTATTAGTGCAATAGCATTTTAATCGTCAGAGATGAAGGGTAATGTTACACATAACGTAGTTTGACAATAGCACAAAAGCCCTCTCTGGTTAAATTGAACTCATCTAAAATAGCTTTAGTAAGTTTAATATCAGCTAATGCTCAAAGCTCCTGTAACCAGGATAAACACCTGGCAGCTTGACACAGGAAAACACAGAAAAGCACAGGCCACTGCTTCTATTCTGAAAAGGCGCCGTCTGCTCATTAGTTAGCAAGTTACTATGCAACCACTCACCATGTCACCATGATATAAATACAGACAATCGAGGCTATTGTTTAGTCAGCACACTGGTGACACAATCACATATGGATGTTTTTTATAATTCATTTGGCTCTGGAGGATGCGGGGCAATTAAGAGCTGCATTCATTACAAGGAGCATCCTGTTGATAGTAAATAGAAGCTCTCGGGAGAGAAAGATGAAACTGGTTCCCTGTTTTAGACTGACATTAACTCAAGAGCGAGATTTAATCAGACAGTTTATTCAGCATCCTGTGCAGTTATCCTCCCCGGTAACACTTTCCCTTTTTACTGGGTCTTTTCAATTACTTCAGCTTCTGTATTAAGTTATGGCTTTATCCACCTGCTTAATTTAATATTCTCAAAGACAACAACACATTTTTCTACAAAACATTTCATTAAAGTTATTAGGTTTAGTTGTTCTTTTTTGCCTTACATGTAACTTTAATCAAGAATCACAGTTTGTCGTCTTATATTTTTAAGCATTGCTGCTGGAGGTCTCTTATCGAAAGAATTAAAAAAAAAAAAAAGAGTTTGTGACATCATGAAAGTAGCGTGGGATAATGGGAGCTGTTGTTTTCTTTTCCATTATTGCAATCAGCTTCTCCTGGTTAGGATTCCCTCAATGTCAAATGTTCAAGAGGTTTTAATCAGAACAAATGGACAAAGCAGAAACACTCCCTAGACAATTTAATGATCAAAATGAATTGTCAGAGAGGCCCACGGTAATTTCTTCAAGCAGAGGCGTGAAGTGGCTTTTACTGATGGTCAAGCAGAACCCAGCTCCCAACACAATGAGGTGAGGATAGGTTGCTCAGTGTAAACCTCCAAATGAAGCTCCTTCATTCTTTGCTTGATAAGATGCAGTGTCTGTCAACGCGACATGGTCATATCCATTAAAATGACAAATGAAATAGTAAGTTACCTGTGAATGCAAACAGTGATCAGATCCTGTGTGGGAAACACTGTTCTGAGCTCACAGAACAGTCCATGTCTATTTTTAGCTTTAGCTAAGGAAGATTTTGGGAAGTTCTATTTGAACTTTTTTCTCCTCATCTCCTAAACAAACGGGACAAGTGATTACTTTTGCTAACAAACACTGAATAAAGCAGTTTGATATTAACAATGGACACAAAAGCCAAGCTGCTGCAAACAGCTCTCTTCTCTGGTAACTTCAGCTCTTGATGTCTATTGTTTAAAAGCCTTCATGTGGAAATGTGGCTTAAAACTTAAAACGATCTTAAAAAATCAAGTCTTTTTCTGTCTTACGACTCCAATGACAAGCAACCAAATGTAACAAATGATACACAACTTAACAAATAACAAAGGTCCAGCAATTATGGATTATTTTAACATGTTACATTATTTTAAAATGTTACATATTGTACCTAGTGATTTTCTATTTCACTTGAAATAATTAACCACAAAATGAGTGACAAGACAAAAGTTAGAATCACAGAGGTGAAGGTTTGCATCCTGATACTTATATTTTGTTCACTTGCAACCTCACAACTTTTGCAATTTCGAAATAAGCATCTAAATGCTAATATAGCCACACTAAGGTCTTTTTCAGGGCATATCCCCTAACTGCTGATTTAATTTTTTTATTTTACATCTGGAATCATTCTCATCTCCAAATCTCTCAGAGGTAGCTTCTATAGTCTCATCATGTAAACCATCAACCTCTCTATTAGACCCAGTGCTGACCAGCCTCTTTAAAGAGATTTTCAACTCAATTGAGCTATTCATTTTAGATCTGATTAATTTGACATTATCTTTGGGTTATGTACCTCAGACTCTTAAGACCGCAGTCATCAAACCCCAGCTTAAAAAGCCGAATCTTGATCCAGATGTTTTGGCCAATTACAGACCCATATCGAACCTTCCCTTCATTTCTAAAATCATTGAGAAAGCAGTAGCAAACCAATTACATCACCATCTGCATAGGAACAGTTTGCTTGAAGAGTTTCAGTCAGGATTTAGAGCTCACCACAGCACAGAAACAGCGCTGGTTAAAGTCTCCAATGATATTCTACTGGCTTCAGACAATGGACCAGCCTCCATACTTCTCCTCTTAGATCTTAGTGCTGCATTCGACACCATTGATCATAATATTCTATTACAAAGACTGGAACATGAAATTGGCATTAAAGGAACTGCACTAAGGTGGTTCAAATCCTATTTATCAGATAGATATCAGTTTGTTCATGTTAACAATAGCTCCTCCTCACACACTATAGCCAGTTATGGAGTCCCACAGGGTTCGGTACTTGGACCAATCCTCTTCACTCTTTATCTGCTTCCTTTAGGCAACATTATCAGGAAACACAGCATCAATTTCCACTGTTATGCAGACTTGGCCCTAAGCACCTCAGAGAAACCCTATCTTATCATCTAATCAATCTGGATGGCATTACTTTGGCTTCCAGCTCTACTGTAAGAAACCTTTTGACCAGGACATGTCCTTTGTCCCTCACATAAATTAAGTCAGTAGGGCAGCTTTCTTCTACATGAGAAATATTAGGAAAATTAGAAACATCCTCTCTCAAGAGGATGCAGAAAAACTAGTAAATGCATTCGTAACTTCTAAGCTGGACTACTGTAACTCGTTATTATCTGGATGTCCAAACAAATCTCTGGAAGGCCTTCAGTTGATTCAGAATGCTGCTGCATGAATATTAACAGGAACTACAAAAAAGGGATCCCATCTCTCCTGGGTTAGCTGCTCTTCATTGGCTGCCAGTAAAACTCAGAATAGATTTTAAAATCCTTCTCCTAACATATAAAGCTCTTACTGGCCAAGCTCCATCATACCTCAGAGAGCTCATAGTTCCTTACTATCCTAGTAGGCCACTGCGCTCTCTAGATGGAGGTTTACTTGTTGTTCCTAGAGTCTCCAAGAGTAAATCAGGAGGCAGATCTTTCAGTTATCAGGCTCCTCTTCTATGGAACCAACTTCCAGTATCGGTCCGGGGGGCAGACTCTTTAGCAATTTTGAAGACCAAGCTTAAAACTTTTCTGTATGACAGAGCTTATAGTTAAAAAGTTAAAGTTCATTTACTCTTTAGCTATGCTGCTACAGGCCTAGACTGCTGGGGGAAGGACTGAGCATCTCTCTCTCTCTCTCTTTCTCTCTCCCCCCTCTCTCTCTCCCTCTCCCTCTCCCCTCCCTCTCTCTATCTCCCTCTCCCTCTCCCCTCTCCCTCTCTCTCTCCCCCTTGCATGCGCCGACATACCAACAACCACGCTTCTCCAAAATCCCAGTTTCTCTCAGTTCTAAGCATGTGTACTGCATTTATTAACCATGTTTTCCCGAAAGTCTCTCTCTCTCCCAGCTCCTCTCCTCTCTCTCCCTGTCCTTATCCTGCAGGTGATGAATCATCACCATCCCATGTTCCTGCAACACCTGCTGCTCCCATAGCTTCATGAATTCCATACACCATCATTTCTATGAACTTCATGCAGCATCATGTTCCTGCCTACACCTGTTTGAATATCCCCTCCTCCTGCTCTCTTTCTCTCTCTCCCTCCCACCCTCTCTCTCCCTCTCTCAACCCAACCGATCGAGGCAGATAGCTGCCCCCCCGAGCCTGGTTCTGCCCGAGGTTTCTGCCTCTTAAAGGAAGTTTTTCCTTGCCACTGTCGCCAAGTGCTTGCTCATCGGGGGATCTGTTGGGTCTCTTTAAATAATTTTATAAAGAGTTTGGTCCAGACCTGCTCTATATATAAAGTGCCTTGATGTAACTTTGTTATGATTTGGCGCTATACAAATAAATCTGATTTGATTTGATCTTTTTGCAGGATTAGAGAAAGGCTCTTGCCTGAAGACAGGTACAGAATTTGTAGTGTTTCATATTTATCTGTAGTTTGGCTTTTCTTCTTGTTCATTTTTCTGCTCCTCGTTTTTACCTTGTCACAAGACTTTCAGTGTCCTAAGCAGTTTATCACTCCCCAGTCTTAGATGATACACGTCTTTGTTTGTTCTCTTTAAAAACGTAACTGGAAAGGCATCTTTTGAAATAAATGAATCTCCTTGCTTTTTAATCTGCATATAGAAAATGCTATGGTTTGCTGTCCTTGACAGATCCACCTCTCTTGTTTTTTTGACTTTAATTTTGTTTTTTGCATATTTTCTTTCCACTGTTTGTACGTATTTGTTGACTTTTAATTTGATTTACACATTGTCCTTACACGGCTGAATGGAAGTGGGCCCTGAAATAAAAAGTGGCATTATTGTTCAAAATTGCAAATGGAAATGTTTGTTTAGTTTGCATGCTTCAGTCCTAGGACAATGAGGTAACAAAACATAATGTTTTTTCATAAGGATTTCTGACTTGCAGTGATTTGTTGCATGTTCTGAGGCAAAACAGCACTATTCATATTATTGTCCAAACACAGATTCAAGAGTGTCATGATATGCAGTCAACAAAGAAATGATTAGTAATGGCTTCCAGCATGGCTCGTGTATAATTTTAAGCTAAAAGTAAACACGACGAAGCGGACACACTGCAGCTGAAAGGGATTTTGAGTATTATACTGTTTGATGATTTCCAAATATTACTGACTAGAAGGCTGTATTATTCTAAGTTATAGTGACAGCCTTCATTTACATTCATTACATTGCACAAAATCTGACTTTTTTGTAAATTTTTTGTGCGAAAGGAAAGAAATCCCAACAATGGAAGATCCATTCATATCCACTCAAGTCCCCTCGTCTGCTGTCTATAACATGCAAAATATGAGTCATTAAACCATTTGATATGGCACATAACAAGTGTACCTGAGACCTGTTGTCAATAATAATAATGCGGACTCTACCTGACTGAGAGTGTAGAACTTGTTGTCATGGTTACCATTTTACATCTATAGTTTGGTTAGGTAGAGGCCAAAAATGACTGTGTAATATTTAGGAATATATCATCTATCTCGGGATTAAATAGTCATTGTTATCATGGTTACAATAATAAGATATTGTTAACTTTTTTGAACAATCCTGGATAATAGAAACAACATATGCAAACCGTTCCTGCTTTTGCTGACCTATCCGTCCACTTTGTCCACTGGATGATAATACAAGATGATGGGCTGTATTGCAGGGAAAATGTAATATAAACTTAAGTTCTCTGAATAGTGCAAAATATGAAATGTGATTATATGCCACAAATTTACATTGACGCATGGAGCACAAAATCTTGGTATGGTGCCAAGATGGAGGAAATAAATCCACAAGGCGTGAACTTGTGGTACCATCAACTCAGTAAGACATCTTCTTAGCTTGAGAGAGGTTAGGCCTTTTCAGTAAAGGCAGATCATATTTAAAACAATATTCAAATATGTATCACAACAACAGAGTTCAGAACAGAAGGGCAGCATCTGCAGATAGGCATCATGACAGAGCGAACAATCTCCCTTCCAGCGATTAGTAGGGCAACACAGTCGGTTCAAACCAGGGAAAAGGCTACAGTGAAGGTTGCACCTTCCACTCCGCAAAGCTTATATGATTAAATGATGCTATATGCAGAACCTTGTACAAAAAGTCACTGAAAAAACTGGGCGGATGCTAGACACGAATTGGATCCTGAAATTAGATCACAGTTTAAATCTTTCTCACCGTTAAGCCCAGCAAAATGAAGAGAATCTTTATCTCACCTAGTCAAGTTAACAGCAAAGTGTCAAGTAAAAGCTCTACGAAGAGGGGAAAAACAATTCCAACTGTCTTGGAAAAGGCAGTGTTAAGCGTAAATGACAGGAAGAGGCTTTGGGAGATCAGGCAGGAGACAGTCTGACGCAGCAAAGGATAATTGAGGGCATGGATGTGTCAAAGCCACCTGGCAAACTTTTTTACTCTTTTCTCAGTGGTTATACTCATCACTGCCCCGAGTTATCTGACATGGTTAGGTCCATATCCTACAAAGGAGGAGAACACAAGTTATCAGATAATCAGACAGGTTATTTAAAGTCTTAGTGCTTCCCAAGTTATAAGCATTAGAGAATACATAAAGTTTAAGGTAGCAGTCAGTTTATGCAGTAGGCAATGTTGTGAAGTCCAATCTCCTCAGTTTCTCTCTTTTTGGCAAATGACTCTATACCTACAGTAACCTGAAAGAAGACAAGAATAAGATTGAATGCACAGCAGAGACAATTTAAAGACCTAGCTGTCCAGCGTGTAAACAAGGTTGGACTCAGCCTGCTTTGATTGATGGGTAAAGTCAAAGTGTTTGGGGAGGGGGGCGGGTGGCCGAAAGAGAGAAAACAGTGAACAGGGTCCTGATTAGAAAACACATTTTTTCTGTGATTGGATCAAAGTGGCCCAGATGTGTTTGGTCATGAGCCAACAGAATGGATGGGGCTCGCTCGGTGTTGAGCTTTGCAGAGTTGGCCGAGTCCCAGTGTCGACTCCAGAGCATCTCTGCCCTCTAGCTGGTGGATCTCTGGGCCAGACTGGCCTGAGCTTCTAAGAGTGCTACAATGAAATAAAAATAGAATTCATTTACATAGTTTTATTTTGAAAACTAAAGACTAATGGAGTAACTTTTCATGTGAGTCAGTACGGGAAATTCCTGCACCCCATTATTTTAAACTGATTATTAGTTTGAATGTTGATTGTTCAATTACATAGAGTGAGTTATCATTGACTGTAAAACGAGGGAAGGAAATTAGGGAATTACTGGGTCAGTTTGATAATGTCACTGATCTCTGTAGCTCCATGCAAAAAAAAAATGTGTTTACATGTCTCTTGTTGTGAGGCCAACGGTTTTTTCAGCGTTTTTAGGATTAGGATTAGAATCACTTCAGGTGAGTGTGTGTGTGAGTGTGTGACAAGACTAATAAACAGACAGAGTGTGAAAGACCAAACTAAATCATGAACAGGTGTAGCTTCCTTAAGAGCAGAGCAATGAGCAGATGGTCAATTATAAATGCTGTCAAATATACATAAACTGCATTCTGTCATTTTGTCACTGTAGTGAGATCCAATAAGGTTTGTAACTACAAACTTACTGACCTTGCACTGACATTAAATATAAGTAGTTTTACTCGAAATATTAATATAAGTGGAATTAGAGGATTTAATAAAAAACTGATTTTAGGAACAAAATGGAGAAACTTGAGATAAAAATAGTGTATAAGAGAACGCATGGCACTATAAAGCTGTACGTTTATTAAATATGATTTTGTACAATGGCAAGATGGTGTGAATCTGTGCCACTGTCTCCTATTTTCATCCAAATAAGTGAATATGATGGACTTCTGTGACTCCATTATTCATGAGTACCACGGTTGCCAGTAGAAATGTATGGTATTCATATAGAAATCAATAGATCAGCCCGATATGATGAAGTCCTTCAAATGAATATAAATAAAAGTAATTACTTCAAATTATGTATGCATATGTATCTTTCGAGTTATCGCCACAACTGTCTGCAACTGAAGTGCTGGCAGCTAAGGAGAAATACTTATCTTTCAGTACACACAGTCAACTAGAAGTCAAGGTTTTCTGTTATCCAGTGAAATATCTCAACATTTGCTGGATGGATTGTCACCGGATTTTTTGAGAGACAGCTCTGGTTCTTAGATGACAAAGCTGAATGATTTTGTTGGCTCTTAGACTTTTCCTCTTTTGCCTCTGTGACTTTCACTTTATGGCTTTTAGAAAAGATTCCCAACACATACTGGATGCATGGCCATGACATTTGCATCTTACTCATCATTTATTTCCATATTATTGTTGATTCTCTGACTTTTTACCTGACATCGTGAAAATTTCTATTTGTTTAATGCTGCAGTCTAATTAAAATTTGTTCACTGCTCATCTCTATGTGAACATGATAGAGAAACCTTTGCTTTTTGTCACAAACTCTGTTTAGTAGGATTAAACTTTGAATATTGAAATCAGAATGCCTCCTAGAATCCAACTAGTTCTCAAGAGCTGAGAGACTAAACAGGTAAAATAAAAAATAGGCACATTTTCAGAGACAGGAAGGATACAGATCAGTCTTGCTTTCCTCTCAATTCTCACACAAGACAAGTTTTCTGTGATCCAAGTTAAAAACACAAATGCTTTCATCTCAAACATGTCATTGCCTGCGATGGATGACTTGTGTCAAATATTGCCAGCCCACATCTTAACTATTGCCAAGGTCCCGCCTGAATTACCTGAAAGTACAGAACAACCCCCGCTGCGTTCGTTTTTTCCCACATGGACACATTGAGCCCCTCCCTGATTCTCTCATGACAGCCTTCATGTCTTAGCTGGGCTGTGGCCACTGAATCCATCATCCATTTCCAACTCTGCCGCCGCAACTGTCTGATCAATGATACCACTAATAATAACTGCCACATTGTCACCTCTGCCTCATCATCTCAACTGGCACAGCCAGGAGCAGCTCTCTGCAGATTGCCTCCACAGATTAGTACTCCATTAGAGAAGCTATTTACCCACCTCTCCTTCCCTCAGGCTCCCCTTCACTTTGCCCACCAAAAGTCCCCATGGAGGGCATCATAACCAAAGTGAAAAATAATTACCTCATGTATAGTGCTCCACAGGCATCTGATAAAACCAGACTCTAGAGTTCTGTTGGGATTATCTCAAAGTTTCAACTTTGGGGCTTAAAAGTATATGCAGCTTTTCTGTCTCTGAGCACTATTTGTCATTTTGCCGGTACACACCTCTGTGCTCTCTTAAAGGTTAGCTCGGCACAAGGCCACTCCTCTCTGCTTCACTCTGTATTCAGACCCACGCTTGGTCTTGTCGCCATGAGAATGACTAATTTACACATATACATTTACATATACATACATGTGTACACACACACACACACATATATATATATATATATATGCTATTTCAATAGAGTGGTTGTCCTCTCTGCTTAGCCCTTCAAGCTGTCTCAATGGCATGACAATAAGAAGTCCCTTAAATCAACAATCTTGCCACCTTAGCCCATTACAGCACTCACTTAAAAGAATCATTAAAGTGGGAAGACCAATTGTGTCCCTGTCCTCCTCTGCCATTAACAACGCCATATTAATCATCTGTTTCTCTGTGCAGAGGAAGAAAAGATATAACAAAGGTCCTGATTTTCCCTAAAAACAACTATTACAAGGTTCAAAGTAAGACGGTTCAAGCTGTGGAGTTGGAAAACATTATTGGTCAGAGTATAAACTGACTGACAGTAGATTACTTTGAAACCTTAATATCAGTGAACATTTATAAGTTTTGGGAAGAATGAACACAGGCACTCACAGCCCTTTTTAATTAAGCGCAATGAGCCTTGTAAATCCAATATTCATAGGGAATGATTTGCGGAAGAATGGCTTCTATTACACAATAGAAAAATTGGTATTTAAGCAGATACAAGTGATCTATTGTGATAATGTAACTCTCCTGTCTCTCAAATTTCCCAAAAGGCAGTAAAAGTGTTTTGAAATTTCAATACCAATCTGCCCTTACGAGGAGAGAGAAATTACCAGAGTGAATCTTATTTCTCCCAGTCCATTATTGGACCAGCCTCTCTCCAGTTAATTTCACTGACAAGCGAGTATAGTTCCCGATAGACTGAATGGAAAAGAAATGTCATGTTTCCTCCACCACTCTTTAATTCATGAGTCCTCTGACTTATCAGACCATGGAGTCCTGACCTGTTTTACTTTCCACAGACGTCTATTGTGTGTGTGAGTGTCCTTCCAGGCCTCCATTTTTCCCTTCCCGAACACTGTGCAGGCCAAGGTTCCCCTGGTTCCCTCAAGGGACTGATAACACCTTGCACATACAGAGTCAAGGGGATGGGGTGCGATGAGACTTTCAGAATTCAGAATTGGTTTTCCCAAATTTGAGTAGCATTACACGGCGCTCTATTTTCTTGCCGAGGGCAAGCACTGGTATTATGCAGCGTAGGTTACTTCATATGCATCAGTTAAAGTAATGCTTTCAAAAATACTTTTCACATATTTTAAACTGCTCGTGGTTTTATGTTAGCGAGAATCAGATTGCTTGTCTAAAATCCCATTTCATCACAACTTGGGTTTCATTTTTGAAGTGACGCTATCATTGCTACAGACAGAAATCTGCCATAAAAGTACAATGTTAATTTCTGATTTCAGAACACTGCAGGAAGTCAAGTGACATTTAAACCATCATGTAGGTCAAAGTTGTTTAGAGAAAAAGCCAAATTCCAACCAAAATCCACAGTTTGTAAATGGTGTATCCTGTTCTTCTTAAACCTATCATTAATGTTGATGAGCACATACTGTCACAGAAAAGACAGCAGCTACAAAAAAATCAGTAGCCAAAATCATCCTTTGAATCTTATTTACGTATTGATCTTCTATTATGTGCAATGTCTCTGATGGCTTCCTGTCAGACAAATGATGCAAAGCAGGTTTATGTTAATGAATATCCCAGTAAAGATAATATCCCTCTCTCTGATTGAGTATGAATAATAAAATCTGAGTGGGTTAATTGCACTGTGATTGAATCTAATCAAATAAAAGCAGAGCAGTTAAAACACAATTAAGAAAAGGATTAGATTGTGGATGGGCTTTTAGTTAAACCCATAAGTCATGAAATTGATCAGACAGGATGAGCAAAGAGGCCAGATACTTGAACGGGTGCCAGAGAATGATAGATCACAGGTCCGACCGATCGCTCTGTATCGCTGTCATATGCACTTCTGTGATCAAAACTTGTTGACAGGAAATTCACTCATAACTTTTGACCTATTGGATGTTTCTGTCAATATTAGTCAGTTGAGAAGGGGGAACCATTTCATCAGTTTGCTGTTGTACTTACAATAAAATATATGTTATTCACACAAACAGCGATTTGCAGTAGGGTTATGCTAGACAGGGCGTCTGGATATCTCACCATTATGGATAGCTGATTGTGCAAAATATGGCAAGAGTGAAGTATTACCTGAATACAGCTTTCCATCAATCATATGAGACAGGATAATGTCTAAAACTGGGGAGGTACAGCTGACAGTGCAGCATCCATCTTTCTTTTCTTCATTAGGGCCTTTCTTTATTTGCATTGATTGGCTGCAGAAAACGAATGCAGGCAACAAGAGAAAAGATTTGGGTACCAAAAAAAATGCTGGAAATGAAAAAGGCTGTGTGTCTGTGATGGTGCATAAGAAAGATGGGGAAAGAGACAAGGGCAGAGAGGCAAGATAAGGAGGTTAGAAAAACTAGAGCTGGAACAGCAACAGTATGAGCAGAGAAGTGAAATACAGACAGCAAATACATGTCAGGATCAGAGGAGCAGCCAAAGACTAAGAGTTTCTGAGTGAGGTGGAATCAAACACATGCAAGCAGCCAGATAATGATCCAGGTTAAGCACAGGTTTGGCTCCTGTCCAGCTATTCCTGGTCACAGAGAGGTCAAGCAGGCCACATCCATCAGGAAAGAACTGTACTATAGACCCTTAAATGGCCTGGTTCCTCTCCTTCCAGCTGCTACAGAGTGATGACGGCCTTGTCTCAGATAAAGGCCGATCCATTGGTCTGATTTGTGGCTGGTGGGGCAATTTCAATACCCGTCTTTGTCTTGATAGATGAGGCCCCTGCTTGATAAAGGGCCAATTTGCCACGGGGCCAATAGGGATGAAATTGCAGCAGTCGCCTTTATTTTGCCCTTTCCTCAATCTGCAGAAAAACAAGGCTGGAGGGGGAAGAGTCACATAATGCAAAGTAGGCACAGTAAAACAGATCAGGATAGAATATTGCTCTTTTCCCCTGTGGCACTGACTGAGGTTGTCGTTGTTAATAAGCACACATCCAGTTTCTCTAAACAGCAAGATTCAATTTTTCCATATGAGTGTCAGAAAATAAAAGAAAAAATGGCTCAACAGCACACACAAAATATTAAGTGTCAGACACAAAAAGGATTTCTCTCGGCCACCCGTCAGTCTTCCCCACAGACTGAAGCTCACATTGGATAGCTGTTGATAGCATTCGTGGCAAATTCAGGCTGTCAGAAATCCACACATTTGATGCAAGGTGATTGATACATTCTGTTGGAAGCAAGATAGTGAGTACATCTGCCATTACTGCTAAATTACCTAGACCAAACTTCTTGACTCTAAATTGCACTCCAAGTAGCAGCATATTGGCAGCAATCTCCAGAGAAATGTATAGTCTAGAGGCTGCATATGTATCTTTTCAATTTCAAGAAGTCAAGCGCCAAAAATTGCCAGAAGCCTTTGGGAGCAATATCTTTGTCTTTGTTCAGTCCCAGAATCTCTCTACAGTGATTAGGACCATATGTGCTTTAACTGGCAGAATTGAGGACAAGGCAGTCTAATAGCACGCCTTAATGTCATGTTTTATGCTGCGCCTGGACCAGGGGAAGAAGACATAATGGCAGAGGCCCATATATTTACATATGCCTTCAAGTTACTTTTTCTTCATCGGGTTACAGTTCCACCTACGCCACAGTCAGATACGTAAATCAAATCTTGGGCACAGAATTGTTTTGCTCTTGCGGTAAGATGCTTTGCTCACAGAGTTTTGATATTAGAGGTAAAATACACAATTGATGTAAATAACTTGATGTAAGTAACAAAGTCAGCCAGAGACTTTCCAGTTTACACATTATTATGGGTTTTAGTGCTGCCTTGTAAAAGAGAAGGAAACATACAATTTGATTGTTCTTGTATATCAGTGGTTTTCAACCATTTTGGCTGACATTTCATCAGTGGTTGTGTCTTGTAGGCATTCATCAATGGCATCAATCATATTGCAAATGGCTTCACTGAGAATATTGAATTACAATGAAATTAGATTTTGTCTGGCTTTTTGATTTATCTATTTCTTACAGTTAATTGCTTTTATTTGTAAACGATTTCTATATTTTAACAGTTCAAGCTTTTGATAATAGTTCCAATCATTTGTCTGTTACATTTCTTAAATATGTAATGTTTATTCTTTACTTTTAGCTGTTTGCTATCTATTAGTTTTACCAAACTATTCCATCTGTTTGCACATGATTTTTACATAACTAAATTTATCTGTTACTATTGCTAACCATCGTAACTGTTGAAATAGCTTCATGCTGTTTGAAACCTACCATTTACTTAAACTCCAACCTTTGAAATAATTTTTTTCCTTAAGTGTTTGGAAATCAGGGCTGTCTACAACTTGAACTCACACAAAAAGGGTGGAGTGCACTGATAAATTGCGTTTCCCTTAATTATTTATTGATTAAAAAAAAGAAAAGAAAAAAAAAAGCATTTCAGAATAAAGTGATGGATATAAGACTTCAGAGCTATGTTATGCATCTGTGAAAAATGTCAAAAACTGGAGAGATGGTAAATGAAAATCTAAATTTGTTGCAGGCAATAAGATATGGCATTCAAATATGCGATTTTCATCAAATTTGTACAAACATCACGAAGAAGTTGAATACAAAAAAATTTAATTATGCTAGACCTTATTCTGACTATGCCACCTGTGTGCATTGCAATCATGATGCAGAGTTACAAATCATCTTTCAACTTCACAGACAGAGATTATCAGCAACCTTGTGAATGCCCCCTGAGTCTCATTGTACTTGAAAGTTTCCCATGTGCAAACACTAAAACATTAGCAGTAAATGAATTTTAAGGGACCGGTTATTGAGCATATTTTGGAACAAATAAGTCTCAGGCACATTTGGAGAATAGCTTTTCACAGAAGAATGGATTGAAATATCTCAAAACAAACATTAGCCTACAAACTAAACAAATGTCTGCAGTAAACTGCAGCCATCGCAAGAATATCATACATCATCTTCTCTATTTAAACGGATTGGAGCTAAAATAAAAAAGATTCAAACAGATGCCCTAAATTTAATATTTGTAGTACTTGTCCACTATGTATGATGAACTATCCTCCTTAAAATAGATGTGATACAACATGAAGATACTTTTCCCAGAAGTAGATTAATATATCAGAGTGTAATGCTCTTTCAGAGGGATATTAAACAAATTTTGCACGGAGGATTTCTTTCAACCCATTTGTATGTGTTAATGTTGCATTATTTAGGGCAATATTGTTTTCATTCTGTAATCTTGTTCATCAGTTATGCTTTCCTCTGTTCCGTAGCTTGTGCATTTGAGTAGGTGACTAAACAGGAGCACTGATTAGCACGCGTGAATGAAACTGCTCATTCACGGCCACCAACTGAGAAGACAATCAGGACAGCAGCTATTCCTGGTCATAAGCCTGAGGGGGCCCCCTGTCTATTACTTTACTGGACAATATTCCGTAATAAGGCAATTGGTTTTTATGAGCACAAAGCAGCAATGCCCTGGTTTTCCACAGTAACTATTTACAGTGGCAGTTTTAAAGGTCAACAGCCAATAAAAGACACTATCGAGGTCTACGTTCCCTTAAATTGTATTTCTATCACTGTCATTTTCACCTCTAGTTTATAATTTATTTTGAATTAAAAGGTCAAGCGTAATCATTATTATTTGTTACAAGATAGACTTAGTAGTAATTGTGCACAACAATGGTTCTCAAACTTCTAACCTTCTAAATCATTAATGAAGGAAGCTTGTGACCCCTTCATGATAGCTTATGGCTTTACTTTGGACATGGTTTGCATGCAGTTCAACCAAAGAGTGATTTATCCCATTCAGACTGTTGAAGGAGTTTCACAAAAAACTGCTAAAAATGAATGTGGTATAACAGAGGGCCATTTGTCTTTTTTTTATTCCTTTGTATTTCAAAGCTGACCAACAAAACGTTTGTTGTGAAAAACAATCTATGGTCTTTGAAAAAGATTATTTCCTTTGAACATTTCTTTGAATACCAGGAAAGTACAGTTTTTTATAATTCTGCTGTAATGTGGAGAGGCAGGGTGATATTAGAACCCTGCCTGTGATGTGTCTCCTGTACAGTGACAAAATTAGATTTATTTACCAGCCATTTATTCATCATTTTGACTGGCCTACTAATATCCGGGCAGAACCGGGGGGACTCCAAGGATGTTTGTGAGGGATGAGTGCATTTAAATCAAAGCAGGATGTAATCAGGCATGCAGGGTGTTGAGATGTCCCTGGGGGATTTAATACCCCATTATTTAAAGCAGGGCACATCAATGTGAAAATAAAACACACACTGACAAGAGTTACACCAAACTGTCAGACATCCAACTTGCAAAGATCACCAAATGTGTGATTTCACAATAATTCATCATTCGCATTCATTTTTTAAAATTAATTTCTCATTCTTCTTTCTTCTGAAAATCATTCTTCTTTCTAACTTTTTATTGTCATGTCTCTGGAAATGTGCTAGATGTTCTCTGTTTCTCTAATTCTTTAATTTGCATAGAAAACCGTAACCATTAACACATTATCACATCGTATCAGCCAAAACAAAGGCCGTACTCCAATAACTCCAGTCTAAAACGCTGCTGACTGTGTCCAATAAAAGTGTGTTAAAGTGCTGTTCCCATTAGAGTTGTCATACATATACTGTAGTGAATAATTATTGTATATCAAAAGCCCTGGCCTACAGTAAAGCATTTGAATGTACTGTTGCCATTTCAGAATAACGGGATAGTCTGTATATTGGAAAGCAGATAAAGCTGCTTTGTGACAGCAAGGCTACCATTGTATTTCCCTGGTAGCACATTGGACAAGGAAAGTGATGTCCTTATTTCACATATTTACTGTGGTCGTTGCAGTAAAGACTGCTCTCTGGAGTTTCTTGGCTAAAGAGTTTATAGTTTATAGTTTCAGTTGTGTACTCAGCAACTTTGTTTGCATAGAAAAAAGAGAGGAAAGGTAAACGGTCAAACGTTCAAATCACAAAAGTTCAAGGACGCACCTAATGCTAAACTCAGGGAGAAACACAGTGTCTCCATTTGAGGTGTGGTTAACACTGCCACCTATTGAAAGACAAAAAGCAACCTGCAATAACACAAAGCACTGGACCTATTGATAAAAGCCCACCTTTAGTAATGGTTGTCATACACAGTATAAATATAAAATAATTGCATTTTTATGTTCAAGTCAAATTTGTGCCGTCTCCGCATGTAATTAAACTAAAACATGGCACTTGATCGTGAACAATGTGTCTATTTATTTATAGCTGTGTATTTTCTTTGCTCAAGATTGAGTTGCGAGGTCAAATATATAGAGCCCAATAAATGATTTTCATATTGACTAAATGTATAGTTTCCTATAGAAAGTAATGAGGAATGCCATTTGTTTAAAAAAAAAACCCACTTTAGATATGAAGAGCAGTAGACTAATGTTGTTGGAGAGATGTGAGCATTTCATGGTGTTTGCTCGAGCTGGTATTATGTGGCTCAGGCTGACTGATGACTGTTATATTTTACGCCTTTTAAACTAACATTATACTTAGTGTCATGTAATAGAGGATTATTACAAATGTCATGGTGTGAAGTTTTTCTGAAAATCACACACAAATAATTTTGCCTTGGATAGATGTGAAAATAATGTTAGGTGACATTTAAAATGACACAAAATGATGATGATCCATACATGATTATATGTTTATAGAGAAAAGTGAATGAAGGCATAGTAAAGTTAACCTACAATCCCATTCCCTCTGTGGTCTTGAAAAAAAAAAAATCAAACAGGATGCCCCTGATGCTGTGAGCCCCCTACAGTGATGAGGTTTGTTACAACCAAGAAGCCCTCATATTCTCTGCAAGTTGATATAACAAATTATTCATGATTGAAAACATCTTTCTTTTGACTACAAACCATGTATAATCATGTAACTTTTTGGCATGTATTTTTGCAGTATTGTAAATAAACCATTTAAAAAACGTCTCCCAAATAGTGCGTTCACGGGAAAAAAGTTGAAATCAAGACTGCTGCGCAGATGGAAACAAGTTTTCACTTTGACAGAACCAAATTCTATTAAAACTACCATTGCCTGAATTTCTAAATAACTTATTTGTGTAGGATTAGTATGTAAAACTGTAGATGGTGCAAAAACTCAGCTCTCACAAAAACAAGAAACAAATTAGATAAAAAGGGTGAAAATATCACTTAAGGGTTAGGGTTAGGGTTGGAACTTAAGTGTGAACTTATGTCGTGGGACAGACAGCTTGACATATTGTAATCTTTTCCTTCTTAGAAGATTTGCATGGTAGGAAAAATTGTCTTGTCAGATAAAAAATAGGTTTATTTTGCCTTTCATCCTTTTGTTGTGTTGTACCAGTAAAAGTTCATTTTCATACTCATGGAACTTAAGTTAATACTTTATTATTGCCATTAATAAAACATTCTACATCTTAAGCAGAGGTCATATTCAATAAATGCAGCAATAAGGATTAGGATGAAATAAGGATTTAGTCCATGTTGGTTGCCTTTTTTAGACCAGAAATGGTGTGTTATGGATGTCTACTGAGACTCACTTTAATTTTGCTCTTATAGGCTAGCCAGAAAAAGTTGAGCCAGAAAAGGTTGAGCCAGTAATTGGGACTGCTCATCCTGAGCCTACAAACTGCATTGCCGGTAGATGTAGGGAACAAACGCTGCAGGAGGAAAGGGCTGCACAACCACTAAAATCAATGATTTTCCTCATTCTAGGGCTTGAATGCAAACAACAAATTTGATGGCAAAGGTTTTGACAAAGTGTGTGTGTCATAGATTTAAAAAACAAACACACGGAGATGAGCTGGTGATCTCTGCACTCCATAGGTTATAATATACCAATAATTTCACTTGAGTTCTTATATAGGGAGATGTAAAATGTTTAAAATCATTGCTTCTCCCAAAAAAAAAAAAAAAGGCTGTTGGTTCAAGGCAGCAAATCATTGTGACCCTTTTTACAACTATCATTATCCCAAGAGAGCGACTAATCCCACTGGCTCTCTGTGCAATAGTAGTAATAACCTTTCCACTAATTGCTTTGGCTCCATGACAGTGACTTTCTACCACCATATTAGTTTGAGGTCGCATTCATTGTTGTTTCTCTCTAGCTCTTATCTGCTAATACGAATTATTTGACAAGCAGAATCATTTAGCAATTTAAACAAAAAAGCCACTTAGTTAGACAGGTTAACAGGTAGAATTTGTTTTGCCAAAAGAATCACTCATTATGTCTACAAATGTTATACAACATTGCCATCCATCCAAAACCATATTCCACACTAAAAAATTTATTAAATTACAAAACTATCAGATTAGGTGAGACTGCAGTGACATTGTGAACATTATCCAAAGAACACTTGTTTTTATTAGTTGAGACATAAACCAATTTTGCACAAGATTACACATTTATATGCTTGGAAGAACAAGAGCACACACAGTCCCATTCACAGGGAGACAACAATCTGTGCATAACCTTGAGAACGTGTTTTTTATCATATTTTCATGAATGAGCCACTGGTGTTGAGTAGCACTTGTTTCATAGCAAGAGCTGTTCCAAGTGCGGTATATTTGTAAAAACAATGTCTAAGGCTGAAAAATGTGCTTGCCTGAAGCTCCTATCAAGGATAGTGGATTAGTCATCAAGTTCAGAGAGCCAAACTCCTCATGAAAGCACCAGATGAACTCTTTCAAAATTCATGTTCCATTTTTTCAAGAAATGTGTGAAGAAAGAAAGATGAAGTTAAAGTCTGACACTATAACATCATAAAGTTTGTTTGTGATCTGCCCATAATGCCCATGATATTCAAGCTACACAAGCCCAACCAAAATATTAGAGAATACATTGCGTTGCCAGTAAAAAAAAAAACAAAAAAACATAACAGACTTGTTTGGCAAGTGTTCCCAAGCTCCCAATCCTCAACCAAGCTGAAACAAACATAAATAATTAAGATCACTTTTTTGACCATTATACAACCGTCTATTTTGAAAATACCCTCATTGTATATTTGATTTCCAAGTTCCAAGCACAGGGACTTTTGTGCCATTAACTGTCCATTTCGTAGTCATTTCTCGAGTGAAAAGGTGTAAGTCTGCAGCTCAATCGCTTCCTTCGGGTATCAATAGCATTCTCCAATGTGGTTTCAGCCTGAAAACACCAGAGAGAAAGCTTTAATCGATGCAACAGATTACTTGCTATTAGCTGCAGACCTGTATCTTTTCTGCCTCTGGTTCCAATGCAGGCTTTGATAATATGGAGTATTTTTAACATGAATGCACTATATCTTTGTCTTATGACACAGCATACAATATTACCTTAAACTGCTAAGACAGTCAAATGTGGGATATGTATAATTTCTATCTTGTGGAAGTGTTAGTACTTAAAGTTAAGTACCTGTTTCCTGAAAGCCCAATAACTGTTGTAAAATAGATGTTGCTACTTGCTGCCTCAGAGTCAAACTTGCTGTGTTTGTCTTTATTTATTGCGCCATCACAACGAAATGTGTTTGAAGAGACTTTTTAATCTGCATTTTGCTTACTGCACCATCTAAAGTGACAATTTCCAAAAGCACTGGTCTGTTTACATGTCGCAAATTGAAGCAAATAAGGATAGTTGACAGCCACATACCAGGCAGTGTTAAAGGCAGAAAAAGGGAGTCTTTTATGGTGTTGTCACTAGATTTTCCTTAAGCCATCAGAGAGTTTACAATAAGACAAGACAGCATCGGTGTACACTTTACAGGCACAAAATGTGTGCAAATGAGAAACAAATGTCAACTTCGGTAAAGACACTTTGCATCACTGCGAGTGAACGTTTATGGAAAATTGCATTAGAACGGGGTATTTTTGCTGGAGAAGAGAGCTCTTCTTTATTAACATGGACATTTAAATCTGCAATACCAAGATTTTACATAAGCAGGGAGATGCGGCAGCAAACAGCATTGGCATGAGTGTTGAAGTATAATAGTGAAAAGGTCAGGTTATGTAGTGGTTTTGCTGTCCACCTGTATTAATATGATGGAACGTTAATATTTGATAACCAAACAACTGAGAGAGTCATTGTGATGCATGCCATTCAGTCAGTAACTGACATTATACCACATAATTTATCAAAACTTTCTATGCCTTGTCCTCTTTCAAATCATCCTGATACAGTCATGCAGTTCCTTTTTGTCTGTATGAATACAAGGGGGTGAGGATATGCAATCTAAGAAGGTTCTGTGAGGTTGTTACCACCTTCTAAGTAGGCACTCTGATTTATATTTGATTAAAATTGCTCTTTTCTCTGCATTTATGACGGATCCCTGTGGGCAAAAGTCAAAGTCAGTGAAAGATCTGGAGTGCTGGTTGAAACAGCAAAGAAGTTCCTGGACAGATGAGGGAGCTGCAGAGGGCTTTGTCAGGGGAGATACAAAAATGAGGAGTGAAGATGGCAGCTCAGATGCAAATGAGTTCAAGACAAAATTTAGTGTGGGTATATTGTAAAGTTCACCACTAATGAAATTAAACACTCTGTAGTTGTTTGGTTTTTTTTTTTTTCCAGAGGATGGAGGGGAGATTAGATTCAGTAGTTTGATGCACTCATGGGCATCAGTTTTGTTTGAAAATTGAGAGAGCACACATCAAGATGGAACTCAGGGGAGCCTCCTTTAGAAATTTTGAACATCAAACATTGAATTACATGCATTTTGATGAATTGGTATGCACAAAACTTTTTGGCCTTGTCTGCACTGCAGGCATCCACAGTATGAAGGAAACGTCTTTACTTGTGCAAACGAAAACACAAAATGCAGTTATAATTTTAAAATCTAACAGACTGTAATGCAGTACGGCTCTCGAATTCAAATGCCCCACACTGTCAGCAAATCAAAGGCTGCTGCTCTTCTGGCTCTCTTTGGACAGCTGCAGTACAGCAATTCTGGATTAGCTTCTCTGCTGCTGTCTGAGCGAACTAGCAAGCTGTTATGGGCAGGCAGCATTTCGTCAGGATTAAACTTTACTCTGCTGGCTCGCCTGTGGTGCCATTGGTGAGGAGGAGATGCTGTTTGGCTGCTGACTGAGATTACATTAGTGACATTAGCCTCAAAAGATTCTGTGGCTGTATGAGTTCATAATTCATATTTTGGGAGTGTACGAAGACAAATTGTTGAAGAAAATATCTCTGGCCTTGTTGGAGGCAGTGTTACACCAATGAGTAGTGTTTTTTTAATTGTTGGTGGGAGAATGCACGTTAAAAATATCGAGGGGAACCGATTCCCTGCATCCCCCTAAAATCTTCACCTGTTGTTGCACCGCAGCATAAAGAATTACAGTTGAAATAATACTGGTGAAAGGAATGAACTCTAGCAACACAGATAAAATATCCACTAGAATACATTATTATAAAATAAGACCCATAACCGTAATTACATTTGCTAAATTTAGTATGATAAGTACCAGCGAAGGATGCATGAATGGTTAAAGAAAGGTATTACAATACAAGTGCTGGAAGATAGTGACACAATTTCTGCATGTAATAGAGTAAACAAATCTAAAAATAATTATTGCAAGTTAGAGTTGGGTAAATATTATGCAAGATAAGGAGGAGGAATGGAAATTTGAAGGACCCAAACAAACAATTAAAATGACTTTTTAGTCAATACAAAGCTTAGGCAAAATCATTAAGGTAATGAATGGACTTACCAATGCCATGTTTAAGAGACTAGATGATGTAGTTAAATTTCATAGAGGCACATAGAGTTGGTCTATTTTAAAGCCAAAGAACATCATATACTGTTCACACTGGCGGAAATTTTTATGATCCAGGAGAGGATAATAAAAGTTTACAAGCTGGACAAGTGAGGTCTGTTCAGAGTGGCCATATGCAGTTTTATATAAATCACCATGAGTTAAAAACATGTAAAAAGAAGTAGGAAAACAGATAGGAGAATCAAACTCTAATATGTGAATTCTGAACTGCATCAAGCACATCAGCCTTATGCTCCCACAGAAGGACAGACGGTGAACAAAAAAAGGCAGTTTGGTGAGCACAGCTAGTGAGGAAATAGAATATCTGGGGTTGAGTGAGATGGAAAAAGGTCACACAAGCTGCTGGCCCTGAATGACAACATGGCTGTAACCAAAGTCTGATAGAACTATCAGTACTGGCAAAAATAAGGATGTAGGATTGGGGAAAGAACCAGAGTGATGAGGTTATGGGAGGGCTAGAAAACAAGAAAATATGTATTGCATCTGTTGATTCTTACAAATGGATTTATGAGGTAATGATTTTCTTTAGGAAAGGCTGCTACCAGAAAAAGACAAGCATCACCACAGTAATAGTATTTTTTCCAACCAAAGCATTGGCAACTTTGCCAGAGGATCATCGTTGCTTAAGCCTTTTAGTGGCAGTGTAGTTAGTGTGTCTGTATTTTCAAGCATGACAGGACATTGAAAGCTATGTACCTGCTGATGTAGCAGTTAAAGAACCAAAGTAAAATGAGGTGGATTCAAAAAAATGCTTTACTCAGATCTAGTGATGGTATAAAAAGAGGAAAAGCAACAAGGAGGTGCTGGAGTTGGAGAATAGCAAATGCCAGAGGACGCGCTGTTATGAAGAAAGAGAAAAAAAAAGACAAGAGACATTTTGCACCAATTCTTCCTCCTACTTGCAATATAGATTTACAACAGACAACATATATTGAATGGTTAACATATGTGAACACTGTTGCCATCTAACATTATTTGGAAATAAGTCATCCAACTTATACAGAAAATAGACAGTAAATGATTTTGAATGGAAACTTTAACTGAAATCAAATTTCTTGTCTTAATTATTGACAGACTTAAGTATTGACAGTAAATTAAGACGGAAATCACACAATCATGTTTAATCCAAAATCCGTAGCAATTCTGTACAAAGCCTGAAATTTTCTTTGTCAAAAGAAACCACTTTATATTACTCATTGATCGCACCGTACATGACAAATTGCTTTGAGGTCTGGGGGAAAAGAAGCCCTAATCCAATATTCATTCATTCATTCATTCATTTTCTACCACTTTTCCGTTTCCGGGTCTCGGGGGGTGCTGGAGCCAGCTCACACTGGGCGAGGGCGGGGTACACCCTGAACAGGTTGCCAGTCCATCGCAGGACTGTGTCTACTCACATTACACTCAGACCTACGGACAAACCCACGCAAGCACGGGGAGAACATGCAAACTCTGCACAGAAAGGCCCCAGGCCGGGAACTGAAGCCATGACTTTCTTGTTGTGGGGCAACAGCTCTAACCACTATGCCACCATGCTGCCCCTACAATATTTATATTGCAAAAAAAAAAAAAAAAAGGCTACACGAACCATAAGCAAAAAAACCCTGTCATAAGCCAACCAGCTCACCATTTATTTGTTTGTTTAATTCAAGGTTTTAGGTGACTACATTAAAATACAAATCATGTACAAAACAAAAAACAGATCACTACCTCCGTTCCAGAATGTTACAGTATGCAATTTTAGTTCTACCTATATCGTATCTTTATTTTTAGACTATTATGCTTGTTATTTTCTATTATTTTGTTGTGACAGGTATAACTGTGTAAATTTAGAGGACTAGGTTTGTATAAGCATTTGTTTTTATCTATACCCTTTCAGTTATGTAACTGAGAAATTTGGATTTTTTTTCGTTGGTCTGTTTGCTGTGTGATTTATATTTAGTTTTAATTTTAAATGTACCAAAATAAACTTATTAATTCATTTAATAAACTCTATGAAAGTGTATCGAGGCTTTTGTCACAGTAAGTATGCTTTCCAAGTATGCTTACAGTTGCACAGGACATTGGTAAAGTCCACCAGTTACAAGTCTTGTCAGTTAGTGACCAGTCAACATCCATTAATGCTCCGTGAAAAAAGCAACTAACAACTAGCCTTGTTCGATCACATTTAATGAATAATTACTTTGGAGCTAATTGATCTCCCTCTGTTTTTGAGTCATGCATTCTTCCTACTTGGCAATGTGTGGTTGTGCTCCAAACAAAGCTATTCATGTTGCATTCACTATTTATAGTGAAGACCGATAAGAACCAGTTGAGAGGTGGGGATTTGTGTCAAGCTCTCTGACTACAATGATACCTTGCAGTTTTCCGACTGAACTTTCAAAAGTCTCCATTTTAGAGCTTGAGAATTCTGGAGTGGTCTGGACGGCAGGTGTGAGTGAGACAAACTTAATGCATTTTAAAACTAGATGGAGCTGCTGCTTGAATGAGAGGTCTCAAAATGCACCTGTCTTTTTCGATCAATAACATCGTATCATTTTCAAGGGCTTTAATGCGTGATTGGACTGACTAATACATTACACTCTGGCTTGGTTATTTAAGAAAAGAAAAACGGTTTTGAAGCTTTTATTTTTCTCCATTTTCATTCTTTTATCACTCCATTATCAAGATGTTTTTGGCTCTTAGCAACCCGAGTAACAGGGAAGATAAAGTAGGATCAGCCAAGTAAAGAAATGACTAGGGCAGCCCAGTGTCATGATTAGTGGTCTAAGGTGCCCTGGCCCACCAGAAAAATACCCAGTATGCCAGATTACCAGTGCAGCCAAAAAATTAATATGCCATTATAACAGGCTTCACTCTTCTTAGTAAAGATCTATGATCTATTTGGAAAATAATTTTTCAGCTACTAGGATTTGGAAGGATGGGATTTAGTCAGTGTTGTATTAGAGTTTTTATTTGTTTCTATTTGTTTTTATTTGTTTCTTGGTCGTTAGCGCTGTTGCCCCACAACAAGAAGGTTGTGGGTTCGATTCCCGGGCCTGGGGCCTCTAAGTGGTGACTCTGACTTGTCTGTAGGTGTGAGTGTAGTTTGAGCAGAGACAGCAGACTTTCTCTGTATGTTGGCCCTGCGATGGACTGGCGACCTGTCCAGTGTGTACGCTGCCCTCTCCCAGTGTGAGCTGGGATTGGCTGCAGCACCTCCCATGACCCTAAAACGGATAGAAGAGTAGAAGAAGAATTAATATTTGTTTCTTTATTCAGGGCAGCATCCGCTTTATTTTTTTCTTTCAATGGTAAGTTAACTGGCATAAAGACTTATTTCTTAACAGATCCAGATAAACAATATTTCAAAGCATTGTGGATATGTCAGTATTAACTCAGGTCAGATAATGCCATGTTGTTTACAACAATATAAGACTGGATTGTCACTAATGCCTTAAACGGGAGGCCTCCGGTGCTGAAGAGGAAATGTGCAGTATTCCCTCCAGGCAGCCTGGGGCAGTAAATCAACAATGAGGGCACGGAGCGCCGTGGAGGCACGCGAAGAAGAAAATTGACCATTCTTTTTACCCTGTGCTTGTCTCACAGGCAGTCATTCCTTCGCTGGATGCGCCACAGATTACCTCTCTTTTGGCAAAATGAGCTCCCTGGTTCCTCAGTTATGACCGTCATCATATTTTCTGGAGGTCTTAGATGAATGACTTGTCTCATTGGGGACAGAACCGCCTGAACATTAAATGTGCCTGAGAAGTCAAACTCGGGGCCGGGGAACAGCCACCCGCCTTGTTTTCCTCTCAGTCCTCTCCTCTGACTCGTGATTTTGGTATTGTCAGGCAGAATAGAGGAGAAAACGTGGACAGAGCTATTTAGCTACTTTACCCGATGCTTCATTTAACCGTGTTCACGGCTAGTTGACGTTTGTTAATACAATAAGTCGGTTTAAAAGACACAGCTGTAAAATGACGGAACAGTCTTCGTTGTTACTGCGTAAACAACTAGCAGGTAAGTTAGCCAGCTAACTAAAATCGTAGCTTCAACTATTGCAGGTTACATGGTATTTTGTTGTTCGTGCGTGAGTAAAAACAGTTTCTTCCAGCCGTTGTTATGAATTGAAAACATATGTTTTATTTACACACACACACACACACACACACACACATATATATACTAGAGAGGCACGTGTACAGATAGCGTGCCAGACAGCAGCTGTTAGCCGAGATAGCTGCTGTTGCTCAATAACTCCTGTGTGTAGTTCAAGTGTCCACACTGAGCATGAGCTGCAGTCTCCCTCGTTATACAGATTTACTTTGATTGTCTTGTTTTTATTGGGCGTGTGAGCTTTCTCTGAGGTGTTTGAAATGCTGTCATATTTACTAACTGAATCCTTCATCGAAGAGCTGAACAAGAACCCGGTGGAGGGCTTTTCTGCGGGGCTGGTGGACGATGATGACATCTATCAGTGGGAGGTGGTCGTCATCGGACCTCAAGACACGCTATTGTGAGTGACACCGATCACACACGTAATTTGAGTAATATGTGAGTTGTGTGTTTGCCCTGATCCCCCCTCAAAAGTCGACAATGTTCGCTTTCTTGTTTGCAGTGAAGGAGGCTTCTTCAAAGCCACCTTAACCTTTCCTCGGGACTATCCTTTGAGGCCTCCTAAGATGAAGTTCATCACAGAAATCTGGCACCCAAATGGTGAGAAGAAACTTCCCAGACCACCAAAGCTTTAATCAATCTGTATCCACTGATATAATACTTCTAAAAGTTGTTTTTTTTAAATGATTTGGAGTTGTAATATTAATGAACATTGTACTAGAATATTTTGATGACAGTTTGTATGCAGATATTTAATTTTAAAGAGTTTAAAATGACCATAATATTAATCAAATTATTTATCTTTCCATGGCCAAACAAGTTTACATCTTTGTAAAAAGGTATAAATTACACTGACACTCTTCTGTATCTAAAAACTGCAATGATGTAGGATGAATAACTTACACAGTAACTACTCCTTAATGTCTAACTTCAGCAGTGGCATTTTATTAAAATGGAAAAGTTGACACTAGCTGAAAGCTGTGTGCACTTAGTTATATGAAAAAACTTTCTTGACAAGATGAAAGTCTCTCAGCCGGCTGCTTATTCACATGTATTTGATTTGACCTTTCTCACTTTGAAACAGGTGTAAATATGTAGTACATCATGGGGTTTTGTGCTGAATTGCAAACTTGTTCTATTTTTGTATTTTGTGTTCTCCCAGTGGCAAAAAATGGCGATGTTTGCATCTCGATCCTGCATGAACCTGGTGAAGACAAGTATGGCTATGAGAAACCAGAGGAGCGCTGGCTGCCCATCCATACAGTAGAGACCATCATGATCAGTGTCATATCCATGCTGGCAGACCCAAATGGAGATTCTCCTGCCAATGTTGATGCAGCTGTAAGTGCCTTCTCAAGCTGGAGTTAGTTTGCAGACACTCTCTACCTTTACCACGATACATGTGCAGTAGTTTTACTTTGAACCTTGGCATAGCTAAACTGGAAAGCCATTTGAAACAATGGATGCCCAAAATGGATGCATGCATCACAGCCCACCAATCATAATCTCCAGACACAAAAGAACATGCTCATTTGTCACCACCTTAAACAAAAATCACATTACCTACTGTATCTGTTTATTTTTTTCAGGGAACATTAGATGCAGAAGAAGAATCATGACAAATTGTAATAACTGCCAAAATAACATGATGTGGATACTGTTCAGCCCTAATCGAAATGTACCAAAATACTTGATGACTGTTTCACTCAGTTTAGTCTTTACCTTTTTTTTTTTTTTTTTTTTTTAAAGAAAAAACAGAAATCCAGATGAGTGGATTGAGTGATTTGGGCCCCTGTAGGCATAAATCAGTCCCTGTCAAGGCCAAACTGAGCTTTGGTTGGGTTATAACGACCTATCTCTTTGGTCACAGCTGCTGCACTCAGTGCAGTGGTTGGAAAAATTGTATGGTCTAGAAGCAGGAAGAAAGGCATCACAAGAGGATGAGTTGTTGAAATAGTTGGTAATTTTTCTTTTGTATATGTCATATCCTATAGAAAGAGTGGAGGGAGGATCCTACAGGAGTTTTTAAGAAAAAAGTGGCACGATGTGTGCGGAGGAGTCAAGAGATGGCTTTTGACTAAAACCTCACTCCCATTATCAACACAGTAAGTACAAGCACTTATCAGGATTCTTTTTTGAGTGTTTTGGGCTTGCCTCTCTTGATGGTGATTGAAGAAGTTACTGTAATATCTTTTCTTGTATAACGATAGAAATGGTCCTGCTGTAGTTTAACAAAAATTCAAGCAGTAACCTGTAATGTACATTTTGTTTTAGGTGGGAACTTCGCAGGGGATTTGATAACTGGTTACTCTGCAGTCGGCTAGATGACAATGGGACACAATTTTATCAATATCAGATACTCACCCAAAGAAGAAAATGACCTCTATAAACCCACGAAATCTTGAGATCCATCAGCTGTGCTCTTTTGGCCAGTCATGTTTTTCTCTAATTTTTGTCTTGCAGAGAGTTGTTATTTATGAATGTTGTTGAATGATGGTGGTGGTCCTGCTGCCGAGGTTCCCATTTCTCTTTTCAGTTTTCATCTTGAGATGGACAGGAGTCTTTCGAGTCATACCTCAATATTTCACCCAAGAAAAGACCCAATTTAAAGCCTCCTTGGTTGTTAAAAGTGCATAGCTTTTAGGAAATAATATCTTCTCTGAAAAATGCACAATTTCCAAACTTAGTTGACTTTGTATTTACCTATTTATTTAGACTAAGAGTATTTTAAGATGCATATCGTCCGTTTTGGAGGCTTTTCCTTTTATTCAACCTGCCACACTGAGCCATCGACTCTATTGTTTAATATACGATTATGCAGTTTTGGAGTGTTCGCAGCCATTAAAGAGATGGAGATACAGACACTGGCTTTCCTTTTCTGCACTTTCTAAGACTTCTGCAGAGAGTGTGTTTCTTCTTTCCCTGAGCGGGAAAACTTATCCAGCGCCGCCTTAACCTTGACTGCTGTTGTGGCGGAAAGAGGTGGAAGAAGAGGAATCAGGTAGTCCGGACAAAGGTGTCAGATGGGGAATCTCTTTATTCACATCGACCCTACTAACAACGTAATCAGAGACAAATCCATACATTACAGAATGTGACATACTTTTTTATACTGAAGACAGGCTATGTGTGTGTATTGTGTGGATAGCCTTCATCCTTATCTTGACCTTTGACCAAGATGTTTTATACTTATTGTTATGACTTGTTAGGCGTCAGTACAGGGTCATGGTGACCTGGCTCTCATGCTGACGCCAGAACAGAGACAAGGCCTCTGGACCCTGTCCTTCCCCTATATATCCCCCCTCAAATCACTTTAGTGATTTAAACTAAATGTGTTGAGTATAAATGATGGATAACTTAACATTGCAAAACTGAAACATTTCCCTTAATACCTGTGTCCCTTTTTCCCACTGTACTCAGAACTCCTCCTCCTCTTACTCCGATTCGTCCTCCGAATCATCAGCATTGTTCAAATAATCCGGTATTGAGAACAAGGTCCACGTCCCCCAGTAGTCCTCGGTCCACTGGACGCATGTGAGTCATTTGTCCATTTGCTGGTACATTTACCATCCGAGCTCCCTGCAGGCCCATCATCATGTCCGTGTGTCTGTTCATTGCCCGCAGGCACTGTCTCCTCAGCATGGGAACGATGCAACGCAATGTAAAAAAAAAAAAAAACGGAATCAGAACTATGGCAGCACTCATGGCTGCCTTGGCCAAAACGGTTCCTCATTTTCCTAAATTTAGGTCCAGCCAATCCAAAGACAGGCTACCTCCCCTACCAGCACCCCCCCCCATCTCTCCTTTTAAGCCAATTATAGCACTTCCCTGTTTTGACATGATTCTATCATGTCAAATAAATCAGGTAGGAACTTATCTCTGTATTGTGTTACAGCTGTTAGCGGCAGCCAATTCAACAGGCCCCCCAAACTACAAGTGACCACCTACTTAAAGATGCAACACAACTAGATAGGAGATTTTTGACAACAACAATGGACACATTAAACTAAAAAGAAAACTATAAGTATCACGCCTCTACGTCTATGCAAGGACTATATATACAGATGTATTAAGCGTTAGCAGTCATCTTGGCGTGTTTTTTTTTTTTTTTTATTGTCAGGGTTGGTGTGCCGTGAACCTGGTTTTGGAAATTTGGTATGGGCCCTAGCGCTGTCTGGATGGATGTTTGTTTTTGCATCACACTCATCTGAGTCATTGGGAGTGGCTCCATTCTTGGCCTGATGCTCTCCTTCCGGCGTCCTGCAGTCACTTGGATCTTCTTGGGCCTGTCAGGGGCTGGTTGGCACTAGCTTCATCTGTCAGAGATTGCCACGTTTTGCTTCCTTCGACCTGGACGGCCGTTGGCATTGCTCTTACAACTTTGTGAGGTCCTTCACGCCTAGGCTCATGCCAATGTCGTTGGAAGACTTTCACATACACCTGATCTCCTGGCGCCACTTGTCGGGCCGCATCCTGGTCCTAGTTGACCTCTCTGGTTTTTTCCTGCAAGTATATAGATCTATGGATAGCAGTTAGTTGTTTCATGTATGCTTTTAGCTCATCTTGCAATTGTTCAAGCGGCGGTCCCTTATAAAGACTTATTTGTGGTGCAGGCATAAGTCTACCAGTGAGCATTTATGGTGACCAGTATCCTTGCTGTTTTATTTTCCTTAACACCTCCCCCCTGGCACAGTGATCTACACTGTGCACTTTGGAGATCAAAATGGTTAATAGCGTAACAGGCACCTCTCATCTTGCTATTAGCACCTTTAAACTGATGTAAAAAAAAAATTTAAAAATTGATTTCTCTGTGCAGGACTTGGGATGAGCACAAAGGAGGGGGGACTGTTTTTAGCTTTCTGTGTACTTTTCTGGGCTGATTGCCAAACTTTGAGTCAACTGTACTACAATGCCGACACAGGCCTTCTTCACTTCCCACTGGCCACTCACACCAATCACACTTGACTATGAGGAGCCTGGAGATGTTCCTTTTGGGTCATTCACCCCTTTCTTTTAACTCTTTAACTTTAACTCATTCGATTTTGACTTCACAATTTTAATTTCTGCACCACAACCTGGCCTAAACACCTCACTCAATTTGTTCACTTCCAACGGTCCCCCCTCAACCACACAACACTTCTCTCTCATCCTTGCACTTAAATCCAGCCTTGCAGATCAAACATACATTTATGCATATTTTCAGAATAACCACACATTGCAGATTTACCAAAATGAGACAGTTTGCATTGCAAAAACCTCATGTTCATGGGATGGAGTTTTGCTCATACAAAATGCATTCAGAATTCAGAGTTACAACAGTATATGCAGTGACAGCGTATCAGCACAGACAGCTTTGCATTGTTCTGTTGAAGAATCCACTGGACCCATCACATTTTGAGCAGCATTCAATTTAATACTTTCACACTGCGCTTCACTCTCTTACACTTCATTCACTCTCTTTCCCATTGTTTTTCAAAAGCACTCACTTCTCTTCATTCACACACACACAGTGTCAGTCCAAGTCACGTCTGGTTAATTGTCCTTAGTCAGGGGAATTTTATATAAGCATTTGTTTATGTTTTATTTTATGTCCTAATTTTCAGGTTTGTTTGTTTTTTTTAGCCCACTTGGTTGTTCAGGAGATTTATGGAGCTTGATTTTATGTTTAACCAAATAATTTATTGGGAATGGGAGAAACTGGCTGGCCACACCAGTTTCCCCGTTATGACCTCAAATTTTTCTCCTGTTTGAACTTTTGTAAGTTGGAAATTAGAGAGGTCTGAAATTCACTCTTAGCTAGGAGTTATACACAGATATTATAATTGTTCGAAATTATTTAATTATAAGTTGCCCCAATCCAGGGCTGAGGATCTGACTGATTTTGGACGAAATTGAACTTATAGGTCGCAGCTTAGCTGCTTCTTTCTCTTTTCTTTTGCACTGCCACTGAAATGCATCTGATAAATTCGTCTCGTTCCTTGAGTAGTGGATGAGGGGTGATACTCCTCCACATATATATTTATTATTAGGCAAGTACAATTTGGGTTAGGGTTTCCCAGTTAAGAGTATTGCTGCCCAAAGACTTCACCATAGCCCCACCGATTTACAGCATAGCTCAGGGTGTGCTTCCCATCTCATTTTATCCTCAACCTGTGGTTATAACACGCACACAAACCAGGGAGCTCCTGGCGCCCGCTCTTCACTATCATACAGCGCTTCACAAAACTCTTATTTCCACAGCACACAGCTCGGGCATCTCCGGCTCCTTTCTGTGGTTGGGCAGCTCAACTTTTCTAACTTACAACTGGGATCCAACTCGTCCCTTCTTTCCTCTCAGACAGCCTATCCAAGCACTATGACTGGCCAGTCACACCGCCAGATATGCCCAATCAGCCAAAATGGAATTTACACCTACGTTGATCAAGCCATCCCAGAGCACCTTCCATGCTTCTCATAAATACATAACCAAAATAAACACAACAAACACACTTTTTACAGAATTTGCTGGCAGAACCTCCTCGTGCAGGTTTCACCCGGGACCTGTGTCCCGCTCTGATCCTCCATCACTCTTTCCTTAAACAATGTTTTAGCGCCAATAGCCTCAAATCAGGGGTATAGCAAAGTCTTTTTAAATCAACCATTCATTTCGAGTGCATCCACAATAGCTGAGACTTTAGCCGTCACCCCCCGCAGTGAGTGCACTGATGTAGGTGTAATTTTAACCTACCTTGTGCAGCAGCTTTGCTCAGTGCGGGACGCAGCAGCCTCCCTCTCAGCCCAGGATCCAAACTCAATCACGTCGGGGTCACCAATTATGTTGTGGCGGAAAGAGGTGGAAAAAGAGGAATCAGGTAGTCCGGACACAGGTGTCAGATGGGGAATCTCTTTATTCACATTGACCCTACTAACAACGTAGTCAGAGACAAATCCCAACATTACAGAACATGACATGCTTTTTTTTATACTAAAGACAGGCTATGTGTGTGTTGTGTGGATAGCCTTCATCCTTATCTTGACCTTCAACCAAGATGTTTTCTACTTTTTGTTATGACTTGTTTGGCACCAGTACAGGGTCATGGTGACCTGGCTCTCATGATGACGCCTGAACAGAGACAAGGCCTCTGGACCCTGTCCTTCCCCTACACTGCCAAGGAAGAAAACCTGTTTTTAAAAAAGACTGCATCTGAAGGCTTGTGTTGAAGGCAGGAATAACTATGGTCAGCAAACCAAAGAAAACATGCCGATAAATAGTTTTTGTAATGAACATGCTACATTTTTACCTATGTAAATATAAACTATTTGTCCTTGTCATTGCACATGTTCATGAAATTGCATCCATCTTGCCTGTGAGTGAGGTAGAGCTGTCCTCATTAAGTGGCACCTAAACCCCACCCATAAAATGATCACCTGATCAGGTGGCTCATCAGGGCTGAACAGAAATAACTAGTAACTTTTATTATGCTGTGTGAGGTCCTTTGATGAAGAATGAGTATTCTGTCTTATCCACTTTTAAGGTCACTGAATGATAGATTGTAAAACAAGCAATAAAGTTCAATGTGGACATTGACTCATTTGATGAAATGTTTGTACCTAACCACCTTATAATTTGATCTTCATTTTTAGGTTGATGTATGAGCATCTTAACCCTAACCCTGAAATACAACTTCCTTTATAGCTAACTTTTAAAATAAGAGTACACACCTTAAAGTTTTAAGTGCAGTAAGACCAAAACGGCTCATTTCAAACCTTGTGATTGCTTTATTGAATTAAGCACCAGCTCAATATGATCAACATCCAGACAAATAAAGAAATATCCTTGAACTCAAGAGTATAAAATCTTTTTTTTTTTTGGGGGGGGGGGGCACAAAAGCAGACCCCATCCCACCCCAACCCCAAGAAAATCCATCCATGTTGCAGGTGTCCAAAAGAAAACTGAGGGGTCCTGAGTTGTTCACTGTCCAGGAGCAGACAGACTTTTGTTCATGAACTGCTTCTTGACAAAGCACACCCACCACTGGAAGAAACATAAATGTGTTAGGTAAAATCTTTGAAGCTGTTGGAATCAAACTAAAATTTGGGGTTGCACAGCTCAGTTTAATTTGAACAGCATTTAGCTATTTGACATTGTGAAGCAGACGTTGCTCTGTAATTTAGCCTCAAAGAGAAATAAATGTTTTTTAAAGTAAACCACAAGGGATGCAGTTAACTCAGTAATAACATTTTGAACTAGGGTAGTGCTGGTGAGAGCTGTGTATTTCTTAAATCATGTCTGTGCTATATGCATCTAAAGCTCTAGTGGTGTTACTGTGGCAATTCTGGACCCACCTTGCTGGGTTTGTCTGTCTGAGGGTCAAACACGCGGTCACATAGCCTTAAGCCAGTCTCCTGACGGATCTGCTGAAGGTATGCCCTCATTGTCTCTGAAAATGGTTGTAGCACCAGTGTTATAACAAGCACAAACAACATTTGTGTTTCACAATTGACACAATTATGAGGAAAGTTGCACTTTACATAATGAGACTGGGAGAGGAGGTGTTGTGAGTTGAGACACCGCTAAAATCTCAGATCCCATACTATTATTCATTCTTCTACCGCTTATCTGTATCTGGGTCGCAAGGGGTGCTGGAGCCAATCCCAGCTCACACTGGGCTAGGGCGGGGTACATCCTGGACAGGTCACCAGTCCATCACAGGGCCAACATACACTCACAATTTTGAGTCTACGGACAATTTACTGTCACGAATTAACCTAAACATGATGTCTTTGGACGGTGGGAGGAAACCCACGCAAGCACGGGGAGAACATTCAAACTCCGCACAGAAATGCCCCAGGCCTGGAAACCGAACCTGTGACCTTCTTATTGTGGGGCAACGGCACTAACCACTAAGCTGCCGTGCTGCCCCCCCCATACTATTAATGTTTTTTAATTTCATAGAAAAATACAAGTTGGTAAATACTGAAGTTGAGGGAAACCACATAAGAACAAAACAACACCTCCAACCTGAGATCCTTCAAGCTGACCGAGTCTGAATGCATTGGCAGTACTATTCTTAGCATCATACTACTGTTAGGACTTAGCTGAAATATAAGGAGGGTACAAGGAAACTGGCACTAATTCAGAGTACAGGGTAGTAAAACAGCATAGAAAGACCTCACTCATTTATAGTTAAGTGAAAGACAAGTAGTGAATATTTACTTTCTTTTTAGTTTTTTGCACCCTCAGGCAGGCCAACATAGAACAGACCAAGCTTAAGGTCCTGATTCTTACCTTCCTCCTGCTTGTTGGCAGGTTTAACATACATCGCATTAAGAGGGAAGCCAGGCTCTCCAGGAATGGGGAAGTTAGTGATGCCCAGAGTGTACATTTCCTTCTCTCCCTGGCTTCTGGAGCTGCACTGTAATGAGCAAGACACGTGCCAATACAGTGGGTGAGATCACTAAATAAACTTAAATTCAGATGTTTGGCAAACAAGCCTTTAAAATGCCCTGTTGTTGCATACAAGGAAAAGAAATTCAGTCTATAATTTAATGGCTTCTTAAAAAAATAAATGGTAAGCCCTTTGAAGGTGCTCAGCCTTTGGTTGGATTTGTTGTTACACATATTAGGATTCACAGGAAGCTAACAAACAAACAACAAAGAACAAATATGCATCACTGGAAACTCTACACACAAGCCAAGGTGCATTTTACCTTCTGTAGTCTCTTTAGGCATTCAGAAATGTAGAGTGTGACATAGATCAACGTCCTGTCTGCCTCATTCTGAAAGCATAAACACACATTACTTGTTTACTTGATGAGTAGCACCAGTAGTCATCAGAATAAAAGTTACATAGTTTAAATCCTGAACAACTATGCAGTGCTGGGAGGAAAGGGAAATGGCGAGCTGGGACATGTAGAGGAACACACTGCTTCAAGACACAGTGATAGGGAAGAGAAAACCCACACAGGACCCAGCACACTAGTGAGGCACATAGTGTTACCTCATGCCAGTATCTCATCTGCCAAAAATGGGACACTCTGTGTTTCTTATATTTGTTGATTTGGCTTGGTTCAATGTTTACAAGCAGCTATGCTTAATTAACATGGATGAGGGACAAACACAAACTGTTTGCATAGGTGACCAAACTTCTTACCTTGATTTCATAATTCTTGAAGAAAACATTGGCTTTGAAATAGTAGATAGCCTCATCAATGATGTCTGAGTCTATGCCTGAAAAGAAAAACAATGTTTATCAATAATTGTAAGACCCTCGATTCCCAGAAACAAGCATTTCCAGTTATTTCCTGTTTTGGCCCTCAAATATTTTTTATTACATGCTAAAGTCCAAATTTTGATTTGTGATCTAATGGCAGCTGAAGAAACACTTCAATGGTAAACAATACACAATTTTAATTCTGAATTTATTACCTGGTTGTTGTTATTTTGCTTTTTCACTCATAACAAGTAACTGGGTGACAAGTATTCAATTATTTTGTTCTGTTAATTGTTATATCTTAATAACTTACTACGAAATTTACACAACTCTCACTTTTCAAGCTTTACAAACACTGAAAAAGCTGAAAAGTGTCAGATTTAAAGAAGTTAAGCTTGAGGATGTATAATCAGGCCATATATGGAAGTGGAACAGACATATCAGGAAATGAGCAACGGGTCCTAACAAGAACTGAAGCCTGTCCAGGACTGAATAATGCAAGAATGTAATCAGTTAAAAACTAAACATAAAGTGTGTGTTTTTTGTGTGGACAGGGGTTGGCCCCAGTCTGGGATAGTTAAAACTACAGTTTAACCCCACCGTCTCCTCTGGCTGGTCCCTTGAACTGAGTTTTGAGGGGCAGCAGGGCCATGTTGCCCACCAGCCTGGTTTCAGGGATCATCAGGTTGGAGTGATACGCCTTAAAAATAGAGGAATCAGTCAGGAAATTTTTACAGGAAACATTTCTGTTGGATAGCATCAGTGTCATCTCTGCTATCGACACCTCTGTTATAACACGTATGCAATCACGCCAAACAACATACTTCATAGATAAGGCAGTAAAGCATTGTTAGGTTTTTGCGGTGGTAGATGTATTAGGTTTAACATTTTCATCATCGTTGAACTGCAAACATATGCTAAGGCGGCTAGCCTACGATGCTAACGAGACTCGTCCTCAGCGCTAACGTCAACTTGGAGGGCCTTGTATCTCCCTCCAGAGTTTTAGTCGTCTTGTCCCCTCGAAACTCCACGATACGAAATTTGTTTGTCCATTTTCATAATAGCTGAACTCACCGGCATGTTGAGTGATAAATAATCAGTCCAACTGCTCAGCGATAGAAAAATGCTAGCGACGCTGCTTCCGCCTGTCCCACCCTTCAGCTTTACAGGAAGTAGCTGCATGCCATGTAGCGCAGCGACCACATGGGGGCGCCAACACAACACACACACACTTCATTATTACAGGCACAAGTAAGATTTTGTGGAGGATTTTATTTAAAAATATAAATCTAATATCTCTTTAAACATGGTCTTAAAATATTAATAAATGAAAATATTTAGATAACAAATGTCTTGAGGCTTGAAAGTGGCTCACAACAACAAACTTTCAACAACAACAAAAAAAAAAGCATGACAAGATATTCATGACCCTCAGATCAAGTCTTTTTCACGCGTTCCTTTCTCAGCATCCTTGCAGTGACATGCGGTCTGCATCTTGCTTCATCTCTTTTTTCTCTTAAATAAGACCCAAACTCTTTCAAAGCACTTCTGGAGAAACAATACTCTTCAGCTGTCAATTTTGCCCTGGAAAATCTCGTCGTAGTTTAAGTTAGCAGGCTCCTCCTCAACTTCCTGAAAAAAAGGGGGAAAAAAATGCAATGCAATTACACTCTGTTGTTAAATTACGTTGTGTTTTGTTTTTGTTCGTTTCTTCACCTTTGGCTCCTTGAACTCCAGGTCCTCTCCATATTGGATAGAGAAGTCGATGTTTTGTAGTACTATGTTCATGCCTTCCTCATCTGTGCGGTCAAAAGGCAGGAATCTCACCATACTGTAGTCATCAATCTGGACAAAAGCACAGAAACAGTCTCTTAGAAAAAGCCTGTATTCTGGTTGAAAACTGAATGAAAACTAAATGCAGTATTAAATTGCGATTTTCACTTACCAGATCACAGATGGCTTTTGTAAGCTTCTTGAACTTTGTGCTTCTGATGGTATCAGAATTATCTTCCATCATTGAGTACATATCTGGCTCCAGATACCTAGTGAAAAAGAAAACAAGCCATGATGAAAGTTGTTTCAGGGAGAAAAGAGACTAATATTTCATATGCATTCACTCAAAAGTTAATTCAGTCATTAAGCATTAAGGAGAATCATTGCTGCAGGTTTCATGTTATCCAAACACACATTTTACTGTTACACTGTACTCATGAAACTTACTTTTCAATTTCCTTCTTCGCTGTGGGATTGAGTAGGTCCATTTTGGTCATTATGTTTATTTGAGGAATCTCTAATGACACCATGGCACTCAAGGCAGCCATGACTCCAGAGATGAACTGCATTTAGAAATGAGGAAAGACTTCAAGTTTACTGTCGTCCTTATATTAAATACAGTCTATTGCAGCAATAGGATTTAAAAAAAAAAAAAAGACATTTTGTGGATTTAATAAACAAATGAAAATATTGAAAAGATCACCTTAAAAGACTCCACCATGAACTGGGAGTCAACAAGAAAGACACCACAAACCCGAAACTCCCACTGCTGGAGTTGTTCCACCAGCTGCCTCATTACCGGGAGGTGTGTATAAAGTTCAATTTGGCCTGCACAAACAACAATTTGTCAAAGCTGCACCATGCTGTGTATTGACAGAAAAGACGGCCTCACATCTTAGCACCAATTAAATCTCCCCCCTCCACCTACTTCACAACACAGTAGCACCAACAGAAGACGTTTACCTGGGCAGTCAAATAATATGTAGTCATCTTCTACATGACCCAAGCTTTCCTCCAGCCAGTCTAAGTTATTGGCAAAGTACTCCATGCAGAAAACCAGGCCTCCATTAGGGCCAAATCTGAGAGAATCATCCTCCATCACGTCATCCACCTGTATGAGTTCGCGGATGTCTGAGGACAGAGAAACAATCGTGTTGTCATGTGGGTCATAATAATATTTAATTCTTCTCAGGGAAAGAATGTATTTCTTTTTAATGATTGCTAGGATTTTGTGTATATATTTTGCAGTCCCAATCATAAGGGTTAGCTCTGTCTTTTCATTGTTTTAATTTCTCTTATAAAATTTTAGGGTGTATTGTACAATTTCACATTACATTTTTGAAATTGTGTGCATGCCCTAGTTTAGTGTGTTTTTATACTGCACATGAATTAACTGTTCAACCTTTCTATCCATCTATTGGTAGATCATCACATTTCAGTGCTTCAAAGTTGATCTAAAACGCAACGTAAATATAATAGAAGCATGTACTGAATCTCCAGTCTTGACCTTAACCTGTGGATCACTCCTACTGTTATGAGTTATAGACAGCTGACTCTAACTGTTAATAAATTGTAATAATCCCTTATGCAGCAGGAGAAGAGGCTGCACTCACCTGCCATCACAGGGTAGTCAAAGTGCTCAGCTGCTGGATCCAGGTTCACCACCTGAGCCGAGCGGTTTAGAGTTTCTAAATGTTGGACCATGGTGGAGCAGTAGGTACTCTGAAATAAATTTTAAAAAGTTAACTCCAGCAATCCAATAAAATAAAAGACAAATATCACTTGAGTTAGGTCTATGCGCAATACAATGCAGCCTCATGCCAGCTTAGCTCTTTAGCCGATTAGCACCAATAGCACATTTCAGTGACTTCATATAGATGGCAGATGGTTTACCTTCCCGCTGCCTGCCGGGCCCATCACTAGCTGTGCATAACGAGGCATTTTGCCCCACTGAAAAAGGTAAAGAGGTGAATTTAAGTCTCTGTACTTGCCGTGCTTTGCTATGTTTTGTATACGAGTACCCTAATTCTTCTTCGTTTCTTTAAAGAGCGCCACATCCGGTATAAGAATGCTCACCTCCGCCCCCTGCTGATCAGAGTGGGGGAACCAAATTCATCACAGGAAAAGAGGATTTATTAGTATGTTGTTCTCTGATTTATTCAACTGCAGCTTTTTTGGGGGGGTCAACAGCCAACTCAGCTGTTGAGATTTTCGGGTGTAATCTCTGTGATAAAAAGCCTTCTTTGGCTCAGGGGTGAGTGTAGAGGACTACTTAAATAAATAAATTGGAGCACAGATTAGAGTCAAACTTTAAACTGGGTTATACAGATGTAGGATAAAATATATCAATACAAGAATGTGCTTCTTTGGCAATTTAAAAAGCACAGGGGTTTATTTATTTTACTTTTACTTTTTCTTTTTAATCCACCACCTGCACTGGAGTGAGGCACAAATAGAGGCGTCAGATAAACATGCCAAGAAGAAGAAAAATAAAAGGGGTAATAAAAAAAAACGAATCATCCAACAACTGTCTCCCAACGTGACTGACCGACTGTATTACTTCTCATCACTAGAATGAACAGAGATTAAGGTGGGCTGTTGTGAATAGATGAGCCGATGTGTTTATTTGTGTTTCTCCCTGTCATTGATCACGGTTTTGTTGGCCGGTTACGTGGACGCCATTAGGTCGATTGTGCTCTTGGCTGTCTCTCGAATCTTTGGCAGCTAAACGTAGCAATCAGACTCGGGCGATCGGGGCTAACCGAGCTATGTTTATGATTTACAAGCGCTAATGTCTCGGCATAGCTCGGCCTTAGTCGACCGGCCGCCTGTCTTATACCGGTTTTTAATAACCTCAGCTTCTGTCCGCCGGTGGACGGGCTGCCAAAGGCGAAGTTCCACAACGTTGGCCGCCAACGTCAGCAGCTTTTATTAATGAACTACGGCGAATGATTAGCGACTCAATGCTAACAGTAAAGTTGGCTAGCGGTGTGGAGAGCAGTCACTTAACTGTAAGATCATGGCAGGCTGACTGTGTAATTAGAAAACACCAGAAAGCGTCAAAGATATAGTGTGTTTTTGTTTTGTTTAGTTTTTTTTAAACTCATGACTATTCAAGGAAATATGAAAGCGAATCTGTCAGGCTAAGCGGTAGGTGTGCTAACTTGGAGACGCACTAATGTCTAGCTATCAATTGAAGACAAGTAACCTACAGTCTGTAGCTTATTATTAAAGTGCAGCTTGTTTCCATACCTTAAATTTGCCAAAACACTTTAAGTAATATTTACATTTACTGAGGACACGAATGGGCATCATTGTGAGATGTTTGGTCACAGCAAGTTTTTGTATGTGGCTCAGTTCAGAGGAAAATCTAGATGCATTATTTAGGTTGTGATTAACAATGTTTTAAAATATTTCATATAATGTTCTTTCTATATAGAAATTAAAGATCAAAATACAACAGCATCCATTAAAGTACCAACCCATTCTTATTTGTTTTCTAGTGTCTTAGAATATGAGTGTGGGTGATGGAGGACAGCCAATGTGAGGACTTGGACTACCTGATCCAAGATGAGGACACAATCATCGAAGGCGTCAGCAACCAGGTCTTATTCGTTGTGGTGGTCAGTATTACCTTCCTCGCTGGCCTCCTCACTCTGCTCTGCAGGTAAGCAACAAGTTCAGAATAAATGTTAACGTAAAAAAACGTAAAAGCACAAACTTTATTAGCGTTATATAGAGGCGAAGGTTCCTAAATTGTTGGAGAAAATAAGTCACCTTTTTTGGTTGCCTAAGTTGGGGTAATTGTTACACTAAAGTTCAGAGCTTTACTACTGACTCAGTCTCTTATTCATTAGTTTGCTTTATTCATCTCCTGAGAATAGGCCAATCTCACTCAGGTAATTTATTGCTTTCTATACTTCAAGTGAAAGTAAACTACACTGGCAACTTAGTTTTCACATCTCTCTCATAATCATTGGAAGCAAAGCGGAGACATTAAAATTGGTTCTTCATAGTCAAATAATAAAGCAGTTATTGAAACCCTGCCTGGTGTTTTGCATCAGCTCTCCAAAACTTTTGTTTGATTAAACAATTGAGTGTAATATCATCCTCATATTTTGCATGGCCAAAAACACAGTCCCCAGGTTGCATGTATACAGTTTCAGCTGCGCAATATTGATACCAAATATATACCCTTTTTCTTTGGCAGGCAAGAGGAGCAGAACATTCACCCTGAGAATCAGGAGCATGTTCGTGCCGTCAGACAACAACTACAAACAGAACAGGTATGGAGGCAAATACGGAGTTAGACTTTCTAGTCAAATGTGGTCTACAAAGATGACATACAAACAACACAACAAGCTTACTTAAAGTCTGCCTGAGTTCTTAGAGTTACTTTTGTAAAGTAAGTAGTTTGTATTTTTTAATCAATATTGCAGTATTGGTTTCAAATAGCTGAAAATGCAAAATAATTTCCATAATTACTTAAATTTTGCCTGTTTTCAAACTTTATGTATTTTATGTCTTTCTGTCAGGATGAAAATCCTCAAGCAGAGGCCAGGCAGCAGTATTACACAGACATGTCTTGTCCCGTGTGTTTACAACAGGCTGTTCTCCCTGTGGAAACTAATTGTGGACACCTTTTTTGTGGTAAGATGGCTGTACATATTTTAGAAATGCTCACCTAGCAAAATCAGACCTGTGAGTTATATAGAAGAATTTTTCTTTTTTTTTTTTTTCCCAAGTTAACTTGGCTTCAGATAATGACAAGCATTCCTAAAGAATTCAGAATGTTAACTAAACTTTGCATGTATCGTAATTTTTATTTATTTTTTTTGTATGCTGTGTTTTGTTTTTCCTCCATAGGTTCCTGCATTATAGCTTATTGGAGGTATGGCACCTGGCTGGGTGCTATTCACTGTCCTATCTGCAGACAAATGGTAAACATTTTGGTAGCTGTTATTGATCCTTGCTTGCAAATGTATTGATTGAGATATATTTTTCAAACGCTAAACCCTCATCTGTTAAGACTTGCATTTATGTCAAGGCCTAGAATACCTCTCTTTTTTAGTTTGATTTCTGTTATTGTGTAAATCATAGTAACAAAAAATGATGTGTGTATCTGTGACAGCAGTGGTTGAAGTCATCACTCCTTTTCAGATGGCAAGCTACTTGTCTTATTTTCTCTCCGGGTACAGTGTAGTGGTACTCATTGAAATATGTTGTCAATTCATATTTAATCCCTATAATTTCTTTTTAGCCTCAGTGTGAATTTATTTATTTTCTCCTTCCCAGGTAACATTGTTATTCCCTCTGTTTCATGAGACAGCCAATCCCCAGAGGGTCCAGGATGGGGAAGCAGAACCTCTCCTTATATTACGAGATATCAATGATTATAACCGCAGGTTTTCAGGCCAGCCAAGATCTGTAAGTATACTCTAGCCCAGCCTTCATCAAAGTATCTTCTGTGGGCTACCAGAGGTCTGCAAGCAACCTTTGGGTGGTTGGCGAGTAAATTTATTCAAATATCACATTTAATGTAGTGTTCCTCAAATTGTCTAAGAGGAGCAGTGGAGGCAACATGCTAGTGATAAGTTTTACAATGATGTAAAACCCCATTAAAGTCCCTGTTAGATGGATTCTCAGCTGCTTTGCTTTTCTAATTTTGTGATTCCTATTTTGTTACTAACCTATCCAATAAAAAGATAAAATGGAAAAAAAAAAAAAATTATAATAATCTCAAAGTCAACATTATACCATTGAAAGTAGCAGCCTCATAGGTTTTGTTGATGTTTGAGAATTAGGTGGCGTGGGAGTTTTGATGTTGTGTTTAAGTAGTCCTTGGTCCAAAAAAGTTTGAGAGACACTGTGCTAGCCGGATGCAAATGTAGGCTACGCAAGTAATAACAGTAGTATTAAAAAAAAAAAAAAAATGGGTTAACGTGACTGAAAAATTGTTGTCTGTCATAAATGTAAAATGTAAATAAATGTTTTTTTTTCCTTCATATTTCTTCTCTGTCTCTTCAGTTCATGGACAGATTGCGAGATGTGCCCACCCTGCTGCGTCACCTCTTTCGAGAGATGTTCTCTGTTGGTGGCCTCTTCTGGATGTTCAGGATTCGAATTCTTCTCTGCATAGTTGGAGCAATCACCTACCTAGCCTCGCCACTCGACATCCTTCCTGAGGCGCTTTTCGGCATCCTGGGATTCATGGATGATTTCTTTGTAATCCTGCTCCTCTTTGTGTACATCTCTATTATGTACAGAGAGGTGGTTACACAGAGACTGAACGGCTAGGTTATCATTGTGAAAGCAGAGGCCTTACCCTGCTCATGTCAGGCTTGGGAAGAGAACTCAACAACAGAGGGGGATACAAAACAAACGAATAAAAGTACAAAGGACATTCATCAATAATGATAGTTCACTGGGGAGGACATAGTGAAAGGCCAAGTTCTGAATATTGACATTATACAGTGTATATAAGTAATCATTAATGTGTCATGGATTACATGTGATCAAAATCAACAAAAAAAGAGCATAATGACCCTGTGAAAGGATTCACTGTTCAGTCAGACACTGTGGTTTGTCAGTGACAGCTCTAAATTCTTGGCAAGCAATATTCCAGCTAATTCTTTGACAACATTGCCAAAAGCAGTCAAGTCATTACTGTGCATACCATCATAATTAATGTTGCACTACAATGCCAACTTGAATGTTCTGTCTTAATTATATGCATTTAAAGGTCACTGCTTGCTTTTTCCAGGTTGACTCGTTGAAGTTACCAGACTGTGCATATTCAGAATAACACTGAATAAGTTTACTTGCAACACTTCAGCAAATCTAATTAATGACTTCTCAAATACCATTTATTTTATTTAAAAAATAAAATAGTAATTGCTTGGTTAAAGAAGTCAATCTAAAGCTATCAAGGAATAATAACATAGAGAATGTAAACTCACTGAATTTATTTTGCTATTGTTATTTTGACCTACCATGTCAAAATTGACCTTGACATACTGAAGACAATAGTGGTTCTCGATGTTCAGATCCAAATGCGCGGAACTGCGCAGTTCCATGTACATCACAAAGACTTTTAGATTTGTTAGTTTTTGGTATGTCAGCGTTCTGCTTTTTTTTTCTTAATCTGAAAGAAATTTTTTAAAATGGGTTGAGATTATATTCAAATAAAAAATGGACTTTAAAGTGTTGTGTAGTGTGTGATTTGTGAATTTTTTGGTAAATATTTTGTAGTGGGGATATTAATTCTGCAAAATGACATTTCCAGGACTAGATTGGTAATGTTTGACCACAAGAGAAACAAAAATAGTATGACCATCATGAATAGTAGTCCTCTAAACTTAGATTATTTTTTTCACAACACTGTTCCTAATCTTTTCCTGGAACTCTGAAATGACTATGTCCATGAGGGGTCCTGACCCTCAGGCCTGATATGGCCACTTCAGACCTGTAGCTGAAACTGTATCCAGGCCATTTGCTTTCTGGGGGCTCTATTTTCTGAGCCAGTGTTGGCCTTGATGTTCTTCAATAGAATACAAAAGCGTATAAGGTTCACATGGGGGATCTACAGTTCACAGTAAAATTCATTCAGTTGGTCTGACCCAAAAAAGAAATGTGCCATACCTTTTTGTTATCACCTCCAGCAGTAAGATGAGAGTCCTCCCCTGTTGGGAAAATACTGTAGCTGCTGGAAGAGTCAATACTTCTTCAGGATTGAGAGTTGTCAATGAAAAAATGCCCTTAAGTGACTGACTGGCTATGAAAGAATCCTGTCATCTTTTTTAATAGATCAATTGTGTCTAATCAGTGTGGATCCTTGTGAAGACATTCAGTTATTGAGTTTGGTGGTGTGTGTCTGCACCACTGATGCTCCGGACAAATCTTAGCCAAGTTTGGAAACATCCAAACTCACTTCCTTCACATTGAGAAGGTTTGAGCTGCATCATGTTTGCAGATACTGTTCAGGGTACAGGGTTGAATGAGCCAATTATTTATGTGATAGACTGTTCCAGTTTTGGCTGAGGTTAACAGATTGCTCTTGAGTTAATCACTTTATTGGAGCCGCTCCTACACGATGTTGGGGGCATGAGCACCAGCGGGCACTACCAGAATGACTAATGTGTCCTTTTGTTTGTCATAATGAAGTTATAAATGATTTCTTAATAAGTAGGAGAAGAAAAAAAACAGCTGAATTATTTTCCCCTACTCTTACAAATAAAGTAGTTTCTATGCATGACATTTATACATGTTGACCTAATGTGGTCATTTCAGCCAAAGTGACTTTCCCCCCATCATTGTAGTTTAACCATTTTGTCAATGTGATTAAAATTAAATCAGCAGTTTTGTCAAAACATATATAATTCATTCCCACCCTTTGCCTTTTCTTTCTGTCTGCACCACCTTCAGAGCCAACAGGGCAACTATCCCAGGTTGTCTGTGTGGCATTTAATTTGTGGTTATTATAAAATACAAATTAGAGATTTGCCTGGAAATAAGAAGCAAATTATATCAAAGAATATAGGAGTCACTTTCAAATGAAAATTTTCCTGATTTAGCCTTTTTTTCTGTAATAGTGTAAGTTTTCCTTTAAATGCGAATTAGACTCCACCCACCCAGCCCCCGTCCGGCAGACACCGGAGTAGAGAAGCAGCGAACCCGACTGTTGGCCGACGGATAGCGAGAGACGTCCGGGGTGTATGAAGCCGCCTATTAACTTCAGGCTCAGCTCACCACACAAAGTCGGTCTACGTTAGGTAACAATGAGTACATCGGAGTCCTTGGATCGAATGGAACTCTGTGAAAGCCTCTTAACATGGGTAAGTGATGAAATGTGAAGTTTTGGGGGGCCCTTTCCCCCCCTGACAGACAGCTCCACGGCGATGCTAGCTCGGCGGGGCTAACGTTAGCTTGCTGAGTTAACGGGGCAGACTGGAGGAAAATGACACGGACTCACGCTGGTTACGTGTGCAGGCCAGCTGTTTGGGGCTTTAGCTGCTGATGTGTAGCCTGCTAGCCGCCAGCAAATCACCTACTCCTGTCAAGAAATACCACAGTTTCAGCGCCGTGCAACCAGACATCTAGCTAGCTCAACTTTTACTAATGCTTTGTGTTAGGGTGTAATATGGGATCAAACGGCAGAGACGTCGGCCTTGTTGTTGTTGGATTGAGCAGACAATATAACGTTGCAGCGCCCTGTCTGCTTTGAGTCTGAATTCCTGTCATTGTTGTCCGGTTGATCATTATATCCGCTCCCTCTTCCCTCTTCCTTCGGCTGAGTTAAAAAAATGCCAAATGCAAGGTAGTTCACTGGGCCTGGACTAATAACATTGCTCATAAATATTTCCAGCCGGAGTTTGAAGACAGAAATCCTGATTGTCAAGAGGAAAAGGGCTCAAGACTGTACGATCACGTGTTACTTTTTGTTGCATGTTTACATCTCTCACGCGTAGCTTTGCGTCAGGATCAGGGGCGATATCGATCAAATGTATGATTGGCGTGGGATCGAGCAGATCGACAGACATTCACCCGCAGTCATGTCACTTCCCAAACTGATTTGTGACTGGATTGGCTGAGAGGACATGTGATGGAAATTGCATACATGTTTTTACTTTCCACTAGTGTCATAAGTGTAAACTGTGTATGGTGCAAACATACATGTCATGTTGGTTATGCTGGAGTGTAGTACTGGCAAACTAACCTGCATCAGCATAGTCATGTGCTTCCTTACATGTGAGATGAACTATGCTTGAAATCAATTTGTGGATTCCCTTTTGCCCATCAGAGCTTGTGAGCTGAATATGGCACACAACACACAACACCTTTCACTTGCGGCCTCAATCCAATAAAATTAAGTAGTTTGCTTAATAACTCTTTGTTGGCTTTGGTGTCTTTGAAGTAAAAGAGAGAGCCCCATTCAAAATGATGGTTTCAGTACAGAATGTATTTAGCAATTCAGATATTTTTGTTTGTTTAAATTACGACCAATGCACATCTTCTGTCGGTGCATCACTGTCACCTACTGCTGCTGTCGTCATGGTTTGGTTCATGCATGACAACCCAGAGTGGCTTTTCACCCTGTTCCTAGTGATGTTTTGGCTGCCAGACATTCTTCACATACCTGTTAGCTGTGAAGTCTCAGTGTTACTGATGATTACTTTCAGGTATTAACCATTACTTCCTGTGAAATAGGAGTAGAGTTATCTAGAGATGGTACATATATACCTTTAAACAATGTGTTCATGGTGTAGCTGTTCTTGGTGAAGATAAATGAATAAACAGAAAAAGATTAGGATTTGTTGCTTGTTACGGTCAAAACAATCAAACATCTAACCATTAAATCTTTCAGCCAAAAATCACTTTAATACTGACAGGCATTTCTCTTAGTTTGTACATCTCATGCGTACCGATGAGAGTAGGATAAATATCAGAAACACTTGGTTTGTATAGTCATTTCTTGTATGGGCAACTGGGAAAGTCACACTTCAGACTTTATACAAATATTCTCTTCACTTCCCACCTGAGTCAAAGTGGCCACCTAGGCAGTCCATTTTTTTAGTCCTAGTTGTTGTATTTTTTTTTTTTTCCAAAGCTCCAATGTCACCTTACTGAACTGTTTCAACAACCCATGTAGGTGTGGATTTCCTTTTTCCACCCCAGTGTGCACACTCTGAGTGACTTCTGAATGTCCATACTTCAGGTGAAGCTCACTTGATGTATTTAAGCCAGTGTTTCTTTTCAAAAATATAATTTTTAATTTTGTTTTTAGTAACATGAATTGTGTAGCTTTTCAGAACTGAACTGACTTAAGTTTCTAACACGTTTAAATTTAATTAATTATGGAAAATGTAAGATTTGTTGGAGCAATCTTTTATAATTGTAGGAATATTGCGCTGATGTGATCAAAGCACACTGATTGTAGTCCTGCAAGGCTGCCAAACATGAACAAATCTTAAACCAAACATAAACCTCAGAATGCCTCACGTTATATGATGTTTTGTTCCACATTTAATTGGTTTTTTTGTCATCACATTGCAGCTCACCCATGTTTTGACACATTTAAACATTTCAAAACTTCAATTAAAAAAATAAACCAAAAGGAATAAGTGACCAAATATAAGAAAACCCTCAGGTAGGGATTGTGCTAATATTGTTTGGGATAGAGAAAGCTTGCAACATTATGGTGTCCCAGAGGCCCCTTGTGAATGAGGGGAATACAGAAAATATTCTTTCACTATGTGCTGTAGTGGTTGTTGAACTCCTTTTACTCAGCAGTCAGTGCTTTTAGGTTTAGTGATTAATATGCTCATAATAAGCTGATTAAGAGGTGATCCTGATGACGCAGAGCTTAGACGAGAGCAGTCTTTGAAGAGTTTACAAGCAAAATCAACGAAGCCTGGAGTTATCCAACAATGTCCTAAACACCATAAAGCCACTCACCCGCTGTATTCTACACTGGCTTTTCAAGCGACAACACATGGGTACATGTCCTCTTTAAAGGCTTTGTAATCTGGGGGTGTTTATGCTGCAGTTTTGTTGCTGTAACACAGTTTAGCATGTGGAGTTTATGTGGTTGTGAGAACTTGTAGCTGCTGTTGGTAGCAAACTTTAAGAATGTAGATAAAGCCGCAGAGACAAAATCTGAATACTAAATCCACAAATTACTTTCGTAAGTAGTAAAGTTAAGTAAGTAGGTTAAAGATGACCTGAGTTTCCAACCTGATTTAAGCATATTATTTGTCTGAAAGTCTTTATAACAAACTGCAACAGCTGCTGAATGTCATGTTCCTGTTAAGGCTTTTGAGGGTTTTCGGTTAATTTTTGTTTATGTTTTATGTATGTTTTCTGTCCTTCTACATTTTCGCTGAAAAAGGGAAATGATATGGACGAAATGCTGGTTGTGTTAGAGAGCTTTCAGCAAATTTAGAACAAGAGACCTGCATACAACTATTTCTGTCATGATGTTTGTTGTGTTTCAATAATGTATAATTCTATCTATAGATATTTATAATTCAATTTTTATTCACCTGTCTGGAACAACAATTTAACACTACATTTTTTGACACCAATAGTTTAATTTCTTCTCTATCTGCATTGATACACAGTAAAATACAGTGTGTCACCAGTATTGTGTTATAGTGCTAATTGTAGTTATGTAATTGAAGTTATTGTTTTGGTTCCGTCGTGTGTTGGCTCTGTGCCATTGACTGACTTTAGCTACTAGCTCCCTGGCTGATACAGAGAGAAGCTACACTATTTTATCAGCACTAACTCACATACAAACATTAAGAGTTAGGTAAAAGAAATAGTAATGATTTTAATGTTGTTTCAAGAATGATCACATGTAGGAAGATGTTATCAGGTTGTTGAGTCTGTCATCTGAAACTTGTCATTGGTTCTATCATTCAACAGCAATGTGGGTAGCTCAAGTAACTCATTGTAGCTGTGGATCAGATTTTACCCAAGGTTAAAAGTAAATTCAAACAACATTTGGCATTTGGCATCAATTACACCTAATGTGCCAATTTGAATCTAAAGCCAATCAGCTGTCAAAAACATTTCCATTTACACTATCTCAGTTTTTCCAGTCATGTTGTAAATGTTATTGTTGCCCCAAGTGAATTGTGTCCTTCCCTGTAAAGCGTCAAAGTTTTTCTTTTTTGCTGATAATCCTCTCTGTCTTTGCTAATAAAGCACAATGCAATATACATAGTTGCTTTTAAAGAAGGAAAAGTTATATTAGTCAAGCACAGTGTAATTACTCCTCTTTCATACTTGTATAAATTCATTTAAAATAGATATTTGCATTAGTGCGAGTCAGTAATTGGAGATGGTTGCATCATGTTTATTTTAAGATAACTGTGTAAACACATCCCCTATTTCCATAGACATCGATATATTCAACCAGTAAGTGGCATATAGCTGTTTCTCGCAGTAAAAGTTTCCATAACCACTCCCATTGGGTTTTATATGGGACATAATAACAAACATTGAATATGTTTCTGTAAACTTAAATCAAGCCTAAGTCTGAGTTAAATCAGTCAGTTCATTTCAACTCAAACTCCTTATTTGGATTAATGACTAAGGGTTTCAGATCTGCATGTCATATTTTGAGCCACGTAACACGATGCAGACAGAATTTCAACCTCGTCATTTTCCTCCTGTCAGAAATCTAGCATTCCTTCTCTTACTTCCCCCTCCTCTTTTGGCACGTGGACTGAAGGATATTCTCTTCTGTCCATGCAATAGACTTTCAGCCTGGAAAGGAAGAGAGGAGACAGACATCAAAGTCAAGTGAGGTAGTCAAATAGAAGTGAAATATTTGGAATGAATGACAGAGGTGGCATTAGAGAAACTGAGTAATGATGAAAAAAATGTTGAGGGGAAATTTGCCACTTTGAGCTCCACTTTGGTGCACGTAGCTCTGTATGTGAAGCAATGTTTGCTCATCTTAGTACCATCACTTAGGTATACTTGAGGCAATAAGAACTTAATAAACTACGGATTTGTATGTTTACCCCAACACTGTGTGTGTATGTCTGTCTGTTCTTTAGATCCAGACATTTGGAGTAGAGGCTCCATGCAAAACAGTAGAAGACTTGACTAGTGGTGTCGTCATGGCCCAAGCTCTACAGAAAATGTAAGTTTTCCTTCTCAGTGTTGTAATGTATAAGAAATAGAATATTTTTTATCAGTTAAATTTTCTTTCTTCTCTCATTGAAAATGATTAAATTCTTAACCTTTGGCTGTGTTAATTTTCTTTAGAGATTTAGTGTATTTCAATGACGCTTGGATTAGTAGAATCAAGCCAGAGGTTGGAGACAACTGGAGATTAAAGGTAAGGCCCAGATATTGTTTGGTCTAACACAAAAAAAAATGCATGTTTGGGTGGATGCAACATGACACAGCGTGCATGAACACTATCTTTTATTGACAAATAGTAATTAAATACGTGTATTGGTATTACATATTCCTAATAACTGTGGTTTTATCACTGATACAAGCACTCTGTTTTTCAGGTCAGCAATCTAAAGAAAATCCTGAAAGGAATCTTAGACTATAATCAGGAGGTAAGAGCAATTGACTGTGTTTGTTTTGGAAAAAATGCCCTAAATCTCTAATTTTCATATAATTAAAGATGGAAATATTTTCCGATTAAAAACACAACATCTAATGCTTCTCTCCAGGTCTTAGGCCAGCACATTAATGACTTCACACTCCCAGATGTCAACCTCATTGGAGAACACTCGGACGCAGCAGAACTTGGGAGGATGCTACAACTTTTACTGGGCTGTGCTGTCAACTGTGAACAGAAGCAAGGTGCACATTACTTATTCTGGTCTGTCCATCTGTATGTGTGGGATGCAGAGGCTTATATTGAAAAACTATGTACTTTCATACGACATTGCATCCATCAGCAGCCGACTCGCAAGTTTGAATTTTCCCTGTTTACCTAACATTGATTTTGTGATGGTTTTTTTTGTTTGTTTGTTTTTTCTTTTGTCTAGAATACATCCAGACCATAATGATGATGGAGGAGTCAGTGCAGCATGTTGTCATGACAGCCATCCAAGAGGTAGATGATCATGTTACTTTGACCTGGATGAATTAGTATTTGCAGAAGATAGTTGATTAATGAGAAAGGGTTTAGATAGGCCACCGTTTTCTAACACAAAACAGTGCTCCAGATAGGAGTGGAACAACACACCTGCAGGAGCAAATGGTAATGCTGTGGGAGTACAGGATTAGCAAGACAACCATTAACCTGTTTTTGTGTGTTTCTCTAGCTGATGAGTAAAGAGACTCCAGTGACGGGAGGAAATGACTCATATGTGGATCTAGACAGACAGGTATGGAGACTTAGTTGAACCTCACTGGGATGGGCATTGATACAAGTCTGTTTTCTAACAATGGCACCAATTGTATTTATGTTTGAATATAACTGCCCTGTTTTAAATAGGCTTTATAATACAAACACAGTGTAACATATCATTGCATGCTTCATGTGCTTTAAAGCTTTAGATTTTTATTCTATTTTCCACCGAAAACCTCAACACCAATACATTTACTTACAGAGCATTCACAGTAAAACAGGACCTTCAACCCATGATCCACCCGCTTCCTTTTTGGCCACAGAGCTGTAAAACTGTTGGATCTGTGGAAAAGTTTGCATCAGCAGAACCGCTGTACTATACTGTACTAGATCATCATTACTGTTTTCAAACAGCTGTGATAACACCTTAGACTATTTCTTTTTGTAATTGGGTTTACACATGTACAGATCCACCTTGTCCGTCGTGATTTTTCTGTTGGGTCACACAGTAAGCATGTTTACATGCACAGTTAAGTCGAGCTATGGTTGTAGCTCAATAAAGCCATCTCATCGGACTTCTGTCCTTGTCCCAGTATACATGATCGGGAGTGAAGTCGATTTATTTGTTGAAATCATGTCGCCTCTGCTACAATAGGTGGCTATATGCACTCTTTCGGCATGTGCTTGGTTTCGGCTTAAAATATAGACATATATAATTATTACATGATATAGACATTGAGATTTGATTTATGAATTAGATTCAGATTAGTTAAAGTAATAATTAAAATGACAGTATATAATATATATATATATATATATATATAAGGAAGCCAGATAATACATTTATATTGATTTAGGAAGAGGGGTGGGATTAATTAAGTTTTTACTTCAGCCCACTCCTTTTCGGACATGTAAACCCAGATCTGCTTAATGCATCTTTGTTTGCTTTTGTTTTGTTTTTTTTTTTTGTTCTGTTTTGTAAATTGCTCGATATTATATTATTATTACTTATGTATTTATAGTTTATTTTTCTAATTTAGTGGCTTTACACTTGTTTTGTTGCAAATGCTATTTTGCTTTCTTTGTTTTGCTTTTTTTCTGTTTGTTGTTTATTTATTCATTTGATTACATGTTCGAAATAAAGATGACTAAACTAAAATGTGGGTAATGGGCCCCTACCGATTGAACTATGACGTCACAGACCACAACAGAGGTGAAAGAAAAAAAAGACCGGTGAGCTAGCAAGTTAGCCTCTGTATCCGTCCAAAAATGAGCTTTTGCTACAGACATGTTCGAGGCGTAGCAGTTAGCCGGCTTCTTTTGTCTGACCTCCTACGTTTGCGTTTACGTTTTAAATGCCGTTCGACTTCCGGGTCATAGTTTAGCGCAAAACTTGAGCACATGCGCAGATCACCTCCTCCAGCTCCAGTCCGACTGTCCGTATACATGCAGCGGTAGATCAACTTTCAATCGCATTATCTGGGTGTGTTAGTCCGACTATTATAAACTCGATTTCAGTTGAGCTAACATGTTTACATGTACTTTAAAAGTCCAGTTTTGGTTGGACTAAAGCAATAATTCGGTTTTTTTAGGTGTCATGTAAACATGCTTATACAAAATGGAAATAAAATCTGCAAGGGTTGTAAGTTTAATTTAGTTCTTTCTTTTCTTTTTTTTTAAAGCTCAAGAAGACTGTTGAGGAGCTGAATGACGCTTTGGCTACCAAGGAAGAGATTGCCCAGAGGTGTCGTGAACTTGACATGCAGGTTGGTCTTATGCAGTGGCAATACCCAATGTTTGAAGTTTTTTAAACCTATTTTTGCTCGTAAATCATAGAAGACTGTTACTCTCATGTCTAAATAACTTAACCTGAAAGACACAAACCTACTAATGCATATGGCAAGTTAGGTATTAAATTTACATACTATTAACTGTGCGTGTGTCTGTGTGTGTGTGCGTGCGTGTTTGCATGTGCACGTGCGGGTGGATACTTGGCTAAATAACATCATTAATTGTGGACTGTCATACTACTTTACTTTTACAGCTATTTTTTTAGTAACACTTTAAAAGCAACACCCTTTCTGCATAATTGCACTATTATAAAATTATATAGAAACAGCTGATTGATTTAACTCCTGATAACTGATTTACTTGTCATATGTTTTTTGATACATTCTACATGCAATGTGGCAACATGTACCTGTATTCATGAAAACTGACATTATTTTAAATGTATTTTTCTGCCAATAACAGAAAATTGAGCTGTAATTTAAACACGCCTACACTATTGTGCAACTCGGTTTCCTTGAATTTCCTGACTATTTCAATGCTGTGTGCCTTGCTTTAAAGGCCCTCCATGTCCAAGAGGAGCGTGATAGACTGAGGTTAGAGTTTAATGAGCTAGAAGAGAGGGTAAATCCAAACTTTCTTTTCTTTCCATCTCTTCCCTTCATCCATGGTGTGTGGTGTGTCTTAATAGTCCTGGATTTTTTTTCAGTCTGCTTGCACCAGTATCCCTTTTGGAATCCAGATACCCCTTCTCCTAACTATGTGTGCATGTGTGTGTGTACACGTTTGTGCGCAACTGTTTGTGCACACGTATACACATGGTCCTGTTGGGGCACACCAGGCACAACTGCAGTTTTTTGTGGGTGTGTCAGATACCACCCCTTCGTTAAATAACCACCTGCCTTTTTACCTTGTTGTGTTTCATGCTTTCCCACAGCTATAATAGGCACCAAGACGAGAAGCTTGATTTTTCGGTCAAGAGAAAGGAGTCAAATGGCAGAACTGTTTAATATATGTAAAATATTTAGACACTCTATCTTACTATGTGATGTGGAATGATTTCTGATTTCTGAAGTACCAAGAACCCTTTTGTATAGAGAACAATGTGACCAGCCAGCAATCAGTAGTGGCATTACATGTAAGGTAATCCAACTTACCTATAGGAAATTCATGATGTTTTAAGGAAACCCTTTTCTGGTTTTCAGAGTCAATATTTGAGCCCTGCCTTATTTCCTGCTTTCTGACTTGTCCTGATCACATCTTTGATGTGATAAAAGCTTGTTGCAGCGAGAGAACTTTCACATTGGTGCAAGTTCTTCTAGATTGCTTCCACATAAATCTTACAGCCATTTAAATAGCATACATTTTACACGTAGGACTGTTAAACAATAAAAGGCAGACTTAGTTTGTCATGCTGTGTATATAAAAAAAAAATTATCATGCGATACAGACCATATTCTTCGTGCATTAGAAACAAAGTTCTGTTACCAAGTTTTCAGTTTCCATGTAGATCTATGAAAAATAATACACAAGTTACACAAACATCAACATTTCGTTTGAACACTGAACTAAATGTGAGCCTATACAAGGATGCTGGACTACAGTTAAGGCCAAAGTACTGCCACGCTGGTGCTCTATCTGACCAATGACTTTAAGTAACATCCCTCTTTCTTACTCACATACAATTGTATGTAATTTGTGGATATCACTTACAGCTGTCTAGACTGTCAGAAAGATCGGGGCATTTATTTGAAGTACAACTCTTGGCTATATATGGTCAAAGGGGTTGTTGACTATCTTCACAAATTCAGCAACAATCAGGCATTAAAAATGGCAGTATGTGTTAGGGAAAACAATCAGCTGCTTTGCTTTGTGTGGAGTTTGATTCCCTGTCTATCACATTGAGAAGACAGCATCAAACCATATGTAGCCCTCCTTGCAGTGTTGGAGCTTCTTGGTTTGTGTATTTGGTGTGTCTTTGCTGTATAACTGAAATTGTTGCTGCAGTGATTGTCAATAACCTGATGGACTAGATGCTGTAAAGAAAGTGTTGCATTGCTTGAAAGATACATTTTGAAAATTTCAGTGTCTCCTAACTCATTCCTCTTCTCTGCCTCTCTCCGCTCTCTCTTTTTAACATCCTTTTCATGTTCACTCCTCATGCACACTTTTATCATTCTGTCCTCCATGCCACATTTTTTTTTTTTTTTGCCTTTTCCTGTATTTTTCACCTTTCTTGTCATCCAATTTCTTGTCTTTTCCCTGCTCATCTGATTCTGTTTATCTTGCTACTGAACCATTTCTCCTTGGCCTGTCTGCTCCTTTTGTGTTTCTGTATTTCCATTCTTTGCCACCCTTTCTCTCCCAGGTGGCAGCCCTGCAGGAGGAGAAGAGCAGTTTGCTTGCAGAAAACCAGGTCCTGATGGAGAGACTCAACCAGTCCGACTCTATAGAGGATATAAACAGCCCAGCTGGACGCAGACATCTCCAGCTGCAAACACAACTGGAGCAATTACAGGAGGAAACTTTCAGGTGCTGAAATGCTAGATGGAAAGAAATTTTGAAAAAATTAGAGGTGATTTTTCTGATGCTAATGTCACTGATCTTTAGATTTGAATTATGATTATGGCTGTTTATTAATTTTAGGTTGGAGGCAGCAAAAGATGACTACCGGATCCGTTGTGAGGAGCTTGAAAAAGAACTTTTAGATGTGAAATCACAGAATGAAGAACTTGTGTCCTTGGCTGATGAAGCTCAGTCTCTCAAGGATGAGATGGATGTCCTTAGGTAAGTTGGGATACAAAATCCATCTTTCTAAACGTGATTACCTGAATAAAGCACACAATATAATATATTAGAGAAACAGTTTGAGTTCAAACGGCAATGAAATAACCCCAATAGATAATAAAACAATATTTTTCTTGTGCATTTTATGACACATGAAAGCTGAATATGGCACTATAATTAAAATGTTATGTACACATAATGGTTGGGAAATGGGAGAGAAAAACAGGATGATAAAAAGACAATGCATCACCGATTTACCGAAGTTTTCTGCCTGTTCTAACTGCAGCATCACAAAATGACATTGTCTCTTGTTTTTTTCCCTTGAAGGCATTCATCAGACAAAGTGTCAAAGCTGGAGGGCACAGTGGAACATTACAAAAAGAAGCTGGAGGACATGGGGCTTCTCAGGAGACAGGTACACAGTGACAACAGACAGAACTGAATATATGTTGTTAATTTACTGAAGTCCTCTCACATTAGTCCATGCTCTTTGGATTTTAAGAAACCTTCAGTTTTAGGTGAACTGTACAAATGAAACTCATGTTTCTGTCACTATTTTTCAGAATAAGCTGATGGAGGAGAAGAACACAGTGTTAATGCAGACCAACGTCAGTTTGGAAGAAGATCTACGGAAGGCAAACGCTGCCAAGTCCCAGTTGGAGTCATACAAGAGACAGGTATGCAACCAACAGCCATCTTGACTTTCACATTTAAAAATAATTTTTTACATTGTAACTGGCTGAGCTGTGTAATTAAACTTACTTTGATACTCCCATGTTGTAATACACATATATGTATAATTGGATGTACAATGTCTCCTGATATTCTCTTCTTGTATGTCTGAATAGGTGGTTGAACTTCAGAACAGACTCTCAGAGGAGTCCAAAAAGGCTGACAAGATGGAGTTTGAGTACAAACGGGTCAAAGAAAAAGTGGACTCCCTACAAAAAGAAAAAGATGTATGTACAATTTACCTTATTCATAAACAAATAAATTAAGTTGGTAAACTATAAAAGAATGAAACCTTACATAATATATTTTCTCAACACTGTTTTATAGATTGAATCAAATGTGTTAAAACCAAAGGAATGTGCTTAACTTTGTAATTTAGCATTTTAAGACTAGAAGGAGCTAGTCGTTAGAGGGGGAACCAACCTGGCTAACATGACAAATTTCATTCACATTTAGTACATTGAGAACTTGATCCTACTCTCTTTCACTTCTGTATCATTCAAACTGCTTTCTCCCTACAGCGGATGCGGACAGAAAGAGACTCACTGAAGGAAACTATTGAGGAGCTACATTGTGTCCAGGCTCAAGAGGGACAGCTCACATCAAGTAAAGAAATGTCACACTAACTTAACCTGAGTATTCAGCTGTTTCTTTTTTTAAATTGTGGTATATTTGGGCAGACCAGATAAACTGTTTATTTTGTAATAACAACACTATCTCTTTGCCCAGGTCTCTTCCCACTGGTCAGTAACGATGGCTCAGATTCTCTAGCTGCTGAGATCACCACCCCAGAGATTCGGTATGACTCTTGAACCCAACTTCAGTGATTTTAAAAAGAAAACATAGTGATAGAGAGTAAATTGCGCTGCACAAGACTTTGCACCCAGTGTTGCAAGTTGCATGTTAAAAAAACATCAGTCAAGATAACATGTGAGAGATGCTTTACAGTGACAGGAGCCAATAGTCAGATCCTTTTATGTGTGTTTATATGTGTACAGTATGTCTGTGGTGCTGTACCCACATGACCACTCGACAATTCCTCATGTTCTTAAGGTTTAAGGTAGATGAGAATGAAGCCTAAGAAGAGCTGTCTCTGCATTGAGTTATGCAATAGTTGTGTGCAAGTTACATCATCCTGACTGCTGCTCTCCAAGAGGGCTGGGTTTTCTGCTGGTAGCAAAAAGTGCCTGGATTTTATGTCAGCACATGCACCTAGAAAAATGTGGATTTACATTGAAATCCTAATCTTCCAAAAGCTGCTTATGAACAAAATTAAACCAGCCCAAGCTATTCATTGGCCCTTAAGGGTAATGAAAGGCTATTGTGTCCTGAAGTGATGTCACATCCTGCAGGCTTTCGAAGATCAGAGTAAGATGTTGAAACAGCAGCAATGTTTCATGTGAGATGTCTAAACAGAAGAACAGTGATTGAAATACAAACTGTTGCTTGATACCATAGTGATTCATGTTCATTTAAGGCTTTTGGTTGTCAGTTCACTTCCCAATAATGAGCGTGAAAGGCTGAATTGGCTGTGCCTAATCCAACCTGTTGCTTTAATGAGCAGCATCTGGAGTTGTTTTTTGACAGTTTTCCTCTGAACAGCTCACAGTCAGAGAAATCAGCTGGGAACACAGTTATTTTCTGAGTCAAGAATCCAATAATGTTACAGTATTTTTACAGAATTAGCTACACTGGAAACTCCTCTCAACGTCCCTTTACCGTCTTTAGACTAACCTTCACTAGCCAGCAGCTATGAGTGTGTCTTAAAAACATCTAGCCATTCCTGCAGTTGGAGCAGCCACACCCTGAAAAAGCAGAGTTGTGAAGACTGCGCTGTGTTTTTAAGGGCAGATCCAGTCTGATATATTGAGACACCTCCTGCTCAGTCCAACTTAGGAATGGACTGAGATATGGCCAAATCATATCATGAAATATTTCTTTATTTTGGTTGATGTAATATTTTAGACATAAAAATATTAGTAAGTAAATCAGTGTTCACCTTCGTATTCAGCCTTCATTTATAAACAAGAAACATGACATTACTTGTCAAACAAACACCTTGACTTTCTCAATTGTTATATTTTTAAACTAACTTTAAACTAGAAATTAGGCTGATTATCTTATTCTTGTGTAAACAGATTGTAACAATAGTGCATCACCCGCAGTAAAAAATCTAAGAATTTAAAAGAATAACAAAATGTCGCTGTAAATGATGTACACTGAAATATAGGAAATGTGTTTAAAAACACATTTACTGTTATTGAAACATTTTCTGTTGTGATATATACTGATATTGAGTTAATGTACAGCCCTAGTCCCAACTCCATAACAAGTGTCATTCCACATGCTGTCTTCGTGTTTAGCTCAATACTGAGACACATTCCTCCTTATTTACCCTCAAATGTGCTGTGTGCATAGCTCTGTTTTTATTCTTATTTTATGATTCAGAAGAAAATTTGATGGGTAAATGAAAGTGGGTTCTGTTTGTACAGCGACTGACCTAAATAACTTTACAGGAGAGAACAAAATCCTCAACTAGGAGTTCTCAGCAGGTTTTACACAGAGCATATTTAACCAGCAGTAAATTTGAATTCTAACAGCATGGCTGTATAATACTGCCGGCCGCTGAGGGGAAACACATACGTTGACTAGGTTGTTGTGGTTTTTAGCTCTAGACGTATCACAGTAGTATTGAAGTAGTGTCGTTGCTGTTGCATAAGTCTGTTTGCATAATAAATGTTTGTAGTAAATAAGGTTTTCAAGTGCAAGCACAAATTACCATTTCACACTTAAACACATGCACACACGCTGTGGGCTATATCTTACACGTGGCATGAAGGATGCTTCCTTTGCTAGTCTCTGACCAACGCAGTTATCTTTCAATTTTCTTTTTGTTTAGATTGCAAAATTGCCTCCATCTGGACACACATCAGTGTGTTGGTGTTAAAATGAAGTGTAATTAGATTTGCTGTTGGTGCAGTGACAGGATGGGCACTTGGTTTGAAGTTGCTGGCACAGTATTTACAAGTTTTTAAGTGTTCATTACAAATACAGTAATTATGTGCAAACAGGCTGGCACACGATAGCGCTGATGCTCTCTCTTTTCTGGACAAGGACAGTTAGCTGGATAAGTGAAGCAGATCATTACAATACAGCATGAGAAGGTCAGAGCCTTCTCTGTCATATTGTGTGTTGAACAATATTGGCATGTGCAATGGATGTTTATTGGAGATGAGGCTCTGCAGAGACAATTTCTTTCTCACCATATGGAAAATCCACCACGGTGTTTCCTATTCATAACCCAAACAAAATTTGCTCAGACTGGCCTCACCCTGTGTTGATATTTATACATGTATGTCCATGTAATAGTATTGCTAACATAGAAACAGTTGCTGCATTTGGACTTGCGTACTTGTTTCAACATATGCACAGACTGGGACTATCTACCATAATATGATGGAAAGTGAAGGAACCAAATTTTCTGGGTATCTGAGTGCAGGTGTGTAACAACCAATATTGTTTGTTTCAGTTAAATGGGATTAGTTCTTAATTCTATTTTACACAAATTAACTCTCCGGTGTGTTTTTCACAGAGAACATTTGATTCGCCTCCAGCATGAGAACAAGATGCTAAAGCTGGCTCAGGAGGGATCAGACAATGAGAAGATTGCATTGCTGCAGAGTCTACTGGAAGATGCCAACAGAAGAAAAAATGAACTGGAGACGGAAAACAGGTCAGGAAGGAGTGTAGCAACAAGCAGATTAGCAGCATTACAGAAAAAGAAAAGAGGCTGTGTTGTTCATAGCATTTGAATGTGTGTTCTCAATATCCTATTGAAGTTAAGTAAAAGTAAAGCAAAGGGAATATCTTACTACTTTGGATGTTTGCGCATGTACTTCTTAGAGTTGTGTTTTGACTCTGGGGGGATTTTGTTTGCCTGTGTTGGAATGTGCATCGATTTCCTAGAAGATCTTCTTTGTCTATACTGAAACTTAATTCAATAGAATTTTAGCCTGAATCTTGTTTTCTTTGGCTGCCATAGAAAAGCTGTCAGTGTGAATTGTTGCTTTGTTAAAACTATGTTGTCAGACTGGTCTTTTGTGATTTTATCAAGGTTAATCAATCAGCGCCTGATGGAGGAACAGAGTCAGGTAGAGGAGTTGCAGAGGTCTCTACAGGAACAGGGCTCCAAAGCAGACGATGTAAGTAATGATATGTTTCTTCTTTACTGTGTGTGTTTTGTAACTCTGATACCTGCTAAAAACAACCACCAATAGTCAAATTCCCATCATACCAAACCTGTTGAATGAAGATCATCCACAAGACTACAGTGCTCTAGGTCTCTTCACGTTGTTTCTGTAAAAAAATAAAAGAAAAAAATTGCAAAAATATTACACACTATGCAAACATTTGTTTCTCAAGTGTGTAGAAAAAAAGGTAAAATCACTTTTACTTTTTCTTTTTTTTTTGGTTGCTACTAACTGATCATTAACCATTTCTAACCCCCATACTGGTTTAAGTCATTATTTCTGTGTTATAGCATTACAAAATGGTTGGTTCTCCTTGGATGGCTACAACTGTTTTAAAACTTTTGACTGGGTTAAGATAAGGAATTAAATATAAGACCCTTAGACCATTATCTAAATACTACATGAACAGATTTTGATTAAAATATAAATTCCACAGGGGTCAATTGAACATTTGGAACATGAATTCTTTCCTCTTTATATTAAAACATTTAACTTGTGGAAATGTTCTTGTTCTTTATGCCCCCCTTAAACCAGTTTCTAGTAGGGGACAACTCGTATATAGGAAGAGGGGGTCTGGAGCATCTCCCAACAAGGTTTATTTGTGAGAGAGCTTGCATGCACTTTCATCCCCATCGCTATACTGTATGTCTTTACTAAATGATTAACCCTGATCAAAAGCATTTTTTCCATTACTGGGGATTTCAGGTTTCACTCCTGCCACTGTGTCTAAATTTGACAAACCAATCTCACTATCAGTCTTGATTAAAATTGTCTTTTGCTTAAGATGTACATTTACACTGTTTTCATTATTTCATTAATCCAGTGCAGTTTAAAAGATAAGACAAAAATTATGTAAAAACAGTTCTCGTGAATGCAACTTTGCAGTTATGGAAATGCAAAACCTTTTTATGCAAGTAAAATAATTAGCACACTTTCAGTCATTTTAGGTTGGCAAAGTGTTGTTAGGTACAATAGGAACCACTATATGGATGTAAAACAATCCACATTTCACAAGTCTATGATTCTTGCCATTCAGTTAAATGCTTGCACAATTTTTTTTTCCAAATTATGCCCACCCTGTCAGGAAATAGTAAGTATGCCTTTGTAATCCCCAACAAATTCCCTCTTCTTCACTTTGAAAAAATGAGTCTGTTTTCACAAGTAGTCTTTTTTTTTTTTGGCTCTTTGAAACAAATGTGTGACATCTTAGAATGCTATAAATTTGCACAATCTAAAAAAATATGCATAATTGAAAGCCTCACTTGTGTGACAAATTTTTTGGAGAGTAATAAAAGAACTCCATGACACTTTGTCAGATACATGTTCAACTTTGATGGCCAGAATGATATCAGATCTCTGGATTTGAACCTTTTTCTCAAATATTTTACTGTTCATTATGCATTTGTTACACTGAGTTGCTACACAAACATAGGGATTACTTTCTTTCTAGCTGAGTATTGACCCTTCGCAGGTACAATACCTTTTCCTGTTAGAAATAAATAGTCACCTTTAGTTAGTTCTAAGTCAGATGCAACATGAAAATGTTTCCTTCTTGTAGAAACCCACTTCTCCTACTTCCTCGATACTGTTGGCTTCTCGTTTAGAGTCAGTCTGAGCATGCAATTTTCTTTCCAATACTCCTCTTTCACATGCACATGGATGGTAGTGCTGACGATGGACACAGAATCAAAAACATTTTTTTCAAATATTGATTAGAGAACTCTTTTGTGATTATCCACCCTGGAAAATTGTATCACCCACACTGTGCTGGTTTGGTGTCTACGTTACTTCTCCATTTACTCCCGCTTTTACAGTGTCATACTGTTGATGCAGTATGATATCATTACGATAATGTCGTTCAAATGCTATTTTATTTACACATCTTTTGGTAGCCATGGAACACAAAACACTTTGCTGAACTTGTATGTTGTAGTGATCCTGCACATATTATATATTTTGGGGCAATAATAACAATGGACACAGTCAATGTGCTGTATAAGAAAAGAACTTACCTAAACTCACAAATGTGAGTTTAGGTAAATCAAGAGAAAAAAGTTGAATTTGAGTCACTGCAACTGACAAGTGCAATAGTTACTGCATTTATCCAACAGTTTGGATGTTTGAATGATTAATTTTTTTCTAAACCATATGTAGTCATAATGTAATTTTTATTTGATTTTCTTTTTCTTTTCTTTTCTTTTTTTTTTTTAAGTCTTCTATCCTGAAGAAGAAATATGAAGAGCACATGTAAGTGATCTTTTTCCGCACCCAGAGCTGTTTCGCTTTAAAAATGACGTAAATCTTAATTTGGAGTATTCTTTTTTTAATTCTGGGCTGATGAACATGAAATATTAGACAAAATTTGATCTTTGATGTTAGTGCTTTGTTTTTTCCATCAGGGAGAAAGTACGGGAGTTGAACAATGAGTTGTTAAAGAAAAATGCCTTCATTGACGAAATGGAGCCTAAATACAATGCCAGCTGTGAGTTTTTTTTAACCCTGTTTAATTCAGTGTGTGAAGTGCGCTTGAGGTCTCTTGACCTTGTACCTGTCCTGCTATCAATTCATGTAATTTTTACATTTAAAATTATATGTTTTATGTGGCCGTGCAGACATTAATTATTTGATTCAAGAACAGCCACTTGAAAGGGTGGTTAAACCAAATCTTTTATGTTGTTCCCTCTCAGCCCAACGAGTGGAGGAGCTGGAGGAGGCTTTGAAAAAGAAAGATGAGGACATGAAACAGATGGAGGAGAGATATAAGAAATATCTGGAGAAAGCCAAGAGTGTAAGTAGTCTTTATACTATTTCTCTAACAAAAATATCTTGCTCTCTATTGTGAAGACTGTAGTTGCTAGGTGTTGGTAGACTAGCAAACTCTCTGATTTGAATGTGACTGGATATGCCCTCTCTAGGTAATCCGGACCCTGGATCCCAAGCAGAACCAGGGTTCAGGCCCAGAGGTCCAGGCCTTGAAGAACCAGCTGCAGGAGAAGGAGAGGATGTTGCACTCACTGGAGGTACTCAATTGTTCAAACACAATGAGTTGGACTGTTTAGCACAGAAATAAGTGGACTAAACAAAACAGCTCATCAATGCTCTAAGAGTTTGTATTGTAAGGTCGCAGTTTCCAATTCACATTCATAGTAAGAGTGCTAGAAATTGCATGAGGGAACAGGAGACTGGTTGCAGGGGCTCAGCAGAGGGCGCTAGTGTTACACACCTCAAACTGTATGGAAACTGAATAATAATAGTAGATTAGAAAAAAACAACAAAAATAATAATAAAGTCAAGTTTGAGGCTGCTACATAAGCAAACCAGAAAGGGGACCAAAACAACTTCAAAAACAAAATGACTGCAGAAGAGCACAAATTAAAGAGCAGTGAAGTGACTAAAGAAATTTAAAACAGCCTCAAATAAAAGACAAACCGACTTAATGATATTGCATCTCTTAAAGATAAGAAATGGATGTAGAGAAATGTGTTTGGTTAGTGACTGGAGATCACAGCTCTGGAGAAGAGAAAACACGTCAATGTGTGTTTAGGAAAAAAAAAAACTAATATTCAAATATCAAATATTTTGGACAACTAGGTGTTGCTTAGTAAATTCTGAAATATTTTAAGCACATTTTTTACCTTTTATTTTTCTTGATCTTTCATTTTCTCTGCAAACAGAAAGAGATGGACAAAACAAAGAGCCAGAGAGATTACGAGGAGAAACTGATTGTGTCCGCCTGGTACAACATGGTAAGAAGGACAGTATACACCAGTCACATGTCACCAGTTTTGACTGATGTTCTTTTAAATTGTTGCTAAGACTGTTGTATTTAAGACAAGAAAAGTAATAATACAGTTACAATCCAAAGGAATCATTGATATGATATGTTTTGGTGCTATCAAGCAGAGCATTTTAAATACATTTGCAGAAAAGAATTTGCAGTTCAACTCCAATATAATCCAAACCTTTTTTTCATTTAAGCCCATAATAAAAATGTCACCATGCATTTTAACCATTAGAGGGCAGCAAAGACTTTTCTGTAAACTTGACAGGCACTGTTTACTCTGTCACTTATTTGATCAATAGCTGGTGCTAAATTGCTGCTAATAATGTGTTTGAGCCAATTCTCTTTCTCATGCATCAAGGTTAGTGGACTCATTATGGCTAATTTTCTGGTGACTCTCTTCCTCTGTGTTGAAACAAAGTGCTTAAGCATAAGCTCTTTCCCATACTTTTATACTATATCATACTACTATTTAATCTCCATCTGCTTCCTGCTTGTATACTGGTCATGATCATTAAGACCATTAATGAGACTTGTTCTTTGTCTTTTCTCAGGGAATGTCTCTGCAGAAGAAGGCGGCTGAAGATCGACTTGCCAACTCTGGCTCCGGTCAATCCTTCCTGGCACGGCAGAGACAAGCCACCAGCACACGCCGCTCCTATCCAGGCCACGTCCAGCCAGCTACCGCAAGGTAGATGGCAACAGGGCAGAAAAAAATACCGCGACAAACTACCTTAAAAAAAAAAAACTTGCAACAGAACTTGCATCCAATAGATGTGCCTTTTCTGAGGCACACTGTTTCCATTCATTTCTAAAGGAAGTTCTTGTTTTCCTGCATTCTGCGTATTGATTATCTTTTTTTTTTCTTCTTGATCAGATCCATGAGGTAGAGATGCCAGACAAGGCTGCCCAAATCTTGCACCACTTTTTTCCTGACTAAGCACATTCACCCCCTGACTCTTGTGATGCCAGGCTTCCACTTTTTTCACACCAGTATATCTAATAGAGTCTGAACTAATCGCTCTGAAACACTCTTACTTCCTTCCTTTCAACCACTGACCTTGTTTAACCTGTGCTTTGTGGCAAACATTTGCCAGGCAGGTAATCTGGACCCCAAGGCTGAGAAAGTCTCCCATCTTCTCGACAAGTTACTGTCATTTTTGTGTAGAGAATCTGCTCTACTAGTTCATGCAGTATTTATGCACATCTCTACCTGTGATAACAGTTGAGGTTCATTTTTTGTTTGTTTGTTTTGTTTTTTTAAATCAAGTTGACAGATCAGAGGATGTAGCTTTAAGAAAGTAAACAACAGCTATTAGTTATGTTTCAATGTTTCATTCATGTTTGATTTAAAAGATAATATTGATTCAAAAGAAGGTTTTTCAAACAGTTGTGTTGACATGGTGTGACATAGGAAGATATATAGTCATCATATGTAAATGTTTCATTTGATTGAGAAAAAGTCAGAGATTTTTAATGGGAAATACATGGTTTAAAAAAAAAACCCAAACAAACTAGTAACTGTTGGCTGGTAACAGAGCAGCAATAATAATGTAAAGTTGTCAAAGAACAGTGTGGTACTTTGTAGTGTACACTTGTTTTCGTTGTGCTTCTTCAGGGGTGACAGTCGAGGAAGAATTACATCAGTTCACTTGGTTTTAGCTTTACCAGCATTTACCAAGTTGTCAGTGACAACGCCTTGTGTGCCATGATGTTGAATTTAAGTGTTTAAGTCTGCAGCGTTCTAAGGAAACTCCTGACCAAATACTTGAAGGTAAAAGATAAAAGGAAAATATAGACGTCAAGTACAGTAGTCCTTGAATTTTCGATCATGAGGCCCTCTGGTTTAAACAGGGTTTTATTCTGGTTTATTCTCCCTTGCTGAGAAGTCAACGAAAAGGCGACATTTATTCAATACAGCGAATTGAAGCAGAATTACTTTGTATATCATTTTACAATGATCATTGTAGGCAAGGTGTTCCAATAAGCACCATAGTGTTGCCCATGCGTACTAAAGTAGGAATTTTAAAACAGTATTTTTGTTGCAGCTGTTTCCTTCCTTTTTCTTCACAACAGTGCGTTTAAAACACATCACGAATAATTTATTTTTAATGTGATGGTCCTTTATAGTAGTTCTAGTAGTTGCTCTATCTGTTTAGACCAGGGCCTGATGAGAACAGGCGCTGTCATCTGACCATTATCTCTCTCTCCTCCTTCAACAGCAATGTCACTGCATGACTGGCACACCAATGAACTGGCCACGCCTGGTGTGGCTGGGCTAGGCTGATGCATTCGATGCATGAACTACCTGCCTGCCTACCGTTTGCATGAGTTTGCTTTGGCACAAGCCTGTGAATAACCAGCACACCCAACTGCCGCATGAGCACTAACAACCCCCTGCGGTGTCATGCATTGTAACCTCCAGACAAGCCTGAGGAGGGATGTGGGCAGAAAAAGAAAACCCTCCCCCTCCTTCCCAATTAAACTCCTCTCCACCCTTCCAGCTGCTTACTCCTCTTGTTCTCCCACTCCTTGTTATCCTCTCCATCTTCTCCCCACTACCCCATCTTTTTACTCTTCATGGACATGCCTGCTTGTGCTTCAAAACTGCATCAAGTCTGCTACTATTCAACTGACATTCTGCTACAAACACCTAGGATGGGACAGTATATCACAGGATTGGGTCTATTCTGGAGTGCTTGTGTGTAACATGATGTTGGCTAGCTGCTTCACGATACTTCATTGACATATTTCTATATGTGTTTCTATTTTCATAGTTGGAGGACAGTTGACATCAGTAAGAGAGAATTTTTTTGAGTTTTGTAGCCTGGAAATTAGTATGCATAACAAAAGAAGCCAGCTCCTCTTTTAAGATTTGAGTGTAAGGCTCATGTGCTGGTTCTGTCCAACCTCTCCTCAATGTGTTGCTAGGTGGCATTTTAGAAGTGCTTTGACTTCAAGTCCAAAACGTTGTGGACTAAAGGAGAGCTTATGGAGCATAATAGAGTTGTCCTGTACAGTTTTGGATGGTTTGCAGTAGGAGCATAGGACAGTAAAATAAGTGTTTTAAATGAATTACAATATTACAAACGTACTTTTATACAGGATTAAAGCCCCCATTAAAGTTACTTGCAGCTTCTCCTTAGGTGTAAGTTAATGTCCGTGTCAGTATCTTATTTAAAAAATGCACAATTATACGAATAATTTAGTGTTCTAATGTTGGCTATATATTAGCTGACCATTATGATGTATTATTTGTCTAGTAGCAAATTATTGCATGTTGTCACGTGTTTAACAAACGAAAAAATGAATGCTATTTTGATAGAAACGCAAAACTGTTAAAGTAATAATAAAACTTTGCGTTAGCTCATGTAGGCTAATGTATAGTACATTCATTTAGATGGAGTGTAAGGATTTATGTGTTAAAAGATATGGAAAGGGATTTTTTTTTTTTTTTTTCCCAAGAATGCAAGTTTTGGCATCAATCGGGAATAGAAAAGTTGACTGCTCAAGCATGCAGCCTTAAACACAGAGCAAAACATGAAATAAAATAGCCACAGTTTATAGTATTAGCAAAACTTAATTTGGTTTTGCTGGGGCAGGGGGGTTGATTGTTTTGTTTGTTTTTTTTTGTCTAATTTAAATTTGACTTCAACGGCTTATATTGATTTAAACAAACAAAAAAAAAAGGATTAGAGAGACTCAAAATGAACTCCTGAGCTTGAGGATGGATGCATATTACAGGCATAAATGCATACTTCTGTATCAATGGAAGAGATGGTTGCTCTAATTTAGTGCCTTTGTTTAAAATATTATTTAAAAAAAAATCTGGTCTTCTAACAATGGCACATTGCCTTTTAAAGACCTGTTTTATGGTTTTATTTTAAAAGAGAAAAAAAGACTGAAATTTAATCCACATGATAAAATCTTAACTTGTATTGTTTGGATGAAGTAGGCTTAATGAGGGCTTTGTCTTCTCTGTTTTTAATCTATTTTACTTATTACTGTTATATTGTGTAACCTTGATTTAAGTCATGCCATGCATTTTTATCTCTATGGCTTATTTATTCTTTTGCTGCTTGTACAATGGTGTTGTTACATTTTTTTTACATATATTACTAGTATTATTATATCACCACTTATACTGTTTCAACGGAGGTGAAGTTTCCATGCGGCATCAAAATACTGTTGAATACTTGTCTTATGCAACAAAAGGAGGAGATGGCTTGTAATAGTATACTCTGTCTCCATCTAATAAAAATGACACAAGTTATTATATGAACAGTGTCAGCTCAGATCACTGTCAACGGTAGAAAACAGTGCAGTCATATTTACATATTTATCTTATCAGGAAGAGGACTTTCTTCGAAAATTACACTCCTAAGAAATTTGTAATATTTGAGATATTCTCCTCAGAAAAGCACATTTATCCTTTAGATTCACTGAATTATCAGTGAATGTATTGTTACCCTCTAAATTATCGCATTTTGCTGTGTGTTAAGTAGCAACAAAGATCAGCGCTTTGTTTGTCGGCTAAAGCATGCATGAGCTGCTGGATGCATGTGTCAACAGCATTAAAAATTACATCAGCACAGACATTTGGTTAAGTATCTCGATTAAACAAGAACAAATCAGATTCCATATTCGGGCATCAGCTAAATATGTGCTTCAGAAGCGAGTGATGAAGTTGAGCATTTTCAGTCTAAATTCATTTGCAAATGAAGGAGGTGATATCTTTTGTCTAACTCTATCTTTTTCTCTCTGTTGCATGTAATGCCATATGCCATTAATATCTACAGTTTGAGCTGTAAACTTTATTACACAGAACACCTTTAACCGTCCATCCCCACAAGTCATTGGTTTGGAAATCTGTATATAATGAATCACATCTACTATATGGTTGACATGTTCAAATTCATATCAGGGATGGTGGGGCAACAAGAGGAATCAGATTGCGTTAATCACCTGTTATCCACCCTAAAGTCAACCACTGTATTTTGTGACATTTATTTGTCTCTATACATTCATCATCTTGCCTTGATGCAAATAATGAATAAATGAATAAAATGATCGTGGACAAAAGATTATAGCAAGGGAGATGTAGTAATATAAACAGAGAAACTATTTGACAACCAGCAAGTATTAGACTTTTTCTGACTTTAATTAATATAATTCATTCATGACAGTTTTGAGAGAAAGAGAATGACACTTAATTTCAAACTCAAAATCCTTCCTATTGACATTTGAGAACAAAACAGGAAAGAGGATTGCAGTTTTCGGATCTCAGTTCTAATGTGTTGTATTACTTGCATGCTGAAGCAGAGATGAGTATTCGGTGTTTCCCAGTGTTATTTGGCTGGTTCCTGAACCGTGGGCCAGTCCAAAGTGTATTAGAGAGATGACACAAACAATATGAGGCTGTTCACAGGTCAGAATCTGATCACAAAGCGTGCAGTGTTTGCTGTATTTTTTTACTCATTGGGAAACTTTTCTTTACATATTGAAGTAGCAAATAACCTTCCATTTGCCAAGTTTTATATTGATCTTGTACAAACACTATGTACATAGTTATTGTGACAGTGGTAGAGGAAGTGTCTGGCCATTTGAGAGTGAGAAAATAAAATTTATGTCTCGGTAGATGGATTTCATATAACATCTGTCCGATGAGGACATATTGATGTGCTTCCTACACTGCAAAACTTGGAAATGACATTGTAAATAAAGCTTGTATAAAACAGGCTGTTTGTCCCTTTTTCATCTGTTCGTGACACAATAATCAATATAAGATGTCTAAGTTTAACTTTTTCCCATCAACGCACTTCCTGGGCTTCAGGGGTCAACTTAACATACACAAACACACCAAAAGCAGATTTGGGGGGGGTTAATCAACTATTAGTACACAAGTAAATTTAGTAACAGCAGCTGCTATTGATATTTTGATGATAATATCAAAAGACAATATGAAAGTGGATGCTCATCAGCTTTTAAAGTGCCAGATATTTCCCCCAGGATTTGGAAACCAGAAATGGCTAAAAGCAGCCTAAGTGTTGCAGGATGTCAGAGGAATTGTCAGTGACTGCTGGATGTTTCCTGTAAGCCTCTGATGTATTCTGCCGTATTAATGTTATACAGCGCCATCTAAAATGCAGCGTAAGCTAGGAGAAAAAAAGCCTGATCGCCAATTTCAGGTGCCATTGTCGACAGCAATTTGCTGTAAACAGCTGAGCATCATGGGAAGGTGAAAGAGAACCATGGATCTAAGATTTTGAAATTCACAGACATAACTAACCCTTTTTCAGCTTGCATTTTATTTATTTTTTTTCCTCCATGTCAACCTTGGAGGACGTTCTCTCAGTTACCTCCAAAACCAAAGCCTCACGAATACCACGGTTGTGTAAGGTAAAATGTACATCACCGTTTTTATTTTCTCAAACTGTCACACTGTTAACATATGTGATACTATTGTTTCAGTCTTAATGTTGAGCCTTTCCCCAGTCGAATTTTCTGGTACAGTATTTGTAACAAAGTCATCGTAAAGCTTTGTGTATGCAATTTCAGCTCAAATTAGCAGATCAGTTTTTGTCTCAGTTTACAGAAGTATTTCAACAGTGTTTTTGCCTCCGCTGAATTACTCTAAGTGAAGTGGTGAGTTTAAACCAATGCTTTGATTTCCAGTTGGAGAAAAATACGTGCAAGACTTAACTAAGACATTTTTCTAGAGCCTTGTTTTGACTTCACTGTAGTTTTGTTTGTACCAAAGTCATACTGTTAAAGAGGATGAGAGTTTCTCATCCATTTAGAAACTCACAAACGGTTCCTGCAGTGTTAAATCTTCTGTCCCATTTTAACTCAAAAATGTATTTTGTTCCACGGTGTGTTTCAGAACCTGCTTTGATATTCTGACTTTCTGAAGAGGTTCAGACCAAGGAGAGGAGGACAAAGAGAAGACCACGCCGCGCTCATCAAGACTGTTAGCAATGACAATAATATTTTTTGTTGCAGTAGTAGTAATTTTCATTTAGAGAAACAGAGTGCAGCTGCTGGTAAATTTGTTTAAATATACGGTGAAATTGAATTTTAGAACTAGTTTGCTAGTATCAACAGTATTAACTTACTTAGATAGATAGAATCATAACAAGACAGATAAAAGTCCAAAAATATAAACTTCTCTCAATATGTACATTTGGTTCTTCATTACAATCACCACCAGGCCAGGCAAGAAGATGATGACGATTAAGTTGTAAAATAATTTAAATACACACATATATATGTGTGTGTAAATGAATATACTGTCCCCAATGACAATTGGTCTCTAAGTTATCTGCCCCTAGGCTTAGTGTTATAGCTGCTAAGTAATGCAGCGCTATCAGGGTGAGTTCTGATTTGCAGTATCAGCTCCTCACATGAACTGAACCCGTGCACGCTCGAACACACCCACACCAGCCTGGGAAATGAAGCCCGCGTTGCCCCTCGAGGCTGCGGACACAGGAACTTCCCTGTATCAGTGTCTCGGTCTTCATTCCTGAGAGCTCGTCTTTTCTCTTTAACCTCCGCCTCTGGGTGCTTCCTCCTGACATGTCCCGGCAGAGGTCCAGAGTCAATAAAAATACACTTCTCTGGTTACTTACTCACTTCCATCATGACACGACTGAGTGAAAGGAGGAGAGGGTGATGGTTCCACTCCGCTGTTTTCACATCCCACCTGGTTCAAATCATGCATATCTATATGCTGATGATTTATTTTACCTAAGTCAGGTCCCAAAAAACAAGTTTCTGAGAGTTTACACAATGACAGAAAGTTGTCCTGGTTTTGTCCCCTTTACTTTGATTAGACTGTGATTTTATTTGAACATTTATGCAGATAAACTTTTGCCAATACACAGTATTTATTTCACACCTGACCCTTCGCAGTTGTAATTGCAAAGTTATATAAATCATTAATTGATGACTAGGTGATATTATGTTGGTTTGAAAGGTACATTGACAGCATCATTAGGGTTAGTTTGTTTTCTGCATCATCCATTTGATAACGCAACATCGTTCGTGACTTCTCTGTTCTTTGCAGTGACAAGATAAGACAAACATCTCCGGTGCGTGTGTTCCGTCTTGTAAAAAATATCTGTTACATAATTTCAAGCAGCTGAACAATCTGTCGATATGACATTGAAATTACAGATATACATGCTTCCTGCTCCTGCTCTGTTCCGCTCTCTTCTGTAGATAATTTCAACCACAAAGAAGAGAAGAAAAAAAAAATCAGTCAGGGAAAGTTAATAGGAAAACAAAATAACAGCACGGGCAGACAGTGAGTCATGAACATATAAATAGGGAGGACAAGTAGTGGCACTGACACATTCCCCCTCTTGTGGTCCAGACAAAAGCCCCTGATTATTGTACTGTTGTGTGAAACATGACCACATGGTGTCTGATTCACTGTTGTTTCACTATGGTCAGACATTCTTTCAAATATATAATATATAGAGATTTTCAATTTGTATGTTTTGGATGTAGAGTGAATAGTCTTTTTGTCCTTTGCTCCTTTAGAATGCACCTTTTAACAAAATAGAGGAGTAGTTTGACACCTTGGGATGCTCCGTCAGCAAAATTAGTGGTGGAAAAGTTGTTCACTGGTTTTACAGAACATTATTTTCGTTACCAGTAAGTGCTGTCAGAGGACGCTGAACATTGCTTTTTAAAATCCAATGAAAATTTTGTCATTGATCCCAGATGTTTTTTCTATTTTCCGGCTCTCTGTTTCGCAATATTGAAGTAATTATAGAAACATTCCACCGGGAGGAAAATCAGAGCAAACGAGAGCTGTCATTTCCCTAATGAAAGAACCTGTTATTATTTCTTCATAACTGTGCATTTGGCTGACAATATGGGCTTTATGACACTTTCAATTTACATTTCAATCATGCTGGGGGGTGGACCTGATAACACAAGGCTTTCATTGATGCACACACTCCAGTGGGCAGACACACACACACACACACATATATATATATATATATCAGACATACGTAGATCAGGTGTTTTTTCCAGAGCCTTTGGACTGAAGCCTGGCATTTATCTGACCTGCAATTTTAACACACAAAAGCCTACCAAGACACACACACACACACACACAGCCCTTTCCTCTCCACTTTTTGTATTATCATTTTTGGCATGTCTTCAATGAGACACAGGTGAGAAGTGCACCGGGGGAAACTGAAACCTTAAGATCAGTGTGTTGACACAGTCAGAGAGTAAAAGGAAGACAGAGTGTCTCTTTAGATTGTACTGACCCCAGTTAGCAGAGATGGAGGCGAGCAGTTCGACTGACAGCCGCTGCGGTTTATAAAAAGGCTAACATACAGGCTTATTTACTCCCGTCAGATTTTTGGCTGTTAAAATGCCTTTCATTGACTGACAGTCTCCAGAGGAGAAGATCAGATTTTCCTTTTCAACATGAAACATGGCATTTGCCACCATGTTAACTTCACTTTGATATTTTCTCTGTCAATACTGGTCACATGAAAATTATTTCACTGTACAGGAGAACATTGTTTTTTTTTTCAGGGTTTGTGATTTAGCTTTATTGTTCAGCCGCACTTCCAACCTTTCAATCATTTTTCAAAGAAGAGTTTAAATTATAAAGCAGCTGGTTTGATTTACTCTCATCTGGACACCACTGAAGTTGATCCAGACATCACATATGTTCCAAAGTGGTCTGATATCACTGATACAATGACCTTTGTCATGGAGCCAAAAAAATGGTGAAAGACAGCAGGTTACACAGGATGTGTTTTGGTAGGTAAGGGTGAATGTAGACAGAAACTTTGTGTAGAAGACAACTCAAGGCACCTTTAATTCACAGATATCATGTGTTACTTAAAAAACACAGAGTTTTTGCAGATTATGTTTCTGATGGTGAGTTCTTCTAAAGGTATGAGGCTTTGATTGCAAAAGTTTTATCACTGCCTGGAAAAACAACCCAGCTAGGCCTGGATGGTTTTCACTGCTGATGATTTTTGACGTGTACTGACACTTTCCACTTGGTTTGAAATGGTCCCAACGTTTTGGAACATTTCCACACGTATGGGACGTTGTCAACTCAAGGTTACAGTAAAACAAAGAAATTGGGAAACAACCGCATCCTTCAGCAGCCATTTTTTCATCCCCCATCTCTTTGGGAAGTCAGGTCTTCCATCATGAGCAGATGCTCTGTGAGAAAAACGACACAGAGCCTTAGATTTGCACAAGTTGTAGATGCTTTTGAAGCTGATTAACACATCATCTCGGTTGTTGCCTTTTGGCTTTTACACAGAATGTATGTGGATTTAACTTAACCACATGAACAAGTCATCAACTTCAGGTGAGGCAAATCCTCAGCACATTGGAACAGTCTCACACACAGACAGGCCAAAAGAGAGCAGAAAACCACCGGACCAGAGGGATGAACGTCTGAGTGATCTCCACGGTATTTGAGCCGGAGTGAGTCACACTGCGTGGCGTGACCACTAAATCAAAGAGCTGTTTGAACAGCTGCATTCCTTCACACTCCTTCATCCTCTCTCTCTCTCTCTCTCTCTCTCTCTCTCTCT